>JAZHEH010001386.1:4667500-6009518 GCA_036589455.1 Ateles fusciceps
GCAGCCCATGGGATTGATGCTGCCTGGGGAAATGCACTTCAACAGGACCCTCTGCAGGCTAAAAGGCCTTCTCAGCCCGAAAGACACTAATCACATAGATGGGGGAGGAGGGCTTCCCACACCCTCAGATTCTACCTGAATTCTCAGATCCGACCTCAGATCCACAATGACTTCCACAGATAGGCCGGGAGGTGTCAACTTGGGGAGGATTTTGGCCCCACCCACCCACCTGGGGGACATATGGAGATATTTTTGGTTGTCACAAACGGAGGTGTGCTACTTGCATCCACTGAGTAGAGGCCAGGGATGCTGCTGAACACCACACAATACACAGGATACCCTCCCTGCAACAAAGAATGATTTGGCCCAAAATGTCCAAATGTCTATCTCAGGCGAGAAACCCTGAGATAGACCGTAAGAGGGAGCTATCCACAGACACAGGAGCACCGCCAGAAGCCAGTATAGGGGACACATGGTGGGAGGAAACAGGACTGAGCATAAAGATTTGTGTCTATTAGGTGTGGGTCGGGGGAGTGCTGATGGAAGGAAGATGCTGGAGTTGAATCTTGAGTGTTCTAGACGCTCCAGGCACAGAAAGCTTGGGAGAGAAAAGCGGGGAGGGTCCCCACGTCCAGCATGGGCCACTATAGCCAGGCCCTGGTTACCATTCCTGCTAATGGCAATGGTTGGCCCCAACAGCCCAGGCTGATGGTCAGGACCCCGAAGCTGTGCTCTGTGGACTCTGCCGCCATGTAGCAGCTCGGGCTGGGGCAAGGGGCTTCCCTGAATGGCATTGCTTTGGCATCAGGGCCTTGTGGACACAGGTTAATTGTCCGGAGTTAATTGACCATTGTTTGGTGTGGGTGTGCCTCTGCGTGCCCCACAGAGGCACTCTATGTGTGTTTTTGTTGTTTTTCTAAATCCACTAGAGGGCATGTCAATGCTAAGATCTTCTGGCAGATTGGACAAATGACATTTTGTGCGAACTGAGGCTCCTGGCACCTGGCTTGGTGTCCTGCCCTTCTGGCAGTGTTGTGGGGTTGTTGTTGTGACAGAAAATGGGGTTGATTTCAGCCCCTCCCCACCACAGCCTCCCCCTACCCCAGCAATGACAACAAGGTGATTTGTCAATTCACAGAGAAAGCCAGCGTGATTCTTCCCCCTCGATGACAGACACCATTAGGTAAGGTAAGCTGGGAAGAGGACAGGGGATGGCAGGGGGCAGGTTCCTGGAATGGAATCCAACCATGGTGTGATTCTGGGAAGGGAATTCCTCCTGCCAGCCCCCTCCCTCACCTCCCCAGGGTCCGTGTTGCCATGGTGGCCTGGCCTGACATGGCCAGGTGGTCTTCACCCCCTATACTGAGTGGAGAGGAGTATGTAGCTGCAGAACCTCCAGCGGTCTCCAAAGGTTCTAAGTTCAGGAGCCAAGAGCGCTTCTGAACACCCCTCATTCTGCACAGCCTGGCCCACCCTCAGCCTTCTTTCGTGCATGTGGCTGCCCGGAGAGCCTGACAGAAACACCCAGAGCGTGGGGTGACTGAACTGGGCGGGGGCCGGAGTGAAGGTAAATGGAACTGTGTTGTTTTATTGTCTAGCTTGATGTCAGGAGGATAAGGGGGTGTCGTCTGGGTGGAGTGAGTATCGTGGGTTGGGGAGGTGGGAGGCAGTGAGGAGAGGCAGGGACAGCGGGCATCTGCTTTAGGATAGAAAATCACGGGCGTCCTGGGGTTTGGGCAAGAGAAGCAAGTACCTCTCTGAAGGCAGTAGATCTGCGCTGAGTCAGGAAGAATACTTGCTATTTTTAATTTGGATGCACAGTTGGGAGGGAGCATCTGTCTTTGAGGTCTGTATTCAGAAGTAGCAGGCTCTCTTCTCTTGTTTCTGTGGACACAGCCCAGAGAGAAGTAAGCATTATACTATATACTCACATATACAGGATCTGCTTCCAGAGCCCAGCTCAGCCATGGCCTGCTCTCTAACTGAGGGCAAGTCATTCAACTTCTCTGAACTTCAGTTTTCTCATCTCTATATCTCAAAGGATTGCTATGCAGATTAACTGAGATAATGCATGAAAGTGTCCATCCCACAGTGTGGTTAAAAAAGGGGCCAGTAAATGTTCATTCCCTCCTATTAACAATCTTGAGTCTGTAAAGGGGGGCACTTGGTCACTAGGAAATAGATAAGAGGCCCAACCAGGCTCAAGGATCAAAGAAGAACTAGCAGCCAGTTGAGTTGCCTTGGTGCCTAATAATAGCACACTAGTACAGGTGGTGGGGGATGCTTATTGAAAACTGCTTGACAACTCACAAATGATAAAACTGAGTCTCAGAGAGGTTTAGCAATTTCCCCAAGGCCACACAGGCAAGCAGGGATTTTAAGAACTGAGTGTGTGTGTGTATGTATGTGTCTGTCTACGAGTCGCCTGGATCTGCTTAAAATGACAGATGACTATAGCTCTAGGCTATGCAGATCCCACTGAAGCCTGAGGCAAATGAACAAATCGTTAATACCGATCCTGTCTATTTGAAATTTTGCATTAAAATCGTGGATATTTTTTGCACTAATTTTCATTTTCAAAAATATTGCATTTGATCCTACTTATCTATCTTGATAATTGAGTTTTTGGCATCCCCAAGGTGAGCTCTTCCCTCCTGTTACTCAGCAGGCCTGGAATGCAGTACCAGGTCTACATCATAGGAATGCTTGACTTTCCGTAATGAATGAGTTCCTGGTTTGTCATTGAAGTGTATGCGCATGTGTATAAAACAAATACCACTTCCATAATGCTGGGTGTTTAGCTTCAGAAGTTTGTCTTGATTTGTGATTTGTCCTTGATTGGCTGTGAGCCCAATTCTTAGTTTTATACTTTTCAACCTCTTACTTGTTGACAATTTATAAACCAACACTTAAATCCTCCAAGGAAGTTCCTTTAATAAAAGCATCATTTTTGATAGAAAGTGAAGAAGTCACCCCTGCATTTTAAAATATTTGTTGTTAAAAGCTTGGATTATTGCCAACTGGATTTCTTCAAATGGGGCCTACTTGTATATGTCAAACAACTTCTTTCCGGTTTGAGATTCCAGGATGATAAAGCCATCTTTAGGGTTTTATGTTGCCACATCCTCAAGGACGTTCTCTTCTCACTTAACTTCAATTGTGTAGGCCTGGGCTTCAGCCAATTCATGTATATCTGGTATACACCAGAAGGCTGGCCAGGTGAGTCTACTAGGGTTTTGTTTTGTTTTGTCTTGATGGGAAAGGCTTATGTGACTTAACATTTTGGGGCTGCTAATGAGCTTTGGACTAAGACTTCTTAGATAGTGATAAACCTTGTCCCCCTAAGACTTTGTACTGAATGTGGGGGAAGGGGAACAGTTTGGTGGGAGAAGATGTCATTGCTTGATGTGTAAATGACTCAGGAACCAGTTTGGGGAGTGCTAGTGATACTCTGGCCTGGTTCCCATGGAATAAGTTCCAGAGTCCTCTGGGGGTGGGGGAGCTGTGAAGAGGGGAAGAACACTCTTCATGGTGTCAGTGGCCCAAAGACCACTTGTGACCCAGCATAAAATGGGCAGGTTGTGACTACAGCAGGAGTGATTGCATGTGACTCAAGGCTTGGCTCCTTTGGAAGGCTCACGCCTGGGACCCGGCCACCATGATGTGAGGAAGCCCAAGCAGCCACATGGAAAGGCCATGTGTAGGTGTTCCTGCTGACATCCACTGCTGAGGTCCTAGTCTACAGTCCGCATTACCTACCAGATATGCTTTAACGTGATTCCACCTGCCAGCCTTCAAGTCAGCTCCAGCATCTTTTCAGCTGAGGCCCTAGAGAGATGCAAAAGAGTCATTTACTCCCTGTGCCCTTTAAAAACTCCTGACTTAGAGAGAATCCCTGGGCATAACAAAACCATTGGTATTTAGAAAAAGCTATATATACCACTAAGCTTGGGGGAGATGTGTTAGGCAGTGCCAGTAAATGGGACAGAGAGTTACCGCTCTGAGATGGACAGAAAGGATTTGGAAGGTAATGAATGAGTTATCTAGGAAATGAAGCTGGCAGTTACAATAATATCTGAATTCTCTGAGCACCTCAAATTGTCCAGGTCCTACCCTTAAGACCCAGAAAGCTAGAGATCAAATGGGAATAGAAGAAAATGAGGGCAATTTGTGAGACCCCTAGTCTTTAACCTCTTGACCTAGAGAGGAGATTTGGATTGGGGGCTGCAATTTCAATGATCCTCCTCTTGAGAGGAAGCCAAGAAAGAACTGCTTCCTTCCTGCCTTCATGACCCTAGTGTATTTCAGGCTGGAGACCTTAGAAACACCAGTAACAGCTATTACATTTAGTGTAGAGTCAAAGAGGCTTGCAGGGCTTGCTCCTTATTGCTAAGACAGACAGGGGAGTAAAACCTTGCTAAATAATGTAAAACTTTGGTTGACACTTGTGAGTCTCTCTAGAAAATTCAAAGTAGCTAATACAGTGAAAGCAAAGATGACTTCAACTCCTTCCTGTGCTGCTGGTTTGGCATATCACCATCTATGCCTCTTTTAGGGAACTTCCCTGTACAGAAAGGACTGAAGATTTTGCAGGGTTATGTTGGATATTGGGTGCAGTAAAAATGACTACGCTTTGTCTCTACAAACCTCCTCTCAACTCTTCTCCTCAACCATTCCCAAATGCGTTATGTAGAGGGAAGCTGGTTGAGTGTCAGGAAACTGAACGCAAAGTAAGATGACACCCTCTTGGAGGGTTGGGAAAAGTGTATCAGTGTTAAAGAGTCAGCTCAACTACCACTTCTTTCAGCTAACCTTTCCGGAGACCTTTCCTTTACCCGCTTTCCTCTGTGTTGCCCGTTGACTTAACCGTCTCACCTAGTGGACTGTGAGCTCCTTAGGATGCTGTCTTTAATCTTTGTATCTCGAACACACACTCAATTCTTTTTATTTTTTTCTAATTTTACTTTAGGTGCATACTATATCTGGCATTTCTCCCCGTGTTGTCACTCCCCACCCTCCCCACCCTCCGCTATCTCTCCCCAACCTGCCACAACTGCCCCCAGTGTGTGATGCTCCTCTCCCTGAGTCCACGTGTTCTCATTGTTCAACATTCACCTATGAGTGAGAACATGCGGTGTTTGGCTTTCTGTCGAATGCACACTCAGTTCTAATGACATTCTATTCAAGAATTTTTTGCTGGGAAAAAGAACCCATTGCCAGTATTTGATGTATATCTCTCAGAAATTTTCTTCCTATTTTCTTTCTTTGTTTTCCATAGTGAACATACTACTTTGCTGTTTTCTCTTTGCTTACCATGTTTTCAGATGTATTTTTCCTATTGTAACATAATTTTAAAGCTTAGGAATAACAGTAGTAACAATTCCATTTATTACATATCTGTGGTGTGCCCAGTATGGTGCTAGGGACTTTGCACACAGTTTCTTACCTAATCTTTTCCATTTTCAAGGTGGGTGTCATTAGCTATATGTTACAGATGAGAAACTGAGGCTCAGAGGGCCTAAGTAGCTTATCAGCAGTAACCAGCTAATAGAAACCAAATTGGTCTCTCTAATTTCCATATTCATATCCCTGCTATTTTCATGCCACTTCCCATCATTTTAAGTGGATTCATAATACTTACTCTTTTGTATAGAGGTGCCATAATTTGCTTAACCATTTCCCTATTTTTGGTCACTTAGGATATTTACTAATTTTAGATATTATAAACAATGAGGCAATGAACATCATTGTGCTAACAGACTTTCCCTTTATTTTTGGATTATCACCTTGGAATAGAGTCCCAGAAGTGGAATTACTGGGTTAAAGGGTAGGACTGTGTTTATGGCTTTTGATACTTATTGCCAAATTGCTTTCCCAGAGGACTGTGTTTAGTAAAACAGGCTCACTTTATAGGCCCAGGGGGAGTCACCTCACTCCTCCAGGATGTTGGGTTGCCCTCTAACCACTAGAGGGTGTGAAAGGATATTATTGCTGAATTGACAAGAGCCTGGCCCCCTCTAAGAAATCCCCAAATTTGCTTGAGGAGCCTTCAGAGTTGCCTGAGAGGGAGAGAAGGATGCTTAATTAGTTAGACGCTCCATGCCAGGATGGGCTGACTTTCTTGGATTTCCACTGAAGGCAGGCTGGTTTATGATCTAGATGACTTAGGAGGAGAGGGCAGTAAACAGGGCCTCTGAGGTCTAGGGTTCGAGTCTGGCCATGCCACCTCCTGCTTGGCAACTTTGGGTGACTGACCTTCCTCTGTATGTCTCTGTCTAAGGACTTTGAGCCTCAAATCTCAGTGCCAATTAGACTGACAGCAACTCTAGGCTTCTCCAGTGCAGAGAGTGTGTCTTACATGTTTGTTCTATCCACAACAGAAGCACTTAATAAGAGCAGAGTAAATGGTGACTGAATTAATAGATAAAATGAAACCAGAAATCAAGAGTGGACATGGGGAGGTTGGCATGGAGGCTTCCAGTCTGGGCTTCCAGTCTTCACAGATGGTTTATTAAAGGAGGGATGTTAATTGCTTAACTTCAAGGCATTGAAAATGGGAAGATACTTAGAGATCATCTTGTTCACATTCCCGGGACAAAACAGAGGCCCATACAGTTACAACAATGACAGGGCCATCGCTTCCACTTTTTTTTTCATTTAACCAACATTTATTGGGCACCTATTGTATGCTGGGCTCTGTGACAGCCGTTGGGCATAGAAAGATGATCTTGAAAAGTTTCTGCCTTCAGGGAGCTTTAGTTTGTGCAGGGAGATGAGCCACCCATATTAAACACTAAACAAAGGCTGTGCCCTTTCAATGGTGAGGCTGAGGAAGGCACATAAAGCTGGGAATGCTGCACTTGTCTCAGATATACCTAGAGGAGCACTTCTTAAAATGTGTTCCTTGGGACATTCATTCAATAATTGGCCATTTAATAGATATTAACTAAGGCATGGTTTGGTGGTATGTCAGTCAGCTATTGCTGCAATAATGCTGAGTAACAAAGCAATCCCAAACTCAGTATCTAACAATAATACTTATGACTATTTTTAAGGTGTGCCCACAGGCCTGTGGGGCAGCTGGATAGAATGCTCTGCTCCACAGA
Organism: Ateles fusciceps; assembly: GCA_036589455.1. Taxonomy (NCBI): domain Eukaryota; kingdom Metazoa; phylum Chordata; class Mammalia; order Primates; family Atelidae; genus Ateles; species Ateles fusciceps. The sequence goes on from JAZHEH010001386.1 coordinate 4,674,607, forward strand.
TCTCTTATTCTTCTGGGATCAGCAGGCTCCCCCAGGGCATGGTTTTCTCATGGTGATGGAAGAACAAGAGGGCAAACTTACTTGCATAAACATATTTCAAGGCTTTTCTCAGGTCATGTCCATTAACATCCCATTGCCCAGACCAAGTCACATGGCCAAGCCCAGTGTTAACAAAGCAGGGAAATAAACTCCACCTCTAGTGGCAGGAACAGCACAGTCATGGTAGAGAGTATGAATACAGGGAGGGGTGAAAAATTGGAAGCAATAATGCAATCTATCACAGTGGTCATTTTTAGTTTAGGGAATTCTGGTGATTTAGGTTAATTTATTGCAGGACTTTTCAGAGCCTTTAAAGATGAGTCAACATAGAGCCATCACTTGAAAAGAAGGAAACTTAAACCCAGAGAGGAAAATAACTTGCTCAGGATTTACAGCCACTTAGTAGCAGTCCCGCAGTGAGACCCCAGACCTTGTAATTATCAGACAAGGGCTCTTTCCCTCACCCCAGATTTGCTAACATGCCTTGACTACACTAGGATAGGCAGACAGTAATGAAGCAGTGCTCAAGTGACCCTCAGAAATATGACCCTGAGTGGGACAGAGAAAATAGGCAGAGAGAGTCATGAGGCCAGAATGAAGGATGTGTATGCTGGTGTCAGGTTGTATGTCTGGGCAACCCTGGGCAAGTTATTTCACCTCTCTGTGTTTCTGTTTCCTCATCTCTAAAATAGGGGAGGTAGATATACCTACCCTGAAGAGCAGTTGAGTTATAACTTGTATAGTGTTTAGAACAGGACCAGGAATGTCATAGGCATTCAGTATAGATCTGCTGTTATTATTATTATTGTGCAGGGAGATGAGCCACCCATATTAAACACTAAACAAAGGCTGTGCTCTCTGTATGGTGAGGCTAAGGCACATAAATCTGGGAATGCTGGACTTGCCTCAGGTATTCCTAGAGAAGCACTTTTAAAAATGTATTCCTTGAAGCATTTGTTCAATTGGCCATTAAATAGATGTTAACTAAAACATGGTTTGGTGGTATGTCAGTCAGCTATTGCTGCAATAATGCTGAGTAACAAAGCAGCCCCAAACTCAGTTATCTCCTCTACTATTGTTTTCCCTGTTTCTCGATTTTCCACCCCAGAAACACCCTTTTTAATACTCTATTCTTGGCCAAGTGTGGTGGCTCACACCTGTAATCCCAGCACTTTGGGAGGCTGAGGTGGGTGGATCATTTGAGGTCAGGAGTTCAAGACCAGCCTGGCCAACATGTTGAAACCCCATCTCTACTAAAAATACAAAAATTAGCCGGGCATAGTGGTGGGCACCTGTAATTCCAGCTACTGAGGCAAAGGCAGGAGAATCGCTTGAACCCAGAAGATGGAGGTTGCAGTGAGCCGAGATTGCGACACTGCACTCTAGCCTGGGTGGCAGAGCGAGACTCCATCTACAACAACAACAACAACAACAATAATCTCTATTCTTGTTATCAGTTGGCAGCTAGTACCCACTAAGATGCAACAGAATAATAAGTATTGTTTAATATTAAAAAATGGGGACATACTCTGGCTGACCACCTGTCTCTCAGGTATGGATATGGTGAGTCCAACATACAAGCAGGTTTGACAACCACTGGCCTAAGGTATAGGATGGGTCTACAGGAGACTGTGGAGTTTGCATCCCAGTCCTGCCATTTATTAGCCGTACGACCTTGAGGAAATGACCTAGTCTCTCTGAGCCTCAGTTTACTTCCCTATAGAATGAGAATAATAATTGCTATCTTGGTGAGATTTTGTAAGAAACAAAGGAAAACCTATTCAATGTACTTCATGTAGCTGGTATGTGGAATGGGCTCATTAACTATTTGTTAATTAAATGCATGATGATGGCCAGTAACAGCAGCACTAAAGAGCAGGGTTGGTAGCATCTAGTCCCAGACTGGGGCCATTTGGGGTTGTTGATTCCTATGCTCATAGGCCTAAGTCCACTGCAAGAAGAAAAACTGTGACCTAAAGAGGAGGCTTGCTCCTAGGTTATTCAGTCTATTTAACTGATCAGAAGCACCAGGTCTTGGGGAGAGCAAAGACTGAAATTCAATCCTTCTTCTGGTTGTCAAGTCTGGTGCCTTTAGGGTTGGGCAAAGCTAGTTGGACTAGCTTTTCTAATCAGTTCTCCCAGAGGGGGACATCTTATTCTAGGTCACATAAAAGTGCCATATAGGTGAGCTCTGGCCTTGCCCTCTCCATCTGAGGCTGGAGACAAAGATATAGGAGGAGCTTAAGCTGTCCATTATGCCTGCTTGTCATTCTGGCCCTGACCACATCAGCCAGCAGCCCAGCTGGGTTGAAGGCTGGATGCAGTGAGCAAAGATGGGGTAGTGCTTTGGAGCAGAGATATCAGGCCATGTGTAAGTGGTCCAGTAGGTTCTTCAAGGTGGTAAGAAGAGGTTTGGGTTCTGGCCAGGTTCACGTTTAGTCTGTGACAGCATCTGTGCTTTTGTTCTGAGAATTTATTAATAATTCAGGATAATTGGTAAAACAACTGGGTTCTTTAATTTCATAGCCTCCCACTCAAATGGGAGCCCCCTAGAGGACTAGGAACTGACATTGGGATAGACACTTCAAATCGTTATCTCAGCAGTTTAAGAAATCATTAAAATAAAACTCCACAGCAAGGCATGGTGGCTCACGCCTGTAATCCCAGCACTTTGGGAGGATGAGGCGGGTGTTCAAGAGTAGCCTGGCTAACATGGTGAAGCCTCATCTCTACTAAAAATACAAAACATTAGCCAGGCATGGTGGCGGGCACCTGTAATCCCAGCTAGGAATTACAGGAGGCTGAGGCAGGAAAATTGCTTGAACCTAGGAGGCGGAGGTTGCAGTGAGCCAGGATTGTGCCACTGCACTCCAGCCTGGGTGACAGTGAGACTCCATCTCAAAAACAAAACAAAACAAAACCAAACAACTCCTGCTACCTGAAACTCTTTCTCACTCTATCTTCTCAGTGGCACCAGTCTAGAAGATTTTGTAAGCTTGACTCCTCTTTGTAGTTTGTGTTATGGAAACAACAGGTCTATGAAATGTGTTCCAAGATACTGATATGCCCGCCAGGGACTAGGAGGAGAATTCTAGTGTGACTCATGAAATCCTCCGGACCCTCCCCTGTAGATGTTTGGAGATGGTGGCATCCAGATCCCAGTCCAGCCTTTTGAATGAAGCCTGTGATCTTTCCACATTAATAGTAAAGCAGACAATACAAAGAAATTAACAGCAACAAATTAGTTTTACAAATATAACAAATAGAATCTAAATTTTCAAAGTGCAATTTAACATCGGTGTGGATGACAATTAAGATTGAGAGCAGCAAGTCAAAACATATTTCTTGTGAGCCGGGTTGACAATACATTTTTTTTTTTTTTTTGGTATGAAAGTGAAGTGGGTGACAAGTTTGCTAACTTGTCAAATGAGAGACAGATTTGAAAATGCTTTGTAAACCAAAGAGCTATGCAAGTGTTAGTTATTTAGATCAGAGATATTTAAGCTGGGGTTCACAGATCCTTTGGAAAGTCATGGATGAGTAATTCACCCCAAGAACCACCTATATTTGCAAGCAAAACTTTGTGCATATTCACATATCTAATTTTCTTTAGGGAGAGAACACATAGCTTTCATCAGATTCTCAAAGGTGTGTGTGACTCAGAAATGATTGAAACCACTGCTCTAGTCTGAACCTTTATGTCATTTGCTAGCGAGGAGAACAAAGCAATGATTTCAGAATCCAAAGTGCCGCCTAAACTCTGCAATTTTCTTTCCATGTCATGGGAACCTAGGGAAGAAGTGAAAGAAAATTTTCCAGGGGAAGGCAGATTGAGTAAAGATCCCATTTTCCCAGTGGCCATGGGACTTGGAATTCACCCTGGTGTTCACATACTCGATGGGGGGTGGTGGTGGGGGCGGTGGGGGAGAGAGAAAGAAAGAGAAAGAGAGAGAGAGAGAGAGAGAGAGAGAGATTTTTTCCTTCTTATGAAGGCATTGCTGCTTAAGCAAATGGCAGAAACTCCATCCTTTTCAAAGTGATGAAGTGAGATTGCTCAGACAAATGCTTTTCAAAATCTCGAACCTGTGAGGTTTTGCTCTGAGTTCAGGAAATAACAGGATATAAATCTGCCTGAATCATCTCAGCTCACACAAATTCAATGCCAGGCCACAGTGGCTCTGGCAACATCTTGTTCTTTTTGTGTAATGACTTTTGATGCTGTGGATTTAGATGGATTAGGCCATTTAGGGGAAGAGGGGAATATTAATATACAAAATTGTTAAATGTCAAATGAAATCCCTTAATAATGTGTGTGTTTAAGACGAGTATACAGGCACTTTGAAAAGACTTCTAGCACCAGCTCAAATATTTAAGAAATCCATTTTGCAAGTTCAAACAAATAATCCTCCACCAATTATGCCATACCTGTGTGAGTCTGATGGGTAATTCTGCACAGTCTCAGTTGGGAGTGAAGGCCCATTCTCTAATTATTGTCAGTAGCATTGGTATACCTAATTCTTCATCCACCTGACTGAATGCTTAAATCCCACAGATAAGTGTACAGCTTGCAACCAAGACTAGGTTTTAATATTTTCCACAAATTAATTACCTAAATGGTTGATTTTACTCGAAGGCCAATATGTATTCAATCTGGGCAATCTCTACCTTGAATATCCCTACATTTGGTCTTGCCAAATAATGTCTGGGATTTGGAATAATTTTTGGAGGTTGGGGAAACTATTGAGAGGGGTCAAAAAGTAGTTATGAGAATGTAATAATTTGTATTATATTATATTATATTGTAACACCAGTGCAGGCTAAAAACATGACCATTCTTTTATTTATTAATTAAAAAATAATGTCATTCCATCACAAAGCTAGAGACAGGAATGCATACAATCATCTATGATTTCAGACAAACCCTGTAACTCTTTAAATAGATATTAATGAAGGCCTGTGAGACACAGAGGGGGAAGACCCTGTGTCTTATGGGGGATGGGATAGTGAGAGCATAGTCATGGAAAGCATCTTTGAGGTTGTAATATTTGGTCTGGGCTATGGTAGAGGTGTAAGGTTTGGAAATAGCGTAATTCCCACCCTGCAGTAGATGTTGGCTGAATCTAATGATCTCAATAGAAAAGCAACAGATCGCATTAGAAGCCATTTAGAATAAAGAAGAAATGTTATTCACATTTTCATACCACCAACTGAAGTTTGGTTGGCATTTGGCTGCTTCTCTTGTCTTTTTCTCTGCTATTGCTTCTTCTTAGCTGTTGTTTATCACATCATGTGCTATCATATTAAGCAGATATTCTTGTGTTTATTTTTTTAAATGAATCACTAATTGGAAGTATTTTTCTTCTTTTTTGAGATGGAATCTTGCTCTGTTGCCCAGGCTGGAGTGCAGTGGCACAGTCTCAGCTCACTGCAACCTCAGCCTCTGAGGTTCATGATTCTCCTGCCTCAGCCTCCTGAGTAGCTGGGACTACAGGCGTGTGCCACCATCATGCCTGGCTAACTTTTGTATTTTTTAGTAGAGATGGAGTTTTACCATGTTGGCCAGGCTGATCTCGAACACCTGACCTCAAGCGATCCACCCACCTCAGCCTCCCAAAGTGCTGGAGTTACAGGCATGAGCCATTGCACCTGGCCAGAAGCATTTCCATGTTGTCACAAGAGCATGCATATTTAAACTAGGAAGAGATGGGGAACCAGGATTCGTAGGGAAGGAGAAAGTGAAGGCAAAGTTCTCATAATGGAAATTGGCTTATTGGCAGGGAGTCCACTGTGGCTGTACCTTGGATTTTATGGAGGGTCGGGAATAGCCTGCTATGGAGCTGGGATTTTATCATGTAGGTGATGGAGAGCCATCAGGGATCTGAGTGAGATGGTAACATAATTAGAATTTCATCCTCTGCAGGCATGGCTTTGGAAGTTCTGAGATTCCATGGGGCATTTGGGAATTTCAGAGTTTCTTGTGGAAATAAGTATACAATTTATTAATCAATATATATGACAAAAATCATTAACTAGCATCTGAATGAAAATGCCAATGTATTATGTAAGTACTGTTTATTGTCAGCTCCAGTGGAATAGGACTGTTCAATGAAGACTTCATTTTAGGAGGATCAGACCTGTCATTTGATCTCAACGATCTGTCAGAACCTAACCTCTGCTTCCCCTTGCCAAATCTGACCTCCTAGTTCATGGATGGCAAACAAGCTTCAACATACCTAACACTTTTAGCAGTTGGCTGCAGATGTCCTAGGAACTGTGTTGAGAAGGACTCTGAGGGCATGTCTGGACTTCGCAGGCTACTGGTGTGGGAGCAAGAAGCCTTAGCATGCATACCATACACTGTCTTTTCTAACCTTTTCCTCCCTCAGATGTTCAGCTTAGATGTCTTATATTTAATATTAATGTGGCCTAAATCTGTACAGTAGAGCCAAACCAAACAGAGTCCACCAAGGAAGCAGATAGAAGAAAACTCATACTAGTCAAGATCTCCATAATGTACTTGATCCACCCATCTATTTGTCCACCCGTTATCCATCTATCCATTCACCCACTTACCTTTATTCTACATCTACAATCGGCCAGTCAATGTATCAAGCTCTGGGGATATAGAAATGATTCTTATCTCCAGAATTCAGAATCTAATAGGGGAGCCACTGAATAGATGAATAAATATAAAACGGTGTTACAAACTAGGCCAGAGGTTTGAACATAGTGCTACAGCACAGAGGCAGTACCTACAGAAGCAGACTACAGCAGGGGGGATGGGGGTGAGGGCAGAGTGGGGCTGTGGTTTACTTACTGAACTGAGAGCTCCATGCATCTTGTTCACATTGCATCCCCAGCACATAGTCTAGTGCCTGGCACATAGTAGGTGTTCAGCATATTTTGTTTGAATGAATGAGGTGTCCAAGGAGGGTAAGGGACTCCCCAAAGGTCATCTAGTCCATCCACCTGCCTCTGGGCTGAGCCACACCTAAATCATCCCAAGTCCTATTTTGGGGTGCAGTTATTCTTAGCTGGCCTATCTGACAGCTGGAAAGAATCAGAGAATCAACCTCTCCTCTGAGGCTTTAGTGCTACAGGCTGCATTCAGGAGAAGCTCTGTTTGGTGGAAACAAGAGCTGGGAAGAGAAAGAGAGGCAAGTGGGTCCCAAGCCTGAAGCTTGGCTGGAGGTAACTCAGAGGTGGGCCAGTCTCCTTTTTGTGGGAGATCAGAAGGTGAAGCTGAGACACTCTGATTCAGGAGAGGCTTGGAGGCTTTGCAGCTGGGATTCCTGAGGGACTGGATTGTTGCTGGGTGCCTGGGTTGGCCCTGTCAAAGGGGAGGAGGAATTTTCAAGGGCCGGAGTCCCCTCGTGCTAGCTTACATGAGGGCAGAGGTCTGCAATGTGCAGAGGACCTAGGAAAGACAACTTCCAGACCCCCCTCCTTCCAGGTCAACTCAATCCCTGTATTCCCTCCCCCCCATCCCTGCCACTATCGTTGGTGAAATAGGAGTTTGAGGCTGCAGCTCCTTAAGGAGATCTTTTTTTTTTTCCAGGACCTGTTTTTTCCAGGGTATTTCGCAGTGGCTGGAGAGTGTCGGGGCCTAACACAGTCAGGCTGTACCAGGAGCCAGAGCCCAGAGTATTATAATCTCATGGGAAGATAGGAAGAAATGATTAGTGCGTGTTGAATGGCCCTGCTGTGAGCATTCTGAGCTGGACCGGTCCTGGGGCAAAATCAAGGGCAAGTTCTAATCTCATTTTCAGGTAGGGGAAGGGTAGAGAAGTGACTTTCTGGGGCAGTCTCTTGAAAAGCAGGCATAAACAGGGAACAATGGTACCATTCCTTTCTGACCTACTCAACCTGGTGCTTGATACGAAAGGGGTGTGTGTGTGTGTGTGTGTGTGTGTGTGTGAGGTGTGTATGCGTGTGTGTCAGAGACAGAAAAGAGAGAGAGAGACTAAGTATAAACTTGTGAACCCTCTTAGGAGGCTAATGCTTGCTCCCAAATCCCCCCCCGGGATAGGGATGGATTTGCCCCTTGTTTTCTTATAAAAACCTGTGTTTTCTAAATGCAATACAAAAAGTGGCTCAGAGGAGCCACCCTTGAGCTTCAGACCCCTTGATGACTACATTGTCCCTATCCTTGCTTTCTTGGCCCCACCCGCTGCCACCGAAGCTTCTTAGCTGAAAATAAAAGTTACAGAACAAGATCAGAAAGACTCCTTCTGACCTGGGACAGTGGGAGATAAAGCAATGGCCGTTGGCTGAGCCCCAGCACCTAGGAGGGAAGAAGTGAACAGGTAGCTGACATTGGATTTGGCAGACATGATTGCACAGTGGCTTCGTACCTAGAATTGTGCTATGACTTGCAGACACCACAGAGAAGAGTGCGATGCCCTCTCTGCCTACAGGGAACTTCTACAACCCTGCTCACCTCATGCTTGTCTGCAGAAGGTCTTTAAAGACAAAGTCAGAGGCACCTGCTTTATTTAGGATGACAGCGAATATGAAGTGCTTTCTTTACAAGGAGACTGACAGTGTGCACACAGTAAAACCCTCCACAGTTGGCATTTCTGAAATTCTAAGATGTTCCTCACCAAACCTGCCCTTGTCTGATCTACTCATAGAGGAGCTTAAATATATTGGATGCATCCTCCTTTCCTTACTCTTTAAATGGCATCGAACATATTCTGGCTTTGAAACTCACTTTCTCTGTGGCTGTGCAAAAATCACTCACCCCCTTTGGGTCTGGTTTCCTCCTTGATGTTAGATTGGACCATATGAAATTGCTATATTCCTAGGTTAAAAATGACCAAATATCAGCAATTTCATATGGTTCAACTGAAGAAAATGAAGGGGCTGATTTGCTGCGTAAAAATCCCTTCTGTGTCTCATGTTCGGGACTCCTTGAATAGTACTCATTTCTTCCCTGCTCTGCTTTCGACTAGGTGAGTTCACCACCACCAGTCACTTACCTATGAATGTCCATGGCTAAGGTGCACTCACTGTCACAACAGCTTTTAGGCAAGTCCAACTCCTGCATTAGGGGCTTCTTCTGTTTTCTGGATCTAAAACGCCCTTATCACACTCCTTCTGTGCATTATTCAATGCCAGCTCCATGTTACCTGCCTTTAGGTGCTCTCATATTTTTAGTAACATTGTTTTTCTCACTTTAAATGAAAACACACTCATTGTAGAATATTTGGAGATAGAAAAAAACATAAAGAAGAAATAGGGATGGTGTGTAATCCCCCCATCACCAGTGTCTACATTTGATATATTTCTTCTATGCCTAAATTAAGGGTGTGTATGTTTGTTTGTTCTTCTGAACTGCCATAGGCCTTTAGAGTAGATTGTATTTCAAGCCCTAATTCCTCATTCCTTCCTGTATCTATATCCTTTGTCACGTGACTTTGCAGTTCCTCCCATCAAAGAGGTGGGAGGTATATTCCCCTCCCCTTAGCTTTGGGTTTAACCATGTGACTTGCCTTGTTCATTTACTCTACCAAGGAATAACAACTTTATCATAATATTTAGGCGAGTTATAATGATCTGTTCTTACTAGCTGACTCACAGATTGAAAGTATTTAGGGGGTATGAAATGGATCTTCTCTCTTTCCCTCAGAGTTATTGGCAAAGAGCAAATGTTCAGTAGGTATCAGATTAGTTGCTAGTATTAGATATCTATGCTGGTGTGGTTATTTACGCTGGTATAATAAATCCCCCCCCCCGCCAAACTCAGTGGTTAAAGCAACAAACATTTATTATCTCATAATTTCTGTGGGGCAGGAATCTGGGTGTGGCTTAGCAGAGTCTTTTGGCCCAGGGTCTTGGGTACTGGGGCTATCCATCTCAAGGCTCAGGGGGAAAAAGCTGCTTCCAGTCTCACTCAGGAGGTTGTTGGCAGGATTCAGTTCCTTAATGGCTGTTGGACTGAGAGTCTCAGTTCCTCACTGGTTGGTGGCTGAGGTTGCCCTGCTTCATAAACATGGGAGCTGGCCTGCAGTGAGAGCGAGCAAGCAAGAAGGCAAAGGAGGCGAACAAGGCAGAAACCTGAATCTTCTGGTAACCTAATCTTGGAAGGGACATCCATACTCCTCTAGATCCAGCTCATGCTCAAGGGGAGAATATATATATTTTTTGTTGTAATATGTTTACTACTTTATTACTACATCTAATAAAGCAAACTACTTTTAAAAAAGACAAGTTAAAATAAATTTCTTTTCAATATATTCATGGAAGTTTTTCTTACTTGGCTTAGATAAGAGCATTAAACAGCAGGTTGTCTTCTGATTCATCTCCTTCCACATATAGGAAACAATTTGTGGAAAACTGTATACTGCCTACATATAAAACATTCTTCCAGGTTATCTGATTCTAGCCTTTCATTGTTTTTGAGTTATTTTATAATTCTTTTTTTTTTATTTTACTTTTGGTGCATATTATATCTGGCATTTCTCCCCATGTTATCCCTCCCTACACTCCCCTTCCTCCCCACCCCCCCCGTTGTCTCTCAAGGGGAGAATATTTTAAAAGGTCATATATTCCAGGAGGCAAGGACCTTTGGGAGACTTCTTAGAAGCTGCCTACCAGGCTCACAAAGATAGAGTCGGAGTTTATATGATTCTGTGGAGCCCAGGCATTGGACCATGAAGAGTTGACGCACACAAAATGGTGAATGCCACAACACAACAAATTAGACAACTTGTTCTCTGAGAGAATAAATCAGCTATGGTCTCTGTTCTCATGAAGCTTACAATCAATAAAAGCAAAATTGTATACACACATGGAGTCTGTGTGTGTACATAATTTTGTATTTATGTGCGTTTGGGGTATGGAGATCAGAATCAGGATCTGAGTAGGCCAGGCATGGTGGCTCACGCCTGTAATCCCAGCACTTTGGAAGGCCGAAGCGAGCGGATCATGAGGTTAAGAGATCGAGACCATCGTGGCCAACATGGTGAAACCCCATCTCTACTAAAAATACAAAAAAATTAGCCAGGCATGGTGGCATGTGCCTGTGGTCCCAGCTACTCGGGAGGCTGAGGCGGAAGAATCGCTTGAACCCAGGAGGCGGAGGTTGCAGTGAGCCAAGATTGCGCCACTGCACCCCAGCCTGGTGACAGAGCAAGACTCCATCTAAAAAAAAAGAAAAAAAAAAAAAAAAAAGAGGATCAGAGTAGCAGAAAGCTGAGCTGACAGATCACCGGGACACTGCACTTACTTATATGGTTTGATTTTGTGTTAGAGAGACTTCATGCCCTGCCTTACCCAGCCTGGTCTGTTCATCTCTGCGGGACAGGAGGTAGTCACTGGAATATTCCAGAAAAAAAAAAATGACGTTATCAAGGAGCGTAAATGAATGTTATTAGAAAAGATACTGAGTGTGCCTGTGTCCTTGAGCAGATGTTGGGGCTCAGAGATTCAGGGTTAAGTTTAGGCAGAAAATGCTGTGGAATGCCCCAGGTAAATGCTCAGCCTCTGTAGTATGCTAGTGCAGTGGTGAGAGTTTTGGGTCAACTTGTACAGATCGAGATTTGGATCCTGGCTGGGCCTCTTCCTAGCTAGAAGACCTTGCACAAGATATTTCACCTCTCAGAGTCATGGGTTCCCCATCTGAATTACAGGATAGTCATAATACTTAACTCACAGAGCTAATGAGGGGTAGTTTACTTGTTTAAACCTCTACTTTGTTCAAAGAGAATTCAAGGCAGTGTTTGAAGCATAAAAAGACATAAATAAACTAACACAGGGCCTAGCATTTCATCCACTCCCGACCCATCTATCCACCCATCCATCCATTAACCCATTGATGTATACGACTGTTCATCACCCTTTCACCCATTCACCTACTGACCATCCATCCATCCATCCATCCACTCATCCATCCACATGACCATCCATCTACATGTACACCTATCCATCCACTCATGCATCTACACACCAGCCATCCGTCCATCTGTGCCCCAATCTATAATATTTATTGAGCACCTACAGTATATCAGGCATTGCACTGGCTGCTTTGGTTATCTTAGACTCTGGGGGAATAAGTCAGCTATGGCCTCTGTCCTCACAAAGCTTACAATCAATTAAAAGCAAAATAAATGTTTTCCTTTCTTCTGTCCTCCCTTCTTTTCCTCCCATCTGCTCTCCATCCTATTTTCTCTTCCTCCCTCTTTTCCTTCTTCACCTCTGGTTTTGGGAAAGAACTGATTCCATACCAAGGTTGGGGGAAAGGCCAAAGTTGTGGGGAGGTCCAGCTTCACACAGAGAGAGATTTGCTGTGGTGAAGAGTGCAGTGGCCAGTAGCCGGAATAAGACCTCGTGATGAAAATTAAGTCCTTGTTTGAGTCACTGTGAGAGACCAGCAGGGGTCCCTAAGATCTAGCACCAGGTTTCTCTACGTATTGCCTCTCTGGGATTGGCCTGACCCATGGGTGGGCAGGTAAATGCCTTCTCTCTTCTGTCCCCAGCACCCCTCCTTATCTGCTCTTTGATGCCTAAAGGGCCACCGAGTAAAGTGTATTCCTTAAGCTTAAGGCTTTGATCTCTGTGAAAATGAGAATGCCTGTGGGAGGGTCACTGTTTAAACTCGTACTGATTATTCACACTTGGTTGTGAATGAATATCACTTTTTTTCCCCCAATGGAATTAAATCAACAGTTATTTACAAGCCTGCTTGAGATCAGATTGGGTAGGCAGTGATATATTTGGAGAGAGCCCTAGATGGGGGAGACAGGAATGTTGGTGATGGTCCCTGCCAGGCCACCTATGAGCTCCTAAGCCATGTGCAGTCCCTCCGGGCTTCTGGGACTGGATGATCTATAAAGTGGCTCCTAGGCTCTAAAGTGGGTATGGAGGGAGTCGCTGAGGACCCGCTTCATGGGCATCCTCCTGAGCAGTTTCACAGGGCTTTTTGCCCTCCTGTCACCATCCTGAATAGAATAATTTTTGAACATGAGGCCCCACAGTTTCATTTGGCATTTGTGCCAGTAAATGATGTAGCCAGTCTTGGTGGCAGCAGTGGTGGTGGTGACTTAGGGAAGAGATCTCAAAGACAAACACCGTTCACTTTAGCTACTTGCCCCCAGTGTGCTGCTCCCCATCCTCTGCAGTCCAGCCTAGGACTCACCTCCTTGAGAAAGCCATTTCTAGACAAACTCACGTGCTGGCAAGTAGGTAGATAACGGGCTTGGCTTGGTGAATCCTTTGCTTGTTTGTGGTGCTCAGGGGAATATTGGGTGGTTTCAAGTGCATGTACCCATTTCCCTGCTAGCAGCTCTTGGGGGTGCTCCCCACCTTCTCTGGATGCCCTGCTGCATGATGGAAAAAAATTCTTTAGAATCCCATGGTCCTGGGTTTGAGTTCAGACTTCACTTCTTACAAGCTGTGTGATGAAGGGAAGATAGCATCCCCCTGAAACTCCCACCTGCCATTCTGGATTGCTATGAGGATGGAGAGATGCATATGTATAGCAATCAGCGCATGGTAGGCACTAGATAAATAAAACGGTCTTAAACTCTCAGAGTCTTGCTTCCTTGCCTATAAAGTGGAGAAATCACTCCCACCTCTAAGTTGAAGGCACAAGGCCATTTAGAATTATCAACTAAAAATACCCAGACCTCAGTGAAGTCTCCCCCTGCCCCCACCCCACCCTCTGGCAGGCAGAGAGCTGCACCCAGCGGGACTCCCGACAGCAGAGCGCTGCATCTCTAGGGTGATCACGCCTTGTGAGTTTCTAGCCGCTGTTGAGCCCTTTGAGGTTTGAGTTACATTTTCACTTGGCAGAGTCTACTTCTCTGATTCAAGAGAAAAGCTGTCAGAGAGAGGGATAGGAAGAGAAGGGGGGTGTGTGTTAAAAAAAAAAAGGCTCCCACAGCTTCTCGGACTTGGAATGGCTCTGTGGAGACCAGGCGGGATGCATGCAAATCAGAAACACATGCATGAGGCTTCCCTCCCAGCACGCGCGGGCTCCGGAATGAAGGCGCCAAGCCCTTGACATGCTGGCTCAAGACTGGCCAGGCTTGGGCTGGAGGGGGATGTGGAGTTGGAGCCTGCACCTGTGTCCTCTTGTCCTGTCCTGGTGAAAGGGGGAGAAGATGGGAGCAGTGGCTGGTTCTGTGCTTGACTCCTGGACTCTGAAAGGTCTTAAGGCCTTGAGGCCTCCTGAATCAGGGAGGCCAGGGAAAGCTTTTGGGGGTAATATCTGGCAGTACAGGGCAGTGGAAAGAACGTGGGCCTTTAAGTCAGAAAAACTTGAGTTAGTATCCTGGCCATGTCTCTTATTAGCTGTGTGACTTTGAGTAAGTTACTTAAGCTCTGTGTGCCAGAATTTTCTTAGCCAAAACTTGAGGACCATGATGACTGTCCCAACAGGCTTTTGTGAGAATAAAACCAAAGTTTACATTTTGTTTATTTATTTAATGGAAGATTGATTTGATTTCTTATACCTCTTTTCTTTCCAGACAGGAGGCAAGACAGGTCTTTAAAAAAAATATAGTCTATTAAAAAAATCATGGCAAAAAGAAAGAAGAGCTGAACAGAAATAGGAAGCGAAGGCAGGGTTAGGACACAAGCATGCACAACTTGGAATCTTGCACAATTATTAAAGTTGTTTAGTAAATTTGTTTCTGAGCTTTTAGTTGGCCAGAATAAAGCAGAAGACATCATTGAGAAGATTTATATTGTCTATTAAAAAATTGGTTTCGGCTGGGCGTGGTGGCTCACGCCTGTAATCCCAGCACTTTGGGAGGCTGAGGTGGGTGGATCATCTGAGGTGAGGAGTTAGAGACCAGCCTGGCCAACATGGTGAAACCCCATCTCTACTAAAAATACAAAAATTAGCTTGGTGTCATGGTGCACACCTGCAGTCCCAGCTACTTGGGAGGCTGAGACAAGAAGAATCGCTTGTACTTGGGAGGTGGAGGTTGCAGTGAGCTAAGATCACCCCACTGCACTCCAGCCTGGGCGACAGAGGGAGAGTCTGTCTTAAAATAAATAAAATAAAATAAATAAATAAACAAATAAATAAAATAAAATAAATGGTTTCTCTGGAGACCAACTTTCCTTAACACTCAGGTCGCTCGCAGTCATTTTTCCCAGGGGTCCTCTTTTAGGGGTCATAGACTCATAGACTGGGAATATGTGGGGAGCGGTTCCTTGTTGCACTGGACTGTGCTTCTTCTTCTTCTTTTTTTTTTTTTTTTTTTTTTGGATGGAGTCTTGCTTGCCAGACTG
The DNA here is from genome assembly GCA_036589455.1 of Ateles fusciceps. Taxonomy (NCBI): domain Eukaryota; kingdom Metazoa; phylum Chordata; class Mammalia; order Primates; family Atelidae; genus Ateles; species Ateles fusciceps. Next base: position 4,689,889 of record JAZHEH010001386.1, read on the forward strand.
GAGAGTACTAGCGTGATCTTGGCTCACTGCAACCTCTGCCTCCTGGATTCACGTGATTCTTCTGCCTCAGCTTCCCAAGTAGCTTGGACTACAGGTGCCCACCACCACACCTGGCTAATTTTTGTATTTTTAGTAGAGATGGGGTTTCACCATGTTGGCCAGAATGGTCTTGAACTCTTGACCTATTGATCCATCTGCCTCAGCCTCCCAAAGTGTTGGGATTACAGGGGTGAGTCACCATGCCCAGCCTGGACTGTGCTTCTTATACTGACACTCCGTGGAAGGCATTGGGAGGGATGCAGTGCATGTGCATGTCTTGGGTTTTGGTGCACCAGGGATGCTCTCTCTGATGGGCTGCTCATGGTATTGGGCCGATTGTCTCCTTGCAGGAGAAGGGCTGCAATCTAATACAGCTTTTGTCCCACAAGTTTCCTCTCTGGCTCGATTTCACTTTTTGCGAATCCAACCTGCACCACTCTCTCTGCTAGTCTGAAGTTTTTGTCAAGGGTGCCTCTTGGTGGCTCTGAGATGGAGATGATGCAGACAGACGGCTGTTCTCAGGAAGCCCAAATCTTCCTCCTGGAACTCTGCATAGTTGGCTCAGTGACATTTCATCTCTCTGGGTTCTGTCCCAGGGAGAAAACATGTGGGCATTCTCTAATAACTTGAGCATAGCTCCCTCCTGCCTTCCTTTGTTTTTCCTTCCTGGGCAAATGAAAGGCAGAATGAATGAAAGTTTCTATTCTGATGGGAAAACTCACTCTGGCCTTGTAATGAGCTAGAATAATTGATTTGTCGATGAAAACCAAGTCTGTGGAATTGATGCTTAGTGTCAAAACAGTCCAGATCACTTTGGTACCAATTCATTGTCGCTGGAGGGAAGCTGTTAGCCGAGAGCCCAGTGAGAAAGGAGTAGGCTGAGTTGAAACATGAAAAGATTTGATTGTGCTAAAGCTCCCCAGCACAGCATTGCCTTGTTGGGATCTGATTTCAGTGCTCCAGATCGAAGGTCCTGGCTAATATTTTCTTTCTCCTGTTTCTCATGAGGGTAGGAATAACTTGGCAATTGCCCCATTGCAGCTACTGTTTGAACGTGGATATTAATTTAATCTGGAGTTCTGTTACTCTTCAAATATTTAGGGGTTTGGCTGGGGCCTTTGTGCTCTTACAATGCAATAGACAGTAAAAATGGAATTGGAATGTTTCTACTTATTTTAGAAAGGACAGGGATTCCTGGCCCCTCTCCCACACACCCTACCCTGCCCCATTTTCATTCCTTCATCTTTGACTGAAGCTCCTGATGAGAATGAAAAGTTATTTCGACATATATGGACAGAGGCCGTGGGGTGGAGGAGAAAGAGAATATACTTTAGAATCAGATGGATTCACAAAGGAATGTTCAAATCCTGGCTCCTTCACCATGAGCTGTGCAAATTTGGGTGAGTGTTTAAGAGCTCTGTCCATTCCTCTGTGGACACCCACTCCATAGAAGTGATACAAAGATTCAATGAGATATAATGTATATGTAAAGCAATCACCATGGTAATGTTATCATTTTATGAAAATGCCATTGAGTTAAAACAGTATATCCCCCAAAGCATTCCTGCAAAATTCTGAAAGGGTCTATTTCTTGTAGGAATGAAGCTAGTTACTTCTTGGGTGATCTGGCATCCTTTTAGTTTCATGAGTTTGTTGAAGGAGTTGCGCTCTGTGCTGCTGTTATCTAGAGAAAGGCACAGAAAAGAGGAGTGCTGGATAGAGCCCTTCTATGCGTCAGGTGCCACCATCTAATTCTCTTATTTCATCCTTCCATCAATAGGGAGTATATTTTTATTTGAAAAATGAGGCAACAAACTCAAATATCTGGAGTCACTTGTCCCAGCCACACAGTGACACAGAGATCACAGTGTGATTGCCTCCACAGTTCAAGTTATTTTGACTGGACTAAGATGCTGCTCACAGTTTCTGATGGTGACGGGGAGATAAGGGGGAGGGGTTCTTCCCCCGTCTCCACTAGAGACCTGCGCTTGGGACTCGCATTGTTTTGTTGTTAACTTAATTTCCAAATGATCTATCTCTGTCTATCTATCTATCTATCTATCTATCCATCCATCCATCCATCCATCTGTCCATCCATCTATCCATCCATCCATCCAGCTATCTATTCTCTATATCTATCATCTATCTATTTAATCTATCTATCTATCTATCTATCTATCTATCTATCCATCCAGCTATCTATTCTCTATATCTATCTATCTATCTGTTATCTATCTATTTATCCAGCTATCTATTCTCTATCTATCTACCTACCTATCCAGCTGTTATCTATATATTATGTCTATCTATCCAGCTATCTGTTATCTATCTATCTATCCATCCATCCATCTATCCAGCTATCTTTTTAGTTATCTATTCCTTACCTATCTACCTATCCAGCTATTATCTATCTGTCATCTATCTATTATATCTATCTATCCAGCTATTATCTATCTATCCAGCTATCTATTATCTATCATCTATCTATTATCTATCTATTATATTTATCTGTCCAGCTATCTATCTGTCTATCTATCTATCATCTATTATCTATCTGTCATCTATCTATTATCTATCTATCTATCTATCTATCTGGACAGGTTCTTGGTCTGTGGCCCAGGCTAGAATGCAGTGGTGTGATCAAGGCTCACTGCAGCCTCAACCTTCTGGGCTTAAGAGATCCTCTTACTGGCTGGGTGCGGTGGCTCATGCCTGTCATCCCAGTACTTTGGGAGGCTGAGGCGGGTGGATCACCTCAGGTCAGGAGTTCAAGACCAGCCTGGCCAACATGGTGAAACTTCGTCTCTACTAAAAAATACAAAAATTAGCCAGGCATGGTGGCGGGCACCTGTAATCCCAGCTACTTGCGAGGCTGAGGCAGGAGAATCACTTGAACCCAAGGGGTGGAGGTTGCAGTGAGCCGAGATTGTGCCATTGCATTTCAGCCTGGGCAACAGAGCAAAAACTCCGTCTCAAAAAAAAAGAGAGAGAGAGATTTATCCTCCTACCTCAGCCTCTGGAGTAGTTGGGACCATAGGTGTGTGCCATCACAAGCAGCTATTTTTTTTTTTTTTTTTGTAGAGACAAGGCTTGCTGTGTTGCCCAGGCTGGTGTCGAACTCCTGGCCTCTAGCGATTTCCCACCTTGGCCTCACACAGTGCTGGAATTACAGGCTTGAGCCACCTTGCCCATCCCCAGATATTTATTAAGTGTCTATTCTGTGCCACATGTTGTGGGAAGTAAAAGGAGCAAGCATAGTCCCTGTCCTCAAGGAAGAAACAGTTTATTTAGAGAGACAAACGGATACATAAGTAATGTTTTTTTTAAAAGAAAAAGGAAGAAAAAAAGTTTTGGAAGGAGTGTTGGGTGCTTCTCTTTGTCCCTTATTTGTACAGGCACTGCTGAACATGTGGATAGAACTGTGTACAGAGTAGATCTGCGATAAATGTCCTCTAAGTGAATACAGCTGCCTGCTTTGACCCTCCTTCCTGAAGCTGTTCAGAGCACCCTCCAACCCAGGCACCTCATGTCCAGGTGTCCACATGTCATCAGTTTCTCCCTGGGCCTGGCCTAAGGGGCTTCTTCCTCACCCTCCTTGTGTATCTGGAGATGTAGCTTGGCAACCTCATCATGTCTGTTTCCAGAAATCCCATTTCTGGTTTCCTTGGACTTAAGACATGGAGTCTTCGGTGCACAGTCAGCTTCAGATTGACAACCCAGGAACTTTGCTCCATAATAAAAGAAAACCATAGCTATGCAAACCAGAAGAAGTGGATTCAACCTAGGTAACAATAAGAACAACAAGGGCCGGTAGCTATTGAGGCTGACTCAAGGCCAAGTTATTTCTGCACATTCATTTACTCTTCATGACTACTGATGTGGTGGATACTTGCTATGGATGGAAAGCTTGACGTCTCCCCCAAAAAAAATTCTTGTAGAAAATGAATCCCTAATGTTATGGTATAAGAATATGGGGACTTGGGCAGGTGATTAGGCCATGATATTGGAGCCTTCATGAAGGGGATTAGTGACTTTCTAAAAGAGACCCAGAGAGTTCCCTTGTCCCTTCCACTATGTGTAGATACAGCAAGAAGATGGCTGTGTAGAAACCAGGAAGTGAACACAAATTAGATCCTGGATCTGTAAATGTCTGCTGTGTTTAAGCCAACCCATTGATGGTATTCTCTTATAGCAGCCTGCACAGTCCAAGATAGTATTCTTACTATCCCAAGCCCAAGCTAGAGATGGGGAAATGACATGAAGAGGTTGCCAGGCTACATCTCCAGGTGCACAAGGAGGGTGGGGAAGAAGCCCCTTAGGCCAGGCCCAGGGAGAAACTGATGACATGTGGACACCTGGACATGAGGTGCCTGGGTTGGAGAGTGCCCTGAACAGCTTCAGGAAGGAGGGTTGGAGCAGGCAGCTGTCCAGCATTACTGAACTAGGCCAAGCACATGCCTTCTCTGTCGGCCACACCCATACCCCTTCCCATGTCATCTCCACCTTCTGGCAGACATGGAACAAGCATCTCAAAGTCTGTGGCCTCTGAAATAAGGCGGGCTTCAAGGAGTCCTCACTGGCTGAACCTGCTTTCTTGGGCCCGAGGAGCCTCCTGAGAATTTCCGGCAAGTTAATGGCCTCAGAATGGGTGCGGGTATTTATTTTGCTGAGAAGAGATGTCTTCATCTTCACTTTCTCTATTCCTCTTCTGGCAATTCTTTCACCCACCCATCCTTCCCTTTTTCTTTTGACTCCAGCTCTTACCTTTCTATCTCCTTTTTCTTCTCTTCCTCCTTCACACACTTCCTTTTATGCATTCTCTTTTCCTTTTTCACCTTCTCATTTCAAAAGAGTTGTTTTTTATAGACACACTTGTTTTCACAAAAATGTAGTTGTAAGATGTAAGATTTTTGAAATATATATTATATATGTGTGTATATGCATTATATATACATTCAAATATACAAACATATATTACAGACATGTATAAGTGTGCATACACACATATATACATATATATATAAAATCAGTGTAATTACACTTCCAGACATGTTTTTCTGCTAAGAATATTGAAAATCCAGAAGCCAGTCTGACCAGGGCCTCATTGGGAGACTCAAGGGCAGGCAGAAGAATGGTGGAGACAGCAAGGACTTTTAATGTTGGAGACCACTTGGGCTAGAAATTTCTGATACTAAGTTGCTGTGCGATGCTGAGAAAATGACCGTATCTCTCTGTTTTCTCTTCACGTGGAAAATAAAACCTACATACGACATAGAGTTGGAGCAATGCTCCAATTAGAGAAAAGTATTAGGAAAAATATGAATGTGTCATCATTTTAATTATGTGCTGTTCCATTCTCGCCCTCATTTGAAACAACAGCAGAACAATTGTGTGTATGTAGGGAGGGAGCAGGGAGGAAAGAGGAGAGAAAGGGGAGGAAACACTTCTTTCACAAAAATGTAGAGTAGTTTTTACATAATTCCTATTGGATTACTTACCCCCAAGGTCTAAAGAAATATTTCTTAATTATCTTTTAACTCATGTCCAATACCACATTTGTCTAACTTTTAGTAATTTGTATAATTCAAATGAAACATATTTCTCTTTTTGCTAGTTATAACCCAATTTTGCAACACCTAGCATGCTTTTTTTTTCTTTTGAGATGGAATTTTACTCTTTCGCCCAGGCTAAGTGCAATGGTGCAATCTCGGCTCACTGCAACTTCTGCCTTCCGGTTTCAAGCGATTCTCCTGCCTCAGTCTCCCGAGTAGCTGGGATTACAGGCGCCCAACACCACACCTGGCTAATTTTTGTATTTGTAGTAGAGAGGGGGTTTCACCATGTTGGCCAGGCTGGTCTCGAACTCCTGACCTCAGGTGATCGACCTGCCTTGGCCTCCCAAAGTGCTGGGATTACAGGTGTAAGCGCCGCGCCTGATCTGCTTTTTTTCTTTTGAGATGGAGTTTCCTTCTGTCACTCGGGCTGGAGTGCAGTGGTGCGATCTTGGCTCACTGCAACCCCTGCCTCCGGGGTTCAAGTGATTCTTCCGCCTCAGCCTCCCGAGCAGCTGGGATTACGTACATGCACCAGTACGCCCAACTAATTTTGGTATTTTGTAGGGACAGGGTTTCACAATGTTGGCCAGGCTGGTCTTGAACTCCTGATCTCAGGGGATCCGCCTGCCTCAGCCTCCCAAAGTGCTGGGATTACAGGTGTGAGCCACTGTGGCCAGCCTACACCCAGTATACTTTATCACACTTTCCTTTTGGGAAATCTGGATCTGCCCCAGTCTTGGGGGATAGAGTATTGATCTTGAATTGTTTTGTGAACTTGGCTTGGTTGCTTACCTTTTCTGAGCCTCAGTTTCCCCTTCTGTGAGATGAGGGATAGGATGCCTCCTCAGCACCATCAGGCCTATTGTGAGGAACTGAAGTACTTGAAGTCAAGGATGCTTCGTTGCAGAGGGGTTTCCTGCCACAAGGCTCAGATCAGACCAGCAGACCAGCAGGGGTCCCTTAGAACAGTTTCTCTCTGGGGACTGTCTCATGGAGATTTAGTGTGATGTTTTTTCTCCCCCTTTCAAACTCCAGGGCCGCCTATCATGAGTGGCCTTGTTTGCTTGCAATTTGCAGAGGTGCAAGGGGTAAAGGACTGGCTTTGACTATTCAGTCTTTCAGGTGGGGGGTGGGGAGCTGCCTTAGGCTGGAGGTGTGGACTTTTCTCTCCCTTTTAGGAACTGGGCATTCCCATACCTGATTCAGTGGAAGCGTGTGTGCACGTGTGTGTGTGTGTGGTGGTGGCAGTGGTGGGGGAGTGTAACACTTTTTTGAGTGACTTCTTAGTGCCTACACTGTCTTCTTATTTAATACCTCTATTTAATCATGCTGCTCCGGCCGGGCACAGTGGCTCACACCTGTAATCCCAGGACTTTGGGAGGCCAAGGCAGGCAGATCACATGAGGTCAGGAGTTTGAGACCAGCCTGCCCAACATGGTGAGACATCATCTCTACTAAAAATACAAAAATTAGCCGGCTGTGGTGGCGGGCATCTGTAATCCCAGCTGCTCGGGAGGCTGAAACAATTCAAGGGGAATCGCTTGAACTCAAGAGGCAGAGGTTGCAGTGAGCTGAGATCGCGCCACCGTACTCCAGCCTGGGTGACAGAGCGAGAGTCCATCTCAAAAAAAAAAAAAAAAAAAAAAAAAAAAACAAAAAAAACATGCCACTTGGAGGCCTGATTATCCCCATTTTACAGAGGAGGCCCCAGAGGCTCAGAGGTGGCATGTAAGTGTTCCAGTCATGTACCTAGGTCTGTGGCCTCAGAAGCCCAGGTGGGAATATGGGAGGGAGGGAGGAATGTTTTCAGGGGACAACGGGGCAAGGGCCTAAGCTTTTTCCTCTCTGTTGGCCCATTTTCTTGAGCAGAATGAATTTGAGGAGGGGATGACAATAGCAGCTGACCCCTTATAGTGCCCAGTAAGTGTCCTGGAGGTTTGGATCCTGCTGTAGACGGAGCCAGCAGTTCAGAATGGGCTGTGCTCTGCCCGAGCTGTGGACAGCCATCCCTCCTAAGAACCAAGGGTTTTGATAAACGGATTGAGCCCTGCTTTCTTCTTTGATGTTCACAGGTCTTGAGTCCTTGTCAGCATAATGGCCCATAAAGCCAGAAAATGCAAGAGGAGGGAGTAAAAAAGAGTGTAGACTTTATTATTGTTATTTTTTTGAGAAGGAGTCTTGCTCTGGTCACCCAGGCTGGAGTGTGATGGCATGATCTTGGCTCATTGCAACCTCCCCCTTCTGAGTTCAAGCGATTCTCTTGCCTCAGCCTCCCTAGTAGCTAGGACTACAGGTACCCACCACCACACCTGGCTAGTTTTTGTATTTTTAGTAGAGACAGGTTTTCACCATATTGGCCAGGCTGGTCTTGAACTCCTGACCTCAGGTGATCCACCCACCTCGGCTTCCCAAAGTGCTGGGATTACAGGTGTGAGCCACTGTGCCCAGCCAAGAGTGTAGACTTTAGAGTCCAACAAATCCACGCTCAGGTCTTGTTCTGCCATCTTCCAACTATATGACTTCAGACAAACCCTGGTTCATCTTTGAGCCTCAGTTTCCCTCTCTGTAAAATGGAGATGACTATCTCCTTTGCTGTAGGAGCGAACCAAGATGAGGAATGAGGAAGTGCCCTGTATACAGCCTGGCACGTGGTAGGGATCCAGGAGATGCTGGATTTTTTTCTTCCTGGGAGAGAAGATGTGTGCTCGGGAGATCCCTTGGCAAAGGACAGCCCCACCCTTCCCTGCCCCCAGCTGCTCAGAGTTAAAAGCAAGAGACATACACTTCACAAGCACTAAACTTCACATGGAGAGAAAAAACAAGTAAGAAAGGGAGAAGGCAAGACAGACGGATGGGTCTGGATCTGCAGAGGGTTGGTCAGAGTAATGCTGAGAGCTAGCCACTCCCCAGTGGCTGCCCCGCAACAGAACACACGCAGAGGCGTGGAGGATGTTTCTCATCACTCCAAGCTCTGCACTGGGCCTGAGGGGTGCTGGGATTTGGTTTTGATGAGGGTACACGAGGCCCTCGCCTTGCTGGCTGCAGAGGCAGGAAGAGCCCTCCGGGCTGGGGGATCCCCCGTGAGGCTGTCTGGAATTGAGGAACAGAGTCCACTGGGGATTCCAGAGCCAAAGAAACAAAGCTCTCTGAGCTTACAATTGCGGAGACACATTTCTTCAGTTTGTTTTTAATCAAACTCCCCATGCTGATACTTGGGCTCCATTCAGCCATTTAAAAAGTTCCACCAGCAAATAAACACTTAGCCAAATATTTGCTTTTATGTGTTTTCAGTAGTAAATACCAGCTATATTGCTCATCTCTGTATATCTCCCTGGCGCCCTACCCCTGGTTGTCTTGAGCTAAGTGGACTCTTTAATGACAGGTGGAAGCTCCTTCCTAACCTCCCACCATGGCAGCCAACAGTGGTGGACTCAGACCCTGGTGGAAAAGAAAAAGTCCCCTCCCCACCCCAAAGGACAGATCAGCATAGGATCGTTCCATTAGATTTGTACTTATTGTAGCACAGTCCCCCACAGCCCCCAGGCCCCAGACATATATTTCTGCTTCCCCCTCCTCTCTCAGGTCCTGCTCCTACCTTCCCCAGTGCTCAGTCACCAGCTCTATAATTGTTAGCACACCTCTGAGGGCTGGGTCAGGGTTCACAGCTGCTTGCCACCCCATTTTCTGGCCCCCGAGGACTTTAGGGGAAGGTTTAGAAACTGGGAAACAGAATGGAGATGAGAGTGAGAGGGCAAAGAAGGGCTTCAGCTTTCACAGGTACAAAGGGTGTTTGAGACCTTAAGTTACGCAAAACACAACTACACACACACACACACACACACATACACAAACATACACACTACCACACAACATGCCTCACAGCCACCACAGGATTGATTAGCATTCCTTGGTTGTAAGCAACAGATACTGATGGGTTAACTTAATTGAAAGAGAGAATCTATTGGAGGAATTAAAGGGAGCTCCTAAGAGAAGAGATGGAAAACTTAAATTAGGAAAAGACAAGGCCAGGCAGGAGTTTCAGAGGGTGTCGGTAGCAGGAACTCCTCTGCAGCCTCACCCAGGAGCTGCCACTGGAGAAAATGTTCTTAGTCCCAGACGCGCTCATGAATCAAGTTCTAGTAAGGGAATTTTCTGTTGACTTTCATCGGGTTCTGTCCTTGATCGGGCTCCCTCCCTGTCGACCACGGAGGTCAGGATGCCTTGAAAAATAGTCCCTCTGGACTTGTTTGCCTCATTTCTCGACTGCTTTTGTATTCTGACACACAAAGGATAGTACGCTTATAAGACACGATGGGGTGAAAGGATAAGTTGTACTTCCTTATCTTAAGGCTACTTCTGGCCATAAGTTACTGCTAAACACTGCCTCCCCCAACCAGGACCGAGGGAATCAGTGTCTCACAAACCTGTACCTTTTATGAAAATCACTGGGAAGTTCAACTGTTTACAAGAAGGGGAGGTAATTGCCAAAATATAATCAGGATGCCACTAAAGATGGCAAATGGAATGGTTCCTGAAGACTCACTTCCCTCCCTGACATGCACTAAAGCCTCCATCATCATCAATAAAGCAATCAGAGGTTCTCTTCTGCCTCTGCCTCTGCCCCCCCCCCCCGCCCCCCCCATCTCATTCCAGGCTCAGTATATTGAATTTTCCCACCTAATTCCTTTCTCAGTACAGGGATAGCAAACAAACGCATTTCTATTTCTGCTTGTACATCACAATCTCTCCTTCAAAAGACTGTGGGCACTTGAGGGCCCAGACTCCTTTGTCTTTTATTGACACCTAGGCAAGTGCTCTGTACACAAGTCAGTCTTCAGAGCAGACCCCAAACTTAGACGAAACTTATACTCCAGATACATCAAATGCTTACATAGCTCCCAACATGCTCTGCTGTTTACAGGTCTGCTTGGAGGGCTTTCTTCACTAGTGAGGGTCTCTCCTGAAAGGGATGTTTGATGTATATTTATGGAATGAATGAAGAGAGTGATGGAGTGGATTCCCCCCCCAAATGGTAATCAGGCCAAAGCATCAGATCATCCAAAGATGTTCATGACATTCTTTTTTTTTTTTCTGAAATTTCTTAGGAAAACTTGATCCAGTCTGCCATATTCTTGAGCTGGCAAAACTGTAATGGTGAGGGCTTCTGCCAACTGATAAGCTATGAGAAATAAAGACAGAAATCCCTGGGATGACGATGCACACTGATGGAGGAGTGGGATTACATTTACAAGACATTTTGACGAAGTATCGGGAAGTCTCGGTAGGGAAGAAAACTAACTTCTGGAGAGAGCTTACCTGTGCTAGATAAGTGTATTTGTATTATTTCACCGAATCTTTTCAGCAAAACTTTGAGGTAGACATGATATTTCCATTTTTGCAAATGAAAGTAGAGATGTAGACATATACCTGAATTTATTTTTAAATAACTGATATGAGGCAGGGCTGGGAGTCAAGCTCATGTTCTCCCTCTGATCCAGAGCACTTTCTACTCCTCCTCTGCACCTCTTTGCCTGCTCTGTCATTAACATCGCTGATTTTCTTTTGGGCTAGTTTTTAGTTCTGTCTTATGCTGAAACTAATGGATGTACCACCTCCTGTGGACAGAGGTAGCTTGGAGGATGTGGTCACGTGTTTAGGAATCCAGTACTGAGGCTGAGACCCAGCATCAACTGTGGCTGAGATCTGTCTTGAACACATGCACACATGTACACCCACGTGCATTTAAGTAGAAACAATTGAGGGCTGATCATCCAATCAAACAGTTGATCTCTTCTAGTCGCTGGAAAGGCAGCAGAGAGGGCATGGAGACAGACACGCCTGGATGAGAACTCCAGCTCAGCCCACTTAACGGCTGTGTGATCTTGGATCTGTCATTTACTCTGTTGCCTCAGTTAGTTCATCTGTAAAATGAGCAAACAGCATATCCCTGGTGATTGTGAAGGTTAACAATGACCCTGTGTATGTGGCACATGCTATTACTTACCTACCTGTTAGTCCTTAAGTCACTGGGTAAAGGTTTGATAACACTGCGAAAGAGGGTGGTGTCAGCTGATGTATACATTTCTCAATTTAGCTTTCATTTTTTCTTACTGTTCAAGTGAAATGCCATAAGGTAGAGCTTCAGTCTGGTGACCAGGAGGGCAAGGGGCACATGCTAGAAATAGAAGACAATGGCGCCTTGGTCCCTATGAGTAGATTGAATGATTTGTTCAAGACATATTCACAGTGCCTTTCTGTAGGACCCTGGCTCCTGCCGCTTCATGGGAGAGGAGAGCACTCCCACGCTATTCAATCAGGCATGGTGTGTGTCTTGCATTAGCCAGAGGATGTGAGCAGCAGTGACTATGCCCTGCTTGAGAAGTTTAGTGCCATCCCATGATTTTGCTTTTCCTTTGACATGAGGCCACAAGTCCCAAAGAGGGGCTTCTTCTGCTTAGACCTCAGAAAGAAGATAATAGAAGCAGAACTGCAGCTGACTTGTGAAGGGCATTTAATGGGAGCGGAAAACAAACCTTTGAGATTTGGGGTTATTTCTGTGGCAGCACAGCTAGGGAAAGCTGACTAATTAATAGCATCGCTGATGGCATATTGGGGCTGCCACACTAGCTCTCACTGCGTTTACCCCCAGACTTCTTGCTACATGAGAAAAAGCAACTCCTACTTGGCTAAGCCAACATTTTTTGTGACTGTGGTCATGCTATCCAGTATCATGAAAATAACAGACACATTTGCACTTAATAAATTAATGCTAGCTATTATTAGAGTAATATACAGATGTGCATTTTAGAAAATGCTCAATTTATCTGAGTCTACATTTATGAGATAAATTGATGGTGGATTTTTAAAATGAAGTTCTGCTTTGTTAATAACAATGAATTCACAAATTTTTATTTAAAAAATTGAACATTACAAAACATCATGAAGTCAAAAAGTGAAGATTTCTCCCTGCCATTCTTTCAGTACTTCTCTCCAGAGATAATCTGTGTATCAGGCCAAAACCTTTTTCTGTATAAGGACCAGATTAGGGTGAGGCCTGGTTAGGCACCTTGGGTGCAAAATTTAAGGAGGCCCTCACTCTCTGGCTTGTGCAGGGCAGAGTCAATACTTCTATAAGCCTGAGAGTGAGGGCCTCCTTAAATTTTGCTCTTCTGGGTGTGCCTTATTGCCTCACCCCAGTCCTGGCCTTGCTAAGCATTGCATACATTCATGCAGATACTTACGTAGTTATTTCTCAAAACGAAAATCACTTTTACTGAACTGCGACTCGCTGTTTTGGTTTTTACACAACAATGAATCAGGACTGTTTGTGTCAATTCCTACAAATCTATCTCAAACTTTTAATAGTTGCGTAGTATTCTGTACCATGAATGAACCATAGTTTAGCCATTTCCCTATTGGTGAGCATTTAAATTTTAACCTTGCTCCTGCAATGAATGCTACCAGAAGCATAACCTAGCTCATATGTGCTCGCCGGTATTCCCAGGGGATAGATTTCTAGAGGTGGCAATGCTGGGTAAAGGGGTATTTTCAAACTAGGAAAGCTGCAACCAAAGCACATTTCAAAGCTTCTGCATCAATTGATGTTCCTACCAACAGTGCAGAAGGATATAATGGGAGACCCTTTACATTAGAATTATCTGCAGTATTTCTTTAAATAGCCAGCTTTCTTTGTACTTACGATTTCCCCAAATTAGAGTCACATGCAGTTTTCCAGCAGTCTGTTATTGCATAAATCCAGACAGGCTGCTGAAGTGTGTGTGCTGCCTTTGGAGCCAGCCCTTTCCCTGCTGTGTAGCTCAGCTGGGAAGTAGTTGCTCTGACTTCTACAGGCCTGGAGCTGGTCTGTGTTGGAAATCGGGAGCTGGGCAATCTGTAAGGTTATACCCTGGGTCAATGTCTCACAATTGCTCTCCAGTCTCTTAAAGATGGGGGGTGGGATCATGAGTTCTATGGGATAACAACAGCTGTAGAAACAAACACTTTTTAACACAGAGGAGTTTGTTGAATCTCAATCTCTACATTTTTGAAGAACATAATTTGATGTGGAATATGGCTAGGCATTCTGGCAAGGAAGAAGTGCTGGACCTGGCGACCGTTTGGGATAGTTCTGTATTATGAATGAACATAGTTTAGCCATTAGCCATAGCAACAGAGCGCTGGACCTGGTGACCATTTGAGTTCTTCTTCTTCTTTTTTTTTTTTTTTCTGAGGTAGAGTTTCGCTCTTGTTGCCCAGGCTGTAGTGCCATGGTGCAATCTCGGCTCATTGCAATCTCTACCTCTCAGGTTCAAGCAATTCTCCTGCCTCAGCCTCCCAAGTAGGTGGGACTAGAGGCATCTGCCACCTCGCCTGGCTAATTTTGTATTTTGCTTTAGCAGAGACAGGGTTTCTCCATGTTGGTCAGTCTGGTCTTGAACTCCCGACCTCAGATGATCTACCCGTCTCGGCCTCCTAAAGTGCTGGGATTACAGGCATGAACCACCGTGCCCGGCCATTTGAGATTCTTGAAGTCCTCCACCCTGGCCCTCCTCCTATGCTTTCCCTACAATCTAGGGTAGATGTAGATTCCTGTCCATTTGCCTTCAGATCAGGAGCTGGCAAATTATGGCTTGTGGGTCCAATCTGGCCTTCAGCTTCCTTGGGTAATATAAAGCTTTATTGGAACACAGCCACACTTATTTGTTTGCAAATTGTCTATGGGTACTTTTGTAACAGAGGAGTTGAGGAGTTGTGGCAGATTGTATGGTTTGCAAAACCTGAAATATTATTATCTGGCCTTGTACAGATAAAGTATGCCAACCTTCTGTTCTAAATATCTTTCAAGTTTGTTCCTTCTTTTTCCCTGTCTTAGTTCATCATATCTTGCCTGGATGATTGCAGTAGCCACTAAACTGGTCACAGAGTGAGCTTTCTTAAATGCAAATGTAAGGGTGGCAGACCCTCAAGTGCTTCAGTTTCTCCAAGTGCCTGTTCCCTGAGTGACATGCCACTGAAGGCCCTCTGAGTTTGCAGCCATTTTTCCTCTCTCATTTGTGTGTGCACCTGGAGAACTGTCATTTTTTCAGTAATGCATTTCTGACTCCCTCATCAACAAAGGTATTTTAACTCCTTCCTCTATGCTCCCAGTAAACCACCGAGGACATGCCTTCCTTTAGTATTTCCACGGCATTTGTAGTTATGTGTCTTTCCCTGTCTTCCTCACTCATCTGTGAACTCCAGCATGCAGGAAGTTTGTCTTATTCTCTTCCACATCTAACAGCGCCTGGTCCATATAAGTACTAAAGAAATGATTGCTGAATGAATAAACACTAATATTTATTGAGCTCTTCTTGCTTTTTCTCAATACTATCTCTTAGAATCCTCACAACAGCCTTGTGGCATAGACACTGTTATATCCCCACTTTATAGATGAGGCAGCTGAGGGCACAGAGAAGTTAAGTCTCTTGCCCAAGGTCACAGAACTTGCCAGGATTTGAACCCTAGCAGTTAGGCTTTATGGTATACATCAAACTCTAACTCCCATGCTAATAATGTGCAAATGAATGAATAAATGAGTGAATGAAATCAGTGAGATTCCATGAACTGAAGATACGAAAGGGAAATGCTACATGACCTTATAAAACCTGTTGGTAGGGTTTATAAAAGAAAAATACAAAGATTCCAGGAGACCTGGCAGGGCTGGAAACTATGGAGCATCAACAGCCCGCAGAGTTCAGGCAGAGTTTAAAGCAAGTGGAAAATCAGACCCTCCTTTGAATTGCTGAGTGCTCAAAGAAGAAGCTGTAGGGCCGGGCATGGTGGGTCATGGCTGTAATCCCATCACTTTGGGAAACCAAGGAGGCTGGATTGCCTGAGCTCAGGAGTTCGAGACCAGCCTGGGCAACCAAACCCCATCTCTAGTAAAAATACAAAAAATTAGCTGAGCGTGGTGGTGCATGCCTGTAATTCCAGCTACTCAGGAGGCCGAGGCAGGAGAGTCGCTTGAACCTGGGAGGTGGAGGTTGCAGTGAGCTGAGATTGCACCACTGCACTCCAGCCTGGGTGACAGAGCAAGACTCTGTCTCCCCCCACACACAAAAAAGCTGTAGGGCCACAGTTAAACTAAACAAACAAAGCCTGCCCCTTGATGCACTGGATGAAGGGAAAAAAGGCCCAACCTTAACATTTATGGCAAGCCTCCTGTGTGCCTATCACTATGCTAGTGGGCTGTACATATACTGGCTCAATGAATGAAAATCACCTCCCCGCACCGCCCCGCCACAAAACCTTTCTGATTCAATAAATTTTCATTGATCAGCTATTATGTGCCAAGCTGTTAAACTAGACGCCAAGAGAACAAAAATAAACAGAACTCTAGGAGCTCCCAGTCTAGCAGGGGAGAGTATATAATTCTAACAAAGTGTTGGGTTTTATCAGAGAGATACAGCCAGGAGCACAGAGGGGGACCTAACTCTGCCTGGAGATGTGGGGAAGATTTCAAGACAGTCATGATTGAGGTGGGTTTCGAAGGATAAATAGAATTTTGCCAGGTGGACAAGCAGATATGGACTCCTTGAGAGAAAGCACAGTTAGTGCCAAAGCACAGAGGCAAGAATGCCAGGATGCACTCGGGGCTCTAGAAGCGACTCCTCAGTGGGGAGACATGGAGAGTGGAGGCCCATCGGGAAGTCTCGTAAGGCATGCTGTAGAGCTTGGCTTTCTCCTGTGAAGCGACTGGGTTTTTGAAGCTGATTAAAAAAAAAAAAAAAATGAAATGGCGTTTGCATGACAGTAATGTGGAGGAGACAGAGAAAGGTGCAACTGGAAATGGGGAAACCAGCTAGGAGGCTGTTGCTAGAGTCCAGTGGGGGAGAAATGTGGGTCTGAGCTAAAGACATGGACAAGGAGGTGAAAAGAAAGCCAAAGGCCAAGAAGCATTGGTCTTGAATATTTAAAATATGTGCTAACTCACTTGCTTTTTGAAAAGGTTGGTTATTAGAATCCCATTTGAGGGGGGGCTACACACACACAGCATGGCCTTTATCTGGGAAGTGCGCAGAACACACCTTATAGACAAACGGTAGAATAAAAGTATCCAACAAAAGGAGTAAATATATAATAATTACAGTATTGGGTTGGGTGCAGTGGCTCACACCTGTGATCCCAGCATTTTGAGAGGCCAAGGTGGGAGGATCACTTGAGGCCAGGAGTTTGAGACCAGCCTGGCCAACATAATGAAATACCATCTCTACTAAAAATACAAAAATTAACTGAGTGTGGTGGCACATGTCTGTAATTCCAGCTACTTGGGAGGCTGAGGCATGAGAATTGTTTGAACCTGGGAGGTGGAAGTTGCAGTGAGCCGAGATCGTGCCATTGCACTCCAGCCTGGGCAACAGAGTGAGACTGTCTCAAAAAACAAAAAACAACACTGGTGTAATCTAAAATAAATGCATGTGTTGTGTAGGATGCAAGTAGGTAGGGATGACAAGAGTTGGGCTGTTTTAGCTTGGGGATCTCTTGTGAGGTTGTAGTAAGGATGAGGTGGAAGTCTTGGTTTTTGGCTGGAGAATCCAATTCCAAGATGGCTCGGTCATGCAGCTGGCAAATTTATTTTGGTGTTAGGCAGAAGGCGTCAGTGCCTCACCAGAAGGACCTTTTCACAGGGCTGCTTGAGTGTCATACCAGCAGGCTTCCCCCATGGGGAGTGATCAAGAGAGAGCAAAGTAGAAGTAGCAATGTCTGTTATGATCTCGCCTTGGAGGCCACATGCTGTCATTTCCACAATATCCTTTTGACTATTCAGGTCTGTCCTCTTTGCTGTGGGAGGAGACTGTACAAGGATATGAACCCAGGAGAGGGGATCACTGGGAACCATGTTAGAGGTACAAACGGGCCTTGGTCTACCTGAGAGCGGGCTAGATAATGTGGTGCAAAGCAAAGCAAGCAAGATTTGGAGACAGAAATTGATTGACTGGCCAATAGTCATTCTGCCTGTATGAGCCTCAGCTTCTCATCTGTAAAATGAGGTGCATAATCCAAACCCTGATGACTGGTGAAGGTCATTTGAGAGAAGGCTTGTAAAATGCTCTTTGGGAGCCATAAAGCATGATAGTATGGTGTACAGTGACTGCATAAATAAAAGGGATCATTATGAAGTCCCATATTTTATCTGGATGAGAGGTTTAGCCTTGATGAATCTCAGAGCTTCAAGAAAGACAGTTGATCCTTTATTTCTGTGGCTGTAGAAATCCAATAAATAACATTTATTGATCTTCTACTTCTACATGCCAGGAATGGCACAATAATAATTTCATTTCATTCCCTCAATGATGCTGAGAAATGGAATCTATAAACCACATTTTATAAGTGAGAAAACTGGGGCTCAGTGAGATTAAATAACTTGCTCTGAACATGGGGGAGCTGGGGGACACTGGCCCACTCCTGCTGGACCCCAATGCATGAGCATGAGGCAAATGGGAGATGGGCTTGGTGGGACCTGAAAAAAGTGTCCCCCTGCCCCAGATCTGGGGCTTGGGATGTGCTCATGGCTGGGGTTTTGCAGGTCTATGAACAGTGACAGGCCCTCTCCCACTCCTGCACATTCTTGGTCTTGAACGGATGAGGGGTCTTCAGTGTGTGTGTGCGTGTGCGTGCTCGTGCGTGTGCGTGTGTGCGTTTGTGTGCCCACACTGGCAGCTGCTGTCACCCCAAAGCTGGGGATTAGGGTGACGAGTCCTACAGCGCCCTCCAGAGTTGGATGTAGGCCAGGGCTGCATTGGGCCTTGGACTCCTTAGAGGACGACTCCCAGACCATTCTCGGAAAAGCATTTGCAGCAAGGCCACTCCAGGTGCCAGGCTGGGCCATCAATCCCTCACTCTTCAGAACAGCAAGTTTATAAAGTAGCAATTAAATAAGAGCTCTGTAAGTGCTTCTGGGAACTGCCCTGAATGCATTTTCCAAACATAAATAACAGGGACCTCCACTCCGAGCAAAGCACATGCAGAGCAGAGAAGCAGTGTTGAAAAGAAGGGAGCCCTGTTGTGCTAACGAGTTGGGCTGCGTGCCCCTGGTGCGCACGTGTGCTCCGTGTAGGTGGCAAGTCCATTTGTCTTGCCTGCCTGGGTGGCATGTCAGCCCGCCTGGACAGGTTGTGGTGAGGGGATGGTGGCTGTGACTCCCGCTCCCCGGGGAAGGCAAGGTGTTGTTATTTCAGACATAGTGATAACGATGGCAGAAGCAATAACAATGACAGCTGCTATTCATTGAGCACCTATGGTGAGCCAAGAGCCCACAGATCCCCCATTACTGGGAGGATTAGAGTCTTGTCCAAGGTGACAAAGCCTATAAGGTAGAGGGAAAGACAAATGAGAACTCTTCAGCATCTTACATTTGTTAGGCTCTTATTATATGCCACATACTATTCTAAGAGTTTTACGTGCATGGGCTTACTCTGATCTCCCAGCAAACCTGTGTAGTAGGTACTCTTATTATCCTATTTTGAAAGGGAGAAACTGAGGCATGGAGCAGTCAAGTCTCTTTCAGGATCACACTAAGTCAAATATTCAGGTGCAGGCAGACTGGCCCCAGAGACCCTGCTCCTAACCATCTCTGGGCTACATTGCTCCAATGTCTACATTGGTACACCCTGGTACCAGGTCCCACCCCAGCTTTTCAGTTCAGGTTTAATTACTGTTAACTATCTATCCCAGCCCAGGTATGAACAGCTCTGTCTTATTCAGAAAACAATACTCCCCTAAGTCCCCACTGCCTGCCTCAGTGAGCCCTCCTGTTCTCAGGTCTAGCCTTGGCCCAAGTCATCCTCCTGTCCCCAAGAGCTGGCTCTCTCAGCCATGCAGGGGATCCCCCAAGGGCCATGCTCACTCTGCTCTCCCACTTCACGCCTTTGCCCATGCAGGTCCTTTCCTCTGGATGCTCTTTCCCGGCTTGTTCACCTTGGGATTTTAAGTCATAGATGAAAGCTCACTCACTCTTAGAAGTATTTCCTGACCTCACCTCCACTTTAACCCCCACCATCCAGCTGAATACGTCCATCAGAACACATATCAAATTCTTATTATTGTTGATTTTCTAGTCTGTCTCCCATGAAACAGTGTTGCATATCCTGGGATCTATAGCTCCTCACATGGTACCTGGCACACAGTAGGGATTCAATAGATATTGATAGGTAGGCGGAGCCATTTTTCAGAAAGAGCGGACACATCAGATCACACCTGATCCTGAGTTCCTGAGAGCTCCAGCCATGACTATGCCTGCTCCACCCAGAGTAACGTGCAAGGAACAGGACTGAGTAGAATGAGCTCTGACGTTGGCTCTGCCATGAACTTGCTGAGTGGTCTTGGCCAAGTCGTTCCACTTCTCTGGGCTTCCATTTTCTCATGTGTATAACAGGAACAATTACATCTTTTTGGCAGATAACCTGAGGGTTAAGTAGGATACAGAAAACAAAGGCACCCAGCACATAATTGTAACTTGCTAAATATTAATTTTCCTCCCCTTTCCCTGACCTGTGAAATGGGCTCTTGGTTTTGGGGATAATTGGGTGGCACTGTGAGAAGCCGTTTGCAACAGATGCCTCTGCAGGGTTACCATTTTTCCTCCACGTCACTAGGGTGGGGTCTCATTGCTTTCTGCAGAAGGCCCTGCCACCCTGAAGCTTCTTCCCTGCCTTTCTTGGGGTTCTGAAGCAGCCTCTGGCCACCAACTCTGTCATGCCACACCTGAACACTGTCTTCCCAGCAGTCATTCACCAGAGAATCCCATCGCAAAAACCCCATCAAGAATCTCGCCCCTGTGCATTCCTGAGTCAGGAGTCAGTGATTTCCCTGTCTCGGACTCCATCGAAGTTGCCAGTGATTAAGAAACTCATATATTTTCACACTCATTAAAAGAAACATGATGTTCACTTTTCCAAGAAAAGCCATCCTTGTTTGTAGACCCTGTAATATATTGGGAACGCCTCTTAATTGGCTTCTAGGTCTCAGTGTCAGAAGTCAGACCCAAGTTTGTTTATTGACACAAGAAAAAAAATAAAATGTCGTATAATTAGTTGAGTGACTGACTCTAAATTCAGTAACTCCCATCGGTATGTGGCCTTGTCAGAGTTTAAGATTCCATTTTGGGTTATGAAAGAGGCCGGATCCTAGGTAGTCCAGACGAGGGCCGCACTGCATCATAGCTATTGTACAAATGGGCTCAGTGTGCTGTTTGTGTTAAGATGGAAAACTTTTACATGTTTGATTTTTATGCAAGTCAATTAACTTGTTTTTTATAACTGTAAGGGCTTGCTTTGCAAATAAGATTACTTACCACTATAAATTATGGGAACATAGGGGCCTATTCAGACAAAATGTTACACACCCCTAACCCGTGCACCAGGCTGCATGCCGGCCTTCTGCAGGGGGGGACAGCCAAGGCGAATGGGACAGGGAGGTGAAGGAGGAGGGAGGGGTTATTTTGGTGCATTCTGAGGGGCCTTTCCAAGAAAGATGCAAAGGGGGAGTGGGGGAGATCTGGGGGTGGAGACTAGGAGTGAGCCGGAATACTATTCTCTGTGTTCACCCCCACCCTAGTTCTCCCAGGTCGTCAAGACCTTTCCTTACATGGCAACACAGGAATCTCGTTTGAGGATTTTTTTTTTCCCCCAAATGTTTGCTTCTTGGTGACAGCACATCCCCCTGAAGTTTGAAAGTCGGGGCAAGGCTAAGCCTGGGCTTTATCCTCACTGTCATTTGTCATCCTTCCTGCATGATGGTTCCACGCCCATTCCAGCATTCAGTGGGCAGCTCCCTCCCAAAGTACAGGGAAGGGGCAAGGGTAGGGCAGAGGGAGGGGAGAGGAAGGGGGAGCAGGCACTCCTGGGGGCTGCCACTCAGTGGTGGAGAGGGGGCTGGGAGGGGTCCAGGTGGGACTGGGAAAGAGTAGATCCGGTCTTTGGACCCTCTGATCTGACCTACTGCTCCCTTTGGGTCCTTAGCAGAGAGCACTGCAGTTCTATACATAGGTGTTCTGGAAAGCCAAGTTGGGACTCTTGTTTCTCAAGCCCTTTTGTGAACTTGGATGGATTCCTTCCTGTTCTAGGTCTCAGGTTTTGTTTTTTTTTTTTTTTTTTTCATCTGTGAAATGTGGGCAGAAACCCCAGCCCGGCATACCTCCTATGGGTGGGTTGTGATCCTAATGTGATTCTCAACAAGGTAATTTTGCAATTTTGCATTCCACCCCCACGGACATGTAGCAATGCCCAGAAACACTGTAACTGTTACAACCAAGGGGTGGGTACTGACATCTAGGAGTTAGAGGCCAGGAATTCTGCTAAACATCCTGCAAGATACAGGACAGCCCCTGCTCCTGCCCTCCAACAAACAATTGTCTGGCCCAAAATGTCAAGTGTCAAGGTTGAGAAATGCTGTTTCTCCAAGGCATGTGAGGGAAAAGGAGACCTTCTTGGGGCTGATGAGTATTTGGGAAAAGATTTAATTTACTGAAGAATCAATACAGAATGTCTAGTCACTCAGAAATAAATGGGTAAGTCTTCAACAGTAGCAACAACAATATAATCCTTCACAAACAGATAGGACATTTAATAGGACATTGCTGCTGATTCAGTGCTTTTAGATGTATGTTATACCGTTAGAGTTCCACAGGAACTCTATGGGGGTAGCTAGAGAAATAATAATTTGAATAATCCTAATAAGGATTATGACATTATTTCTATACTGCTGATAAAGAGATTGACGCTTAAACATATGAAATTGGCTGTGTGAGGTGGCTCACACCGGTAATCCCAACACTTTGGGAAGCAGATTGCCTGAGGTCAGGAGTTCGAGACCAGACTGGCCAACATGGTGAAACCCAGTCTCTACTAAAAATACAAAAAATAGCTGGGTGTGGTGGTGGGTGCCTTTAATCCCAGCTAGCTACTTGGGAGGCTGAGGCAGGAGAATCACTTGAACCTGGGAGGTGAAGGTTGCTGTGAGCTGAGATCGTGCCATTGTACACCAGTCTGGGCAACAGAGCAAGACTCTGTCTCAGAAAAACAAAAAACGTGTGAAATCATTAGTCTAAAATCACACAGCAAAGTCTTCAAGCACTGGGTCTTTTTTGCTTATTTGTTGAAGAAATCAGGACGCATAGAATCATATTATCCTGAAACAACTGATTTGAGGCAAAGTCAAATGTCATTGTCAGGCATGACTTCACTGCACTTGCAAATGCTTCCCAAAGGGAGGCCTTCCTTCTTAAGATAACTGTGCTATTCTCCACACACCTTGAGTACTTTGTTCCCACTCTTATTGGGTCACAGGTTGTGGCTTCTATGTCTGTCACCTCTATCGAACTGGGGGCTCTTTCGGAGTAGTGGCCGTATCTTAATTATCTTGACAGGCCTCTTCAAGCTGCAGTTTCCTCTTCCAGAAAATGAGACAGCGGCTGCAACCTTACCAGGTAGACCTCCATTAAAAAACTGTGGAACACTGAGGTGAAATAAGAACCTTGACTTTCCCCAGTGCCCCAGGCTTCTGTGCCCCACCCCTTCATTCTTTCCCCTGGCTTGTTTGATACTGTGCCAACTGGCAGAGAAGGCTAAAGATTTGTAGAGAGTGTGAGAAGAGTCATTGAACTCTGAGGACTTTATTTTCTGAAATGTGGCTTATGGAAAACTGAGGATCATAGGTGTTAAGGGCAATGGATCTTTGAGAATCCAATTTTCATAAGAAATAGAAACCAGTGATGAGATTTCAACTTGACCTGGTCTATGATATTCCCCTCCTGTGTCCATTTGTTCTCATTGTTCAACACCCAGTTATGAGCGAGAACATGTGGTGTTTGGTTTTGTGTTCTTGTGTCAGTTTGCTGAGAATGAAGGTTTCCAGCATTGAGGGGCAGGGGGCTAGGGGAAGGATGGCAGGGGGTGGGGGGGGATTGGGGAGGAGAAATAACTAATGTAGATGACAGGGGCATGGATGCAGCAAACCACCATGGCATGTGTATACCTAGGTAACAATCCTGCACAAGCTGCACATGTACCCCAGAACTTAAAGTATAACAATAAAAAAAAGAAAATAAATAAATAAAAAATAAAGACACACACAGCAGTAAAAACAAAATGATTAATACAAAAAAAAAAAAAAGAAAAGAAAAGAAAAGAAACTTCAGCTCTGGCTCCTCAGATCATCAAGGAATCAAATGTCCTTAACAAGATGAAAATTCAAGCTGCTACTTGGCAGATCTGGAACTCACAGAACTGTTAGTACTCGGCCTCTACATTTGGAAATGGCAAGATTCAGTTCTGGCCTGAGGTGTCTCCCTTATGCTGCTCATGATGTGTGTCCACTGGATGGAGGCCTCAGAAAACTCATTTGACATCTTGGCTGTAACTCTGTCCAAGTCTGTGTCTGATGTCATTATGCAATCAGTTCTCTACTAGATTCTGCAGGGTAAGATCTTAAAAGACAAAAGCTTTGTTCTCCAGATCATCAGTGGTTTTAAGGACATACCTCATTCATTCATTCATTCTTTCTGCAAATTATTTATTAGCATTTTTTGTGCAAAGGGCTGTGTGCCCCTGGGAAAATTAACTTCTGTGACTCTCAATCTTCTCTTCTATAAACAGGAATAATAAACCTTGCTTCATAGGGTTAAGTTTCAGGCATATGGTCAGTACTCAATAAATGATTATTATTAGATTCTTCAGAGAAGTCTTAGTAGCAGTCAAAGCATAAAAGACATTTAAAGACTGGGTGCAGTGGCTCACACTTGTAATCCCAGCACTTTGGGAGGCTGAGATGGGAGGATCACCTGAGGTCAGGAGTTCAAGACCAGCCTGGCCAACATGGTGAAACCTGTCTCTACTAAAAATACAAAAAAAATTAGCCAGGCATGGTGGTATGTGCCTGTAGTCCCAGCTACTCAGGAGGCTGAGGCAGAAGAATTGCTTGAACCTGGGAGGTAGAGGTTGTAGTGAGCTGAGATTGCAGCACTGCAGCACTGCCTCCAGCGTGGGCAACATAGCTAGTCTCCGTCTTAAAAAAAAAAAAATATTGAAGACATTTATTCAGCAATTCAGCAATATACAAACGAGTGTTAACTGTTGCCCCTATGTACATGTTGGACACTAAACAGACCCTCAGTGGATAATCTTGGAAGCCTCCCCAGAGGAGGTAAGATGTGAATCTTAAGTAAAGAGAATCCTAGATTATAGAGTTAGAATCAAGATTAAGTAGGGTCTACCACTTGCCTCTAGTCTGGCACAGTAGAATGATTGCTATTTTCTCATTTTTTTTTAGTTGAAGAAACTGAAAGTGAGGTGAAGAATCTTATACCCATGAACTGGACATTATTAGTTCTTCCCTTTCACAAATGAGAAAACTGAGGCATAGAGATGATATTTAACTCTCTCCTAGTGACTTATCACTATCAGCAGTGTATTCCAAATAGGACTGCAGGTAGCCTGGCTCAAGAGATTAGGACTGTAGCCTCTAGACTCAATGAGATCAGAGGTTATAGTGAGAAGAATATTGGATTTGGAGTTAGACCAATCTGGCTTCTAATCTCTGCTTTAGCACAGGCTCTCTTGAACCTGGGAAAGATACTTAACCGCCTGAGCTCTGGTTTCCTTATCTGGGAACCGGAAATAATGATAATACCTACCCTGTAGGAAACTTGTAAGAATGAGAAATAACATATGTCATTCCTTAGATAGTGTAAGTTCTATCTTAGACCGTCATATACATTTTTGCTTAGAGACAGGGTCTCACTCTGTCTTCCAGGCTGGAATGCAGTGGTGCAATCATAGCTCACTGCAACCTTGAACTCCTGGAGTCAAGTGATCCTCCTGCCTAGGCCTCCCAAAGTGCTGGGATTACAGGCATGAGCCCCTATGCTCCGCCAGGTCATCATAGACTCTTAAACATCACAAAAACTTTTGCAAACATGAGTATATGGAATTAGTGCAGATACATGATGAGGAATACAGGAGAGAGATTTTTATCCCTGTTTACAGATGAGGAAAGTAAGCCAGAGAGGAAGAGAAAGGGGAAGGGTACTCTTTTAAATGCTTCCATTTATTCAGTCAATATCAGTTAAGCGACTATGCAATTCATGTTGACTGATAGCATTTATTTAGTAAATGTCAGTTGAGCAGTGTCACATCATGAGGGGTATAAGGATTGACTCTGTTTATTTCTGGATGAGGAAGTGAGGCTCAGAGAAACTACAACTTGCACATAGTCACAGAACTAATCATAAACAACACTGCAATTTAAACTAAGGTATGCGTGGACCCAGACATGCTTGCAGTGGAATGATTTGCTCCCAGGTCTCAGATGTAAGGGGCAAAGTCAAGGAAGGCTCTAACCCTAATCTTCTGAGTCCAGATCTAGTTACCTTTCATCCCAACATGTGGTTTAGGCCTTCAAATAAGTTTAATTCCTAATTCTAAGCAAGCATTGACTAATGCAAAAGTGGTTAAAAAAAAAAGCCAGAACCCCAGAGGCAGGAAATATCACCTTCCTTGATTAAACCTGGGAAATCTGCCCATTATGGATAAGATTTGTTGTCTACGGGAAACCTTCCTAGACATAAACTGATCCTATCTTCCAGCCAAAGTGATTTGAAGATGACTTAACTAAGGAGATTTAAGAAGCAGATCCACCTTCAAGGTAATCCATGAAAAGGGACCGCTGACTTTGAAAAGTGTGTCTACCACAAAAGTCTTGAGGATGATGGGTGTGTTTCTATGATAACTGCAATCAGAAAGTCCCTGTGAGTTCAGGTTACCTGGAGCCAGAGAGATGGGGTTCAAATCCTAGTTTCTCTCCCACTTGGGACTTATTTGTGTTTAACTGTCTTCATCTGTAAAATGGAGAGAGCTATTTTTTGTTTGTTTGCTTGAGAATCTAAAGACATTAGGATTATTAAACCATACTGTACACGTCTCTGATAATCTCTTAAGGAAAAATCATGGAGAATGGAAAAAGAATCAGTGAGTGAAAAGATTTCTCTATATCATCGTCACAATCCGGAGAAGGGAAGTGCAGAATCCAATGGTTTTGGGCAACTTGGTAATCAGAAAAATGAAATGTGCCCTGTCTTTGGTGTATTTCACCAGTTTCTACCTTACGAACATGATGATAATAATAATAATGAAGTATTTTGCTGTTTACATAGTAAACAGCAAAATAAGAACACATAGTAAAGTAAGAACACGGTAAAATAAAACACATACGGTTCTTATTTTCAATTCCCTGAGTTGATCCTGCACTCTCTTACTTTCTGACCTTTGCACAATGTTGTTACTGCTGGAACATCTCTCCCCCTCTCTTTGCCAGACTAACTATTTATCCTTCAATATCAATTTAGATCTTTCATTCTCAGTTCCTGATCTACTCTACCAGCAACCTGAGCAAAGAGTGCTTCTGAATGCCTTCTAATCCTGTAGCTTATGTTGCAATTACCTATTTGTCTGTATCTTTACCTCTTCTCTCCATGAGAGCTGGGGTTGGGTCTTGTTCACCTTTGGATTCCCAGAGCCTAGCACAAGGCTAGTCATACTGGAAGAATCAATGAACTTGATTTTCCTAATGACTGCATTAGGAAAGTACATAGGGCTGGAAGACACTGGAGAGATGGTCCAGGCCAACTCTACTTTGGATGAGGGAATCAAGGCCCCCACATTAAATAACAGTCCTGAAGGCACTCTTCCTATTGGTAGCAGAGCCATTTGGCTGGTAGCAGGCTATTCTTTTTGTCCCAAGTCTGTGGTCTCCAAGCAGCCTCAGGACAGTGATACAGATTTAGGTACCTTTGTATTAGACTGGGGAACACTCCAGGCAGTAGGCATTAGGCAACGGAAAGGACATTGGAGCTATCCTTGACTCCTCCCTTCTCTTTACCTTCTGTATCTAATCAAGTCCCGTCAATTTTACCTCCCAAGTTCTTGCATTAATTCCCACCTCTCCATCCCAATCCTTCCATGATAAAGAACCACCCAATCTTGAACCCAGGCATTGAAGAATTTTGCTAATTTGTCTCTTCCCTGCTGCTGATTTATCTTCTACAATGACATACAGAACTTTTTCATGGCTTCACATGAACCCTCCAGTGATTTACATGGAAGTCTTCTCCTGTGAAGTAGAGCACTTTAAAGACTTCCAGTGGCCTTGCAGATAAGGTCTAAATTCCTGAACATGGATCACAAGGCCCTCCATTGCATGGCCCTTGATTTCTACTCTAGTTTTCATTTGTTCGCCATTCTCATGCTCCTGCTGTATGCTGCAGGAACCTCGAATTGTGCAGAGTTCCCAGTACCCACCAATCTATTTTAGATCTCCATGTATATGGTCATGCCAGTCTCCCTTTCAGGAATGCCTCTTTTGTTCTCCTCTGCCTCCCCATTTTGCCTGGCTCACTCTTACTCATCCTTCAACTTGTTGAAGCTCCTGGGCTGGACCAGGAGCTCACATAGCAATACTTGTCCACCTTAAGATCAGGGACCATTTCTGATGTATCTCTGTGGCTCCAGCACTTAGACTGGAGTTTTAATCTCACCATCTTATTAGCTGTGTGGTCTTGAGCATATTGCTTGCCCTCTTTGGACTTCAGTGGATAGATATTGTATAGCTACTATGTTTTGTGTACATGATGTAAGTCTCGATTTCCTCCACTGTGAAATGGAGAAGGAAGGAGAATCACATTACATAATCTTTAAAGTCCCCTC
Organism: Ateles fusciceps; assembly: GCA_036589455.1. Taxonomy (NCBI): domain Eukaryota; kingdom Metazoa; phylum Chordata; class Mammalia; order Primates; family Atelidae; genus Ateles; species Ateles fusciceps. The sequence continues at coordinate 4,718,219 of JAZHEH010001386.1, forward strand.
AAATTCTAATTGATATAGTTCCTGCATTAATTTTACTGGCATAATATTACCTTGTTGTAATATTGTGTTAACATGTAAGTGATGACTTTGGGACAGCATTGACTAGCATAGCGGTCAAGAAACCAGACTTGAAATCAGATGATGAGGTTGTGAACACTGGTATTTTCTTGGAAGAACAATTTTGGACCACTTGAATACTCAGTTTCATCATCTCAAAAAAATGGCAGTGATAATAAGGCTCTCTTTTGGTTGATGAGATCAATTGAGACACTATATATAATGTGCTTTGTGCACCCACATGCTCAGGATAAGGAATGGCTATTATCGGCTGGTCATGATGGCTCACTCCTGTAATCCTAGCACTTTGGGGGATGGCAAGGCAAGCAGATCATTTGAGGCCAGGAGTTCAAGACCAGCCTGGCCGACAAGGTGAAACCCCATCTCTACTACAAATACGAAAATTAGCCAGGAGTGGTGGTGCAGGCCTGTAATCCCAGCTACTTAGGTGGCTGAGGCATGAAAATCACATGAACCCGGGGGTGGGGGTTACAATGAACCTAGATCACACCACTGCACTCCAGCGTAGGTAACAGAGCGAGACTCTGTTTCAAACCAAAAAACCAAAAAACACCAAAACCCAATGAAATAAACAAACCAAGCCAAAATGAAACAAAAAGAGTAACTGTTACTGACCCGCCTCATGTGAGGAGGAATCACATGAGCTAGGAGATTCATCATCTGATAGCTGGTGCATGGAGTGGATTCTACAATTCCATACTTATAGGGACTGGGCTCAGATTTTTATCCAGGCAAATCCACTAGCCAAAAATACTGGAAATAGCTGGTTTCCCTTAATCATAGCATACTGCAGGGGCAAGAGCTCCTCATTGGCACCCATACATGGAAAAGGCTAAGGTGGACGGATCACTTGAGACCAGGAGTTTGAGACTAGCCTGGCCAACATGGTGAAACCCCATCACTACTAAAAATACAAAAATTAGCCGGGCGTGGTGTCCCACACTGTAGGCCCAGCTATTCAGGTGGCACCTTCAGGGGCTTTGATTCTTTTGCTCTGTCTCCATCCTAGAAAGAGTTTTGTTGTGTGTGTGTGTTTGTTTGTTTAAGGGGAGATTCTCCATCCTCTTTCCCTTTGCCCCTTTCTTTTGGGAAAATGTCCTCTTGCCTTTGGGCAACGCCACCCAGCCCTCTGAGCAACACTTTTAAGTTAGATGGGCAGCCTTGATAAGCAAGATGGGGGTGTGGGGGAAACAGCAACGGTGCCACTTCTTCATTGCTGCTGGGATGTGTTGCTATGGATACCAAATGCAGGGAAGCAAAGACAGCAGCAGAAGACAGAAAGCTATAGTGTGTATATTGATGTGTACACATGTGTGCTCCTACACATTTGCACACTTGTGTATGAGAACTAGAGAAAAAGGAAAGGTGTTCATTGAGAAGGAGGCCTGACATTTTAACAATCAGATTGGCATTATCAAAGGTGGATTAGCATTTCCAGGTGTGATATTAGTGACCCATCCCATATGATACTCCATAGTCAGAACAGGCCCCAGAAACTTGGTCTCTGTCTCTCCCCTTCTTGTTTCTTATTTGTGGTCTCAGCCCCCACAGGAGACAGAGAATAGATTTCTTAAGTGCCCACATGTGGCAGGCATTGTGCCAGGCACTTACATTTCTTACCTACCTTTATCCTTATGGTAACCCTGTAAGGTAAGTAATGTTACTGCTACTGCATAGATGAGGAGGTTAAGGAGGCTAAGGGTGTAGTCAGAATGCCTGAGTAAATCTCAAATCTACCATTCACTAGCTGTGTAAACTTTGGCTCTGCTGTGTGTCTCAGTTTCCTCATCTGTAATTAGCAGCACCACCTCCAACATTGTGAGGAGTTGAGACATGCTTAGCTCAGTGCCTGACACATTATAAGTGCCCAGTGAATGATGGTTGCTATTATGGATTATGCCCATGGACAAACAACTGTAAACAAGGGGTTTTCTAATTTGTTGACATTATACAATACCTGCCATGGGGTAAATGCTTAACAGATGGATGAAAGAATCACAGTACCTTGGTTTTGCCACCATTAGGGAGGAGAAGGACTGATGAGATCATGGCTAGGTTCTGAGTGGGCTGTCAATCCAGATGTCTCTTATTTCAAAACATGGGGCCAGGTGCAGTGGCTCACGCCTATAATTCCAGCACTTTGGGAGGCCAAGTGGGGAGGATCACCTGGGGTCAGGAGTTTGAGACCAGCCTGGCCAACATGGTGAAACCCCATCTCTACAAAAAATACAAAAATTAGCCAGGTGTGGTGGCGTGTGCCTGTAATCTCAGCTACTTGGGAAGCTGAGGCAGGAATATCCCTTCAACCCTGGGAATGGAGGTTGCAGTCAGCCGAGATCGCCCCATTGCACTCCAACCTGGGCAACAGAGTAAAACGCTGTCTCAGAACACACGCACATACACACGCGTGCACGCACACACACACACACACACACACACACAACACACTCCATGGGCTCTTTCTACTCCTGATGTTGACCTGATTCAGAAACTGGACTGATTTCTCAGCCTCAGGAAGGTTAAATCCCTGGAAATGTTTAAGGGTAGGAGTGACAATAGCCTGTCTTTGAGAGCCAAACTACAGTCTGGCCTGAAGGGAGGAGGTGTTGGTCCTGGGGAACCTGCAGAGTGCTGGTTCTTTCAGTGCCCTCCAGGCTCCTCTCACAGCTTTCAGGGGTTTGGAGATGACAGATGTCTCTCTGACATTTGTGGTACAGTGAGGGTCTAATCGGCACATTCTTTAAAGAAATGCTTCATTTGGGAGCAAAGAAAGAAGAGAATCATATAGAGCATTTTGAAAGAGTGATTTTAAGGTCAGGCATGGTGGCTCACGCCTGTAATCCCAGCACTTTGGGAGGTCAAGTTGGGTGGATCACCTGAGGCAGGAGTTCGAGACCAGCCTGGCCAAACATGAAGAAAACCTCTACTGAAAACACGAAAAATTAGCTGAGTGTGGTGGTACACACCTGTAATCCCAGCTACTTGGGTGGCTGAGGCACATGAATCACTTGAACCCCGGAGGTGGAGGTTGCAGTGAGCTGAGATTGCACCACTGCACTCCAAGCCTAGGTGACAGAATGAGACTCTGTCTCAAAAAAAAAAAAAAAAAATGTGACTTTAACATTGGGAGGATGATTATCAGGCTATTCAGGGGATTGGGAGGATGATTATCAGGCATTTCATGGGTATCATTCAAATCTGGTCCCAGCTCCAATGCCACCCAGCTTTAGACAAGTCTGTGTACCTCTCTGGGTCTTGATTTCCTCACCTGTAATGAAGCAATGACAGGGACAAAGGCACTCACGTTGCTCTCATGTCCCCTTGGCTCTATTCTTCTATGATTTCACCCCCAGAGTCTCTGGGTATAAATAGGTCACAATTCCTCATTATTCCAGCTTTGCTGAACCTCCTCCTCCTGGGACAGTAGTAACTACAGAAAAGCATCCCTCCCTGGTATTCACGGGCCTTTCCAAGCAAGAGTCCAATGATCTTCAGGGTTATCTCTATCCACTTTCCTTCTCTGTCTCGGGGGAAACAACTTGAGTGCTCTTTGGAGAAACACATATTACTAATAACAGTGACTTGTGTTTGTGCAGGGTTTTAGAGCTTGCAATGGAATTAATATTATCAGTCACACAGCTGGGATAGGGTAGAGCCTAGAGCTTAGGCCCATCTTCAAAGTCCCTGCTTTTAATAACCCCACATTACGTATGTTGTCAAAAGGTCTCCTTAAGTTAAAGTTGGAATTAACTGATGTTCGTGAAACAAACACATTCTATTTGGATTTAATTTTAAAAGAAAAAACTGGAACCCCTTCTCATATCTAGTCACTCAGTTCCTCATTCAGCACACATGTACTAAATGACTACTATGTATAGGCACTATTTTGGATAATATGGTTGCAAATTAGAATCCAACACAGTAGCTGCCTCAAAGGGCTTTGAAACCCAGAGGTAGCCAGATATGGTCTCATCCACATTTAGTGCAAAGTTATAAGTACTGGATACACTGTGATGGGAAAAAGTATGCAAGGTCGGAAAGAACATGGATCTTGAATCCTGGTTTTGAGTCCTGGTTTTGCCACTAACTAATTGGGAGTCTTTGGGTAAGTCACCAAATCTCTGTGATCCTATTACATAGCAAGAATAATACCACACAGGATTACTGTTGAAGTTTTAGTGAGATAGTGCCATAAAGTACTCAGGACAGTGCTCATCACATGTGGGGCAGTTAATGTCTATTAGTATTATTATTAGTGACCAGACTGTGGGGAGGAAAGCATGGCTTGATTAATTTCACCCTGGCCAAGCGCTGAAGAGGTGCCATGAAGCTGGACCCTGAAGTATGGGTAGGTCTCCCCCTGGTTTGGGTGATGGGGCAACCAAGGGTGGGGCAGGGGGCCTTTTAGGGAGAGCAAATAGTGTGAGTAAAAGCTCAGAAGCATCAAAGGGTTGGCAAGTTTGGGCAGCCACGAGTAAGTTGGTGTGGCTTGTTGGTGGGGGGAGGGGGTGCAGCAGAAAATGGTGGCAGAAGATATTGGAAGGTAAATTGGGGTCATAGATTGAAAAGGGTTTGGGTGCCATGCTAAGGAACTTAGCCGGGGTTCTACTGTAAAGGGAGACACTGAAAGTTTGGAGTGTATGTTAGGGGAAATGGCAACTCAAGTGGCAGTGTTGAAGATGGGGCAAGGATGGAGGTGAAGACATAGACTATCAGGCTATTGCAAAGGCTAAGGCAAGAGGGGGACACAAGTCTGAGGACGAGGATGAGAAGACGGACTGACAGACAATTTAGGAGGTATTGGCAGATGCTTTGTTTGTGAGGAAAGGATGCTGACAAGAGGCAGACCAGAGATTTTTTATTTTTTTGGTCTGTATACCTGGGTGAACAGTGGAGCCATTACTCAAGAATGAGAAAAACTGAAAACAGTGAGATCAGAAGGCTTGGGAATCAGGTTAGGATTCAACTTTGAACACGTATTTGATGTGGTGAAGTCCAGGAGGCAGTTGGCTCTCCAGGTGTGGTGCTCAGGAGAGACATCTGGCCTGGGAGTGAGATTTGGGTGCTGGCCATCCAGTGGCGATGGCTCCCCACTGTGGAAGTTCCCGAGTTTCTTCTCAGGCAAAGAGATGAGAAGAGGGCTGACCAGAACTCTGGGGAACATCAAGCTGCAAGTGTCCAGCCAGAAAAAGAATTGCACTGAGCATGGCCCTAGGGATCCCGGGGGCTAGAGCTGCAGAGCAGGGCCTATCCATGGTGCTTGCCTTTGAAGGGAAGGGAAAGGCAGCAGCAGAGGCCCAGGCCCTTGGGCCACCTGTCCCAGAATGTGGCATGTTGGAGAAGTTGTCCAACCTTGAGGGTGTGAGGCCCTTGAGTCCGCAGGTTAGTCACCAGCAGCCCATACCCTCATCAAAGTTTCTCCATTACCCTTGGTCTCTAACTTGAGGTTTGATATTGACCAGGTCACTTTTCCTCTCTGGGTCTCAATTTCCTCATTCTCCACTGCGGTAGTCATGAGTAGACAGATGTCCTTTAAGGCACTGCATTGCCAACATTGCATGTTGACTCTCTTGGGGCCCTTGGTCCTATGTGGCTGTGATGATCTCACTGATAACCAGGTCTCTGCCCTTGGAGTGACGCTGGAATGACGCCAGTCAAGACTGTTTTTGGGAGGTCGTCATTTCTGTATAATTTCCGGTAAAGAGCCAATAACTAGAAAGGAAGAATTTCCAGAATTAGAGCAAATCACGGCTAGTTTCCCTGGGCTGGATTCCTGCCTTTGCTCATGTAAAACCAACTCTCTGCTCTCCCAGTTTCCTCCTACCCTGATTTAACTTTTTGTCTTTTCTCTCAGCTTTGCCTTTGGTCATCGGTGTTCCCATCCTCATCCATTCTTTGGCCTATAATTTAAAAGAAGAAGAAGGACCACAGCAACCGCCACCAAAAAAATAAAAATAAAAAAAATAACTGGAGCTAAATTAAAAGCCTTTTTGTCAGCTGAAAAAGGGGGTAGCAGTACATTCAGTTTCCATTCTGACGGGAGAAGAGCACAGGACAGGCCCTGAAACTGGGGGAGAGGGAAGGAAACCCTCACTGGCTGGGCAGGGGCTACACGTATGGCAGACACTGGGACATCCCAATAGCCTGGTGTAATAGACGTCATTATGCCCATTTTAGGTCTGGAGAAACAGTCTCAGGAGGTCAGGTCCTTAACAAAGGTCCACAGTTAATAGAGTCAGGACTCAAACCCAGGGGATTCTCACTCCAAAGTCCACGGTGTTCTGTTTTGTTTTCCTCCATGTTATCACGTTTCCTCTCTGCAGAAAGGTTTTTGCCTCCAGGGCAAGTTACTCTTCATGGCTCAGTTTCCTTATCTTTCAAATGATAATCCAAATTCTAGCCATGAGCTGTTATGTGGGTTTGAAAGAGATAACAGATGTGAAAGTGGTTTGTCAACTGTAAAGCAATAGACATGAGTCGGTCATTGCTTAATTTTATTATTCCCTGGGCAGGAAAGATCAAGTTTTAACTGTCCAACAGATAATGTAATTTCTCCCATAATTAAAGGATTTTAGATGCAGGGGCAGGTGATTCTTCCACACACTCTCTGGAGTCTTTTTAGAATTTTCTCTGTGAAATCATTCAGTGCTATCTAACTTCTGATGGGAAATGTTTTCTAAGTAGTGGACTGTCTGTTACTGGGAGGGTTCTTGACTGGCTAAAAGGGATTATCTGGCAACTCAGCTCTCCCTCTCCGCCTACTCAAGCAGACAGGGGGTTTCAGGTTCAGTAACCCAGGAGTCCCTATAATCCCCAGAACTGATAGTCACTTTAGGGGCTTCTGCTCCCTGCCCTGCATTTCACATGTGGGCACATTCTTAAATTCCCTCCAGATCACTATTTAACAGCAGCTGGACTCTGAACTCTTGGTACACTTGGGGGCCCCAGATAGAACCTGGCTTATACTAGGAAGGTAATCAATGAATATTTTTTCCTTTATGCAGTGTATTCATTTATCTCTCTCTCTGTTATCTATATGTGCCCCAAACTGTACCAGTGATCAGGGATATCATAATGAGTAAAATGAAGAGAGGCGATCTGTATACTGGGAGAGAGAAGGCACACACATAATTGTAAATTGTACATACCAACTACAAACCATAATACAGCCTATGAATGAAAAGCACGGAGAGCTGAGAGATCATGCGTCAGAGGGGGACCTGATCTGCTTCCCCTAAGACTGGGATCTGAAGGACAGAGTGACATTCAGGGGTGCTGGTGGCAGAGGAATTATCCTGGACTGAAGGTGGGGCTTGTGCAAAGGCCCTGAACCAGCAGGGAGCTTGGTGTATGAGAGGACCTGAAAGAAAGGCTGAGCCCAGAGCCCGGGGGAGAGAGGGCCTCAGCTTGGTAAGGATCCTGGCCTTTATTCTCAAAGCAATGGGAAGCCATTGAGAGGTTTTAAGCAGGGGAGTGACAAGACCACATGTGTGTCTTAAGGTCACTCGGGCTACAGCGTGGAGAATGGATTGGAGCTGGGGTGAGCAGGGAATCAGGGAGAGTGGCTGGGATTCTGAACTCAGGGAGCACTAACCCCCTACCTCCCCACCCCCCAACCCCCCAACCCCCCAACCCCTGCTTCTCCCAACAGCCCAGCGGAGTGCTAGAGCTAGAGCTGTCTGAATCTTGGCTCCACTACCAATGAGCTGTTTGATCTTGGGCAAGTCCCTTAGGCTTCCTGTTTTGCAAGTTTCTGCATCTACAAAATGAGGGGGAGGTCTCCTTGCTGAACAATTTTTTTTTCCTTGACTGAATAAATTGAATGCTAGTCAGAAGTCCTTTACAACACTGGGTGAGAAGAGGCTCCCCAAACCAGCGACTGTAAGGCTTATTTTGCTTGGCAGGTGTAGACTCCCACTATCTTCCATCCTCTTATTACACAGACTAACTGGGCAGTCTGCAGATGTGTGTTTGGTTTCTGGAGCTCAACCCTGACCATAGAGAAACAGCAGCTGCTGGATCTCCCAGGGCTGATGGCATCAGCTCCTCCTGCCTCCGGCATCAGGAATGAACTCTGTGAACATCTGTCCTTCACTGAACTTCTCCGAGCTTCAGTTTTCTTATCTGTAAAATGAACCTATGTACATTTCTTCCTGTAGTTAATATTTGTTAAGTACTGCTACGGGCTAGGCCCTGTGCTAGCCTCTGGGGATATTAGACAAGCCTATTTCCTATCCTTGGGAGGTTTTAATGTCTCATTTTAATAAAATTATGCACGTGAAAGTGCTTTTTAAATTCTAATGCTGTTTAAACCTACAACAACTTATAAAGGAAGGGTTGAACTGAAAATCTGGAAACCTTGCTTCTAGTGCCATTTCTGTTCCAAAGTAAGTAAAACTGAGATAAGTCAATTGGCCTTGATGAGCCTTAGTTTCTTCAGCCAAAGTTAAGGGGTAAAGAAATTTAAGGACACTTCAGCTTAAACATTGTGATCCTATCATCTTTCCCTCAAAATCTGAATCTCTCTTTTAGATTGTATATATGGTTTCTTTTAAATTTGTATATGGTTTATTTTCTCTTATTTCAAAAGAATCAAAATTTGCTGTCTCCTCGCTGCATCTAATCCAGAAGTCCCAATTGCAAATGTCTACAATGGTCATGGTAGGTAATATAATGACTGAGGTATGCAATAGAGAGAGGTGGAGACTGTGGCAAAACAAAGAGGAAACACTCTGTTCAAAGGGGGCAGTTTCTTTTCAGCTGCAGCAAATTATTGCTTCATACAAAAATGCAAGCTGGATATCAACTTCTGTTTTTCTTTAAATCATCTGTCAGATTTGTCCTTTCTCTCTTCATCTGTCCTTCAGGATTAGATGCAGTCTCTTCTGTGGCCTTCCAGTCTGGAGTTTTACCTTTCTAATCTTTTTTTTTTTTTTTTTTTTTTTTTTTTTAACACAGTTCTAATACAGAAAGACTTCCCACACTTATCCTTTGCTCAAGAACATAGTATGATAACCTGTGGACCCCCAAATCAGTCCACATTTCTTTACCTAGTGTTTAGTGAACACTTACTATGTCAAGCACTATGTCAAGTTCCCCCATATAGGGACTTGTATGAATGGCCACACAAGGGTCTAGCTGTCTCTTACTTTCAATGTCCTGTGTATGTGGGGGATGGGGGTAAAGGAGGGACTAGAGCTCCCACATTTGAAATTCCTCTTCTGCGCATGGTCCATTGCAGGCCTGAAGCATCAGGGGTCTTTTTAAATCTGTTCCTCAGCCTTACATCCAGTCAGTCACAAGGTCTTCTCTAGTCTTCTAAGAAGTGATCTCTGTATTTTGGCATTGATGCTCCTCAGGTATAGACTCTTTCTTATTTGACTCTTTTTAAAAAATGTTTTTGAGACAGGGTCTCACTCTGTTCCCCAGGCTGGAGTGCAATGGTGCGATCTTGGCTCACTGCAACCTCTGCCTTCCGGGTTCAAGTGATTCTCCCATTTCAGCCTCCTGAGTAGCTGGGATTACAGGCACGCACCGCCACGCCCAGCTATTTTATTACTTTTTTTTTTTTTTTTTTAATTTTTAGTAGAGACTGGGTTTTACCTTCTTGACCAGGCTGATCTCGAACTCCTGACCTCAGGTCATCTGCCCGCCTCAGCCTCCCAAAGCGCTGGGATTACAGGTGTGAGCCACGGCATCCAGCTTTGACTCTTTCTTGACCATAGCAAGGCCCTCCTTAACTAATCTCCTGGAAGCCACTATTCTCATCTTCAGTCTATCCAGGACACTGGCACCAAAGTTAATGGAAAATCACTGCATCCTTTCATTTGTGTGTCCTAGGCATACGATACAGAACCTGGACTTCAGAAGTGCCCACCACAAGATAGATTAAAGATGGGCTCGGATTCTTGCTACTCCACCCATTGAGAGATGATGATTAATTTTCTTCCTCTTGAATCTGGGCTGGTCTTAGAGACCTGCTTAACCAATAGGCTGAAGTGGAACCAATGTTTTGGGACTTTTGGAGGCTATGTCGCAGGAAGCCCTACAGCTTCCTTTCAGGCCTCTTGGAACACTTTCTCTCAGGGCCATGAGCTACCGTGTAGGTCCAATCAGCCTGAGCCACCAGACTGTGAGAAAATCCAAGCTATATGGAGAAGTGCCTTGAAGAGGCTCTGGCCAACATTCCGTCTGAGCTCCTAGTTGGCAGCTGGGTGCTAGAAGCCATTTTGGAAGTGGATCCCCCCAGCTCTCAGCTGACACCATGAGTATAAGAGATGAACTGCCCAGCAGAGCCCTTCCCAGAGTGCTCACTCACAGAATCATGAAGAAAATAAAATGGTTTGTTAAGATTATTCATTTTGGGCTAGCATGTTATACACCAAACCAGAACAGTGCTCAAGAATATTTACTGAGTGAATAAATAATTCATTTTGCAGCAGTGTTCTTATGGTGTCCCTGCCCCATTCAAGAGCTCTCAATGGCTTTCTGTTATCTGAGAAATAAATTCTCTTAGTCGGCATTCAATATCCTCCATAATTTGGTTTCAACCTGCTTTTCAAATCCTATTGCTTGCTCTTCTCAGCATGGATCCATCCTATGCTAAAGTTTGTTTGAGCTATTTCCCAAACACACACATGGTTTTCCAGCACCATGTCTTCACTGATATTAATATATACTGCTTTCTCCATCCTCACTCCTCTTCCATCCTCACTTCAGTGGGTTGACATTCAGTCTGTTCTTTGAGACTTCAGTCAAATGCCTTCTCTGCTGTGAGCCCTCCTTTTTCCGGCCCAGGTTTATTTGATGCTTTACCTCCTCTTTGATCTCTTACCTAGTTCTTTAAAAAAATTTTTTTTAGAGACAGGGCCTCACTCTGTTGCTCAGGTCTGGAGAACAGTGAGGTCACGGCTCACTGCAGTCTTGAACTCCGGGGCTCAACAGATCCTCCCGCTTCAGTCTCCTGAGTAGCTAGGACTACAGACATGTGCTACCATGCCTGGCTAGTTTATAAATTTTCTGTAGGCATGAGGTTGCCCAGGCTGATTTCGAACTCTGGCCTCAAGCAATTCTCCTGTCTCTGCCTCTGAAATGTTGACACTGCAGGTGTGAGCCACTGCACCCACCCACCAGTTCTTCATTTCTTATCTCCTCTATTGCACTGTAACTTCCTTGTGGGGGTGTAGGGGGAGGAAGTGGCAGGTGCTGGCACATAACAGGGTGTGCAATTTTTTGTGTGTGTGGCTTACCAGGCATGAACCCCTACAGAGCTTGACTTGAGACTTACTAGCTCACAGCGTGATGTGCATTTTGTCTCCCAAGATCGGTGTTCGAGTCCTTAAAGGAAGGAAGATTATTTGGAAGAAGCATAGGCTTTGGTGGTGTCAGCTTGGATTTTGAACTGTAACCATGTCACTTACTGTGAGGCTTTGGGGAAGATGCTTAAACTCTCTGAGCTTCAGTTTCCTTATTTGGACACTAGAGGCCTTAGATGAGGATGGGTGTAAAGGCCTAACACACTGCTTGGCACATCACAAACAGTTAATAAACACCTGCTAAACAGGTACAACAGAAGGGTTGATCCACTTGCTGATGATCAGTTGTTACTATGTCAACTTTAGGGAATACTCTCTCCCATCAATTAAAAAAGGAGCAAAGGAAAAAGAGAACAAAGAAAAAGAGAACCATGATGAGGCTCACTAGAGAGGCACCACCTAGCCAATCTCAACTGTATTCATCTGTGTGATCATCAGCAAGTGGCTACTGAGGTCTCAGTCTTCTCATCGGTAAATTGAGCGGTGAGCATTGGCATCTAAGCTCCCCTCCAGCTCTGACATTCCAAGAGCATTAAAGAAAAAGGATGAATCACCCCCTTCAAAATACCAATATGGGCTGGGCCCTCCCCCTATGGTCCCATCCAGCACAGCTAAGAGCTCTTAATACGCAACCCAGCCAGCTTCTTCTTGCAGCTGCCACCAAACTTCAACCCTCTTTCCCAGGGGAGTCTCAGAAGCAAGACTGATAATGGACCCCTGGCCTTCTCCATCTTAACAGGGAACTAGATCGGGTTCCCAGACTCTGGGGGCCAGAGGACCCTCCATTGAGAGGGTCTGGCTCTCCCTCTCAGTTTGGTCATTGGTCCTCAGTTTGCTCTTGTGTGCATGTGTGTGTGTGTGTGTGTGTGTGTGTGTGTGTGTGTGGCATTGAAAGAGTGGAAGGAAGGAGATAAAGGGAAGACTTGCAAATAGGGGATTGATGAGTGAATTTTCGAAATCATAGTGGGAGGGGATAGGTTGATGGAAACCTTGCCATTCTCTTCCAGGATTTGAAAAAGTTGACGTGCATGTATCTCTAATAGTTATAAATCTCCACTCTGGGGGGAGGCATGCCCCCCCTCCCCCAGCAGCTGCATAAATTCATAGACACAGGTGTCAGAACCGCAGAAGTCACCTGGATCAATTTTCCTCATTACAGGAGATAGGCACTGGATGACCGAAGAGGACAGTTTTCTCAACTCTATACCCACAGCCCTCTCCTCCTTTCTGCATTGATGCTATTATTAGTATTATCCGCATTAATAATAATGGAGAGGTAACAGGCTGTGCATTAGGCAATGCTCCAGGACCAGCACTTCTTCCTTGGCTTCTGGCACTGCCTGGGTCCTGCTGGGTCCTCTCCCTCACCCGCAGCGGCTTCGGGCCTGCTCTCTGGGTCTGTGCATCCGGTGGCCTGTCTGTCGCCGGTCACGTCTGCAGCCCGCGTCCTCCCAGCTCACACCGGCTCCCGCTCTGAAAGCCGAGAAGCTCGCCGGCTGCAGGCAGGTTTTCCAAGTGGGCAGGGGTGGGGAGGAGGAGCGCGGGCGGGCGGGCCGCGGAGGGAGGAGGGGGCGTCGCGGAGGGGAAGACCTCGCATTGTAATCCAATGACATTGCCAACGTGGGGGTGGGGGCGCTGGCCTCGGCGCGCTCTCCGAGTTTTGGCTGCCCGCCCAGCTGGGAATAACTCTCTTCGCATAATTCGCGTGTTTACCAGGCATGAAAATTCTTGCTTTCGATCCCCCCCCCCACCATAAGCCCCCTCTTCTTCCCCCACTCCCCACCACCTCCGCCCCTCGCAAGTGAAACTCTGTCTAAAAAAATATTGGCCCGGGGCACAGAAAGTTTTGCATAAATTCATAAGTGATGAATGGCTGATTTTAACGTTATTTGGGTATTTGTCAGAACTTAACAAATATACATGGGGACGGCAGTTCATAAACTTAAACATCTCAATATCCCCTTTCTTCTGGAAATAAATTACGTTTGTTTGCCCGGCTTGGAGTCTTAAGGTAGCCGACATTAGGAATATTTTAAAAGCCATCATCCATCGAGCATGTCTCCCAGGCGCCAGGAAGATTAAATGAAAGAATCATAAGATGGAGGTCTTTAACTTTTAATCCTTTTACAATGAAGCCTCAGATAGTCGCGGGGGCAGGGTGCCCTCTCTGGGGGGAATAATGCCGTTATTCCTCGGCTCTCAGTTAATGAATACCCTAACGTCTGTCCCACGGCTGACGGAGGCAGCGCCGGGGGAGGGGGCTGGCTCCGGGGCCAGGCTATTGAAATGAGGAGCCATCGAGGCTGCGTCGGGAGGGGAAGAAAGCGCCCGGCTGGAGGGACAGGGCGGGCGGGGCTGGGGGCATTGAGACTGCGCTGGGGACCCGGCGCAGGTTTGAAATAATTAGCATAGATTCGCCGGGACTCCGGACTTGGGGGGGGGGTTAGGGGGGTGAGGAGGTGGGGGTGGGAGGAACGCCGGGAGGGAGGCGCGGGGGAGGTGGCAGGGAGGTGGAGAGGGAGCAAAGGAGAGCGACTTTGGAGTCCAAGATAAATAAAGGGAGCGCTGAGCAGTGTCAGGAAGCTGGCCCACGTGGAGCTGAGCGGACAGGCGCCACCGGGGACTGAGGCGGAGGGGACGCAAGCGAGAGTCAGGCGTCGGTCCCAAGGAGTTGGCTTTGTAAGGGGTGGGGTGGGAGTGATGTTTTGCACGTCCCTTTAAGGGGTTACGTGCCTTCTGCCGCTATCTAATCCTAAAGCGCAAAGATTCCGATTCCGATTTCTCCCTCCTCCCCACCCCTCAAGTGGAGAAAGTGCCCAGAGCGCGGGTATACCTTCTTCCCAAAAGCAGATCCTAGAGGTGGTGATTTTCTCCAGGATTCGGACTCCTTCGAAACTGCGGCCCTCAGTCTTCCTTAGGTCCCCGAGAGAGGAGAGGCCAGTGTCAAAACTTCCCGATATCCCCAGCACCTCCGGCCGGGGGCCTGGGATTTGGGGCTCAGACCTGCAAGATCCCGGAGGCTGTGAGCCTTGTTGATTCCAAGGGATTGCCTCAGCTCCCACCGCCGTAGCTTCCGGGCATGCAAAGGGTTAACATGGGCTGGATATTGAGGTGGGGGGGTACGAGGCGGGGAGGGGGTGGCGGGATCTGGGTGGGCGCGCTCTGATCTACCCCCCTCCCCATTCCTCGGGGGTCAAGTTTCAGCGGCACTCCGCCCCCAGGGTAGGTGTGAAAGACACGTGTCCCCCATTGTGAAGGGCCTGTCAGGCAGGACAAAGCGGCCGCCCACCCTCCCCCCGCCCCTCGGCCCAGCCTGGGGTCAGCTCCAGGGGGCCGGCTGGGTGTCGAGGTCACTACAGGCCCGAGCTTTGGTGACATAGGGGGAAAGCCAGGAGACTGGGTGGAGGCCACGTGATGTTTAAGTGAGGGGTTAGAGATATCGCCCCCCCCCCGCCCTCAAAAAACATAACTCACCTCCATCATACCACAGGAGGGGGAGTCCGAGGGGGACGAGCTCCTTCCCTAACGGGGTACGAGGCAGAGCAGCATCCACTACCCCGCCCCCTCCCACGCCCTCCCACCGCCCATCAATCACCAACACAGAAAATCAGTGTGGAGCGCAGTCGGTTTTAGTGGTTTTCTTTAATCCTGCTCTGCATTTCTTTCTCGTTTACTACACGGGATATTATAAAGAATAAATAGCAGATACTCTTAATTTACAATGATTAGTCATTCCATTTGTTCTCTATATTTACAATAACTGTAAAATAACATTGAACTCTATAGCTTCTTCGAGGTCCAAGGAAAACCAAAACACTTTCCGAAGAATGGAAAATAGCTTTTAAAAAGTCCTCTACAAAAGTTCCCCCCGTCTCTTTGTACTTTAAGAAAAAAATAACTTTTCCCCCCTGCTTCGCCATGCGAAGGGCACTGGAATATAAATAGCAGGTTAACATTATTAGCAACAACCAGAATAAGTCTCTCTTTTTTTTCTTTTGCTACTTTTTTTTTTTTTAAATACAGTAGAAGCCGGTAACTTTTAACGTATAATACTGACCTTTTAATAAGTAAATTAAAACTGGGACCGTATATACACACACATATACATTCCTACACAGTTAAACAGTGCATTACATGAACCAGAAAGCTAGGTCTCTGTAGCCAAAAAAAAAAAAAAAAAAAGTTCATTGAAAACCCTCGCTAGAGGGTGGTGGAACTGGTTGGAGGCGGTGCAGGGGGCGTCGGTGGGGCTCGATCAAGTGTCCGGGTGCGGGCAGGGCCCCCAAGTTCTAGCAGGAGCACTTGCACTCGGAAATGATGGGGTACTGGATGGGAATCCAGCCGCAGCGCTGGCCCCCGCGCCGCTGACAGCGCCACCGCAACACCGTGAGGTGCACGGACTTGGACGGCTTGCACACCATGCCCTCGGGCACGGAGCACGAGCGCTTACTGAAGCAGCTGCCCACCTTCACGTAGCGCGGCCAAAAGCGGCTGCCCAGGTCGTTCCACGCGTACAGCACGGGGCAGAAGGTCTGCGACCACAGCCACATCTGTAACTTCCTCCGCAGCTTCTTGCTCAGGCGCTGCTTCTTGCCCTGGGCCAAGCCCTCGGAGAACTCCAGCCCTTTGATCTCGCTCGGCATGGCCCCCGACGGCCGCTGCCGCAGCAGCTGGTCCAGCTCCGCCAGGTCCTCCGCGCCCCCAGCCGCACCCCCGCCCCCGCCGGGCCGGTCCTCGGGGGGCGAGGTGGCCATGAAGCCCGGGTCGTAGTGGCCCCCGAGCAGCGAGCGCAGCAGCGTCTCGTTCAGATCCTTCTCCTTGGGGTCAAAGATAGGGTCTGGGTGTTCGATGAGGTCCACCAGGGGCAGGTTGTCGCTGGGCGCCGGGCGGATGTGGAGATAGTGCTGGCCGCCGGCCGGTGTCGCCCGCAGCCCCAGGACCACCACCAGGGCGTAGAGGGTGACCCCCAGGCTGGGGCAGCGCTCCATGCCTCCGGCGCGCGCCCGGGGCTGCTGCTTCGTCCCGCGTCCCCGGAGGAGAGCACGCTGAGCCCGCGGCGCCGCCGCGCTCCCCCGTCTCTCCGGAGGCGGCTCACCCGAGGCTGGGGAGGCGCAAGGCCGGCAGCATGAGCCGCCGGGAGAGCCCTTCGCGCAGCGCCGGCTCCCACCGGGGCGGAAGAAAGGCACACAAGTTGGCCGCAACTCCTCTCCGGGTCTACTGGGGAAGGCGGCCGCGGCGGGGCATCCGAAATTACTCCAGGGCGACCGCGGGGCGCGGGGGGCGCCGGCTCCTCGCTGCCTTCCCGGGCCGGCGGCGGCGCAGGGCGCGTGGACGAGCCGCTCTCCCCTCCTCCTCCTCTTGCTGCTCCTCGTCCCGCCGCTCTGTGCAGTGCCGCTGGCCGAGCGGGTCCTAGGGGCACTTCCCTCCGCCTGCTCCGGGCTCCGCGGCCGGCTCTGCCCGGCGGACTCCAGCGGCGGCGGCGGCGGCGGCGTCCGCGCACGTTGGCACCGGTTTGTCTGTCTCGCAGGGTCCAAGCCTTTAAATTTCCTGCACTTTCAGCTCCATCACCATGGAAACCACTGACTCTCTGGCGTTGCCCCCTCCCCCTCTCTTCCCCCCAAACAACAACCCCACCCCCCCACTTCTCCACCCCCGAGGAGCTGGAGCGGCACAGGCTCCGGGGGAAGCCGCCCGTACTCGCCGCGGAGGCGGCGGCGGCGGCTTCGGCAGCGCCCAGGGCTGTGCCCCGCCGGACCCAGATGCCCCGGGAAGCCGACAGTCCGGCTGCCCACCGGAGCTCACAGGCGGCGGCGGCGGCGGCGGCAGCGGCGGTGGCGGCGGCGGTGGCGCTTGGCAGGTCTCCGCGCAATTTTTCTCTCTCCCCCACCACCCACCCCCCCTTCTCCTCCTCCTGCAAAATGCACCGCCCCCTCCTTTCTCCTGGAGCAATGCAACTGGGGCTCTAGGCGCCCCGCCAGGGCCAGTCCTGGGGAAAGCTCGCGGCGGCGCTGGAGCCGGGCTGGAGGGTGCAGAGCCGGTGTTGGGGGGGGGGGGCGGTGGTCGAGGTGGGGCTGGAGGGTTTCTCACTAGCTGGGTGCTTTGCACTGGGAGGGGAGCAGCGGGGAAGTGCTGGGGGCTCCTTCCTCGGTGCAGTTCGGAGCAAGAAATTTCTCCATGTGCATGGAGCGTTTTCCCGGGCGCGTCTCGCCTTCCTCTCTCCCCGGGCTCTTGATCTAAGTCCCCTCTCCCCAACACACACACACACACAGCCCCTACCCCACCCCCTAACACACACACACACACACACACACACTACCCCACCCCCCTTTGCACCGGGGAGTCCCAGATCCGCAGCGTTGCGCAGCGTGATGTAATTCCTAGGAAGCACTCCTGCCTGTCTGGCCCTCGGGCCCACGAGGGGGGTCTGCTCCTCACCATCCTCCTCCTCCTTGGCCGGGTCCTGCACCCTGAGTGGCCTAGCCTCCGGGGCGCGTCTGGCTTGCCTGCGGCTCCCCTCGCCTGGCCGGCTCCGCGCGGCCGCTGCTCGGCTCCCTGGGGGCGGCCCGCCCTCTGCTGGCCCGCTGCGAGCCCTGCACCTGGCGCTGGCGGGGGCGGCGGCCGTGCGAGGTGGGTCGGCTGCTGCTGGCTCTGCCCGGCTCAGCTTCTGCTTCTGTGTCCGTGTCACTTTGTGTCTGCATCTGCTGACGGAGCCGTTTTGGGTCTGGCTATTTTCCCGAAGCCCTCCAGGCACCCAGTGTAAACAGACTTCCTGAGATTCCTCCTCAAACCCCTCAAATTTCACAAGAATGCGTGCTGCACCTTCTGCCTCCGGTAAATCGGTCTCAGTGGGTGCGAGTGGGGACCGGAAACTTGAAAGATGAACTGACAGCAGAAGTGCCTGAGTCTGGGCTGGGGTCCAGCCTGATATAACGTGGACAAGTCATTTTCCTTACTTTTAGCATTAGTGAAGTAACTGTTAATACATTTCTCTTCCAGCCCTACCTTTCTGTGATTTTAAATAAACCTACATGATGCTTTCTGTTTCAGAAGCAGTTTCTCTTTGATGGGAGATGGGCACTGAAATGACACCTCCGGTTAATTTCCCTTGGACGAGGAACTCAATCTAAGCTTTAAAATGCAAACTCAGTTTTCTTTGTGGTGAATGTGATTGGAATCTGGAAAAAGCTGGAGAAGAGAGACTTGGAGTGGATGACTCAAGTATTCGCCAGTCTTCCACGGAGTGGGAATTAAGAGGTCCCATTGTGACAGCCTAAATCACTCAACTTTCTTTCCCCAAAGATCTGGTTTTTCCTTTCGACCTGCCCCACCCCAGCTCCCAAAGTTTATCATCTGTCTAAGGAAGAAAACACTCTGTTGCATACTACAGTCTTTCTGCAAAACCTCTATTAAAAGGGGTGGGCAGTTTCAGCTGAAAGCGTTTCCTTCAATTTTAAAGTCTAGACAACGAATTAGACTATCAAGGGACTGCTCAAAAGGAGATCTTGCTTTGATGGATTCTGGAGATAAAAACAGCCCATTGGTTATTTGAATGGATTGACTTTGAAATAATGTGTGATTAGAACCTGGTACAGGCCAGACACAGTGGCTCATGCCTGTAACTTCCTAGCACTTTGGGAAGCCGAGGCGGGCAGATCACTTGAGGTCAGGAGTTCGAGATCAGCCTGGCCAACATGGTGAAACCCTGTCCCTACTAAAAATACAAAACAAAACAAAAAAAAATTAGCTGGGTGTGGTAGCAGGTACCTGTAATTTCAGCTACTTGGGAGGCTGAGGAGTGGGAATCACTTGAACCTGGGAGGTAAAGGTTGCAGTGACTTGAAATTGCATCACTGTACTCCAGTCTGGGTGACAGAGTGAAACTCTGTCCCAACTTCTCTCCAACCCCAAAAAAGAACCTGGCACATAGAGAGCTCCTAAGCATAACTCTTTCTTTTTGATGTGCTTTCTGGGGATTCAGCACCAGTTTGTTTTCTTATGAAGATTACATGTTCCAGAGCAATTTTGTCACTACTGTGAATTAAGAAAGTATTCAGTGGAGTCCAAGGGCTAAACTCTAGCTCATCCCTCCTGAGATGGTACGTTCCAATTCATGACATTATATTGTGCTGGTTTCTGCTCTATCAATCTCCCTCTCCTCTCCTTCAAATGATCTATTTTTGTTTGAAAACCAACCCAGATCCTTTTTTTAGGCTGAACAGCAAAAAAGGTGCCTCAGGAACCAGAAACAAACCATGCTTGGGAACAGATTGGGTGACCTGTTTATGGAGTGTCTACTGGGTGAAGACCATCGGGAAAAATAAGAAGAGAGAATTCACAGTCAGTCTCCACCCTGCAAGACTTCTGCAGTATGGTTAGGGGGAGATACGACAAGCACAAGAAGAAAATATTAAAAGGGCGTCGGAAAAATTTATAATTAAATTATAATTAAAATTTATAATTTATGGGAACATAACTGTGTGGACCAGTGTTTCATAACCTTTTCTTTTTAAAATCCATGTCTCCTTCTGATAAATATAACAATATCATGCTTGTGTTTGAATGTTGTGTAAAGTTTTTAAATACATTATTATAACCAAAATGAAGCCCAAGCAATTGTAATATTAGCTATACTGTTTTCAAACCATATGTACCCCTCTTCACTGTGAAGTTCTGAAAGGCCACATTTGGGAAGCTTGCAACCCCTAACTCTGCGCCACATTGGAGTAGCCTATGTGCTTAGGTACTGAGTAAACCTAGGGATGTTGGTATCAGAGACTAAGCAGTGCTAAGACCTTAATGGGGCTGGGTGTGGCGGCCCACGCTTGTAATCCCAGCACTTTGGGAGGCTGAGGTGGGTGAATCACGAGGTCAGGAGTTTGAGACCAGCCTGGCCAACATGGTGAAACCCTGTCTCTACAAAAAATACAAAAAATTAGCTGGGTGTGGTGGTGGGTGCCTGTAATCCCAGCTACTCCGGAGGCTGAGGCAGGAGGATTGCTTGAACAGGGAGGCATAGGTTGCATTGAGCCGAGATCGCACCACTGCACTCCCTCCTGGGTGACAGTGTGAGACTCTGTCACAAACAAACAAACCAACAAACATCTTAATGGTAAAGCTGAGTTTTAGCTGAGCCTGATGAGGAAGGATGTATTTGTCTGAGTATGGAGAGGAGATTTGAGATGTAGCATATAAATCTGCATGAAGAAGGGAACCACACTTGTATGAGGGACAGCCAGAAAATCTGGGGATATGGGGAGGTGGAGGAAGAAATGTCCTAGACAGGGAAGCTCCACGACTTTTGGATCAGGTGGATTTAAGTTGGAATTCCAGTCATGCCCCTCACTGGCTGTGTTACCTTTTTAACACAGTCATCTTAACTGCTCTGTTTCCATTTTCTCATCTGTAAGATGGATGATATCTCTCAGAATCATGCCATATAAAAGAGGTAAAGAACGCCTAGCCTAGCATGGTGCCTGGGGCAGAGCCTATATTGGGCAATGGTCTTTCAACGCCTGCTACTTCTTCAGAGAACCCTACTGCCCTCAATGGACCAGCCATCTCAGGTTTGAGCAGAAGAGGGTTGAAGGGTGCGGATGCTGTTGAAATAAACTCCAACACCTTTGGGCCTGCTTTCTGTGCAATGGGGGGGGGGGGGGGGGCAGCTGCCAGGCTTCAGGAGTTTGAGGGAGGGACTGGAGTTTCTTGGGAGACTCTGTAGCCAACCCATTTTGATGCCTCTGTGGTTCTGTCGAAGAGGGAGCTTGATAAACGGGACAAGAGGGCTGCATTTCTTCCAAAGGAAGCTGTGGGGTGGAAGATGGGCCAATGGAAGTACGGCTATCAGCTTGACTCTCGCTGTGGGCAGTGTTTGGACTTTCTTGGGGGATTGATCGGGACTTAGGCCTCAGGAAGCTGCACAGGATGAGTCTAATGAACAACATGAATGGAGGCCCATCCCTGGTAGCCCCAACCCGGGTTTCTGTCCCTGCAAAATTCTCTAGGCAAGGCAAACAGAAGCACGCCTTTAAACAGTCGCTGGGGTAACTCCAGGTCAAAGGCAAGAGGAGCCTGAGGGTGCTTTTGTGTATCTTCTCTTACTTCTATCATGATTCTAAGAACAGTTTGACAATCTTCTTGCTGCTTTGGCCCTGGAAACAGAGCTAAGGCAGCTGTAAGTGATGCCTAAAGGGCGTGGGGCTTGAGGTCAGAAAACTTGCAATCTACCAGCTGTGTGACCTTGGGCGAGACACTCTACCTTTCAAGGATCATGAGGCATCATAATAGAGAAGGCATGAGAACTGCCATCTTTTTTTTTTCTTTTTTTGAGACGAAGTCTAGCACTGTTGCCCAGGCTGGAATTCAGTGGCGCAATCTGGGCTCACTGCAACCTCCACCTCCTGGGTTCAAACGATTCTCCTGCCTCAGCCTCCCGAGTAGCTGAGATTACAGGCACCCACTACCACGCCCAGCTAATTTTTTGCATTTTTTTTTTTTTAGTAGAGATGGGGTTTCACTATGTTGGCCAGGCTGTTCTTAAACTCCTGACCTCGTGATCCACCGGCCTCGGCCTCCCAAAGTGCTGGAATTACAGGCGTGAGCCACTGCGCCAGGCCGAGAACTGCCATCTTTTACATCTTGCGTCATCCCAGGCATGTAAAATCTCTACCCTCCCTTTCTGACCTTCTCTTGGGTCCCATAAATGTAGAATCGGATGGGCTTTCTCTTAGTGAGACCCCAAAATGGCATTCTTGGGCTTGACCTAACTTGGCAAAGTGAGAACAGGTCAGCTGTGAGGCTTGCCACATTATCTCTCCTGACTGCCAGAAGGAGGTGACGGTAGAGGTGGCTCTGAGGTCAGAGGGTGGCGAATTCCAGGTAGCCTCCTGGGTGCTGGGGGAGCCCTGGCCAGTTCAGAACTCATCGAGGGTGGAAGAAACCCAATTCAGCTTCACGGGGCATTATAATTGTGTGTGTGTTCCATTGGTGATTAGATTCTAGTGAGAAGAGTGGAATTGAAATTAAAATGGGCATGCTATAGGCAAAAGAGGGAAAATAGGAGAGAAAGAGGAGGGAGAGAATGGGAAATAACTCGAAACGTGGTCTAGGGTGGGAACATGGGTGAATAAATGTGAAATGCATTTCTCAAAATAGAGACAAAGTTTAAGACCAAAGGAGGAAAGGAGCATCAGCTAGCTTGTTCCAGCCCCGACAGCCCCTTCCTTTCTTCAGTCTGGCTCCTGCTCCGCCTGTAGCCCCCTCCCCATCTGGCTCCACACTGGGGAAGGGGAGACGTCTCTGGAGCCCGGTGGCTCATTCATCTCCTGATAAACTGTTTATCTGAGTTTTAACGAGGGCGCCCTCTCTCCAGCCCTGGAGACAGAAGCCTCGGCATGTTTAGCCTGCCCTGATGTGGGGGGGCCTGGGGGTGGGTGGGGCGACGCCAGCAGGCATATCTTCTCCCCTTTCCTGCCCTCAGCTCTCCTGGGCTTCACGTTGCGTTTCCTTGACTGAAGTCTGGGTCTAGGATGGACCCAACGTTTTCCTATGGAAAAGAAATCTTTGTACAGTTTCTCTCTCCAGCCACTGCTTTACACACACACACACACACACACACACACACACACACACACACCCACACACCCACCCCCTATGCAGACACACACATTCTAAATAAATTTTAAAGACCAACACTTGGTTCTGAGTTATGGACTTTTACCATTTGTGATCCAGTATTTCAAAAGGGAAATGAATGGCATACTACAGATACAGCACTGCTAGTGTGGGACAAGAATCTCCAAAATGTTGGAGGGGAACGCTATAATGTGAAAAGATAACTGTCATCAAATAGAAACTCAAACTAAATGCTGTAGGTCTTGCTTCCCACTCCCCCACCATACACTCTCATAGATTTGCACAGGCACACACTTTTCAGATACAGATGCAGTTATTGAAGAGCCCCGATACATATGTAGTTAATACAAACACACAAGTGCACATGCACACACATGCATATACACACATACCACACACAGTCGCTATGCACTGCTCCCCAACAACACACCACACATACCATACACACACCACTCACACATATACACACACATACACCCACACACCACACTACACATACATCATATACACCACACACCACACCCACCACACCACACACCACACACCACACACACACCACACACACCACACACACACCACACCACACCACACACCACACACACCACACCACATACACACACCACATACACCACACCACACACCACACACACACACACACCACACCACACACCACACACATACACCACACACACACATACAGACACACCACACATACACCACACATCCACCACACACACACCACACACACACCCACACACATACCACACCACACACACACCACACCACACACTACACACACACACACACACACACACACCACACACACACCACACACACATACACACCACACACACACACACACCCACACACACACACCCCACCACACACACACCCACACACACCACACACACCACACACACACACCACACACATACCACACACACACCACACACACACACCACACACACACATACCACACACACACACCACACACACCACACCACATACACACACCACACACACCACACCACACACACACACCACACACACCACACACACACACCACACACACACACACACACACACACACACCACACACACACCACACACACACACACACACCACACACACACACATACACCACACACACACCACACACACACACACACCCCCACACCACACCACACGCACCACACACCACACCCACACACACACCACACCACACACTACACACACATACACACACACACCACACACCCACACACACACCACACCACACACCAACCACACCACACACACACACACACCACACACACCACACACACACACATACACCACACACCACACACATACACACACACCACACACCACACAAACACACACACACACACATACACCACACACACACAAACCACATGTATCACGCACCCATACTTCTGCCCCTTTTGACCCCATCTGGGCTTAAAGGTTTTCTGGAAGCAGTCCCCTTTAGCGACCTGCCATGGGAAATATACACTGCCTCCTCCTGCCAAAATCACACAAACACCCATCTCAATGTCCACTCTCACATTTCCCCACATCCTCTCATCCCACTGCCTCAGATAGATGTGTATTGAGATAATAAGTTCTAGTCTCCCTTATCCGGTCAAAGACTCAAGATAACAAGGAGACAGAAGCTCAATGGAGTGAAAAATAAGGTGAAAAATGACCCCGTTTCAGGTGGGTGGGATGAGTCACAGGTTCCAGCTACCGAATCCACCTACCACAACAGCCTCACGTCTCCTGACATTTTCCCTAGCCCTTAGTCTGTCTCTTCACCATCCAAGTCATGGTGCAGCCTTGGATATGACTTGCTGTGACCACCTACTGTCATCCATCAGTCTTGTATTCATTTATCTCATCACCAGGCATGTACCCCAATTACAGACACATTGCTCAACAAGAGATAAGACGGAGTCTCATCTCTTGAGGAGTTACAGACGATTGGGGAGAAAAAATAAACTAAAGATTACAATTCAGGATGTCAGCTGCCATGATGAGCCATAGAAATGCTGGGGCTGGGGGGATCTGAAAAGCTCCCCTAGAAGATTTGATGTTCAAGTTGATTTTTAATTTTTTTTTTTTTTTTTTTTTTTTTTTTTGAGATGGAGTCTCTGTTGCCCAGGCTGGAGTGCTGTGGCATGATCTTGGCTCCTGCAACCTCCACCTTTCTAGTTCAAGTGATTCTCCTCCCTCAGTCTCCCAAATAGCTGGGATTATAGGTGCATACCACCATGCCTGGCTAATTTTTTGTATTTTCTGTAGAGATGGGGTTTCACTATGTTGGCCAGGCTGATCTTGAACCTGACCTCAGGTGATCAACCCACCTCGGCCTCCCAAAGTGATGGGATTACAGGCATGAGCCACCGTGTCTGGCCTCTTTTTTTTTTTTTTTTTTTGTGACAGGGTCTCATTCTGTCATCCAGGCTGGAGTGCAGTGGCATGATCTCGGCTCACTGCAGTCTCTGCCTCCTGGGTTCAAGTGATTCTCCTGCCTCAGCCTCCTGAGTAGCTGGGATTACAGGTATGCGCTACCACGTCTGGCTAATTTTTGTATTTTTAGTAGAGACAGGGTTTCATCATGTTGGCAAGGCTGGTCTCGAACTCCTAACCTCAAGTGATACCCTTGCCTCAGCCTCCCAAAGTGCTGGGATTACAGGCTTGAGCAACCACACCTGGCTTGATGTTCAAGTTGAAAGGCCTGAAAAATCAAGAGGTGGTTACAGACCAAATGGGTGAGGAGGGGCCACCAGCTGGATGACATTTGGGGTAGTGGGGAAGAGGTGTGACATAATCCAAATTCTAGGGGTGGGTTGGCAGTGCCCAGAGTTAGGGATTGAGGAATAGAGACTGGAAGACCAGAGGCTGTACACGATGAGCCACTGAAGCATCTTAAGCTGTTTTAAATAGGATTTGAATTTAGACTTGAGCTTAGAAATATTTGAAACAAACCTTATAAATCATCTAAATATGGCGATTATAGGTCTTAAATATTTTAAGTAGTCCCTATTAAGAAGTGAAAACGAAAATTAATTCTGTATTACGTCAAGATTGAAATCTAGGTTGCTCAACTCTACAGCCGTTGATCTTAATCTCTATGTAGGATTATTTTATGTACAAGGAAATATGTTAAAAAATGTTTGTAAGTCATTAATTGTAATGATTATCCTTAAAGAATGGGGTGATTACCCTTAAAGTGTGGAGTGAGGAAGAGGGAGAAGCTCACTTTTTACTTTATGCAAATCTGATTTAAAGAAAGATAACAATCAGCATTTTTGTATGTAAGGAAAAAATCAGTAAAAGATTAAAACCAGTGAAGTTAGAAGAAAGAACTTGCCTCAAAGTAGCTGTTAGCCATTAGTAAAACTGAAAATGGTGTTTAAAGCTCTAAATGTTAAAAAGATTTTTGAAGCCAGCAGCAGGCTGCAGGGTAGGCATGATTCTTATTCTTAGGTGACCTTCATTTTGTGTTGAGTTAAATGGTGCAGTGCTCACCCATGATGGTAAAATGAAGTACATTTGTGGAACTTTCGTATTCGCACGCGCGTGTGTGTGTGCGCGCATGTGCACACGCACGTGTAAATAAGTATGTGACAGACACTGTTTCATGACACTTTGATTTCCTGTCTCTGGCATCTGCAGAGAAATCAGATTGCTTTTCAAATAAAGTGATACCCAGGTCAAAACCCACCGCTTGGCTGGGAAATAAAACTAAAATGAACCAAAAACCACTCTCATGCCTGATGAAAAAAACTCTGCAGTCTGGAATGCGTTTGATGTAGACGCTGATGATTGGAAATCAGTCACCTAAGTTGAGGGTTTGGAGGATGAGGTCCCTAAATAAGTACCAAAGGAACTTACCTTTTGGTCAAATGGGGAGATAGAGACAACTACCTCCCCATTTTATAGATAGAGAAACTGAGTGCCAGAGAAGCAAGGGCACGTCTTGACTGCTGGACAACAAGCTCTTTATGGGGAGTTCAACTCCATATTCCCAGTGCCTAGCCTTGTGTTTACTATACAGTAGGTGCCTAGTAAATGAATGGACACCTGAACTTGTTTGATTACTTCTGGTGCTCTTGACTCAAGGACCATCAGTGGAGGCAGAGAGAGGCTTCTTAGCTCAGAGCCTGAGCCCAAAGCGGGCTTCTTAATGCATCTTCTGTCTTGCTCTGAATCCATGTTTGACTCCAGAGGTCATCGGTACCAGCAGGCCAGGAAGGTTTACTTGTGGGCAGTGACTTTTGGCAACCTGGTTGAGTAGAGGAGAGGGGCTCGTTTCATCGCTCCTCCCACTCCCCCCACCCCATCCCCATCCCCCACCTCCCATAATGGAGCATGACTGTAGTAAAACAAGGCTTTTGATCAAGCTTCTCCACATCACTCTTAAGACAAACAATGCCTCTGAAACCCCCAACTGTTTTTTATTTTTCTTATAGCTAAGGTTTCATCTTAGTGTCTTTACTCAGCTTCATTTAAAAATGCCCTCAATTAAGAAAAAAAATTTTGCTTTTTTATTTTAATTCACAAAACCTACCTACAGAAAATGAAAGGAAGGCTTCAAAGTTACATGAACAATTGCCTTAAAGTTCTAAAAGGGGTTCTTATTTTTCCTCTAGCCCGTTAGGTAACCGCAAACATTTTCCAATCTGTTCTTTGGCATAATAGGTTAAGATCATAAGTAAATTTATTAATTAAAACACAGAAATAAATCAAGCAGTGGCTAGTCCTTCACCAGCATGGTTAGTAGGTATGCTTATGTTTCAACACAGGATTTTTTTGAGATACGATTCATTATTCATTGGTGTTTTGGAAAAAAATTAGTTTTATTTATATGAATACCAACAATTTTGTTGTATACAACAACATATACCAAAAAATCAACAGCAATAACAAAATCCTAGGTTACTTGACAACAATTTTGTTGGTATACATATAATTTTAAAGAAAAAAAAATTTTTTTCACTCATGATAGGGAGAATAGATAAGGTTAGAGTGGAGACCCAGGCTTGGCTTCCCTGCAAAATGAATTCAGTACATTCCGATTTCAGACAAATGTCTTTTTCCTCACACAAAGGCTTAACCATGTTAACTAGTTAATGTAAAGCTTGATTAAACTCGCAAAGATAATCCCTAAAATGCTGGGAGAAGGGCCCTTGAAGTGCCTGGAGGTGGCAGGGAGGAGGCCGGCCAGTAATGAGGCCAGGTTGTGATTCTGATCTCATTTTCCCTTTGCATTGTTTCAAAATGAATTACCGCAGTGGTTCAGCAGAATACATTGAGAAAAATGCAAAGCTGCCTCCCTAGCCTCCTCAAGGATTTCAGTCACCTCGGATAAGGCTTTAAATATAGTAAGAGGCATCGTAATGGTCATGCCACGGGGGTAAGAAAATCCTGGCAGATCACATTTTATAGAACTCTGCTTTTCTTTCAGACCCTAGCCCAGAAGGAGAGGCAGCTACATTTTAGACTAATGTTTATGGTTTAAGCTTCTTCAACAGCATGAACGTTTACTTCTGAGCTAGTCCTATTGTTCCGTTTGTGATTTAAATATGCTTTTTCTAAATATTTTGACAGCAAAGCAAGTCTTGGGGGTACTTGTATTTTTTCTAGGGACTTCAGGGCCTCAAATGGTTGCAGGGTAGGGGTTTAGTGAGATCTCTGACTTGTCATTTGTAGCAGCTATTCTTCATCTCCCAGGTAAGGATCCTTGAAGGGGTCTTTATCTCTCACCAAAGTTACCCTAATGTCACCAGTGAGGAGTAAGGCTTACAGATAATGCTGGCCCACCCAAGACAGACAGCTTTCTTTTGAAGTTCAGTGAAGTGTCCCCCTCATTTCTCCCAAAGTCTTAGTATTCCTGAAGGAGAAACAGGCTAAAATACTCTGCTATATAGGATGGGAATTATAATTATTCAAAAACCTCTAAGGATTCTTCTGGTTGCTCTCAAGATAAAGTTATGACATTTGATGCCATTTTCAACCTGACCACAATCTACCTTTCTCCTATTACATCCTTCTATTCTTTGCTGTTTGCTGTATATTTAGCTTGGAGGTCTCTACAGATAGCCTGTGCTTCCTCACTGTTACACGTCCTGTGTGCTTACTTTCTCCCTTTTGCAAAATCACTTGCCATCCTCTAGATCCTGCTTAAACATTGCTTCCTCCGTTCTTGATTCTGTCTGGGTAGATTAATTGCTCCCTCCTCTCAGATCCTACACCGTCCCATTCCTTCCTCTAGCTCACCTGTCAGTGACTGAATTCAGGCTGATGGCTGTCTTGACTGCTGGACAACAAGCTCTTTATGGGAGTTCAACTCCATATTCCCAGTGCCTAGCCTTGTGTTTACTATACAGTAGGTGCCTAGTAAATGAATGGACACCTGAACTTGTTTGATTACTTCTGGTTACCATATTGGACACTGGTAGTGGGTAGATGGAAGTGATGGTGGCCAAACAATGCCCATTTCTTAATTAATAGCTTATGATGTTTGATCTTCTCTTATAAATCGCATCCTTCTCTTGGCCGAGTCTGTCTATTTAAATAAAAACATTTAATCATATTCCTTATAGGTGTCTGTAAAATAAAAAACCAGTTTATCCCAAATAGGTGCTTTATGATCTAACTGCTATACACCAATATCTTGCCCATGCTGAACTAGAGACAGCCTGGTTATTGTACTAACGTCATCAGCAGCCTGAATCCTCACAAATTAGAGGCTCTGTATCTTGAAGTCAGCTGATTTTGGCAGCAGAAGCAATTCAGGGCAGGGGGAGAGGGTGAGGGATGGTTGACTCTATCCCAGGAAGCTGCAGCTTGGGCTGTTGTTGGGGTGGGGTGGGGAGTAGTTGAATGATCCCAGCTCATTCTGGAGAGGCAGCAGCTGCTGTGACATGTCAGGCTAACCTCAGCCCATGTCCTTGGAAAGGAAGATGGTGCAGGCTCCCACTCCCATCCTTAGGACGCCAGGACCTAGTTCTTGCTGGAACTATTTTTCTTCCCTTTCCACCCCACTGCTCCCAGTCCCTGCTGTCTTCTTGGAGAGGTGGACTCAGAAGCCATTTCCAAAAGGGCAGAGAGCACTAATCTCTCTGAAGACATGTCTCCTTGGTGTCCAGTTCCTCTTTGTGTAGCCAAAGAGCCTTGCTCACTATCTGGCATGGTCAGTACTCACTGGGGGTAGCTGGATCAATGGCTGGGTTCACTGTCAGCACCGACTGGGTGCAATTCCCTAAACATCTTTTAGGTCCTCTAAACTGTCATTCCCCAGTCACAATTGCCCAGATAACCAGGTCAAAGGTGCACCTTTGGGTATTGTTTTCCCAGCCTGAATGACGCAGGCCAATGCAAGAGCTTCTTAGGGACAGCTCCATGTTATTCGGGTTCTGTCCACCTGGCACAAAGGGCAATGCTTTGAAGAAGAAATGGATTAAGATATTAGATTACAGTTTCTGTAGCCAGGCTCAGGGCCTGTGCTGAATGTTCTCTCCCAAGTAGGGTGACTTGGCAGAGTGGGTCAGGCCTCCCGCCTTCCTTACTTTCCTCACTCTCCACTGCCTTCTGGGTGGGAGGTGGAAGGGGAGACACACACTCTCCATTATTTACATCAACATTTTTGTAAAAGGCAAACAGGGCTGCATTTTTTTTTCTTATACTTTGGCACGTGTTCTGACCTGCCTCGGGGCAGTGTGAAGATGGAGGCAAAAATAGTCAGTGGGTCATGGCTGAGAGATGGCTGTGGAGAGGCAACAACTCAGCAAGAACGTTTATTCTATTCCATTCCATTCGATTCTTTCTTTATTTATTTTGAGACAGGGTCTTGCTCTGTTGGCCAGGCTGGAGTGCAGTGCATGATCATGGCTCACTGCAGCCTCAACTTCCCAGGATCAAGCGATCCTCCCATTTTAGCTTCCCAAGTAGCTGGGATTACAGGTGGCACCACCACACCAGGCTAATTTTTGAATTTTTTTGTAGAGACGGGGTTTTGCCATGTTTCTGAGGTTGGTCTTGAACTCCTGGACTCAAGTGATCTGCCTGCTCTGGCCTCTCCAAGTGCTGGGACTATAGGCGTGAGCCATTGCACCTGGCCCAAGAAAATTAATGTTAACCTCTTTCCTCTCTTCCCCCTCCTCCTTACCTATTACTGAACTCTT
Source organism: Ateles fusciceps (assembly GCA_036589455.1). Taxonomy (NCBI): domain Eukaryota; kingdom Metazoa; phylum Chordata; class Mammalia; order Primates; family Atelidae; genus Ateles; species Ateles fusciceps. The sequence goes on from JAZHEH010001386.1 coordinate 4,749,435, forward strand.
ACTATGTGCTGATATAGTGCATTATATTTGTTATCTCATTCAGTCCTGCAGACATCTCAGTTTATAATCAAGGACACTAAAGCTCAGAGAGGTCAAGTGACCTGACCAAGGTCACACAAGTAGGAAGTAACACAGCTGAGGTTTAACTCTCTGCCTAACTCCAAAGCTTCTGATCTATTCCGTGTGCCCTTTTTTTGGTTTCATCTGGAATTCTGCTTTTGGTATTCTTTGTACAACTTATAAATGTGGAATTTAGTGGTGGGGGTGGGGAAGGACACAAAAGTGGAATCCAACGAGACCCACAAAATAGTAGTATAAATTATTAATGAATGCAAATAGACTTGGTAAAGTTATACATGAACTGCAATCACACACACCAACTTGGGGACAGTGCTTGCCTCTGGGGGAGAGGGATAGAATGTAAAATACTTGGTGGATACTTGTGTGTGCCTATACCATATTATTTCTTTTAAAAAGTAAAGAGATCAAAGCAAACATAAAATAAATAAAAATCTTTGGTGTTCAGAAACCACAATGTGATAGCACTCATATCTACTAGAATAGCTGATATCAAGAAAAAAAGAAGGAAAATAACAAGTTTGATGAGGATGTGGAGAAATGCAAACCCTTGTGTGCCACTGTTGGGAATGTAAAATAATGCAGCCTCTGTGGAAAACAGTGTGGCACTCCCGCACAAAATTAAAAATGGAAATAGCATAGAAACCATTAATTCCACGGCTGGGTATATTCTTCAAAGAACCAAAAACGGAGGCTGAGATATTTATACATTCTTTTTTCATAGCAGCATTATTCATAATAGATAAAAGGTGGAAGTAGCCCGTGTGTTCAGTGATGAATGGATGACTAAAATGTGGTATATCCACACAATCGGGCATTATTCAGCCTTAACAAGAAAAGAAATTCTGATGGTCTCAACATGGGTAAATCTTGAAACAAGCATAAGTCACAAAAGGACAAATACTGTATAATTCCACTTATATGAGGTACCTAGAGTAGTCTGATTCGTGGAGATGGAAAGTAGAATGATGGTTGCCAACAGCTGGGAGGAGGGAAAATGGGGGAGTTACTGTGCAATGGGTATGGAGTTTTAGTTTGTGTATTAGTCTGTTCTCACACCGCTAATAAAGACATATCTGAGACTGAGTAATTTATAAAGAAAAGAGATTTAATTGAATCACAGTTACACATGGCTGAGGAGGCCTCACAGTCATGGCTGAAGGCGAATGAGGAGCAAAGTCAAGTCTTCCATGGCAGCAGGCAAGAGAGCTTGTACAGGGGAACTTCCATTTATAAAACCATCAGATCTCGTGAGACTTTTTCACTGGCAGAAGAACAGCATGGGAAAGACTCACTGCCATGACTCAGTTACTTGCCACCAGGTCCCTAGCACGACACATGGGAATTATGGGAGCCACACTCAAGATGAGATTTGGGTGGGGACACAGTCACACCATATCCGTTGGGATAATGAGAAAGTTCTGCTCATGGATGGTGGTGATGATTGCATAACAGTGAGAATGTATTTGATGCCCCTCAGCTGTACACTGACAAATGGCTAAAATGGTGAATTTTACCTTATGCATATTTTACCACAACACAAAAATAAATTTTTTGGTGGTGTCCATTGAAGGAGGAGCAGAACAACTTTATAAAGAGTTCTCCCTCGTAGGCCATCTTTCCATGGCTTGTTCCCCACCAGGAGTCCCGAAGTGAAGTGAGAGACCCCCTTCCCTTGGGACTCTTAACAGGCAGCTTTCTTGCCTCTGGTAGGCCAGTAGCTGTGTGCAAAATGCATTTTTCCATTCTTTCTTTTGTCGCTTAGCCAAGCCCTGGATGCTTTCGGGCTCAGAGGAAGTTCATCTGAAAATAAAAGCGGTCCTTCAAGGGTCCATTTGGACTGAAAAACTCCCTTCCTGGTAGCCTCTGAGGCTGAAGCACGACTCCAGCCAGCCCCCTGGGTATAGTAACAGCCCTGTCAGCCAAGGCAAAGCTGCCGAACCTCAGAATCCCAAATTAGCACCTGGCCCTTCAATAGGGCAACTTTGGTTTAAAGTTTAAGTGAAACCTTGACAGTCCTACTGACTTGAGGGGGAGGCCCTGGCCGGCTCTCATAGGATGCTCTTTCTTCAGAGGAATGTGAAGGTGTGTACAGTGCGGTGTCTGCAAACAGTTAGTGCCTACAACTGCAATTAGGGCCTTTCAATGGAGGTGTTAGCCACATTCAAAGTCTGACCGGTCTCACCCATGAAATTCATAATGGGATAAAAGTTCCATTCCGGGACTGACAACTTCAAATGGAATTTGGTGTAATCTTTTATTTATTTACAGGGTTGTGGGAGTGGGGGGATGGGGGTTATGAAAATCCCACCTCACCCTGCACTCCACCCCCCCAAGCTTCCAAGGATAAAATGAGGGCTGGGATTACATTTCCAGGGAAGCAAGGCTATATTTAAATATACTTGGGAAAGTGTGGCTCCATGTCTGAGGCAGTCCTGGGTGACAGCTTCATCCAGCCTGGTCGGGGACATTCCAGAGAATCATATTGAGACCTTGTGCTAATTGGTTTCAATTTATCAGTTCCAATTTCTGCCGTACCAGGGCCAGCCTGAATGCTTGATAATTTCAGAGGGAAGTAACACACTGGATTTACTCCAGGAGCTCAAGGAGTCTATGCTTTGCCTCCGTCTCTGGTTTTCACTGATGACGATGGCTGTTTAATTCTTCAATGCCCCTTCTTTTTTAACCTAAGCTTACCCAATTCATTATTCCATTAGCTGCCTCTTGGTAGATCTTTCAGTAACTTAAGTTCCTCGTATTTACGCAAAAGCAGCAGCTTTTTGCGGTATTAAGCGAGCTGGGAGAGCCAGGGGGTGGGGGTGGGTGGCGGATTTATTTGTAATTACAGTAGGGTTCTTGCTCCCATCCCACCGTTCTGCCCATTCACAGGCTCCGGCCAGGGCTGGCGCCAAGATCTCCAAGTTGCCCTGTGTTTATGTCATTGAGACGAGGACAATATTTCAGTGTGGAGCCAAGCCACAGGGATCCACTCTATAAAACCCTCACTAAAAATAGACGTTCCAACCCCTGCCCAGCCCCCCTCCCCCGCCTCCACGACTCCCCCATGCCTGCCCCCAGCAGTAGCAGCACCCAGCTTCAATTCTCAGGGGAGACAAGCGTGCCAAATCGGTCGAATCTGGGGGCCCGGCGAGTCTCTTTTCTTCCTGAGGAGTTTTAGCCCAGAATAAAAGGCGTCAATTAGCAGCCTTTAGAGCTGACAGGGCAATTAAAGTTAAATTGCAAGACGGAGGGAGAGCTGGAAGAAGGAGGAAGGAAAGGAAAGGAGAGAGAGAGGGAGAAAGAGAGGGAGAGATTTCAAATGTATTTTTGGTGACAGCTGCATTTTTGAGGAGGGAGAGCCTCTCAAACTACAACTGGCTGTTTGGATATATTTTCACTTGTGAAGTGATATTTTCAGGGGAACACTGATACTCCCAGTTTATTTGCACTTTTCATGTTAGATCTGAGCTGCTTGGGAAAATTAAAACAAACACAAAGCAAAAGGATCTTGTCTTTACAAAGGCTCCCAACTGGCTGGGTCCCCAACACACCCGTTGCTTTGCAGGGTGAGTTAGATGCAACATGAAATCGTGAGGGTAGATGTGTGGGTAGGTGAGGGCGGTTGGGACAGTCAGCCCTAAATCGGGTTTTGGGGCTCCCAGAGCTTAGAGCTGATGACTTGGTCATAATGCTTCTGCACACCCCTGGACTTTCAGTTCTGTTTCCTAGTCTGGGACACCAAGTCAGATTATAAAACTATTGTGAAATCAAACCTTTTTTGGTCTACTTCTAGGTGACTTTCCTTCACTACTGACGATGGCTGTTTAATTAATTCTTCAATGCCCCTTCTTTTAACCTAAGCTTACCCAAGTCATTATTCCATTAGCTGCCTCTTGGTAGATCTTTCAGTAACTTAATTTTCTCGCATTTACGAAAAAGCAGCAGCTTTTTGTGGTATTAAGCGAGCTGGGAGAGCCAGGGGTTGGGAGTGGGACCTGGCAGGGCTTTGGTTTGGGACATGGGAGGGCCTGCAACTTTTTAAATGCAGATTGGAATTCATAACAAGGACAGTACTGATTTGTGATTCAGTCTTGCAACATGCCAGTTCAAGGCAATGGAGCCCATGGTGCTGTGCACAGGGCTGGATGCAAGAGAGAAATGTAACATAATCAGAGTGGGGTCAGCCTGGGGAAGCTAGAGCTTTGCTCACTTCCACAGCCTCCTACCCCACCCCCCACTCCCAGTCCCCAACCCATGGAGGAAACAGGAACTACACTTCTGTAGAGGATGTTCCCAAAGTCACCCTTGCTTTGTTGGACCTCAAATTTCAGTCTCCCTTCCTACGTCTATAGTCATTTTTTCACGATCCTCCTTCACTGTTTAGGGAAACTACCATTTCTGCCCATGCATTGAGTGCAAGGTGGGGCCTGTTATTAGATCTATTTGATGTAAGAGGAAACAGAGGCTGACAAAAATTCAGTAACTTGCTCAATGTCACCTAGTTAGTAAGAGGTGGTGCTGGGATTGGAACTAAGTCTAAATCTAAAGGCTGGGCACAATGGGATTTGTAATCCCAGCAATTTGGGAGGCTGAAGTGGGAGGTTTGCTTGGGCCCAGGAGTTTGAGACCAGCCTGGCCAACATGGAGAGACCCTGTCCCTACCAAAAAAAAAAAATTAGCTGGGTGTTATGGCACAGGTATGTAGTCTCAGCTACTGGGGAGGCTGAAGTGGGAGGATCTCTTGAGCCCAGGAGGTCAAGGCTGCAAGTGAGCCATGACGGTGCCACTGCACTCCAGCCTACACAACAGAGGGAGACCCCATCTCAAAAATAAAAAATAAAATAGGCTGTAATCCTAATCTTCACATGAATCTTCAGAAAAACCTTTTTATTTATTTATTTATTTTTGAGACAGAGTCTTGCTCTGTCACCCAGGCTGGAGTGCAATGGTGAAATCTCAGCTCAAATACAACCTTTGCCTACCAGGTTCAAGCAATTCTCTTGCCTCAGCCTCCCGAGTAGCTGGGACTACAGGTGGCCGCCACTATGTCCCGCTAATGCTTTTTGTATTTTTAGTGGGGACGGGGTTTCACCATTCTGGTCAAGCTGGTCTTGAACTCCTGACCTCAGGTGATTCGCTTACCTCAGGCTCCCAAAGTGCTGGAATTACAGGCATGAGCCACTGTGTCTGGCCTGTTACTTATTTATTTATTTATATTTTTCAAGAAAAATTTTAATCTCAGATTAGGAGAAAGAAAGAAAACCGCATAAGTGCAACTCATCAGCTTAAAGAAAATAAAGAAGTATAACATAAAGAAACCAAAATCAAACGCAATAATCTTAATTTCAATGTGTTTCTTTTGTGTCATTCTTATTACTAAACATAACTATTATATAAATGAATAATAACAAACTTGTGGTAAGTACTAATTGCTTAATAAGGTTTGAGATATGTATGGTTCACAATTTTAAGAAGCTTATAACCTAGCAAAAGTAATCGCCATAATTAAAGCTAGCACTTACTGAATATTTACTATGTAATAAATATTCAATCCACATTAATTCAAGATTAATTACATTCTTATTAATTTTCATAATAATTCTATGGAGTGGGAACTGTTATTATTCCCATTTTACTGACAAGGAAACAGAATTACAGAGTTTTAGTAAGTTACCTAGTATCATAGAGGTCTCTCTCACCTCTGAGGCTGTACGCTTACCCATAGACAATAAAAGGAAATTAATCAATATAGGATAATATATATCTTGACTATCTCAATACCAACCAAAATTCATGACATTAGTTCAATGACAAACAGAGAAAAAGCTTGGTAGGAAACCCTTTTAATCTAGAATTAATGCTCACTTGGATGAGGCTAAGCTTTGAAGCCCTTGGTAAAGTGGGACTTGCTGGTCTTAGGAGACTGGTGATACTTTAAAGACAAAAGTCAACACACCTGGAATCAGCACTTGTGAGCTGAAAGGACCTGAGAGTGATGTTTAGTGGAGGGTCTCTCCAACTGGGGTCTAGGACTCCTGGATTTTGGAGAACTTGCTCTCGGGGGTGTAATGAGATTAAACATTTGGGACATATCTGGCTCAAGCCCTGCCATTTTGACAGCCCAGGAAGGTGAGAGGCTAAAGGTCACACAGTTAGTTATGGCAGGTGAAGTCTTAGCCAGGACTCTTATCTTTGTCCAGGACGATTTCTGCTAACTAGTATTTTCTGACACTGGATTTATACGTTTACTCACACAGCTTGATGGAAACCCCTTAAGGGCAGGGACTGATTCTAGGGGCTTTAATAGATATTTGGAGAGTGAATGTGTAAAAGCAATTTAGGAGTAGTTACAGGTATGTAAACACTTGATATGCTAATTACAGACCAGTGTTACTTGCACTCAGGGGTATTGATATTTGGCCACAGTTCAGTCTGTTAATCTCAATTGCTTAAATCAAGTAAAATCACCTTTCTTTGTATACCCTGAGTTCTTCTCGATTCATTCTACATTCAATAATATTTTATAGTACCTAATATAGACCAGGCACTGTTCCAGGTTATAAACAAAATAGACTAATTCCCCCACTTCCCTCCCCTATTAACCTTCTTTGTAAGATATTGACAGCCATATATACATGTACTTTTAATGAGATGGAGTCTTGCTATGTTGCACAGGTTGGTCTCGAACTCCTGGGCTCAAAGCTATCCTTCTGCCTCAGCCTCCAAAGTAGCTGGGATTACTGGTGTGCACCACTGAGCCTGGCTGACATGCCATATTGCTATTAAATGGGATTTGGTTTGGTTAGAGTTCGTTAGAGAGAAGTCCAGTTTAATTTTTCTACATGGAGGCGATGACTCATCTAATATATTTTGTTGGTTTGCTTTTTCGTAATTTCTTCTATTATGCCTAAATAAATGTTTCTTCCCTTTAAAATTTTTAAAAATTACGAAGTAGTATGCTAAAAAAGCAAAACAATGCAGGAATATAAAAGTAAACATATGAATGTCTCCCTCATTCCTCCCTTGAGTAGCCAGTGTTAATGGTGTTATGGTGTATGTTCTTCCCCCATGATACGTATATACAATAGTCATACAAAACATAATATCTACTCATATATAAAGTGGACGGTCATCCCTAGAGCGTATAGGGCTGGGGCGATTCAGGCATTGGGGTTGGCCAGGATAATTATGCTTGATATGGTTCTGCACTTGTAGGCATTTTTTATAGGCCTCTTAGGACATCATTAAGAACAGAACTTTCAAAATTAAATTTTAATGATATTCCAAAAAGAGTAGTCAAAGGTAGCACCTTACAGCTCCCCTCTTCTTGCCCCACCTTCCCTGAACGCCTAGGCCCAGAATAGCCTGCACTCTATTTGAGGCCCGAGGGGGTGGGTCCCAATTTGAATCTTTCATCTGTTTTTAAACAAAAATGTTTGATCCTGTTATCAATGCTATTTTATTTTCAACTTGCTTTATTTTTAACACATTTAACAACGTGGATATATGTCCATAGGTTTACAGACAGAGTAGCACATTCTTTGTAACAGTTGCATGCTCTTCCGTAGCATGGAGGTATCGTGATTATTTATTTATTTATTGAAATGAAAGGTCTCATGTATTTATTACTGAACCCAGCCAACCAATGCGTTCATAACAGATTCACCAGAGAAAAATATACTCCCAATAAAATGTGTCCAGCTGTCCAGATATTGACATCTTCAGCTTGATACAGTAAGATGGTCACGACATTGACCCAGCATAAATATGTGTGCCATTACATGTGACCCAGCATAAATATGTGTGCCATCTCATGTGCAATTCCTTATAGACCCAGCTTGGTTCTTCTTCAGTGTCTCCTTTTGGAGTTGTACCTGATTTTATTACCAGTTTTCACCCAAATCCACCAGAGAATGAGTTGATTCTGCTTTTGTTTCTTGGCCAGGAAACATTTAGTCCTGAAAGTCTTGTGAGAAAACATGGTGAGAAGCAGAGTTAAGTATACACCACGGTGGCGGAGAAGGGAGCATGATTTTTTAAAAAACAGTTTTCCTAATAAAAAGCATTTGGCTTTCTACATTTTTTTTCTTTTTATTGTTAGATAGGGCTGCTGTGGAACAGCTTTGACACATGTCTTCTGCTCACTCATGTGAATATTTCTTTAGTATAGATTCTTAGAAGTGACTTGTTGGATCTAAGGGTTTGTGCATTTGTAATTTTGATACTGCCAATTTCCCTTTAAGAAGTTCCAATTTGCATGCCAATCAGAATACCCTTTACCTATCCATACTACAGTGGGCATTTTTTTACTATTCATTATGCTAATTCCAGTCGACCAGTGGGATGTGATCAGTGATAGGTCCTCAAGTGAGTAAGGAAGACCAACCAAGACTGTCCTGAGAATTTACCTTTGTTAAATTTCCCTTAAACAACCCTTCCCAACAGAAGAGGAGCTGAGATTAGTAATAAACAATATAAACAAATAAGACTTCGGAGACCTATGGATATTTGTCAAGTTCTGAAGCAAATGGTTTGCATCATCTGAGCTGGTACAAGAAGATCCATCTTCCTTGCTGACCTTAATCCTGCTGAGTTCTACCTGGATTCTGTCCTTCGAGCTCTAGGAAGCCCCTGGGGGCTGGAAGGCTATGGGTTTCTTCAGTTCACAGTTCTCAAAATAGTGAGGGCCAATCCCTAAGCAAGGCTATCTTTTTGAACACGGCACATGGTGACATTTCACCCATAAGGAGACACTTCAAAAAAGGTGTCCTTGGCCTTTGACAGGTAGCCTACTTGAGAAGAAAGGGCACTAGAATGAGAAGGAGGTATTGGAAGACTGCCTCCCACCTGGTCTTTGTCATTTACTAGCTTAGCACCTGGTGCTGTAGCACCTGTATTCACTACCGAGATTCCAAGAACCCCAGGTCCCTAACCCATTGAACACGATTATGTCATATACTCTTCACACTTCACGGGGTTGCTATGAAGAGAGCATGCCTCAGTGTCCCAATGTGGTATGGGAAAGTTTTATAAAGAGGTATGCCATTTTGAAAACTGCAGATTTGATGAATCTTTGGTAGGAGGACTACTGCTTCGATACAGATACAGAGAGCACCTTGGATAGTATTTAAGTGTATGCATAGATATTAACAGACTCTGATATCTGAGTGCTTTGGGAGAAGAGGTTTTGGATTGAGTTTCTAAACCATGTTTCTTTGGGCTTCAGATAAGCATTTGAGAAGTTTGAGGAGTAGCAAGGAGCTCCTGGGGGATGCTTTTATAATACTGTGAGACGTTTGGGGAGAGGATGACAGAATGGTGTGTAATTGCCCAAGATGGTAAGGTTAACTTTTAGCTGTTGGGCTTGGCACATGGTAGGAGTTAAGAAATAATGAAGTGAATGCATGAATAGTGCTCATGCTTAAAACCCAAAGGTGTGAATATTCTCTTAGACCTTGAGTTGGAGATCACATGCCAGTCCCTGACATTTTGCTCACTGCTTTAATGACATGATGCTATGTTGTAGCATAGCTATGTTATTAATAGCTATGTTACTACCTGGCATTGTGCTTGACTCATGGGAGGTGCTCAGTTAGTGTTTTCATTCTTCTCCCTCTGCCTTCCGTGGACCTGCTCTCTTCATTGCACAGTTTGAATAGATTCCCCATTCCCTTCCCCATGTTTTTTGGCATATGGGATGATTACATATCATTATTGCAGCCAGCTACAATTGTATTCCAGTTTCAACTTTGCCATGTGCTTTGTTTTATGATGGTGAACAAAGTATTTAACCTAGCGTTGCCTCAATTTCCTCATCTGTAGAATAGAGATAATAATAAATGGCTCAGGATTCTTGTGAAGTTTACATAAAATGAGGTGCAGGTTGCTACTCCCATGTTTACAACCCAACACAATGAGGCATTTGAGATGGTTATACTTCACATGATTTGTATGATGACAACAACAACTAACATTTTGGTGTGTAATTGCTTCCAAGCCCCTGTAACCACTTTAATTTCATTCTTATAAGATGTCATGAAATTATGTCTCAGAGAGGTGAGGTAGCTTCTCCAATGTCTCACCACTAGAAATGGTGGCGCTATATTTCTGCACCAGGCTGAATCCTGAAGGCTAATTCAATGGCACATTCCTGACTTGCTCCTATTCCAGTTTCAGAGACCCCTGGGTATTTGTCAAGTTCTGAAGCAAATGGATTGCATCATCTGAGCTGGTATAAGAAGACCTATCCTTCTTGCCGGCCTTAATCCTGCTGAGTTCTACCTGGATTCTGTCCTTGGAGCTCTAGGAAGCCCCAGGGGGGTTGGAAGAGTATGGGTCCCTTCAGTTCACAGTTCTCAGAATAGTGAGGGCTGATCCCTGAGCAAGCCCATTTTTTTGAAGTCTGTGGTGGGAGGTGATCTCATGGGGAAGCAGGTCTCCAGGGAAGAGTGAGGTTAAAGAAAGCCAGACTGGGAATGACCTCCGAACACTGGCCTCTCCCCTCCTGACCTCCATCCATCACTGCTTCCCTCTCCCAGCATCTCCAGTCTCCTGGGGGATGGCTGTCTCCTCCTTTCTTTTCTCTTTAGCATCAGGAAGGATGACTCAAACACTGCCTAAGGGCACCAAAGGCATCCACAAATTGGTCCCAATCCCAGCTAATGAGGAAGGCAAGAGAGGAGACAGGCAGGCTGGGTCCTGTGGCTTTGGGCTGTGAGAGGAGGGGAGATGGGGGCAGCCAGCTAGGCCCTCCTCTGACCCCACACAGCCCCGAGGCCTGAGGCTCGAGGCCCCATACCCTGGGCATGTGGATCAGGCTTCTCTGAAATGTCTTCTGTTCCAAACCAGTAAATAAACAGATCTGTCTCCAACCTTCCTCCCTCCTTTCCAAAGTCACACTTACCCACATGAAATCAAGTGGCTCTGGTGGTATAGAGGAGAAGTTAAAAGCACATCTTTCATTCAGAGCCCAGAAGATCTTAGTTTCCATCCCAGCTTGTGGGTCTCAGCATAAGCCACTTGACCTCTCTAAGCTTCAGTCTTCTCATCTACGAAATGGACCCAGTATTCTCCGTTTTGGAGAGTGGCAAAGTAGAGGTTAGTTCACACATGTGAATTGCCTGGAACCCAATCCTTCAGGAAGTGGTGTCTTTTATTATTTTAAACAACCTCCTCCCCCTACACCACCTCTATCCCCCATCACGCTCATTTAGAGCAGGCAACTACAGCACTAACACGAATCCCAAGACCCATTTTTCAAATCATTGTCTTTCTTTTAAAATTGATCCTAGTATGACTTCTTGTAGTGCTGGGCCCCTACCCTCCTAGGCCAAACTGCAACATCAGCATCATGGATTAAATGCTCTTAGTGTCAGATTGGTGCAGCCCACTCCCTGGAATGTCATGGGCGTGGGGGAGGGGGAAGGGGAAATACTAGCCAAATAATGGCCAAGGTTGTTCTGAGGTCTTCCATGCTAACTCTTTCCTTTCCCCATCACTAAGTAATCTCTTCTAATTTAAGGTGGTCTCCTCGGTTGATAAACTCAGCTGACTTCCTTTTTTTTTTCACGCCTGGCTTGAAGTCGGAAATTATATTTGTAAGTCTCACTACGGTGGATGTTATTAATGTGCTTAATGGGCACTCAAGGCAGTTTAAAGATCTTAGCCTTTGCACTGTGCCTTTATCCCACCCTGGGGGTAAATAATGGAGATGCTAACACAGTCTGTAAAGGGGAAAGAGCAGAGGTGGCCTGCCTGCTTCACAGGGCCAGGATGCTTTGATGGCCTGTCTGCAGGCGGGTGATGAAATCAGCTTCTCTCGTTTTTATATCCCTTTCAAAAGACCAATTCTCCCAACACAATGCACATTTCCAAGTCGTTTTTAATTTGGCATGAAAATGTCTTCTTTATCCTGGACTAGAGGCAGCAGAGTTAATGGGAAACACACATCTGGTCAGCTGCGCTCTCCCAAGTGAGGAGGTGAGCACTGGGGGCAGGGGGTGTGGTGAAGGATTAAAGATAATGGCACGCAGCCCCCATCAACCTACAGTTTTTAATCCATCACACTGGAATTTTAAGATTTCAGTGCTATCTGTGGCTCCTAGGAGTGGCCATAGGTTCCTCCCTTTTCCTTCATGGAGGTGAGGTATAGGGTGGTGGGAGGGTCAGTGAACTTTTGGGTGGTTTTTAGTTCTTGATCCCAGGCAATGGGGGGCATTCTCCTTGAGCTCTCTACTAAGGGAATCCAAACTGTTTCCTAGATGGCCCCTCTTTGCTGTAAACATTTCCCATGCCTGACATAGAGAATGGACATGAATGCTAAGATGCGGGGCATTTGGCAAGAAGATAATGGGGTAGGCTCTGAACACATCCATGTCAGGCTTTCAGGATTCCACATAGTCTGTTTTCATTCCCTTCTCTGATGAGATTCATGGTGTATGGATTCAAATTTTTTTTTTTTTTAAGATGGGGGTCTCACCATATTGGTCAGGCTGGTCTTGAACTCCCGACCTCAGGTGATCCACCCGCCTTGGCCTCCAAAGTGCTTGGATTACAGGCATGAGCCACCACGCCCAGCCTGAATTCAAATTTTGTATGCATTTGTATGCAAGACAAGGAGGCAATGGCCCTGGTAGACAACTTTATGTTAATAGTGACTTTGTCTATGAATGCCTTGAATTCTCTGCGTAAGCTTAGCCTGTCATTATGTTGGTCTCAAGTTTCAGGCATACTTTTACCATGTTTCAGTTTGCATGTATATATTTTAAAACTATTCCTTAAGGCTGACATGTGTAGCCTGAGGAAACTTGGGATATATGAATTCCTTGAGATTGTCTATAAAAAATATGTGTGCTCATGGCTTTCATCAGATTCCTAAAGGAATCTCAAAAGCTAAAATTAGGATATCATACATCCCCATTTGCTTGAGACAGTCCAGTTTATGACAATTGTCCTGGTGTAATTGTTAATAGCAACTCTTCACTCATAAAAGTGTCTTGATATGGATGATAAATTACAGTTGATCCTCATTATTTGCCGATTTCCTGTTTGTGAATTTCCCATTGCTAAAATTTATTTATAACTTCAAAGTCAACACCCATGGTGCTTTCATGGTCACACACTGACCTATGTAGAGTGGCAAACCATTGAGTTGTCCGATGTGCGTATTTCAACTGAGTTCGATCTAGGTGACATTTTATGTTCTTGTTTCAGCTCTCATATTGTAAACAAGAGTCCCTTTCATGGTCTCTCTATTACCATGCTTTTTGCATTATTTTTTGTTGTTGACTTTGCTGTTTGAAATGGCCTTCAGGCATAGTGCTGAAGTGCTGTCTAGTGTTTCTAAGCATAGGAAGGTGTGATGTGCCTTGCAAAGAAAACAAATGTGTTAGATAAACTTCATTCAGGCATGAATTATAGTATTTTTGGCCGTGAGTTCAATGTTAACGAGTCAACAACATATCAAATAAGGTGTCTGTATTGGTCAACATTCTTCAAGGAAACAGAACCAATAGGATAGATAGATGGGTAGATAGATGGATAGACAGACAGATAGATATAGATAGATAGATAGATAGATAGATAGATAGAGATTTGGTATAGGAATTGACTCATGTAGTTACAAAAGCCGAGAAATCCCATGATCTGCTGTATGCAAGCTAGAGACATAGGAAGCCAGTGGTGTAATTCAGTCTGAGACTGAAGGCCTGAGAATTCCAGGGTTGATGGTGTAAGTTTGAGTCTGTCTGAAAGAGAACCAGGAGTGCTCATGACCAAGCGCAAGAGAAGATGGATGTCAGTTCAAGCAGAGAGAGCAAATTCTCCATTTTCAACCTTTTTGTTCTATTCAGGCCCTCAATGAATTCAGTGGTTCCTATTCACAGTAGTGAGGGAGGTCTTCTTTACTCAGTCTACCAATTTAAATGTCAATCTTGATTGTGGTGATCATTTCACAATGTATAAATATATCAAAACATCTATCTACCTATACTTTTTGTCAATTATGCTTCAATAAACCTGGAAAAGATTATACGCAAACAAACAAACAAACAAGTGCTAATCTCTTCTGGAAGTACCCTCACAGACACATCTAGATAAAACATTTTTAACAGCTATCTGGACATCTCTTAGCCCAGCCAAGTTGACACATAAAGTTAATCATCAAAAGTATACCCCTCGTCAATGTGACACCAATATGCATCCTTAAACCATACTTAATCTCTAAATAAAGACAGTAACAAGATCACAATTCCAAAATGATGCAACTGTCCTGCATTCAACTGAAAATGCGCTTATCCCTTCTTCAGAACAGGAGGTAAAGTCTTTGAGTGATGTTTATGCTTCTCTTAATACCCTGTAATTTAAATACTGATATAAAGTCAATATATCTTATTTTACATGATAAGGAAATAAGAGAGGAAATTATTCAAAGATATGGGCTTAATATATGTATATAAGCACACAAATGTATTCATAACAAAATAAGGTAGAAATACTCAAGGTAATTACAGTTCTTGTTTCTGTAACTGATCACATGACTATAGCTGGAATTGGTAACTACCTTCTTCACTACCCATTCTATATTTCCTTTGCCTTCAGCCAGTACCTCATCTGGTCCTAGTTTTTTACCTAGCAAGGTGGTCCAAATCTTTATTCCTAAGGGGTCTGGATCATTAGTAGTCCTACTTGCATTGGGTTTTCATTTTCTATTGATCTTCTCACAGGACATGGTAATACTAAGAGATACCCTGAAGGAGTTCCTGTATTCCCTACTCTTTCTTACTTCCCTTCTGGAATAATAGTCCAATTTCTCTTTAGTAGTTCTAGCCAATCACCCCAGCCAACACTATAACTACTTTCTTTGTCTGTTGACTCAGACGTATGAGGAGCCCAAAGTGGCTAGGTGACAGTTTCAACTTCAAGTTCAATGGAATCACTGTTGTGTCTCCTGGTGAAAGCATTCCTGTTTCTGGAACTAAGACCTCTTGGCCAGCAAGGCATAAAAGGTGTGGGAACAGGAAGCAAACATTTTGCTAGGTGGTCACTAAGGGTAATAGTGGTGCTACTCCTATTTTCACACCTTGATTCTTGGACTCATGAATCCTGCTATCAAATAACAGCACCAACAGCACCATATATCAGACTCTGATTCAAAGTATGGACAGCTTTCTGAAGAACATTGTTCCATCCCTGCAAACTACTACTACTACTACCTGGTTGTCACTGTAACTGAGTCTTCAAAATGTCACTCCATTGTTCAGCCAAGCCAACTGCTTCAGGATGGTGGGAAAAATGATAAGACCAGTGAATTCCATGAGCCCAGGCCCATTGCCACACTTCTTTTGCTGTGAAGTAAATTATTTGATCAGAAGCAATGCTGTGTGGAACACTATGACAGTGTATAAGGCATTCAGTAAATCCACGAATGGTAGTTTTGGCAGAAGCATTGCATGCAGAGAAGACAAAGTCATAACCAAAGTAAGTATTTATTCCAGTAAGGACGAAACATTGCCTCTTCCGTGATGGAAGCAGTCCAGTGTAATCGACCTGATGCTGGATAGCTCGCTGATCACTCCAGGAAATAGTGCCATATCTTGGGGTTCCGTGTTAACCTCTGTTTCTGCCAGATTGGACAATCAGTGGTGGCCATAGGCAGATCAACCTCGACGAGTGGAAGTCTATGTTGCTGAGCCCATGCATAACCTCCATCTCTACCACCATGGCCATTTTGGTCATAAGCCCATTAGGCAATGATAGAGGTGGCTGTTATCACAGAATGGGCCATCCTATCTACTTGATTATTTAAATCCTCGTTTGTTAAGTTCATCTTTTGGTGTGCATTCATGTGGGATACAAAAATCTTCATGTTTTTGCTCATTCGGAGAGGTCTATCTACATACCCCTTCTCTAAATTGTTTTTTATCATGTTTCTTCCAAGTCCCTGACCACACAACCAAACCATTGGCTATAGTCCATGAATTAGTATATAATTGCATGTAAGGCCATTTCTCCTTCCAAGTAACATGCACAATCAGGTGCACTGGCAGAATTTCCCTTTGCCACAGTCCTTCAGGTGTGTCCCAAAGATGGACTGTAGTACTGCAGCTGTCCACTTTTGGGTGGTGTTTGCATATTGCAGGGAACCAGCTGTAAAGCAGGCCCAAGTCTTTTCTTCCTCAGTCAACTGACTGTAGGGAACTCCTCATAAGGCTGTAGGGGCAGCCTGGTAGAGAGGCAGGAGTGGAGCAGGAGTGGGATCACGGGCATTTGGGCAATTCCTTCATGTAAATTACTTGTGCCTTCAAGGCCTACTCAGGCCCGGTCATATATGTATTACCTCCATTTGATGGTGGAGTATTGCAGTGTATGCTCAACTTTATGGTTTTGTGGATCAGCTAACATGCAGCTAATGACTGGTAACTCAGGTTATACGGTAACTTGGTGGCCCATGGTCAAGCACTCAGTTTCTACTAAGGCTCAGTAGCAGGTCAGGAACTATTGCTTAAAAGGTGAGTAGTTAATTGTGGATAATGGCAGAGATTTCCTCCAAAATCCTAGAAGCCTGCACTTCAATTCACCGATGAGGGCTTGCTAAAGGCTTCAAACAGCATTCGTATCTGTCGCTGACACTTTAAGCACCATTGGATCTGCCAGATCATACAGCCCCGTGTCAGAGCGGTTTGCCCAGGAGCCTGGACCTGTTGCAGAGCCTTCTCTTGTTCTGAGTTCCACTCAAAATTAGAGGCTTTTCAGGTCACTCATAAATGGGCCAGAGTAACACACTCAAATGAGGAATATGTTGCCACCACCATTCAAAGAGGCCTACTAGGCATATTCTTTCTTGGTTGTAGGAGGGACCAAATACAACACCTTATCCTTCACTTTAGAAGGGGTTTCTTGACATGCCCCACACAACTGGACTCCTGTACATTTCACTGAGGTGGAAGGCCCTGAAGTTTTTTTGAATTCATGTCTCAAACTCTGCTGCAAAAATGTCTTACTAATAGAGTAGTTGCTACTTCTTGCTCACTAGGTCCAATCAACATAATGTCATCAATATAATGGGTCAGTGTGATATCTTGTGGAAGGGAAAGGTGATCAAGATCCCTGAGAACTAAAGTATGTCATAAGGCTGTGGAGTTGATACACTCCTGAGATAGAACAGTGAAGGTGTACTGCTGGCCTTGCCAGCTGTAAGAAACTGCATTTGGTGGTCCTAATAGACAGGGATACAGAGAAAGGCATTTGCCAGATCGGTAACTGCATGCTAAGTAATAGGGGATGTGTTAATTTGCTCAAGCCATAAAACCACATCTGCCACAGAGGCTGCAATTGAAGTCACCACTTGGTTAAGCTTACAGTAACCACTCTCTTTCTCCAAGATCATCTGTCTTCTGCACAGGGCAAATAGGAGGGTGAAATGGAGATGTGGTGGGAATCACTATTCCTGCATCTGTCAAGTCCTTGATGGTGGTACTAATCTCTACAGTCCTTCCAAGGTTGTGGTACTGCTTTTGATTTATTATTTTCCTAGGTAGAAGCAGTTTTAATGGCTTCCATTTGGTTATTCCCATCATACTAGTCCTCACTAGTATGGTAGCAGTCAGGGAGCCAATTTGGGGATTCAGCCAGCTGCTAAGTGTGTCTATTCTCATTATGCATCTGGAACTGTGGATATAGCAACAGGACAGATATGGGGGCCCAATGGACTCACTGGACCCACTGTAAGGTGAACCTGAGCTAAAACTCCGTTAATCACCTGACTTCCATAAGCTCTACTGTAACTGGAGAGCCACAGTGATGTTCTGGGTTTTCTGGGATCAGTGTCAGTTCAGAGGCAGTGTCCAATAGTTCCCTAAAGATCTGATCATTTCCTTTCCTCCAATGCACAGTTATCCTGATAAAAGACCGTAGGTCCATTTGGGGAAGGCTGAGAGTAAGAGGGGAGGAATAACAGGGGGTGGGGGAGATTGGGGAGGGGTAACATTAGGATAAACACATAATGTAGATGATGGGGGGATGGGTGCAGCAAACCACCATGGCACGTGTATAGCTATGTAACAAAACTACACATTCTGCACATGTACCCAGAACTTAAAGTATAATAAATAAATTTAAAAAAACAAAAAACAAAACAAAACAAAAACAAAAAAACCAGTACATGTGTTCAGTGGTGAACTAGCTTTTCTTTAACAGGACTCTACCTCCTCTTCACTCAAGAAGTTCTGTGTTTGTAAACTACCTCAAGTCTGGGAATTGATTGAGGGGCTGTGATTCTTTGTTTTTGTGATTTGAGCTACACTTTTGTTCACTTGAACTAGAGCATTTCTGCTTATATGGATCAAGTAAGAACTTAGTAGGCTTCTTATTTATTTCAATTCTAGGAACACCATGATGAACCAGCCAATACCATGGATCTGCATAAGTCAGACTATCCTGATTGTTGCATCTGCTCTGCTCTCCATGATGGTAGCTATGTCCATCTTGCCTTTGGCAGTTGAGTGCCACACTTGGATCCAATTACTCCAGTTGCATTTAGATTTTCCAATTGAGTGGCTACAGTTCCCACTGTAAGGTATGGCCTCCAGAGAACAGTGATTGTGAAGCTCTTCAAGGATGCTGAGGCTCCCCTCACAAATTTATTTCTCAAAGTATTGGTGAAATTTATGTCGTCTGAACTCTCCTGGTGTGGGTAAGCAGGTCTTAAATGACAAATCTACTCTAACATTCCAATCTCCCTAATTCTTTGACTCCTTTCCTCTATATTAAACCACAGAAGGCTGGATATTTCCAATTTGCTCATGGCAGCCCATCTTTTGATCCAGGTGTCAGCCAACCAACCAGATTCTTAGGGCCGTTTCTAACTTCTTGAGTTGCAACATTAAATGGAGACTCTTGGCTTGGTGAGTTCATATCAATAAATTCAGCTTCATCTAACTTTGTTTCTTCCACTATTATCCCACACCCTTAATACCCATTCTTACACATGTTCCCCAGATTTCTGATTGTATAAATTAGACAACTCAGTACAGTTATGGGTTGCTTAATGATGGGGACACATTCTGAGAAATGCATTGTAGGAGATTTTGTTATTGTGTGAACATCATGAATGTATTTACACAAAAGGCTGTATAGTACAGCCTATTTCTCCTGGACTTCACACCTATACGGCATGTTACTGTCCTGAAAACTGTGGGCAATTGTAACACAAATGGTAAGTACTGGTGTGTCTAAACATATGTAAATGAAAATTACAGCAAAAATATGGTAAGAAAAAAAAAATGGTACCTTCCTTGATTTTCCAAAAATATTTGAAAGTGTCACATATAGAGTTACTAGTACCTTGCTGCTTCGTCTTCTTTTGTATTGTTTTAAACCTTGGTACTTATTTTATTTGAATAATAATGAGGAATCATAATCTCTTCAAAGGTTCAGGTCTTTCTAAATGATGCCCCCCACCCTTGCATTCCTAATCTTGAGGAGATTAAAAGTCTCTGAGATCTCATTCTGTATTGTGAACTTTATTATTCCCCTGGAGACAGCAGTCTTATGATCAGAAACCTGCAAATTTCTCAGACTCCCCCTTGGGATAAAGTCTCAGTGAGATTCAGATAGTCAGACTCTGATGGCAATGAATTCAGTTCTGTCTTGATCATCTGACTATATAGTAGGGCTACTTTCAATTTCTTTCTTTTTGCTTGATGGCTTTGTTCCTAAAGAGTTTACTGGTTTATTATAAAGAACATTGTGAAAGACACAGATGATTAGATGTGTAGGGCAAGGTATAGGGGAAAAGGCATGGAGCTTTCATGCTCTCCCTGGGCATGCTACCCTCCAGGAACCTCCATATGTTCAGCTATCTGGAAGCTCTGCACCTTGCTTCTTGTAAATAGATGACTAGAAGTATCCCATGCAGACTTTTTTGTGTTTCTAAATAATTCACTCCATGGATTATCAGGACTCACTTTACTGTTGGAAATATAGTCATCAGTGTCTTTAAATCTAATCAAACTGGAGACTTCATTTCAGAAACCCCAGAATGAATTCAGAAAACTTATCCTTAAAATTTTGCTCCTCTAGAACCATTCTCAGTACCAAACAAAATCTGTATTCGTCAGGTTCTCCAGAGAAATAGAACAAATATTATATATTGGATAATATGTATATATGTTGGAATACATATGTATATATAAAATATATATCCTGTCCTTCATATAGGTAAATCCTATTCTTCATATATGTGTGCATGTGTGTGTGTGTGTATGCGTGTGTGTGTGTGTGTATGTGTGTATGTGTATATATATATATTTATTTAACCATGCAGTTATGGAGACTAAGAAGTCCCATGATCTGCCATCTGCAAGCTGAAGAACCAAGAAACCCAGTGGAGCATCTGAGTCAGGAGGTAGAAGGCCTGAGAATTGGGGGATTGGGGTGGGGTGGGGATCATGGTGTCAGTCCTGATCTAAATCTAAAGCCTGAAAATCAGGAGCACTGGTGACTGATAATAGGAAAAGATGGCTGTCTCAACTCAAGCAGAGAGAGTAAATTTGCCCTTCCTCTGCCTTTTTGTTCTATTTTAGCCTTCAACAGATTGGATGATGTCCACTCACGTTGGTGAGAACAATACTCTTTACTCAGTCTACCAATTCAAATGTTAATCTCTTCCAGAAATATCTTCGCAGACACACCCGGAAATATTTTACCAGCTATATGGGCATTCCTTAGCCCATTCAAGTTGACACATAAAATTAACCATCATGGTGTCTTTAAACAGAAACACACGTAAAACAACATTATAAAAATTGATGGGATGATGGAGATCTTGTGACCAGAGGCTTGCAGGAACCTAATCCTGTATTTTGTTCAGGTGTAATGGTTCAGTACTTGCTAAGTCAGGTGACTTTATAGAACATAAAATGTGAATTGACTGTATTTTGTCACCCTTGCTAAAATTCATTGTTTTGTGAGACAACCAGATTACAATCAGTCAGACTTGGTTCCAGAACACGACTCTGCTTCATGCTAGTTGTGACACCTTGAGTGGTCACTTCCCATGGGCAGACATCAGATTTCTTCTCAGTAGGATAAGAATAATGCACTAGGGGTTCCCCTTCCCTTTGCCTTGAGTTGTACAGCTTGTTATTGCCTTGGAGAAGTAGATTCTCTTGTGGAAGGCTGCTCCAGATAACAGTTGGAGGTTCCTTCCTGGAACAGACTAACCTCCGTTGAGTCCTCTTGTGATTATGACTGGAGTAGACCCCTCCTAGGGCCTCTTGTTGGGAATACTGGTAATTGCACATCCCCTCCCTTCCATTGCCTCCCTTCTCTACTTTGATGGAGTATCCTGAAATCTAGAGAATTTTTCAGTCCCAAGAAGCCCAACAAATAGGCCTTCCATACTGGCAGAATCCTGATCTATTTTATAGGTACACGACAAAGTCTAGCAGAGAACATCTAAATGACCGAATAAAAACAAAAAGACAAAGGGGTTGGAACTTTCATGTACAGAGTGCCACAAAGAGTTGGGCATTATACTGTGTACTTTGATACATTACTCTATTTCCCATAACAACTTTGATAGTTAGATACTATTATGTCAATTTAAAAACATGTGGAAATGGAAGCTAAGAGAGTTAAGAACACTCAGTAAGTAAGTAGCAGTGTGAACACTTCAAACTCAAGTTTTTCTCATTCCAAATCCTATCATTTTCACTTCTTTGTGGTGTTTTCCAATAAAGTCTACTTTGGGGGAATTGGGGGGGGGGGACATTCAAAGTCACATGATCTCTGACTCCCCGGGGAACTTTGAGAAAGAAAGCAGATCATCTTGTATAATGGAAACTGCAAGGGTTTCAGTAGTTGCTTAGGAATCCTGGATTCCAGTGGCCCATCTTCAGACCCTGGTGCAGGAGCAATAGTGGACCTCCAAATTAGTTGTTTCCCAGACTGGCACCCATGGGCTGTGGGCTGCTGTTTGTGGAAGGTCATCCTCTTAGCCCTGCTTGCTTTTTGCTGCTTTCGAGCACCCTTTTTCAGAACAGGAGCTTAGTTGCAACACTCTCTTTGCTTGGCCCCAGGACAATTTTTCCACTGTCACCGCCCTGTAGCCTCAGCTGGCACAGAAATTCCAAAATAAATGAACGTGTTGTAAATCGGGAGAAAATATTGTGTCCTTGTGGTGTTGATGTTGATTGCAGCTCAGCGGCTCAGGCAGCAATGACCACAGCTCAGGCTGCATATTTCTTTACCCAAACACGCAGAGGGGCTGCCGAGGCCAGGAGGTCTGCAGACGCCTCCATTCAGTATGCACTTCATCTTCTTAGAGGTGCGTTGGGCTGACAAAGTGCCCTTGATCTGCAGCCACCAGCTAGGCCAGGGGCCCAGCCTGTCAAAGCCAGGCTGAGACAAGACGCACCAGTCTTCCCAATGTGGCGTTTGGGAACAGAGGCCTGCCGATAACACCTTGGCAGGAGGTACCCCCTGGAGCAGCGTGGTGCTGGCCTTGGGAATAGCTCTCGGGCTTGTGCTTGATTGGGGCTGGCACAGCACAGCCAGTAGCTAACTGAGGCTCTGTGGTGAGAGGCTTCATGAGCCAAGGGTGGGGCCTGGGTTTGCTTGTCAGAGTCTGGCTGCAGGCTCTGAGGGGTCTTGAAAATTTGACCACCCAGTGTCATTTTGGTAGGGACATGAATAAGAGAAAAACAAAATCTTTGAAGAGGGATAATGAGCAGGCAGAAGGAGAAACTGATCTGTCACATGATTTTTTCCCCCTACCCCAAAGACTGGGACTGAATTTTCCAGGCAGCAATGGGAATTCTTGTACAGGTTACTTTCTCAGAGTGTTTTGGAGAGACATCTACTATTTTTTCTGTCTAGCAACCCCCATACCCTGCTTTAAGACATTGCTCCCACTTTCCAATCATGTGACTTGGTGGTACAGCCAATCAGTCTCTCATGCTCCTGAGTGTAAGGGTGGGAAGTGGTCATGATCTGCCAATCACAGGACTACATTCCACTGGCAGGAATGGACATTTAACCACAGGTGGACCCATCAGAATCTCTCTCTGGGGCTTTTTTTTTGTTTTGAGATAGTCTCTCTGTCGTCCATTCTGGAGTATAGGGGTGCAATGATAGCTCACTGCAGACTCGAACTCTTGGGCTTAAGCAATCCTCCTACCTCAGCCTCCTGAGTAGCTGAGACTACAGGTGTACCACCACACCTGCCTAATTCTTTTTTGTAGAGAGGGGATCTTGCTATGTTGCCTAGGCTGGTCTTAAAACTCCTGGCCTCAAGTAATCTTTCCACCTGGGTCTCCCAAATTGTTGTGATTACAGCCATGGGCTACCACACCAGGCCTTTTTTTCGCTTTCTCTTTGGGACTTTGGATTTGAAGGAGAAGGTGGTGCCTTTTATGACAGAGAGCTAGAAGAATATGAATTGAGGACGGCAGGTGACCATCTTTTTTTACAATTTGGCGATGATCCATTTGCAGAATAGGAGAGAATAAGGCAATATGCAGACAAAGTATCAGTGCCAAGCAAGGGGGAAGAAGGTGAGAGAGGGTCTTGAGGATTGTGCTTGAATTCCTGGACCTAGGCATGCCTGGAGCCAGGTTCATCCTTGATTTCCCACGTTGATGGACCAATATAGTCTCCTCGTCCTTCTTCTTTAATCCTACACTAGTCTGAGAGTTCTATCCCAAATAAAGGTCATGGCTTGTGGCCCGTCCTCAGCCAAATCAAAACTGTGTTTCTGAGGGGGGAGAAGACAGAAACTGGGAAAGAAATTATAGACGGTCATTTTATGAAAACCATGCATGATAATGGTCTGTGGTCCCACCTATATTCCATCCTATTAATTTGTTCAGCATACATACATATATTAAATGCCCACTGTGTGCTAAGCTTGTGCCAGGGCTGGGGATATTGAGATGAAGAAGGTGAAATCTCTTGCCCTCAAGGATTTCACAGTCTAGTTGGAAGAACAGACAAACAGCCAACAATAATACATGGTGATATAATACAGCACTAGGATTAGACGGCAATGCTAGCATGGAAGACTGGCACCCGGGGAACATGGGAAAGGCAGCTAACTCAGGCGTAAAGGGAGATCAGAGACTTCCAAAAGAAGGCAGCACCTAAGCTGAGCCCTCAGAGACAGACTCCTGGAGATGGAGGTGCAGACGTAGCTGGGTTGTTTACCAGTAGCTCACCACCCCAAGCACCTTCTGATGTGTTATTATTTCTGAGAACAATGTGGGGGTGCTACAGAGGAGCAGTTATGGTGCTATCCTGAGTTGCACTAAGTAAGTTACAACAGATTTGGTCCCTCTTGAAGTGAAAACTATCCAACAGAGTAATCTGGTGAAAAGAGAGAAAAGACAAATGAACATACAGCTATAGAATCAAATTTGGCAAATGTGTATCATGATTTTTATGTCATCTCTGGTGAGTTCTGAAATGACTGAATGGCCAAACCACAGGCAGCAATAACCAAGAGTCAGTGGGGGTGAAGGTTGGGAACCATTTGCTTATATGAGAGTGGAACTAACTATAGAATGACTTTTTAAAGTAGCTTTATTGTTTATTTTAAATGTTTATTGTTAATTTTTTAATCAGAAAAAAATGATCAAATCACTCACAATACAATTACCCAGAGATTTCTACAACTAAGATTTTGCTGAGCTTCATCTAGGCATTTTTCTAAGGAGACATTTACATAGATTATTTATACATAGAGCTATATGGCTACAATTTAATAAAAATGGGATCTTACTGTGTGTCCATTTATATAATCTTTTTATTACTTGATGACATGCTGTGTTAATCTTTACATTCTAACAAATACAGAACTACACTCTCATTTTTAGTGGCTGCATAATATTCCACTGAATGGAAGTATTGCACATTAATAAACCCTACTGAACTATTGACAGACACTGAGAGGGTTCCCAGAGTTTCACTTGGTTTTGATAGCAGTGCTGTGATAAGCCTCTCTGTAAACACAGTGGAGTGTTTTCTTAGGTTATGCCACATTGGGGACGAACATAGCATTTTTCAGAAGGTCACTTTATCCTGTGTCTCCTTGAGCATTGGAACATATCATTGATTCCCTACTTGGCTTGCTTATGGCGATCATGGTATAGGTCATTTATCTGTAAACACTAGCTTCACATGCAGCAGGAAGAGATGCTTATTCTATGAGAGGCAGTTGGGAACTGAGGCCAATTTGAGAGATAAAGAGATTCATTGTCTCCCACATCAAGCTTGCCTTGGACTTAGGCTCCCTGGGTGGAAGTATTTCAGAATCACACACACCACTTAAGTAATTTTATCTTTTCCCCCTTTTATTTATTTATTATTATTATTTTCAAAACTTTGAGCCTAGGCCTCACTATGTTGCTCAGACTCGTCTCAATCGATCCTTCTGACTCAGCCTCTCGAATAGCTGGGATTATAGGCACATGCTACTGTGCCCAACCTACTTAAATTATTTCTATCCCTCTCTATGTTACTATCATATATTGTTGAGTTCATATTTGCTAAATGTTCATGTAATATAATCTTCTTTATCTGCCGCACATCATTTTCTACTGGTCCAATTATGTCTTTGGTGTTAATTCCTAGAAGTGAGATTACAGACCAAAGGGCTGCACAGTTTACATGCTGATATATACTGTCCAACAGCCCTCTAGAGATGTTGTATCAATTTAGTGATCCCTTTTAACCACGGGGGAAACAGTTTTTATGGTCATGCTTAGTTTAGGGGTTTTTCAACATTTCTTCATTGTAGAAAGTCTGCATTTAAAAGGAATCTCTTTAGGCGGTGCTAATGAGAATGACTTGAATTGGGTAACCCCAATGGAGATTTGCATCCAAGGGCTAGGTAAATGACAGAATATTGTTGTGCTGATGATGTAAAGATAAGCCATTCCTAATCCTTGGCTTGGAGCTCTTATTCTGGGATTGGGGCTGAAAAGGGTTGGGAAGGAGACTAGAACAGAAATTATGGTAACACATGACTGGTTGGAGAGGCACTGGGGGCCATGACTCATGACCAATCAGGAGCTATGGACATTCACAGGACGTTCAAATATTCCCATCAGGAAATGATCTTTCCAGGTCACAATTCATCTGCTCTATGCCTTCCTCACCTGTCCTTTTGGCCACTGCCTTTGCTATCTGCTATTTCCAACAGTGGTTTTCAAATATTTTTGATCATGCCTTTTATTGGTAAAATAACTTTGATGAGGTACCCACAGTATTTGTATATTTGTTGATGTATTGGTAAATAAAATATATAAATAAAAGCTGCTGTGCAAATGAATTATGCAATTATAAAATATATTCAGAAGCAGGAAATTTTAAAGCATGAGATAAAAATAAAATAATGTTTTAAAAGTCTCCCTAACTGTACTAGCCAAATACATACCAGCAGCTATGCCTTTAGGGTAAGGTTAATTGTAAATGAAGGTGGATTTGTAGCCACCCATTTTTCAAATAGTACTTTATTTTATTTTATTGGAGACAGAGTCTCTCTTTCGTCCAGCTGGAGTGCAGTGGTGTGATCATGGCTCACTGCAACCTCTGCCTTCTGGGTTCAAGCAATTTGCTTGCTTCAGCCTCCGGAGTAGCTGGGACTACAGGTGTGTATCACCATACCTGCTAATTTTTGTATTTTTAGTAGAAATGGGATTTGCCGTGTTGGCCAAGCTGGTCTCTAACTCCTGGTCTTAAGTGATCTACTCGCTGTGGCCTCCTAAAGTGCTGATATGCACATATAGAAATGGGATGAAATCAGGGAAACCAGGAAAGGCATTGCTGTCAGCCATCTGTATTTTGGGAGTCCCACTCAACCCTCAGTACACTTTGCATGCTGTTTGTGCTACATTTCCTCCGTCATACGGACCAAGGAAGACCGCAAGTGACAACTTAGACATTAATTAATGTAAAGCTCAATTAATTCATTTTTAAGAGAACATAAATATGCATTGCAATGCTAATGTTTTCTTTCCATTCTTGGGATTGTTGCACACATCCTCTGGAATGTTAAAACTAACTGTGTTGACTGTTGATTGATATGGTGAGGTAGACAAAAGGTGGCTGCAAATCCTTTGTTTCTCCTGTCATTGAGCAATGGAATCTCATTTCCTATTTCTTGAATCTGAGCTGGTCTAAGTGACTTGCTTGGCAGAAAGAACAGGAGTGGCAGTGACATTCTGGAATTTCAAAAGCATGATCATATGAAGCTTTGAAGCTTTGGACTGAACCTCTTGAGACACTCTCCCTGAGATTCCTGAGCTGCTGCATAAGAAGTTGGTTACTCTGCCTGATACTGCAGGCTGAGCCTAGCCTTCTGGCAATTTCAGCACAGATGTTAGAAGTGAGAGTAAAGCTGTCTTCTGTTCATCCACCAGGTGAATTCTTTGTTGACACTATGTGGAACAGAATAACCAGCCAGCTGTGCCCTGCCCAAATTCCCAACCCACAAACATATGAGATGTAATAAAATGGTGTTGTTTAAGACATATTTAAAGGCTATTTGAAGCAACAGAGAGCCTTAACTTGTGGTTTTACCCTTCCAGCTAGATGCATATGTAGTCCCTCTTGATGTTAGTAAGAATTTCCTTTCTAGCTTATTATATTTTTTAAATCTCTGAATATACTTCCCAGTAGTATTTATAGATGATGAATTGCCATCTCTGGGGAGAGAAGGCATCACCAGGAAAACTCCAGATCTTCTCAGACTCTCAGGGAGGTGTGATCATTCCTGTCTTATCTATGCCTAAGGCTGGATTTGATCTGTAGCCCCTCCTCTGGATCCAATTTTGCTCAGAGATTTTCATCTCTGACATGGTTTGGCTCTGTGTCCCCACCCAAATCTCATGTAAAATTGTAATCCCTGGTGTTGGAGGAGGGGCCTGGTGGAAGACAATTAAATCATGGAGGTGGACTTCCCCCTTGCTGTTCTCATGATAGAGTTCTCATGGGACCTGGTTGTTTAAAATGTGTAACACTTCCCTCTTCATTCTCCCTCTTCTGCTACCATGTGAAGATGTGCCTGCTTCCCCTTCACCTTCTGCCCTGATTGTAAGTTTCCTGAGACCTCCCAAGCCATGCTTCCTATACAGCCTGCAGACCTGTGAGTCAATTAAACCTCTTTTCTTCCAGGGGAATTTATGTCTTTATAGCAGGTATGTCTTTACAGCAGTGTGAGAATGGACTAATACACAGGGGTTTTCTCCTTCCTCAGCATTCTGACCATGTGAAAAGGTTTTTCTGAGGTCCTCAGCCAGTGGGGTAGAACCTATACCCACTCTGGCTTTTCTTACCAGTGCCCAATTCCATGGGTATTGCTCTTGCAATGGTAGAATTCTCAGAACAACCTCATTTGGAACTTGACCTTCAGTGCATCTCTGCCCAGGAGCCTAGAAGTTGTGTTCTTGTCTCCTCCCTACAGAGTGACTTTCTTAGGCCCCCTAATACTTAGATCTGGTTTGGGCCAAAGACATTTATTAGGACCAGGTCTTTGGATTGTTGGTCCTTCTTTGAGGAAGTGGAAATGTGTCCCCTAACCTCATAAAACAGGGGACTCCTTGCCAACTCCTCCCTTCCCAGGTTCCCTTTCCTCTTTACTACAAAGTCAACCTGGCTGAGCAGGCTTTAGTTTCTCCCTGAAATGAAAACTAATTAAGACGTTGTATCGGTTACCTGCTGCCACAATGATGTTGGTAGCAAGTCACCCCAAAGCTCATTTGCTTAAAAAAATACATATTTCATTTCCTTCCTTCCTTCCTTCCTTCCTTTTCTTTCTTTCTTTTTTTCTTTCTCTCTCTCTCTCTCTTCTTTTTCTTTTTTTTGAGACAGAGTCTCTCTCTGTTGCCCAGGCTGGAGTGCAGTGGCATGTTCTCAGCTCACTGCAACTTCTGCCTCCTGAGTTCAAGTTATTCTTGTGCCTCAGCCTCCTGAGTAGCTGGGATTACAGGTACCTGCCACCACACCCAGCTAATTTTTGTGTTTTTAAGTAGAGATGGGGTTTCATCATGTTGGCCAGGTGAGTCTTGAACTCCTGGCCTCAAGGGATCTACCTGCCTCAGCCTCCCAAAGTGCTGGAATTACAGGCATGAACCACTACGCCCAGCCAACAATATATATTTCTCATCACTCATGAATCGAGGGTTTGCCAACCGGTCCTTGTGGTCTCGGTTGGGTCACTTTTGTTCTGTAGTCACCTGTGGGTCTGATAGGTGGCTCTGCTGTTCTTGGTTGAGCATTTTCATATGCTTTGAAGTTGGCTAGCTATAGGCTGGTACAGGAAACCTTGGCTGTGAAAACTGGACTCTCCTTATAATCCTCCAGCAGGCTTTTTCAGTCATATTGTGAGGCTATCACCATCTCATGGTAGAAGTAGAAACATGCAAGTGTTTTTTCTTTTGTTTTGTTGAGCTGCTTTCCCACATGGCCAAGACCAGAGAGAGAGTGGGAGAGGACTATGAAGTAACAGGGCAAAAGATAGCCATAGGGAGACCATTAATTGACCATTAATATAATTAACCTAACAGTAAGATCAACTCTCTCTTCTACCAAGCAGTTGCTGAAATCTCATCTGGAACAATGCAAAGGCAGTCATTTGGTGGGAGATGTAGTCACAGGAAAATGTGAATGTTGGCAGATACACAGGGCTGAAGCAGCGAAAGGTGATTAAGAAATGTCCTGCTCACTGTCCCTTCCTGATGGACAGTCTCCTGTTAGTGCCTTCCATTGGCCAAACCCAACCAGAAGCCAGCCAGTAGAAGAGCCCAGAAGACACAGGCCAGAAAGGTCAGCCTCCCTAGTCACAGAGCAGATAGACAAGGGCAGAGAGTGTATCTGGGTGTATTATCAAGCAGGTCATTCTTTCTTTAGCCATACCACTGAGACAAAACCAAAAAACCTTCCTTCTAACTCCAAGCAAGCTCAGGAACTTTGAGATGGGCTAGTTTCGAACAAAGGCACACTCAGCAACCCCCCTCCTTCTCTTAATCCTTCCCTCCTTGTGTTGGTTGGCTAGGTACTCTGAGATGCAGATGCCAAGACAGGTTTAGACTTACTAGGAGAAATGACTGTGAGTAACAAAAGGATTGGGAGCCAGAGGAGGTTGGAAGAGCCATTAATCGTGATGCAGGTCTGACACTGGTGAAGGGAGAATCTCAAGACAGCAATGCACTTCTACAAAAGTTTCAGCTAGGCCAAAGGGAAGTCCTTGAGCCAAAGTCCATATTAAAAGAGTCCCATGTTTTGCAGGAACTATATGTCCAAGTCTCACTGCCATGCTTACCCTTCGACTGAGAGCAGCTGTGAGATGTGTGGTCTGTACACACAGTGCTGCATTTGGAGCTTGGCAGCTGGAGCCATCAGTCAATTATGCTCTTGGTAGTAGTAGATCTGAGAGGCATATTTTCATGGCTTCTACCCTTCTTTCCTCCTTTTCTCCCTTTCTTTCTTCCTTCTTTTTTTCTTTCAGTTAATATTTTTAGAGTGCTGTTTAGGTTCAGGCTTGGTGCCAGGTACTGGTGATGAATAACAAATAAGACAGATATGATCTCTACTCTTAAGGAGCTTACACTGGTTCTTCTTTATGATTCTTTTCCTAGGGTTCTGTTGAATAATTTCAACTGAAAGCATTTTTGAGTGGAATGAGGCAGATTTATCTAGCTCTTTGCACTTTCTCCCCATCCTTTCACCCTACAGAGCCTAGCAAACTGCTTGGTCTCCACATCCTTTCACCCTTCAGAGCCTAGCAAACTGCCTGGTCTCCACATCCTTTCACCCTTCGGAGCCTAGCAAACTGCCTGGCCTCCACATCCTTTCACCCTTCGGAGCCTAGCAAACTTCCTGGCCTCCACATCCTTTCACCCTTCGGAGCCTAGCAAACTGCCTGGCCTCCACATCCTTTCACCCTTTGGAGCCTAGCAAACCGCCTGGTCTCCACATCCTTTCACCCTTCAGAGCCTAGCAAACTGCTTGGTACATCATTCAGAGAACCATATTACCTAAGCCCAAACCAAGGCCATTCTTATTTGTTAATTTACTTTATAGCAAAAGTCATAAAAAAGTGTGAAAATTAAATCACATTTTTTTCATAGTTTCAATGAGTGCCCTTCAAGAATTAGGACAAATTCATGGAATTAAACTGATCCTAGGAAATCCAGGGTATATGTTAAATAAAGCAAACAGGTTGACTTAATCAGACTTGTTTGGGTGCAAGCAGAGATTCATCTAAGTTACTCATAGATTTGTCGTAAGTTTACATATGCATGGGAACTCAGGGAAAGCTATTTAGCTGGCTTTGGGAAGACGAACTCCAGCAGAATCTGGGCCATACGGAGACTACAAGTGGAACTGTAAGGTCATTTGGATCCTGGCTGGTTCCAGGAATGTTGGTCTCAGGAGTGCATGGATCTTGACCCTGGTGGCCCACCATTTTGACGACTCTTCCCCATGGCTTGGTCTTCTTTTTTTACTGACTGATTTCCTCAGCCTCTGTCCTTTATGTTCTTGACCTCATCTTTTTGTTTTGTATTTTTTTTTTTTTTTTTTTTTGAGACGGAGTTTCACTCTGTCACCAGGCTGGAGTGCAGTGGTGTGATCTTGGCTCACTGCAACCTCCACCTCCTGGGTTCAAGCAATTCTCTGGCCTCAGCTTCCTGAGTACCTGGGACTACAGGTGTGTGCCACCACGCCGAGCTAATTTTTGCGTTTTTAGTAAAGATGAGGTTTCATCATGTTGGCCAGGATGATCTTGATCTCTTGATCTTGTGATCCACCCGTCTCAGTCTCCCAAAGTGGTGGGATTACAGGTGTGAGCCACAACGCCTGGCCTGTTTTATATTTTTTGAGACAGGATTTCACTCTGTTGCCCAGGCTGGAGTACAGTGGTGTGATCACAGCTCACTGCAGCCACAAACTCCCAAGGCTCAGGTGATTATCCTGCCTCAGTCCCCCAAGTATGTGGGACTACAGGCACATGGCACCACACCCAGATAGTTTTTGTATTTTTAGTGGAGATGGGGTTTTGCCATGTTGGCTGGGCTGATCTCCAACTCCTGAACTCTAGCAATCAACCCACCTCTGCCTCCCAAAGAGCTGGGATTATAGGCTTGAGCCACCACTCCTGGCCTCAACTTCATCATTTCTGACTCTCATAATTTCACTTTGTTCATGATGCATCATAGTCTCTCTGGTTTCTTTCTGTCACATGATCTTTAGCTATCTGTTGCTAAATGCTTTACTCTCCTGGCATTTCTCTGTTCAAATACTAGACAAAAAAATCTGTTTGGCCCAGGTCTTCTTTTATGACAGTCAACCTAATTGGTGCTGGACCGAGGAACCCTGTTGAGAAGTCCAGTTGTGGTTCAATCAACTGGGAGGGTGGGGGTAGAACTAATATCATCCACATATGCTGCCCAAGACTTCCCCTTATCCTGGGGCAATCAGTGTGACAGTTTCCCTTAAGAAAGAACCCTTACTTTGTTGTTGAAGATATAACTTTTCTTTTTTTTTCCTTTTTTGAGACAGAGCCTCACTCTCTTGCCTAGGCTGCAGTGCAGTAGCGTGATCTCAGCTCACTGTAACCTTCGCCTCTTGGGCTCAAGAGATTCTCGTGCCTCAGCCTCCTTAGTAGCTTGGATTACAGGTGTGCGCCACCATGTCCAGCTAATTTTTTGTATTTTTAGTAGAGACAGGATTTTGCTATGTTGCCCAGGCTGGTCTCAAGCTCCTGGCCTGAAGTGATCCCTCCTCGGCCTCCCAAAGTGCTGGGATTACAGACATGAGGCACTGCTCCTGGCCAAAAGATATAACATTTCAAAGGTCTTTTTGGGTTCTGTATCATAGTCATGGTGAATGAAATAATGTTATTATATGTCTGCCATATCCTGGGACTTTTCATATAAACAAATCCACTCTCCCTATTTCCAGACTGAAGAAGGGAGGTGGATGTTAAGGTAAGGTTTATCAAGTCCACACCACATGCAAAAATTATGCTTGATGTTCTGCCTTCATTATTTCATTTGATGGTGACAATAACCCTAAGCGGGAGGTACTGTCCACATTAGGTTAAATAACTTACCAGAGGTCATAGAACTAGCAAACAGCTGGCCCAGGATTTACAACTATATTCTTGACTCCATGTCCGTACCGTTTCTTCTTCAGCACCCCACTTCCCATGCCTTTTAAGAGGGACGCTTATGCCTGGCTTAGACACAACTCAAAACATTTACTACTCTACTTTCTTTGGCCTGACACACAGGATTTCCCAGAATCCAGGGAATGCATGTATGTGCCGCTCTTTGTCCTTTACTTATTTCAGAATCCCAGTGACCATCTAGTCCATAAGGATGGCGACTGTGTGTGTCCGCTCCCCCTCTTCATGTTCTGTTGGCCTCTACCACATACCTTCTTCTGGGGTGGTAAAAATAATTTTGGATTAGAAGGTGTCAGAAGACCTGAATTTAAGTCTTGGCTGTGTTACTAATGAGCTGGGTGACCTTGGGCTGCATTTTTCTGGTGACAATGAGAAGATTTTTAAGTTTCTTGGAGTCGCTATAGGCCATGTCCCAAATAAAGCATGGGTTCTTTCAGCTTATCTCCATGTGTGGAAGCTCATTGACCAGCTTAAGATCCTGAATCTCTGAAGACTCAGTCCTTCCAGGTGGATCAAAGTTCTTTCATAGCTGACCACAGCCACCATATGTAGTGGTTTGGGAAATTGGGAGGAGGCTGGCTTGCCCCTAAAAATGACTTGAACGCTGAGTAAATGGTACTTTTCCTCTGATTCAGGGCCGTTCACTTGGGAGTAATGTGAAATATAGCTGACTGGGAGAAAATAATTCTCCATAGTCTGAATTCATTTTCTTCAGCTGTTTCCCAAGACCATGCTTTTGATTCAACAAAGCCCCACAGTTTCACATGTATCATCTTAGTCTGCCTGGAGTCCCAGTCTGTGGATACAGAAATCTAATCAATGGAGAGTTCATTGCCATCTCTTTCATTCATTAAAAGTTGAGTGCCATGGCATAGTTCTTGGTTACTAGGCTTACAGTAGTGAGTAAAACAGAGCCTTTCTTTTGGATTTTTTGATTCCAGAGGAGAGATAGTCAATACATAAGTGATAAATACATGATTCTAACTTCTCAGATGACTTCTTTAGAAATCCCATGGGGAGTGAATCAAATGGTGCTAGTATCTTTTTTGTAAAAAACTTCCTCTTAGTGTTATGCATAACAAATAAGATCTCATTATGAATAATTTCTCCAAGTGTCCCAAGGGCTTTGTCATAGTAAAATGTAGTTGCAATGAGACCCAGTGAATTGCAGTCCCGTCTTAGGAGCTGATGCGGTGTTAAAGCAGACATACCCTCATGATCACCTGAGAAGCAGCAGGATACAGTCAAATTTTCTTGGTTATATAGTCAGTCAGGTTTGTGTTTAAATTCCCATTCCTCCATTTATTAGCAGTGTAACTATGGGCAACTTACTTAACCTCTCGCAGCATATATGTATCATTCTTTAAATAGTTTGGATTGTCATGTGGTTTTTACATGAGATAAGAAGTGGAAGTGCTTGGCACATAGTAGGTGTTCATTAAATATCTATTTTCAATCTTTTCCTTAAAAGTAAATTAGTGACAAAATAGGTTCTGAACCAAACAGTGGAAGAAGGAAACTGTCATATAGACATTTTTGAACTAAGCCTATTGCTTCATTTGTTAGATCATTTTTGTGTTTATTCCAGTTATCATTAAATAATTAATTCTTGTGCCAGGCCTGCTAGGTCTGCTAGGTTATGGGAATATAGTGGTAAGCAGGACACAGTCCTTGTCCCTGTAGAGCTGTTTTAAAATTTGCCTTTGTGCTTGACTTCTCCCTCCCTCCCTCTGTCCCTCTGTCTCTCCCTCCCTCTCTCCCTCCCTTCCTCTCTCCCTCTGTCTCTTCCTTCCCTTTCTCTCTCCCTTCCTTTCTTCTCTCCATTTGTCCGCCAGTGGGCTCTTCACGTGGGGTTGTATTTTAGAAAGCATGATTAAAGTGATGTTTGAAATTACATGGGAAGTAGTAACTATAGAGACATAGAAAGTGATAGCAAAATAATGACAGGGAGGGGCAGTTTTGCTTTCTTCACCTTTTTTTCTTGTATGATGAAGAGCCCATAATCAGGATACCATTACTATGGAGAGTGACTCTTATACAGAAAGGATGCAGGGAGTGTTTGTTGTATAGGAGCGTTAATTACAACCATGCAGGCTGACAGCCTGTCACGGAAATAATCCTTTTATTTGTATAGCTCTTTACAGCAATGGGATGTGCCATCCTGGAAGCTGACTTGTGTTATTCTCTGCAGGGATGCAGACCAGTGACAATTTACAAGTCTATATTCTAAGGTTGCTCTAAACAACTGGTAACTGAGGTGCTGAAGGGGTAGGGGCTTTGCATAAATAGAAAAGCAAATGTATATTTGTCGGCATTGCTCTCTTCTCCTTTGCTTTTCCCCTCTTTCCAAAAATAAAGTACATTGTTCCCAGGGAGTGGAATTTGAAGTGGCAGCTGTCTGCCTGGCTGACTCCTTCTCAGAGAGCAGAGCTCAAGGAAGTAACTAGGGTTAACTTGAGTTTGTTCTGTCCTCCATAGTCACTGGGATTGAAGCTGCCAAAATAGCTGCATTCACAGGGTGTGTCAGACTGAGCTTGAAATGCCCATTGCTCGAACATTTACAAGTGACACACACACTCTGTTGGTACCTGGGTCCTTGGGTTCTACACAAGATTTTCCCATTGGAAAGTCTGCTCCAAAATGGTGCCATTTGTCAAGGGTGGCCTAGCATTCCTCTGTCCTTCTCCACCCTCTGAAAATCACCTCACTGGCTCTGGGTCAACAACTCAAATAAGGTTTGATTTTGCCTATGCTATTGTTTGTCCACCTGTTAATCTGAGAGACTAATCAAAATTGTGAAAGAAGACATGAACTTTGTACCACACTATAGGGCTGGTTTTAAGTAAAATTTAGGATTTATGAGATGACAGCTCAGGGTTGCTGATCTAGGTTGTTTGCCCAGGAGAGGAAACAATTCATTCAGGAAAATTCTGTGGGCAAAATTCAGGTGCATAGTCAATGTTTCTGGAATTGAGTTAAGCTGATTTGAATCAATTCAACAAACACTGGTTAAACACCTTGGTGTAGTTAGTACACCAAGACATCTCTGTAAAACACTCCATCCTTTCCTCAAATGGCTGCTGCAGTGTTTTCTATCAGTAGAGTTATTATGGAGGGTAGTGTGCATGTGATCCCAGGAGCATCAATCTTAAGTGGTGGTGGGAGAAAAGATAGCATTGGCACTTGGGAAACGTTGTTCTTAGCCACATTTTGTTAGCAGACACTAACCAAATGTGTTAGGGGTTATGGGTAGTAATAGAATATCCGTCCATCCATCCATCCATCCATTTCCATCCCCCGTTTGAAAAATTGACTCTATGCTACCTGTTAGGGTAAGTGAGAATAAAATCACCGTAATAAGGACACATTTGATTGGATGGTAAACCTCCCCCTTACCCCAAAGACATATATACATCTTAATCCCTGGAATCTGTGAATGTGTCCTCATTTGGAAACAAGGTCTTTACATATGTAATTAAGTTAAAGATCTCAAGATAAAATAATTCTGGATTATCTAGGTGGTCCTAAATCCAAGGACAAGGGTTCTTATAAGAGACACACAGCGAAGAGACACAGAGAGAAAAGAAAAAGACCATGTTGAGATGAAGACAGAGACTGGAGTTATGCAGCCACATGCCAAGGATGCCTGAAGCCACCAGAAGCTAGAACAGGCAAAGAAGGATTCTCTTCTAGAGCTTTTGGCAGGTCCTGCTAATCCCTTGATTTTAGACTTCTGACCTCCGGAACTGTGTGAAAATAAATTTCTGTTGTTTTAAGCCACCAAGGTTGTGGAAATTTGTTGCATTAGCTCTAGTAAATGAATACAGGGCATTAGCGAGTAATTTTGTTATGGAAATCCATAGTTGGAAGCCAGCTCTTTCTGAGCTTTCCAGGCCTTTATAATTCATTCATTCACTCCCTCTCCAAGCACACAGCTCAGGGCCACTGTGTCCCGGGCACTGTTCTTGGTGCTGAGTAAACAAAGACAGTAAGATACAGCTCGGCCCTCTAAGGAGCTCACAGAGGGAAGAAAAGCAGTAACTTACCCAACAGAGAGAGACACTTAGAGGTGTGTACTGTGGGAGCGCAAAGTGAGGCTGGGCACCTCAGTATTTTGCAGGGAGGTGATGAGTAGCTTATTAAAACAGAGATGCATGTGTTCTGTGTCTGAGGATGTGTACTAAACACTGAAGATGTGTTCAAAACCAGGGGAAATCTGCTTCCACAGAAAGCATTTCTGGGCCGGGCACAGTGGCTCATGCCTGTGAACCCAGCACTTTGGGAGGCTGAAGCAGGCAGATCACCTGAGGTCGGGAGTTCAAGGTTTGCCTTGTCAGCGTGGTGAAACCCCATCTCTACTAAAAATATAAAATTAGCCAGGCATGGTGATGATGTGAACCTGTAATCCCAGCTACTCAGGAGGCTGAGGCAGGAGAATCACTTGAACCCACGAGGTAAAAGTTGCAGCAAGTTGAGATTGTATCATACACTCCGGATCCAGCCTGCATGAAGACTCAGTTTCAAAAAGAAAGAAAAAGAGAAAAAAGAAAAAGAAAGCACTTCTGTGGGGTGAGCAATGATTTCTCTACCTTAACCTTAGGCTTACATAAAAATGAAAGGCTGTAGCTCATAATTTAAAGGAGTCCAAGGGGAAGAAAACAAAAGGGTCCTTTCTTGAATAGGCTGGTTGTGTGTGGAGTTTATGTGTTGAGCTCCCTCTGACATTGCCAGCCCTGGTTTGAAATCCTTATGAGCTGGAGATGGTAAGTGGTGGTGGATAGGTGGGAATGAGAGGCTGTGACAGGGTGGAGTGAAGGGAGGGAAATTTGTCTGCAGAGAAAAAGACATCCCCATCGGGAGCTGGGCCTCAGCTAGATGTAGAGTGAAATTTCCCAAAGATGCTATTTTGTCTTAGAGAGTTGGTCAAATACAGTCTCTCATTTGTTTACTAATAAAACATTCATTTACTGTAATGAGATTAACAAGATGGGCTGTGTTAGGGGTCAAGATGAGATGGTCCTGGAAGGCAAGAAAACCATATCAGGAACTAATTAGTCATATGGGACATAGGACAAACCTTGGCTCTGAGGAGCAATGTAAGGCCAGGCTTGTTTAGCTCCAGATGTGAGTATATAGCCAGATGTGATGGTAATGAATATCGATGGTTAGAAAAGGGAGATCAGAGAGGGCCACTATGGACAGGAAAGGCATTCTGAGGAATGAGTGACTGGAGATGGAGTGATGAGTAGGATTTATTACTATTTCTTATTTTTTTTTTGAGATAGGATCTTGTTCTGTCACCCAGCTGGAGTGCAGGGGAATGGTCATGGCTCACTGCAGCCTCAACCTCCTGGGCTCAAGTGATCCTCAAGTGATCTTCCCACCTGAGTAGCTGGAACCACAGGACTGCACCACCATGCCTGGCTAATTTTTAAAATTTTTTGTAGAGAGAGGGTCTTGCTATGTTGCCCAGGCTGGTCTTGCATTCCTGGACTCAAGTGATCCTCCTGCCTTGGCCTCCTAAAGTGCTGGGATTATAGGCATGAACCACCACACTGGTTGACATGGGTAGGATTTAAATGAGAGCAGGTGGAGGTTGACAGGTCTACCTCCCTCCCTCCCCTGCCTCCCTCTCTCCCCCCCTCCCTCCCTCCTTCCCTCTCTCTCTTCCTTGAACCCAGGGTTGGAAGAAGTTAGCATGCTTAAATGTCCACTGTCTAAAAAGATTGTCATCTGGGGAAGCAGATGAAACTTGTGTTAGCTGAAACATCAAATTCTAGTAAAAACAATCTTGGGAGACAAATATATATTTTAAATAAATAAATATATAAATATATATATATATATATTTAAATAAAAAGTAGAAAATATAATTTTTGGCCAGATTGCGAAGTCCTTGACTACCTGCTTAGATATGTTCAGATATGATCCTAAAGGCAGTGGGAAGCTATTGCTATTTCTTTTTTCTTAAAAAGAATAAAATTTGTTTTTTATCCTGAAAGTAATAATGCTCATTATGGGAAGTAGAAGGATTATGGAAAAGAAGGAAAAATAAATCACCGGTAATTTCGCCTTAAATAAATGATTACTGTCAGCATTGTTTCCTGCGTATAATTTTTTAAATAGTTGAAGAAATCATGTATATATACTATTTTATATCCTGCTTTTTAATCTTACCATTATACTACAAGCCTTTCCTGATGTTATTTTAGTCTTTCAGCCACATAGTTTTTAATGCCAGATCTAAGAGATGCACATTAATTTACTTAATCTTTCCCCTATGGTTGAATATTTGATTTACTAGTAGTTTTTCATTATTATAAATCATGCTGGGATAATCTTCTTCCATATTTATGATTATTTCCTTTGGCTAGATCCCTAGATGGGGAATCACTGAATCAAAGGGCATGAACATCTTTAAGGTTCTTTGAACGTTCTGCCAAATTGCTTCCTTGGGGGTTGCTGAGCTTTGGAAGTACATGATGAAAGATGAGTCTCATAGCCGAGGACAGGCAGGGCCAGGCCAGAGAGAAAGAGCATTCCAAACATTCTAGCAGGAAGAGACATTCCAGAGTCACCGAAGCTGCAGCCCTGGTGGTGTGCTGTCCTGATATGAAAGCATTACTGGTGCCCCTGCCATTTATAGAAAGCCAGCTTTGAATTCTTCCCTAAAAGGACAGGAGTGCTTCAGCCATCATAGTCTTCTGTTCTGCTCTTGGAGTATACCAAGCTGACTTCCACCACAGGGCCTTTGCATTTTCTGTGTTCTTCAACTGGGAATGCTCATTTCTCAGATTTTGTCATGCCTAGTGCTTTTGTATCATCCTCTGCCTCAAGCCACTTCTATCAAGTTGATTTTATTTATAGCACTTATTTTTCCTGGCCCATAGTCAATGTTCAGAAGATATCTGCAGAATGACTGAAGGCATTCACTCATTCATTTCATCTGTGTTCTGAGGGCCACTTAAAAATATTCTCATTGTTCTGCAGGTAAAGAGCAAAATATTTTTTATCTTTTTTTTTTTATACAGAGTCTCACTTCGTCATTCAGGCTGGAGTGCAGTGGCATGACCTCGGCTCACTGCAACCTCCACTTCCCGGGTTCAAGTGATTCTCCTGCCTCAGCCTCCTGAGTAGCTGGGATTACAGGCCCCTGCCACCACGCCCAGCTAATTTTTGTACTTTTAATAGAGGTGGGGTTTAACCATGTTGGCCAGGCTGGCCTTGAACTTCTGACCTCAGGTGCTCTGCCCACTTTGGCCTCCCAAAGTGCTGGGATTACAGGTGTGAGCCACCGCGCCGGCCTCTCCTGTTTTATCTTGTCTCACATCCTGCCTTAGTCTCTGTTCATCAGCTCTATTCTCTTTCTTTATATTCTTGAATGTATCCTGCTTCTCACTGCCACAGGGACTTTGCACATACTGTTCCCTCTGCCTGGGACATACTTCTTGTTTTTATCTCATTAACTTCAACTGTTATATCTCAGAGCAATTGTACTTTCTTGGAAATTTTCCGTGACCCCTCAAACTAGATCAATTTCCTCTGTTTCAAAATTTTTGTGGGAGTTAATTTCCAAAGATGATCCCCAATGAACCACACCTTCTGGCATTCATGCACTTTTGTGGTTCCCCTTCCTTGAATCTACTCTCACCTTCTTTTTTTTTTTTTTTTTTGCCAGTAGAATGTGGCAGATGTGACACTGTGCAGTTTCTGAGACAGTCATGAGAAGCCTAGCATCTTCCACTTGGGTCTCTTAGAATGCTTGCTCTTGGAACACCCCTCCTTCTCAGAATCCAGCCACCGTGCTATGAGAAGCCCATGTTACTTTGAGAGGCCATGGGTAGGTGCTGTGGTCAAAGGCCCAGCTTGAGTTCCAGCCGACAGCCAGTGTCGACTCAACCAACCATCATGCTGAGCTTTTGTGTGCCTCCACCTCCAGCTGCTATCTGACTGCAACTGCATAACAGACGTCAAGTCAGTACCATCCAGCTGATCTCAGTAAGTCCACAGAACCATGAGAAATAAAAATACATGTTTGTGTTAAACCACCAGTTTTGAGATTGTTTGTCACACAGCAATGGATACCTGAAACACATTTGCAGCATTATATTCCTTAGGGAACATCCTCCTTTCCTTTGTTGTACTTATCACAGTTGTTTCTTGTGTTTCTTGCCTAATTATTTAATTAATGATTCTTTAAGGATTCTCTTCTTACTAATCTATAAGCTTTATGAAGGCAAAGGCCATATCGATCATGTATTTTGCTTTTATTTGGGGCTTTGTTTTGGCTCATGATTGACAATTGTCACTTCATCGCTACTTAAGAAATGTTTGAGGAGTCTTTTTTGGTTTAAGTTTCAGGAGAGGCAGAGATTTGCCTTCCAATAAGAAGGCTAGAATGTCTTTATGTGTCAGAGAATATCTGACAGATAGGACACAGCATGTGCCTGGAGCTCAGCCAGTCAGATGCTCCTGTCTGGCTCTTAGAATCTGGAGCCAGTGATGTAGAGAAGCAGGGAAGGCTGAGGATTCATTCTGGTGGCCCTGGCAGCAGCATCTGGTGTCCAGTAGTGGCAGCCTCAATGCCCTAACTGACTCCTCCGAGGTATAACCTTGACTGTGCAATGGCTGCCCAAATTCTTTTAGTTCCTGCCCATCCATTTACAAGTTGGTTCTCCAAACTTGCTAGTGGTCCTCTGAACTACATGATCTCCCTTCAGAATTTCATTTATATGTCAGTTAGCCAGAGTTGCTTTCTGTTGTGTATAACTGGGGATGTTGACTAGTTACATAGTACCCAGTATATAAGTATTCCTGAAGGAATGAATATGAATGCATGTCAGGGGCCAAGGTAGATATCAGAGATTCAAGGATAAATAAATCTCTAATTCAGAGATGACTTTTTTTTTTTTTTGAGATGGAGTCTTGCTGAGTCTTGCTCCGTCACCCAAGCTGGAGTGCAGTGGCACGATATTGGCTCACTGTAACCTTCATCTCCTGGTTCAAGCAATTTTCTTGCCTCCACCTCCTGAGTAATTGGGATTACAGGCAAGAGCTACCAAGCCTGGCTAATTTTTGTAGTAGAGATAGGGTTTCACCATGTTGGTCAGGCTGGTCTTGAACTACTGACCTCAGCCTCCCAAATAACTGGGATTATAGGTGTGAGCCACTGTGCCTGCCCAGCCAGAGAAGCCTATGTTTTACTAAGTTATAGATATGCATGTAGGGTAATTAGAGGTAAGTGCTGCAAGAATGATGGGCACAAAATTATGGGAACCAACTATTTCTAAGAAAGGAAGGGGAAGGGGATTGCCTTGACTTATGTCAGTGACTGTAATTAGATAAACTGTAAATGTTTACTTGTTGAATAAATTGATGAATAAATACATGAAATTTTGAAGTAATTAAGTGAAAAGTTTTGTCAATGGTAGAGTACTACACAAATGGAAAGTATTATTCTTAGACAATACGTTGAATTCTGTATTAGTCAAAACTACTTACGTTGCACATATCAGAAAACCCAAGTCAAACTAGCTTAAGTAAAAAGAGGATTGATTGGCTCATATATCAGAAAAGTCCCAGAAGTATAATAGCTTCAGGTACTTGGGTATTGTTACCAATATTTTCTCAGCTTTAGCTTATCTGCATTGGCACTATTCTTAGGTTCTCTCTAAATGGTGGTTCCCAGACATTCAAGACTTCCTGCCTCAGGTCCACGCTCAGAAGACACAAACAAACAAGAAACTACTTTTGGTTGTTCCAGCATAAAACACTGGGTTTGCATTGACAAGACTGGCGTACTTTGGGTAATATATATGATACTTGAATTGGCCAGACCTAGTTCATGAGCCTGAAGTTGGCGTTAGAGTTCATCCCTACTGCAACTGCTAGTGGTTAGGATCACGGGCACTGCATGCAGTCTTCCTGGATTTGTAAATCTCGGTTCTGCCACTTAAGAGCAAATTACATATTTATCTGTATGTTAGCTGAGACATCTCTCAAATGGGAATAATAATAGTACTATATAAAAGAGTTCGTATGAGGATTAAATGAGTTAATTATGCAAAATGCTCAGATCGAGTGCCTGGCATGTGATTAGAGCTTAATGCATGTCCTTAGCTCTTAACTGCATGGACCGAGAATAGTGAAGAGATGATTTCCGAAGGAAATTCAGGGGACCGTTACCAGAAGAAGGTAAGAATGAATGCTCGAAAGGCAAAAACAACAAATGTCCACTACACTTCATCCCCAAGTTCTAACAACCAACTACCGGAGGTGAGCAGTCAGTAAGCTCTTGCATGAAGCCAGCTGGGATTCACAGC
Source organism: Ateles fusciceps (assembly GCA_036589455.1). Classification (NCBI taxonomy): domain Eukaryota; kingdom Metazoa; phylum Chordata; class Mammalia; order Primates; family Atelidae; genus Ateles; species Ateles fusciceps. The sequence goes on from JAZHEH010001386.1 coordinate 4,793,022, forward strand.
TGCCTCTTGGTGTCAGTCTTATCCCCCAAGGAGAAGTTCCAAAGCACAGTCATGCTCACCTGATCAACACCCCAGCAGGGCTGAATGTCTCCCTGGCAATCAGTCCTCATTTTTCTAGGCTTTTGCCTTTGTGGCAGTCTTAGCAAATCCATGGCTTGGCCTGCCTGAGTGCACATTAAATAATTTCAAAATGTTGGAAGAGGAAGTCTGCATGCTTAATGCGTAATTTAGCTGAAAGAACTGGAACAACTTGCATTTTGGTATGGTCCCCATTTTGCAAATGAACGTTATTTTCATAATGGACCATAATGGCTTGCTCAGAGTTATTCTGGTCTGTCATATTAATGTGTATTATGGTGTTTTAATAAGACTTGACTTTTGAGTCTTTGGTCTGTGCATCCCATATACCAAATCATCAGTCATTATTCTTGTGAATTGATATTTATTTCTTATTTCATTACTTCCATGGGATGAGAAAGAACATGAATAATACATCAACAAGCCCCAAGCACGTCAATGGCTTGAAGTGACAAAAGACTTTTTTTTTTCTTTCTAATTTGTTTGTTTTTTTAGAGACAGGGTCTTGCTCTGACACCCAGGCTGGAGTGCAGTGGAGAGATCACAGCTGATTGCAGCCTTGACCTCCTGGGCTCAAGTTATCCTCCCATTTCAGCCTCTTGAGTAGTTGGGACTACAAGTATGCATCACGAACCTGGCTAAGCTTTTTAACTTTTTTATAGGGACGAATCTCACTATGTTGCCCAGGCTGGTCTTGAACTCCTGGGCTCAAGCAATACTCCCACCTCGGCCTCTCAAAATGCTGGGATTACAGGCATGATCCACTGCACCTGGCCTAGGACTGGTTTTAAGTCCTTCCAAAATTCCAGTTGAGGAAGAATTGTGATCATATTGTCCAATTTTTTGCTGGAATCTCCATGTCTTCATCATTCTTCTTGTCTCTGGAGATAGGCTCAAGAGAAGGTCCAGACTTCTAATTTTGCCTAATTCAATCTGTTTCAAGATGGGGGGTGCTTATACCATAAAATAACTGGGTAAGAAGGATTTTCACAGGCAAGAATTCCTGGAGAGCACGTCTGGCAGAGAATTGGTTTTAAGCTAGGTTTCTGGAAAGAAAACATAAGCCCTTAAAACAATTTCTTCAAGGAGTGCTGGAAAATCCATAGACCCTTCTGTGCTAAGAGTCCCACAGTACTACTTGGAGACACGTGGGTGATAGCTGTGACATTCTACAGCTGCAAGGCTTCTGTGACACACTCTTTCCTTTGCCTGGCATAGAGCAAGACTCAAGGCTTCCTTTGGCCTCTTGGTGTAGCATCTCATGAGTTCTAGACCCACTGTTAGAGGGTAATCATTAGCTCCTCTCTCTCCTTTGTACCCAGTCTCTCCTCTCTCTCTCCAGTTGGAAATGCATCCCCAAGTTCCATTCATCCCTTGCTTGCCCTGTTGCTTTCCACCTCAGCCTTACCCTCCTGCAGGGCAACCATTTATTTTACATATTCTAGGCAGACTCTGTCAACTGTTACATGGCTTTGTAACAACATGTGCCCAGCTCTATATCCATTCTTAGTTTAGAATATATGATCCCTTAATTTCCCCCCTCAACAGCCCCATTACGGAAGAGTCCTCAGATGCTGCCCCATGGAACAGTAGACAGCATTCAGCAGAGCCAGAGATGTGGGTTCTCATCTCAGCTGGACAAACTTGCTAGCTATGCAGTTTAGGGGCAGATTATATCACCTCGCTGATCCTCAGTGTCCTCATCTGCAAAATGGTCATAATCACATATACTGTAGGGGGCTTCAGATGAAAATAAATAAAGCTGGGTGTGGTGGTGTGAGCCTGTAGTCCTGGCTACTTGCGAGGCTGGGGTGGGAGAATGGTTTGAGCCCAGGCGTACAAGTTCAGCCTGGGCAACTTAGCAAGATTCCATCTCTTAAAAAAGGCTGATTAATTAAATGGGACCATGTCAATAACACATTTAGTGTACTCTTTGGCATATAGCAGATTTGCAGTAAATACCTGCTGTTGTTATTTGTGAAATCATTCAGGAAGACAGGAGGCAGATTTGCTTCATCTGTGGAGGACACTGGTTCCTATCCTTCTCCTTCTTCTCTAAACTTCCTTGGACCCTTCCCTGTCTTTTTCTTTTCTTTCCACCTTCCTTTGCTCTAGTCTCTTCCACCTTTTTCAATCCCACCCACAACTTTGAGATAATGGAAAAGGATAGAGTTGTTTATTTTGAGAGTAAATTCAACATTGACCCTCAGAAAAAATGACTCCTGCGATACGCTCTATTACCACATAAGTGTCACATTTAAACAAAGCCTTTTGGCCTGAACTGAAAATTACTATCCTACTGAGAAGCATAAACTGGAGGGGCTGCCTGCATGAAGGAGGGACGCATAGCAGCTGGCAGGGCTACGTCTGCAGGAAGGAGGAGCCAAGGTCTGCTTTGTGCATTGATTTGGAAAGTTGGAAAGTTGTGATCCCCATTTTCCCCCCAAAGACAGGGAAAATGAGAGCGATCTGTTAAAACGTTGGAGGGCAGGAAAGAAACAACTATCATATATTAAAATCAGTGAAACCCCCTGGCCCCACCTCAGCTAGCAGCGAGAGAATTCTGTTAGGACTGCAGAAAAGGTCCAATGATACAGTCTAAAAATGGCATGTTGATATGACTTTGCACAAAATATCAAGCAAACAAAAAATAGCTGAGCAGAGGAACTTCCTTTGGCCTGGATAATAATAATGTTAATACTGATAAATGCAGACATTTATTGAGTACTTTTCATGTACCAGGTATCCAGCTAGGTGGTGACTTCACATATATAAATTCATTTACTCTTCACAACCACCTTGTGAGAGATGTACTATTTTTTGATCCTCATTTTTGCAAATGAGGAAACTAAGGCAAGGTTCAGTAACTTACCCAGAGTCACACAGCTGATGATTTGAGCCCCAGCATTCTGGTTCCAGAACCCATTCTCTTCACCTGCTTCTTGTGCTGCCTCATTTTGTGGGAGATGCAAGTGCGTTTGCACGCACTATATGTGCACACCCACACGCACCTAACCAAGGACACTGAACCAACATCTCTAAAACTGCATGGCGCTTTCTCATGGACCTGACACTATGTTGCCCTGGGTAAAGTATAGTCATTTACAGACACGTCTTTTCATCCCCTTAGAGACTGCAGGATCCTTGAGGGTCTTTCCATTTCAGTGTTCTCTACAGGCCTGAACACTGCACCTGGCATAAAGCAGGGGCTCAATAAATAAAGGCTTGTGGAGTTGAGAACAGGTAGGTGCTAAATAAGGTGATGCTGACTCTAAGTGTAAACTAGACATTTCAGAGAAGATTTAGATTTGTGAGGGACAGAGAAGCTGAAGAAGGGTATGGGGAAGAGATGGACCTTTAATATTTAGATAGATAGATGGCTGAAGAAAAGGTGCTCAGGGTGGGGGAAGGCACATGGGAAAAGGACAAACACAGGAAAGAGAATAGCATGGCAGGAGCTAACAGGGAGACCTGCTCAACCAGAGTGAGCACTTGAAGTTGGTACAGCTGATGGTCACCTGGGCTGGCAGAAAGTTTCTTGAGCTGGGACAGTGCCTTGAGGAGGGCAATGATTTCAGGATCCTGGGGGAGCCAGTATTGCCCAGTAGTTAAGTGTATGAAGTCTTGGGGTCAAATCTCAACTCAGCCATTTTCCAGTCTTGGGACCTTGAGCAAATCACAAGCTATACATCCCTTTGAGGGTGCTGAGAGGATTAAATGAGATGATGTGTGAGCAGTGCCTAGCGCTGTCCCATAGTAAACAGTGCTGCCCTTATTCTGAAGCCATGAGGTTGAGGATGAACTGGAGAAGAGAGGGACTCGGGGTAGGGGGTGAGTCTGAAGCCCATAGCAATTACAAGAAGAAGAAGGGAGAAGAAGAAGGAGAGGAAGAAGAAGAAGAAGGAGAAGGAAAAGGAGAAGGAGAAGGAGATGAAGATGAAGACACAGAAGAAGAAAGAGAAGAAGAAGAATTAAGTAGTGGCTTTATACTCAGGCTTCTTGTTACACAACGGGGAGGTGAGTGATTACCCTACAATTTTATAGGAGTTAGTGAATTATTTGGGCTTACATGCACTCTGTCTGGCTTCCAGACCGATGGGTTTTCTCCCACCATATCTTGCCAGTGTGGTTCAGGATATGAAGGGAGAGGGAATTTTACTGGTGGGAATATCTCTAGGCTACAAGTTGGGGGACATGAGGTAAGTGCCCTAACTTTTAGGAGGCCTCTTTTAATTCCTTCCGCCTTTGAGAAACACACAAACCTCCCCCATCCTACCTCCTAGGATTCTGCTGAAGGCACCTGCCCTCTTCTTTCTAAAGAATCGCCATCTTCTGTGCATCCCCAGTAACTGAGAAGCTCTGTGTCAAGCTTAACTTTCTGTAGTTAGTTTTATATTTCATTGCCATCTCCAAACACATTTGTAACATTAGGTTTTAAAATTTCTAGGACTAGAAGGTAAACTCCACGTAGGCAGGGCCTTTGTCCATCTTATTGACTGCTTTATCCTCTTCACTTAGAACAACACCTGGCACACGGTCGAAGCACAATAAACACTTGTTGAACAAATGAACATATGTCTTCAAACTACACACATTCTCCCTGGGGATTCTGTCTATCCCTGGCACATATCCAGAAGATGACAGCTAGTATTATTAGTATGGCAATAAACTTGCTCATTTCCCCAGCTCCAATTCAACAGCTAGACTGTTCATTCTGTACAGTCAGTGTCCTGGGGCCTTTAGGATATTCTGTATCTTATTTCTGAATTTTGTAAGGGGCACTGCACGGGCTAAGTGCTCAGTAAATGCTGAGAGATTGGTTTGTTGGTGTTGTGTAAGTATATGTATGTGTGTGTATGTGTAGGTGTGTATGTGTGTGTGTGTGTGTGGGCACACACAGGTGGATACGGGTGTGGTTTCCATAGCAGCCTGCCTTCCATGGGCTTGGAGGATGTTTGCTGAAGTTAGTCAGATGGCTGGAACTCAGGACTCTTGGGTTCTCTTCCTATGATTCATGGCCATTCTGGGGAAGTCTGTGAATCCCTTAAACTGCAGTGAAAGCTGGTATTTAAAAAAAGAGGATGACTTCGTTCCTCGTTCCTTTTTGTACATTTTTCCACTAGGATACAGGCTCCTCCAGGAAATTCTGGATCTTTGGCAATTCTTAGAACAAGTCATCTCATTATTAGTATTTATTTTTACTTTTTTTTTTTTTTTTTTTTTTTTGCATTAGCTGTCTATTAATTAGGCATTGGCTTATAACATTTCATTCATTGTTTCACACTCACTCACTCTGCCCCTAATGTGTGCCAGACACTGGCTGACACTATAGAAATGAGACACATTGCTGCCCCTGAAGGGTTCCTGAAGTGGGGTGACTGACAAGGGCCTGGGAGCAGGGATCTGGTAGAGAGGTTGGGAGGGTGGGGTAGGCTGAGGGTCAGGGTTCAGGGACGATTTCCAGAGGAGGGAGAACTCTCTGAATGAGAACTCACGAGGTGCCAGGAATCATGCTTAGCACGTTACAGACATTATCTCATTCACTCCTCACCACTCTATGAGGTAAGTGCTATTATCCCTGTTTTTGTGTCACTTCGGATAAATGACTTCACCACTCTAAGTCTTAGTTTCCTTATCTGTAAAATGGGATCCATAAAACCTGAGAGTTATGGTTTAAAATGTACACAAGGAACTTAACAACATGTTAAGCTGGAGTTACTAGATGGCTCATACATGTTACCTACTGTTATTATGATGAGGGCATCGGGGGTGCAGAGGTGAGTGACTGGCCCAAATTTCCCTAGAAAGTTAGGGTCAGAAGTGAGATTTAGATTCTGTGCTCTTGGGTGCCGGCCACGCCACCTTGTATGTCTACTTGGAAGCTTAGGAAGGGTTTGGAGAGTTTTTCCTGGATGGAAAGGTGTGTAACTGAAAGATTTTCAGGAGGGGGGTGGCTGCCCCACACCTAATCTACTCTATTCCATGATCCCATTCCATGATTCCATAGAAGATGCATTAGATACCTGGTTAACCTCTAACATGGACATGGCACCTCCTCCCTTGGCTTCTAAACACTACAGCCCTTGAGCTAACGTTTCCTCTTTCTTTTGCGTTGTCCAGGAATTATCTACAGTGGAAACCATGCAGCCAGTAGAAGACCAGGGATTCTCACCCTGGAGTTTCTGGGTGGCAAATAACACAAAAAAGTCATTTTAATGGGGGGGTGGGTGGAGAGGAAAAAAAATAAAAGAGCAAAAATGATAAATCAAAGCAGTCTATTTCTGGCACTGGAGCTGTTCACTGAAATCATTTTTTATCCTCTGTACAGAGTCACTACCAAGCTCTTCTTGGAGCCACCTCCCAGGGCAGTTGTAAGGAGCCCTGATAAAGATTTATGTGGTTTGTTTTCTTTTCCCCAGGCTTTTGAAGATCAACAGAGGAGGTAATGTTTATGGTTGGTTGGTTAACCCTATGGCTCTCTGGGGTCTCCTTCTGCGACCCCTGGGCTGTTTCTCGAGGCAGGAGGCAGCAGGCCTTGGCTGCTGCATCTGGGGAACTGGCTGTTTAAAGGCCAGGGTTGGAGAGAGTTTCAGGCCCAATAGTTCTGGAGGCTTTGCTCACCACAATGGCGTCATCCCAGCCGAACGCCCCCACCATCTTCGTAATAGATCCAATTTATCCCACAGGGGAGTGAACGCTTGAAAATCAGCGTCAAGAGGAAAAAAGAGGTTGGGGGTGATGCTTACAAGGTTGGGTTAGCAAGACATGAGTAGATTTGGCTCTGAACTTGCTAATCCTGCTCAGGTGAAAGCAGAATTGTCCAGGGCTCTGGGGTGTGAGGGACGTTATGGGAAGATATGTATATGCTTAAAAAATAAATAAATCTCTGCTTTATTTTTTTAAACATTAATATTTTCCTGGCACTCCTGGTTAGAATTATTTGTCTGGGTGTCCTGAACTTCGTTTCTGAGACCTAGCTGAAAACCCTGGACAGCTGGAGGGAAGCAGACACCTTGGAGAACCGAAATATTTGGTATGCCTTTCAGACCTTATTAAAAAATGAATCCGTTTTTTTTTTTCACATATTCCTCTACATCCTAGGATAGCTATTGAAAGAACATTGGAAAAACGTGTCTTTTTGGAGTTTGTTGGCCAACAGTTCAGAAAAACAGAGAATTTTAGGTCTTTGCTTCATGCAGGAAACTGTGTGATCTTAAAGATCCAAATCTTCCATTTCTGTTCAGAAACTCAGGAGCTAGCAATGGGGCTCTTTGGAATTATTCTCCTGAGTAACAGTCATAAGGGCTCCTTTGGGAACTTACACTCAGGAGAAATGTTAGTTTACCCATTTATTGATTCACTGGTGTATTCTTTCAGTCAACCAACTGTCCATGAGGTACTCAGTAAATTTTCAAGTCATATCTAAGATCTCAGCTGGCCCACAGCAGTCCTATTAAGGGTAATGGTAGCAATCCTATCACTTATTATGGCCAAAGAAACTGAGGCAAGGGAAGTTTGAATAACTGTCATTTATGACTCTTTTTACTCCTCCAGGCTGCTTTTCCCAGAACCTATGGTGGAACAGTTTTAAACTTGGGAGCAAGAAAGACCTGAGCTCAAGTTCTGTGCCTTCTACTTACTTCAGGTGAGGACGTGGGCAAGTTGCTTAATTTCTTCAAGCCTCAGTCCATGCATCTGTAGAATGGGGGATCAAAGTAACAATAGCAACTCTGCCAAGGTGGTGGTGAGAATGAAACCAGACGAGGTGTTCAGAGTCCTGTACAGACAGGTTCTCCATTGGAGTATGAATATTGGCATTACTAGGTTGAAGCTGTTATCTTTTTCTGTCATTTTAGGGTCCCAGAGGAGTGCTGCAAGTTGACAAAGCCTAACTGGCCTTTCAGAGGGGTAGATGCTACCTCGGGTGCTGTGCTGTCTGTGCTGGGCTGTGGTGGTCTTGAGAACTGTCAGCTTTGGCTTCTCCACCAGGAGGTAGAAATATTTAACATAACGCAGTGACCTAATCAGGGGCATACCAGATGCTATCATCCATAAACAGCCATTTATTCAAGTCAAACAGGCCCCACATGCCACAGGTAAGCTGGGGAAGAGAGATTGAATTGTTCAGTCCTGCAGGAGTGGAGGTTGAATAGAAAAGCAGCACAACCCTTACTCATAACTTCCAATTGCTTCAATTTTTTTTTTTTTTAGCAGGTTAAACAGGTTTTCCACTGGAAAGGTGTGGAAAAGACCTGAAGCAGGACAATAACAAAATTTTATTTTTTTTACAGAATCATCTTCCTCCTGGCCTTCCGCAGATTCTCTCATCTCAAACCATTCTGCCCCCACCCCATATTTGAGCATTTGTCACTGCTCTTGTTTCCAACCCCTGAAGAAACATGGAATGCACAAGTTAGCCTGATTCAACTCCATAAAGGCACAGTCTTCCTAAATGAGCAAAAATATTCCCACTTAAAAAATATACACAAAGTGTTTATGAAATGAGAAGGGGGAGATTCAGAAGTGATAGGAGCTGGCAAAAAGTAGTGCTCAATGTATGTGAGAGCACCTCTGATGATTTCATTTGCAATTACCATTTAAAATGTGTAGACATGTTCTTGCTCCCTCCCTGGAAGGCCCCCATTCCCTACCCCCAGCCCCAGCTGCATATGCACACAAGAACCCACATATATATGCACGCTCGCTCTGACTGAGGAATCCAGCAAAACACGGGGCTGTTCTTTATAGGCCAGGGAGTTTGTTGTTTTAGTCTGTTGTTTTCATTTCTGTGCACCTGCACCCCTTGCCCAAGACCCCCACCACATTGCCTCTGCCTTGGCCAACAACACGGGATGTGTGTTTCTGAATAAGTCACACATTATGCAATTTGGTTTCCTCAGGAATTTGGTAGAAAAACTCTGGATCCCGGTGAATTGGGCTTAATTGCATCCTTCAGGTCCTGGGCATGTTTCACCTGCCTTGGGTTTGCTCTTTGGGACTCCCCAGTCCCCATCAGTTCCCTCTATCCCTCCCTCCCCCCAGGAGCTGCATGCATGATGAGGTTGAGTTCTTTACCTTTAGCAGGCCAATGAACTGGGTATGTGGGTGGTAAGGACAGCCTGGGCTGCCTGACATTCTGGTGGCCAAAGGGTGGGTGGAGGGTGGGCTCCAGACCCCAGGTTGATGAAGAGTTATTTCCAGTATTTGACGTCCAGCCACTATAGGATCCTATTTGGAAATGCTAAGTAACCCAGTCAATATGGTACAAATTATCAATAGCAGCAGGGGGAATGCTGACTGCTGCAGCTTGGGCTTTGAAGAGATTACTGTGCTCTTGGTGCAATCCGGGACCAATAAGGTCTTAAATCCAATTTCCATGTGGTAGGTTTCTGTATCATGGCAGAGGTGCTATTGCAAAAACAAAGCAATGGCTTCTCCATGGTGGGAACAAGCCAATTTGGATTTAAATAAGATCCAGAGGAAAAATCATGCTAGGATTGCTTTGCATTGCTATGAAGGTGACCTTACTTTCTTAACCAGAGAGAATATTGAAGGTTAAGAAATCAATGGTGGCTGATTGGAATACGAAGAATGAGATGAAAAATAAAGAATTGGGTTCTAAGCTCATGCTCATGCACCCAGTATAAATATCACCTTTATAGTATCCTGAGAGTTGGTGGTCCTGCTTCTGGTTGAAGATAGGGATCTCACTGCTTCAGCTGTGGGTGGTACCATTCCACTCTTAGACAAATGTTATCATTTGCAATTTTTTTTTCTGTTAAGGTTAAATTGATTTCCTTCCCAGATTAATCTTTTGGTCACTGTATTACTTATCTATTGCCAAATAATAAATTACCCTACAAATTTAGCAGCTTAAAACAACAAACATCTATTATCACACACAGTTTCTGAGGTTCAGGAATTCAGGAGCAGCTTAGCTGGTCGATTTTGGCTAAGAATAGCTCATGAAGTTGAAGTCAACATGTTGGTCAGGACTGTAGTCAAATGAGGCTTGACTGGGAGTTGGATGATTGCTTCCAGAATGGTTCATTCACATGGATATTGGCAAGAGGCCTCAGTTCCTTACCAGGTAAGCCTCTCCATAGGGCTGCTTGAGTATCCTCATGACATGGCAGCTGGCTTCCCCCAGAGAAAGTGATCCAAGAGAAAGAGCAAGGAGGAATTCACAATGTCTTTTATGACCAAGTCTTGGAAATCACACATAATCACTTCTGCCACATTCTAGTCAATAGAAGTGTGTCATGAAGTCCAACCCACATTCAAGGGAAGGGGAATTAGGCTCCATCTTTTGAAGAGTATCAGAAATTTCTAAACATGTTTTTAAATGATCACAGTCAATTCTCCTAAATGATGCTACATAAAATAAATCTGCTTAACAATTGTCACAGTAATCCTCCAGATATTTCACTGCAGTTATCATACCTTAACACCTCTGGCTAGACAGCTTTAATTTCTTTGACTATTCTGTGCATGACTTGGTATATATCCCCCTATTATTCTTGTATGGTGTGACAATGAAGCTAAAACATAGTATCCTGAATTGAACATAAGACTCAAACTGTGAATAAAGAGTACTGTGTAATTCTTAGAGCTCATTAACACATTCTAAGCACAGTGCCTGGCATATAGAAGATATTCAACTAATGTTTGATATTGAAAGAATGAACAAACGAACTGACTATATGAATGGATCTATTTCTGTTAAAATATCTAGAGATTGCCCTAGTGGATTTTTTTTTTTAAAGCATCTTTTTATACTGTGCTTAATTTGAGCTTGTTAACTGAAACACCTAAATTAATTCTTTTTGTTTTCCCAACTCTTTGCCCAGCTAAAATTCTCTCATCTTGTTCTTAGGTTACTTTGACCAAGTATGGAAATTGTCTTTAACCTCTATTAAATGACATCTACTGGTCAAGGCCATTTTGAATAATAGTCTATCATCTAGCATAAACACTCTTAGATTTATATGGCCTAAAAATGTAATCTAGGAGTTGTCTATACAAGTCATTGATCAAATAGTGCTCCGTCAGGCAACCAATTTATTTCTTCTGTGCAGTTTTGCTCTGCCACCAGGGGATCCTGATTTCCTGCCCCTCTGTCTCACTGGGCTCTGTATGTAATCAGCACTCCAAAAATGACAAACCACCCATAGCTAACTTGTTCTAACTGTACTTAAATCCAAGCCATCCTCAACAGATGTGGCTGTCTCTCTCAGTAAAGACCTTTAGAAAGAGAGATTCCACTGCCTCCCACAGTTACCCATTTCAGAGTCCAACATCTGGAGGTTAGGGAGAAAAAAGTAGGGAGCATGATGTATTGGTAGAATAACTCGGGTGGAGAGGATTTATTCTTGGCCTTTTTAGCAGGAACAAAAGTCTTTTTGGGGGTGAGTGGGTGGAGGGGAGAAGTGGGAGCGGGAGGATGGCTCACAACCAAAATCTTAACATCCAGCAGAGCTGGCCATTATAAAAACCAATGTAGAGAATAAAGAGAGGTTGAGTCCCACACAGATGTCAGTGTCTGGGGCCAATTAAAAGAGTTCATTTGGATGAATCCAAAGATGTAAAGGGAGGAATCTGAGTTTTCTTTTCTCAAATCAGATGTGGAAAAGTTCTGGGCTTAGTTTATTTTCTTTCTGATTTACTTTATTATTGTTTTAAATTACAGAAATAATATATGCTTTTAAAAATAAAAAGTAAAATAATTCAGATTTGTGTAAAAATGTTAATAATTTCTCTCTTCTCTTTCCTAACCCAAACTCTGAAGTTAACAATTTATGTTTCTTTTCATATTTATTTCTACATATGTTTATATATATACATATATATATACACACATATATACACATATATATATATGTATGTAAAACATACATATGCATATAATAGAACTTAAAACAATTGCTTATAGCAGGCTGGATTATAAAAATACATTTTATTCTCCCACCTTCCTTCCTTCCCTTCTTCCTCTCAACCCATCATAGAAATCTTTCTATGTCAATGTAAATGGCTTTTACTCATTCTTCATAATAATACTAAAGATGTAGCAGAATTTGTCCAACTGTTTTACTATTTGTGGGCACTCAGGTTGTCTCTACTTAGTTGTGTCACAACAAGCAACTTTGCAATAAGCATGTTGTACAAATATCTTTATCTACTATGATTTTCCCTCTATTGGATACATTTCCCAAGGTATCGATTTTACCTGGTAGCAAGTTTTTCATTCTTTTATGCTAGTCGATAATGTGACAAACAACGTACTGTCTTCTCTCCCTTCTCTTTTAATTCGCTAAGTCATTATTCTATTTTGTTATGCAGCACTTTATTTTTCAAAGTGACTATTTGGCTGAAGTAAAATCCAGGAAAATGTATCTGTTCACTGGGTGGGGAATGAGGTGGGTTAGCTTATTTGGACCTAGTTTTGAGATTGGTTTATCTGTGTTGGTGAGTGTGTGTATATGTGTGTTTGTGTGTGTTTTGAATTACTCAGCTGAAATGCAAGGACTAACCATATCTAAATATCCCTCCATATTAAATGAAATAAATGGATTTTAATATTGAGGCATGGTATAGGATTTAAAGTCAGAAGATCTACATCTGAATTTTTTTTTTTTCCTACCTACTGGCTATATTGTCTTAGAGCTGGTATCTTCAGAAGAAAAATGGGCACAGTCATGCTGCCCACCTTACATGTTGTGAGAATTAAGAGCAAGATTACATTGTAAACCATACAGCCTTTCCCATGTGTTTTAAATTTATTTAATGCTAGCAAAACACTCCAGAGGAAGGTGCTGTTCTTTTTAAACAAGTAAGCAAGCAAACAAACAAACAAAAACATAAAGTTAGAAAGAGGTCACCAAGATCTTATGTTGGAAGGGTCTTCCAGAGACCTAGGAAAGCAAATTCCAGTGGCACCCAGGGACCACAGAGGGGGATGGCCAGGTTGAGTGGAAGGAACCAGAGGCTTACGAGTAAGAGTGTATTTCAAAACAGCCACACACAAAAGGGTGTTCAAGCATTTTCTGTATTTGAAAGCCCATAAATCACCTGGCTGACCAGGATTACTTTCTTTTGGAGAGCTGTCTGGTTTTGGTAGTGGGTCTAAAGATTATTTCTGATAGACTGAGGCTGTTTGCTGCAGTTTTGTGCTGAGGAATTCTTATATACTTTTCAGGTGTTTTCTTCTTTCATTAAGGTAACCAGCCCATTGGTATGCCCAGAACTGTTCTGGTTTTAAAACTGAAAGTCCAGTGTCCTCAATGCTAGGTACATTGGACAGTTGGGCATCTTATGTCTTGATCTTCACGAGAGAATAATTAAAATTGCTTAAAGAAAATTTGTCATAATCATGAGAGCTGTCCTCTATCCCTCACTTCCCTAGGCACTACTGTTGATTCTTTAACTTTGCTTTTGTAGAATATTAATGTTCTGTGAGATGAAAGAAGGGGTTTTTCCATTAAAATTAAATAACAGCTGTTTTTTCCAAGTAACAGAAAAAAAAATTAAGATGGCAGAATTTTCTCAATTTTAAGTCCTCTATTCATAATATGATTTACCATATTATATTATAACATATAATAATATTGTATGCTAAATAAGAATTTTATATATAGATATTATGGTATACCATAAAGGACTATGATGTTTAATGGGCTTGACACCACAGAGTAAACTTTAGGGCCATTTTAGAAGAGATTACCTTGATAGAATGTTAAATAGGAACTCTTCAAAAGGCTATAAAGGAAGGGGGATCCTATGTCTCAGTTTTCCCAGGTGGTCCCTGGTAAGCCAGTGTCCCAGGGTTCTAGTCCAGGTAGCACCCACTCTCACTGTCATAAGTTTGATTGATAAATTTTATTTTCTCTCCTTTTATAAGGGACCTGTCAGGATGGAATAATCTTTGTTTCTGGCTAACATTTGCCAGTGACACGCCAGGCGTTGGTTTGATCGCTTTCTCTGCATTTTGCTCATTTAACCTGTAAGACCATAGTAGGTGCTATTAGAGATAAAGAACCTAAGTCCCAGAAAGGTTAAGTAACCCACCCATGTTCAAAAATGCGATTAAAAGACAGAGTCAGGAGTAGAACCCACGTCTGGCAAACTCCAGAGCCTCTGTGCTTAGCTGATAAATTGGTTGGAGATGTTGGACTTGAATCCTACCTAGCCACCTAAAACCCTCAAGAATCCTAAGATGTAACCTCAAGTGGCCAACAGGGCTTCCTTCCGGGGGAAGCCGTGTTCCTTGGTTAGAGAAAAGGAAGTATTTGTACTCATCTGAGCATTTCAGGTAATCCTGAGGGACGCCTTGTCCATCTCTCATGGGTAGGGCTGTCTGTTTACAGGCATGCTGAGTTTTTTTTTTTCTTTCTCAATTAGAGTATAACGAATCTGCTGAGACCTTATGCCACATAGCCCTGCCAGTTGGGTGTTTTGGGTAGATAAAATGAAGAAGTAGGAGTCCAGCAGGCTGCCCTGGGGTGAGAAGAGAAAAGGGCAGATCTGTGAGCGCTCTAGCAGCCGGCAGCTCTCTCTGTGCCGTGGACTGTTCTAGGACTGCCAGCCGAAGGAGGCTTGGAATTGCTTAGACCTGCCTCTGTGCCTTTAGCCGTCCCGGTAAAAACATCACCTCTCTGGAGGCCTGTGCTGGAGCACAAACCCACGTATTGTCTGGCCCCTGGCAGGCTGGTCTGTGGAGGGGACACTCTAAGAGCTCTATTTTAATCTTTTGGAGCTGGGCCAGGGTAGGAATTCAGCTGCCAGCCCCAGGCTCCCCCACTCCCCTGCTCTCACCCTGCCCCCACACCCGCTTCTCCTGGTTTCATTCGCTCTGACCTCCCATCATGAGAGGTGCTGGTGTTCTTTCTTTCTCCCTTTCTCTTTTTTCAACTACCAGGGCTCTTTCATTGATTTGACCTCCCAAAGTGAGGCAGACCAGGGCTCCTCAGTGGGCCACTCAGGGCTCAGGGCTGGCATGAGGCCAACCCTTGAATCCTGAGATTTACCTCCAGATGTGTGCGCCTCTGTGCTTGTATGGATGTGTGTATTTGTGTTGTGTGCGAGTGAGAGATCTGTGTGAGTTTGTGTGTTTATGTGTGTTTTTTGTATCTCTGTGACTTTTCACTCCATGTGAAGAAAATGTATAGAAGGAAAAGTTGAGGAGAGGAGAGGTTAGAGGCAAAGAAAAAGGGTTGCCTCAGTCCATAAACCTCCTCTTTTTCCCTCTGCCAACAGTACTTTCCCTCCCCTGCGTCAGATAATTTCAGCTGTCTCTCCAATGGGGTCTTCTTATCCCTCCCCCAAGTCTCTTGGGTCTGTTTTCCTGCGTAGGCGTGAGTCCTGTAAGAGAGACCACGTGGTAGGATGCGTATTGGACTCCTATATTAAACTTGAATTCCAGTCTTGGTTCTGCCACTTGCTGGTTATGTGATGCTGGGTATGCAATTTTCCTTCCTTTGAGCCTCAATTTCTCAATCTGTAAAATGTGGATGATAATGCTACTACCTTTCACAAAAAGTATAAGGTTAGAGATCAAATGGTACTCAAAAGATGACCCATAAATGTTAGCTCCTTTCCTGCTTACCTATTTCTCCCAGATCAAGTCCTAAGGCAGCAGTTGGCCCTGGCTCCTTGTACCGGTGAGGAAGCCCTCAGCTGGTAAGGAGGGGCCATGTTCTTCCTAAAAGAGTGGGAGGGGGGAGGAGGGTGTGGTCTTTCTCTCCCACTGGGAATCTCCCATCTTGTCTCACCCCCATCCTTCTGGCCTCTGCCAATGATGTGCATTTTCCCCTCTGCACCGGCCTCCCAAACTGACTCATTACCTCGACAGGGTAGCAACTTCCAAAACAAAACTCTTTCAACCAAGGAAAATATAACTATGGAGAGGAAAACATTTCAATATCAGGCCTCCTGGGACCCAGGGAAATGTACTGAACGTTTGTCAGAGAATGATGATGTCCTGACTTCACAGACTCTGCTGAGGGCAGAGGGGAGAACAATGCCTGGCACTTGGATCTAGCCAAGCCAAAATGGCCCAAGCCAAGTCCAAGCTGGTGCTCAAGTGGGCCCAAACTTGGAAGACTCAGATGTGTGTCCAACATTGAGCCACCAAACAGACCCACTGTGGGCTGATAATCATCTTTTGTAAAGTGGGGCCCGGTGCCCTGTTCTACACCAGTCTCTCTTCTTCCCCTTGGCCCCAAAGGAGATGCCCAGTTCAGGCTTACTGTCTGGCAGAGGGCTTGCTTGCTTCATGCCTGGGTTCTGGGAAGTGGCTAATAGAGCACATTCCACACTTAATAATAGTGCCCCCTGGAGTTGTGCAATGCCTTGACCCTTTCCGGGACACTCCAGGGAAGTGATCTTACAGCAGTGATCAGGCAAGATCTAAGAGAACAGCTGGTGGGTGGTGCTGGTGTCAGTTTAGATACCGGGGAAGGTCCAAAGGATATTCCAGACCATATCCACTGTGATCCCAGTGGCCTGGACAGCAAGGAGAGGGGGAAGTGAAATCGGTGAAATTGTTTTCTGAGTGAGACCGGTATCAGGTGAGGCAGAAGGTTGATTTGAAACTTTTTGCAATGAAAGATTTCTTGGGGAGCAGGGGAATATTGGGGACAATGAGCATGGATGTCTCACAATTACTTTATTTCTCTATAATAGATTCAATGTCATCTACCTGCTCCTGCAACCTATGCACCACCCAAAAAATAACAGTGACACAAAATACATCCCCAAAATAGAAATATTCTGAGAATCCCTGCTTATCTTTGATAAGTAATCAATGTGAGTGTTTTAAATTCATGGAATTTCAAAGCTGAAAAAGAGCTTACATGTTTTGTAGACATCTTTATCTGTAAGTTCAGAGATGAAAAGCACACAAACTCTTTCTCACGAGGCCCAGGTTCTAGCTCAGAGTCAGGCACTCTGTGACTGAAACCAAGACACTTTTTCTTGCAGGTTTTCTGGGTATTCAGTGGTTGCACTTAGGCTGAATGATCTGCATGTCAATCCAGTGGTATCCAATCAATGGGCCAGACATCATGACACTCAGAAAACTGCTGGCCATCTGGAGGTGCATCTTGCACTATAAGAAGGAGTGGATTTCTCCCCAGACCCTTGGCTTCCATCAGGTGGGCCAGCTCCAGAGTGGACGGTCCATTCCCATCCAATCAAGGTACTCTGGAGGTGATGTGTGGGTTAGGTGGTGGAACTTTTCAGGAAATCCTAAAGAAATACTTTCAAGGTACCCTGAGGGGACAGAATTGAGCTTCATCTGAGCCATTTTAGAGAGTTGCAGGTTGGTAGGCATGTGAAAAGCTCTTCATGTCCATTTTTTATGGAGAAATTAAGCAAGGTATGGAATTTAGTCTGATTTTAAGTGCTCTCTCTATAATTTCTGGTGGTCATCAGTTTATCAGTCATTTAACAGATATTTATGTCAGGTGCTATAAAATGTGCTGGGGTGGGGTGATGGGTAACAAAGCAGCCAGCTGCTTTTCACTTAGAGCATCTGATCTAGTCTAATAGGGAACTGGTGCCTGGATTCCTGTAGTCAGTATCTGACATTAGTATTTTCTTTGTCACAATATCTTAATGCAACCACTGACAGGAACTAGAAAAAGGAGCATCATGTAAAGGTGATAATGGCACATGCTGCCTGAGGAGGAAATGCTTTTGCATAGTCAAAGAATCATTGCAAAGATCTAACTTGCTTGATATTATGATAATATCAGGTAAGATATTTTCCTTATGATTGTTTTTCTCCTGCCTAGGAGTCACTCTAAATTGATAAGAAACTTTTGGTTTAAACTTGCCTAATTCCCTAAAATGATTTCTTTTTATTATGGAGAAGAAGGAGTGATTTCTTGTTGGCAGATGGAAATACTGCACATTGCTTGGCATAACTTCTCAAAAGGATTAGGTATTCACTAAAGGCATACTTCTTACTTAGCAGATTACATTTGAAAAGCCTCTTCTTACTCTTTACCTCATTCTACCCCCTCCTCTAGTACCATCCCAAGAATGCTCATAGAAGACAGGGGATATTAGAGAAGAATGTCATTTGTTTGGTTTGAAAAAGAAGGTAAACTTTTATTTAGAGAAAGAATTAGGAAAAGAAAGTAATGGTTTGCTTAGAAAGATGACAATTTACATAGGGAAAACAGCATATTTGGCCAAGACAACAAAACAGCCCTCTGAAGCTGTCAAGAAAGCCGACCACAAACATGCCAATAAAGAGTTGAATTCGTGTGTGTGTAAAAGAATTCTGTAAAACAGAATAAGACAAATATGTGGTCCAAAGTAGCACATTTCCCATCCTTGGGAATTCAGGGGAAACTTTGCACAGGTTTCTTAGGGCAGAAGCAATCTCTTTGTAGTGTTCTCAAACACAGAATAAATCTCAAATTGCAGCCAGTGGGAGTGAGGGTAGAAGGAGCTTCATGGGTGGGGAAATAGAAGGAATGGAGAAATTGAGATGGGACAGCGCATGCAGCAATGCACTGAAGACATTTAAATGTGCATGCAGTGGAGGAAGAAACAAGATTATGATGGCCAAGCTACTGGGTGCAACTTGGGGAGAGCATTTGCTGTGGCAACCTGCTGTTGTATTTTCAATACTTGGCAATAACCAATTATGAAAGAGAAATAACCTGAATGGTACTGATTAATCAAGAGTCAACTGGTCAGATTTTGCTGACAATTGTCAAAACAATGCCACAAATGACAGTTCTCCCAAAGTTTCAGTGAGAAGATTTTAAAAGCTCAGGCTGAGACATGGAAAAGCATTAGGTAAGCCAAGTATTAAAAATTCTATTTGTTTATTATTGAATAGACATTTTTCCACACTTAAGACAAATGGGCTTGGAAACTGTCCCTTAAGCAGCAAAAAAAATCAAATGAAGAATCAAAATTATTTTTTGACTTCATGCTTGACTTAGATTTCAGCAATATTAGGTAAGACATAAAGTATAATTAATGCTTATGAAATAAAGTCATTCCCTCCGATAGCTTAGATTTCTTCTGTTGACAATTTTTCTTGAAAATACACTTAGGCAGGTAAGAAATTACCAAAAATACTTGCCATTAGAAAAATTACCTTAATTCTCATTAATCCCTGACCTCTTATAAATTGGTAGGTTGAAGAGGCATACATTTTACCAGTGCTGTTTTTGATTTAGGATACTGGACCTTTACAATACACATTTAAATTGTTCAAATAATTTTCAATGTACATACTATAAAATATTATTGTTTCAAGAGTGGAAGTCATATTTAACACACCATACATGATTCATCTGTATATTTACAGAGGTTTAAAGCACACAAAATTGTGTAGATAGCGTACTGAAGTCTAAACTTTAACATATGCTCAGTTGCATACATAGCAACAAGATACAATAAATTCTGAACAAGTAACAACCAATAATCAGCCAGATTGCTATGTACACATTAGAAAGGAAGCCATTAAATACTGCCAAATAAGAATGTCACTTAAATTACTTTTTCTATGAAACATCTCTCTGCCACCACATACGCACGCACGTGGCACACAGACACACACACACACACTTTTTTTTCATCACAAACATCAAACTGATGCTTATGGCTACATACACGGGTTATCCTCAAACATCTGATTTTCACAAGGCAAGAGGCAATACAGCAACTCAGAGCGACTTACCATAATTTCCCAGACTTAGCTTTTGTAAATCAGTTACTGGAGGGTGATTACTGTGAACGTATATTCAGACTTTCATGTCATGGACTGCAGGAAGAGGAGCAAAGAGACTTAACTAATAGCTTTATAACCTTTGCCATTACGTTGAATTTTGGCTTTTGCTAAAGTAAAAATATGTATATGTCTGTAGGAAAAGACCCTATGATAATATTTAAAACAATAAATCTCCTACTTCCTTTACCACGATAGAATATTTTTCACAGCCCACCTATCCCATTGTTAAACAAAACCAACCATCCTTTTGAATAACCATTTTAAAAAGTCATTATTAGTGGAAATAGAAGAAATAATTGAAAAAACAAATATAACTACTGAATACAGATATGGTGGAAAAAGCAGAGACCCGAAATATGGCAAAATCAGTGCTTCATAAACAGTCAATGGATTTTTCTAAAAATACTTTTTGCTAATGGCAAAGTTCAACACCTCAGAAAAACTCTGAATTAAGATCTTAGAATAAGTTTCCAAGCTGTACAACATGGTTTCAAATACACTACCCTTGTTGTTTGTAAGGCCGCATTGAAGTTTAGCTTAACAGTCATAAGCCACGTGTTTGAACATCTTATGAGAGGTGACCAGCAAAGAAAACAGTTTTTTTTTTCCCTTGCTCACCTTATTACCTATGAAGAGATACCACTGCTTTTCCAAATAACTATTTAAAAAATGTCCTTAAAGATATGACCTTGAAGGAAAAAGTCCATTTTTGCTTCATTAAATCATCTGGAAAAATATTTAGACTTTATAAGGTGAACATGCAAAAGTTGGAATTATTGGAGAGTGTTCCTTTGTTAGTCTATAGCTACCTTCTTTAATTGGTATGTGATAGCTTAATAGGCACATATACCAAGAGATACACAATCTTTGCTGTAGCTCTGCTACATACAAAGTTGAGAGAGCTGTAGAAAAATGTCATCACCTTCCTAACACCTAACATGTACGTTTTCAGAAGCCAGTGGGGTGTACATTTTCAGAAGCCAGTGAATTCTGTCTTGTTGACATAACAAGGGAATTTACATGCACTTTAGACGTACCTTCCCTTGGAGAACTAACTTAACTGTTAAGTTAGTTCTCCAAGAGAAAAGTAAGTACATCTTGGGTGGAGAATGAAGAACCAGAGGAGGCCAAGGAGTTGATATTTTCTGGGATGCCTTTTTGCCTAACAGAGTTATCTTCAAGGGAAGAGCTGAAATCTCACCAGGGCGCACATTTGTGTGGCAGGATAACAATGAACAAGGGGCCAGTCCTCCATTCCACTTGTCTGGTGTGATCTCCTGGCAAGGACAGGGTAGGTGCTTGCCAGGTGGTTCCTGGACAAGGTTTCTTTAGGGGAGTACAACAAGGCTTCAGTCATTGCTTTTCATAAAGTGCTTTGGGATCCTTCAGGAAAGAGGACTGGTGAAATATTATTACTAACTGCCTTCAATTTTCAAACCAAATGAAACCATTTTCTCCAGTGTAATTATTGCTTCGAGCATTAGTGAATGTTCTTTAAAGGGAATGGCTCTCATCTTTAAGTACCTACTTCTTAAAATACTCATTCCCTGGAGTGAATGTTTTTAATTACTGTCTCCCAGGCACTCTCACCAATTAAGAGGATGTTTTAGCTTTGTTAAGTGGTTGCCAAACCTATACATTCATGACTTGCATTTTCCAGGTTGTAGTCCCTCAAGAGTCTATATAGCAAGAAGAAATCAAAGATGTAGCCCAACATGCACTATGCCTGCCTGGCTGAGGAGACAGGCTCCTACTTCCTCTAACAAATTGTTGAGAAGATGTATGGTGAACGTATGGCTACATTCTAGATCATACTGTGAGCTTCTTGTGGCCTGGGACTATGTTTCACACTTGATTCTTTGGGTTTAAATGGGACTTAGAATTGAGACAGACATATTGGAGAACCTCTAGTCAGGGATTTTTGAGGATTTTCACAAATGATGAAAGTTGATCAAGCATGTTAGAAAAACCCCTGAAAAGAAGACCTGGGATAGTTTCCTTCAGAGGTTCTCATATTGGATTCAAAAAGAATGAAAGACAAAAATCCACCAAACAAAAACAATAAAATAAAACAAAACATCCTCAGACATTGTAAAATCTCTATAAGTAGAAGATCAGCTAAATGAATAAAAGACTGTACATTAGAGAATACTGTTGTCTCTCACAAGAATGTATTGATTTAAACTGGGCTCACAGAATATTGCAAAGTGGAGATATGGGGAAACCTACCTGAATAATAGCTAATTATTGAAGCTATAACATACCCACTTTTATTTAGGCATATTGCTAAGAAACTGCATTTTCAATCGATTTTAAGTATGCCCATTAAAATGTAGCATGCATTATTTTTGTGGGCATGACTTCTTTCCTCGCAGAAGATGAAAAAATAACCTTATGCCCCCAATATAAAATAGCAGGTTTAAAAATTAATGCAGTTTGGTCCAATATGCCAGAGCTTACTGACCAAATGAGGGGTCAGAAGGGTGGGTCAGTTTCTGCCTTTGCTGTTTGTTGAAAGCCTCCCACCTGATTCGGTCACAAACTTCCTCCTGTGTCACCAGAATGATAAGGATCAGGAATCACCTTGAATTTTTAGTTCTTCACAATTCTAGAATCTCATCTCACAAATTCATTGAACAAACCAATCGATTTTATAATTAGAAATAAGTAGAAATGGAGCGAAAATGACTCTGCCATTCTTGTTATTAACTAGGAGGCATAATTTGAAATTATGTTTTCCCCAAATTTGCTTTTTAATTAATTAACTTAGATCTGTATTACATGAAGTTTGTACTCTCTGTCAACAAGGAGCTCTGTAATATTGGCAACTTGTTAGGTAAAGGTTGAACAAAGGATCTGAATTTGAAATCGGAAGTAGGTAGATGATCTGCAAAATAGGAGGTAACCTGTAGACAATCAAGAGTTAACTAGGTATGTACCAATTCCCAATGGGATGGCCTGCTATCAAGGGAATGATTCTGGTTCTGACCCTAACTCTGAGACTAAACCAGCTCTGTGACCTTGAGCAAGTCACTTAACCTCTCTGGGTCTTAATTGCCCTACCTGTAAACCCAAGGACTTATATGAATTTTATGGGCTCTTCTAGTTCTAACACTCTCCCTTTCCATGCACATAGAATTCACTTAGACAGAAGAAAACTGCATTTTAAAATCCTCCCAGGCATGAAAAAGGAGCTATAGTGATTTTGATCAAGATTCTTTGGGGGGTTTCATTGAGTATAAAATCTCTTAAAAAAATAAAGACTGAGCTCTGGGCTTTAGTTTTCTAATGATCATAGGCCATGGGCCAAATCTGTACCTTTCCAGCAGGGTAATTATTTATGTTTAAATCAAATGTTTTTAAAATGGAAGGGATCAGAATAACATTGTGAACAGGGGACTTTGTATGAACTCCCATGAGGAGGAATGGTAGAACTCTGTGGACAAGGATAAGTCCATAAAGAGCAATATTTAACTGAAATGCCTGTGAAGCAGAAAAGGATCATTTAGAATGTCAGTGAAGTGAATGGGTCTTGGCTCCAGGAGATGAAGAGGCTCGTGCTTTTCTGAATATGCAGTGTGATTTGTCTAATTTGGACCCGTTTGTGAGAAATTCAGGTAGAAGGTAATGAGACCGAAGCAAAATTTCCAGGTGTTTTTAGCACAGCATTGGAATGAACCACTGGTAGGGGCTTCTGGGCATATTTTCCCTGAGGCCAATTGGGCCAGATGATTTTGGGGCAAATTTGACGTAAGGAGAGGTAGGTTGAAAGGGGAAGGCAGCCACCCTAGCCCTGGACAATCTGTCCCTTGATCTATGATGCAGAGTGGATACGCCTGTGGGGTTGTGAGAAGCCCATTGCTGACTGGCCGTATCTGCAGGGCACTTTCTTGTTCAATGACAATTTCATCACCAAAGAATCTGGAGCTCATCTACTATGATTTTCAGAGACACAGCCCCCATGAACTTACTTTGCTTAACTTAGAATTGTAAAGGAAATATATTTCTGCCCACGTCTGTCTCCCTCCCCTGTCTTATCTGTAACTCAGGCTTTCCTTCTGCTTAGCCATCTCCTTGATCTCTGTAACAATCTATGGCTCATTTTCATGCTTGGATGGGATCGTAGTATACAGGAAGGGGCTACTTCCTGTCCTATTCTGTCTTTGTAAGAGCTGAAAGAGAAGTATTCCCTACTTTTGTTTCTGGTGGTCTCCACACAGTACTATGCGAAGAAAAAAAGGCCTGTCAAGGCCTATTTAATCAGATAAGTGCTGATGGATAAACCGGGTAAGGTGAGTCCTGAGAACTCTGTCCTTTGGGATGACAGTTTAGCTCACAGGAAACCTAGGTCAAGTCCACTTGACCTTGTGCCCTAGAGACACAACCTGGGTGTCTTTCCCTCAAAGTCTTCTAAAGGTTTGGAATGGAGGGAGAAACGATGCTAATCTTATTTTGATCTATAGAACTTCTCTTCATCAATCACAAATTCATGAAAGAGCCCCTAAACGCGGGGGTCAGATTACGGAACCAGTTGCAGAATTGAGGGTGTGTCTGGGATGGCCAACTTTAGTCATAGGTGCCACCAACAAGGTGGCATGTTTGAGCCACTGCATGTCGTACTCCACGTTGGCACAACAGCTCCTCCAAGCCCTTTGTAGGCTGAATTGGGAATGGCATTGGCAACTCTGGCCTCCATGCCCCACTCTATTCCAAAAGAAGAGGACCTTGAACTTGTAACCTTTGGATTTATAACATTCAAAACGCTTGAAAATGAGTGGGACACGGTGGGGCAGGATGTGGTTAAGGGTGATGTAAAACGCAGGTAGTAGCCATGGAAGGGTGGACAGCTGGTGCGGGCCTCCCTAAAGCATGCTGCTGAGTATTTTCGACACGGGGGAAGCGGTGGCACCCTCCTGGCTCACATCGGGGCCAGTGGGGCTGGGCAGGGCGCTGCGGCCTCCAGAGGGCGGGCTCAAGCCGGCCCACGGTTTTTCGTCCTGGGCCACCAGGGCTGCTGCGTAGGGCTCCACGTAGATGCGGCGGACCGAAGGCCTCGCTTCCTGGAGATTGCTGTTCCGCTCCTCAGGAAGGCTGGCAGCGTGGGCCAGAGTTACGCCCCTGGGACCCTCAAGGGCAGGTCCGGGCCGCTCGGCCTCCTCGGGCTCCTGGGCCAGACCACAGGCTCGGGACAGGTGCTGTGTGTAAATGCCCTCTGAGAGCGACAGCGACTGGGTCTCGCTGTGCATGCGCAGCCAGCCATGATGGCGGCTGAAGCCGCCGTATTGGGGGGTGCTTGCCGGGCTTCCGCTTTCCCAGGAAGCCTAGCGGTGGCCGCGCTCCAGACACCTTCTTGGCGTGGTTCTTGGGCGTGAGGCTGAGGGTCAGACCATGGAGGAACTCGGCACATGAGTGGTCGGGATTTGGGCCCTGGCCGTGGGGGATCCTGGCCCGGCCCCAGTGGGGTCTTCCCGTTGTGCACTTGTAGGACGTCGGGGGCGCTGCCGCTTAGGCCGCTAAGGGTCTGCTGCGCAATGTCGTGCGATGACAGGTAGACCAGGTCCAGGTCTCGGGGGCTCAGGGCGTCGCTGGAGTCGTAGTCGCTGTCGGTGGGAAGGAACACTTCCGAGCAGCCTTCTTCATCAGAGCAGGGCTGTGAATCTGTGAAGCCAGAAACTGATGTTAGGAAAAATAGTCTTAGCTAGAGCCTGCTTCACAGGCACAGGATCAGTGCATTTGACCCGCCTTAGAAGGGTCCCGTGCTTCGTTTAATGCTGTGCTGTCACCCCCTGAAATGCTTACAAATTTTGAACAAGGGGCCCCACATTTTCATTTTGCACAGGGCCCCACAGATTGTATAGTGGGCTCTGGTCTTAGCGTAAGAGAAAGGAAAGAGAGGAACTCGGACAGGTCCAACCCAGACAAAAGTAGGGGAACATTCTCTCATTCCCCACACGCTTTTATTATTAGCTGGGCAGCTGTGGAGAGGATGAAACAGGATAGAAGGCTCAGTGTTATTCATTTATTCATTCCCTGTTATTTCAGAGATGATTTTTGCACTTGACAAAGTAGCAGGAATTTAAAAAGGTGAACGAAGAAGAGGAAACTCCAGTGGCTGAAGTTGGTAAACCTGGTTTCCAGTCCTAGCTGCCTTCCACCTCCATATTCTGAAGGACTACCTTGCTCATTAAAAAATACAACAGTTACCGGCGTGGTGGCTTATGCCTGTAATCCCAGCACTTTGGGAGGCTGAGGCGGGTGGATCATGAGGTCAGGAGTTCGAGACCAGCCTCTCCAATATGGTGAAACCCCATCTCTACTAAAAAATACTAAAGTTAGCCAGGTGTGGTGGCGTGAACCCATGGTCCCAACTACTTTGGAGGCTGAGGGAGGAGAATCGCTTGAACCCAGGAGGTGGAGGTTGCAGTGAGCCAAGATTGCACCAGGCACTTCAGCCTGGGTGACAGAGTGAGACTACATCTCAAAAAAACAAAACAAAGCAAACACAAAAAACAAACAACAACAAACAACAGTTAATTGAAGAAAAAGCCCACAGTGTAACCAGATTATGGTTAGTCTGTTCATGGTGGAAAATCAGACATGATTCTCATCAGAATTTTGCAAAATTCAGGGATAAAGCTTGATATGTTAGGGAGTCAGTGTCAAGGTTTCTTCTATTTTAGGGATTAGAACTAGATGGAATGCTTTCTTTCCTTACTATAGGAGATGATGTACCTACTTGCTCTTAATTGGCAGGGCAAGATGTCAGTTTTGCCTTTTCATTCCTGGTTGTTATCCAGTATTTATTATCCAGTATCCATTATTGTTTGTTTAGTTACAAAGATGATAAAATTAAGATTAATGTAAAATAAAATCTTAATTTTATTTGGGACAACAATGCACTTATGTAAAAGACCACCTTTTTTCAGCTTCCTCTGCAGCTGAGCATGGGTATATAATTAAGTTCTGGCCACTGAAATGGAAATGGAAGTATTGTATGAAACATCTGGAAGGCTACATAAAGGGACCTGGCTTAGCTGGGTCATTTCATTCTCTTTTTCCAGTTTGCCTGTAACTAGCTGTGTTGGATGAGGTCATGGAGCAACCTTGGAGATAGAAGCCACATGCTAGGACGCTGGAGCTGAAAAATAGAGCTTGGTGCCTGAAGACCATGAAGTCCACATATCAACCCTGAATTGTTTCCTTCTGAGTTTCTTTCACACAAGAGAGAAATCAAGTATCTTGTGTTTATGACATTCTTATTTGGGTCTTTGGTAACATGAACCCAAACTTTATCCTAACTGTTACAAACCTAAATATCCACCAATAGAAGAATGGTTCAATAAATTGTGGTGCATCTGTACTATGGAATATTATCCAGCAGCTACAAAGGATGAGGTCAATATATATGTTGTTCTTTAAATAATGGCTACCAAAGCTCTTTGAGGAAGACGCGGTGGTGGCTGCTGTGGATCGTTAGTCCGCACGCTCCTGCTCCTGACTCACCGCTGTTGCTCTTGCCGAGGAACAAGTCGGTCAGGAAACCACGCAGCAGCCATGGCTTTTAAGGATACCGGAAAAACACCTGTGGAGCCGGAGGTGGCAATTCACCGAATTCGAATCACTCTAACAAGCCGCAACGTAAAATCGCTGGAAAAGGTGTGTGCTGATTTGATCAGAGGAGCAAAGGAAAAGAATCTGAAAGTGAAAGGACCAGTTCGAATGCCTACCAAGACTTTGAGAGTCACTACAAGAAAAACACCTTGTGGTGAAGGTTCTAAGACATGGGATCGTTTCCAGATGAGAATCCACAAGCGACTCATTGACTTGCACAGTCCTTCTGAGATTGTTAAGCAGATTACTTCCATCAGTATTGAGCCAGGAGTTGAGGTGGAAGTCACCATTGCAGATGCTTAAGTCAGTTATTTTAATAAATTGATTATCAGTTGTTAAAAAAAAAAAAAAATAATGGCTACCAAAAAAAGGATTCCCTCTTCTGCCTTTTTGAATTCCATTGATGTGTTCAAGGTTTTCCTCAAACATAACCTCCATTAGGAAGCATCCCCCAACTGTTGGGGCAGAGAGATTTAATTAATTCATTCATTCATTCACAATGAAGATTCTATATCACTTGAGATCCTGCTCTAATAGAAGCACGGTGTACTTGGTGCTTGAGTGGATATAAAATTAATAAGAAATTATATTTGTCTCTAGAGAGTTTACTGTTTTAATGGATATATAAAGAAAGTATGCATCTGTGAGACTGTGGCAGAACATAGGTTTTATAAGAGAAGTTCAGCAATTAAGTGCAGGTATATAGGAAAGAGGGATTATATTTGATTGGGACATGATTGATGAAATACTCTATCATCTCATTTGTTTTTTCCCTCCATTCATTCATCTCTATATTAATTTATTTCTTCATCCACTTTTAAAAAATGACTTGAGGTAGCTTTTTTTTTTTAGAAAGAAAAAAATAGAGAAAAAAGGAAAAAAAGACAATAAAAGAAAGGAAAAAAGAAGAAAAAGAGGGAGAGAGAACGGAATCTTGCTCTATTGCCCAGGCTAGAATGCAGTCTAAAAATGGGTATTGAAAAAGCTCTTTTATACTAATGATTGTGTTACACAATGGAGACAGGAAGGAATAAGGGAGGAAAATAACAAACAAACAAACAGCCAACCAATATTTTATTTAAACCTATGAAATGCTATGCAATTGCCAGGGGAGTGATTTACTCCCAACCATGTGGTCACTTTTAGAATAGATGTGATGTGTTACTGAAGAAAATGTATGTTTTGTGGGTTTGGAGTAGGGAGTTCTGTAAATGTTTATTAAGTTTACTTGTTCGAGGTCTAAGTTCAAGTCCCGGGTATCCTTGTTAACCTTCTATCTCATTGATCTGTCCAATATTGACAATGTAGTATTAAAGTCTCCCACTATTATTGTGTGGGAGTCCAAGTCTCTTTGTAAGTCACCAAGAAGTTGCCCTATGTATCTGGGTGCTCCTATATTGGGTGCGCATAGACTTAGAATCGCTAGCTCTTCCCATTACATTGATCCCTCTACCATTATACAATGTCCTTCTTATCTCTTTTGGTTTCTATTACTTTAAAGTCTATTTTATCAGAGATGAGAATTGCAACTCCTTTTTTTTTTTGCTCTCCATTTGGTTGGCAAATCTTCCTCCATCCCTTTGTTATGAGTCTGTATATCCTTGCATGTGAGATGGGTCTGGATGCAGCTTACCGATGGGTTTTTTGGAATGGCTGATACTGGTTGTTCCTGTCTGTATATAGTGCTTCTTTCAGAAGCTCTTGTAAAGCAGGCCTGGTGGTAATGAAATCTCTGAGTACTTGCTTGTTCGTAAAAAATTTTATTTTTCCTTCACTTATGAAACTTAGTTTGGCTGGATATGAAATTCTGGGTTGAAAGTTCTTTTCTTTAAGGATGCTGAATATTGGCCCCCCACTCTCTTCTGGCTTGTAGGGTTTCTGCTGAGAGATGAGATCTGCTGTGAGTCTGATAGGCTTCTCCTTGTGGGTAACCTGACCTTTCTCTCTGGCTGCCCTTAGTATTTTCTCCTTCATTTCAACCCTGGTGAATCTAATGATTATGTGCCTTGGGGTTGCTCTTTTTGAGGAATATTTTTGTGGTGTCCTCTGTATTACTTGGAGTTGAGTATTGTCCTGCCTTGCTAGGTTGGGAAAATTTTCCTGGATAATATCCTGAAGAATATTTTCCAGCTTGGATTCATTCTCTTTGTCACATTCAGGTACACCTATCAAACGTAGATTAGGTCTTTTCACATAGTCCCATATTTCTTGGAGACTTTACTCATTCCTTTTTACCCTTTTTTCTCTAATCTTGTCTTCTCATTTTATTTTGTTAAGTTGGTCTTCGACCTCTGAAATCCTTTCTTCTGCTTGATCAATTCGACTGTTAAAACTTGTGCATACTTTGCGAAGTTCTCGTATTGTGTTTTTCAGCTCCATTAATTCACTTATATTCCTCTTTAAATTGTCCATTCTCGTTAACATTTCGTCAAACCTTTTTTCAAGGTTCTTAGTTTCCTTGCATTGGGTTAGAACATGTTCTTTTAGCTCACAGAATTTTCTCATTATCCACCTTCTGAAGCCTGATTCTGTTGATTCCTCACATTCATTTTCTATCAGGCCTTGTTCAATTGGTAATGAGGCACTGCAATCCTCTGTAGGAGGAAAGGCATTCTGATTTCGGGTGTTTTCAGCCTTTTTGCGCTGGTTTCTTCCCATCTTTGTGGATTTATCCACCTGTCGTCTGTGTAATTGCTGACTTTCAGATTAGGTCTCTGAGTGGACGTCCAGCTTGTTGGTGGTAAAGTTTTTTCTGTTTCTTAGTTTTCCTTCAGCAGACGCCCCTCCCCCCACAGAGCTGGACCTTCCCGGATTCAGCTGTACTTGCTGTGAAACTCTCAATTCTCAGCAGTTCCAATTGCTGTTTTTTTGGTGTGTGTGTGTGTTGGAGGGTCCAGCCTTCCCCTGCAGCGACGCACTACGCCAGCTGAAACAGCGGCGTTAAGATTCGTGGCGCTTTCTGCCCGGGAATCTCCTGGTCTGGTTCCCCACTTCAGACCGCTTTTCAATCAGCTGAATGGGAGACTCTGCCTTCCCGGAGCTCCAACGCCAACTAAAAGGGCACTCAGTCCCTTATACCTCGGACTGAGAACCGCCGCACTGGGGCGCCTGCAAAATGGCCGCGCCGGCCAAAGAGTCGCGCTGGTGACCCGTGGGGCTCCTCCGCCAGGAATCTCTTGGTCCGTGGGCAATAAAAATTCGTCTGAAAATGTGGCATCCACTCACTCTCTGCGCTTTCAGTGGGAGCTACAATCCTGAGCTGCTGCTAATCAGCCATCTTGGATCTCTCTCCTTGAGGTAGCTTTTGATAGTAAATATGCATATGATAAGAGGATTAGAAACCAGAGAGGAAGAGGAAAGAGCACAAGTAGTCCCGTTTTGATATTATACAAGTTGTATAAAATGTTAAAATTGTGGGGGACTGAGAGAAGGGTGTGTGGGACTTTCTGTTCATTTTTTTACAATTTTCGGGATCTGTATTTCAAAAAACGTATTTTTTTAAAAAAGCATTTAATTTTTAAAAAGGTAGGGTAGAACCAGAGGCGGGTACTGAATGCTTAGATAAGGAGTTTGCACCTTATTTTGTAGCCAGTGATTAGTCATCAAAGAATTTTTAAGAATTGACAAGATGAGAGCTATGATTCAGAATAGCACTTAGGATGTAAGATGAACTTGCCGAGGACGAGACAGCAGGGAGGCCGGCTGGGAAGCTGTGGTCCGAGCTCTGTTTTCCCTCCAAATATTCATCTTGTTCAGGCTGTGGGGCTAAGCAAGAGCTGTGGTTGTGTGGAAGAAAATAGAAGTCCAGGAAAGTCATTCATTGAAAGATGTTTATGGAACAGTATTTTGTACTAGACAGACAAGGTCTCTCCTTTGAATAGCTCAAAAAGTGTGGATTAGACAGTAAGTCAGAAAACACATAAGACTAATTTTGGGTGGTAAGAAGTTCTGTGAAGACAATGAAAGTGGACCTTAGCTAGAGAGTGACTTAGGAGGAAGATGCTTTTGATATGGCCATGGGAGGAGGCATCTCTGTACAAAGGGGAGTCGAGGTGAGAACCCAACGATCAGAAGGAACCAGCTCTGTGAAAGTTTTAGGGACAGGTGTTAAACTAACTTTAACACTTGTCCAACCCAAACTCCTTTAAACTAAAGGAGTTTAATTTAATTTGGGTTGGGTTTTAACCCTGATTTAGGTTGGGTGGTAGAATGGAAAGTTTTAGGGACAAGTGTTAAACTAATCTTAACACTTGTCCAACCCAACTCCTTTAAACTAAAGGAGTTTAGTTTAATTTGGGTTGGGTTTTAACCCTGATTTGGGTTGGGTGGTAGAATGGATGGTAAGTTTAATTTGGGACAGGTTGAGCTGAGGGGGAAGCCAAAACATCAGAGGAGGAGATGAACTGAGAGCATGTGGGGTAGCAAAGCTGAAGGAAGGTATTTGTGAGTGTAGAGAAGAAGAAATTACTAGAGAGAGAATGGTTGAATATGTGAGTGGTGAGGTTGATAATATAATAAGGAGGGGGTGATCAGATGTGAGCACCACGGCTAGAATTGGTGCTTAGTGAGAAAGATGGAAGGACATATTGTCCTCAGAGATAAGTGGTTAGGAAAGAAGAAACATATATTTCCAGGTTAAAAGGAGAGAAACGTATAAAGGTCTGGGCTAAATAACTTTGATATACTTTAAAAAAGTCTTAGTACTTTTTCAAATCTTTAGTGGGAAAAATAGGACACTGCAAGTAATAGAATCTCAAAATTGTTGAGTGTTTTTGATGATAGCAGGGGTAGGTGCCTTAGGAGTGAGGAAGAAGAGAAGATAACTGAAGATTTGAAATTGGGCTCGAAATAGGATCCATGCCAAGAATTCATAATTGACTGTAGTTGAACTTCCTTCTTCGTTTATCTGATCAGTGTGTTCAGCTGTGTGCATGTACTTGTTTGTATCCACAATGATAATAACAATATCTGATATTTACGTAGTGCTTACTGTGAGCCAGCCATAATGCTAACAGCTCTAAGTGCTTTATTTTGTTTAATACTTAACAGCAGTTCTCATTTTGCCAATCAGAATACTGAAGCTTAGGCTTCTCAAATTTTCCCGTTTGTATTCTTGGTAAGTGGTAGAATAGGCAGCCAAATGCAAATTTGTCTCACTACAAAGACTTGCTCTACTGCCATCCACCTTAGCATTTCCATGACTTTCTGTGGAATCTTCCTGAGGAGTGGCACTTAGTTCATCTAATTTTCTTTTTGTGGTACACAGAGTTAAATTACTTAAACTCTTAGTAAGGGCTTCTTGACATTGTTGCTACTAGAGAAACATACTAGATCTTGTATTAGTTTCCTGTGACTGCTGGAACAAATTACCACATACTGGGTGGCTTAAAACAACAGAAGTTTATTCTTTCACAGCTCTGGAAGCCAGAGTTTGAAATCAAGGTGTCAGCAAGGCCACACTCCCTCTGGAAGTTCTAGGGGGAAAAAACTTTCTCTTGCCTCTTCCAGCTTCTGGTGGCTGTCAGCATTTCTTGTGAGCATGTGGCTGCTATCTCTGCTTCTGTCTTCTCATGGCCTCTATTCTGTGTCTGTGTCTTCTTTTCTGTCTCTTATAAGGGCACTTTTCATTGGATGTAGGATCTACCCATATAATCCAGGATGATCTCTTCACAGGGTCTTTACATCTGCAACGACCCTTTTTTGTTTCAAATAATGTCACATTCACAGGTTATGAGGGTTCAGACATGGACATATCTTTTGGAGACCGGTAGAAGACTCATAGCAAAAATTGCTATAACTAGAAGCAATCAGTGAAGTCTGTGACACCTTCAGTCCATAGTCAAGCACTTTGCAAAATCTGCCTGTATTTTGATCTCCCAGCATACAAATAGTGACAACTTACTGTTTGGAGGAGACTAAGGAGTATATGAAATGTGCCTTACATGAGCTGATGGCCTAATATTTTAATGAAGTGTCATATTTTAAGACCCCCTCTCTTAAGGAGAGCCTGTATTGCTTTCCCCACGTGGAGTTAGTTGGTCAGTTCTTTTGCCTCTTAGAGCGTTTTACTTATATCTCTGTAACTGTATTCACCAAGTTTTATTATAAATTATCCATTTTCATATTTGTCTTTCTCATTGGACCAGGAACTCTAGAGAGCATGCAGTATATATGTATTACTCATCTCTGCTTGGTAAATATAGAATAAGTCAGTCAACAAAGGAATGGACTAAGGAACAAATCAAGCAAAGGGATGTGTAGAATCTTCTGTATTTCTCAGATCACATAGTCTGAATATGGGCATATGAGTGGACTGTGAGGACCTCTCAACTACACTGTGTCTTAATCATCATTGTATTATTAACCTCTTGTGCTATAAATGGTACCATTTATAGAAGAGAATAAAAGGCTCTCAGTAAAGCATGTTGAGTGGAATTGAAACTGAAGCAAATATTGAAATCTGGGAGCATAAAGAATAGCGAGATTTGACTGTCTCTTAGAAATAATACTAAAAGCAAAGCATCCTGAAAGGATCTAATTTACTTAATCTACCACAGAAATTCCTGAAAACAATCACCCAGATCATTTTGCTTTATCTTTGCTGATATTTGACAGAAGAGCCAGCCTAGATATAGCAGAAAGAACAACTGTCTTAAAATTAGACAAACTTGAAGTCTTGTCTTGCTACTTACTGCATATATGATCTTGAGCAAATCACTTAGCTTCTATGAACTGGTACTATGAATAAGTACTATGAGAAGTAATTTAGTTTATTAAAGATACTTTAAGTGGGCCGGATACAGTGGCTCACACCTGTAATCCCAGCACTTTGGGAGGCTGAGGCAGGGGAATAACTTGAGGTCAGGAGTTTGAGACCAGCCTGGCCAACATGGTGAAACCCTGTGTTTACTACAAAACTTCCAAAAATTGGCCAGGTGTGGTGTAAGCCCAGCTATGTGGGAGGCTGAGCACAAGAATCACTTGAACCTGTGAGGCGAAGGTTGCAGTGAGCCAAATTCACGCCACTGCACTCCAGCCTGGGCAACAGAGTGAAACTTCATCTCAAAAAAAAAAAACTACTTTAAGTACCTTAAAAACAGAAGATATTGGCCATTTCACCTTTATTGTGGTGGAGTCCATCTCTGCTGTGGACCACAAATAGCCCTTTACAAAGAGGAATGGAGATTGCGTCTATCCACCTAGATTCGTAAGCTGCCTTGAGGTAATCCTGGCATCAAGGAAAAGCAGATTGGTTCCCTGGAAAAAAACCCATGGGGCAAATCAATGGCTGCCATCCTCTGAAGCTGAGGGGTAAGATTGAGGCACATCTCACCATCAGCTTCAGAGGACGGCAGCCATTGATTTGTCCCATGGATTTTTTTTTCCAGGGGAACCAATCTCGGTTTTGAAGAAAAGACAAAGGTAGAAAGGGTGGTGGTGGACTACCTGACTGGCCAGTGGTTAACAGGGTTCAGTGACCTTTGATGATGTGGCTGTGGAGTTCACCCCAGAGGAGTGGGCTTTACTGGACACAACTCAGAAATACCTCTACAGAGATGGCAATGCTGGGAGAGCTACAAGAACCTGATCTCTGTGGGCTGTCAGCTGTTTATACCTAGCCTGATCTCTTGGTTAAAACAAGAAGAATTGAAGAGAGTGCAGAGTGGAGTCTTCAACAATGGGAAATGCAACCCAGAACCAAAGGGTCATCACTTCAGCAGGGTTTTTTGAAGAATGAAATATTCAATGGGCTACAAATGGAAAGAAGCTACAGGTTAGGGAAACTCTGTGATTGCAAGAATTGTGGAGAGGTCTTTAGTGAATGGTTTTTCCTTAAGACACACATGAGAGCTCAGAATGGAGGGAATACTTCTGAGTATAATTGTTGTAAAAAAGACATCCTCACTGTGTACAAGAAAGCCTCTACTGGACAGGAACTTTCCAGATTTAATCCATGTGGAAAAGTCTTCACCCAAACTCCAGGCCTTGCTGTGCATCTTCAAATTCTCAATGCAAGAAAACCCTACAAATGTAAGGAATCTGGAAAAGGCTTTAAGTATTTTGTGAGCCTTGATAATCACATGGGAATCCACCCTGGAGAGAAACTCTGTGAATTTCAGGAATGTGGGGGAGCCATCACAGCTTCCTCACACCTAAAGCGTGTGCAACAGTTCATACTGGAAAGAAATCCAAAAAGACTAAGAAATGTGGGAAATCCTTCACTAATTTTTCTCAACTTTCTGCACATGTGAAAACTCATAAAGGAGAGAAGTCCTTCGAATGTAAAGAATGTGGAAGATCCTTTAGAAATTCCTCATTTCTTAATGATCACATTCAAATTCACACTGGAATAAACCACACAGATGTATGGAATGTGGGAAAGCCTTCACTAGATCAACTCACCTTACTCAACATGTAAGAACTCACACTGGAATAAACTCTATGAATGTAAGGAATGTGGGGCAAGCCTTCACTCAGTACATGGGCCTTGCTGTACACATTCAAAATCACCATGGAGAGAAACCCTGTCAGTGTAAGGAATGTGGGAAAGCCTTCAATAGATCCTCAACCCTTACTGAACATAGAAGAAGTCACACAGGAGAGAAGACTTATGAATGTGTTGAATGTGGAAAAACCTTCATTGCTTCTTCCCATCGTAGGAAACATTTGAGAATGCATAGTGGAGAAAAGCCCTTTGTATGCAAAATATGTGGGAAAGCATTTATGTTTTCCTCAGGCCTTAATGTTCACCTGCGAATTCATACTGGAGAGAAACTCTTCATATGTAAAGAATGTGGGAAAGTATTTGCTGTTTCCTAACACCTAAGTACACATGAAAGAATTCACACTGAGGAGAAACCCTATGAATGTAAGGGTATGAGTGTTACCATTTAGCCCATCAGTTGCCATCTTGAATTATTGGCAATGACACCAGAGACCATCAAATTTGTCCTAAATGCATTGAGGAGGTTGTAATGCTCATGGATTGGCCTTAGATGCCATCCCGAGGGTCTGAAATTAAACATACAGCTTCTTCATGGTTGCGTGAGTCTGGGCATCTGTGAAAAAGGGTCATGGTTGGTGAGGTCAGTACTTCAGCCTGCCTCATCTTGGTGATTAAATTCCTAGGATCATAGCATTAACAAGTTCTGTATAAGAAAAATCATGCAGATTCGTCCCAGCCCCTGTTGTTTAATGGTGGCCAGTGTGGCACATTCATGTCAAAATTTACCAGAAGCCAAGATGATGTAGGCCCTAGAGGTGGGTTGTTAAAAGATGCTCCTCCAAGGGTCTCTTCTGTTCCCATGGATCCTGCAGAGCATGGCAGGAATGAAACCATCCTTAACTGCCAGTGCACTTTCACAACTGATTATTTCTGGGTCCCCTTCTTGCAAAATCTAAGAAGTGTGACAGCCTAGCCTATTCTGTTCTGTTCTACCTTCTCTGTCCATTTTAGGTGGCACAATCTAAGTGGCAGTGCTTCCTCTGGTATAATCCAGTCTTTCTCCTCACTTCTGTAAGGATGGCCAATACATTCCCTGAGTCCCACTCATGTTCTCTATATCAAATGATTGTTCTGCCACACTTTCAGAATTGTCTTCAGTACAAGTTTTCTAATTTTTGCAATATTGATAAGCGAGAACTTTCCAAATCTCCAAGTTCTGGTTCCTTTTTTCCTTAACAATTTCTTCTGCAAGTCAGGTTTCCTCTTTTGCATTTTACTGTAAGCAATCAGGAAGAGTGAAGCTTCTTGTGTCTTTTAACACTTTAATTACAGATCTTAGCGATACATACCCAATTTTATATCTCTCAAGCTCGACCTTCCACAAAATTCTAGAATATAGTTCTGCCAAGTTCTTCACCACTTCATATCAAGGGTTGTCTTTCCTTCATTTTCCAATAGCATTTCCTCATTCCCCACCAGAATTACCCTTACCAGCCTTATTTCCAGCTTGCACTTCGGAAATTTTCCAGCCTCTACACATTTGTCAGTTTCAAAGCTGCTTCACAGTTTTAGTTTATATATATATTCTGGCTTTACTGGACTTATTTCAACCTCCAGCACAACACCAACTAAAAGTAGTAATACCAGCATACTTGTCTTTGCAGTTCTGGTGAGACATGCGCTCTGTTTTATTGGCTTGGCTGTGGGTTTTTATTGCTCTTTTATTTTTTGAAGAGGCTATCTCCTAGCATTAAAGGAGAGGTTTTTTCTTTATATCCAATTTTTACATGATGAATGATTTTCAGTATTTCATAATTTGTGTGGCTGAATTCCTCTTGAATTTATTAAATGCTTCCTGCACATCCTCTGTGATTATTATGTTTATTTACTGATAAAACTCAAGTACCTAGAACTGCACCTGGCCCATGATGGTACCTAATAAATACATCAATGAAATTATGCATTGATGCATGCCTACAGTCCTAGCTGAGGCAGGAGAATCACTTCAGCCCAGGAAGCAGAGGTTGCTGTGAGTCAAGATCCCACCACTGCACTCCAGCCTGGGCAACACGAGCAAAATTCCATCTAAAAAAAAAAATCTGAAGACTTGAAAAATACCAGTTAACAATTCTTTTATGTTGCGCATTTAGTGTCTTACATATAATTTAATTAGTGATAATTTGATTAGTATAATTAATTAAAAAGTAAATAATAAGGTGCATTTCTAGTATCTTATTCTGTGTTTGTCTCATTGTGTTCCCCCTCTCTTCATCTTGATCATATTTTTATTTGAATTATTTTATTCTTGATGTTGAAAAACAGAAGATATTAATATTATTGAAATTCTCTCCACCCTAAATAGAGAATAACATATTAAGATCATTAAAATATAAACCAGTAATCAGATCTACTTCAAGGTTTTGCTGTGAGAATGCTGTTGATAATAAAGGTGAATAATAATTTCTTGTATGGTATCTTCTGCTGGTGATGATCTGGTCCAGTAGATTTTCTAACCTGCATTTTACAGTGAATAAGGAAATGATATAACTGCTTTATTGTAGCTCCCAGAACATGAGTTAGAACTAAATCAAGAGAAGACCTAGTTATAACTGTAGTAACCTGGGAAGGAGATGCAAAAGAGCTTGAATGTTAAGTGGTAAATATTATCTCCTTGGTTCACGGACCCACACTTGGGAAACAGTGCTCTAGTGGGAATCTAAATATTTGACTTGCATGGTGATTGTATTATTTATTAGAAGACTTAGTGGAACCTATTGCTTAGAGTGGGATACCCCCTCCCAGAACAGTCTGGGAAAATCTCCAGGATGCCAGCCAGGGCACTGAGGAGAGTTTCCAAGGACTTAGGCCACTGCTGCTCCCTCCCTTCCTGGAAAAGAATGCAAAGTGCAGCTTCCATCCCCAGATTCTGGCCATATGGTTCATTAACCATTGCAGGCACCTTGCCCAATTGTTTTTTTAATAAACCTACTTATGCTCCTCAATTTCCCTGAGAGGGCCCACTGGGCTGGCCAGCACTGGTAGAACCTTGAATTTCCCCTCTGGTTGACCCAGGAGCTGTTTGATGAAAGTTCTCCTCATAGTATTAGTGCTGGCTTAGGAAGCTTGGCTTTCTTGCCATTGTAATGAGTGTTGTAACTCCTGGCCTCTGTGGGTCAGGCCAACAACAGCAGAGTAGAGTTGATGTGGATTTTGAGGGCGTTATGGGGAGATGACATTTCAGGAAAGAATAATTGACTTAAAGCTATTGCTTTTCTCTTAAAGGCAGGGGGCATGGCAGGACAAAAAGAAAAAAATAATAATCCATATTTGCCCTAAAATCTATCTTCACAGTTTTAATGTACTGCTGTCTAAATATATATATATATACATATATATATATATGTATATATATATATACATAAAATTTGTGCTTCACTGAATTTATTTCCACTGTGTTTGAGTAGAATTTAAATAATTTATAAATGAAGACTTTTACTGAATCTCTCATCAGGCCTTGGGTAGAACCTCTGGGGTTTGTTCACCTTCTAATTTCCCAAGAGAAATAGTATCTCCAGATTCCTGTTGATTTTTTGAGCTATTTATTTTATGCCATAGTGTTCTTAACATCATCTGGAAAAAGGTTACCAAGATTTACATTTGGAAGATCAGGATAACCTTCAAATGCATCTGAAGGAAACAACACCCCCCCCCCCTCTATTGCCTCACCCATTTGTCACTAGGAGAAACAGCAGTATTGGAAAAAAAAATGCTGCTGCCTGTGACCACTATACCCACAGAAAAGGAGTGGGAGAGAAAATACCCATGTGACGGACCAAATCATTCTACCCCCCTGCCTTGAGCTGCCTTTTCTAGGAGCCAACTTTCTCCCTTGGGTCCTTGAGAGATGCTTAATTTTAATTGACTCAGAGGAGTTCTACTTTGTGTTTTGAAAACCACACAGAAATGGGAAGCGAAGGAGTTCTACTCTCCATCCCCACTACCCCCCACAGATTTACATAAACAAATTCAAGATGCTCACGAGCCTTATAACAGAATCTTGGTCTGGCATCAGAGGCTAGGTTTGTGACAGGCTCTATGTTTCTAGTAGGCTTCTTAGAAGTTAGTGAATCCTGTACACACAGAATGGAATTGTGCTGCAAACTTTGACCTGTGGGTAACCCAGCAGGTATGTACCTCTAAACTGCATTTTCCCCTCTTTTGAACAATTCAAAGTGGTCACACTTGTGGAAAGGACAGAGTATGCAGTGACAGATTTCACTGCTCCGAAATGCTTCTGGCTTTTGTGTGGGGTAGGACACTAAATGTTTCTCCCCCCAGCTTTCAACATTACTTCCCCGTCACTGGGTTCCATTTGTCATTTGCTGCTTTCCACATCTTTGTGTTTCATAGCTCATGGAATCTTGGCTTCCAAGAAGTAAATGGACCC
Source organism: Ateles fusciceps (assembly GCA_036589455.1). Classification (NCBI taxonomy): domain Eukaryota; kingdom Metazoa; phylum Chordata; class Mammalia; order Primates; family Atelidae; genus Ateles; species Ateles fusciceps. The sequence goes on from JAZHEH010001386.1 coordinate 4,833,357, forward strand.
AAGAGAGAGTTATATTTTAAGAAACGGAATGATGATCGCTCACATTTTAAGTTAATAATAAAATCTGAATGTAATTGGCCAGATCCTCTTAGCAGGGAGTGGTGCAACCCGTTCTCAGGCCAACGTGAGAGTCTGGCACTTCTGTGGCATAGAGAAGGCCACCCTCATACAGCCAGGGAGGAATCCACTAAGGACCCTGTGGCCAAGAGAAGATTAAACACTGGGAAGTTTCTGTGAGCTGAGAGGGCAGACAAGGGCTGCGAAGGTGGAAATAGAAATGAAGAGTTGTTTGCAGAGTTAAACAAATTGTGGAACATCATAGCATACGTAGCTTTCCTGCCTTAAAAAATGCCCTTTCAACCCTACACTTCTCTAGCTACCACCTTCCCTCCTTCTTCCCTTTTGCAGCCAAGATTTTAAAAGAGTGAAAATTCCTGTCCTACTTCTTTACCTCCCATTTACTCCCTGATTTGCTTCTGTTCAGTTTCTGTTTCTTTCCCTTCAAAAACTGCTCTCATCTAGATCACTGATGACTTCCTTGCTGAGAAAAGCAAAACAACAGAAGCTTTTCAGTTTTTGAATTTAACCTTTCTCTGTACACTTTGATTCTGTGACACTACTTTCTTCTTCTTATTATTTTTTTATTTTCTTCCTCTGGTTGTTCCTTCTTAGTCTAAGAGGCCTTCTGCTCCATTCCACAGGAATCCTTCCACAGTCTCTTCTTCTTATTCTATCTACTCTTTCTAGGGAATCCCAAGCGTTTTCCTAGCTTCAAACATCATTCACATGTCAACAAATTCTTAAATCTATATTGTTAGCCTAGTTTTCTTTCCTGAGTTCTAGGCTCCATGCAGCCTGTTTTCTCCCGAATGTTTCTTTTTGTACAGAATGTTCCACAGCCAGTGCAAATTCAACATGCCCAGCCACCCCAGCTTGTTTTTCCTTCTTTCTTACCTTTTTTTGGTAAGTGCCATCATGATACCCCAAGGCACCCAAGCCAGAAAACTTGGTTATCTCCTTTGTTAATAACATTCTAATTTGTCTCCCTGCTTCAATATTTTCCCCCTATGGTCTCTTCATACAGCAACCAGATTTGATTTTAAAGAGTAATTCAGATTTTTATCAATCCTTGCTTAAAAGTTTCCAATGGCTTTGCATCACAAACGGGATAAAATCCAGACTTTTTACTACGGCCTACAGAACCCTGCCTAGTCTGGCTTCTGTCTTGCCCTCTACCCTGTCTCTCACAATCCACCCGTTTGTTCACTGTGCATCAAAGACCTTGGCCTTCTTTCTATCCCTCACCTACCTCAGGGCCTTTTGCTGTTTTATTGTCTGGAATATTCCAACTCCAAATCTTTGCATTACTAGCTTCTTCTTCTGGGGTTGGTTCAAATGTCATCTTTCCAGATAGGCCTCTGCTGATCATCATCCTAGTGAATTCAACACAACTCTTCCTGCCTACTCCCATCCCTACTGCTGTTTTGTATTATACGTTGGAATTTTCATGATCTGAAATTATCTTGTTTGTTTATGTTTTCATTGTTTGTCCCTCTTTCTAGAATGTAAGTAAGCTCTATGGTAGCATACATTGCTTTATTTACTACTGTATCTCTGTTATTTCAAAGAGAGTCTGGCACATAGAGGGTGGCCAGTAAATATATTTTTTTTAAATAGAATAGAACGAACAATGTTCTTAGATCCTGAGTTTCAGCCAAACTGCTTGCAATTCCCTAAACCACAAACAGTTGTACAATCTGCTTTCTCTGCTTATAATGCTCTTTTCTTTCCTGTTTTTCTGCTCAACTCCTGCTTATTCTTCATACCAGATTTTGTCACCTCCTCCAGGAAGCTCTGTTTGATCACAGGAGTTTAAGATTTAGTGCCTCTGATAAACTTCATAGCAGGTATGCAATTACCAGGTAATTTTTTGTTAATGTATCTGTTTCTCTCATTAGCTTAACTTCTGGCAGAGATGATATTTTATTTGTATCCCTAGCCCAGTGGTAGTCTATAAAAATGTACTCTAGAAACTACTTAACTATTTTGTTGAGTTATTTGCTAAGTCATAGACTCCTTTGGTAATGTAAATTAGCTGTCTACTAAGTTCTTCCATCTGCCAAGTTTTGACTTTACACATTGGAGTTTTTAAAATATAGGTGTACACACAAACTTACTCATAGAAAAGGCTCAGATACCCACTAAAGTTTTCTGTAATAAAAATAACATTAAAGATGATATTGACAGTATGTTGTCTATTATATGCCATGTATCTTTGATATAGATTACCTTATTCACAAGTAACTCTTCAAGGTATAGATATTATTCTCATTTTACACACATGGAAACTGAGCCTCAGATATAGTAATCTGTTCAAACTCATACAGCTAGTAAAACAAAGCTGAGATTTGAATCCAGGTCTCTGATTTCTAAGCACAAGCTCTTTCTGTTACACTATGCCGCCCCCTATGGGACAAGTCCATAAATCTGGGCTATTTATTAAAAATATTATGAAGCTTACAAAACTGGAGCTCTTACAAACTATAGAATCAAGAAAGATGCTTTGAATTGCCATTAATTGATTAGAAAATGGCACTAGTCTTAGCATGGTTAGGCAAGAGCTTTTTACTGCCTTTACCTATATGCTTTTTCTCTGCTTAAAGCATAGAGGTATTTTGTAGAAATTTATATTAACCCAGTCATGTTTTTGCTGTTAGACTTAATACCCAAGGGTGGAGATGGGTCTTGCTAAGTATCTTCTCCAGATTGTTTATAAGTTCATTATAGCCACGATTAGGCCAAGCCACTTACATGGACTCAGTTTCAGGATTCTAGTTTATCCAAGGTTCCTCTCTTTCCCACTTTCTGCTCTAGAACACTGTGCTATGTGGATGGGAAGTTTTTCCTGAACTCTCACCCAGGTTGGGAACTGCTTCCTGCCTCATTCTTGTCAGATGCTATTTAACAGAGGTTGGGCGTATTCTTCTGCCTTACTTTGTCTGGGTCAGATTCCCTTGGCTTGTGAGGCCCTCATCTGGCATCACAGCAGTCCCCATTCTGCATCCTTGAAGGCTTATCCCTGCTCTGTATCTTTTTGCAACTTGTAAGTGTGAGCTAGAACTGGAATGAATCTTCCCTGCCCCTAAATGGCATCGATCTTGGTTACTGCTCTAGTTTCCTATTCTTCTACTGTTCTGATTTTGTTTCCTCTATGCTCTTAGACTTTTACCCCTGAGCCATGTTTTTAACCACTTTGTGGAGCCAATACCTCAGCACAAAAGTCCTCATCAGTGGAGAGAGGACCAAAGTCTAGGGACTGAACAACAGAACTTCAGATCGCATTGCTTACCACTCACTGCCTTTCTTCTGTGCATCTCAGGGGATGGGGGTGGGGATGGAAGACAGTCTATATGTGATGACGATGTAGAATTTATCTTCTTTAGGTTCTGCTCATCTGAGGGGTCTATCAGTTTAGTGATGGGCAAGCCAGAAACTGGTTGTTTGTATCTTGCATACTGTAGAGCATCCATGATCCATCTCATTTCACGCCAGACTTCATCAATTTGCTTTAGAATGAAATGGTAAAAGACACTAAGTTATCGAGCAGTGATTAAAAAGGAATACCTTTCCCTGAGAGTCCAAGATAATCCATTTTCCACAACATTGGTTTTGAGCAAGAGTAAAATATTTTTAACATAGGTTTTTTAAGCCACAAAATACTTTTTTTTGGTAATATTTTGTGTTTTGCATATTTTTAACCTGAGAGGCTATGTCATTTAGTGAAAATGTGGAAGAGTCGGATACTAGCTGGTATATGCCACTTATAAACTCATAATAACTCTTAGCAAGTCACTTCACCTTTTAGAGCCTTAGTTGCTTTACTTGTAAAATGTGGCCAAAACGTTTTTCCTTTATACTTCCCAGGGTTGCTGGGATGATGAGTTGAAATGATGAACTTGAAAGTGCTTTGTAGTATTGTGGGGTATGTTGCTCACACATATAAAGGGTTATAATCTCTCAGATTATAATTAAATATTCCTCATTAAGATATTGTGAAGGCATATGATAACGTCTGAATTTCAGAATATCTTAAGAAAGAAATGTAGTCCTAGTTCTTATATGTGAACTAGAAAAGCAAAGCTGTACTGGAATATTTTTGTTAGGTAGAGGGTTTTGGATCGTTTTTTTTTTTTGGACAGAGTTTTGTTCTTGTTGCTCAGGCTGGAGTGTCATGGTACGATCTTGGCTCACCTCAACCTCTGCCTCCTGGGTTTAAGCGATTCTCCTGCCTCAGTCTCCCAAGTAGCTGGGATTACAGGCATGAGCCACCATGCCCAGCTACTTTTGTATTTTTTTAGTAGAGACGGGGTTTATCCATGTTGACCAGGCTGGTCTTGAACTCCCGACCTCAGGTGATCCGCCCACCTCGGCCTCCCAAAGTGCTAGGATTACAGGCGTGAGCCACCGCGCCCAGCTTACTACTTTCTTACATATGGAGTAAGTGCTTCTAAGGTACAAAACACCCTAAACAGCTTATTCTTAAATAATTTAAACATCTTTACATTTCTAGGGTGGTCCATTTTAGATTGTTACATTTTGATTTTTGATTTACCAAAGTCGTTTTAATGACATTTTCATTATAAAGTACGATAGCAGTTTCCTTGAAACCATTTGCATAAAATTCGCTCAGACTTTTGTGTCTCTCTCTATAAAGATGATAAAAGTTTCCCAGATCTTGATAGACGCTGGCCATGAGCTTTCTCATTGTTCTATCTCAAGTAGGGGCTGTTGGTGAAACGTATTTTTTTCTTATGACCTTGGAGCTTGTCGTCAGCTTTGTATTTAATTTCACTGGATGACCTGGGCAAGCCATTAACTGCTTTGGGCCCATTTACTCAACTGCAAGAAGAGGCAGTTAGTCCACATGATGTCTAAGGTCCCTTCTATCTCTGAAACATTACGATTTATTTTTGAGGAACATTTGGAAATTTGGTGTCACTTAACTTCCAGATAGATGGTGTTCATTATATGAGTAATGCAAGGTTAATCTCTCTCTGTGGAAGTTTTAAAACTAAAACACTACCCAGTGTTAAATTTTATTTTCAAAATTTCTTCATAGGTCTTTAGTCTGTACTTAAAACCTACTCATTAAGACTATCCACAAACCTGGCCCTCCAAACAAACACAGAGTAGGTCTGAAGTTGTGACATTCGGTCCGCCAAGCTGAGTGAAAAGCTAGCTAGCGTGAACTAGCGAATGGCAGTGTACGGTCTACAGCCATTTTCCTTTGCTTTCTAGTTCTCATCAGTCCCGTGGTGACAAGACTCAGCAGAGTATTCAGGGCTGGTGATGAAAGCATGAGATTGAGCTTCAGGCTTTTTTAGCTTGGTCAGTTGGGCAGGAAGTTCAGCAGTGGGCAGGCCCATGAGGAGGCACTAAGTCATTTTGAAGGGAGAAATCTAAAGTCTGGGGCTAAAGCCAAAGTGGGAATCCCAGATGAGACTCAGATGAAGTTTCCCATTGAGATTGTTGTTCTCTCAGCTGGCTTTTACTATCCCTACCTCATGCAGCATAAGCTTGTTGAAAGTTATTTTAAAGGCACCGCATGACTGGATAGCTTTCAGAGTGCCTTACAAGGACAGGGATTGTGTTTGTTGTTTTTGCTTTCAGCTTTGCAGAGAAGATATGCATTAAAAAAAAATGACTATTTAATGAATGAATGAATGATCTAATTCTTTAGCTCTCTACTCGCAAACAGAGTTATTACAAGGATTAAGTAACAAAATGTAGATGAGTGTACTTTATCAACTATATATTGTTATAAAATTTTCAGTTTTTATAGGGACAGTCATGATTACTGTAGTGGGCTGAATATGGGACCCCCAAAATACATTCATATCCTAATCTCCAGAACCTGTGAATATTATCTGATATGATACAAAGTAAGTATTACTTTATATGGCAAAAATATATGATTAAACTAAGGATTTTGAGCGGAGGAGTTCATCCCGGATTTTCTGTGTGGATGGATCCTAATTGTAAGAACAAATGTCCTCATAAGGACATTCTTATAAGAGTGAGGCAGAGGGAGACTCGTCAGACATAAGAGAAGGAGCCAATGTGACTACAGAAAGAGTGAAGTGATGTGGCCAGAAGTCAAGGAATGCCAGGCAGCCACCAGAAACTGAAGAGGCAGAGACTAGATTCTCCTCTAGAGCCTCCAGGGGGAGTGTAGCCTTGCCAACACTTTAATTTCAAACTTCTGGTCTCCAGCACTGTGAGGGAATATATTTCTGTTATTTTAAACCCAGTTTATGGGAATTTGTTATACAGCAACCCTAGGAGGCTAATATAATTATTAATAAATAATCTACCTGCTCTCTTTGGATAAGATTGTTTCAGCTTTATTGTTGAGGATGAATAGAGGGATTTAGTGTAGAAAGTTTTTAAAAAGTAGGTAGAAACAATATTTACTTCTTAATTTTTCTCAGTGATGTGAAGAGGGCTTAGCTGAAGAAAGATTTTAAAAACCATATGGGTATAGGGAGGCCTGTGGATTGAGTTTAATGAGACTTAGCTAATTGCTCCAAAAGAAGGCCAATTTTCACCCATTTTACCTTATACTGTTGATCTAAAAGTAACTGACAACATAATCCCCCTGATTTTAAGGTCCAAATTCACCTTCTAAAGACTTGCTGACACATTTTTAAAAAGAAAGACCATGAACTCCCTAGGTCTGTTGATTAAAAGTTCTGCATCCATTTCTCACCCTGCCCTTTAAAAATTTCAGTTTTCATCTCATAAATTATACTCCTTTCTCTGTACTCAGGCAAGATAATATTTGTATTAAAATGTAAAGGTGATTGGTTTTCTCACAGCGCAGCTACAAGGTGCTCGAGGGGATGATAGATTGGCTATTTTTAATGAGCTGTGTTTCTATTACAGCTTAGGAGCATTTGAAGCATTACAGTATATAAATTATAGCCTAATTGCCCTTTAGGCTTTAGCAGCTCAAAATATGCCAAGCTCCATGTCTTCACACTTTGACATTTCTGCTGCATGTGCTGTCTATAAAGCCTGTATACCTTATCTATGATTTTCTATGCCTCCCTTGGTCCAGCCCTCCCCCTTTCTGGCTGCACTCCTTGGCTTCTTTTTCTAACTGTATTTACATAGACTCCCTTGCTCTTTACAATGTTTGGTTTGTGTAGTGACTTCAACACTGTCTTAGATCTGGAATCATACAAATGCTCTCACAACTGGCGGTCGCCTCTGCAGGTTATGGTGTGTGGTGGGCTGAGCTGTGAACACCAGTGGGTGAGTGGCTACAGCTGGTTTTCATTGAGAGAGAGAGAGAGAGAGAGGGAGAGGGAGAGGGAGAGAGAGAGAAAAGAGCGCAAGCACATGCAGCAGATGATATTGAATTATCTCCACTCAGTGAAGTTATACATGTTGGGAAGAAAAAGGTGGTTCGTTGAAGGCTGTGGGTGTAGGGGGATGGTCTTGTTTCACTCTGACCAAGAAGTTATATTTTGAACCCTTTGAGAACTGGCTTTTATCCAAGTCTGTGTGTACCTGGCTTACTGGAAGGGAAGTATATAGAGGGGGGCTCTCAAGTTACCTGCTTTGGGAGACCAGAGCAGGCTAGAACTTTGAAGAATTCCCAGCCTGGCCTGCCTTTATCCAGCCCACTTAATGGTGTGATATAAAAGAAAGAGAAAAAGGCAGTGGAGCCCTAGGCTACATGAAAAAGAAAGGATCAAGGGTAGTAGTCAGGTAGTAGAATGAAGCCACGGAACTCGGGGAGGAGTTCGAGACCACAACAGACTGGAGAAAGTCAGCCTCCTGGTTGGATGAACATACTGGATTCAGGGAGGCATAAGTGGAATAAGGCAGAAACGGAACCTAAGTCATGGGCAGAGAAGCGTTCCTCTAAAAATATCTCTGGTTGTTAAGTCATAAAATGTTAGAGCCAACTAGACCCAAAGATGTCATCTAGTCCAGTCCTTTCATTTTACAAATGAGGAAATTGAGGCCCCCAGAGATCAAATGATTTGTCCAATACTCCAGAGCTTATCAGAAGATTTGGGACTAAAAATTTGTGCTTTTTGACTTCTTTTTATTTTTTATTTTTATTTAATAGAGATGAAGTCTTACTGTGTTGCCCAGGCTGGTCTTGAACTTCTGTGCTCAAGAGATCCTCCTGTCTCAGCCTCCCAATCTCCTCTGGGACCAAGTTCTGATCTGTTGTTATTCTTACTATGCTCCACTATCCCTTATATGGGCTCAAAAATAAGCCAGTCTTTCATAATCTCCTCATGTTACATTCTTCCTTTTCCCGCCCCCTCCCCACCATCTATGTTCCATTTTTACTGGAAATGAAATCAATGAAGTAAATGTTTTACATTTTTAAATTCTACATTCTCAGGCCGATGGAGAAAGTAACTTCTTGAATGTTATTTCTTTATTCTGAGACGTCTCCTAAGATATCTCATTCACAGTATGAGGAAAGCAGGATAATCCTAAAGATTTGTCTGATTGCCATTTTGCAAGTAAATTACAATGTTTTCTTCCTATTTTAAACACCTTGAATCTCGCGTATTCATATATCAAAGTTTCTCATTCTTGTGAATGAATAAATGAGTACATAATTTATTACATATTTAGTACATGTCAGGCATTTTGCTGAGTGTTTTATATGCATTATCTCACTGAATTCTCTCAGTAACATTATGAGGTAGCCCTGTTATTATCAACCCTATTTTACAGATGAGAAGATTGGGACTGATTGGGACTAAGAGAGATTTGTTTGCCCAAAGTTCACAGCATTTCTTCATCTTAAGTCCCCATTACATCTTGTCTGGATAGTTATCATAGCTTCTTATCTGGTTTCCCTGCCTTTAGTCTTCTCCTCAAATCCTTATTTGGTGAGCATGACCAATCAGGATTGCTTACAATAAACAACCTGTATGGCTGTACCAATGTATATGGGAAGAATATCCTCCCTGCTTGAATCTATCCTAAACAGAGTTATGAGAGCCTGTAACTTAACTTTCTTCAAAACTTTGGGTATCTCCCTATTTTAAAGTACAAATTTCTTATCCCTGGCTTTTGATAAAGCCCTCGTGATCTGCTATCATTGCTATCTTTCATTCTTGCCTAATTTCTACCTATCATCACTCAATTTATGCCCCAACCAATCTTGACTACTTATCTTTCCCCAAATACTATTTTTCTGCTCTGTCTGCCTTATCTGTTTATGCTTTCTCTTTGAATTCTCTACATTCTATTTCACCTTCCTGTAGTCTAACCTATCCCTGTAGGCCAGGCTAGCTATCAACTACATCCTTCATGGGACTGTTTCTGATACAAGTGAAAGTAAATTTTTACTTCCTTGTGTCGACACAGAACTTGTTTGTTTGTTTTGTTTTGGTATATCTTTTTTGGCACCTAACACATTTTACAAATTGTATTTACACACACATTTCTTATCTACCCTGATGGATTTTAAACTCCTTAAGATCAGAGACCATGTTTAATTCAACTTCATATCTTGCATACAGTGCCTGACACCTGGTTGTTTAATAAAGGTTTATCCAATTGAACTGAATATGTATCTAAGTGATATTTATCATGGGGCTATTGCTATTCTACTCATTTTGTGAACTGAGTAACTGATGGACAGAAGGATTGAAAGATTTGGCTAAGGGATTCAGAGGCAACCTCAGGCCAGATCCAAATTCTCTTGACTACTAGTCAGTACCCCTTTCACAAGACCCTAAGGTGTCACCATAGGCTTTTCCAGACAAGGTCATGGGCAGGGAACACATTTTCTGATCTTGACAGCCATATGTTAAAGTGTCAATTCCATTAAAAAGAAGCCCAAAACATGAGGAATTGTAGTTCTAATTGGATTTGGGTTAACATAAACTGGCAGGTCGTTTTCTTGTTCTCTGAGATAGTGAGTTAATTGATACAATTTTTCTTTCCATTGGAATTGTCAATGGGCTACAAGGTAAGAATAATATTCTAGTTGCTGCTTCTGGGGGGTGATTTTCTCTCCAGTATTGAAAACTACCACTAGCTACCATGGTGACTGATAACGGTTCTTAGTAATATTGTGATTTATCTGTAACTTTTTCTTAAGGCTTTGTTTGAAAGCTTATCTCCCTGAGCTCCACATTTTAACCAACTCAATAGGCTACTTACACACTGTGTTCTTTGAATCAGCCTGGACTGTTGTCCTTTCCCATGCTTGGCTTTCACTCCTTCCCCCTTGCCTCTTCTCCCTTCCTTCTACCCCAGAAGAAACAATTACCTGAATGAAATCTAAAGCTTGCTGGTGTCTTTGTTTGGCAGCTGCAACCTCGCTGTCTGAGATCGCTTCCCTGAGGGACTGTTGGGTATTCAGAGAATCCAGCTCCACAACAGCAGAAAGACGGCAATACAGACTAATAAATTTCTCTCTGTAGCTGCAAAAATGAACTGGAAAATGGACAAGCAAAATAAAACATGTTAAGATCTGGTATCAAAATAGAGAAATTCATACCTCAGAGAAAACAAGTTGAATGAAAACATGATTTATTAATCCTATCAGTGGAAAATATTAAGCCATAAATAAATTATAAATGTGCTCTTAAGGGGCCAGTTGTCTGGCTTTAGTCAGACAGTATTCCCTTTTAAGGTTTACCAACTCCTAGTAAGGTATGGGGAAGTGGGGTTGGCTTAAGCTGCAGTTATGTAGACTTTCCCTAAAGTTGGGGCTGACTGTGTGTGTGTGTGTGTGTGTGTGTGTGTGTGTGTGTGTGTGTGTGTGTATGCACACATATACACACACATACTGGGAAAATAAGCTTGCTTATCACTTTAAAGAAAAAAAGCCAAGTAGCAATTTGAAACCTAGTTTTGGTTTTCATGTCTGTTTTCCAATGCAGATCTTGCTTGCTCCTTGTTAAGGCCAGAACCCCTAGAAGACAGAAGGGTGCTTTTCTCAGAGTGTCTTTGGTCTGACTGCAAAACTTCCCCAAGGGTACTATGATAGGCTTTGATCCTCTTCTGCCTCTCCCCCTCTTAGCCCTTCTGGATGGATGAGAAGAGCTGTTGCCTGGACAGACCATTTTTTTGTCTTCAGCAGAGTTGGCCTTCCTCTCTCAACAGATAATGGGACAGAGACCACAGGAGAGTCCAGCCTTCATCTCCATCATTTCCCTTCTTCAGGAGGAGCAGAGCAGTGTAGGATTGAGCCTGGTGTAGGTAGCTTGGGATGGTCAGATTTCCTATACTTCTCTGACCAGCTCTGATCATATACTGTAACTTTGGATTCTAGTAGGATGAGGAAAGCACCCTGATTCAGACTAGCATAGTACTGGTTTCTTCCTGGACATTGTTGAATTTGGGGGACTCATTCTTCAATAACCTCTTTTTCTCTGTTGACCTCTGTCCTGTACCAGTGTGTTCCATGCTTTGGAAATAGGACTGTTACAACTCAACAAATCTGTTGAAACATTTTTATTCTGGCTTCTTTAGTGAGGAATTCTAGGAAGAACATCTAATTACAGGTAGTAATTACAGGTAGTAATTAGATGTTGATTCCTGAGACCCAGATCTGGCCATTTAGGGAAGCTAAAACCACACTACCTCAAAATGGGGCATTGGTCATCTCTACACCTCAATGAGGAAGCCCTACTTCTCTGCATACTGAGAGATTTCTGTGCACCCTACAATTCCCATGTTACCACTGCCTACTACTTCCTGGCTTTTTTTTCTTCTGTGGATAAATCTTAGGTGAATGCCAGGGCAGTGTGCTCTGTCTTTCCTGCCATGGAAGTGGAAGAGAAGAATGGGGTGAGGGGGTGAGGGGCCCATCCTTACTTCAGCTATGCCTCATTTCGAGGAGGCATTTCTCAACTCAGGAGGCCTCTGTCCTGGGTTTGATTTTTCTCTGTGGTGTCAGATCCTTCCTTCTTATCTTCTCTGCTCTGTTTAGCACTTTTTTTTTGCCTGACACAGAGAACTGATTTCATATGCCCTCTCAGTAAATTACAAACTGTGAAGCTTCTCCCAAATGACCTAATTCTCATATTATTTCCCTGCTTAGACTTCTACAGAGCTCCCTCTTGACCTGAGGATAAAAATCCAAACATCTCTCCCTATAAGGAAAGCTCCCTGTGATCTAGGATTTGAGTATATTTTGAGTCACGCCTTCCCTCATGCTGCCACCTTCCAGCCCCAGCCCTTCATCACCCCTAAGCTTTGGTCAAGCTGAATGTATTACGTGTCCTTTTATACGTCAGTGCCTTTACACATGCCTTTTCCTCATTCTCACATACCTTTCTTTATCACATTGACCTCCACGTCAATTGTGATACTTGAAGACTCACCATAAATGTTTTCTCCTCAGTGGGGTTTTCACTGACATCTCCCTGGCAGGTGGAACTAGCTTCTCCCCTCTTCTATGCTCCTAGAGCACTTGCTTCTAAACATTTCCTGACACGTATCCTACTACATTGTACTTGTGTGTTTACTTGACTGCCTTGGCATTAGATTGTGATTTCTCCGAGGGCAGAAACTATGCCTATTAATTTTTATTTCCTTGAAACCTAGAACATTGTAGCTTCTTAAGGTTTACTGACCAAATGAATAAATAAATAAATGCATGAATGTATCTGAAGAGGCAGACCCTTAACCCAAAGGCTCCTCTTTCCTTCATTGTCTTTCCTTTACTGTGGGCTTGATTTTCCTGTTTTGAAAGGTGTTTCAGGTCTATGATATTTCCTGGCAGCTCCACAGGAAGGAATCACCATGACTTTTTAGCTTACTCTTGACCCTGGTAGCTCCCTGAATGTGTCTTTATGCCTTTCAAGGAGGGATTATGTCCTGTTAGCACTTGACAGATGTCCTCTTCTGGCTGGAAAGTGATGAGAGTGAAGTGTCTCACACCCTGCCTTTCTAAACCAAGTGGTAAAAACAAAACAAACAAACAAAAAACACATTGGCTTTTTTCCCCTTTCTAAAATATGACTGGAAAAATAGGGAGAGACACTGAATAACTTCTTTAAAAGAAGAACTATCAGTCTGATCTGAATTCTTACAAGCCGGGGTGTTCACAGCTTTCTCTTGTTGTGTCTCTGTGGTGGGAGCCTCGGATCAGTGGGTGGTCTCACAGCACCCACACTGTCCATGCCAGCACCACAAGTGAGTTATGAGGAGGTTTCAACTATAACGCTTCAGTTTCACTGCTCTTGTGGGTTTTTTTTTTTTTTAAATCCAGACCCTTTAATGTTACTTTAACAAATGTTACTTTAACATAGTCTTTTGTGGTTTAGCAATGATACATTTGGTAGCCATAACTGAGGCAAGGAAGACAGACTGGAAGCTTCTAATTTTAAAAAATGTAAATCTCATGCATTCTATAGATAAAATGGTATAAGGCTACAATAATGTCATTAGCTGGACCACATGATTTATTTTTTTTAATTTTAATATAAAAATATTAAAAAAATATGGAACTCTTCACGAATTTGCATGTCATCCTTGCGCAGGGGCCATGCTAATCTTCTCTGTATCGTTCCAATTTTAGTATATGTGCTGCCGAAGCGAGCACACCACATGATTTATTAGTAATTCACAGACTAAGACTAATTTTCTGCGGTATTTTTCTCCCTCTTTTTTCTATATAACATAGTGGCAGACTAAAATAAGGTTGGCATCAACACTAGGAGTATAGCAGCATGGAAATTACATGGGCTTAGCTATCTTACAGACCTGGGTTTGAACCATAGTTCTGCCACTCACCACCTGCGTGACAGTGGGCATGTGACCTCTGGGAGCCTCAGAGGTCTTCTCATATCATAGGAGGTTTTCGCGTATCTAAGACAGGGATTACAATGCCTACCTAGGATTAAGTAATACAATATATATAAAGTGTCCAGCACAGCATATGGCACATACTTGATAAAAAATAAATGTTTGTTCTTCCACCACATCTTTTTACTACCCTGAAAGAATGACGCATTTAGTGGTTAGAATATTAGAACAGGGCTGGGATTAAAATATTCTTTCAAAGGATCTCTAACTCACTAAAATCCTTATCAGTCTGGGCCATGTGGCCTAGTTTGGAAGCCAAGGAATCGAGAAAACTTCCTGGGGTCAGTTTAGGTCCATGAGTCTTTGCCAAGGTGTCAGAAAGAACTGGGGCACAAGGTGCCCTCTGAAGATTCCTAGTAGTGAATGAGTTGACAGGCAGAATAAAGGAACGGTCTCCTAAATCGTGCAAAATTGGTAATAGGAATGAAGGTTGAGACTATGCCATTTCTTGCAAGCCTGTGGCCTGGATTCCATTAGGCTCACTGCCTGGATATTCCATAGGTTCCTCCTGGAAACTCATCATTTGTCATACTGACCTCCTCATCACTCTCCTGCCCCAAACCTGTTTCTCCTTCCTATGGCCCATTTTGGCAGATGGTGACATTATCCGTCTCGGCACTCTAATTCAGACTCTGGCTCCTTCATCTTGCTCTTCAACCACATCAAATCAATCATAAAATTCCATCATTTTAACTCCTAAATTCCCCTTGTCTCTCTGCTCTCTTCACTAAGGCTGCCTTGGTTTGGGCTGTTATCACTGCCCAAATGACCAGTGGACCCGTGAGGTAGTCTCTTAATTGTCTCATCATATCCAATGTCAGCCTGATTTATTTACTTTTTACTCTTTTGCAATTAGTCCTCCATGAGCTGCCAAAATCTAATATGACCATATCATCACTTTTCTTAAAATCTTTTCTTTGCTTCCTATTGCCTACGGAATAAAGTCTTACCGCCTTAGTGTCACATAAGTAGCCATGTATGATTTTGATCTTTTAAACATTTAGCTTCACCCGTGGTCACTCTTCCTCAGATGCCTTAAGCATCCACCACAATGAGCTACTAAGAGTGTACTTAATCAGGTTGCACTTTCCCAGGTCTCTGAGTCTTTGTACGTACTGCTCCTTCTGCTTAAAATGATTTTTCTTTTCTGCTTGCCTTTTCTTTCCCGTTCTGAATGTTTATCCTTCAAGATACAGCTCAAGTATTATCTCTGTAAGGAAGAATTAGGTGTCTTTCCTTTGAAACTCAACAGCCTGCCTCTTACAGCAGTGATTTTGTTTTATGAAGACTATCGGTAGGGATACCTGTATCCTCTAATGGATTTTGAGCTTGTGATGGGCAGACTGTGCCTTATTAACATCTGTGTGGTTCAGGCCCAGCACAGTTACTTGGCATATAGCAGAAGCTCAGTAAATGTTTGTTGAATGAAGAATGTAGCCAAGCACAAGCCCAGTATGAAATATATACCAGGCCTCAAACTAAGGATATTTTTGTCTTTCTAGTCCAATTGGTTTACATAGTAAAGCCAAGGAAATCAATAAAAACCAGCTTTCCTTGTCATAAGCCTGCTGTCAGTTGTGAGCACCCACAAGGTCAGGGCAGGGTGACCTCCTCTGTGCAGGCTAGGCAAGTCCTCAAGAGGCCACGTCACCTGATAAGAGTTTCTAAGGGCTCATGATGCTGCTTTTCCTTCTGTTCCTGGGAACTTTGTAAATAGGGATGCTTGTAGGCCCCCAAGAACATGCTTTATTACTGCAAAGAGGTCCTATCCTGCTCCCACCCAAAGGATGGTAGAGTGTCAACTCTCAGGCTGTGGAAAGAGGAGTGGGCTTTTGGTGAATCTGCTTTGCCCTAGCTCAAATCTCCTCATCCAGGTCTCACAACATCCTCCAATAGGACAATTTCTCTTGATCCCACAAGTAATCCTGTGAAGGAATAGCCTGTGGGTTTGCCACAGTCTAGTCCTTATTCCAGGAGACAGAGAACTAAGCTCCTTTATCATTTTGTCTTTGCTAGATCTGTGCCGTGGTAGAATAGGCACAGATGCAGTTTCCATAGCTGGTCAGCAAGTTATTTATGATTCACTTAGGCTACCGGCAGGAACAAGGTCAGTTTGCCAAATCTCAAATTCCTTAATGGGGACAGGGATGACTTACACAAGTCACACTGAAATATAATGCAACCCTTTATTCTATTCTAATTTACATATTCTCATAATTCACACCTTTTTAAGTTTCATTAGAATTCCCATGTGGTTATTAAAATTTTCTGAGTTCTGACTGAATTCCCAAAAACATTCTCTCCTTTCTCAGAAATGCTTAGTGTATCTCTTGACCCTTTACTATGAAACTACCTGTGAATGGAATTTCCTACTTGTAGAAAAAATAATGCTTAGCATCCTTCTTAGAGAGGCTTAGGTCCACTGTAGCAAGTCCTTAGAAGTTCCTATATAGGGTGTCATTAAATGTTTAGGGGCTGATGCCTAATGGAGAAAGTAGTTAAGATAATCATCCTCTTGGAGAGCTCTGATTGCTTGGGGATAAGATAGAGTTCGTTATAATTCTTATTAAGACCAAGACCCAGAAATGGTTTTGAAATTGTTGCTGGTGGTGCTCAGGTACAATAATCATTGTATTAGAGAGTGTATTAATTTTCTGCTACTGGCAACATTTCCTCCAGTCCCTAAAAGAAGACTAATATAATTATGTATGCCAATGGAGCCATGCCTAACCAAGTGGTCTTTTCTGGAAACTTACATGGTCCTCATTAATCAGTTGGATTACCAATTATATGGCAACAAGGGAGGACCAAGAAGGAGAGAAAGTACATCTTAATCTAGGAAAAACCATCTTAAAGTAAGGCTTTGATCTGTGGCCTGTTTTTCATAGATGGAAGATAGTATCTGATGCTCTCATATTGCTTCTAGAAATGTGAAGAGGTACAATAGGTAAAAAGGACAGGCACAGTTGAATTTGGCTGAATTCCTGTGTTAACCACATCTCTAGTTTTGTATTTATGTATTAATCACTTTCATAGGCAATATTACTTAAAGTATGGTCCAGGGATTGGCAGCATTAGTATTACCTGAGAACTTACTAAAAATGTAAATTTTCCAGCCTCCTGCTGAGCCTACTGACTCAGCATCTCTGGGGTTGGGGTCCAAGAATCTGTATTTTAACAATCTCTCCAAGTGATTCTTACGCAGGTTACAACTGGAGAAGCACTTTCTAGGGCTACCATATCCCAAAGTATATGTTCTATGGATTATTAATAGGTCCTTTGCAAAACATTGCTCTAGTTATGGTGAAATGAATTTGGAAAATTCTTAAACAAAGTTAAGCTTTTAAAAAATTAAAATTTTTTTTTATTTTTTAGAGGGATGACCACTGGATTTTGCAGAGCTTTCATGCTACTCTACTGTTCAAAATCTTCCCTTGGATTTCCAGCATACTTAAAGTAAAATCTAAATCCCTTATCATGGCCTGTGAGGCCCTTCATGGTCCAGCTCCCATGACTCTCTGACTTCATCTCCTATCTTGGTTGCTTTTGCTTACTACACTCCAGGTATGCAGATCTCTTAGCCAAGCACACTCTTACTCTAAGGCCTTCACACTTACTGTTCTCATTGCCTGGAAATATTAGGTCTCTGCTCAACTGTATCTTCTTCAGAGAGGCCTTCCCAGATCACCCAGCTGTATAAAGTGCAGCTTACTTCACTTGAGTCACTAACCCAGGTTAATTTTTCTTCATGACCTTCACTTCTCTGATATTTACAATATTATGGTTTACTGATTGGTTTGTTATTTGTCTCTTCCACTAGAATGTTAAACTCCATTTAAAGTTGGTTTGTTGTTGATTCTTCAGTGCCTGGCACATAGTAGGTTACTCAATGAATATTGATGAATGAAAGAAAAGTTGAATGAAGAAAAGAAATGCTAACAGACTTCACCAAATTGTAGAATGGAGAGTAACAACAGTGGGACAAAGGGTAGCTGCTCAAGAAGTGTGTGTGAGCCTCGCAGAAACAGGCTAGAGAGGATATTTGCATGGCTTGGACCTCCAGGGCCTTGGGAGTCACATATACTGTCACAATTGATACCAAGTTGTAGATTGTTCCCACCAAAGCCATTGAGGCATGGGGAAATAAATTTCATGTATTTGTGACTATAATCAGGGAATAACAATGACTGTTGAACACAGAATGGAATCCTGGTTAGCTCTCTAATGAAGTGTTTTCCTTAATTATTGTCTCTGTCAATTATATATCCCTGAGAAATCATTCATTTTCATGGCTTCGGCTGCTATTAATAGACACTGGAGAGATTTCTGTGGTTAGTATCTAATTTCTCTCCTGAGTTTCTACTGCCAGTGAAACATGTCCACTTAGATATTGACTTAGCACCTTCACTCTCAACATATTCAAAGCTAAATGCATCACTTCCTTCAGCAAATCATTTCCTCCTCTGATTTCCTTACTTCTGATAAAGGCAGCAATAGCCTCATAGTCATTGAAGCTGAAAACAGAATATTCTCTAGATTTCTCATTAAAATTGTTACCTACTTTTGGGCAACTGTTTTTTTTCTTTTTAAACATTTGTCTTTCTTTGTTTTCTTCTTTTTTCTGGTTCCTACCCTAACACTGGATGAATAAAATAATCTTTGAAGTTTTTGACCTCTGTTTCCCATCTATCATAGACAGATTCCTCAGCCTGATGCTGGAGATACTGCCCAATATGGCCCACCTTGTCTGTACAGATTTACATGCCACCTTTTCCTCATTTCTCTGATCTAGCCAAACTGGACCACCTGTTTTCTTCCTGATTCTTCCTGAATCCTTCTGTCCTCATGTTTTGCTCATTCTATTCCCTCAACAAGAAAGCTTTTCTTTTTGTTTATGTTTATTAACATCCTATTTGTTCTTCAACACCCGTATCAGATATCCTCTCCTCCATGAAGGCTTTCTCATATCTTCTTTGAGAAAATATGCTTTCTTTTATTTTTTTCAATGTCAACAGTTCCAATTTCTGGCACAGTCTACCTTGTTTTATAATAATTTGTATTCTTATTTTACTCCTACCACCATACTGAAAGCCCCTTGAGGGCAGAACCTTTGTCTTACCTCTAAATCTCCACAGTGGGCACCCAATAGACACTTACTGAGTTGAATGGAAAGAGCCTGCCCCAAGCAGTGTTGTTATATTATAGACTAATAATGCCTTTTGGCTGAGGAACTCATTAAATGGTCACATTCACATCCAGGCCTCTTGGGAGTGGTATGGCCAATATGATTAATTGTGTGACACAGAAAAGGTGTAGAAAGGTTAAGCAATTGCCAGTGTCACACAATAGGAAACCCAAGCCTCTCACATCCCAGTCTGCAAGTCTGATTTGAGCTTCTCATAAGAACACTCCCTCCTCTAGAAAGTAACAATTGCTGTTCATCAGCTTTTGGGCATCTGAAGTGCTTGGAGCAAAGGAAACTGAGAGGCTCAAGCAAATCATCCTTAAGGGATAAAATCAGATGCAGATGCCCAGGGCTCAAATGAGACATCAGGCAGTAGCCTTGTCTGCTTCTAAATCTGGTGGCTGGGGAGCAATCCAAAGAGGGTCTGCCTCCATTCCATCCACCCACTCACTCACCCTCCTGCAAATTGTACAATTCATTTGAGCTAACGGAACTCTTGCTAATTGCCTCTTACTGGCCTGTTACAAGATGAAGCATGGGAAGGGGGACAAAGCCTCCCTATTCACAATCTCAGTGGGCAGTGGCGGTCTCCGCAAAAGTAGAGAAACTGGAGCCTAGGCTATTCATTTTTGAAAGTCAGGACAAGATCGTCCACCATTCAGATCCCACATTATAATCACAATATTGCGTCCTGGGAGACCCTGTCTATTTCTCAAATCGTCTGTCAGAAATTTAGAGTCTATTTAATAAGTCAGTGCTACTTAAAATTATAGGCTTTTTTTTTCCTCCAAAGTGATACGCATTCTACATTTTAATTTCATTATTATTTTTTTCTCTGGTTGGAGATATGGGGAGGGGGAGAGAGAAAGGGAGGAAAGGAGAGAGAGAGAGAGGGAAGGGGGGAGAGGGAGAGTGAGGGGGGGGGAGAGAGAGGAGAGAGAGGGAGAGAGAGAGAGAGAGAGAGAGAGAGAGAGAGAGAGAGAGAGAGAAAGAAAGGGGCAGTGCTTTTCATGAAAACATCGGTTTTTATATTTATGTTTTAAGAAAGCAGAAGTGAGGTGAGAAGCCCAGCCTGATAACTGAACTTTCTGTTTAGAATTCCTTCTTCTCCATTGGGCCTTTGCTAGGTTTCAATAATTATTGCTCAGGCACATAGTCTTGGAGCTTTGCTTTTTCTCAGACTTGTACACAGTTCTAGGAAGGGTTGTTGCCAAAGCCATCATGTGATTTATTGACCCTCCACTGGGACAAGGGGGAACAGATATAACTTTGTGATTTTATTATAAGGAGGCTGGGTTAATATTTCTAGGTGAAACAAGCTACTATACCAAGTTCAAACATCTGAAGAGGGAGGTTAAGAAACCCTGAGTGTGGGGTGTAAGGATTATTCTGTCCTGGGGCTGTACAGACGTCGTCTGAGGCAGGGAGCAGGAGAAGAAAGGACACATTGTGACCCATTTCCAACACCTCCTGTGTGTAGAGGCGGAAGTTCCTTGCCTGCAGAGGGACACGCGCAGAGGAAAAATAGGAGAGTTACAACATGGCACTTACATAAACAACACCAAACTGGCATAAAACATCTAACAAAATTACACGACTTCAAGCTTGGAATTTTTATACAACATAAATATTAGGGTTCAGCCCATTTAATAATGCTATATAAAATCAAGATTTAAGGCAGTAATGTTCCACATAAACTCTGAAAACAACATTTATGCTTCTTATAAAAGCAGAAAATGATTGCATTCTGTGGGCTTTTCAAAATGATGACTATAATTACATGAAGCAACAAAAATGGATTGAATTAAAAATCCACTAGTTTCAATTTAAGTTGGTTAAGGGGGAAAAACATAGTTTCTGGCCAAGGGCTGAGAAAATTTTACAAGTATCCAAAAAAAAAAAAAAGTTGTATGCACCGTTAGGCAGTTAGGCAGCCTTCTCCTAACATGTATATGTAGCCCAAGAGTCACCAATGAAATATGAGCTGCTTCAAACCTGCTAAGTCCAAGAAACTCTTTAATAGGATCGACTGTCACAAGCAGAGCTCTTATTTTTTTTTCCTAGTGAACACATGGCCACCCTTAGAATAATTCAGTTGCTTCCCTACTGTCTTTATGGCATCTTGTATGATTTAGTATTCAATAGTGTTGGCTGTTTTAGACTTACAACAGCACCCCAATGGAAGGACATTCTTAGAACCCTAATTTATTCCTCCATGGGTTAGAGGACAATTCATGGTTCTCTCTCGTATTAAAGAGAGCTAGTCACTCCTGTAATGGTCTCCCAGTTTACAGGCTAAACTTGGTTCATTGTGGGTGTGTGTGTGTTTGTGTGTGTGTGTTTTGGGGAGGAGGGCAGGATTGATGAACATCGTCCCCCCCAAAGAAATTCAGTAATGCTAACCTATTGGGCAGAGCCTGACAAACTTTTATTATTCTCCTTTATGCCAATAGCTTTTCTTGAAGTTGCTTATTAGTAGAGGTTAGATTTGCACATTTTGGTTTATATAAGACAATAATTTTGATGGAAAGTTCTCTGGGAAAAAATGTCATGGCATATCCTCGAGACATTGCTATAGATTATACTACCATTAGCCTTCTATTCTTAGAGAAATCATTTGCACATCTGAGTACACCTTTATTTATTTATATGTTCTCCTTACTTTATGCTATCTTGAAGCTGAGCCTGGTGTCTTTCAAGGTAGACTAGCTATTGATTTTTTTTTTTTTTTGCTTGACCAGACCATAGTACAGTGGGGTCCAGAAAACTTCAAAGAGGTCCAACACAGAGGAGCTGGAGAAAAGGAGCAGAAGTGCAGCCTGTGTCTACCTGTGGGCATCAAATTCAAAATGTGCATGTACAGGCAAAGTGGTATTTAAGTCAAGGAAAATTCACACACATGCGCGCGTGCGCGCGCGACACACACACACACACACACACACCACGTTTAATGTTACAATGCAGTTTCCATGAGCCATAAAAAAGAAGATAAAAATGGTAAAGTCTAGTACCTGGTGTAGAGGTATATTGATCTGCCGAAGGAGAGCTTTCACTGCCATCTGGAGCTCGTAGAAGAACAATTGCATGGGGCAGTCAGAAGTATGATCCACACTTTCCATAGATTCAGAGCCAGCAAGCTTTTGGATCCATTCCCATTCCTCTCTGTATGTTGAGTCAAGTTAAAATTAGAAATATAACAAAAGTTCAGAACACAGCTCAGAACTTTCTTAGTGTATGTGTCCAGAACCTGGATAACCAATACTTGGTGGTTAAAACTCAGTGTAATTCATGAAATCTGAACTTTTTGCCACCCAAATGGAGCTTAAAATGATCTCTTTCTAATTTAAGCTTAGTTCACCTATCAAACCACATATACCTCAGAACAGCAGGTCTGATTTGTATGAATCGGTTTTTGAGATTGGGGTTCTCAAATATTTTGTAATAATTTCCTGACTGTCCTCATTTTTCTTTCTCTGCAGCTCCCCTGTAAATTCTAAGATCCTACATTTTACCACAGGGGGCATCTGCTGGCTAATTCTGCAGTTGAGTAACCACAAGACTCTGGTCCAACTCAGGCAACGAACCACTTGGCACATTTCAACCCTGGCCTGTTGTAATCATGGGGACTATTTTGGTTTTTCTCCCTTTCCAAAAGCTTGAGGAGAATCACAAACAGGAACACCAGACAATTCCAATAAAAGGAACCAGGGGACACATATCACGACTTCCATCCTCCTTACAAACCAGTCATCTGTGTCTTTATTCTGCAGGCTCTATAATCCTTCCTGATGAACTTTTCCAAATGCCACACAGAAGGGAAGGGAGAAGAATGGAGGTGGGAAGAAAGGACATCTGGTTTGCCCCCAAAGGCTGCTCTTCAAAAGGAGCTTGAAAAGATCAAGGTAAATGCCTCTTGGGCAACATTGTTTCCACAGGTATTTTCTCACAAGTCTCTAAACACATTCAGTTGGCCCAGTTTCTCCTTGGAGCTCTGCAGGGAGCAGCAGTAGGCTCTCAGGAGCAGGCTAGAGAGGAAAGGAAAGCCCTCCTCTCAGGGGATGGAAAGAGAGGAGGTGCTGACATATGTTCCCACCCTGGTGAAAACTCTCCGAGGCTTTTCCCAAAGGGCTCCACCAGCCTGGGCTCCAATCTGTGGGTCAGAAAACCAAATTGATTGTGGCATGAGCTTTTCATCAGAAACTACTTTCTTTTAACTAACTACCTCTTAGAAAAGTTTCTCTTTGCAAGATATCTGTTTCATTTCAAGTCTCACACTGGACAAGACTATGGAAAATTTACCCTTTGTCCTGGTAAGAAAAGAAAACCCTCAAAATTAAATCCAACTTCAATCTGGGCATACTGTTGGCTTCACAAATAATTGAAACCTTTAAGAACCTGCTTGGGAACTATTTCTTTTTTCCCATCACTGATACGGAACAAAATGAGAGGTCTGTGACTAGCATATGCCCGCATAAAACCTAAAGGACAACATGGCTACAGGAGGGTTTGTAATCAAGCTAGAAAATAAATTACCACTAGGAATACCATGAAACACCTACCACTAATCAGTTTTGGCTAGAAGGATGGAGATGGAACTGGCAGAGAAAAGGCTACTGCAATCTTTTGTAGAAATGAAAACTGCATTCTTGGCAAGGGAAAATTAGTTGGTATAACCACTAGGAGATAGAGTTCAAGCCTTTAAGAGACAAATCTAGAAAATGGATAAATGTAATCATCACTAAGTTAAACCCAAAAATGAACTATGTAACCTTTTGGGAAGGACTGAGGCGATAACTAATGTTGATTGTGGCAATGACCACCAGATGGCAGACTTAAAATCCAGGTGTAGTTGACAAGTGAAAGGAGAGAATATGGTAGTCAGTGAGTTCCTCAAAGAGACCGTTATCATCTTCCTCCTCCTCATCCTCCTCATCATTTCCTCCATTGTCATCAAGTAATACTTAAGAAACCTCGTGAGACACTAGAGTTGATAAAGTCTTGCCACTTTAGGGATCACATTTTAAACGACCAAATTAGAGTCTCCTTTGGCTAAGCAAATCCATGAGTGTAACTAGAATCTAGTTTATACTCTTTGGGAGTATCTAATTTATACTCTTTGAAGTCTGAAGAATTCTGGATAATTTCTTTTTTTTTCTTGTCTATTCCTTACTTTCCTTTCTTTATTTCTTTTTCTATGTTGAGCACAATTCAGTTCATTTTAGCAGACTTTCAGAGGCCTGCTATGAGGGTTAGTTGTAAAGTTGAGACAGATTATCAAGATTGGGCAACTTTCCCAAAGCTAGCAGGGTAATTCACCAAATGCCAAACTGTAGAGCAAGTTTCCAGAAGCTCCGGACTTGTTACTTCTTTTCTTCCATAGAGAATTATAAGGGTTGTAGAAAACATGCAAGGACCTCAGGCCAGAGGGTTAGAGTTAGGAAGAATGAGGGTGAGGAGATTTTTTTAAGATAGGCGGAATCATTGGCTCTATGAAACCCATTCCTATAGGTGATATTTAAAAACAGAAAACAAAAAGAATATGACTGTTTTAGATTATAAAGAAAATATATTGGAAATAGCAGTGTTGAAAGAAAAGGTCAGCTATTCATTAACTAATTGAATGTCCGTGGTTGTGCCACGAGAAATGCAGAGAGGAACGTGAAAGGACAGTGTCCTCTTTAATGAGTTCGCTCCTTCCATTAACCATCAGGCAAGCCCTCCTTATTCTAGTGCTAAAACTAAACTCTTGGCGGGCGCAGTGGCTCACGCCTGTAATCCCAACACTTTGGGAGGCCAAGGTGGGTGGATCATCTGAGGTCAGGAGTTCGAGACCAGCCTGACCAACATGGTGAAACCCCGTCTCTACTAAAAATACAAAATTAGCCGGGCATGGTGGTGCACGCCTATAATCCCAGCTACTTGGGAGGCTGAGGCAGGAGAATCATTTGAATCTGGGAGGTGGAGGTTGCAGTGAGCTGAGATTGTGCCATCGTACTCCAGCCTGGGCAACAAGAGTGAAACTCCATCTCAAACAAAACAAAACCCAAAACAAACAAACAAAAACTCTAAGCTCTGCCCTGCTCCAGTGTGGCACCTGAGGACACCTCACCATAGAAACTGCACTGGGAAGTAACACATCAGTTTCCTTTCGGCACATCAACTTGGTCACTTGAGCTACAGTTTCATTACAAGGAAAATCTTAACTCCTGATCACTTACCTAGAAATGTTATTGTTTTCACGGATCTTCACGTGGCAGAGAATGTTGGGCAACTTTTGGGTAACAAGAACTTTGATTTGATCCACAGAGCTACAGAGCTTTAGGTAACCCAGATATAATCCAGGAGAGAGACATTGATGACTCCTTTTGTGATAGGAGAGAATATCCTGTAGGGTGAAAAAAAAAAGAAAAAAGAAAACAAGAACCATCATTCTCAGCAAACTGACACAAGAACAGAAAACCAAACATGGGATGTTATCACTCATAGGTGGGTGTTGAACAATTAGAATGCGTGGACACAGGGAGGGGAGCATCACAAACTGCGGTCAGTAGAGGGGGTGCTAGGGGAGGGACAGCGGGGGTAGGGAGGGTGGGGGAGGGATAATGAGGGGAGAAATACCAGATATAGGTGATGGGGGGGGGGATGAAAGCAGCAAACCACCTTGCCATGTATGTACCTATGCAACAGTCCTGCATGATCTGCACATGTACCCCAGAACTTAAAGTACAATTAAAAAAAAAAAAAGAAAACATCTTGAAGGGCAATCTCAAAACCTTTTCCTTTCTAAGGCAGGCCTATCATGAATGAAAGGAGCTGTCACTAAATAATTAGGTGAGAAACCTCATGTATACCATGAATGCTGGGGAAATAGTGGCACAGCTACTCTTACCTTCAGGGGAATTCTCCTGGCCAGGTAATCAGTTTTTAATATATTCTACATGATTATTTGCCTAAGATTTCTGTGCCAGTGTAGACGTATGGGTTGATTGGGAATAGGTGGTGGTCGAGGCAGCTAATAAAGAAAAATTGAGTTGATAGTTTCTGCCCTTACGGATTTTAGTATTTAGCTGGGAGAAAACAGATATTTGCAAGAGTAAAAGCTGACAGAACAGTTAAGAAAGCTTTGTAATTTCTGGATTGTTAAAGTGGAGAAGTCTATTTTTAAGTAAAATGATTTAAAATAGAATCCAAATTTTTATAGTAAGTAGGTTCCTTATCTTGAAAATTAAAAGGTACTGCCAAGAGGTTTATTTAATTTATGTTAGCATTTAAGTTGTAGCTATAATTATGCACTAATTCGGAGAATGAAGAAAGAATGAATCAAGCATTGATTCTTTTTTGGCTTAATTTTTAAGGCTAAATTGTATGACAGCTAAAATGATCCTACTTCTATTTGACTTTTGCAATGTAATCATGAAGAAGATAATGTTTATAAAAGTATTTGAAGTCTTCATATTTTTTTCCTAGCATATTTTTAAAAAATATTGATATTCAAGTCATACTTTTATGAAATCCTTGCTCGTGTTATGTTTTTCAATATTTAACTGGTCTACCACTTCTAGATTCTCAGTTGTCAGTGGCTTTGCATGCTATTTGATTAGGTCTCTACATCATCATTTTCACTGAATTCTGTATCTTTCACAAGATTTAAATTTTTACCCTGTAATGGATTTTCATTGAATTTGCATTATATTGTCACATCATAATATTCCAAAAGCAGCAGAGACTGAACAAAGTTGTTGATTCAATAGTGTCAACCAAGTTAAGTTACAGGGATGTTTGAATGGAATTTTATTTTTTTATGTGGTCAGTTCTCCAGTGAACTATTTGGGTCATGACTTTTGATTCCCTATACAACTGCAGGGACTCAGATAATGAATAATTAGAAAATACAGACACCATGTCCCTGTCAGTATGGGCAGTGGGGGTTGTGACACAAAGTTAGGAGTGATGAGTCAGGTAACATTAATAAATAGGGTTTGGTTTTGTGTCCCCACCCAAATCTCATGGTGAACTGGAAGAGGGGTCGGGTGGGAGGTAATTGGATCATGGAGGTGGATTTCCCCCTTGTTGTTCTCATGATAGTGAGTTCTCACAAGATCTGATGGTTTAAAAGTGTGTGGCACTCCATGCCTTGCTGTCTTTCTCCCGTTCTGTCATGGTGAGACATGCTTGCTTCCCCTTCACCTTGTGCCACGATTGTAAGTTTCCTGAGGCCTTTCAGGAATGCTTCCTGTAGAGCTGTGAGTCAATTAAACGTCTTCATAAATTATCCAGTCTCAGGTAGTTCTTTATAGCAGTGTGAAAACGGACTAATAAACTTATTATAAGAGAAAGTTTCCCACAGGTTAGAGCATTTCCTGGTTTTCAAAAAAACAAGGGTTAAATAACTAAGAGAGTAAAGTTCAAATGCCTTACCACCAAAAATGATAAGTAAGTGAGGTGACGGATGTGTTAATTAGCTTGATTCAGTCATTCTACATTGTATACATATATCAAAACATGACTTTGTACCCCACAAATATATACAAATATACTTTGTCAATTAAAAATAATAATAATGAAAACAAATATTTTTTTAAAAGGGTAAGATAAAGGGAATCAACTCTACCTTTAAATGCAGGAAAGGTGAGAAAACAAACATTTAAATGTCTATAGAATTCCATATGGAATGAAAAAATATGGGGCCTCTGTTGACCATCATACTCTGAAGGAGTGATCTTTCCTCTGTAGAATTAACCACCTGCAACATCTAACAGATGTTATTGTATATTGTCTCCTGTCTCATCCTTTATCAAACACATGTTGAGTCCCTATAATGTGTCAGGCACCATGTGAGACATTGGGGTTTCAGGTGAATATGATGTCATCCCTACTTTTGAGGAGGTCAAAAAGGACAAGTAAACAGATGATCACAATATACTGAAATCAGTTTTATAATAAAGGCAATGTAGGAATACAGCAGAAGGAGGACTTATGTTTTTCTTCTTTCTTTTTTTTTTGGACTCAACATCAGACTTTATTATTATTATTACTTAAAAAATTTATTTTATTTTATTTTTATTATACTTTAAGTTCTGGGGCACATGTGCAGATCATGCAGGTTTGTTACATATTTGAGATGGAGTTTTGCTCTGTTGCCCAGGCTGGAGTGCAATGGCACAATGTTTGCTCACTGCAACCTCTGCCTACCAGGTTCAAGCAATTCTCCTGCCTCAGCCTCCTGAGTAGCTGGGATTACAGGCACCTGCCACCATGCCCAGTAAATGTTTTTGTGTTTTTGGTAGAGAACAGGTTTCACCATGTTGGCCAGGCTGGTCTTGAACTCCTGATCTCAGGTGATCTGCCCGCCTTGGCCTCCCAAAGTGCTGGGATTACAGGCACCTGGCCAAAACTACAACTTTCTTCTTTCCTGATCTTTTCTTGAACTAGACTGTGAAAGTAATGGTAAGGTTATGTTTTTCATTGCTTTGTGTCCTTAGCGCCCAGTACTTTTCTATATAAAATAGGCACACAACATGTGGAAAATTAGGCCAGATGCCTTAAACAGAACATAAGGGAATAGTAGAAGAGGGACAGAATGAGAATGGTCACAATTGGGAGAAACATATAATGAGCGTGTACAGAAAAGCAAAATTTAAACAATTTTTTAAAAGATCACTTGGCCCAAAATAGTAGACTAGAAAAAATTTGATCTCATGATATAGAAGGAATTCTTATCAATATTGAGATGGATAAGGCTGAACTTTTTAATGTCTTCTATCCTGTCTCTTCAACATAGATCACAAGTAAGTAGTTGACTAGAATAAGTTCAGTCAAGGTGGAATTCGGGAAATGAACACTAACCAAAGGGAGAGAAATGGTTAATGAGGGAAGGAAAAATAGAAGTATTCAAATCCACTGAATTTGATGATATGCACCCTAGGGATAGTTGCTAAACAAGCAGATGTGGCTACAGACTCACAGGTCATTATTTTTGAGAAGTCATGGAGAACTGGAGAAGTCCCTAAAGACCAGAAAAGGATAAATACGGCTGTCTTGGAAACAGGGAGAAACATGGAATGACCCTAGTAATTAAAGACTGCCAACTTATTGATCTTTAGGAAAAATGAGAAAGAACCATCAAACAATCAATTTGCAGTCATCCAGGAAATCTTGAGACACTAAAGAGGAGTCAATGTGGTTCTGTGAAGAACAAATCATACAGATAACCTTAATTTCTTATAACAAAATAACAGGATTCCAAGAACAGGGAGAACTTTCCAGTGTAATCTGCTCACTAGATAACCTGGAAAAAAAAAAGAATCTGGACCACGTTGCTTTTAACAAGCTGAATATCAGGGTGATAGATTTGTAGATAATGGAGATGGGGAATAAATAGTAGACATATTGAGTGATGGCCCAGTAGGGATTGGTCCTGAGGACCAGTTTTTTCAGCTTATTTATTGCCATTCTGGACAAAGAAATCAAGAATGTGTGCATCAAATTTGTGGGTCCCAAATCTGGTATGGTTTTGCTTTTCTGGAAAATAGTAATAAAGTTCTAAATGACTCTATGCATTGGAAAAATAAGCCTATGATAATTAGGGTTGAAAATAAGAAAATGTACTTGTAAAGACCTACACCCAAGAGTACAAATATAAGATAGGTAAGAGCATCAGAGAAAAACATGTGGGGGTCAGAACTGACTACAACAGAATGTGAGTTAGGAGTGCACTGTGGTTACGTAAAACCACCACCATTCTGGGATTAATTTCACTCTTTCATTCAATTTTTTAAAAGACTATTATTGAGCATCTACTTGTGTTTTCCTGCCTTTATGTAGTCATTTTTCCTTCTTTAAAATGTTTTGGAAACTGAGAAATGCATGGAAATGGAGAGAAGCTGTTTCATCCACATAATCTAAGATACACTAGAAAGGCCTTCTGTTTTTGTTGTTGTTGTTTCGAGATGGAGTCTCACTCTGTTGCCCAGGTTGGAGTGCAGTGGCTCAATCCTCCACCTCCCAGGTTCAAGTGATTCTCCTGCCTCAGCTTTCCAAGTAGTTGGGATTACAGGTGTGCGCCACCATGCCTGGCTAATTTTGATATTTTTAGTAGAGATGGGGTTTCACCATGTTGCCCAGGCTGGTCTCGAACTCCTGACCTTAGGTGATCTGCCCACCTCGGCTTCCCAAAATGCTGGGATTACAGGATTTGGGGATGCAATCCCAAAATCGGATGAGCCACCGCACCCAGCCTAAAAAGGCCTTCTAACACCAAACTGAAAGCCCATGGTTCTACATATTACCTGATTTGACCTCTAATCTGCTTTTCTAATCTTCATTTCCATGATAGCCCTTTTGTATTCCTTATCTCTGGTCAAAATGGATTGTTTTTACTTTCCCCTTACATGCCCTAATCTCTTTGTTTTGATTGATTGTTTCACAAATTCACTCATTTTATCAGCTTTTACTGAGCCCTTAATATGCATCAGTCATTGTCGTAGGATATTGATGACACTGAGATGAATACAACACGATCCTTCCCTTCATGGAACTCACATTTCAGTGTGTGAGAAAATCATGTGGGCAAGTTTTTCTCCCCCAGTGTCATAGAGGCCATAAGAAGACTGTGTAAGGCCCATTGTGGACCTACGGGAGGGTGAAATACACTCTTCCAGTTTCTACCTTATTTCTTTATCATGCTCTCAATTTAATCTAATTCCACCTATTTAATCCCTTCCTTCTTATCTCCTTCCTTTCATTCTTTCTCTCTCTTTCTTTTTTTTTTTCCCCCACCTGGTGAACTTATCTACCCTCATGGCTCAGCCATATGCCACCTCTTCTGCAATGCCTTCCCTGATATTTTCAGGCAGAATTAATAGCTGCTTTGTCTGTGTTCCCCATAGTACACTGTTTGTATGGCTATCAGGCTCTAGTTTAATTCTGCCTTATATTACCTTGATTTGTTTACAAGTCTGTCTGTCTTCCTTTGACTGGACTCCTTGAGAGTAGGGACCCTGACTTATTCATTTGTTTCTTTTCTGTAGCACCTAGAAGAGTACCTGGCACCTAGTCGACATTGAAAAAAATATTCATTAAATATGAAATGAAAAGGCCAGAGGAGGTGGGGCCTGGGGCTGGTATTTCAGGAGAAAATATGCTGTGCTTGTGCAGTAACTAGGAAGGGTATACTATTTTCTCTTCATTGATCAGAGATCCTGAGAACTTGTTAGAGGAACAATAGGTAGTTGCTTTTTCAATAACTACAGTGCTTTTATTTTGTTGGATGGGATATAAAAACCATCCATGATGGTAGAGGTGACAAAATAGTGGCTGGTGGTCTTTGTAGTCCAAGATTATATGGACTGCAAATAATTTAATTTTCTGAATTATTTTCTAAATTATAAAAATAAAAAGACTTTACCAACAATTTTGATTTTCAACTTCTCTTCAAAACAGTGAAAATATTTCGAGACTGGGATCACATTCTTCCACTGTAATTAGCTGAGGCTGAATCGGAGCTGCTCTCTTTAATGGGGACAAGAGCAATATGGTCTCTTTTACTTACACTTATTTCTTTTTATTTCAATTGAGATATAACTCATATACCATAAAATTCACCCCGTTCAAGTGTGCAATTCAGTGGTTTTAGCATACTTACAGAGTTGTTCAACTATCACCAGTGTCATTCCAGACCATTTTCATCACTTTAGAAAGAAACCATACATTCATCAGCTGTCATTCCCCAGTCTCTCCTCCCTCTGCTCCTGGAATCACGAATCTACTTTCTATCTGTATGGATTTGCCTATTCTGGGCATAGCATATAAGTGGAATCATACAACATTTAGCATTTTGTGTCTGGCTTCTTTCACTCAGCATTATATTTTCAAGGTTTCCATGTTATAGCCTGGGTCATAGGTTATTCATTTTAATGGCTGAATAATATTCCATGATATGGATATACCACATTTTGTTTACTCATTCATCAGTTGTTTGGCATTTAGTTTACTTCTACTATTTGGTTATTGTGAATAATGCTTCTGTGAACACTGAAGTTTTTACATGAACCCAATTATTTCCTAAGTCCCGCCCAATTCACTCATTTCCATCAATCTTTCTGATTCCTGTAGTTTTTGATCCTTGTGTTTGAAGCTGCTTAGGGGTAGAAAGAGTAGGAATGTGCCAGAAAAAAAGCAGAAAAAGGCAGAAGAGGTCCTGGGCATGTAAGGTATAAGAAGAAGACACTGAGTATCTGGAGGTGACAAGGAATGCCTAAGGAGAAGAAAAGGAAAGCAGGGATAAGAAGGAAGAGAAGACACGCTTCACCACAGCTTCCCTAGGATCACAAAGGATGCGGAGAACCGGAGGGGGGAAGGTGTGTACAGCAGCATGGTGGAATGGGATGGCCATCAGCCTAGGAGTCAAAAGTTGCGGGTTTGGTCCCTCTTCTGGCTGATATGACCTTGACAACATACTTCCTTGAAATTCATGGGTTCTTCTGCAAACAGGACACAAAATTACTCACTCATCCTCATTGGGTTTGCATGAGGATCAGATCATAGCATAGATGTGACAAAGTGTTAGAGAGTTGAATATATAGTACAGACATGAGAGATTAAACTTCAGGAAAAAGCTTGGATGGGAGGCTTCACAGGACTGAAGTGATCCCTGAAGAGAATGGCCAGAATTACTTAGCACCTGAGAGGGGTCTCTCTGTTGGAAATACTCTCATTACCAACTAGTTTGCTCATA
The DNA here is from genome assembly GCA_036589455.1 of Ateles fusciceps. Taxonomy (NCBI): domain Eukaryota; kingdom Metazoa; phylum Chordata; class Mammalia; order Primates; family Atelidae; genus Ateles; species Ateles fusciceps. The sequence continues at coordinate 4,866,143 of JAZHEH010001386.1, forward strand.
GGGACTCTTGTCCACAATAACTCTCTTTCCTTCCCAGGTAAGGGTGAGGAGGATTTTTTGCTCCTTCACAAATAAATGAGAGAGGCCTGTTTTGAAGACCTGGGACTTGAGAAGCTCAGGAATTTGAGGGAGTTAGACGCAAGTTTCTCTGGGGCCCTAGAAATTAGTAAATTTTAGCTATGGGCCCAGATTTTGTTAAAGCCCTTATCTGTTTTGAAAACCCCATTGTGGAACATAACTTTTAAGCAGCTTTTCCTTCATTGTGATGAAATGCCCCATAGGATGAATAGGCCATTACCAGAGATCTCTGTGGACTGAGTGTGTCCTGAGGGCAGCCTGGCATTGCTTGAAATTTTCTGAGACATGAATGGTGATTATTATTAATAAAAAGTCAAGAAACAACAGATGCCGGCAAGGCTGCAGAGAAATAGAAACACTTTTACACTGTTGGTGGGAATGTAAGTTAGTTCAACCATTGCGGCAGACAGTGTAGCCATTCCTCAAAGACACAGAATCAGAAATATTATTTGACCCAGCAATCCCACTACTGGGTATATACTCAGAAGAATATAAATCATTCTATTATAAAGATATATGTACATGTATGTTCACTGTAGCATTCTTTACCATAGAAAAGACATGGAATCAACCCAAATGCCCATCAATAATAGATTGGATAAAGAAAATGTGATACATATACACCATGGAATAGTATGCAACCATAAAAAGGAATGAGATCATGTCCTTTGCAGGGATATGGATGGAGCTGGAAGCTATTATCCTCAGCAAACTAATGCAGGAACAGAAAACAAAATACCACATGTTCTCACTTGTAAATGGGAGCTGAACAATGAGAACACATGGACCCAGGAAGGGGAACAACACACACGGGAGCCTACTGGTAGCGTTAAGGGGAGGGGAGAACATCAGGAAAAAAAGCTAATATATGCTGGGTTTAATATCTAGGTGATGGGCTGATAGGTGCAGCAGGTCACCATGGCACACCTATGTAACAAACCTGCACATCCTGCACATGTACCCTGGAAATTAAAATTAAAAAAAAATGTAAAAACAAATTTTCTGAGACATAATAAAAATCACTAATATGTATTGAACACTACTTTATGCTACTCTTTTAATCCTTTACATACTAACTCACTTATCTTCATTTTTGCAGAGCAGGAAATATGAGGGATGAAAAAGTTAAATCATGCCCTGGACACATAACCAGAAAGGGTAGAGTGAGGATTCATACCCAGTCATCCTCATTTCAAAGTGGTGCCCAGAATGTGATGTGATGTAGCAGAAAGAAGCCCAGGCTTCCAGTGAGAAGGCCCAGTGGTCATTACTCCACCGCCCCTGAGAAAGAGAGTGGTCTGTGGCCTGTTCTTGTGGGAATTACCAGCCTGCTTTGGGTACCACCAAGACCTATGTCTCCCTTTATGTTGAGTTGGTAGGGCCAACTCCTGACATAATTAAATCTTAAGTCTAGGAGGGACTGGATACCAGCCCTAGTAGTTTTATTCCTTATTTCCTCTAGTGTAAGACTTGTATGGGAAGGAGGGGAGAGAGAAGAAGTAGGGGGAGGAGAAGGGGGGCGGGTGGGTGGGAATGACATCAAGTGGGAATGTGCCAGTCAGCGGGGGGTAAATTTTCCACTTGGATCTGTGTGGAAACCCGATCCTGCCTCTATTTTTGGTTTCCTTCTCTAACAACCTTTCACCAGATTGGAATTTTTCTGCACCTGTAACACATTTTTAATGTAATAAGTCTAGGAGAAACCAGGTATTATATCATGCTGAGGCCTGTACTGTGTTTCTAGGAGCAAAGGTAGCCCAGACCCTAGTTTATCCCTATAGGGGATTAGTGTATTAGTCACCCTGTAAAAGCTCAATTTATTATGATTTTTTAAATGTTTCTTTTAGCACTTGCTTATAAAAGGTGAAGAGGGGGAGCCTCAAATGTGTCTGTGTTCCCTGCCCCCACCTCCTTCACACAAGCACATACTCTCTGTCAATTCCCTATGAACCCAAATTCCGTAAAATTAAATCCAGAGGTATTGGCTTTGACCAATTAGCTTACCTTTGCTTCACTGGCCTTTGTCCTGGTTTGGGCCAGTACAAGTAACGAAAAAATGAGATTATTGTACTTGCCACTCCTTGGCAGGGAATGAAAGTAACTTAGAAAGTAAGTTAGCTGTTTAGGGTGACCACGAATGGCTCCTGGGATGGAAGCTCATATTTGGGTTGTTTCTGTGCAACTTGGTCCTCCCTTCTCCCTTACTCCATGTTGGCGACTGTGGATATGCCACTGCTTGCACTGGACTCAGTGCAGACATTCCTGCCAGCTTTTCTACCTAACTGAAGTGTCCTACACAATTCATATCTATCACTGGGTTTATAAAAAAAGAAAGAAAAAAACAAACAGTTTGAAGCCCATGTTCACATAAGAATGTGTGAGGCAGAGAGAGTGTGCTGGACTCAGGAGCATACATGGGTTGGTGTCTCAGTTCCACCATTCAGGCCAAGGGCTGCATCTAAGCTACCTGGATTTTGAATTTTGGTGGCTATTCTGTATTCAGGTAAGTCTTTAATCCTTAATTTCATCTTTTGTCCCTCACTCACTAAAATCCTGACTTCTACCTCAGAATGTGAATGTAGTGTAGTAGAAAGAAGCCTGCTTCCAATCAGAAGATCTGAATTGAAGCCTCAGCTCTACCATTTTCTAGCTGTGTGCCCAGGGACAAAACTGAGTTTTGTGGAAACTCAAGTGGATATAGTTTCTGGTGTCTTTTTAAAGGAAAACAACACAAAGCTCTGAATTGCTAGGGTCTCTGCGAGGACCTGGAAGGGGCTTGTACAAGGGAAGGCTGAAGGACATCACAGCTTCATTAGCTTCACTAAATTACTTCTGTGTATAGCCCTACGTCATTTAACTTCTTTGAGCTCTAGTTCTTTCTTTTTTTTTTTTTTAGACAGAGTCTCACTCTGTTGCCCAGGTTGCAGTGCAGTGGTGCTATCTCAGCTCACTGCAACCTCCATTTCCCGGGTTCAAGCAATTCTCTTGTTCTAGCCTCCAGAGTAGCTGGGATTACAGGTGCCTGCCACCACACCCGACTAATTTTTGTATTTTTAGTAGAGACAGGATTTCACCATGTTGGCCAGGCTGGTCTTGAACCCCTGACCTCAGCCTCCCAAAGTGCTAGGATTACAGGTGTGAGCCACTGCACCTAGCCTCTCTATATTTCATTCCTAAAATGGACTTAATCATGCCTGTCTGCCCCAAGAGAGTATTGTAAGGAATATGCAGGAGTAAATACCTATAAGGCTGTTTTTGTGTACACACACTTATACACACATATGCACATGCAAAAATATATATAATTTAGAAATGTATTATTACAGTTCATTCAGATATTGGTTTAATGTTTTGATTATACTATCTAGAGATTCCCTATCCCCTACTCAATTATTTATCTCAATGTCTCTTTCTTTCTTTTTTTTTTTTTTTCTGTTTTTTGAGATGGAGTCCTTGCTCTGTTGCCCAGGCTGAAGGGCAGTGGCACCATCTTGGCTCACTGCAACCCACCTCCCAGCTTCAAGCGATTCTCCTGCCTCAGCCTCCCAAGTAGCTGGAATTACAGGTGTGTGCCACCACACCCAGCTATATTTATTTATTTTTTTGTATTTTTAGTAGAGATGGGATTTATCATGTTGGCTAGGCTGGTATTGAATTCCTGACCTTGAGTGATCCACTCGCCTCGGTCTCCCAAAGTGTTGGGATTACAGGCGTGAGCCACTGTGCCTGGCCTCAATGTTTCTTATTGGTTCATTAGCCAGGGCATGAAAATGCTTTACTGGGTTCCCACTATTTGTATTGCCAAATGAATTCTAAATCTAGGGAGTGATAAATAAAAATAAGCTTCTGCATTTTCAACAACATGTCTCTGGACCCTCTCCACACCACCACTGCATATGTAAATGGTTCTTGCTGTATTGCACTAGACCCTCAATAATTGGATTTGGAATCTTAAATATACTCAGGAATTAAGAAAAAACTACATACCTGGATGGTTATCAGTAAAATGTCTAAAGCTGTTGGCTCCTCAGGTGTTGATAGAGACTTTCTCTGGCTTTGCAGCTTTGAGATCTGCATCCATTTGCCATTAAAAAATGAATAAAGCATCTCCACCTCCCTGATGGTGACTATGAGTATGTTTCCATGTCGATCTTTAATGGGCTCATAGTAAACTCTTCCCAAGTTGTGTGTCCCAAGTAAATTCTGGAAACAAATAGATTACTGTTAGCTTAGAGGGTATTAACGCAAACAAAGCAACAAAACAGCAACAAAAGACACTGTGAATAATTATCTGATTTCTGAGAAGCTGTTTGCTCTTTTTTTTGCACTTAAACCTAGAATGTATGGCATCATACAAATGTACTTCACAGAAGCTCAAAGCAAATGTCTTTACAAGCACATTTGTAAAGACTGCAGAGCCTGCAAAGATTACAGAAGGCACACAAAAATTATGTTTTTTTTTTTTAAAAGCAAATTCAGTATCTGTAAATATCTCTCACCCACATAGACACACCAGTACATAAACCTCAGTTACCAGCACTTGAAGAGAATCCCAGATGTTTTAAAGAAAAATGTCTGATATTTAAAGTATGCATCTGTGGAGTTCTCAAGAGATCTGCAGTAAGCTGGTATGAGGTGGGGTTGTTTAAAATGAAGACGTGAATTGACAATGTAGCACATTGTACATGTCCCCAAATGACTGCATATTCCCTTTAAGATACTTTAATTGGGAAATTGGCCTGGTTTGACTTATCTGCATTTCAGGGGCTTCTGTTTATTTAAAAATCTGTTCAAATGGCTTATAAACTGGGTCAACTGAGGCAGACAATACTTTAGGAAGGTAGGAAGGGAAAGATACCACATTAAATGTGGAAGGGCGCAGGCAGTTGTTCCTAAAATAAACAGAAGTTTTATAAATATGCAGGGTTTGAAGATTTCTAACCTAGAACACTGGATGAATAGGATAAAATCTCCTCTTGCTTCAAATATCTATGATTTTTAAACATGAGAAAGCATCCCAGAGCTCCTAGCTGTTATTTTTGTGAGCTCACATAAGTGGTGGTGAGATGCCCTGTTAGCCTGAAAACAGAAGTGGAACTGGGATTTGTAAAAGTGACAAGGATGACCTAAAAATGAATGAGCCAGGGGGTCAATATCTACATCTATGAAAACACTGGAATTTTCCCTCACAGGTAGAGACTGCGTTCTTAAACCTTATCTACTTTTTCACAAAGACCAGACATAGAACAAGGAATTTCATAAATAAGTTTGACAGAAAAATTCATTTGGCAAGATTATGATTTCTTTTGCAATGGCATAATCACTCAGTCATATTTTTTCTTTCCAACATTTGACTTCTAAATCATAGAGAAGTGGGTGTGGCTTTTAGTACAGTCCTATGGGGTACTAATAAGAAGTGTGATGCTGGTAAACTGGCTAGCCAAAAGAAAAAAAAGGAAGAAAAGAAAAGAAAGGCCTGATTTGTAGCATATGCCAGTTTCTGTGGAGTCAATACTTCTGCTGCAGTGGGATTTCAAGCCACCCAGGATTTGACAACAGGCTTTCAAAATTCCTGAATATTTGACCGTTGGCTCTCTTGGACCAGTACAAGTTGGCTCCAGCCTACCATTGCTATTAAGCCTTTACTTATATTTGGTATTGAATTTCAGGGTTGGCTACCATTTATTAATAGTTGGACTTCTAAAAAATTATTTATCCTCTCTGGTCCTGAGTAGCATCATCTACAGGTAAGAGTCTTCACAGCTCAGACAGCTATTATGCTAATCCTTACCTCACAGAGTGTTTGACAGATTAAATCAAGCAACTCATCAAAAAGTATTTTGCAAACTCTCAAGCTTGATACAATGTAGGGTGGGGGCCTTCTTTACTGCTCTAATTGGAATCCCACCCAGGCTTACATCGAGTCCTTTTCAAGACACATCCCCAGATTTCACCTTCTCTGGGAAGACTTTTCCAACTCTCTGAGGTAGAATTTACCATCCCCTCTTTTGTACCCTACTGTTTCCTGTACAAACTTGCATCTTAGCATGTCTCTGGCTTTATTGCATGTATTGGTGTATGAGTTCACATTATGAATTCATAGTTATTTCATCTCTGTGTCTCTGTGTTCCTTGCACAGTACCTGCCACATGGAAAGAACTCAGTCACTTTTTGTTGGCTGAATTAACATATTGTATTATCATTAAGACGCTGGAACATGTGATTCACTTTGGACCAAAGCTGATGGGTAGACATTGATTATGGTGGTCTTTTCACTTAAACAAAGTTATTATCAGTGGTTCACTATCAGCTGTAGATAGGTTTTCTAATGGGTTGAATAAGAAAGCACTAGAAGTCTTCTTGAAATTTTGTATTGACATCAAATTGGGTTGGATAGCTAGCTTTGGGGAGAGCCCAATTTAAAAGTAGAATATTGTTGTGAAAATAAATTGCAACCATCTTCCATGAGGGAGAATTGAGGGCTCTTTAGGGCCTAAAGAAAAAATAGACCATGGTAATACCTGTCATAATCAAGGTTAGGTGATCTGGGGCCCCTGATGATCCTATAAGAGCCACCTGATGGCTAACAGGAATGCTTCTAGGTTATAACCAGAACAAATCACGGGACTGTCAATAAGCCCTAGGCAGAGGCACAATATTTAGAGGCCTTTATTCAGTTTGGGGCAACGTGGACATGGGAAGGTGAAGGAAATCCAGAGTTGGGATAAGGAGGCCTGAAAAAGAAGAGTGAAATTTTGGGAAAATCTTTTTTCCCCGTTGACAAATGTAAAGGACACAGTATTCATATATTGTTACTTAGCTCTTACTCACTAACACTTGTTTCTAAAAGCTATGGAGGGGGAAAGTTTAGCACAATCTGTGGTGTCATATTTTTACTGTCTTTGAGGGATAAGTAGTTTAGACACCTTTCAATGTAAGAGCAATGTACACTTTTCCCTCTTGGGGCCCTCTGTCATTTTCCTTAGAGAAAGAAAAAGTGTGGGCTCTTGGTCACTTACAGGCTTTCTCATCTTAATCTTTTTTTTTCCCCAAATGCTGAGATACTTGTGTCTCCTACTGCCTAGGTAATTTTAATTAAGAATAGACTTCTTTTCTTTTTTACTATAATATGGATAATTTTTTCTCTTTAAAGTTTTGTCTGCTCTTTTTGTAAATTACTACACAGTAAGGTGATGAAGTACTGGAAAGAATGCAGGCTTTGGAGTTATATAAATTTGGATTTGAATCTAGAATCTGCTACTTCCTATCTATGTAACCTTGGGTACAAATGAGCCTTTCTAGGCTCCAGTGTTATGATCTGTTATAAGAATACCAATAATAGTACTTTCTCATCAGGCTGTGATAAAGATGAAATGAGATTAAAGTTTGTAAAGCACTCAACACAGGGCCTGGCACCTGGTCTATTAAATAAATGAAAGTAGTCACTTCATGATTATTATTTATTATTATATATTAAAGGATCTCACTATAGAGCAGAAACCCAGAAAATAAGGTGCAAATGGCACAGTGCTTGATATGCACTGTGATGAAGGTAAGTACCCTGACTTCTTGGATATGGTGACTAAGCCCGGTGACTACTGGCACTGAACACAGTGACTAAGCCCAGTGACTACTGGCTCAGAAGAGTGGGAGAAGATCATGAGTGAGGCTTTTATGAGCCATGATAAAATGTCTGAGCCACAACTGAGGAGCCTAAGTCAGGGAATGCCTTGGTCAGAATCTTTTAGATTGGGTACTCTGGCCAAATTATGGAGAGTGGATCAGAGAGTGTTAAGACTGGTAGCAGAGGGATGACTTTGGAGGCTTTTGACCTAATTGGAGTAATCAGGCCATAGTATACAAAACTGGAAAGGAGAGGAGAGTTAATGAGATGCACCAGAGGCAAACCAATAGAATTATCTATGCCAATCAAACTATGTATAATGCCTTTTTACTTTCCTCAGAACTTTGTAAATTTTTATTCATTCATTCATTCATTCATTTATTATTTGTTTATATTTTTGAGATGGAGCTTCACTTTTGTTGCCCAGTGCAATGGCGTGATCTCAGCTCACTGCAACCTCTGCCTCTTGGGTTCAAGCAATTCTCCTGCCTCAGCCTCTTAAGTAGCTGGGATTACAGGAATGAGCCACCACATCCGACTAATTTCGTATTTTTAGTAGAGATGAGGTTTCCCCATGTTGGTCAGACTGGTCTCAAACTCCCGACCTCAGGTTATCTGCCCGCCTCAGCTTCCCAAAGTGCTGGGATTACAGGTGTGAGCCACTGTGCCCAGCCACATTGTAAAATATTTTAAATTGGCAGAGTGATCTAACATATTATGTGTCAATCTTCAAATTTCTTTTTCTTTCCCTTTAGAAAAGTTTTTGTGTACTTACACCTCCCTTCCACTGTTCTTACCTTCCTCCTTAACAAAAGATGCCTTCAGTATTTCTAGACATTTTCGTTGTAGAGACTAGTAAATAGTTTGAACAATAAATCCTACCCAAAAAAAGTGATGAAAGCAATGTCTATCATTGAACTAGGCATACAGAAATTTGGAGAGAAGGGCATGCACACAGTACTCAGGCCTTGATGGGGGCTCTGCAAAGGTGACCATTCATTGAAGACTATGAGGCTTTCTGCTCACGGTGCAGAACCAGAGAGCTATCCATCCAGGTGGTAACTTTGCTACAAAACACTTCTGTGATCCCTTTTCCCTTTGGTTAGATATAGTTTCCCTCAAGTGTGATCATTGGGATATATGGGTTTGGATTGACAGATATATTTATTTATCCAACCTGTACTAACTGAGTGTCTGCCACATACCAGGCACTGGGGATATAGTGGTAGCCAAGACAGACACATTCCCTGAACTCATGAACTCATAGTCCAAGTGGGTCACGAAACAGATAATACAAATAATTAACTCTGGGATTCTGATCGCTTTTCTGAAAGAAGAATACAAGGTGCTATGAGAGTGATTCACTTAATCAAGAGATCAGAGAAAGGCTCTTTAAGGAAGTATAAAAATTAAGCTGAGACCTGAAGGATATATAGGAATTAGTAAGGCAAAGTGAGGGAAAAAGGGGAATCGAAGCAAAGAAAACAGCTTGAAAACTAGCAAAGGATCTGAGAAAGACCAGCACATTGGAAGAAAATCAGGAGAGGGTGAAATTGTGGAAGCCAACGGATATGTCAGTCTACAAAAGGAGGATGGAACCAGGTGTACAAAATGTTGCTTAGTGAAACTGAAGTCATTGGCAAGAACAGATCCAGGTTTTGTGGGGGCCTGAACCATACAATTTTGAGGCCCTCTTTAAGACAAAGAATACAAAATTACAAATATAAAACTAGGTATAAAAGTGAATCTTTATCTAGAATGATAAAAGAAATCTCCTTCTCTCCAGCAAATACTAGAGTGTTTGGAATTTTGGGTCCCCTTTCCCCCTGAAATTTCTTTAGGCAGTTTGTGAGAAATGCTTCCTGATTTCAGTCCCGCTTCCCTTCCCTAAAACACTGTGGGTCCTACACTCACACAGGTCCCACGCTCATAGTTCATACAAATGAGAGATCCTGAAGCTCCAGCTTTGGCAGCATCATCTGCCTCTGATTTCTGGTGCCCTCAAAGAGCAGTTTTGTATGCATCATGGCAGCAAAATCAGAGAGAGGGTTAGAATTGATAGGAAATGAAGAAGTCAGTGGAGAAAGAGGCTACAGATAACTCTTCCAAGAAGTTTGGGTGTAAAGAAGAGAATAGCTTGGTAGCTGAAGGGCCATGTGGAACTATGGGAGGCATTTGGGGGGATGTTAAACTGGAAAGACTTGAGTCTTTTAACATAAAAATGAGAGGGAAGAGATGGGACACAGAACACACGTGGATGAATGAGTTTATGGTAGAAAATGTGAGACTATCTTCTAAAATAAGAATAAGAAAAAAGAAGATTCAGTTTGTGCAAGGAGGTTTGTAAATTTGGCAGTGAAAAAATCATTAATTCCAATTTTTTTCTTGATGAATTATACAGTAAAATCATCACCTGAGATGGGATGGAGAGTGTGGGGAAGGAGAAGGAATGTGGGAGAATAGAGAATGTTTTATTTTACTTTATTAATTTTTTTGAGACAGGGTCTCAATTTGTTGCCCAGGTTAGACTGCAGTGGCATGATCTCAGCTCACTGCAACCTCTGCCTCCCAGGCTCAAGTAATCCTCCTACCTCAGCCTCCTGAGTAGCCAGGATTGCAGACATGTGCCACCACGCCCAGCTAATTTTTGTATTTTTGGGAGAGATAGGGTTTTGCCATGTCACCCAGTTCGTCTCAAACTCCTAAGCTCAAGTGATCCACCTGCCTTGGCCTCCCAAAGTGCTGGGGGAGAAGGTTTTAAAATAGTTGCTTTATAGTGTGAGAAAGCGAATTTAGTAGAGAAAGGAAATTGGACCACTAGGTAACATTACATGTGAGAATTGTAATCATGAATTTAACATAAAACCAGTCAGCCCTTTTTTGTGATGATTTTTTTTTTATGTAGCATTGTGTAACTACTTTAGACATGTTGAATTCATCCAGGCATGGGATTTTTCCAAATAAATAATATTAAAGGAAAAAATGGAATATTTTTAAGGAAGTGATTAAGATGGGCTAAGGAGTCTAAGCTGGTCAAGGAAGGAAATGACTTCAGAAGTGGGCTGATGCACTATGAAAAGTGGTGGGGTCAATAGATTTGGAGGCTGAGGAAGACTAAAAGCTATTGTAATGGGAGTAGCTGAGTAGGGTCACACTGGTCATCACTGCATCACTCAGCATCTGACTGCACTGACTTGTAACAGCCTGATCCTTCTCATACTACTGATATCAGAGGAAAGTTATAGGAAGCCTCCAATAAACACATAATAAAGAGCCCCCCCCCCCCCCGAAATTCTAAAGTTGTTCAGTCTGTGATCCAGGCGTGTCTGGGCTGTATGGTAGGGCGATGGGAGGGTCCTCTAAGGAGTCTGAGCCTCTTGGACATGTATTTTATCCTAAAGAAAGTGTAGCATGAGGTGGAGTGGCATGGTGCAACTCAAGTAGGTCAGCGATGAATGGAAGAGGCACTTTGAATTCAACACAGTCATCATGGTCCGCTCCAAGAACTGTTTCTTGAGCTGGAAGAGAAGATTCTGCAATCAAGAGTGAGTTGAGACTGGGTGCAATGGTTCATGCCTGTACTCCCAGCACTTTGGGAAGCCAAGGCAGGTGGATCACTTGAGGTAAGGAATTTGAGACCAGCCTGGCCCACACGATGAAACTCCGTGTCTAGTAAAAACACAAAAATTAGCCAGGCGTGGTGGTGGATGCCTGTAATCCTAGCTACTTGGGAGGCTGAGGCAGGAGAATTGCTTGAACCCAGGAGGCGAAGTGAGCCGAGATCACGCCACTGCACTCCAGCCTGTGCGACAGAGTGAGACTCCATCTCAAAACAAAACAAAACACAACAAAACAAAACAAAACAAATAAAAACAGAGTGAGTTGAAAGGAAGAGCACTGCTTGCTAAAATCTCACTGAGCATACAAAGCAGCAAACTACCTACGTAATGGAATATATCACAAGGAGCAAAACTTACATTTCTGAATTAATTAATTATAATAGCAACACAATATAATTGCAGGAAGTTGAATTGTTATTATTGTGGGGGTTCAAGAAATGACATTCCTATAATTGCAGGTGGGGGCAAAGCTATAGAATTTTTTTTGTTATTATGACCTTATTTTTATGCTGTGACCTATATGGCCTGGCCAAACACAGCTTACATCAATTCCTGTTATGTATATTTCTGGGGTTGATATAACTGACAGATTTGTAGTTAGATACCCATTACTGATAAAGGCTCAGTGATCTCTTAATGACCCTAATTCCATGTAGCAGATATATTTTTTCTGTGCTAAGATCCACAAATTCACTTAATACCAGAAAACAGTAAAAGGAAAACCCAGAAAATCTTGTTTGGAATTTAATGCTACTTCTAGGAGGAGCTCTGTAACCTACAGATTGGGGACTTGATCTGATGTGATTGAGAATATGGAAGGATGAATAAATTCAGGCTTAAAGATAATCTTTTAAGAGTTGCTTTATGTTTGTTTTTTAATAAATAAGCAAACATGTCTATGCTTTATCAAAAACATCACACCAAGAAACTGTTCAAAATATCTGCTCATCTCCTTTTTCCATCTCCATATACTCATCAATGCATAGGACGCCAGAGCAGCAATGGCCCTTCAAGTGATCTCATCAAACTTCTCTTCTTTTGCAAGTGATGAAACTGGGGCTCAGAGAGGATAAATGAGTTGGCTGATTAATATCAAATCTAGAACTCAAGTCTCCTTACTCCTTGCTTAATGACTTATTCCTATACACTGTTCAAAAGAGGCTCACCTGGAGGAGATTGCTAAAGGTACAGGTTTCCTACATGAAACCTGCATACGTACAGGTATGCAGCTCCATTGTCCAAGAAAACTTAGAAAACTTCATATTCTTAGGGGTCTGAAAGAGAAGGGAGCCCACCCTTTTCCTTTCTTGGTGGGACTGGTAACTGAACTGTCCACATTAAAAAAATTTTGAGGGCAGATCTCGGTTGAAGCCTGGTTCCTTACCTGTAGCTGTGCTGTTGCCGCGAGCATCTTCTGCCGAGTTTGCAGCACCGTGGATGAGGATGAGGAGATCGGTACACTTTGCCTCAGCCACCTTATATCTTCCCACATACAAGACAGCTGCAAAAGAAGGCACACGGTCATCTCATCGTCCAAGCCAGTACATGATTTAGGTTGTGGCATCAAAGCAAAGCAGGGGAGAAGAAACCTGACCCCTGATGTTTGTTTTCCAGTCCATTTTCAGGCACACACGAAACAACTTTTTGATCTCTGTCCAACTGGAAAAAGATCTGAATGTTAATGAAACAGTCAGATCCACATTTTAGTCTTTGCCAAATGATCCCATAACTCAGAACAGTGGAGACACAATGTGACGGGATGCAAGCCTTTTTGCTTTGAAAATGTAGTGTACACATTACTTTGGTGTTTTTTTTTTTTATGAGATAGGGCGTGCTAGGGCTGAAAAGGACCTTTGAGGTACTTTATTTCTACCCCAAAACTTTGATCGCTGGAGACTTCTCAACTAATGTTTCAGAGATTTATGTGCAGTAACATTAGTACAAAGTGGGAAAAAATGAAATCAGAACTTAGTATACCTTCGTGAACCACAGAAAATCTTGTGTAATGGAACTCGTGTGAGAGTCATCTATTTCAACAATTGGTACTTGATCTTCATTGGTGACTAACATATTGTCTTTGTAATAAAATATAACGGCTATGTAGAGTCCCCTAAAAAGAAAAAGGATAATAAAAGCATTGTCCTCAATCATCTTGGAAAAGTAATTTTTTGGGGGACATGATAAAAGATGTATTTAAAATATACCTAGGAACGTATTCCTGCTAAGTATCACAAGTTCACTAGTTACACCTCAGAGGAATTACTGTCTTGCACAAATTCTCAGGAGAAAAGTGAACTTTATTCTTTTGAACACAAAAAAGAAATTTCTACCAATTTTCCACTCAGAACGAAAACCAGTGCATTCCTGAAAAAACTACACAGAACCCACCGTTTTAAGGTCTTCACAAACTTGTTTGAGGAATGGAACAGGTGCTTCAGGCTTCTTGAGACTGACTGTTTGCGGCCGGTGGTTTGTAATTTTGAACTTTCTGGAATATATTTTTAAAAATACAGTATAAATTCCACTAGGCAGATCAACACTCCCAATTCCATTTTCCTTCCTTCCTGCCTTCCCCTCGCCCGTCCCTTTAGTGTCACTTATCCTCAGGTTCATGTAGCGATTCTGCTCATTCATTCCTATAAGAAGCTCTTCTATCTTGAGATGTCAGTGGTTAACTCAATGAACAACTCCTCAAAAATGCTGGAGGTAAGTAGTATTTATAACTGTAGAGGAAACCACTTAGGTGTTTTGTTGATAACTCTTTGCTTTGAAAATTTTGATTTATTTTAAAGTAGGATAAAAAGACATGGAATCAACTTGTTTGTCCTTCTCCCTACTCCCGCAATTGCCTTTTAACATTCATACAATTCTCAATGCTGGCAAAGCTTTCCTTGGGAGTCTACATATTACATTAATTTTTTTCATTATGAAATTAATATAAGCACATTACAGAAAGCTGGAGAATAGAAAAAGAGAGCAAAACCCCACTTCTGCATAACCACTGCTAACATTCTGGGACAGTTATTTTCTTCATTGTGTATGCTGGTTTACAAAAATATGTGTAGGGATGGGTATGATTATCATCATTCTCATTATTCAGAAGAAGAAACTGAAGATGAGAAGTGAAATGAATTGCCCAAGGTCAAAAAACCAGTACCTGGGAAAACAGACATTCATTCATTGGACAAATATTCATTGGGGCACTACTATGCATGAGGCTCTGCAGTTCTGTTTATAACATGGAACTTGTACTAATAAGGATAGATACTTACTATACTTCCTATAACAGTCTTTGCAAATAACATTTCATGGAGCTGGACTACATAATCACTGATTTTAACTCTTACATTCTATGTAATGAAGGGAAACTGAGGTTGTTGTTATGACCACCAGACTACTGACAGACATGTCACTGGAGATAGGAATATGGTCCATATCACTGCTTGTAGGCATAGAAACCTGGGCAAGTGGCCTGTGACTGAGGGCCAGTGTGGCTTTGGCTATGATGATATAGGAAGGGGTGATTGACACAAGCATTCACACCAGTTTCAAGCTTATGTTGGTAATGGTTATTCCTTGCAGAACAAAGCAAAATCATTCTTTTTTCTGACTTGAACATGAATTTGGCTGCTTGAAAATGATGCTGCTAGGACTTCATATGGTGGAGTGAACATACTCACTACATACTACCTTTTCCCCCAACCTCACTAAAAGCAGAGTAGAAATTAAGAAAAAAGGAAACAACATAAACTTTTAAAGACAAAGAGATGGGAAAGGAGACAAAAGCAAGTAAATTTCAGTAGCTGGAAAGCAGATGGACAGAGATTTAAGACTTGAGACAGACGAAGTTGAAGCCAGCAGTGGAGAAAGCTCAGAAGTGATCTGACTCACTCCATGGTCTCCATGGACTTCTGGAAGTGAGGGGGTGAGTGTGAGCTAAAAACCAGGAGGATTTGTGGAAGTCTGTTCAAAAAGTAGTTAGACTTCTCAATCTCCCCCTCTACTACATGACTGGACAAATACCTCTTCTCCACTCTAGAAGAAAGCTAGTGGTTTGGTCTCTGGAAATCAACAAACAAACAAACAAAAACCAACCAACCAACCAACCAAACAAACCAACAGCAGACATCTCTGCAGTGAGAGACATCAGGTAGTGTTGAAAATGGAGTGCTGGTGCTGGTGATAGTGTACCCAAAATGAAGAGATTTATCCATAAATTTTTATACATAATATTTCCCTATTGGGTTCTCAGAACACTCATACCCAAACTTATACCTTCCAGGTAGGACACTGGAAGAAACTTCTGTGGAGTACTTGATCAGCCTAAGAGAACATACCCAAAGATTCTGACATTGGTGATATCCCAATGGAAAGGTGGTGCCAGGTCACCCTACAATGAATCATCTAAGTCAAGAGCCCTATGCATGTGCTCAGAGCTTCCCAATGGCTATTGATTTCCTTTCTCTGAAATCTAAGCATATATTCAAGGATCACCAGGCAGTTGAGTAAAGCATCTAACATGAAATACAAAAGCCAAAAGCAAGTAAACAAAAGAGCAACTTACAGAAAAGAAAGATTATTCTGAGAAAAGAAAATACAAAATGAAACAAAGACTATCATTAATATTCTGAGAGGTAAGAGAAGACTTGCATCCTTATAAAAAAGAGTGAAAGTCTATAAAAAGAACCAGAGGACAAAAGAGAGCATTGGCAATTAAAAACATGTTGTCAAAATCTGAGAAACCCAATAGAAGGCTTAGCAACTAAAGCTGATGAAATCTCCAAGAAGTAAGGCAGAAGGATATAAGGACGGAAAGTAGAATAAAAAAAGAAAAGAAAATTAAAGGATGAATATAGGCAATCCAACATCTGAATAACAAGAGTTCTAGTAAGATAGAGCAGAGAAAAAGAATGCGAAGAAATACTTAATGAAGTAATTTAAGAAAATGTCTTACAATTGAAGGGTATAAGTTTTCATGTTGAAAGGACTTTTCGGGGTGCCCAATATAACAGACAAAAATGCCTCAGTACATCACGGTGAAATTTTAGAACATCAGAGTCAAAAGAAAACTTAAAACCTTCCAGAGAGGGGGAGAAAAAAGTTTTCATATAGAACCTCTGGAATTAGAATGACATCAGACTTAGCCCTGAAAGCTGGAAAACAATGAAAAAATACCTTCAAAATAGGAAAAAACATGATTTCAACCAAGAATTCTATACTCATCCAAGACCTTGAATAAATGTTAAGTAGAATAAATACATCTTTAGATATACAATGTCTCCAAAAATTAGCTCCCAAGCACCCTTTCAGAATGCTACTAGGTGGAAAGCTCCACCAGGCAATACAAAAAGAAGGAACCCAATATCGGAAAGTGGTAAGAAGAGTCCTTAATATGGTGGTAAATGGAAACAGCAAGGGTGACCCTTGTACACTAGGCAACCAGTGACCAGTATAGACTGGAGCAGAACAGAGGACTCTTCGAAAAGATTCCTTATGAAGATGCAATAGAAACACCTAAAGCATCTCATTATATATAGAGAAGACTTATCCAACTGGAGAATAGTTTGGGGATTATCATAACCGTATAGAAAAACAAGCAAATGTACAATAAATGATTATTAACTACAGGGAAAACAAAAAGCTATCCAGGAAAGGAAAATAATCATATAATTTAATTATCATAATAATGTAAACAGTAAATACTAATCTTACTCAAATTCAGTATACATATATTAGGAGGATGAGAAGATAGGAATTATGCATGCACATAAGGGAGGGGCGGGGTAAAGATGTATCATTACTTTATTTACTGAGGTAATGACTAAAATTTAAAAACATAATTAGAAATATAAGCATGTTATTTAGAGACATGGGGAAAATACTAAAGGAATTAGCTAAAGGTTAAGAGATTATCTTTGGGGGAGGAAAAAATGCAGGAAGAAAGAAATTGCTTTTATGAAACTAATAAAACTGTTTTAAGTGCTTAAGTCATTTAATCCTTAGACAATGAATGAATGAGGTACATATAATTTTTATCTGCATTTTACACATCAGAGAAATGGAGCACAGAGCTGTTTAGGCAGTCTGCTCAAGGTCACACAGCCAGCAAAAGTAAAACCACAACCCACATTTGAACTTAGGCAGTCTAGCTTCAGAGACACATTATAGTTACATGTAACTTACATAAAAATGAAGATTAAACTAAAAAAATCAGACTAAAAAAAGAGAAAAGTAAGAGATGTTACTACCAGCTGGGAAAAGGGCCTATGCAAGCATTAAATATGCTAGGTCTGGTCACATGGTAAAACTGTACTTTGGCACCCTTGTGGTTGGATGGGGCCATGTGACCACCTCTGGCCAGTGAGTTTTGAGTGTAATAACATGCAGAAAGTCTTGCCCATATGAGACCTTCAAGAGTTTCTTTCTCCCATCTCCGATGGTTGCTAGCAAATATTTCCAGAGAGAGGATGATAACAACACAGAAGGAAAACTCCCAGGTGACCAGTGGTAAATGCACAGCATGAGGGAAAAATAAAGGTTTGGGGAATCATTTGGTTACTGCAGCATAGTAGGGCTCACCTTGACTGACACATGGTCTAAACTAGCTTTTCTCCTGAGAGCCTTGTGACTTCTATATTGTACTTCTCTGCTTGGTTTGGAGCTCTGGAGCAAAAGTTCGTTTTCTGTACTCTGAATGCAGTAGTTCCCTAGCTTGTAAGTGCATGGAGCATAGGAGTTTACTTCGTTCACGTTGGCATGTCCAGACCCTACTATGTGACCTACAAATTACATAGTAGGCAGGGTTTCAGTTAATATTGTTTTGCAAGTTGAATAATTGGATAATAACATAAATTCATCCCTATAGGATATTGCTATAAACATGATTGTTGTTTTAATATTGTAATTCATTATGTATGTCAGTGTACTAACACTGTGAACAATAAAGCTTGCTTAGTATCTCCCTTGAATTTTCATCCTAATACTAAGCATGCAGATCAGCTTTGGCCAGTTCTTTAGCCAAAATGCAGAAATTAATGTAGATGTTCATACTTCCTATTCAGGATTTTAGTAGAAGTGATTTTTATTATTACTCCCATATTTGGAATATGCTGTATATTTAGTTAGTCATTACAGTACAGTCATTACATCACCAATTACACTTCAATTCTAGATATATCCATAAAGTGCTGAGGCTGGAGAGTGGCCCCATTCTCAATGGGAGAAAAATAAGCTATAGTTTGCCAGGGAAAGACACTGTGTCAGGTGAATTTAATGTACCTAATTTACTCTTCATAGCAATCCTGCAACAAGCTAGATAATATTATCCTGACTTTGCTGATGAAGAAGCTGTGGATCAGAGTGGTGAAATGCTTTTCCCAAGAATGTACAGCTTGTAAGTGGTAGAGTTGGAATCTGAAATAATTACTTTTTTGTAAAGTTGGTAAAAGTTTATGTCCCCAATAAACCACGTAGTATTTCAATGTATTTGAATATTTTAAATAAAAATTTTATAGTAATAATATATAATAATTTTATAAGTCTCTGTGAGCAATACTTATATTATCCTTCATTATCCTTCTGCACATAGGGTTATGTTAAATCATCTTAGATTCATTCTTTTTGTGTGTGTGTGAGGTAATTTATTTGGCATATCATAAGTCAGCATTTCCCAAAATTTGTGCTTTGGAATACTAACACTGTGAAAAAAGTTTTACATGGCTCAAGAAGTTTGAAAAATGCTTGGTTAAGCAAATGCAATATGTCTCTTTATTAGAGTCTTTAATATTCTAATGTATATTTTAAGTTTCTAAGAGAGAAGGATGTAGAATTCAACATTTCCAAAACTTACCTGACAAGAGAACCTTTTTTAGTTGGGCATATTATAGGACCACTGATCTTTGGAACATATTTTGAGTGCTGTTTAAGTGTCCAGAGTATATTCCCTATAAAATACATTCTTCTTTTTTGGAAAGTTCTACCTTATGCCATACTTAAATCTTTCCTGATATTGTGTGTATATTTACATTCCTCTGGGAAGAAAGCATCTATATGACAGAAGTTAGATGGAAACTATAGAAAAAATTTGGCCATCTAGACAATCATTTCTTGATTATTAGATAGGAATCCAGTGGTAATGGGGAGAGCATGAATCCTCAGATAATATTGTAAAAATCTCTCATTCTCATGAGTAATTTCAGCTTTCCCTCTCTGATCAAGACCAAACACACAGTGGCTTATGAATTTCCAAGAATCATCTGTCCACTTGCTTTGTTACCTTTGCTGTCATACAGGAACCAATGGGCAGGGATGTGATGGAGAGGCAGAAGATGAGAAAGGAGCTTTGGTAACAACTGGCCTGGTTAAAGGAGCCCCTCAATAACCAAGAACTAAGTAGATTTTGGTCAGTGTGGAATGCTGATGGTCCTGGTCTGGGTAAAGACTTCTAGAGGTCTGGGAATGGAAATCCCACTTGGGTTTCAGAGATACTTCATGCATATTTACATATCCTAATGAACCAGTCATTAGAAGAATATTATTTTCTTGCAAACACTTGTCCTCATTTCTAACTAGAGTCAACATTGCTGAAGGGCCCTATTGTGATAGCTATATAGCAATTGAGAACAACCTTTTGCTAATGTTCAGTGTGATTTCTCTATAGCAAGCTCAAACTCAACTAGCATCTCCTAGTTTCAATGGTGGGTTTGTTTTTTCTTTTAAAAATTTGTTATTCTTAGAGACAGAGTCTTGCCCTGTTGCCCAGTCTGGAGCACAGTGGCATGATCATAACTTAGTGCAGCCTCGAACTCCTGGGCTCAAGAGATCCTCCACAATAGTGGATTCCTTACCCAGCTGTTCCAGCAATGCCCTAAGTCTACAGAGCACACGGTACTTAGAGATCTGATGGGGGCATGGAAAATGAAAACTTTATGGAGGCTTTAATTCTCCACATAAAACTAAGTACCTCTTCCACAAATCGTTACACAGATCAGAAATCTGACCCTGTCCCAATTGAACAGCCCAAGTAGAAAAGAAGCTTTTAAATGCTTCTCCGAGATTCTCTGGGTGTAGCTGGTGTAAGTCTAGGGAATATGTGCTCTACTTTCCTGTGAGCAGTGGTACAGAGGAAGATTAAAATTCAGGATGAGGTTACAGTTCAGTGCCCAGTCCTGATGTAAGGGTGGGAGACAAAAATGAAGTATGTCAGGAAGACTGGACTTAGAACCAGAAAAGTCCAGCATGGAGACCCGACTCTGTCTTTTCCTGGCATTGTGACCTTTCCTGGCATTGTGATTGCCAAAATGAGGATAAAAATGAGATACTGGATGTGAAATTGCATTGTAAACTATATTATTAATAGATCTGTAGGTTTATTATTATTGTTGTTATTATAATTGGTTGGGCTCCCCACAGGGAAACTCAGGAGATTTTCCTTGGAGGCAAAATGCTTTTGGGTGAATATCCCAAAGAGCTAACCCCACTGAGGAGTCTTGTGAAGGGACAATTCCGAGAGAAAGGAAGTCAGGGCAGCTGCTTTTTTTCTTGTGCTTGTTTTCAAACCGTTCATATGGAGAGAGGGAGAGGGAAAGGAAGGGACAGAAGGAGAGCGAGTCTCTTCTGAAGGGTTAAAGCAAGATAGTGCTGTAAAGTGATTCCAGATGTACAAATATTAATATCTCTCTCCC
Organism: Ateles fusciceps; assembly: GCA_036589455.1. NCBI lineage: Eukaryota > Metazoa > Chordata > Mammalia > Primates > Atelidae > Ateles > Ateles fusciceps. The sequence continues at coordinate 4,887,148 of JAZHEH010001386.1, forward strand.
TGATGAATGAGAAGGTATGACCCAGTTAGGAAACTGCTAAAATTACCGGCGCCACCGAGACCTCAGTTGATGGCCCAGCACAGATTTTTATCCTTACCCCGGCAACTGTAATGCTGATGAAGGGCTCGGACCTGCTGCAGCAGACCTTCCAAGACTTCACTCTGTCCCTTGTGTCTGGGCTCTCTGTCGTCATAGTCTTTCCAGTCTATTGAACAAAAGAAATAAACATAGTGAAATTTTAAAGCAGGGGAGGCCTCTTCGTTGCCCTGCCTCAGGAGCTGGAGTTTTGCTCATGCTACCCACAGACTCCGCGGATGAGCACCCCACACTTGCAAAGCTAGCAGGCGATGCCAGGGATTTGGAAGCTGCCATTGTTCAGAGCTCAGGGCAAAACAGTAATTGTGGTTGGTTTCTTGTGTCGGGCAGTCTTAGGGCAAGAGAAAATGGTAATTGAAAGCCAAAAGAAAATAGGAATTTGGGAGCCCAATCTCACCTCTTCCAACCCCTTCTCCCCTTTTAGGATTCTATATCCTAATAAGTTCCTCTGCCATCTCTCCACAAAGCACCCTGAGTCTCAACTGGATTTTCACAGTAGGAAAGAAAGGGGTGGGAATGTGCAGACTAGATGAAATCCACAGTCCCAGTGCTTTTATTGTAGGTTTCACACTTATGGCCAAATTGACATTTCTTTCCAAGGAAAGAGCCCATGTCAGATGCCAAGAAATGGAAATCTACATTTTGCTGTAATGAATGTCTGCTTTGGTTAGCTGGCACAGCAGCCCCTGCACATACTCTGAGCCACCAACCACCCTGTCTGCTCAGTCTCTAAATATACAGTATTAGCTTACAAGGCAAATTTAAATTGCAATACCCACTGAGATTTTTCTCCCCCCTTCTATTTTCATTCCGTTTAGCTATAATGATATCAAGAGTAATAACCCATATGGGACTAATGTCAAGATTGTAATTCTGCTGTCTCCACTCTTAATTTTTTTTTTTTTCAGCAGGTCAGTCATTTCAAGGTCCATCCCTTCTTTCATTTTCTTTCCTCGTTTTCCTTTCTGGAGGGGAAAAACAGAAAGCAACAATTTAATGTGCTCCTTAGTTGAGATGCTTTCTCTAAAATTGCTTGTCATTCTTCCCCAGAAAAGCCAATTCGTTCCTGAGTGTATCTTGGGCTTAAATTCTAGTTGAACAAGTTTCAAACTCCTTCCCCCACACATTTATTTTAAAATATGGGGTGTCTTTCATTCAGAAACTTAAGTAGATGTCATGACAGTTAAAGTTAGTTAAAAGCATTCCATAGGGGTTCATCCAAGGCCCAGGTATATAGCACAGTTAGGAGGACCATAGATTCTGAAGTCAGGTAAACCCAGGTGTGAATCCTGGTTCCTCCAATTCCTAGCTCAGTGTCTGCAGGTAAGTTACTTATACCAACAGGGCCTCTACTTCCTAACATAAAAAATGAGGATAGTATCTACTTTGCAGGATATTTGTGAGGATTAAATGAGAGATATCCTAGGTATCTGGCACAATGCCCATTACATGACAGGCATTTTGTAAATATAACTTAAAAGGAAAAGAATTCATGATGGAAACACCATTTCTTACCCTATCAGATGATGACCTACGAAGAAGGGGGACTCAGAGATTTTCTAATCCTTCTTCCTTTCCACCCTCCTCCATGTACCTGTCTTTATTTTACTTTTTAGGAGACAGAGGCTAATATAACCAATCCAGTCCTATATGACTCAGCTTGTTAGTGGCACAGCCAGAGCAATAATATCATCTCCTCACCCTTCATATATTGCTCATTTCATATACCATGGACATGCTTTTTATTTGTCTATTTTCTCTTGGGAAGGAAGGTCAGAAGCCTGGTTGGAGTTTGCGCAGTGCGGCTTAATTGTGGTCAACGCTGGAGACAGGAAATTGGCATAGGTACCTTTTGTAGACTCTTTGTTCCTTGTGGTCAAGAACCATGACTTAATTTCTCTTTGCCTCAGATTTTTTTTTCTTTATAGAGTGAGTTTTTTTTCTCTTTCTTTCGTTTTTTTTTCTGAGAAGGAGTCTCTCTCTGTCACTTAAGCTGGGATGCAGTGGTGCAATCTTGGCTCACTGCAACCTCTGCCTCACAGGTTCAAGTGATTCTCCTGCCTCAGCCTCCTGAGTAGCTGGGATTACAAGTGTGTGCCCATAGGCCCGGCTAATTTTTGTAGCTTTAGTAGAGATGCGGTTTTGCCATGTTGGCCAGGCTAGTCTCAAACTTCTGACCTCAAGTGATCTGTCCGTCTCGGCTTCCCAAAATGCTGGGATTAGAGGCATGAACCACCACACCTGGCCTTTTTTTTTTTTTTTTTTTGAGATGGAGTCTTGATATGTTGCCCAGGCTGGAGTGCAGTGGCATGATCTCAGTTCACTGCAACCTCCACCTCCCGAGTTCAAGTGATTCTCCTGCCTCAGCGTCCCTAGGCATGTGCCACCAGGCCTGGCTATTTTTTGCATTTTTAGTAGAGACGAGGTTTCACCATGTTGGCCAGGCTGGTCTTGAACTCCTGACCTCAGGTGATTCACCCGCCTTGGCCTCCCAAAGTGCTGGGATTACAGAGTTTTTAAATCTCTTTTTAATTTGCTTGAGGTTTGAGAAAACAAAGCACCATCTGGGGCACATAGCAGATACATTAAATGTTGGTGAGGCATTGTGAATAAAAGCGTGATGGTGTTCAGGTAGGATAAAATGGGAAGGGATTTTTACTGGAAAGTTCAAAAATGTTTGAGGAAATAAACACTTGGTAACCTTTAGATCATTTTTAGCACACCCAGAATTGGGGCATAGTGAGAATAAACATTGCTCTCATAGATTCCCAAAGGCCACTAGGAGTTTGTTCTCTTAGTTGGATGAATGCATCTGAAGTGCTCATGACAAGATAAGCAAGGTTGTGTGTTTGAGTAAGACTTCTAGGTGGCTGAATTACCACGTGTCCTCGAACATGCTAATGCATTCTAAGGAGTCTGACTGCTGCCATCAATGTGAGGAGAGCTGAAATAGGTCTGTCTCTTTCAGCCCTATGACATCAGAGGCGAGCTCCATCTGATGACTTTATGATACGTTAGAAAATTGCTAATGCTAAATTGCAGCCCAAGTGAGCACTGGACATAATGCCAAGGTTTTTGGAAAGAATGAGTTTTTCTCATAGATGTTTGGAAGGTTCTGACGACTACATAAAATAGGAGACTTTAGGGATGAGGGAGAAAATTGAAAATATATTAAGAAATCAGGAACCTGACAGGAATAAACTTAGCATGGTAGGAAAAGAGCGGATTGTGCCACATAATACGGCTCACTGTTCTGGTAATGAGACACTTCAACTGCAACACAATGCCGAGCTCACATTCACTGGCGATATCAGGACTTTCCTGATCGTAACTCAGACAAGCCTGTCTGGGTCCTTTTCTCTTATTATGTACCATACCACATAACATAAGTCTATAAAAACACATTAAGGCCTTTTGTAAAAATATATAAAAAAAAGTTTTATAGCCTACTGGAACATATTACCAAATTTCCAATTACCCTGTCATGTTAGAATACATTGTCCTCTAGTAAATATCCGAATACCGATATATATGTTACATCACAATGTCGTACTCTGTTTATAAATAGGAGTGTTTTTATATTGTTCCTTCCAAGTGATAGGGCATGTCTGCAACAACTATAACCTTGTTAGGATTTCAGTTCTTTGCCCGTTATCCTTACTAATCAAATATACCATTTTAGAAAGTGTTGCTATTTGATATGTTAATTACCAGTTAATAAGTGACCACTCCTCCCAGTCTGAACAACTATTCTGGTCATTCTGGAGACAGCACTTCCAATGGGCTGTGAGAGACAGTGTCTGAGTGGAACTTGCAGTTTATAGAACCTGAACATCTGATCTTTATCAGCAAATGCATCTACATACAGATCAGAACTTGCATTTGGAGTAGGTTTCCCCCACACACCTGCCTCACTTTCAGGTCAACTGAGACTAGCATTTTTGTGCATATTCTGTCCCTCCCATAACACACACACACTACACTCCATCCCCAACATGAGACTGATCCCTTGTTATCTTAATCTTGGAATTCACAGTTTGTGTTTCTGACAAATCTTCGATAAAAAGATGACTAGAAATAAAAAGATGACTAGTCCAAATAAGGCTAGAATAACGAAATCATCAAATGCCAGGAGAGTCAGGGACCCTAGGGATCTCACACACATTGGTGGTCCAAGGCCCTGTCTGACCTGGTGTCATCTGAATCCACCAGAGATGGTAGTCAGGCATGGCTGGCTGGCTCTTAATCTGCCCGATAGTAGGGCGTTAGTTACCGTAACATAGAAGACATGCAAGAACCTTGACCAATTCAGGCTAGAATCCTGGCTCAGCCATGTACCAGTGTTGTGACCTTCGGAAAGGCAACATTTCTGAACCCCAATTCAGATGTTGGACTTTGCATACATGTGCCTCTATGTTTATAGTTCCCTCATCTGTAAAATGTGCCCAATAATAAATCACCTTGAGAGGTACGTCATGAAGATTAAATTAGTTAATCCATGTGAAGTACTTAGATTAATGCCTTCCATGTAATGAGTCTGATAAAGGTTATCTTGGATGGGGATAGAGATGCAGATGATAGTGACAATGATGCTTAGCTACAAGACAGAAACAATGATGAAGGATAGCTGCAAGGATTAAGAGATACTGAATGTGAAAGCTCTTTACATACTGCCTGACTCATGGCTGGTCTTGGGTAAATGGCTGTTATAAAACAATACACAGACATATCCATAATCTCATAACTCAAATGTCCACTGTTAAATTTTGAGAGTTATTAAGACACGTAGACACACCCTACCAAATTATATGCAAATCTACAGTTAAATGTTACGTGAAAAAAATCCCACATTTTGCATTTTTTTTTTTACATAAAACTTATACGGCAGGAGTTTTTTTCCACACAATGAATGTTTTTTTAAAAGGCCATTTTTAGTGATTGTATTTTACTTGTAATTATGGGTATAAATATAGATACATTATATTTTACTACTAAATTAATACTGGATATTTAGTTCTTCCTACCACACATGATGCTTCACTTTATGAGTACATTGCTATACGTCATTGTACAGACTCATTTGTCTGCATTTCTTTTCACTTAGGTTAGATTCCTAGATGTAGAGTTATGGAGTAAAAAGAAACAGATTTTCTTAAGGCAGTTGATATAACATGGCACATTGTGTTCCATAAAGGATGTAGCAGTTTGTACTCTCACAAGAAACATACGATATCACTTTCAACACTCACATTAATAAAGTGTTTTCAAAAATGAAAATATAATTCACAGCACTGGGTTCATTACATAGAAAAATCTGTCGTATGTTATGTCCGGAGATATTTATTCTGATTGATTACATTTTCTGGTTAATGGAGAGTGCCCAAACATACCAGGCACAGACTGTTAATTTTCAAATAACCAGAAAGCCTTTGCTGGGTTTCTCAGCCACCGCTACAAATGTTATAGATTATATTTGTGGGTTTGTAGTAGAATGCTGTTGGTAAGAAAGCTTTTTTTCTGACAGAGTGTCAGATCAGTAAGATCTGTTGGATTTCATCTTATCAGGTCGATGTGGGTGTGTGCACTGTGGGTAAGGAAGGGAAGAGGAGAGCGACAATGGACTGTATGTACTCTGGGCTGCCACTCCCACCATGGCATCTGATCCATCCCCACAGGAGCCCTGTGAAAGGGTGCAGCTAGACCCTTTTTACAGACGTGGAATTGAGTCTCAGAGACTTGGTTTTTGTTTTTCTCTTTAGAGGCAGGGTCTCGCTCTGTAGTGATCATAGCTCACTACAGCCTCGAACCCTCTAATCCTAGGCTCAAGAGATCCTCCTGCTTCAGCCTCCCTAGTAACTGGGACTACAGGCATGAGCCACCATGCCTGGCTGTTAAACAACTTTTGAAGGCTACACAGATGGTAAGAGGCATCATGGGCATCAAATTCAGGCTGTTTCCAAATTCCTTCTCCTTTTACTCCACTGAGCTGCTTCCCCAGGAGCATTTCCGCAGGGGAATCATTCATTATGTGGCCCAGATGCTGCCCTGAGAGGGTCTTGTTGGTTGCAAGCAGTGGGGGAAGGGAATGGCAATGGCACCCTGAGGATGGAGTTGCAGCTGGAGTCTGTTACCATGCTGGAGAGAGTTCACAGCCACCACCTACTAGAAGGAGAGGCGCATGCCGGTGTCGTGGTCTGAGCGGGTCCCCATCCTTTCATATTGTAAGCCGAGACTTGAACAAAATACTGTTGGCCCTGCAAAGTATTGAAATGATGCATCAGGCATTTTATTTAATCATTTTTACCCTGGACTCTCTGGGTATAGGGTTAAATTGCTATGTTTGATTAACTCCTTCATCTCCTTGAAACTCTATTGCCCATACTTCAGCATTCTGGTTTTTCTTGATTATTATGTTTATTTATCACAGTAACCATATATGAAGTTTCCTCTTAGTTTTTATGCACTTTCTTCTTTTCAAAATTTAAATATCATAATGAGTTTTCCTAACCCCCAAAACTATATATAAATTTTTAGTCACACAGTTCTACAAGGTTTACCAAAAATAGCAATCCCCACTCTCACACCATTCTCCTTATTTTCCCCTCCCTACAGCAATAGCTATCACTTATTTTAGTGATCAACTTGCTGTAGAAAATGAACAAGTTATAATAAATACCTTTTCAGAGTAGTGCATTAAAGACTTGCCTTAGTCAGGCATGGTGGCTCACACCTGTAATCCCAGCATTTTGGTGGTTCATGAGGTCAGGAGATCAAGACCATCCTGGCCAACATGGTGAAACCCTGTCTCTACTAAAATACAAAAAATTAGCTGGGCGTGGTAGCACGTGCCTGTAGTCCCAGCTAGTCGGGAGGCTGAGGCAGGGGAATCACTTGAATATCACTTGAATCCTGGTGGCGGAGGTTGCAGTGAGCCGGGATCACTCCACTGCATTCCAGCTGGGTGACAGAGCAAGACTTGGTCTTAAAAAAAAAGAAAAAAGAAAAAAAAACCTGCCTTGTTCTTTTTGTGGCTGCATATAGTTCACTGTGAGCAAATATTCTGTATCATGTATTTAACCAGTCCTTGATTGGCGGACACTATTTAGATTGTTCTCATATTTTGTGCTACAATAAATATACTGCAGAAAACATCCTTTACTCAGCTGCATACATATGTTAAAAAATTAGCCCTTTGATGTGATTTCAATTTTACAGCCATTGTTAAAACAATGGCTTATATTCTTTAATGCTGTTTTGTGACATTAAGAACTAAGGAACTGTTTTTGTTTGCTGATAACATTTTAAAATCTTTGCATAGTTTTTATATTTTGCTTGAGTTTTTATATTTTATATTTTGCTTTTATATTTTTCCTCCAGTGAAACCAAGGGGCATTTGAGAAGCCAGCATTTGATGAAACATTGCTTGTAAAAATTGCAAAATGATGTTTGAAGTAAAAAAGAAAAAAAAAAGGCACATCTTTGTAGAGACTTTTCTAGGGATCTTATAATATTGACCTTACTATATTAGGAAGTCAATTTTTTAATGTTGAAAATGGGTTTCTGTGCCCCTCAAAGTTACAGAGATTATGTAGAAGTGTAAATCTACTCCTAGGCTTTTATATGATTACAATGGTATCTCCATTTCTCTCATTAGATGGTCAAGTGGAAAAACTTAAATCCCTATGGAAATTAGTTCAGATATTAGAGAAACTCTTTATGGAGAGTTTTCCATTTTTATCACCATATCACTTTTTCTTTTAAGTAATGGAAATTCCCTAGAGTTCCTTCTGGCCCTCTTCCATCTTGTGAGCCATAGGGTTGGAATGAGTCTTCTACTGATAGCATCTCTGGGGGCCACCCACTCAGGGGTTTGTTTGCTCTGGTAATCCGCAGTTCTGGCCCCTGGTATAGATGTGCGATTAGGACTAAAAGTCAGGATTCTATGGTGGTTACCCAACTATCAACAATTCCATTAGAATAAGCAGGCAACCTGATGCATTTTTTTTAAAGGCTGGGTTTCAGGATTATACTTTACAGATAACTGTTTTAGTCAATCAACCTTTAAGAAAACAACAACAATAGTAACAAAATTATCCCTCTACTTCCCTCATCTGAAGGTCCTAAGATATTAAATATTTGAACTGGACTGAAAAAGGTTTGATTTAATTTTACTTTTAAAATATTTTGAGGAAAAAGAATTTTATCTTTGCATTTTAATTGCTTGAGGAAATACAAGGTTTGCTCCAGTTTGAACTGATTTACAAGGTGTTTTTATTTTTTGCATTTCATATGCTCATATGTTCATAATTCTAAATAATTAACTTTTGAGTTTGTATTAGTTAAACAAATAAGCACAGTTTGTTCCAGTTTTTCATTCACAGTTTAAATTGGTTTGGGTTACTGAGAAATGTAGCTCCACCATATATAGTTTCTTTTTTGTGAAAGCATATTTAGACAGACTTTTTTTTTTTTTTTAATCAAGGGAAAAGGATTTGTCTCAGGAAATTATGTGACTGCAATTGATGACTGATCTCAACCAAGGCTGAAGCTGTGGGCATGAGGGTGAGATGAAGCTGTTATTTTTACCATCAGACAGGGAGTCAAAATTGGATCTCTCAGAGCCTTTGATCCACTTCCCCCTTCCCCCCCAAAAGATTAGACTGCGATCCAGAAAGCAGCAGCTTTCAAGGCTTGCATGAGGCCAGTCTTTTTCTGATCTCCTTAGAACATGGCAATTTACAAAGTGATTCATGCTGTCTGCTTACTCCTTTGTGAAATTCAGATTATAGATACCAGACATATCATGCTTAATGAGTGGCAATTGTTGCCAGAGGACTGGGCGTTGGCTGTTGCTTTCAGCATAGGCATTTGCTGCTAATATACCAGCACAAATATCAGCAATAGGGAAATGGAAAGTCTACCAAGGGACATTTACCATTGTAAGTCCTGTGATTGTGCATCTCAGAGTCTGCAGATTATCCATGATGATTTCTCCAGCCAAAGGAGAAAAATCTTGGGACATACTCCATTCCACTGGAAGGAGTAGGGGGGTAGGAAGAGAAAGAGAAAGAGGGAGAATAAAATTCAGTCACATATCAAGAAGTACCATAGAAACTCTGGCATACAATCCCTCTCAAAAGGGGTTAAGTTTACTCTCCTTTCTTTATATTGGTACATCAGACCACGTTCCTTGAGATGTCAATTTAGTTTAAAAGTTTACATTTTTTTAAAAAGAAGAGCAGAAAAGAATAATAAAAACTATGAGTTGTTTTTGAATCTTGATAAATATAATGTATATTGTGGTACAGGTACATTTATGTGATGTTCTTAATGTCAAATGTAAGTTACGCTAAATATATTGCTCATGAGGCCATCGTTATATCAACACATTGTATGTATGTGCATTTGTGTGTGTGTATATATGTATATACACACACATACTCTGGCACATTATATATAACAGTTTGTTCAATATAGTAGATAACTTATTTACTGCATATGAGAACCAAAGAATCTATTAGGACATTACCTTCTATTCACTCTCCAAGTCTGGCATCTGCTTCACCATTCTATTGAAAATGCTCTCTTAAGGTCCGAGTGAGATTTTCATTCCAAATAAAGAAGCCTCCTTTCATTATCTCCATATCAGTTGACACCTTCTCTTTCTAAAAACATTCTCTTCCCCTAATGTCTTATCTACTGCTCCCTTCTCCTTCTCTCCTCCTCCTCCTTGATACCTTCTTCCATGCCTTTTCACTGGAAAAAGGGTTTGTGTCTTACATGTTCAATGTTCTTCTTCCTTGACATCCCCAAAGAATGTTTATTCCTAGTTAAATCATGCAAATTCTAATACCCCATTTTACTGTGATATCATATGCTTTCATCATATTTTCCATTGGTTGACAAAGTCATAGTCAGGAAAGATAAATTGTGCATCATCTGTAAAAAGTATCTTAAGTACTTGGTGGGATTTAAGGCAAGCATAAATGAAGTAGGGACTTAAGGAACTTAAATCCCATGGGGAGCAACATCTCTGTGTTTCTAAACTTCATGATAAGCAATAGGTCTTAAGATTTAAATGATATTCTCTGTGCCACTTTAATACTTCAAAATCAAACCAAACCATTCCCAAAGCCTATGTGACCCCCTCGAGTCACACAATTCCTCTGCTTTGGATGCTCCTGCATTCTCTCCTCTTCTTCAGAATGTTCCTGGGCATCTCACTTGCTTTTCCCTTTCTCTTGAATTGCTCTCCTAAAATTCCTAGTGCTTTGATCATCAGCAACAGTCTCCCCCTTGGGAAAACTTGCCATGTTTGGCCTTCCTTACTTTGTGCAACCTTTTTTCCCCCATAGTTTTGGTTGCCCCTGCCTTTCTGTTTCTCTTATCCTTTAACTGCTTCTTTCTAGGTTCTTCCTGGTTTCTCCCCTTTCCTTCTCCCTTTGATGTGATGTTCCTTTGGAGTTTGATGTTTGGCTCTCTTTTCACTCCATGTGTTTGCCCTTGGTATTGACTTTATCCACTTTTATGGCTCTAACTATGAGTCTTAAAACTGTGATTCTATGTCCAGCCTCCTGTGTGAGCTCGAACTTCCTTCTGTTAATCTCTACTTGAGTGCCTTCCATTCCGAGTGTCCCCTAAGTACTTCTTTATACCAAAATATGTTGCTTCTCTTATTTCCTCAAATTTAGCTAATGGCACTGTCACGTACCCAGTCACTCAACCAAAAATCTCACTGCATCCTTGTCTTCTTCTTTCCCCTAATTCTTCAAAATCATTTCATCACTAAACCAAGTAGTTTTTGCTTCTAAAATGTCTCCTATAAGTTGCCCTCTTCCCCGATATGGCGATTACTCCAAAGAATGGCTTATGAATATGAACGTCAACTCTGTAATAACTCTTTAATTGATTTTTCTGCTTGTCTCCTCATCCTTACATATAATCCTCTTAGGCTGGAGGACAGAGGCTTATGCCTATAATCTTAACAATTTGGGGGGCCAAGGCAAGAGGATCACTTGAGTCCAGGAGTTCAAGACCAGCCTGGACAACATAATGAGACTGCATCTCTATAAGATATAAAACAAAAAATAGCTGGGTGTGGTGGCCTGCCCCTACTGTCCCAGCTACTCAGGAGGCTCAGGTGGGAGGATTGCTTAAGCCTGGGGGTTCAAGACTGCAATGAGTTGTGATCATACCACTGCACTCATCCTGGGCCACAGAGTGTCACCCTGTCTCGAGAAAAATAATCCTCTTACTATATCCTGAATTATAGTTGAAAAATGAAGATCTAATGATTTCATTCCTTCACCTAATATCTTGTCACAGTGTCCAGTTGCTTTGAAATAAAATGAAATCTTAGGAAGGCATTTAAGAACCTTCATATCTGGTCCCAACTGTATGTTACTGTTCTAAATTCCTGCCATTTTTCAGAAGAAAGTCTTTGTTCTGTAAGTCTCTGTTACCTGATTATTTTGTGCATTTTCTGCTTCTGTGTTTTTTCCCCACCTTTCAACCTCTGCTTAGGACGTACCAAGGTCATCTCTGAATTCGTCAGGAATAATTCATCAAATACACCTGTTTTTCTGCTTCCTAAGTCCCTTATTTTTGTAAAAACAAGATTTATTATAATGTATTATGTTTTATGGTATGTTTCGCTTTCCCTTGATCATGAGAATCTTGAAAATAGGAAAAGTGTCACTTATTTTTTTTCCTTTCTAGTACTTGGGTCTGTGCTTGGTGCATCAAGGGTACATATTATATATTTACAAATCAAATGCATATATATGTATACACACACACACACCACACAGAGATCCCTAAAATAGATTGGGTCTTTTTTCCAACACAAAAATATTTTTCTTTCATGTGTATCTTCTTCTTTTCTAGTCTCTTGCTTCTTGAAGCTCTCAGGCATGTTATACAATCTAGTTAGAATCAAATTATTAAGATTATATGTTAACTCAAATTGGGTCTATACCTCCTTACAAATATATATTCTAAAACACATATATATGTTTATATATATGTATGTGTATCACGTATATGCTTCTATTTTTCAAAATGTTTTATTCCACTTACAAGCTACTAACTCTTGAAGAAGCCAAGTCTCTGAAAGTCAAATTGGGGAAGGCTTGTAACTAGAGAATAATGTTACACCTAATTTAGCTATAGAAGAAGAAAGGTATGCTTGAGTGAGTTATGACAAACAGAACAAAACAAAAATGAGTAGAAAATTTGCAAAGAAATTTAGAAAGAGCAAAGAATATAGGAAAATTCTGGAAACAAAAATATCTTTGGTTGTCATTGAGACAAACATGATTAATTGCTGTGGTAGAGCTCTAAGCTGAAGGTTGAGAATCAAGGGCTGTGACTCCCGACTAAGAATTCAAGAGATCTTGCCAAAAGAAGAGCAAAGGATTAGTGGGAATAATACCAGATTATCTGGCAAATGATTAATGAAAAGTTTTTCAGAAATACAATCTTTAGAATTTCTAAAGAAACTTCAATTTATGTTTGAAACTGTTCAAGCTTTACTGAAACATGTTTTGCAAAGCAAGTTTCAAGTGGAAAAGGGTGCCAGGCTTCTTGCAAAACAAAACATAAACAGAAGCTGGTTGTAAGAAGACATGGTTCTGCTTTGGGAATTAACAGGTTTTAAACAGTTAAGTCTAATTAGATTTTATAACATACCTGAGTTTCAAAGGGGAAGGGGCTAGAGAAGGAGAAGATTCACATCAAAGGCAAACAATTCTCCATGTTAGAATGGTCAATCTATTGTGGGGTAACCAACAGTCTTTTTCCCTCTGTGTACTTCCGTGGGTTGGTGGACTCCTTTTGGCACAAAGCCACAGAGAGAAGAAAGGAATTTCTGCACATTTAAAGAGTGAAGAGAGAAACAGAGTTAGCAGGAGTCACTTTGAGAGCAACTGGGAATTCTTATTTTTTTTTTTTTTTTTTGAGATGGAGTTTTGCTCTTGTTGTCCAAGCTGTAGTGCAATGGCGTGATCTCAGCTCACTGAAACCTCTGCCTCCTGGGTACAAGTGATTCTCCTGTCTCAGCCTCCCAAGCAGTTCGGATTACAGGTATGCGCCACCATGCCTGGCTAATTTTTTTGTATTTAGTAGAGACAGCGTTTCATCATGTTAGTCAGGCTGGTTGCGAACTCCTGACCTCAGGTGGTCTACCACCTTGGCCTCCCAAAGTGCTAAGATTACAGGCATGAGCCACTGCGCCTGGCTGCAACTGGGAATTCTAAGAAGATCAGCTCAGAATGATCTCTTTGGAAAGTTGTATGTAGGTAGTTTACAAACTTAACATTAAAACCTTGAGAAAATAACTTATTAGCCAGTTCTAAAACCATAGAAAACTTAAAATGTTTAAGATAAAGATGAGAGAAGCTGTTTCTACTTAGGTCTGGCAAGAAGAAGCAGGGTTTAATTATGCAATGGCTCATAGCAGTTGAAAATGAGCAAGAAAGGTACTTGATTAGTATTAGGTATTAGTATTCCCCAAAATTTGGCTCTGGCTCAAACTGTGATTCACTGTATTTATATTAAGTAAGTATGACTATTTTAAGTGGGATTCGTTGTTATTTTAACAAAAATTTAATTTTTATCTAAGTTTTATATTTGCAGAATCATTTGGGCAGGGAAGTTCTACGTGAACACCACCATTATCTGATGGCAGCTATATAAATCACAGTTCCGAAAGACTGAAAAGAAAAAGAGCCCCTAAAGCCTGGCCCTGTCACCCTGAAGTCTATAGTATAATGGGAAATGTCACAGATCAGTCACAGACTAGAAAATTCACAACTCAAAAGAGTTAGGGTATACAAGCAGAGCATACAGTATAAAGCTTAGGTGAATTTCAAGGCTTGTGATGTGGATTACATAATACACCGTTTTAGCTGAAACAGTCTTAAGTTGCAGGCCAGCTTTTGGAGAGGTGAAAACTATGCTTACGTAAAGGTATAAAGAAAAAAACACGCAGAAATGTCTCATTAATTTTTATTCAATTGATTAAAAAAAAAAAAAAACCTCCTAAAACTTGCTGTTGTACAGATTCTCCCTAAAATCTCGAATGCCTCAAAGCCCAGAGTTGTTTTATCCTGTTCACACATTGGGCAAAATATACTATAAAAGTTACACTCTTTCTTCTGGCCCAAACATCACCCAAATCCTCCACTTAGCCTTGTTGGTCACTTGCCCTTAGACCCATCCATTGCTTATGCTGTTTTCTCCTGTGGTATGGCCTCCTTTCTCCCCCAAAACTACTACCCCTTTATTCAGACAGTCCTGGTTCAAAGTCCTTTCCTTTTTCTAGCTTTCTCTGGCTCCCCAAGGGAATCATCCTTGCCAGTTTTCCCTTAGCAATTTTAATATGTCTCATACATTGCACTTGCTTTACTGTTTTATGTTTTTGTTTTTCAGTGATCTGTCTCCTCTGTCGTCTGTAAGCTCTTGAGGGCAAGGACCATGTCTGATTAATATCACTTTCCAAACACCTAGCACAGCAGAGTATAGGTGGCTCAGTAAATGTTGGGTGAATACTGAATTCTTGACTTTGGAGTGCTTAAAGTCTACAGTAGACAGGAATTTGACGCTGGTAGAGAGAGCATAAGAAAACTGTCAGAATAGAGGAAAAAAGTCGAAAGAGAATGGCAGTTACTTGAGCTGCTCAGTTCGTCATTGAAATGGAGATTAATTCCTGGCCTCCAGATTCCAAGCATCCTGGACTCTTCACTTGTCCATACTGCCTCTGAGAAACCAAAAAACTAAAAGTGTATTTCCTATTCCCTATCAGCTCTTCGATGGAACCAAAACAGCATTCTTACTGGCCACATTCACCCTGGCGCCTTAGCTAATGAACGGAATTTGGCTAGACTGCCCAGCCCAGCACCAGAGCATTATGAAATCTTCCCCTGACCCATCTAATTGTGTAGTTTCTAACCTTTCAGGCCAATCATAGCACAAGAAGGAGAGAGAGGGAGAGAAGGACGTGCCGAGAAACCCAGACAGAGATCAAATACAGTCATTTCTAGAGATGAGAAGATGTGTCTTGCTGCAGCATGAACCCGCTCAACACTTGTGGGTTTTAAATTAGGAACTGACGTGAAAACTCTGGATCTGGGAATTCTGTTTAGCTCTGGCAACATATGAGGTCGGAGCTGCTTGCATTTTTTATTTTAAATTCCCTTGGTAGTCTTAGGAACAGGGGCATGCATTACTTTCAAACAAGAATCTTTATTGTTTGCATAGCACACAGTCATCCAGTTAATTAGAAAAACATTTTTTCCCAAATTAAATTTCCCTAGAAAAACAATGATTTAAATTAAGGGCAAAAGGCTTTTTCGTCTTCTTCTTCGTTTTTTTTTTTTTTGACACTAGAAAAGCCTTCTTGCATCCACTACTTCTAGGAGATTAAAAGCAAAGTTGGAATCAGAAGGCTGTATTCATTTATTTATTGGCAAGTTCTGCCATCACAAAAATAATGTGTGCTTATCTGCATATTGTGTATTCTCCTCGTTTTGCTTATCATACAATAGAGCTATACACAGATACAGGTAGGGATCAGAGGTGTCTAAATGTTCAGATTTTTGAAAAATTCATAAGCACTACAAGTAACCACAGAAAGTCTCCTCCATAGTCTGAACCATTTGCTTGTTAATTGCTCTCCTAATACTTACTATATTATGGCTCTTACCTAATTTTTTTTAATTCTTTTTTTTTTTTGAGGCAAATTCTTGCTCTGTCACCCAGGCTGGAATGCAGTGGCACAATCTCAGCTCACTGCAACCTCCACCTCCTGGGTTCAAGTGATTCTCCTGCCTCAGCAGAGAATTCGCTGACTACTGGCTGAGACTTAAGAAAGTGATGGAGAAAACATTAATAATGCAGACTAAATGTGTCTGTGACTGTTACAGTTATAAATTGCACAAAAAATTGAGGAAATAGTCTTCCAATACTCAAAAATTATTATTTGATTCAACAAAGAAGTTCATTATGTCACTGACGAATGAGTGAAGTTCTAAAGCAGGTCTTTGTTGCTTTATTTTTGTTTTACTTTCTTAAAGTAAATAAAAGTATCAACCAACATTTACATGGAAACTGCACCATTCCATTAATTGCCGCCATCATTTGGCTGTAGATTCGAAAGTTCAATAAAAATAAACAAAAGCATTTTGGTAGACTCAATAGGTGATAAGGAATCTGCAATAAAGAGTATTGTGTATTTTATGATTATTTGTAAATTGTGTGCCACACATTCTTTCCAACAGTAAAATTTACCATAGACTTATATGCATCTATATGCATATGATTATATGCATATGTATATAATTATATGCATATATAATCTATCTATCTACATTTTTTCTTCCCAGGGAACCAGTTGTTAAGCATTTACCATCATATCCCTGTATAAATGCTAGATGATTGTTCAGGCAGACTTTGGAAGGTGGATGTATTATGACTAGCAGGTATAATGAATGTCTGAGGGGTGTAGACTTCTTGGGCATAATTTAGGTAACATTCTGATATCAAAAGTCAAGAATTAGGTACTTAGACCCCTTTAGGACACAGGACAGGCACAGTGAGGGAATCTGGGGCAGAAGGTCAGTTACTAAGCAGTCACCACCTGGGAGGTCTGTGTAGTGGCCAGGCTCCAGGCCCTGAGCAGTACAGGAGCCCAGGTTCCCTGCATCAACTCTTGTCTAAGCCAGGGCTGGCCCAGAAACTGGCAAAGGACACAGCCTGCAGAGTGGGCATCTGTGGACCTGTCTGAGCAACCAGGACAGCAGTCATGGACTGACAAGCTAAATGCTGTTTGTATGTATGGCAGGACATACCAGGCCACTACTCCCAATAGCATAACAGATTACACCTAAACAGGATTAAATGTGCTTCATTATTATTACATTTTGTTGCCATATATAGCAATATTTTATTATACATTATTTTAATATTTTATTTCATGCTGTCTGGACCTTATGAATAAGCACTTTTAGGACACTGAATAAAAGGAGGCGCACAGATCACTAACTCAAACTCTTCTACTTTCTTTTCTTCCTTGAAATCCTGCCATATCCTTGAGTAAGATGTCCAGACAGATTGTCACTTGTTTAGAGTAGTTCTTAGGAGAAACTGTCCTGATAATTTTTATTCATGAAAGAAGTATGAGCTTTTAAAAAACTGTAATGGATGTAGCCAAGCAACAGCAAGAACTCAAAACCCAGTGACAATTGGAGATCGGCAGGCTTGGGCTGCTAACCCTACCACCCCTCCTGGAAAAGAGGCAGCCTCTGACAATGCTTCCATGGGGCAAGAGCTCTCCTGGAGATGTTTCCTGGGATTCTGACATTTTTGTTTTGTTTTGTTTTCAGCAGAGTGATACCGATGTTGCTTGCATGGAGAGAGCTCCTGCAAGCTACTTTACATTCCTAAAGGAACAGAGCAAGGAGAGCATAGGATGAGCTGTCTGATTTATATGTACAAAGACCAAGATATATAGTCAGTTTACATTCGCAGCTTTCTGAATCCTGTTGGGCATTCCTCAAATTCAAATGACTAGCTACGGGTGCAAAAGCAAAAACAGTTCAACTTTCTTGCCAGATACTGAGCCTTCATTTAGAAAGGGCACTCTGCTTGGCTTTTCTTTCATTCACCTACTACATCCACTGAAAAGATCTCATTTTCCTCCTTATAATTTTAAGTAATGAATTAAACTCCTTGAGGACAGGATCAACGCCAGATTGATCTTTAGACACCCATCCCACTTTCTCTTGTAGAAGTACAGAATCGGGGCTCAGATTGGGTGGCTTTGACTTATGTGTGGACATTGATAGGGTGAGGACAATCTTCATGGATACATTTTGCTCTCCGGGAGCTACAAAATAGGGACACCTTTGCTAAGCATTTAACTTAATTTCTGAGCCTTATTTCACATTATTCCCCTGCATCTACCCTGTGCCCAGGGAGAAAAAACCATTTAATGAAAATCTACCAGCTTCTTTTACAGAAAATTTCATCATTATTTCTCACAATAAATTATTTTAACATTTATTCTCACAATTCCTGAAAGATGGGCTAATTCAGTAATTTAATAATTCTACCCATTTAACATGTAGCATAACTGGGAATTAAAGCCAGGTCTGCTTAACGCAAAACTTCCCTATCATTTCCAGAAGTTCCCAATCCTTCCCCTGGCCTCCAAGGTCTGGATGATCTGGGCTTTCTCCATCTCTAGTTTCATTTCTATCATGCTTACTTGTTTTCTTTCTGTATCTGATTTTTAGATCCTCAAACATGCTGGACTCCTTCCTGTCTCAGGAAACTTACACATAGTGTTCATTTTGCTGGAAATGCACTTTCTTCTGACTTTTGATTTTTATTTCATTATTTATTTCTTCCTTTTCTTTCAGCCATCCATGTAAATGTCAGTTCTACGTGGAACCCTTCTCTGATCCCCAAGACAACTTTGGGTCCCTGGTATATCCTCTCAGAGCACCAAATACTGTTCATTTGTAGCACAGTAATTATTGATTTGTGCAATTATCTTTTATCCTGGTAAGCTCCATGAGGACAGTGACTATGTCAATTTTATATGGCACTACAGTCCTCAGCAGCTAGCATACGCCACAGCATGCAGAAGACCAATAAATACTTTTGGATTTGGCATTAGATTTTTTAAGCAGTTGCCATTAAATTTTATTTTACTTTACATTTTCGAGGTATACAACATGATATTGTGATATTCATATACATAGTGAAATGGTTACATAGTCAAGCCAATTAACATGTTCATCTCTGTGTGTGTATATGGTAAGAGCATCAAAATCTACCTTCTTAGCAGATGTTTCAGTATACAATGCAGTATTACTAACTGAAGTCTACCTAACTATAACTTTTGACTGTTTGACTTACATCCCCCCATTTTCCCTCCCCTCACCCCACTGCTTCTGGTAACTGCTATTCTAATACCCTCTTTTTCTGTTTGTGACCTTTTTTAAAAAAATTAAAGACTCCATGTATAGGGGAAGTCATGCAGTACTTTTTCTGCATCTGGCTTATTTCACTTAGCATAATGCCTTCCAAGTTCATCTATATCACAAATGACATTAGATTATTGATTAGCTAGGTTGTAGGGTTATGGAGAAGCAAATGACATGCTCTCTGACCTCAAGGCACTTACAGTTTAATATTATGGTCTGTTTCTTACAGATGAAGACAGGAGGTTTAGAGAGATCAAGTCCATCGCAGACCAATATTTTCCCCCATCACAATGACTCTCCCTTCTCTTGTCAAAAACCTACTCAGGTGAAAGGCTCATGCTCCATCAACTTCAGGTCATTCTCTCTGATCCTCCAGAATAATTTCAACTGTCATTCTTTTTGGCATTTATATACTCTATTTCATATTACAGTGATTTGTGTGCACGCATTTTCAATTCTACCAGCACAGTATATTTCGAATTGGTCTTCTATTAATTTTCTAAGCTCCATTGCTATAATTACTCTCATTCAAGCCACTATTGTTTCACATCCATATTCCTACAACAGTTTTATAGCTGAGCTAGTCTCTCTGCCTTTATTCATACCCCCACCAATCCAGTGACACCAGAACGATCTTTTCAAAGCATAAATCCTATCACAATACTTTCTTAACATAGAAACCTTGTACTGGTTCTCCAATGCACCTGGAATAAAGTCTAAACTCCTCAACAGAGTCTACAATAGGGCCTGACAAACTGGGATATGTGGGCCAAATCCAGCCTGCTGCCTGTTTCTGTACAGCCTGTGAGCTAAAAGTGGTTTTTATGTTGAAGAAAAAGCAAAATATTTTATAATGTGAGAATTACATGAAATTTAAATTCCACTCATTGTCTTACCTATTGTCTCAATGGAAGAACTGAACAGTTGCCATAGAGACCATGTAACCTGCAAAGCCTAAAATATTTACTATCTGATCCTTTACAGGAAAAGTTTGCTAAGCTCCGTCCTACAAGGCATCATGATCTGGCTCTTGTTTCTCTGAAATCCCCTCTTCTGCCATCCTATCCATTTTGCTTCATCTGCACTTTCTGTTTCTCAAACTCACCAAGGGATTTCTACCAAGCCCATTTATGCCTCTCCTCTAACACACTATCTTATTTTATTTTTATCACTTATCACCATCTGAAATTGTTTTTTTATTTACTTACTTGTTAACTTAAGAAAATGTGAGATCCATGGGCTCACCTGTTGTTACCCCACTGTATCCCCAGGGCCTAGGAGAGGATCTGCACATGGTAGGCATTTAAAAAAAAATGTGTTAAAGGAATATCTTATCTTCCCTGGAACTTCCGTGCAGACTCTGTATCTAACTCACTTTTGCATCTCTCACAGTGGCCAACATCTGTAGAGTAATAGTTCCAAAAATAGCTATTGAATGGATAAAACGACAGTCACTTCTCTCTCTTCCTGGGACAAAATGAAAAAAAAGGCACTTGTCAGCTGGGCCCCAAGAAACCATAATGTGTGCAGCATCTTTTTTGCCTCATTTATACTCTACTGGTTGAGAGCACATTTTATGAAGGGGCCACAGGCCAGGTGCAGTGGCTTACATCTGTGATCCTAGCACTTTGGGAAGCCGAGGTGGGGGAGATTACTTAAGGTAATTACTTAAGGTCAGTTCAAGACCAGTCTGACCAATATGGTGAAACCCTGTCTCTACTAAAAATACAAAAATTAGCCAGGTGTGCTGGCGGGCACCTGTAGTCCTAGCTGCTCAGGAGGCTGAGGCATGAGAATTGCTTGAACCGGGGAGGCAGAGGCTACAGTGAGCCAAGATTGCACCACTGCACTCCAGCCTAGGTGAAAGAATGAGACATCATCTAAAAAAAAAAAAAAAAAAAAAAAAGGAAAGGAAAGAATAAAGAAAAGAAAAAGGGGCCATGGATTCCAGTATAGTTCTCAGAGAACAGTTACTATGGGGATATCAAGTGTCCCAATGAAGGGCATTTCTAGTTGATGCTGAATTAGGCCAGGTATCTTCTGATAATGGGGAAGAACCATTGGCAAAGGATGGGGTTAGTAGTTTTTCCTAAGAAAATTGTTCCAATTATTTAAAAAATAATCACCTTTTAAGATATAGCATGTAATAATGTCACAAAAAGTGAACAGTAAAATGAAAATCCTGAAACAATCACAACCACAATGGTTTATAGGAGCTAACACTTGGTAATCTTTGGAAGATGCTGGGAGACCATCTATTAATATTTACTAGAACCTTGTGCTTTAGTTATAAATATTTCTTTTTTTGTTTTGTTTTGAGAGGGAGTTTCACTCTTGTTGCTCAGGCTGGAGTGCAGTGGCGTGATCTCAGCTCACTGCAACCTCTGCCTCCCTGGTTCAAGCCATTCCCCTCCTCAGCCTCCAGAGTAGCTGGGAATACAGGCACCCACCACCACGCCTGGCTAATTTTTTGTATTTTTAATAGAGACAGGGTTTTATCATGTTGGCCAGGCTGGTCTTGAACTCCTGATCTCAGCTGATCCACCTACCTTGGCTTTTCAAAGTACTAGTATTATAGGCGTGAGCCGCCATGTCCAGCCATAAATATTTCATTTAATCCTCCTAACTCTCCTGTGTGGTAGGTAATGTTCTCTTCATTTTACAGATGAGGAAACTCAGACTCAAAACTTTTAAATGACTAGCTCAGGTCCACACAGCCCATCAATGCAGAGGCTGGTTTAGAACCCCTGTCTACCTTATCTGCCTCTCAATTCCATATGGGGGAGAAAGTCATAAATGGATTAATAGCCATTTTGAGGTCTTTTTGGTTAGAGAAAGCTCTACTATGTAAAGCTTAGATAATCTTTCAGATACAACTTTTGCTGACTGAACCTAAGGCAGGGGCTCCTGGTTGGCACCTCTGTCCCCTTTCCCCAAGGGCCAGGGTTGTCTCTAATACTGTGACTTCCTTGTTATGCATTCCAAGAGGGAGAGAGGGTTGGGGGCAGAGACCACTAAGCAGAACAATGGGTTGTACTGATGCTGGGGGCTATGAGTCTCATGAAGGTGTTCTGTATTTTCATATCAGCTACATGTGGCAATGGTGGCCAAGATAAGTACTGAGTAAAAGAAATAAATAAATAAACAGCAATGTAAACAGTCACAGAAGACTCATGTACATTGCTGGCCCATAATTGGAGCCTGGTTCGTGTTATGCAGTCTTAGTGGTGTCAAGTCTTTCTCCTCCTCCCCATCTAATAGCCTACTCCAAGCACTCCCAGTTCTGGATAAGGTTCATATCTTTTAGTCACCTGCTTCTCTCTCCTCTGGCTAGAGACATGTAAGCTGAGGTGAGAGACAGGATGGAAGACCTGGGAACAAAACAACTCCAGAGTAGCAGCGGGTCCTCAGGACCCAAAGGAATTTGTGGGGCAATAAAAATAAATAAAAAAGAAAGAACCAGACCACCTTGGGAGGCTAGCCCCAGTCTTCTTTCCTCTGTGTCTCACTAAAAAGAATGTGCTATTTCGGGCTTTTTTCTTCTGTATTTGTTTTCACATTCTCCTGTAAATTACTCAACAAGGTGCCTTACTGATCCTGAAAAATCCAATCTTTAGATTTTCACAACAAGTCAAGAAACTT
This sequence comes from Ateles fusciceps, assembly GCA_036589455.1. NCBI lineage: Eukaryota > Metazoa > Chordata > Mammalia > Primates > Atelidae > Ateles > Ateles fusciceps. Next base: position 4,909,875 of record JAZHEH010001386.1, read on the forward strand.
CCACAGCTTGCCAAGGAAACAAAGAGCCTTCTCCTCCATTCCCAGGCTCAGGTTCTGCTTTTGTGATGATCAGACTGGCTGATGTCGAGACGTAAATCTCCATAAGTTCATATGGGAGTTCTTTTTGGGGAATTCTCAAATAGGCTTCAGCAGATCAAAGAAAACCCTTTATGTTATAAGCAAGATATGTGGATTTTTTTCAGATCCCTGTGAAAGATTAAACATCTCAACATACATTGCATATCCTAGCAAGGGGTATTTGAAAGACCTAATTACTTTTCTTGGGAAAGTGCTGTGGTTATCTCTATTTTGTTTGTTGCCTTTGGTTTCTGCATATCTACTTGCATGTGATATCTCTAAATTTTCAACATTCACAAAATACAAAACAGTAGCTTTGACCTAAAGTGCATAATGTTGAATATTTTCCAGCTTATCTGTTTAACTGGTAGATTGACTTATGCTTTTATTTTGTCCATGACAGCAGCTGGCACATAGTAGGTATCCAATGAAGATGTCTTAAATCAATGAATGCAGTTGTTCAATTAGTAAAGAAGATTGTCACATTGACAGTTGAAAAGGAAAAACAAGACTGCTATTTGCAAATACTCAAAAGAGGTCACCCACTGTGGGAAGGAGAATGTGGTTGAAAGAAAGGAACTCCTCAGATTTTGAAAAGTTTTACATATTTTAAAGTAACCAATGTGGGACAGGAAAGTCAATGACCATGATTAAATCTTAGGAGTCAAGTACTTGGCCCATAGTTAGTAGAAAAGAGAATTATGTGGACTTATTGGAGGAATATATACATAATAGGTTCTAAATAAACATAATTGAATTTTTTGAATTTTCTATTTTTTGGTCGAATACTCAATACCAAGCTAATGCTGGTACATTCAGAATAAGAAATCAAATCCAACTTTAAATAAAGTGCTGTTTGTCTGACTGATTTATCAGACCTAACTGATACCCTTTTAGGGAACAAGCAATGTTTTGGGGATGTAAATATGAATAAAGCCCAAATCTTATCCTACAGACAGTAACAGTCCAGTGGTGGAGAGAGAGACAGTCAAGTCAATGTAAGATTATAATACAGTCTGATGAGATTAATGATAGAGGCAGGCTCAGATTGGGGTTGCCCTAAACAGTCTGGCAGGGAGTGGTTGGGGGATACCTTGGTAGACAGGCTGGCTCCTGGCAGACTTCTGAAGGATGTATGGGAAGGAGTTGCTAAAGGCATTCCAGGCAGAGGTTGCTGTGTGTGCAAAGGCACAGAACCATGGTGTGGTCAGGGAATTGCAAGACAATTACAAGGAACAGGAGAAGAGGTGAAGTGAGATGGCAGTGTGACTTTAAAGATAAGATGAGACAGGAGACAGGAGCTCAGGGTCATGATAAGAAGTATCAACATTATTTGAAAGCATTTTGGAGTTCTTGAAAGATCAGGCCATTATGTGATCAGAATTGCATTATAGGAAAATTATTCTTGTATTTTGTAGGAGGAAATTGGAGAGAGTCAATGCTGTAGTTAAAGAGACCAGAAAGACATTGGTGCTATGATCTATGTGAGATGTGGTACAGGCTCATTATGGATATTATCTCCACCTTTGAGGAAACATCCTGACTTTCCGTTACCCATCAACACCAGCTTTTCCCATTCATTGAGGCATCTGTGAGCCAAATTTATATGTAAACCCAAATATTTGGCATCACAGCATCACAAGCTCTCATAGGAATGGTGAATACTGAAGTTCAGCTATTTTTTTTTTTTTTAACTAAGACCTATTAGCAACAGTGTATACTTAATAATTTCCAAATCAAATATCGTGGTCATATCAAAAACCATGCTGTCTCTCCAGGTGTATGTAACAGGTCTCAGCTTTCCTCAAAGTTCAATTGCAAACAGTAATAAAAACATTGACATCTCATTGCTCATTTAATATTTATGTAGCTGTCACCATCTCAATTCTACACATTCAAAACCTCAGAATTGGTTGGAGTTGAGGTGAGCTGAAATCCCCTTTGACCGTAGGTTTTTTGGGGATGCTTTCATCCTTAAAAAACTTTCAAAACAACACTCAGATAGTGGCAAGAGATCAAAGAAATGCTGTGTTACCACAGAGGCTGCTGAAACTGTTATTTCCCCCAGAAAAGTTTTCCCTTTGCAGATAATAAAGTAGATCCATCTTGTTAGGGGTTGGAGCAAATACTCCGTCAGGCAAAAGCAGACCCAAGTCCAGCCAGATGTACATTCATAGTTTACTCTGCAAGAAATCCAAGAGATACATGGAAGAAGAAACAACCAAGGAGGGGGGAGACTGGGGCTGATTGTCTACTTCTCATTGCAAGAGTAACACCTTACAGTTCCATAACATTTTTACTTTGCGACACCTTCTTCCACATTTTTCTCCTTTGATTTTCACAACAACCCTGTAATGTATTTTTCTCATTTTAGAGGTGAGGTCAAGGCTTTGCCAGACTGAGAGCACAAACTGGGAATAAATGCGAGGTCCAGATTTCAAACCCAGGTCTGTCTGGGTTGAAAATCCAGTGCCTCTTTCTCACACAGTTTAATAAAACTTCAGCATGTACTCAAAAGTGAGGAAAACAGCACTTGTAGAGAAGGAATCATGGAGGTACACAGGTCTGTAAGTTCTCATTTTGAGTAAGTCTGAGGGACAGTACAGTTCTATGGACCAGTGAAGTCTAATGATGAAGAGTAGAGCTTTATGTCTTTAAGGGTCTCACCCCTTGGTGCACCCACCTGCTACCCTGCAGGGCTCTGGTAAAATGTATAGCAACCATATTTAGAAGGGCTGTAACACCAGTTGCTTCAAGTGTAAAATTGTGAGACTAAATTCTCCTTATTACTTAGGTTCTTCACCTTCAGTAGTAGAAATTTCTACATTTTAATGACACTTTCCAGTTTAAAAACAACTTTATGTACTCAAGTTTCTACATATAAAGCCAATACATTACTGAGCATCTTTAAGATTGGTGGGTGACAGGGATATAAACCTAAATAAGAAATTACCTTTGCCCTAGAATTATCACAGCCCAGTAGGCAGATGGATAAAGATACAGACAGTTACAATAAAATGTGATGCTCCCTATAACAGGCACATGAGCAAAGTGTTGCTGAAGTCGCAATGACCAACAAAGTTGGGGCAAGAAGGAAGATGGGACAAGGGAAGGTAACATTTGGTCTGGGTTTTGAAAATTGAGTAGGATTTTACTCAATCTTGGGGCGTCCGGGGAGAGAGACTGAGAGCTGAAAAAGTTGGGCACAATCAAGTGAAAGATGGATGTTCTGCAGAAGAGGAAGAAGAGAAAAGCAAGAAGTGGGGGCTGAGGGATGGGTTGATATGCGAAAAGTCTCATATGCAATGCTGAGGGTTCGTTTTTATCTCATGCCGAGCCAGTGAAGATTTATGAGCAGGGGAATGAGGTGATCAATTCCTGGTTTAAGGAAGGTCACTGGAGACATTTAAATCTTACAGGCTCTACTGTTCTTACTCATATTTCAAATCAGTTAGCTGCTTCTCATACCGTCTCAAGGACTTCACCCACCGCTAGCTAGTAGGGGTAGGAATTACTAGAACTTAGTTGAATAACCTCTGACTTCAGTTCCTACTGATATCATGTGTCTGGGGTGATGCGTGGTCCCAGCCTATTTGCTTTCTGTAGAGCCTTTGGTCTGTAATATTTGGGGTGATCTGCCCAGTTCATTCACTGTCAACACTACACAAATAACCTAGATTTACCATGAAGAATGGCCCTACATGAGAACAGTGACATGTCTACACAATTTTTTTTCACTTCAATTTAGTTACTAAAAGGAATCTCCTCAGAATAATTGCTGGATGGTGTTGACGAAAGTTTGAATCACATCATCTGACTGCAGTTGTGCTGACAGCAGTCCCTAGAGAACTCTGCCGCAGAGATCAATGGTTGCTTTTACCCTCCTAGGGCAGGACCAGGACTTTGGGGACCCAAACAATTATAGTTCCAGACCAAGCTCGTGGTCTAGTAAAAGCTAGAGTCCAGGAAGAGGTAAAAAAAGTTATGCTACCTCGGCCAACTTCTTTATGAAACAGATTTCTCCATTTTTTTCAGTGGAAAATGCTCAAAGATTTTTAGCATTGGGTCAAGGGTGAAATCAAGAATTTCGGGACATCATAATGGTCACCACAATAATTTATTTCAAATTATTTTGAATGGTAAGGTTTATCAAAATGTTCATCATTCTCATCTGAAGGGTTAAAATTAAAAAAAAGTAATGAGGATCTTGTTCTTCAAGGTTTTGAATTTCAAAAGGCATTTGCAAACATTGGACACTGATTATCTAAAAATTTTAGTAGCATACACAGAGAACAAGTAGTTGAAGTGTGTGTGTGTGTGTGTGTGTGTGTGTGTCTATGCGTGCATGTGTGTGTGTGTGGTGGGAGCAGGGGTAGGGGTTTGGCTAAACGCTGCCTGGGGATGGAGAATGAAGAAATGAAAGTTTGTTTATTTTAGTATTTCCTGCATCGAAAAATCTGGTATAAAACTACTTGGCCCGATAAGGCTAGGAAAATCAATTTACAAGTAAAAGGCCAAGGAAACCCAATAAAACATTTAATTGTGACAGATATAAGTACCATGTATTAGCAAGGTGCAGTGTGAACATGCTGCAAATAAACTCACTTTTAAAATGCATAATTTATTCACAAATTATCTGACTAGTATTAGGAGACACATTGTTTTAAAATTATGTATATACATTTGGATAAAATAAGTTTTTATTTTCAGAAGACTTTGGAAATATCTGATTTTTCTAAGTGTACTCATCATTTCACCCATTGAGAGGGATAAAAATACAGGTGAAACTGGTAGGTCTGACACATGTCTTTCAAAAAGAAATGTGACATCACACATGGAAAAAATATAAATGCTACAAAAGGTTATATTCCCCCTTAGCTTGTGTCCCAGAGGCGTGCTAAGATCAGTTCTTGACTCTCCTTTCAGATATTTTCCATGTATATAAAGACAGAATATATTCTGATGAACCAGAGTGTTATGTTTCCTCATGAGTAAAATGAGGTGATATTTGACTGATTGGGTTGTTAAATGACATAATGATATGAAAAATCCTTGATAAACTTTTAAAAAGTTTGCAAATTTTAACGGATTACAGGGTCCTTAATCTGGACTCTGTGGACCTCTAGAAAATCTAAAGCTTGCTTTCAGAGTGTTATAGACAAAATATACAGGGTATGTGTATTAATGCATTTTTACAATTTGTTTTGTTTTGTATTTTTCCTAAGCAGACAAAGCCATGATGGCCAGGAGTTTCTCAAAGGGAGATGATGCCAAAGAGGTTTAGTATTGGCGTTTAGAGCCCAGTGCCATTTTCTTGTTTGCACCCTCATTCATTGAATGAGCATCAGCTGAATGAGAGGAGGGAGATTATCAGGTAGTTACTAGCTGTCCTTGGGACCCTCTGATTCCCTTTTTCTTTTCTTTTTCTTTTTTTTTCTTTTTTTGTATTTTTAGTAGAGACGGGATTTCACCATCTTGGCCAGGCTGGTCTTGAACTTCTGACCTGGTGATGCACCCCGTCTCAGCCTCCCAAAGTGCTGGGATTACAGGCGTGAGCCACCGCGCCCGGCCTGATTCCCCTTTTCTAGACCTCTCTCCCTGTTCTGGCCTTCATCCAGAACCAACAAACACTTCACCCAGTGCCTATGTGTTCCTCATTGAGGCATCTCATTCCTCTAACTAAGCCGACTGTCTTGCACCACTGTGCCAAGTTTCCAAAATTACCTTTCAGCCTCCTTCCATTATCAAAACTCTAAACCCAGCTATCACAGAGGGAAGTTACACGTCTAACTAAAAATTACAGATACATCTAATGATAGATTCCTTTATATCAAAGAGTGATTAATGGTAAGGGCATAGAGACATGGCTGAGACCATTTTCATTTTTGTATTTTAATTACTTATTTGTTTTTACCCCCCCACAAATATTTTCATTTTAAAAGAAGAAGTCAGAAGGAGCAACACAGAATATTAATTTCTGCCACAGAGTTTCCAGGTTTTCATCTTTTGCAGCACACATAATGGATTATGGGTTCCCATACATGCTGAATTCCCACTGATGTATCCAGGGTTATGCACAATTACCTGCAACCTAGGTATAATTTCACCGCTTTCATACTAAAGATAGTATATCAGAACGCAAGTGAGTAAAAGTAATATTATAAAAATAACCTTGAGTTTCCCATAACATTAAAAACAAAAGAAACAGTTTGCCAACATTGGCACTCCAACTTTAGTATCAAACCATTATTTAAACTATTTGCCATAGACCACATAGGTAATAATCACAAGCCTGGTGTGGTCCACAGCAATGCTGAGACTGTCTATTAAGATAATAGAGGTGTGATTTTACTTTTTTGAATGGGAGCTGGAATCACTTTAAGACAGCAGGTTCTCTAGTGCTCCTCAAATTATATTATATGTATACATTCCTTCATTCATTTTCCATCCATCTATTCATCTATGCAGCCACTTATTTATTCAGTCTAGATGTTGGGGAGAGGTAGAAAAGGCATGCCATGCAGAGGGAATAATGTGTGCCATGGCGTTAAGGCATGAGTGTCTATGAGATTATATATACCAATACACCAAGGTAACATGAGCTGCTCTGGGGATTTGGCCGTAGACTGCAGGATAAGTGGTGGGAGATGAAGCTGGAAAAATATGGGGAACCAGGTTGTTAAAGAGAGTCTGTCTGTTAAGGACTGTGGACTGATGTAGTCATTGCCCTATGAAGCTGGTTATGTTTAAAGGGAATCCATATAGAGAGCAAAATCAGATTCTTGAATATTTTTCTTTCTTTCTTTCTTTCTTCTCTCTCTCTCTCTCTCTCTCCTCCCCCTCCCTCCATCCCTCCCTCTCTCTCTTTCTTTCTTTCTGACAGGGTCTCTCTCTGTTGCTCACGCTGGAGCATATAGCTCATTGTAACCTATAACTCCTGGGCTCAAGCTGTCCTCCCTCTTGAGTAACTAGGTCTCATGAGTAGCTATGCTGCAGTAGTAGGTACTATAGGTATGTGCCACCATGGCTGGATAATTTTTCTATTTTTTATTTTTTGTGGAGATGGGATCTTACTAGGTTGCCTCGGGTGGTTTAGAAATTTTGATCTTAAGTGATTCTCCCGTCTTGGCCTCCCAAAGTGCTAGGATTACAGGCATGAGCCACTATATGCGACCCAAATTTATATCTTAACATCATGGCCAGGGCTATGGAGAGGAAAGGCCCGTGGGCTGCTCCCATCCACTGACTGGGGGCTGGCCAACTGCCTGGAGATTCTGACCTGGTAAGTTGGTTCCCATGGTCTACTCAGTTAAAAATGCAGAGATCTAAGGGCTGAGGTGTGAACTTCTGAAGCCAATAGAAGTAGCAAAGGCCTAAGAGTTCTCAGCATGTTACTCTAATCCCCTTGAGATCAGTGTTGAACCAGGCTTCTCTTGTTGAGAATGCTTAACTTCTGCAAACTCAAGAAATCTCACCTCAGTTCTACAAATTGCTCAGATCCTGGGCAAGGTGCATTAACCCCTGAAGTTCCTAGCTTAGGCTTCAGACTCTCTGTGGTTTCTTGTGATTTTTTTTTTTAACTTAGAAAGTAGTATGGAATAGGGGAATATAATGAATTGGGAGTCAGGAGTCTTGCATTTTTGTCCTGGCTCTGCCGAATAATTTTGTGACCTTGAGAAAATCCCTTCATCTTTCTGAGTCTCAGTTTCCTCAGTTTGAAAAGAATAAATTGGGCCAGATAATCTCTGCTTTTATCTTGTTATTAAATTTCAGAATACTGGAATTTTATTATTTATCACACATATTTTAAACAGCTGCTAATGTTTTATGATTTTATTCCAGCTTTTAAAGATCTCATCACACTGCCATTTTAAATAAAACTCTACGAATATTCATTTAAACATTTTTATTTTGATTTTACTCTTTTCATCACTCTGTATTACCCTTACTCTTTTAAAACAAAGGGGCTTCTCTTAAAATCATTTTAATCCCAGTTTTTTAAAAAAACTATTACAGGGTTTTGATTTTCCAGAATTATATCAGGCAATATGAGCAAAAGATCCATGAGGTCGAATTTTTATCCTCTGATCTCAAAGAACATCAAACCAACACAAACACATCCTTCACCTTTGTTAATTCCTTACCAAATAACAAAGAATTTATCACCACAGTGTCAAATAGATTGCATTGTTTTAATGTGGAAGAACAAAATATCAGGAAATAAAGGGAGGTCTTATTTAAAAGGATGCCTCTAGAAACCATTTAACAATTATGACAAGTTAATTTACTTTAAAATCCTGGGGAAGTTTTGCCAAACTATTTCTATTGGATAGTAGAAGACCCCCTCAAATAAAAGTTGCAAGAAATTAGATTCCCTACCCCTGACTAATAAAGCAAACAGAGTATATTCTGATTCAAGAAAACACTCATGTAGAAAAGATGAAGCCTCCCAGAAGTGCTCATCCTCCTGAGTGAATAAAACTATCTTAAGACCTAACAACTTAAAGAAAGAAAAAGAAGGTGGACTTCAGAGAGTTCTAAGTAGGCGTCCAGTTACAACACAGGGCAAAGAAAATGGAAAGTCTAGAGTGATGTCAGCAACATGATGGAGTAGGAAGCGCCTGCTTATCCCTCCTCCCACAGACACACTGAATAAACACCTACACATGGATCAATCCTCTTTAGAGAAAGCCAGAATCCAATTGAAAGACTCCTGCACACTGGGTGACTGAGAAAATATCCACATCAAAATGGGTAGGAAAAAGGCAGATACATTCATGCACTAATCCTACCTTGGGCACAGCTCCTTAAACTTGGGAATAAACCCCAACTCCCAGCTTCTTCCAGAGAGAACAGGGACTTGTACCATACATATAGTGCCTGACTCTACAGTCCCTGCTGCAGGGCTTGACTCTTAAGTCACCCTGCTTGAGGAACACCAGGGATAGGGCATCAAAGGATTTCCTACAAACAGAAAGAACAAAGGGATTTTAAATTTATGTATTTTAAGAAACTTTTGTGGGTACATAGTACGAGTATACATATTAATGGAGCACAAGAGATACCCTGATACAGGCATGCAATGTGAAATAATCACATCACAGAAAATAGAGTTCCATCCCCTCAAGCATTTACCCTTTGTGTTATAAACAATCCAATTATACTCCTAGTTATTTTAAAATGTAAATTTAAATCATTAATGACTACAGTCACCCTGTTTGTCTATGAAATACTAGGTCTTATTCATTTCTTCTAACTATTCGTATATTGTACCCATTAGCCATCCCCACTATCCCCCCTACAATCTCCCACTACCCTTCCCAGCCTCCAGTAACAATTCTTCTATTCTCTATCTCCATGGGTTTAATTGTTTGGATGTGCAGCTCCCAGAAATAAGTGAGAACTTGTGAAGTTTGTCTTCCTGTGCCTTATTTCACGGAACCTAATGACCTCCAGCTCCATCCATGTTGTTGCAAATGACAGGATCTCATTCTTTTTCATGGCTGCATAGTACTCCATTGTGTACATGTGCCACATTTTCTTATCCAATCATTTGTTGATGGACACTTAGATTGCTTCCAAATCTTGGCTATTGTGAATAGTGCTGCAACAAGTATGGGAATAAAGATATCTCTTTGATATACTGATGTTTATTCTTTTGTATATATCTAGCAGTGGGATTGCTGGGTTATACGGTAACCCTATTTTTAGTTTTTTGAGAAATCTCCAAATTGCTCTCCATAGAGGTTGTAAGAATTTATATTCCCACCAACAGCATTCAAGGATTTCCTTTTCTCCACATTCTTACCAGCATTTGTTATTGCCTGTCTTTTGGATAAAAGCCATTTTAACTGGGGTGACAGGCTATCTCATTGCAGTTTTGATTTGCATTTCTCTGATGATCAGTGATGTTCTGCACCTTTTCATGTGCCAGTTTTCCATTTATATGTCTTCTTTTGAGAAATGCTTATTCAAATCTTTTGCCCATTTTAAAATCAAATTATTAGATTTTTCCTGTAGAGTTGTTTGAGTTCCTTATATATTCTGGTTATTAATCCCTTGTCAGATGGGTAGTTTGCAAACATTTCTCACATTCTGTGGGTCATCTTTTCACTTTGTTGATTGTTCCCTTTGTTTTTTAACTCGATGTAATCCCATTTGCAAATTTTTGCTTTGGTTGCCTATGCTTGTGGGATATTACTCAAGAAATTTTTACCTACACCAATGTTCTGGAGATTTTGCCCCAGTGTTATCTTGTAATAATTTTATAGTTTCAGGTCTTAGATTTAAGTATTTAATCCATTTTGATTTGATTTTTGTATATGGTGATAGAGGTCTAGTTTTATTCTCTTTTTTGATTCCTATTGGCAGGGAATATCTTTTCCATCCTTTAAACTTTATTTTCAGTTTATATGTATCTTTATAGGTGAAGTATGTTTCTCGTAGGCAAAAAAAAAAAAAAAAATCATTGTGTCTTGCTTTTTATCCATTCAGCCACTCTGTGTATTTTGATTGGAGAGTTTAGTCTATTTATACTCAATGTTATTGGTAAGTAAAGACTTACTCCTCCCACTTTGCTATTTGTTTTCTGCTTGTTTTGTGGACTTCTCTTTTTTTTTCCTTCTTTCCTGTCTTTCTTTTGGTGAAGATGATTTTCTTTGGTGGTATGATAGCTTGCTTTTTATTTTTTGTAGATCTGTTGTAGTTTCTTGATTTGAGGTCACCATGAGGCTTGCAAATGCTATTTTGTAACCTATTATGTTAAACTAATGACAACTTAACACTGATTGTATAAATAACCAAATAAACCAACGTGCAAAAAGAAAGTGAATCAAAACGCTACACTTTATCTCTCTGCTTTTCCCCCTGCTTTTTAACTTTTTGTTGTTTCTCTTTATGTCTTATTGTTCTATGACTTAAAAAGTAGTAGTTAATATTTTTGATTGGTTCATTGTTTAGTATTTCTACTCAAGAGTTGTTTATACACCACAGTTATAGTGCTATAATATTCTGTGTTTTTCTGTGTGTTCTTACTAGTAAGTTTTATGCCTTCAAATGATTTCTTATTGCTCATTAATGTAGTTTTCTTTCAGACTGAAGAACTCCCTTTAGTATTTCTTGTTGGACAGGTCTTGTGTTGATGAAATTCTTCAGTTTTGCTTGTCTGGGAAGGTCTTTATTTCTTCTTCATGCTTGAAGGATATTTTCACTGGATATACTATTCAAGGGTAAAATATTTTTTCCTTCATCATTTTAAATACATAATGCCACTCTCTCCTGGCCTGCAGAGTTTCCACTGAAAAGTCTGCTACCAGATGTATTAGAGCTCTGTTGTATGTCATTCGTTTCTTTTCTTTCTCTTGCTGCTTTTAGGATTCTTTATTTTTGACCTTTGGGAATCTGATTATTAAATGCCTTGAGGTAGTCTTCTTTGAGTAAAATCTGCTTGGTGTTCTATCACCTTCTTGTATTTGAATATTGATACCTTTCTCTAGAGTTAGGAATTTCTCTAATATTATCCCTTTGAATAAAGTTTCTACCTCTATTTCTTTCTCTGCCTCCTCTTTAAGGCCAATAACTCTTATATTTGCCCCGTCGAAGCTATTTTCTAGATCTAGTAGGCAGACTTCATTTTTTTTTTTATTCTTTTTTGTTTTGTCTCCTCTGACAGTGTATTTTCAAATAGCGTATCTTCAAGCTCACTAATTCTTTTCCTGATTGATCATTTTTGCTATTAGGGGATTCTGATGCATTCTTCAGTATGTCCATTTTCAACTCTAGAATTTCTGCTTGATTCTCTTTAATAATTTCAATCTCTTTGTTAATTTTATCTGATAGAATTCTGAATTCCTTCTCGGTGTCATCTTGAATTCTTTTAGTTTCTTCAACACTGCTATTTTGAATCTTCTGTGTGAAAGGTCACATACCTCTGTTTCTCCAGGATTGGTCCATAGTGCCTTATTTAGTTTGCTTGGTGTGGTCATGGTCTTGATGGCTGTAGATGTTCATCAGTATTTGGGCACTGATGAGCTAGGCATTATTGTAGTTTTTGCAGTTTGGGCTTATTTGTGCCCATCCTTCTTGGGAAGGTTTTTCACACAACTGAAGAGATGTGGGGCTCATACCCAATGATGCTGTGGTTCCCCTATTTGCAGACTCTCATGGGTAGTAGTTTCTGCATTCATTGGGTGCCCCAAATTTCATAGCTGTCATCCAAGTGATTGTCTCCTAAAGCACCTAGCTTTGGGACTTTATGGAGCTCTGCAATCCTGAGTCTAGAACAAGAAGTTAACTTCTAAACTTGCTGATGTTTAACAAGTATCTCCTCATGTTCAAAGTGAGCAGTTTGATCAAGAACACAGGTATGTGCCTCAGACCATCTCCTTAGTGCACCATCTCCTTGGTGCAAACTCTGGCTCTCAGCTTCTCTGCAAGGAAAGAAGGAACTGAAATACACATCTAACACTGTAAACCTTTCAGCTGCATCCCAAGGGACTATCTTCTATCACACCTCTCTCAGGGTAATAAGCACGGCTTGACATTCTAATTTATTAGGGGCCACTAAGAACAAAGACAGATTAAACTAACATAAAGAGCTTATTGGCATCTAGAATCTCTGGTTGGGCTGATTGGGGGGAGAAACATCATTCATGTGAGACCAGTCCAACAAGACTGAGAGAGGTGATTCTTTTATCTAATGTGCAGAAACCAAAATTGAGAAACAAAGATGAAGAAATAAGAAAATGTATGCATTACAAACACAAGAACAAGATAGACCTCCAGAGGCTGACCTAAATAAAATAGAGATATGATTCTTACCTGACAAGAAATTTAAAAGGACAGTCATATATATACTTACCAAGGTAAGGAGAACAAAGGAAGAACAAACAGTATTTTAACAAAATTGACCAAAAATACTTTTAAAAGTATCAAATAGAAATCACTGAGCTGGAGAATACAAAAACTGAACTCAGAAAATTAGTAGAGTGGTTCAACAGCAGATGAAATCAACCAGAATAAAGGATTGGCAAACTGGAAGAAAAAAATATCCAATCTGAGGAGGAAAAGAAAAAAGAATGAGGAAGAGTGAAGATAGCCTAAGGGACTTATTGGACACCATCAAGAAGAATAGTGTATTCATTGTCAGAGTACCAGAAGGAGAAGAGAGACAGGAAGTGACAGAAAACATATTTAAAACAATATTGGCAGAGAACTTTCCAAGTCTAGGGAAGGAATTAGAAATCCAGACCCAGGAAGTTCAACAAATATCTAGTAGGATGATTCCAAAGAGACCTATACCAAGACACATTATTATCAAATTGTCAAAAGTTGAAGACAAAAGGGAATTTTGAAAGCTGCAAGGGAAGAGTAACTTGCTACATACAAGGGGACCTCCATAAGTCTTTTAGCAGACTTTTTATCAGAAATCTTGTAGGATAGAAGGGAGTGGGATGATATATTTTAAAAGCTGAAAGAAAAAGCTGTCAGCCAACACTACCCAGCAAACATGTCCTGCAAAAATGAAGAGGAGATGAAAAACTTTGTAAGCTGAGGAACTTTATCACCACTAGACCTGCCTTACAAGAAATGCTAACAGAAGTCCTTCAAGATGAATGAAACAGTTATTGAATAACAATATGAAACAACATGAAACTATAAAACTCACTGGTAAAAGTGAGTATAAAGCAAAATTCAGAACACTTTTATACTGGAAAAGTGTTTGTTAAATTATATGTTTAGTATGAAAGTTATAATACAAAACTGTTAAAAACAACTATAGCTACAGTAATTTGTTAAGTGACACAAACTACAAAAGATATAAAAAAATTGTTAAGAGGAAAGTGTAGAGTTCATGCAAGTGATCGAGGTAAGTCATTCTCACATTATGATAGCCTGTTATTAGGATAAGATGTTTTATGTAAGCCTTGTGGTAACCACAAAGCAAAAATCCACAGTAGATACTTAAAAGGTAAAAAGAAAGAATTCAATGCATACTACTACAGAAAATCAAACCATAAAGAAGGACAGCAAAAGAGGAAGAGAGAAACAAAGGATCTGAAAATTAACCAGAAAGCATTTAACAAAATGGTAACAGTAAGTCCTTACCTATTAGTAATTATTTTGCATGTAAATGGATTAAATCCTCCAATCAAAAGTCACTGAGTGGCTCAATGGATAAAAGAATAAGACCCAACTATATGTATGTGAGCTGTATACAAGAGGCTCACTTTACCTCTGAGGACACACATAGACTGAAACGGAAAGGATGGAAAAGATATTTCATGCAAATGAAATAAACAAACAGTGGGGGATAGCTTAGTTATATTAGATAAACAGACTTTAACTCAAAAACTATAAAAAGAAACAAAGAAGGTAATCTAATAATGATAAAGGGGTTAATTCATTGAGAAATTGTAACAATTCTAAAGATATATGCAGCCAACATCAGAACGATATAAAGGAAATATAAACGTATCTGAAGGTAGACATAGACTATGATACAATAATAGTAGGGGACTTCAGTACCCCATTTTCAACATTGGACATATCATCTAGACAGAAAATCAATAAGCAAACATTGGATTTGAACTATACTTTAGACAAAATGGACTTAACAGATATTTATAGAGCACTCCATCTAACAGCAATAGAATATACATTCTTCTCATGTGTAAATGAAAGATTCTTCAGGATAGATCATATGTTAGGCCACAGAAGAAGTCTTAACAAGTTTAGGAAGACTGAAATAATATTATTATCTTTCCTGACCATATTGTCTTGAAGCTAGAAATCAATAACAGGAGGAATCTCGGAAAATTCACAAATATGTAGAAATCAAACAACATGTTCCTGAACTCAAATGGGTCAAGGAAGAAATGAAAAGGAAAATTAGACAATATCTTGAGGAAATAAAAATGGAAACACACCATACCAAAAATTATGGGATGCAGCAAAACAGCCCTGAGAGAGAAGTTTTTAACAATAAATGCCTACATTAAAAAAAAAAAAAAGGAAGATCTCAAATTAACAACCTAATGTTACACTTAAAGGCACTTGAAAAGAAAAAATAAGCTCAAACTTAGCAGAAGGAAGGAAATAACAAAGAACAGAAATAAACAAGACACTAGAAAAACAATAAAAGAGATAAAAAGTTTTTTTTTTTTGTTAAGATAAGCAAAATTGACAAATCTTTGTTTAGACTTACAAAGAAAAAGGAGCACCCTGTTAGTCAGGGTGCTCTCGTGGGACAGGACTAATAGGATAGATGCATATACGAAAGGGAGTTTATCAAGGAGTGTTGACTTACATGATCATAAGGTGAAGTCCGACAATAGGTCTTCTGAAGCTGAGGTGCAAGGAAGCCAGTCCAAGTCCCTAAACCTCAAAAGTAGGGAAGCTGACAATGCAGCCTTCAGTCCGTGGCCAAAGACCCAAGAGCCCCTGGAAAACTACTGGTGTAAGTCCAAGAGTCCAAAAGTGGAAGAACTTGGAGTCTGATGTTCTAGGGCAGGAAGCATCTAGCACAGGAGAAAGATGAAGGCCAGAAGACTCAGCCAGTCTAGTCCTTCCACATTCCTCTGCCTGCTTTTATCCTAGCCCTGCTGGCAGCTGATTAGGTGGTACCCACCCCAGAGTGGGGGTGGGTCTGCCTCTCCCAATTCACTGACTCAAATGTTAATCTCCTTTGGCAACACTCTCACAGACACACCCAGAAACAATACTTTCATCCTTCAATTCAATCAAGTTGACACTCAGTATTAACCATCACAGACACAAATAAAATCAGAAATGAAAGAGGAGACATTATGACTGATACCACAGAAATACAAAAGATCAGACAACTATGAACAACTATAGACCAAGGAATTAGATAATCTCGAAGAAATGGTGAATTCCTAGAAACACGCAACCTACCAAGACTGAATCAGGAAGAAACAGAAATTTGGAACAGACCAAAAATGAGTAAGGAAATTGAGTTAGTAATAAAAAGTTTTTCATCAAAGAATATCTTTGGATCCGATGGCTTCACTCCTGAATTCTGCCAGACATTTAAAGAAGAACCAATACTTTTTAAACTCTTCCAAAAAATTGAAGAGGGGGAGAGTATTTCTGAACTTATTTTATGAGGCCAGCATTACCCTGATACCAAAGCCAAAAAATAATACAAGAAATCTACAGACCAATGTTCCTGATAAACTAGATGCAAAAATCCTCAAGAAAATACTAGCAAACCCAATTCAATAGCACATTAAACATATAATTTACCATAATCAAGGGGGATTTATTCCAGGGATGCGAGGAGGGTTCAACATGTCAATCGATAAATGTGATACACTGTATTAATACAATGAAGGACAAAAACCATATGATTATCTCAATAGATATGGGAAAATCACTTGTCAAAATTCAACATCTTTTCATGATAAAAAGTCTCAACAAAATTAGTATAAGAAGAAAGCTACCTTAACACAATACAGGCCATATACAACAAGCCCACAGCTAAAATCTTACTGAATGGCAAAAAGTTGAAAGTTTTTTCTCTAAGATCAGGAACAAGACAAAGATGGCCATTGTTGCACTTCTATTCAACTTAGTACTAGAAGTCCTAGCCAGAGAAATTAGGCAAGGAAAAGAAATAAAAAGGCATTCTTACAGGAAAGCAAAGGTGAAATTGTCTCTGCTGATGACATGATCTTATATATAGAAAACCTTACATAATCTACCAGAAAAACCCAAACCTGTAGAACTGATACCTTCAGTAGAGTGTAGTTTACAAAATCAAAACACAAAAATTTGTAACGTTTCTATACACTAAAAACAAAATATCTGAAAAAGAAATTTAGAAAACAATCCTACCTACAATAGCACAAAAAATATGTAGCAGTAAATCTAACCAAGGTGAAAGATCTGTATACTAAAACCAAAAAGCAGTGATGAGAAAAATTGAAGACAAAACATAAGCAGAAAGACATCCTATGTTCATAAACTGTAAGAATTAATATTGTTTATACTACTCGAAGTGATTTACAGATTCAATGCAATCCCTATCAAAATTCCAAAGTCATTTTTTTCATAGAAACAGAAGAAACAACCCTAAAATTTGTATGAAATCAGCTAAGAGCCCAAACTAATCAAAGCAATCTTGAGCAAAAAGAACAAAACTGGATTTCAGAATATATTGTAAAGCTATTGTAATAAAAATAGCATAGTATTGTCATAAAAACAGACACATCAACCAATGGAACAGAATAGAAAGCCCAGAAATAAACCCATGTATTTACCGTCAGTTGATTTTCAACAAAGATGCTAAGAATACACAGTTGAGAAAAGATAATCTCTTCAATAAATGGTATGGAGAAAATCAAATAGCTACATGCAGAAGAATGAAATTGGACCCTTATCTCACACCAAGTACAGAAATAAACTCAAAATGGATAAAAGACTTAAATGTAAGACCTGAAATTGTAAAGTAACGGAAAGAAATACAGGGAAAAGTTCCACAATACTGGTTTGGGCAGTTATTTCTTGAATAGAACTCCAAAAGCATAGGCAACAAAAGCAAAAATAAATGGGATTTTCTCAAACCAAAAACTTTTGCAGAGCAATGGAAATTAATAGAGTGAAGAGACAGCACACGGATTGGGAGAAAATATTTGCAAATCGTATATCTGACAAGGGACTAATATCGAAATATCCAAAATCTATAAGGACCTAAACAACTTGACGGCAGGAAAACAAATAACCCAATTTAAAAATAGGCGAAGGATCTGAATAGACATTTCTCAAAAGAAGAGATATGAGTGGCTGACAGATATAGGAAAATATGCTCAACATTTCTTTTTTTTTTTTTTTTGCATTTTAGGTCAGGAAATGCAAATTAAAACCACGTTGAGATGTCATCTCACATTTGTTATAATTGTTATCGAAAAGACAAATGATAACAAACGTTAACAAGGATATGAAGAAAGGAAATCCTTGTATACTGTTACTGGGAAGGTAAATTAGTACCGCCCATTTGAAAAAAGCATGGAGGTTCCTCAAAAAACTAAAAATAAGGCCACGAACAGTGGCTCACACCTCTAATCCCAGCACTTTGGGAGGCCGAGGCAGGCAGATCACTTGACGTCAGGAGTTCAAGACTAGTCTGGCCAATATTGTGAAATCCAGTCTCTACTAAAAATACAAAAATTAGCCAGGCATGGTGGTGGGAGCCTGTAATTCCAGCTACTCAGGAGGCTGAGGTGGGAGAATCACTTGAGCCCATGAGGCAGAGGTTGCAGTGAGCCGAGATCGCACCATTGCACTCCAGCCTGGGCATCGCAATTAAACTTCATCTCAAAACAAACAAACAAACAAACACAAACAAAAAAACAAAATAGAATTACCATATGATCCAGCAATTCTACTTCTGGGTGTATATCCAAAGGAACTGAAATCAGTGTGTCAAAGAGATGTCTGTACTTCCATGTCCGTTGTATTCATAATAGCCAAGATATGGAAGCAAACTAAGTGACCATCAATGGCTAAATGGATAAATAAAATGCAGCATATACACACAAAATGGAATACTATTCAGCCTTAAAAAAGAAGGAAATTCTGCCATTTGCAACAACATAGATGGAACTGGAGGACATTATACTAAGTGAAATAAGCCAGGTACAGAAGGACAAATACAGTAATGTATGATCTCACTTCTATGTGGAATCTAAAGAAGTTGATCTCACTGACGCAAGAGTAGAAAAGTGGTTACCAGAGGTTGGTGGAGAGGTGGTGGTGAGGGCTGGAGGTAGAGAATAGGGAAGGGGAGATGTTGATCAAAGGACGCAAAGTTTCAGTGAGACTGGAAGAAAAAATGTTAGTGATCTATTGCACTGCTTGGTGATCACAGTTAATTAGTAATACATTGTATGTTTCAAAATTGCTAAAGAAAAGATTTTTAATGTTCTCACCACAACACAATAAGTTGGTGAGGTGATGGATATGTTATTAGCTTTATTGACTTTTTCTATAATGTATATATCGATCAAACCATATTACATCCCATAACTATATGCAATTCTTTGTGAATTAAAAAAAAATAGGCCGAGCATGGTGGTTCATGCCTATAATCCCAGCACTTTGGGAGGCCAAGGTGGGCGGATCACGAGGTCAAGAGATTGAGACCATCCTGGCCAACATGGTGAAACTCCGTCTCTACTAAAATATACAAAAATTAGTTGGGAGTGGTGACGAATGCCTGTAGTCCCAGCTACTCGGGAGGCTGAGGCAAGAGAATCACTTGAACCCAGAGGTGGAGGTTGCATTGAGCCAAGATTGCACCATTGCACTCCAGCCTGGCGACAGAGCAAGACCGCCTCAAAAAACAAAACAAAACAAAACAAAAACAGAAAGAAGAAGTAAAAGGAAAATGAAAACTCTGTTTGTCATTTGGGGTTTACCTCCTAAAATTGGCCTGGCTTTTCTTCTGCTTAAGAGTATTCTACTCTCAGTTGTTTTTTTTTTTTAAACTATATATTATATTATAATGAAGTAATGGTGGATCTATTTTATGACTCTGAAAACAGAAGCACTGCCTTCCTAATTTTAAGAAGAAATTGAGGCCAGAGGGGTTAAGTAACTTGTTCAAGGTCACACAGCTAAGCAGAGGAACTGAGAACAAATACAAATTAATGAAAAAGGTGATTGTGATTGCTTGTGTTTAAAAAACAGTACCTGTTTTTTCCTTATTAAACTAATGTTTTGGAAAAAAGTCATAATAAGAGTATTATGATCATGAGGTAGCTCTCTGGGAATAATTTGGCTCAATCAGGAGGAACAAGGGTCATGAAGTCCTTTTGAGTCTCAGTTAAAGACATGCCGATTAACTTCTATGATGCTCTTTCGTCACAGAGCAATCAGCTATCAGTATTAATTTTGATGCCTTTAGGAACAAACTTTTAAATAAATGGGACTAGTAAGAGATGTTCTTCCACTCCAAGTCCCAGAAGTCACCTCTGTGTTGTTCTTAGATTCTGAGGCTCCTAGCTGGTCTGCTTTCTTCTTCACCTTTCAGGGTCTTCTTATGCTTGTTTTATGTATAATGTTAAGTGTTTGTGGTTATATTTAGCAGGAAGAATGAGGGAAAGTACATCTGCCTCATCTTCCTGTAAGTGCAGACAATCCCAGGATGAGATTTTAAGATTACTGAAAGGCAGCTGCTTCCTTGGAATCTCATAAGGTGGAGAAAGAAATTGTAAGATAATGGGCATAAAAAAAATCTTAAAAGCATTTAACATTTTGTATTGTAAGTAACATGATCTCATGACTGCCTCCTCACTCTTTCATTTTTAATCTTTGTATTCAAACCCAGTCTAAAGTGAGAGGAGAAACTTTTGGTTTTACATTAATTTAATCGGCTTCACGGAATCTGCAATGCTGATCTTTAAGGCGCTATTTATCTCTGGAACCAGGAAGGATGCTCACATCACGGACTATCCCAAACCTTCTCTCTCTCTCTCTGTCTCTTTTAGCCTGGCATAAATGATTTTGAAATAGGTAACAGAAATAAAATCTTTCATTAGTCCAATAATCTAACTTAGTATCTCTGACCCTCTCCTCTCTTTCTGCAGTATTGATGAGTTGAACGTAGTTATTGAGAATGAAGAATCTGATTGCTCTTTCTTCACCACCAAGATAATGCGGAGTGTATCTCTGGTGGGTCCCCATAGAGCTTCCACCATTTTCACAGGTGTCTTTATCCTAATCCACCACTAGCAATTTATACCTATATTAATTCATAACAGAAACCCAGAGTTAACTAGAGTGTCTCAAAGAAAGAAATGGAGAAAATATGGTTAACAAACACTCACATAGGAAGATAAAACTTGTATAAGCATCTTTGATAATATTCAAAGAGACATCCAGAATACTATAATGGGCCAACTGATTGATCATTATAAAGAATTTAAATATTTAGTTATTTGTGCTTAAGACAGTGCTCTTCTAGAAAGTTTATATTGAAAAAAGTTGTAGTAATTGCAGCTATTGAAGAAAGCATCAATAAATTTTATTGAAACTTATCTCTAAGATTATTATAGTTTAACTTATTTCTGATACAGAAGTCTGTAGCTGAAACGACCTACAGTTAATTTGCCAAACATTCTTTGTGATAGTGTTTTAATCTATTTTCCATTTTATTTTTAGTCTGATAGTTCTGAGAAGGGAGTGGTATGATTCCCTTTAATTCAAGCCTATGTTTAAGAGGACATAATCAAATACAAAGAATCTATTGATCACGAGTAAGCTCTACAGAACAAGCCTGAATGTGTATTAACATTGATGGAGCTCTGACCTGATGTTATGAACATGCACTTCAGAGAAATATGTATTGTGATTTCACCATTTACTAGTTTTTGGACTTGGGCAACTTCTTAATTTTTCTGAACCTGAATTTCCTCATCTACAAAATGCAGATAAGAACATATCTTACCTCATAAGATTTTTGAGAGGATTAAATGATATAAAACATTTAGCTTGGCGCCTAGTTAGAGCTCAGTAAATATTTTCTACTATTGTTACCACTACTCCTACCTCATTGCTCTCATAAATAAATCTAAGGGATAGCACTTTGTTTAAAATGCTCTGTATGGTAGACTGTTTTTAATCAGATGCAGATTTTGTTTACTCTGGTAAAAAAATTAAACATCTTTCTGGGTTTCATGCTCACCTCCAAGTTTGAAAACAGATACTATTAGGCACATTTAGCTTATCAAATATTTATTTTTGGAACCCCAAAGCTACAGAATTATCTATATTTCCTTCCCCTTTTTTTCCCCTCCCTATTTTTACCTGGCCCCATGCCAGATACTTCTTGGGGCCAATTCCAATTAGCATCCATTACAGATCAATCTAGAAAAGATTGGTTATTTATTGTCAGGTAGATACATGAACCTTGGCCATTTCAGAAACCAGAGCTAAAGTGATCTTATAAAGTTCCAGGTAGATCAACATGATACTGTGCTGGTCTCATGATGACTTTCATGGAATTACCTCTGAAATGCTATGGATTTTCCCACCCAGAACCTCACTCTAACTCTATAATTTATACCAAAGATCACACTGTACCTGCTCTCAGCCTTGTAAGTCTTACAAAAGCCCTTGGCCAAAAGCAATAAAATTTGACCTGACCTAATCCTGGAGTCGCAATGGATAATGTGTGTATTTTTCATTCAATAATTTAATGTGGAAATTAACTGCATGTGTCACATATTCCCCATCTGAAAGAGAGAGTGTTTATGGTTCTAATGTTACACAAAGATTAAATACGTAAACACTCCTGTCATTTAAGACTCTTCTCTTTTTTGATAGCTTAAATAAGCACTACAAAAGACTCTTTTGGGGAAATTTATTATTGCATTCAGTATGGGAGCCTGCTCCATGAAATTCACCCTCTATGGTCACAGAAATGATAGCAACAGAGATATTTTTCTTTCTCCCTGAAAGATTTGGAATAATTTGCCCATTTTGGCTTGCTGTATTATTTTCTCCAATTTGTCAAAATAGGAAAAAAAACCACTGTGGAAATCTACAGAAAACTTTGTTTTCTCTGTCGCTTCTTTCAGGCATACTTTTGAACATTTTCTATTCCTGGGTATGGGATAAAAAGAGTCTGTACCTGGCCTCCTCTTTTGACTGCCCTTAGATGATTTTCAAGGCCATTCCTTTATGGTGGCCTTCTGTGTGAGCTATTTTTTCCCATTGCCTTTTCCTTTCTTGACTCACTCTGTTTCCTCAGTATCTCATTAACTTTATTTTTATTTTGATCCTTTTATTAAATTAAATGTTTTAAACAGATTTACATGGTTAAAAAAACCAAAAGGTATAAACAGTCACACAGAGATAAGATTCCCTTATTCCTTATCTACTATCTTCCCAGTTCTTAGACTTTTCCCTCCCACCATAGATATCCATTGTTCTTAGTGTCCTAGACATCTTCCCAGGGTTTCTTTATGTATATTCAAGCAAATATGAATATAGATCTTCCTCCCTCAATTTTACACCAAAGGTAGTATATTATATATCTTCTTTCAATTTTTTAACAGTATACGTTGGAGGGCCTTCCATATACAATTCATAATGAGATTGTACATTCTTTTTATAGCTATTTTATATGTATGTACATGATAATTTATTTAAGTAGCTCCTAATTGAAAGATACTCTATATTTTACTCTTATAAACAACATTGAGGCAATTTACTTTTTAAAAATTCTTACACACAACTCTTGTGGATATGTTATTTTATACATATTTAGGTGTATTTGTAGGATAAATCCCCCTAATTAGAATTACTAGGTCAAAGATTATTTGCATTTGTAATGTTGATGGATATTGCCAAACTGTTCTCCATAAGGGTCATAAAAATTTACACTTCTGCCAGCATTATATGAAATTGACTATTTCCTAGAACTTAATCTATAGAGTGTATATTTTGAAGTTTTTGATATTCTGAAAGGTGAAAAGTGATACCTCAAGTTAGTTTTAAGTTGCATTTCTTACATAAGTTTGAACATCTTTTTATAGGCTTAGGAGTTGTCTGTGCTTTCTTCTCTGTGAACAATCTTTCCCTCATTTTTTCATATATATTTCAAAAGCTATTTATGTATTAGAAATATAGATACTACTGATGCTCTCGGGGAAAGGGCCACCTCCCAGCAGGAGGCCAACCAGCACAAAAATAGAGCACTAAAGTACCAGAGCTAAGAACCCTCAGGGAGTCCATTGCACCGTCCCCCACCACTACCTCCACTGGAACAGGTGCTGGTATCCATGGCTGACAGACCCACAGAGGGTTCACATCACAGGACTCTGTGCAGACAACCCCCAGTACCAGCCCAGAGCTGGATTGACTCACTGGGTGTCTAGACCCAGAAGAGAGGCAACAATCACTGCAGTTCAACTCACAGGAAGCCACATCTATAGGAAAAGGGGGAGAGTACTACATCAAGGGAACATCCCATGGAATAAAAGAATCTGAACAACAGCCTTCAGCTCTAGACCTTTCCTCTGACAGAGACTACCCAAATGAAAAGGAACCAGAAAACCAACCCTGGTAATATGAAAAAACAAGGCTCTTCAACACTCCCCAAAAATCACACTAGCTCACCAACAATAGATCCAAACCAAGAAGAAATCCCTGATTTACCTGAAAAAGAATTGAGGAGGTTAGTTATTAAGCTAATTAGGGAGGCACCAGAGAAAGGTGAAGCCCAATGCAAGGAAATCCAAAAAGTGATACAAGAAGTGAAGGGAGAAATATTCAAGGAAAGAGATAGCTTAAAGAAAAAAAAAAGTAAAAAATTCAGGAAACTTTGGACACACTTTTAGAAACGCAAACTGCTCTGGAAAGTCTCAGCAATAGAATTGAAGAAGTAGAAGAAAGAAATTCAGAGCTCAAAGACAAGCTCTTCAAATTAACCAATCCAACAAAGACAAAGATAAAAGAATAAGAAAATATGAACAAAGCCTCCACGAAGTCTGGGATTATGTTAAATGACCACACCTACGAATAATTGATGTTCCTGAGGAAGAAGAGAATTCTAAAAGCTTGGAAAACATATTTGGGGGAATAATTAAGGAAAACTTCTCTGGCCTTGCTAGAGACCTTGACACCCAAATACAAGAAGCACAAAGAACACCTGGGAAAGTCATTGCAAAAACATCATCACCTATGCACATTGCCAAGAGGTTATCCAAAGGTAAGAAGAAGGAAAGAATCTTAAGAGTTGTGAGACAGAAGCACCAGGTAACCTATAAAGGAAAACCTATCAGAGTAAGAGCAGATTTCTCAGCAGAAACCCTACAAGCCAGAAAGAATTGGGACCCTATCTTCGGCCTCCTCAAACCAAACAATTATTAGCCAAGAATTTTGTATCCAGTGAAACTTAGCATCATATATAAAGGAAAGATACAGTCTTTTTCAGACAAACAAATGCTGAGAGTATTCGCCATTGCAAAGCCACCACTACAAGAACTGCTAAAAGGAGCTCTAAATCTTCAAACAAATCCTGGAAGCACATCAAAACAGAAGCTCATTAAAGCATAAATCACACAGGATCTATAAAAAAAAAATACAAGTTAAAAAGCAAAAACAAAGAAAATCAAAGTGCACAGGCAACAAAGAGCATGATGAATTTAACAGTACCTCACATTTCAATACCAACATTGAATGTAAATGGCCTAAATGCTCCACTTAAAAGATACAGAACTGAGGAATGGATAAGAACTCATCTGCTGCTTTCAGGAGACTCTCCTAACACATAAGGACTCACATAAACTTAAAGTAAAGGGGTGGGGAAAAGGCATTTCATGTAAATGGTGTATCTATTCTTATATCAGACAAAACAAACTTTAAAGCAACAGCAGTTAACTGAGACAAAGAGGGACATTATATAATGGTAAAAGGCCTTGTCCAACATGAAAATATCACAATCCTAAACACATACACACTTAACACTGGAGCTCCCAAATTTATAAAACAATTTTAATAGACCTAAGAAATGAGATAGACAGCAACATAATAATAGTGGGGGACTTCAATGCTCCACTGACAGCACTAGACAGATCATCAAGACAGAAAGTCAACAAAGAAACAATGGATTTAAACTATACCTTGGAACAAATGGACTTAACAGATACATACAGAACATTTCATCCAACAACTGCAGAATACACATTCTATTCAATAGTGTATGGAACTTTCTCCAAGACAGACCATATGATAAGCCATAAAATGAGCCTCAATAAATTGAAGAAAATTGAAATTATATCAAGCACTCTCTCAGGCCACAGTGGAATAAAACTGGAAATCAACTCCAAAAAGAACCTTCAAAAACATGCAAATACATGGAAATTAAATAACCTGCTCCTTTTGGGTCAAAAATGAAAGCAAGATGGAAATTAAAACATTCTTTGAACTGAACAACAATAATGACACAACTTACCAAAACCTCTGGGGTACAGCAAAGGCGGTGCTAAGAGGAAAGTTCATAGCCTTAAATGCCTACATCAAAAAGACTAAAAGAGCACAAACTGAC
The DNA here is from genome assembly GCA_036589455.1 of Ateles fusciceps. NCBI lineage: Eukaryota > Metazoa > Chordata > Mammalia > Primates > Atelidae > Ateles > Ateles fusciceps. The sequence continues at coordinate 4,936,027 of JAZHEH010001386.1, forward strand.
ATTCTAAGGTCACTCCTCAAGGAACTAGAGAAGCAAGAACAAACCAAAGCCAAACCCAGCAGAAAAAAGGAAATAACCAGGATCACAGCAGAACTAAATGAAATTGAAACAAACAAACAAAAAAATGCAAAAGATAAATAAAACAAAAAGCTGGTTCTTTGAAAAAAGAAATAAAATTGACAGACCACTAGCAAGATTAACCAAGAAAAGAAGAGAGATAATCCCAATTAACCTCACCAAGAAACAAACAGGAGATATTACAACTGACACTACTGAAATACAAAAGATCATTCAAGGCTGCTATGAATACCTTTATGCACATAAACTAGAAAACCTAGAAGAGATGAATAAATTCCTGAATAAACACAACCCTCTTCGCTTAAATCAGGAAGAATTAGATACCCTGAACAGACCAGTAACAAGCAGCGAGATTAAAATGGTAATTTAAAAATTACCAGCAAAAACAAGACCACACAGATACACAGCAGAATTCTACCACACATTCAAAGAAGAATGGGTACCAATCCTTTTGACACTATTTCACAAGATAGAGAAAGAAGGAACTCTCTCTAATTCATTATATGAAGCCGGCATCACCCTAATACCCAAACCAGGAAAGGACATAACCAAAAAACAACAGACTGATATCCTTGATGAACATAGATGCTAAAATCCTTAACAAAATACTAGCTAACTGAATCCAACAACATATCGAAAAGACAATCCACTATGATCAAGTAGGTTTTATAACAGGGATGCAGAGATGGTTTAACATACGCAAGTCAATAAATGTGATATACCACATAAACAGAATTAAAAACAAATCACATGATCATCTTAATAGATGCAGAAAAGCATTTGACAAAATGCTCATTGGGTTTGTAATGGTGAATTAAACAGGCATAGTCTCTGCTCTCATGAAGAATATAATCTAGAAAAAACAGCTATTAAGCAATTAATATAGAAATAAAGATGAAATTACAAAGTGGGAAAAGGACCGTGAGAGAAACTTACAAGGTGCCCTGAGAGAATACAACAGGAAGACCTAATTAAGACAGCAGAGCCTGGGAAACCCCTACTGCCATCTGTCCTGGCACTTCATGTTGTCCCACAGCCATCTCTGTGGAGACCTAAGTTTCCATAGATGGTTGAAAACCACTGATCTAGTCTTATTCCCTCATTTCTTCAGAGGGGGAGAACTGAGGTTTAAAGAGGAGATATGATTTACTCAAGGTCACCTAGATACTTAGGGCAGAACCAGAACTAGTACAACAGCCTCCCGACTCCAGTCTAGGTCTCTTTCCTCTACATCCTTCTGTCTTAGTGAAGACTCTGATTCTGCTACCAAAGTCTGCAATGACCTCATCCTTCCCAGGTCATGGGCTCACAGGGGATTGTGTCACTTTGGCTTAGTTTATGCCATGCCATAGTCGGCACACTGTGAAGAACAGACAAGTCAAGATTTTGACAAACACTTGCTGTGGATGTGAGGCATTTTTTAGAATACAGTTCATCTCATTTTTCTTGAGTGGTTCATCAGTCATTGCTAAAGAGTCTGAAGAGTGGGATGGACTTTCCTAAACTAAGTGCACACTGTCAGAATTTAAAGCCCTTTGTAGAACAGACTAAATCTTTTTTTTTGGCAATGGGAAGTTCTTTGGCAGTGAACAGTTTAACCTACATTCCCTTGATAAATTATTTCCGTTGATCAGTAGCACACACATCATTAGAAGTGGAAATGGTTGATTGGAGTAGAAGATCTCCAACACTATTTATTTAGATGTGGTGAATGTGTAGGCACCCCATCCTGTGTGGCCTGATATCCAGCATCCATGGATGTGTTCTCATTTAACATCTGAGGCAGTGGAATTAGTTAGGGGTGATGGCTCTTCATCTATTTAAATGCCAATTTTTGTTAAAATTTAAGCTACTTGACTCATTTTTTGAGTATGAGTATAAAATTAACTTTATAATTTTATAACATTATATGTAATTTTCTAATTGTTTTTCCTAATTTTCTTAATTTTATTTTTCTTTTCTTTGGGGAGTGGGGCAGACTGATAGAATAGGAGAGTTTGATACTATTTCCTACACTTCATTTAGCTTTCCAAAATTACATGATTTGAAACTAGAAAAATTGAGATGGGGGGGAAAAACTCTTAGAACCTTCCTTTAGGCTGATGGGTAGTGGAAAAGCTGGTGGGATAGTGTAGTCCTTGAGTAGAGACTCTGGGATCAATGATTGGAATTAAGTTTGATTCTAGCATATACTGGCTGTGGGACCTTCAGCAAGTTCCTCTATTTGCTTAGGCTCCTCGTTCATTAGGAGAGGATAATAATAGTACCTATTCCATAGGACTGCATGAGGTTTAGAAGAAGCAATCCTTATAAAGCCCTGACGCAATGCCTAGCATATGATATGGGCTTGACAAGAACTCACCGTTATTATCAAGTAGGTATAATAATATTAGAACTATTATTAAATATATAATCTCAACTTTGTTATAAAATCTCAAAAAAAAATACCAGAAGTTTCTTCAAGGAGTAGACTTCTTTGGGATATAAAAGTAAGAATAATTTTTTTCTGCTCTTTGCAATGTTCTATCTTTGTTTTTTTTTTTTTTTTTGGAGACGATGTCTCGCTCTGTTGCTCAGGCTGGAGAGCAGTGGAGCGATCTCAGCTCACTGCAACCTCTGCCTCCTGGGCTCAAGGGATCCTCCTGCCTCAGCCTCATAAGTAGCAAGGATTACAGGTGTGTGCCACCATGCCCAGCTAATTTTTGTATTTTATAGTAGAGAGGAGGTTTCACTATGTTGGCCAGGCTGGTCTCAAACTTCTGACCTCAAGTGATCCGCCTGGCTTGGCCTCCCAAAGTGTGGGGATTACGGGCATGAGCCACTGTGCTTGGCCTGTGGCCCCTTCTTAAAATGTGCTCTCAAACAGTCGGGTATAGATGAGGTGAAAAAGATGCTGCACACATTACTGGGTCCCACTGGTTTCTTGGGACCCAGCTGACAACAAATGTTTTTTTGTTTTGTTTTTTTTCATTTTTGTCCCAGGAGGAGAGAGAAGTGACTGTCATTTTATTCATTCAATAGCTATTTTTGGAACTATTAAACTACATATGTTGGCCACTGTGAGGGATGCAAAAGTGAGTTAGACACAGAGTCTGCACCGAAGAAGTTCCAGAGAAGGGAATTACACTTTCCCCACCTTTTTTTTTTCTTTTTTGAGACAGAGTCTCACTCTGTCACCAGGCTAGAGTGTAGTGGAGCGATCTTAGCTCACTGCAACCTCCACCTTCCAGGTTCAAGTGATTCTCGTGCTTCAGCCTCCCAAGTAGCCGGGATTACAGGCATGTGCCACCACGCCCAGCTAATTTTTGTATTTTTAGTCGAGACAGGGTTTCACCACATTGGCCAGGCTGGTCTCAAACTCCTGACCTCAAGTGATCCGCCTGCCTTGGCCACCCAAAGTGCTGGGATTACAGTTGTGAGCCATGGCATCTGGCCTACAATGCTCTGTGCTTATTATATTGGTTTTTCCATTTGTCCTCTAAAACAATTTGTCTTTTCACCCGGGTACTCGTTATTGACCTTCTCCGTCCCACTCTGTGTCTTTGGGAGGCTGACGCTTATGGACAGCATCATCCAGGCCCCTTGGCCCTCGGGCTGCTAGTTGGGTACAGCCAGTGCCTCCATCTGGCTGTGGTTGTGTCTTCCCACAACAGCATCTGATTGGTGCTCCTCTCACCCCCCTTTTATCTCACTCCCTTTCAAGTGTAGGGGTGACAAGAGCGTCCCAATGTGGCTAGTCCCTAAGTGCCTTAACGTCCTTTGTCCCTTTATGAACTCTGGTCACCTTTCTGTAAATAATCCCTTCATTAAAATGTCTTCAGAATTCAAGATGAGTGTGGCTTCTTTTTCTGCTGGAATCCTAGCTGATATAAGGAGCCTACGTTATTTTTATAATTGGAAAAATGTTATTAAAACAACACAAAGGGCCACCTCCACCTTCCACCTCCCAAAAGGAAGTACTCTTCAGGGAATGGAGAGGCCCCTCAGCTTCCAGACTTGAGGGTGATTATTTTTGTTTCAGTTTTGAGCCCTTCTCATGAAATTAGGCTTCAGGCTACAACACCTATTTCTTAGAAAAACACACTTTCTCCTGGAGAGAAATTCTAGAAAGCAGTCGCGGGCTATTGACAAACTATAATACTGCAAAGGGATCTGGCCAAAAAGCATTCAAGAGAAAAATCTCTGTGGGGAGAACGTAACCTAGAAAGCGGCTCATCATCTGCAGTGCCAGCTGTGTGTCCAGCTGGGTAGTCATAGACAGAGCTCTGCTTGAGTCTACATGTGCCTTGGGTGGAGACCTGCCTCTGTGGCCACTGGAAACTCACCAGCCCCTGAGGCATATGGGCTCAGCAACTACCAGACTCCAAGGGGATACGTGATGCTGTCCACTCAGTCCAGGGGTGGGGATGGTGGGATGGGGGTAGCTGGGAGGCAGGGGAAACTTGGCATGTCACTATGCGCTGCTCCACTGTTAAATCTCCACTGGCAGACTGACTTTTCCCCAGGAGGAAGTGTGGAGAGGAATATCACAGTTGCATGGCAATGAAGAGCTGCCTGGTGGGCCTCCATCTCCACCAAGAGGCTTCACGGCTCCAGAGTTCTGGAGGGGTGTGTGACAGGGAAGAGGGAGGAATAAGCTGCTCTACTCAGTTGGTGACATAATCACCTTTGCAGAAACTTTCCAGCAACAAGTGTGTTGGAGAGAGTGAGCTTGGAGGAACCACCATAGTGTGAGATGTAAGACAAGGTGCGGAGGTCTGAGAAGAGAGCTGTGGACCATAGTACTTAAAAAGGAAAGGGATTTGAGGTGACGCTCACTGAAAGAAGGATGTTGGACAAAGTCAGTTAAAAACTGTCACCTCAATACTTTGGTCAAAGACAGGCTTTGTTTTCTTTATACTGCAAAGTGAACTCTTCTGTTGGTAAACTTTGCTTTCACCACTAACCTCTAAGCTCTATAAGCAAGGGGACTGTGTTTAGTCTGTTCATTGTTGCACACTCAGAGCGTTGTGCACTACCTGGTACATCATGAACACTTAGTATTTTTGTTGACTGGTAAAGGAATGGATGCCTAAATATTAGTAAATTCCTGTACTGTTTGGCTAGGAAATCCACTATTATGGCAGGAACCGTGGTGATCTTATTTACTGCTGCATCTATGGTGACTAGAAAAATGCCTGGCACATAGTAGGAACTTCAACAGTGCTTGTTGAGTGACTGGTGAATGAATGAGTAAATGAATGAGTAAATGACATCTCAACTACATGTTCCCTAAGGGCCGAAATCATGTATAATACATCTTCACTGTGCCCACATTACCTAGCTGAAGGTTTTTTTGAATAACAATAAATAAATAATACCTATTCTTATGTTTTCCTTTTGCTTTTACACAGAACTTTTGCTTTCATAGTTCTTTCTCATCAAGAGTTTAGTTCAGCTCAACAACTATCTAGGTGCTGTGCACTGAGAGTTAATAAGGTACAGTTTCTTTTTGCCTTCAAGTTGTCCATATAGACGAACATGCAAATAAATGTCATGTTGTCTAATGCATTCAGTGAAAATAGTGTTTGCAGGTCACTAAAGTATTTCAGAAGATGTAAGTGGCTGGTTCTGTATGGGGATCAGTGAGGGCTTTGTGCAGGCAATGCCTGCACAAAGTTTTGAAAGATGACTAAGGGTTTATTGGGCAGAAAAGGAGGTTTGGAGGAAAGAAAGAACATGTCTAAAGACTGAGTTAATGCTGAAATTTCCACGGTACCCTTTCCTGCAGTGATTTCAGGTAAGAAGAGTTTTAGATGGATTCCTCAGAGGTATTGTGTCCAAATGGCCAAAGACTCAGTTCTGTCAGTATCAGAGCTACTCAGGCTACAGACTGAAGATTTTGTTTAACTGTGGGCCCTACACTTAGGAGAAAGAGTCAGTATACCATATGAAGGCCATGAAAGGAACAGGAAATATTTTATAGCCTGGAACAAAACGACCTAAGGCAGGAGAAAGAGGAAGATGACAGCAATTTTCAAACATTAGAAGACCTGCTATTCAGACTTTCTCGGTGCTCTTGGAGGTCAGAACTAAAATCAGTGGAAAGTTACAAGGAAGCTTTTGCATATGACAGGACCTGGCACAATGTGGGGCATATAGTAGATAACCCAGTAAATGTTAGAGAAAGTTTTCTCAAATATGGTTCCTCCAACTTCTGATGCTAATCCTTATTCCACAATCTGGAGCGGAAGGATTGGCAGATCGTCCTGAGATTGAGAGAGCAGGAGAGACCCTGAACCTACTTATTGGCCAGACTGTAAATCATTTCAACAGTTGTTTATTTATTTTTGGTTAGTTCTGAAATTTTTCCATACTGTGTGAAACAGTTGGAGAAGATTAGAATTTCTATAGTGTGTTTGCTGTGCCCATGGTATGTTTATTTTATCTGTGACTCAGCCCACCTGATTTTAAAATGAAGGACACAAGCCAGAAAGTTTAGAAATTCCTATTCAACAATGGAAAAGGCTGCCTTACAGGGAGTTGCATCCCTTGTGTGTAGAGCTGTTCACTCCAAGGGTAGAGACTCCCTCTAAGGGACCTGTGGGGGTAGAGCAGAAGATGGGAGATGGGGCTAAATGACTGCCTTGCCATCATGAACAGAATACTTCCTTAAGGTTTAGGTAATTCAGAGACAAATCCATGCATTTGTTTGTTAATTCAGAGACATTTTATCACCCAGGATTTGCTGGTGGTTACTGCATGGGCCCTAGAGTAACATTGCATGGGTTCAACTCCCTGGTCAGCCTCTACTTATTATAGGACCTTGGACAACTTTCTTAACCTCCTTATATCTCAGTTTTCTCTACCATGAATTAGAGACAATAATGCCACCTAAAGACACATTGTGAGAATTAAGTCGATTAATGTATATAAAGTCATATGAACATGGCTTGGCATATAGGAATCACTCAATATATATTATTATTACTACACAAAATGTAAGCTCCACAGAGATGGGGATTTTTGACTATTTGTTTATGGTTATATCTCCACTGCCTAGAAAACAGTCTGACACATAATAGCTGTTACTAAATTGTTAATGAATAAATACATTAATTAACTGAGTACCCATTGTATATATGGGTTCACCCAATGCCAGGTGCTGGGAATACAGGAATGAGCAAAAAATATTCCTGCTTACATGAGACTTACAGTCTAGTGGGAGGGATAGATATTAAAAACTTGACCACACATTCTCATCCTAGATGCACATTAGCACCATTTAGTAGCTCTTTAAAAATATGTATTCTTGGGCCTTCACCCTGCAAAGACTCAGATTTGATTGGTCTTAGAAGGGGCTCTGGCATGGATTCCCAGTGATTCTAATGTGCAGTTTGGTTTGAGAATTCCTGGTCTAAATATTCTGAAGATTCCATGAAACATTTTCCCCATGAAACATCCAGTGATGGTCAAATTAAATTTGGGAAATATTTTATTATTTATATTAGATGTGAAAGACTCTAAGAAGTTCTATAATAAAGAAATCTGTTTAAACTTAAAATATTATATAAATAGATGTTTGCAGCTGTAAATATTACTTTGAAGAAAAGGTGGAGGGCGTAATAGCACTTATGATAGGCCTGATCTATAGTAAATACTTAGAAAATGCTTCTCTGAAGACATTTATGCAGCCAACAAACATATGAAAAAAAGCTCATCATCACTGGTCATTAAAGAAATGTAAATCAAAACCACAATGAGATACTATCTCATGCCAGTTAGAATGGTGATTAAAAAGTCAGGAAACAATAGATGCTGGTGAGGATGTGGAGAAACAGGAACGCTTTTACACAGTTGGTGGGAGTGTAAATTAGTTCCACCATTGTGGAAGACAGTGTGGCAATTCCTCAAGGACCTAGAACCAGAAATACTATTTGATCCAGCAATCCAATTACTGGTATTGTCATCCAAAGGATTATAAATCATTCTACTATAAAGACACTTGCACATATATGTTTATTTTAGCACTATTTACAATAGCAAAGACTTGGAACCAACCCAAATACCCATCAATGATAGACTGGATAAAGCAAATGTGGCACATATACACAGTGCAATACTATGTAGCCATAAAAAAGAATGTGTTCATGTCCTTTGCAGGGACATGGATGAAGCTGGAAGCCATCATTCTCAGCAAACTAACACAGGAACAGAAAACCAAACACTGCATGTTCTTACTCATAAGTTGGAGTTGAACAATTAGAACACATGGACACAGGAAGGGGAACATCACACACTGGGGTCTGTCAGGGGGTGGGAACAAGGGGAGGGGAAAGCATTAGGACTAATACCTAATGCATGTGGGGCTTAAAACCTAGATGATGGGTTGATAGGTGTAGCAAACCACCATGACACATGTATACCTATATAACAAACCTGCACATTCTGCACATGTACCCTAGAACTTAAAATAAAATTTAAAAAAAATGTAAAAAAAAAAAAGAAAATGCTTCTCTGAAGAAATGTCTTTTAAAAAACACCTGAACAATCAGTGGGCAAGTGAGTGGGAGAGGCAATGTACCCAGCACAGTGATCATTGTGTGCAAAGGTCCTGTGGTGAGGGAACTGATTCAAGAGCAAAAAGAAGCCCAATGCTTATGGAATGTGGCAGGTGTGAAAAATAAATGAAAAAGACACAGTTTCTACCTTCAAGGAACTCACATCTCAGGAAAAAACTCACATATTCCAAAAACTTCTTATTACTCCATGGGTCTATAATTTTCCAAATATTACAAGAAGAAGAAGAAGATGATGATGATGAAGAAATCAGTATCCGGAATAATCCTTCACCCACTAATATAAAACCTCAGTTTTATGTTTGTCTCTAGCTAACTTACAAAATTTTTTGAAACATCACATGTACTTCCACAAGTGCTGGCTTAAGCTAACATCAGTCTGAGGTCATGTTTACTGAGCATACAGTCTAAAGAAGAAGAAGTGACCTGGAACTTGAATCAAGAGGGCAAAGCAATACACATCCCTACCTATCCCTTTTCTCTCTAAATCCTTTCAGAGGTAAACAGGTATTTTAAAATGCATCCATTAGCTAGAAAACAAGAAAGGGAGCACCCTCTTCCCTCTCCCTCATCTTCTCTTGGCAACCACTGATCTGTTCCCTATTTCTATAATTTTATCATTTTAAGAGTGTTACATAAATAGAATTGCGTAGTATGTAGACTTCTAGGAAATTAGAAAGTTAGAGACAAATGCAATTCTTAAAGACAACATGCAAAAAAAAAATCTCATGAGATGTAACACAATCTACTGATAAAAAGCTATTACTAAGAGATTTTAGTAAAGCAGACAATTAACATTTTTTTAAAATTAGCAATACTCTTCTACTGTCCTGCAACTAAATGTCTTGAAAAGTAAGTTCATTCATCATAGCCCCAAAAACTGTAAAATATAGCTAGCATGAAACTCAATAGAAATATATACTATCTATATAAATAAAAATAATTAGGCTCTCCTAAATACATATAATTTAACTTAATTTGTAAGACAGCTCATGGATGAGATTCTCCCAAATCAATTTAGGAATATGATGCAAACCCAATAAATAAGATTTTTAAAAGTGAACCTGATGGGCCAATTGTAAACTGCATTTGGAAGAGACAATGTGCATGAATAATGAAGACATTTTGAAAAAGATTATAATGGGGAGAAACTTGCCTTACCCAGATATTAAAATATACTATAAAATTATGGTATATATGATAGTAACACTGGTATAGACAGATCAATGGGACAGTGTGTGAATCTACAAACAGTCCCTTCTGCTTCTAGTTAACAATACTAGAAAAATATTCTCTAGATAAAAGAGAGTCACATAAGGATTGCAACGTTGTATAACAGAAAAAAATTAAAACAACCAATATCAATCAATAGGAGAATGATTATACCTCTTTTTGTGGCATAGGAATACCATACAACTGGAAGAAGATTACAACACGTTTACATAGATATATAATTTATATTGCTGAACTGTAAAAATATCACTGCATTGAAAAAAGCCCAGCTGTAAGGTTAGAAAAACAATATAATATTTATATTAGAGCACACAAACAACACTATAAATCTTAGTACATATCCGTGTGCATATACGTATCAAAAAAGAATTTGTAAGAATATACATCAAACTCACTATAGACTTTGAGATATGAATATGATTGGAAGAAGGATGAAGGAGTTTGACCTTTTTTGTATAGACTCCTATACAATATTATGCGAGGTTTAAAATTTTGTTAAATGATGAAAATGCAGAAAAGCCATTATTGACAATATAGATTGCTGGAGAAAGTTTTTAAGGTGTTCTACAAGATGGTTGGGGAATAAATTGGCTGGATCCTGACAACTCAGCAACTGGTGAATGAAAGTAGGATGCCTAAGGATGTAGAACCCTTAGCAGCTTAGAAGAAGTAACTCTTGAGCAGTGTTGCCTTTCAGTTTTCATTCTCTCACCCTCACCTGACTTGTTATTTCTCCCCCTCGTACATTTAGTCACTAATCTCACTTTCATGTTTTCACCCCAACACAAAAAATGTTAATCCACTAAGTTTCACGTCCTCTGGACATAACATTTCCTGCTCTTCCTCACTGCTCTCACCTGCAAACCTTTGGCCTCCTCCTCACCTCTGTCTCCCCAAACAGGCTAAAGAAAGTTATAAATATTTTTGCTTCGTGGAACTGTATCACTTCAATCTAGTAATAAGGGTAGCTACCTCATACCTATGACCAGATTAGTCTTTCACTTAATTAAACATAGAAATACTTATATTCTTTAATGGAATGCATTTTTCTTGATCGATAAATATTCACCCAACTACAAGGTACAGGAGAAAAAAAAATAGAAAGGGTTAAAAGATATAAATCACAGAGCAATGGGCACCCATGCTCTGTGAGGTCAAGTCTTGTAGAAAAGATGGCTCAAATCGTCAGGTTGTGATCAGGTTCACACTATTATTATTATAAATGATCAACCCTGAGGGTTTTAATGCCCCAATGGTGACTCTCCTTCCTAGAAGCTGAAATGCCCTCATATACCTCCCTGGAATTTTTTGGCTGCTTCTCCTGAGAAAGAAACTGAAGGTGGTGATTGATAGAGCTATGGGCCTGGTCTCTGCAGAAGCAGATACACTACCAGCTCCTGAAAGGCCCTGGCAGTTTCTGCAAGGAGAGATACTTTTTAATTAAAAAAAAATGTCATCAAATGAAGAGCAGTTAAACAATTTGCTATTACAAGTCTTTCTAGGGAGGAACTAGGGTGGTGGTTTCTAATCTGTTAGGGAAAGAGGTAGGAAAAGAAGTGGGCAAGGGTACCACCCAGAACCCAGGTACTACATATAGCCAATGCAGCAATTACTGCAGCATGTCGTAATTAGCAAACCCCAAGCTGTGGCCACTTTGAGGCCCAGTTAAGAAAACAAACAAACAAACTAGAAAATGTTTCATCTTGTGGATGGAAAGGAGATGTTGTACTGCACCTCTTTCAGGATGCCTTCCTAACCATCCCCCAACCCTGCAAGGAGCAGTAAAATCACTTTTGCAAATGTTTTCTGCCTTAGCAGAGAAATGACATAATCCGCAAATGAGAGGTTCAGGCAGGTGACCCAAGGCAGTGAGGAAAAAATGTGGAACAAAATTCTGGCAATTGTCCAAAGCATCAAAGCATCTGAAATAACTCTAGGTTTTCCTCTGTAAGCCATAAAAATGGGTGAGATGAAATCAAAAGATGCAAGCCTCCTTTGAATCCAAGGAGAAAATACCTAGAAACAGACAGTAACTCTCCTAGCCCTGTTTTACTGCATTGAGGGGGAAATTCAGAAAAAATCATGTGGATCTCACTGAAACTGTTTCCTAGGTTTTATATGGAAACTGATGCCTTTAATGTCCGAGTTGTGATGGGAGTTGGCCTGAAGCATGGTCCCCATGGTGTGAAGAAAATGTAAAAAGAGATGCTCTTAAAAAGATCGCTATATATCAACAAACTCTTATAAAACAATATGTAGATGAGTTGAATGTAAAGAAAGGAGAAACAAAAGGATTGAGATTTTCTTTCAAATACACCCTAGCTTAAACATAAAGGAGGAAAACATTGAGTTGTCAAAATAGACTTGAGGTTTTGCTTAACCCAGAAATTCTGGAGAATAGTATGAGATGTTTTGCCAAATCCTAAATACTGCTGGGGTAAGCTTTCCCTCTAACCAATTAGGTAATTGCCATTTCATTCTGTAGCTTTCTTGATTGTTTCTTCTCTTTTTGTTTCTTTTTTTTTCTTTTTTTTTGAATGCAAACAAAATAATTAGCCCATCTCAGGGTAATTTTGTTAATATTTTCATAATTAAATAATTACTTCAACCCCTGAATTAAATGCTGCACTGCTGTCCCTGTGGATACAGTAGGCTGCCAGCTGTTTTAAATAACGCTTGAGCGCGGTCAGGTTAAGGACTCAATTTATGACCTTATAAATTAACACAAGGAAAGCTACTCCATAATGCAACAGACAATTCTATTTATAATGCTTAATTAATCCCCTCCAGCCTCTAACAGAACTCACTTGTGACCTTTTATTTCAACCTCACCCAAATGCAAGTCTCCTGAGATGAAAAGTGTTAATATGTGAATGTGCATAGAATTTGCCGGCATTATGGGCAAGTATTAAATTGCTCACAGTCTGGACACATTGGTTCCTGGTAGCTCACTCATCAAAAGGAAGAAGGAAATGTCAAGGTGGACAGCAATGATGAAACTCTTCATTTTAATCCTGAGCTGGAGAGGGGTAGAGAGAAAGAAAATACCCATATCTAACATTGCCTACAAACACTTGCTCTGAATTTCCGTCTTGGCAGATGAGGCAACCAAGAGAAGGTATCAGAGTTGTTTCAAAGGATGGCTGTGGGGGGGGGCCATCCTGGGTGGTTTCATTTATCTGCTGTCCTTAGTACCCTAAGGCTGCTTTCTCTTAGACTGATACAGAAAATCCAGGGATAACCAATTCAATACTGTCTTATCTAACGTATTACAGAGTGATGTTATCTGGAAAATTCTGAGTACTCAAGAAAGCTACAGGGAGTGGGCCAAATATAGTTTGCAGAGATATATGAAGTTCCCCTGAGAGACAGGCCTGAGAAGGAGCAAGGAAGGCATGTGCACTACTTGGACATGTTTGTGGACAGAGAGAGCCATAGTAACCTGAATGCAAAGGAAAGTCCACACTGTAGCTTGGGACCTTGGAATATGTGTGGAGAGCTTTATCAGCTTTTAGGGCTATTTAGCGTCATTCCATATGTCCTTGTGAAGCTGGGAAATAGCTTTCCTTTTTTGTTCTTTGTATTCAAGAGTCAGCATAATGTGATGATTCTGGCTCTGTTGTAAGCACTTAAGCAAATTCCTTAATTTCTCATTGCCTCTGTTTTTCCATCTGCAAAGTTGGAATCATAACAGTACCTATCTCACGAGGTCATTGCGAGGATTAAATAGAGTTAAAACTTTCAGAGGCTTTAAATGGTGCCTGGTGCATAGTAGGTGCTATTTTAGCATTCGCTGTTATAATCACAATAGCTCTGCAATACTTTTTCCTATGGGCTTTCCCTTTCTTTTCTCAGTGCTGCCATCTTAGCTGGGTCAGGCTGTCATGACTTCCCTCTTGAATAGGTTCATAATTCATTTCTTTATTCCAAGTCTATATTTCTCTCAATAAGTCAAACACAGTATTACCACTCCAATCTTTCAAAATTCTACCTCTGATTCTGTCCCTACCTTATTCAGTCGCTCTGCAGAATTCATCACATAAAGTCTAAACTCAGGAGCCTTAATTTCAAGCCTCATTCCATCCTTACCTGTTAATCCTAGTTCTTTCTCTAATCTTAACATCTTACTGCACCTTCTCAGGAATCTATACTCATTTGGAGCCATGCTGTTTTCCCTTAGTTTGCTCTACCTGTCCAGGTATGTTCTTACATACCTGGACAGGTAGAGCAAACTAAGGGAAAATAGCATAGTTGTTTTTACACCTGTGTTCACTGTCCTCTCCATTTTGGAATTTACTTTCCCCACAATATCTTCCAGTCCAAAGCCTACTTATCCTTCAAAACCAGGCCTGAATGTCACCTACATCACAGGGGACCCTTACTGATCCCACCATTTTACCTCCCCTTTGCTCTTTCCTGACCTCCAGTGTTCTTTATCTGGATTTTTGAAAAACCTCAACCCTGTTACCTGGCTTTAGTTATTGGTTTTTATTACCCCTGTTTAGCATGTTCTCTATCACAGCCCCTCAGATCCTTAGATCAAGTCTGATTCTTCAGTGCCTCCTACTCAGACCTGTCCCCCAGCCATGCTATGCATAGAGCAGGTCCTCTGCAAACATGAATGAAACAGGAATTGAGGGGCTTGAAATGACAGCCTGGTCTTGTCGTTCTTCCTTTCTGTGACATTCTCAGTCACTTGACTGCTCCTTTACATGAGTGCCTATGGAAATATTTCAACGCCAAAAGCCAATGGGTTAAAAACATTCCTATCATCAGGAAAAACAAACACACAAAATGCACAATTGATTCTCAAACAGCAGATGTTTTTTAAAAGAAGGAGTGATGAAAAATGTCTTGGATCCAGTACCTTTATACCTGGTTACTACAGCTGCATTGACGCTAAGAGGCTCTTGGAAGCTGACAGTGAGTGATGTGCTGCTGGTTACCATGAGACAGACGTTGGTAGGCACCTCAGGGGCTCCTGGGACAGAAGGAAAAACACAAGGATCTTAACATAGCAAATCCTTTTCAAACAACGTTCCTCCCTTTTCAGAGGATACCCTGAAACACACACTATGGACACATCTGTTTGTAGAGCCTAATAGCTTTTGCTTTTGAACATTTTCATTAGATGTCTCAATGGCTTTTATTTGTTGTCATTGTGGTCTTATTTGAGCATTAGAACATTTTCTGAAAAGGTAAATAATACCAGTTAAGCCTTCCTAAAGTATCCTGCAAACACAATAGGAGATGGGGCTGCATCAGTGAAGAGAAGGGCAGGAAGTGATAGCAGGATCCTACATCGTCAGTGGAGACCCTTTAAAGTACCTCGTTTCACTGGAGTCTTTTGCAGCCCTGCTAGTAGAAAGGGCAGGTAATAGCACACTCACTTTCTGTATGAGGAAACTGCAGCCCCAAGTGGCCAAATTCCTTGTTCAAGAACACAGTGAAGACAGCCAGGATGAAAGCCTCTGGCTTCAGATGCCTACTTCTGGGCTCTTTCCAGTATAGACAGAATTCTAACTTACCTTGCTCTCAGGTTGTCTCCTATTACAAATGAGAAGTATTTTCTGAGAAAAAATTTGTGAGTGAATGTCATACCCACTAACCTCAGGTTTTAAAGGACTCTTGATAGCTTTAGGTATTGCTTAATTATCATGCAGAAGGTGTTTTCTAATTTAGAAAATTACAAAATTATAAAAATTGACATCAAGTCTCATAATACGTCTGTTTCTAGTATTAATCTGTCCTAAATGAGGCCCAATAGCAAATGCATTTATTAAAGCAAGGGCTGAATCTCTTTGAACAAATCCATGTGTCAGCTTTGCTGGAGAGTGTTGATGTTGAAAGCAAACTTTCATTAATGTTATTTGCTCTAAGAGAAAGGATTAGGCCTAGATTTGGTACTTAGTGTACAGGAGTACTTAAGAAAACATCGTCACTGCCTTTGGTCTTTGTCTACGTCACAATTAAGGTTCCTGCAGCAGAGGCAGAGAATTTTCAAACTAATGAACTTTCCCTTATACTTAAAATTTCAAGCCTAATTGTTTTTGTTGTTTAGATAAGATCTTCTTCTCGAACGAGAGTTTAATATTTCACAAGTGTTTGAATTTTGTATTTTGTTTTTATATCAGGAGCTACACTCAGCATTACTTTCCAGTGCTAATGAGTATTATCCAAAAAGAAGGCTGTTCTTACACTAACAAAAAGAATTGGTAAAGAGAATGGAAATGCAGACAAAAGCATAATTCATGGGTTGATTGACTGTCCTTCTCAGTTGCTTGTGCTAACTGAAGTTCACTTTATAGCTCTATATAAAAAAATGCAGTGGAGAGTTGAAAACAACTTAAACTTGAGCTTGAAGCAGAAACTGGACAAATAGGCAAACAAATATTTTTCCACCTCCCTATCCCAAAATATAGCCACCTAGGGCATCAGAACATCCAGGTCATTAGGCATTAGGGCATAGCGGGTGGAAAGTGCTAGATGAGTGTGACATGGTGGAGAGAGGCCAGAGGCATGAAGCCTCATGGTTGTGGTCAGAGCACCCATCAGGAGCCAGAAACTCAAGCAAGACAAAAGACCCTTTGACAGCCTCTCAGAGCCCTTGCTCCACATGGGCTGACAACGGCCATCCATGACCCTGTAGAGCTGAAAAAAAAAAAAAATTAGTAAAAGAAGGCCTGGCTGTCTCAAACTGAAGCTCAGTCTAGTGAAATATAGACGTTTTCTGCTTATACTCACTGGCATGCTCAAAACCTGTTTTCATGCGTCTGTAGAGCCGGTACCTCCACTCCCAAGCTTTCAGCTGTTTCTCTTCTCTGTGTTGTCCAGAGTGAATCCTTCATTCTCCACCTGGGCAGACAGTTCACTCACCCTCTCCTGGGCTTCCTGGACCAGTGTGTTGAGGTGCATTGCTCGGCTTTCCAGGCTGACGACTAAAGGGAAAGAAATGGGATTACTTCTTTTTCTTTCTGGGGAAATGCTGCTTTGTTGGAAGGATATATCCCAGAGTCTACTATAATTAAAAAAAAAATGCCTGGGAAAAGTAGGATCTGTGTTTGTTATCAACTCTCTTATATAAGGTCTAATTAGTGACACTTACAATCAGATTAAGTGGCAAATTCATCAAATTAATATATTCCCGTTGCTCTCTGTCCTCCAGTAACATACGCCTCAATTAGCTGCTTAACTCAGCTAATTAGAATTCCCATCAAGTACCCAAGAGGACCACTTCTAATCCAGAGCGTACACATTTGTTTCCATGACCTTTAGAGAGACAAACATGCAGGGGCAAAACTCTGTAGGGCCAGGAAGACCCCAGGAAAAGTTATCAATGAGGCAAGTTGCATTCTGGTGAAGTTTTGTGTTATTTTTGGTAGAACCTGATTCAAATTTTCTGCCTTTAGCACATTCTTCCCAGCTTATAGACATTTTTGTATGTGTATCCTGGAGGCACAATTTTATCATTGTTAATTCATTTATTTATTGCTTACAAAGAGTTCCACCACTGCTGCCACAGTTGAGCTAGTGAGTTCTGATGGCTGGCTGAGTCTAATGTGATCAGAAATTGATCTGTGATTGTGGTATGATGGTAGGAATGGTCTCCCAAAGATACCGATGCTCAAGAGGATACATTATATGAGCTCCTCTTGCTGAGAGAGGCTGTAGAGCTTGCTAGTTCTATTTTACCCAATATGTGATAGTCTTCATTTGATTTACTTCAGATTGTTTAGCCATCCTACCCTTGTATTCATGTCAATGAATGGGAAAGAACGTTTCCCTTTCTTGTGCTGAGCAGTGAGGCTGCCTCTTATGATCTGCTCATGGCTGTTATGCATATGAGGTTCTGCCATGATGGTCACTTGGTCACTTCAGAGCCCCTCCTGGTTAAGTGATAAAAGACAGCCTCAGCATGGGAATATGGTAGGGGATCACACTACAGTTAAGTAAACCAGAATAAAGTCCTGCAGATCTGTTGCTGAAATGTATTTGACACTCTCTGTGACCAAAACAATACTTCTCCCTGGTGAGTGGGAAAGAAATCCAACTATTTCATTCTTCTAATTAAGGGGCAACATATTGTGAAGATAACTCAAGTGAAAATTTGTTAGGTATATTTTGAAATGGAAATTAGGTGGTTATATATTCATATTCTCTGTGTTCATAGGCATGTTTGCATTAATTACAGGAAATGAATACTAATTTATTATTGCCTCTGTGCACCATCAGTCTAAATTTATTTACAGATGAGGTCAATGAATAATTAGCTGGGTCTTTTTTCTTTTTTCTTTCTTTCTTCTTTCTTTTTAAAGTTGCTGTTTAGAACACTCAGGACTGTGTTTTGCTGCAGATTTGTCATGGTTAATGAATGTTGCTGTAGCAGTCAATCATGTACTCTAAATACTGTCACACTTTTTTTAAAAGCCTCAGTCATGAGCCATGACAGAAAAATAAACAAATAAATATAAAGCTAAAAAACTCTTTCACTGAGCAGCTACACTATGCAGAATCCCTGGGGAAGGCTAAAGGAGGCCAGAATAAATGATAATATAAGTGCTGTGGACGTAGGGAAGCAATGATGGGGAATGAACGCAGAGGTTCTGGAGAAAAAAAATACACATACACACACGCGGGTGCACACTCCAGTGGAAAAATTGGCAATATTAGTAGCCTCAAGGTGCAATTTCCTGGAGCAGTGAGATTGACAAGTCAGTACTAAATGCTGTTAATTTAACTAACTTCAGATTAATGGTAGAGTCTGCTATGACTGAAGCCCTCAAACACAGTCTCATTATAGCCTTGCTGGGAAGGTCCTAAATATAGGCATTGACAGTTTAAAACAAATTCGTATACATTTGTGTATTTTTAGACATAGGTTAGGCGTCAGAGTTTGTGTCACAGTTTTCAGGTTGATTAATTGACCCAGTAACTGCACTCTCTACCCACCCACCCCCTCCTTCTTCCACTCCAAATTATAGAGAAAATGGGGGGAATTGTCCTTGTTAACTTATTCAGTGAGCTTTTTATTGTATGCCTGATGTTTGAATTGCATGCATACGTCAACACTTGGGTGATAGACACATGATTTATAAAAATAAATTTTTCTAATACTATGAAATCCCCCCCTATTAATTTTTATATCCACAACAGTTATTACTGGTGTGAATTCCAGGTGGCATTTCAGATGGACAGCTTCTCTTGAGCTACGCTTGGCTCCTTCTGACAATTTTTCTGCTTTCCCTAGAACCACACATTTTGTTTCTGCATTTTCCCATTCCTTCTAGGCTTTAGATGCAATTTGAGTTATTATGGTAAAGGGATTCCACCTTTTCATGAGAATGCATTTTGCCTCTTCAGAGACTAAAAACAGAATTTCACAGCTGGGTGAGCTCTCCAAGATTATTTAGATCCCAGTGCACCTCAAACTGGGATATCTAAACTCTAACATAATAGGGTGGTGATGGAGGGTGAAGTGGGGGGGGGGGGGTGCAGTGATCATCTCTGAAGACACAATATAAATGAATGTGTCTTCTTGGAGCATAAAATTTTACATGCAGATTTTGATTAAGCATATTATTTAGAAATTAAATAGGTCTATTAAGGAGAAGAATGGAAAGTGTTTTCAAAAACTGAAGATTTTGAAAAAAGGGAAACTTTGTAAAACTCTATCCCTTTTCGCCAGGTTAAGACCACAGGTGCCCTTGAGACTATCATTTGCATCTGTTGTTAGAAGTAATTGCATAGACAAGTCAGAGAGCCAGTGGTTTCCAACCATTTCACCAAACAAACCTTTGTTTGTTTTTTTCCAGTGGATTTTTAATAGCTTAATAAAACACCCTCTTTTGAAAGATTTTTTTTGGTCTACCAAACCAGCTGACTTATAAAGTGATCATGTTTCTCCCTATTATTAATGACCTATATAACCGTCAATAGAAGCATCTGTTCAGAATGAGATAATCAACCTAACGAAGTGGGTTAATATATTTTAAGCAGAAGAAAGTAAATATGATAATTATATTAGACTGTGTAGTTTATCTTGAGTAATGGTGTGATAGGCTTTTTGAAACCTTGAAAATTGTTTTGGAAATTACATTTCTATTTTTGCCACCCTGGAATGGGGGACATTTTCAACCTCCTCATTTTAAAGATGAGGAAATTGAGGCCCGGGGAGATGGGATGACTTATTCATGATCTTCATCTAAACCTTAAAGAACTCAGTGAATTTTCTCTAAACCCAATGGAATACAAATCAGCCTATTATTTATATATTACAATTTCCTGATTGCTATCTATTTGGCATGAGATTGGTGAACTCAGTTTGGCTGGTTGGATTTAGAAAATAGAAAGGCTATGTCTGTTTTATCATTCCTGGCCATTCACTTCTCTTTTTCTTGGATTCATTCCCCTTTCACTTCCACCCACAGGCTACTTTTCCCTGGAGTCCATGCCCCTGATCTCTTTGCAAGGCTTGCCCTATTCTCTCATTGCAGTTGGTCTCTTCTCCAGTCAAGCAGCTATCCCTCTGAGCAGCTATGCCAGCACAATGGAGGGTCTGTGACTGTGTGGTAAGCAGTCCAGCAGGGGCAAGACCACTCAGTGGCTCTTGAAACAGGCTCTGTGCTATTGTGGTGTTTAATTATTAATAGCATTTCTACCACCCAGTGCTTCTGAGTATTTGTTATAAGACCTACCCAGCTAATTAACTATGGGATGGGGTGGGGGGGAGTGGCGGGAACTTTGTGTTCAAAGAATACAATTATAGTTACTGTTTAAGTCCTGAGATAAATAATGATCAGGGACGGAAGGGACTTTCTTCACCATTAGAATCTAACCTATGGATTGCTACTTATAGTTTGTAAATTCTGCCGTTGCCCGCAATTGCTGAGTTTGGGCCTGGTTGATATAATTGCTTAAAGCTTGAAAATACAATGAATGTAAAATGTAAACTAAATTTTTAATTAAGGATTTTAGAGAACAATTCATTTTGTTTGCCTGAAAAAAACAGACACATTTGTCCATTACTAATGATGTGCCGCTTTTCAATTTAGTAACAGCTTTCCCATTATTATTGGCATTTTCCTTTTTTAATGATGAGAAATGAGGCACTAAAATAATCATTTAATCTCAAAAGTTAGAAGGACACCTTACAACCAACCTCAGATACCTCTCCTTTAGTACCCTTGGCCGTATATAATTTCCTACCTGAGGGGAACTCACTGTTTACTAAGATGACCTTGCCCATTTTCATACAACTGAATTTTAAAGTTCCCTTATCCTGAACTGAAATCTGTTTTTCCGTTATACTCATGTGTCACTTACTGACAGGGAAATGTTCTGAGAAGTGCATTGTTAGGCAATTTCATGGTTATGCAAACATCACAGAGTGTACTTACACAAGCCTAGTAGGTATAGCTACTACACAGCCAGGCTATATGGTATAGCCTATTGGTCCTAGGCTACACACCTGTACAGCATGTTGCTGTACTGACTACTGTAGGCAGCTATAACACAATAGTATTTGTATATCTAAATCTATTACAATATAGAAAAGGTACACTAAAAATACTAAAAATATGGCATAAAGGATAAAACATGGTAGAACTACATAGGGCATTTACCCTGAATGGAGCTCACAGGACTGGAAGTTGCTCTGGGTGAGTCAGTGAGTGAGTGGTGAGTGACTGTGAAAATGTAGGACATTACTGACACTACCGTTGACTTCATCAACATTATACAATTAAGCTACATTAAATTTATAAAAAATTCTTTCTTCAATAATAGTTTACTGTAACTCTTTTACTTCATAAACTTTTACAGTTTTAAAACTTTTTGGGTCTTTGTAATAACAGCTTAAAACCAAACAAACTGTACTGCTGTACAAAAATATTTTCTTTATGTCCTTATTCTAGAAGCTTTTTAAAAATTAAAAAAAATTAAACTGTTTTTGTTAAAAATTAAAACACAAACACATACATAAGCCTATATCTATGCCTCAGGTCAACATTATCAATCTCACTGTCTTCCACCTCCACATCTTACCTCACTGGAATTGCTTAAGGGGCAGTAACACACATGGAGATGTCATCTTTTATAACAATGCCTTCTACTAGAGTAGCTCCTGAAGGACCTGAGGCTGGTTTATAGTTAACCATTTTTTTTAATAAGTAGAAGGTGTGCACTCTAAAATAATGGTAAGTCTAGTAAATATATAAAACACTATCATGGTAGTTTAGTGTCATTATCAAGTAGTGTGTTCTGTACATAATTGTATATGCCATACTTTTATGTGACTGGCAACACAGTAGGTTTGTTTAAACCAGCATCAGAACAAACATGAATAATGCATTATACTGTGATGTTATGACAGCTACAACATCACTAGACAAAAGGAATTTTTTAGCTCCCTTAAAATTTTATGGGACCACCTTCATATAGGTAGCCTACCATTGACTGAAATGTTATGCAGATGTGATTGTATTTCTAAACGGCAAGCAATGTGGTAAAAGGGCTTTGGGGTCCTATAGATCAAGTGCTGCCCTTACATATGTGTGACCCTAACCAGTTACTCTGCCATATTGAGCCCACATTTCTCATCAGTAAAACTGGCATAACAATGGCATTTGTCTTATAACTTGTAACAATTAACGATAATCTTTACATAGAAGACTCTCTTAGTGGAGGTTTGCATTATTATGATTACATCCATTGATCTTACATTTTTAGAGGCACACAAAATAAATCAAAATACTTGTTTTATAACATAACTCTATGTTCTTCCATCAAAAACCCCTCTTGCCTCAAATAAAATTTTTCCATCCTAGCTATTGTTTAGATACATATACTAGTAAGTGATATCAATTTAAACCCTATCTATTATTTCAAGGCAGAAAACAAGGTCACTTAGATTTAAACTTTGTATTGTAGTGAATATACTCTGGGGCAGTTAATATAATTTATTTTTGCTGACTATAAGCGAATATCTTCCAAGAACTTCACCAATGACTTGTTTTAAGGTAGGAATGACAAAGCAGTGTAGGGGTGTTCTAAAAATTAAATATTTTTAATTCAAAAACTCTTATACCAGAGAAACACAAAACATAAGCTCTAATTTACCTGTCTTAAGATTCAGGACACAAGACTCATTTTGACTTCACTTAGGTCTCAACCTGTTATTATATTTTCAGACTTTCCCAAGGACATTAAGGTGTGGTTCCAAAAAGGTTTTAGAGCTCTGGAGATTAAATGTTTCATTTTAATTACTGTGAAACTTTCTTCTCCTAAACTTATTACACTCAGACATGGGGCTCTGGAGTGTTCTCTGCAACTTTCCAGCAGCATGTTGACTCACAAAGTCCTTATATAACTTAGACTGTAACTGGTGATTTCTTAAGAAGCCAGAACAAATGACACAGAGAGGAAATTTCAGGACTCATCAAACTCAAAGGGGAAAATGGACATCCTCTCTAACAGCACAACATGCAAGATACATGATTGGATTATTTAGGAAATTCAAAGGAGATTGCCCCATAAAAACATAGAGGGTTTAAGTAATGAAAAAAAATAACCATGTCTTCTGCCAATATTTTCAGTGCTGTCCACAGATATATAGTGTGAGCCACATCATTTAAAATTTCCTAGTAATGACAATAAAAAAGCAAAAAAAGGTGAAATTAATTTTAGTAATATATTTTACTTAACTTGATATATCAAAAATGCTACCATTTCAATGTGCAATCTATAAGATTTATTAATTTTACATTTTATGTTATTTTTGGTACTAAGACTTTGAAATAAATGTAATTTTACATTTAGAACACTTAATTTGCACTAGACATATTACTTTTCTAAAATTTTATTTTATTATAAGTTGATAATAATTTTGTATTTATGGAATACAAAGTAATGTTATGATTTGTGAATACAATGTGGAATAATTAAGTTAACTAGATACATTTATCACCTCAAATATATATGCTTTTTTTGTGCTGAGAACATTTGGAATTTACTCTTTTACCAATTTTGAAATGTACAATGCACTGTTTTTAACTATATTCATGATATAGCACAATAAATTTAATAAAACCAATTATTTCTCCTGTCTAACTGAGATTTTGCATGCTTTGACTATCATCTCCCCATTGTCCCCAACCTCCTGACTCTGTAACCACCATTCCACTCTCTGCTTCTTTGAGTTCAACTGTTTGAGAGTCCATGAGACCCTAAATAAATGAGAACATGAGATATTTGTGTTTCTGTGCATGGCTTATTTCACTTAGCATAGTGTTCTCCAGTTCTATCCATTTTTGTCACAAATGACAGCATTTTCTTTCTTTTTTTTTTTTTTAAGACTGAGTAGTATTCCATTATGAACATTTTAAAAATCCATTCATCTGTTAATTGACACTTAGGTTGATTTCATAACTTAGCTATTGTGAATAGTGCTGTAGTAAACATGTGAGTACAGACATCTCTTTGACAAACTGATTTCAAGTCTTTTGGGTAAATACACAGAAGTAGGATTACTAGATTACATGTTAATTCTATTTTTAGTTTTTTGAGGAAACTCCACTCAGTTTTTGTAATGGCTGTACTAATTTACATCCCCACTAACAGTGCACAAGTGTTCCATTTTCTCCACATCCTCACCAACACTTATCTTTCCTTTTTGATTATAGCCAGTCTGACCAGTGTTAGATGATATCTCATTGTGATATTAATTTGCATTTTCCTGAATATTAGAGATAGTGAGCTTTTTAAAAAATATATATCTGTTGGTCATTTGTATATCTTCTTTTAAAAAACCCTATTCAGATTCCCTGCCTCTTTTTAAATTGGTTTATTTGTTTTCTTCCTGTTGAATTGAGTTCTTTACATTTTTTGGACATTGACCCCTTACTGGATGTATGGGCTGCAAATATTTTCTTCCAATACATAGGTTGTCTCTTAACACTGTTGTTTCTTTGGCTGTGAAAAAGCTTCTTTGTTTTAATCCCATTTGCCTATTTTTGCTTTTGCTATCTGTGCTTTTGGGGTCATATGCAAAGGACTAATGTCATGTAGTTTCTCCCCTATGTTTTCTTCTAGTAGTTTTATAGTTTCTGGTTTTATGTTTATGTCTTTACTCCATTTTGAGTTTGTTTTTGTATATGGTATGAGATAAGGGTCCAATTTCATTCTTCTGCACGTGGATATCCAGTTTTCCCAACACCATTTATTGAAGAGACTATTCTTTTCCCATTGTATGTTTTTGGTACCTTTGTTGAAAATCAATTTACCATCCATTCATGGTTTCATTTCTGGGCTCTCAATTCTGTTCCATTGGTCAATGGAATAGACACATCTCAAATGTTTGATAGTCATACATGGCTAGTGGATTCTGTGTTAGACAGTATAGTTTTAGAACATAAAAGTCTACAGATTTTAAAAAGTGCTATATAACAAATGGGTAAAATAATTAAATTCTTTGCCAGAAACTCTTGGGTCATTTTATTTTGTTTTTGAGAATTATGTTGGCTAACAATTTTTGGAAATCATTTACAATTGGCCAGGTAATGTGATAAATTTTTTAACGGTGTTATTCCACTTAATTCTCAATAATCCTGTATGGGTAATATGGTAGCCAGCCTCCATGAGGGCCTGCAGTGACCTATGTCTGCTCGTATTCATACCTTTGTACAGTTCTCTCCCACACTGTACCAGTGTTGTTCTGTGAGATCAGCAGAATTCTGCAGAAATGACACTATGTCACTTCTGGGATTAGGTTATAAACACCACCGTTGCTTCCTCCTTGGTTGATCTCTCTTTCTCAGACCATTTTTTCTGGGGTAGGCCAACTACCATGTCATACAGTAGCCATATGAAGAGACTTATATAGTAAGAAATGCAGGGCTTTTGCCAGTAGCCACTATGAGTAAGCTTGGAAGTGGATTCTCTAGCTCAATCAGTCCTTAAACTGAGAGCAATCTCATCGAGTCACATGAAATTGTGATTGAGCCATAACCATCCAGCTAAAGCCATTCCCAGATTTCAGACTCATATGAGACAAACATTTACTATTTTTAGTTGCTGTTTGTGGGTAATTATTACATAGCAATATATAATAATACAAGTTAGGTACAATTATTATATCCATTTTACAAATGGAGAAAGGGAGGCACAGAGAAGTTAAGGAACTTTCCTACAGCTACAAAAGGTCAGATGCGAGATTTGAAGCCAGAACTCTCTGACACCAGAAATTTAATTTTTAGCCTTTTCTAAGGGAATAATTTAAAAGCTGTACTCCCCAAAATTCTATTGCTGTCATGTTTATGTTTAAATTTATGGGGAAAAGTCTGCATACCCTCTAAACCGATAACAATGGATATGTTTGGGGATTTGGGGAATGGGAACCTAGATTGTGTGTGCATGTGGGGATGAGTCGGCTGGGTTGTCAAAGACACCTTTTAACTTTATCTATAATGTTTTTATTTCTGACAAGGAGAAGATATTCTGTGTTGCATGTATATTTAAAAAATTTTTTTGAAGCGAAAAAGAGGACTATAAAACAACATGGATGAACCTGGAGGACATTATTCTAAGTGAAAGAAGTCAGATACAGAAAGACATAATAGATGATCTCACTTAAATTTGGAATTTAAAAAGTTAAACACATAGAAACAGAGAGTAGAAGAGTGGTTGCCATGGGCTAGGGGTGGAGAAAATAGATGTTTAACAAAGGGTACAAATTTTCAACTAGAAGATGAACAAGATCTGGGGATCTAATGTACAGCATTGGTAGTGATGGATCTGTGAATTAATTTGGTTATGATAATCTTTATAGAACATGTGTATATCAAATCATCACATTGTATACCTTAAATATACACAATCTTGTCAATTAAATATTTTAAAGCAAAAAACCAGAAAAATACAACCATCAACTCAAAGAACAGGAACTTAGGCTTTGGCCACCTGGTGTTTAAATAATTATTTGAAAACATAAAAAAGGTCAATGAGCCCAATATTAAGTAAAATTATTCTCTTCATAAGGAATAATATATTCATACCCTTGAAAAGAAATAGGCTTAGGATTGATTAAGTTCAATTAACTAGATATTTATTGAGTGTCTACTGTTTGCGGGGCATTCAGTAATGAATGAGAGAGGTGCTGCCCTTGAAGTTTACGTTCTAATGCACAGGAGATGAAAATAGGCAAATAAAAATATTGAGAAAAATCATGATAAGTGCTATGCAAAAAATGACGAGAGTGATGTGATGGATGAGAGTATCATTTTAGACTTTGGACTTGGTGGCCAGAGAAAGCCTCTCTTGAAGATGTTACATTTAAGCTGAAATGTGAATGTTAAGAAGGATTTGGCCACGTAATGAACAAGATTAAAAGCATTCAAGCATTCCAAGTAGATGGAATAGGGAGTACAAAGGCCCTATGCTAAGATAGCCTGGCACATTACAGGAACAGAATGGAGGATGGTGTGGGTGAGGAGTGCACAGTATAAGATGCGTTTTAATTTCAACTTCTATTTTTTATTTTTATTTTTATTTTTATTGCATTTTAGGTTTTGGGGTACATAGGAAGAACATACTTGTAAGTCAGGATGAGGATTTATACTCCTATTTTAATGAAGCAGAAAATAATATTGAGGGCTTATTATAGAGACCTGTCTAAGGCTTGTTCTTTATATATTCTTATTGGCTGCAAATCTTTGTCCTTTGAGGGTGGATTTGATTTCAGGAAATCTCTCTAAATAATTTGAAGCCAAGTCTGGGGAACACAGAGGGTGATGACGCTAGGCAATGCTGTTTTGGAACAAAATCAGGTGTGACTCTCAGCAACGAGTCAGATTTTCTCATAAACTGACTCTGAGGACAATTCCAAAGTGTTCAGAGCAATGGCAGCACTGTTAGAGCAAGTGTGGGGTCTCCCAGGAGGACCATGTGGAAGGATAACATTCGCTTGGATTGTAGACTTTCTAGTGTGTTTGTTTACATAAAACCAGCCTCATTAGTTTATAGTCACACCTCTTAGACATGGCCTGACCAGTCTCAGCACAAACACGAACCCCTTACTACTGCAGAAATGAGTGGTGCATCCTGACAAGACTGCCAAAATTGTAACACTGGTGTATGTACCATACTCACTTGACAGCAATTCTGCAATTGCATTTTATGAAGTAACTGGACACAACAAATTCTGAATGACACTTTCTAGTTCCACAGGCAGCATCTGAGAGAGAGTGAGAGGGAGGCATTCACCAAGAAATGCAGAGGGAGGGGAGCGGGACTAGAGAGAAAGAAAATGTAGCTAAGGGAAAGGGCAGAAGGACTGAAGCTAAGGGATATTTCACCATTCTTAATGCATATTATTAAATAGCGTAAAAATAAAAACAACTAGGCTACATCTAAAACTGTATTCTGTAACAATGTCTGGAAAACAATAACAGCCATATTAACAGCAAAAGATACCCCAAAGTTTAAGTTACTGGACGACTTAACCGTTTTTTTTACATACATTCTGTGTATATGCATGTGTGTGTGTGTGTGTGTGTGCCTGTGTCTATGACACACATAATGAATGTATGTGTGCATAATAAGACTTGACATCTGTGACTCCGAGCAGCATAAGACAGGCTGTCACAAAGGCTATAATTTCAAGGGAGACTGAGTATCTACTATGTACTAGGTACTGGAGTCAAAGAATGAAATAAAATCCCTGTGAGTGACCAAATTTGCACGTGATTGCAAAAGAGCTAGTTTCTTTATGATTACTATTTACAGGGCCTAAATGATGCCAAATAAATGGCCATCTCAGAAAGGCAAGACTCTCATTGATGATTCAGCAAATTCCTCCTGGAGGCTGTTGGTTTGACGGTGGGGGCAGAATATGAGTTAGTCAGAAAAAAGGAGGGGGTTTATGACTGGGGGTTTTTATGTACAGAGGCAACAGGTCTTTCTTTAATAGCAGTTGTTCAAGTGAGCATGAGTCATAGCGCTGGGATCCTGAGTGTATGAAACAATCCATGGCATACCCATGGGTGTCTTGCGGTGCCTCTATACACTGGCTTTCCTAGTTGCAGTCCTTTCAGATTCTGTGGCTGTTTTCCTAAGCTCAGCACACCAGTCTGCAAGAAAGTACTTGGTTTTCTACTTTGATAACGGCTGATATTTTTTTTTCTGTGAGGAATGAATGTTACTTTGTGCTGTTTCCATAACGGTAGGAGGAACAAGGCTGGGTGCAGTGGCTCACACCTGTAATCCCAGCACTTTGGGAGGCCGAGGTGGGCAGATCACCTGAGGTCAGGAGTTTGAGACCAGCCTGACCAACACAGAGAAACCCCACCTCTACTAAAAATACAAAATTAGCTGGGTGTGGTGGCACGTGCCTGTAATTACAGCTACTCAGGGGGCTGAGGCAGGAGAATCGCTTGAACCCGGGAAGTGGAGGTTGCAGTGATCCAAGATCCTGCCACTGTACTCCAGCCTGAGCAACAAGAGCAAAACTCTGTCTCAAAAAAAAAAAAAAAAAAACAAAAAAAAGAAAGAAAGAAAGAAAAGAAAAAGAAAAAAAGTAGGTAGGAGGAACAGAAAAAAGTTCCTGAATAAAGATAGTGGATTCATCTAATAAGTAGGCTGGGGTTCTGTATATATTTAACTTCAGAGCAGTGTGCAAGTTTGGATGGCCTCTCTGGGATTTTTCTATGAGTAAGGAAACATACATGGTTGAGTTTCAAGCTATGCATATAAAGAACACGCCCAGTGGCTCTGGCATTGAGGGGGTTCAAGATAGAAGACAGGCCTGACCAGTGGTTTAGGAGTTAAGTCCCTAAACCCTCTGTGTTACAGTGATTCCTTTTAAGAAATGGAGAAAACTACAGAGGATGTTCTGAATTGTGTGAGGATACTTGGTTGGCATAGTCAAAAGAATACTGGGCTAGTTTTCAGAAGGGAATACACAAAGAAAGAGAAGAAAGAAAATTAACCTTGTTAGAAACCCTATACCCTGCACTCTGCTTTGAAATACATGGCTGTCATTAGAAGAGGAGCAAATGGAGAGCCAAAGTAGGAAGGAATTTAGCATCTAATGTGTAACGGTAAGCGTGCCAAAGCTTTCTCACAAACACCAAGGTAATTAATACAGAATTGGGTTCAAATCCTGACTCCACCACCTATTAACTTTGTTGTGTTGGGAGAACTATCTGACCTTTAAAGTGTCTTCACTGATAAAAATGAAAAAACAACTTCTACCTCACAAGCCAGTTGTGAGAATCAGGGGAGATGATGTAGACAAAACCATTTTTGGAGGTGGAAAACACTCTAAGAGCTTCAGGCCTCATCATTATTTTTCTTCTCTTACATATTCTGCCTCTTTGGGTTCTGGGGAACAGTTTAAAGCAGGTGTTTGCCTATCTGGTTCTGGCTGGCAGACGGGTTTTTCTCTTGGGCTAGCTCATACTCATGTACCGAAGCATTTCTGCTTCTTTTGTAGTTGATATATAAAGTGAATTAAAAATCTTTGAAAACACTATGTTTTTCTATACTGCCCTTCTCCAGTAGGACTGACACCTCAGTCACAGAACGGAACAAAGAAATACATCATTTGGCTTTTGCAAACAGTAGGAAGGGAAAAATGCAGGTGCCCCAGAGGCCACAGCCCTCCATATTGGTTGTGTGGAAAGGCAGTGAGTTTGTGTGGAAAGATTCCAGGTGTTGGCATCCTACAGATTAGAGCCTGAGTCCCTGACATCCCTGTTCATTTGCTGGATGTGTGATCTGGGGCCAGTCAGTTAACTTCTCAGAATCACAAGTTCCTCATCTTCAAAATGGAGTTAATAATCTTATCCTGTAGGGTTAGTGTGAAAACCAGAGATGATGTATGCGAGACTTCATTGAAAAACAACCAACATTTCATTGCCATGTTACACATGTAAGTCTACATGTGGTAGTATCTCTTCGACTTCTTAGGTGGCCAAGGTGACTTAGGTGTCATGTTTCCTGGAGGCTGAAAACCTGGGTTTATCTAACATCATTTGTCCTTTACAACTTTGTGATGGTAACATGGTTATCATCCCAGAGAGAATGAGGAGGAAACCAGGGATCTCTTGAACAAATTTGCTTTTGGTTTAACTAGATATTTAGTACTTGAGTTCTTTTATAGAGGTTTAATTATGCACAGAGGGCTTTGGGAGGTTGGGAGTCTTACTGTTTTCACAGAAAATGCAGAGTTCTTTGTAGTGTCTCAAGTAAGTAAAAAGGACTAATGTTTCAACCAGTCCAGTGCAGGATGGCCATGGCAACATCTGGATGAATGGTCTCCTTGTTCCTGCAGAATGGGGGCTCAGTCTGCTTTCTCCATGTTCAGACCCCTCTGATTCTCTCTCCACCCTTCTCTCACTGAATCTTTGGGACAGATGTTGTTGCAGAATAAATCAGAAGGCAGGAAAGATGCCATTTCAGTTTCTTCCATCCTCATGTACCATCCTTGCAAATCCTCCAGTTCTACTAAAAAGGAGAAGCACTTTGACTATAGAGCTCTTTGGAAGAGCTCAGATCCTACTGACCCCAGATCTTCATAGTCTCTGACACGGATGTGGTAAGCTTAGCATTTTTAAAATAAGGAATTTTCTGATACAAGGATCTGCTTCTGTACCTAGTCTTTGGGTGGTGGTGGTTTACGAAATGTAGGAGCAGAGATGTGACCTCTAATTATATATTTGATTGCTTCTCTTTCAGCCTTCTGGGTCTCGCCACTTGGAAGTAAGTGAATCAGTATTAGTGAAACTAACAGTTTGAGGAGTTTACTTTTTTCTTTTAGGAAACATAAAAACAGTGGCTCACAGCCATTGTGGTCATTGGGTCAGAGAGTTTTCACTAAGGGGAATGTGAGTGCCTACTTCATAACGTTGCTGTGAGGATTAAAGGAGTCACTACATGGAAAGTGCTCAGAAAAGTGCCTGACACAGGGTGAGTGCTGGCATGATATTATCCCACCCACTCCTGGGTGGGGTCTGCCATTGACCCCAGTGCAGCTTCTTCCCCCAAGTACTATCAGTTCTACTTCACGATACATCCAGGAAGAAGCCAGTCACAAAAGACCATCTTTTATGTAATTCTATTACATGAAATGTCTAGAATAGGCAAATCTATAGAAATGGAAGGTAGATTAGTGGTTGTCAAGGGCTGAGAAGAGTTGGAGAGGTTGGGGAGTGACAATAGAGGGTATGGGGGTTCCTTTCATGGTAATGAAGCTCTAAAACCGACAGTGCAACTCTTGTGCATATATGAAAAACCATTGAATTGTTTGCTTCAAATGAGTCAATTTTATGGTATGTGAATTGTATGTCAATAAAGCTGTTAGAAATATATCCGGAATTCTGCCACTACTCAACATCACTGTGATGTTAGTCCCAGCATCTAGTCTGTCTCCTGGGCCACTGAAATGGCCTTGTAACTGGTCTTCTCAATTTCACAATTGCCTCACACTGTCTCTTTTCCATAGAGCACTGCAATGATCTTCTAATGTAAAGCAGAATATTTCATGTGCCTTCCTAGACTGCTCCACTGCCTTCCCATCATACTCTACAATTAAAGTTGAACACTGACCATTATACAACACTCAGGGTCCTGCATAATCTGGTCCCCGTGACTTCTCCCTCAGCCGACATTCTCCCTCTTGCTACTGTGCTTTGGCCACAACTTTTAATTCTTCCAATATGTCAGTCTTACTCCTGCCTGCCTCAGCATCTTAATATTTGCCATTCACTCTGCTGAGAATTTGACCTCCACATCTTCTTATCGCTCATTCCTTTATATCATCTAGAATTCAACTCAAATATCACCACATCAGAGAGGCTTTTCTTGCTCAACCCTGTTTATGTATTCATTTTTAATTGACATATTGTAACCTTCCATATTTATGGAGTATAATTTGATGTTTTCATATAGATTTATGTTGCATAATCATTAAATTAGGGTATTTAGTGTATCCATCACCTCATGTATTTATCATTTCTTTGTGGTGAGAACATTCAAAAGCCTCTCTTCTAGCTACTTTGTAATATACAATACCTGTTAACCATTGCATTATCACCTTACTGTGCAGTAAACACCAGACATTCCACCTACCTAATTGTCAAAATTAAAAAGAGAACTACTATATGATGCAGCAATCCCACTACTGGGTACATATCCAGAGGAAATTAAAGCAGTATGTTAAAGAGATATATGTATCCTCATGTTTATTGTGGCGCTATTCACAATAGCTAAGATGTGGAATCAACTTAAGTATCTATCAGCAGATGAATAAAGAAAATGTTGTATAAGCCAAGCAAAGAAAGACAAACATGGCGAGACCTCACTTATATGTGGAATTTTATAAAAAGTTGATATCATAGAAGCAGAAAGTACAGTGGTTACCAAAGACAGAGGGGGGTGAGGATTGTGAGAGACTGATCAATGGGTACCAACTGTATTTAAGATAGTCCCTTCCCTGTCAATCTCCAGCCACTCACCCATTTTATTTTCTTCATAGCATTTATCACTATTTGAGTTTGTATTTTATCTATTTACTTGCTTATTGGAAGTCTTCCCAACAAGCATATAAGTTCTATGAGAATAGGGATTTTGTCTTGTTTGCTGTTACATCCCTAGCACCTAGAATAATGCCCCACACTCAGTGTTTGTTGAATGAATGAATGGATGAATGAAACCACTACATTGATTGTGAATACAAAAGAGAAACATGCAAATGCTCATTCTTCTATGTATAACTCCTATTCTATATCCTCACTTGGAGTATCTTATATATTTTAAAGCTTATGATCAAATTCCTAAAAAGAAGTTCTTTGGGGGTTCCTTTTCAATAGCATTCAGCATATTCTATTTAGAAAGCAACTTAATGCTTAGACTGATAAATGCTGTCACTGTTTGCATGAAAGTCCATGAAAACATCCAAAGGATATCAGGGCCGATGCTTAGTCAACCATGCCTGCTCTGAAAGTCAGCAGTGGCTATTTTGGTGGCATAAGACTGGAGTCTGGCTTTAATAGTACGTTTGTTTATTCTTAGGTTACTTACAGTGTGGACTTCTCGGGCCCCTGTTCTCAGAAGAATCTTTGCAATGGGCACATTGTTGGTCATGATGGCAATATCCAGGGGGTGTCAAGCCCTCGCTGTTAGGTGTGTTGAGGTCTAGTTCTTCTGGTGTGTACTGATATAGGAGGATCTGCACAGCATCCATGTCCTGCTGTTCGACTGCCTCAAACATGGCTTCATTGCCTTGGAAATTCTAGGAGAGTAGTGAAAGTAGATTAGCACAATTTCTTAAACCAGTGTGTCTTTGTAGCTTAGCTAGTTTGAAGTTTAGAGACTGTTTCAGGGACTGCATGTCCACTTATAAATGGTATAACTAAAATTTATCCCAAGGTCTCCAAAGTAAACACTCTGTTGGACTTCCCCCTCCTCATTTCTAATGGACATTGAATAGATGCACTGAGACAATACAGGGTAGCCTGGGTAGGCTGTAGGTAAGAGCGAAACTCAGCTTTCTCAAACCAGTCTTCTGAAAAATACTCTAATAGTTCATTTGGCTGGGTATGGTGGCTCATGCCTGTAATCCCAGAACTTTGAGAGGCCGACGTGGGCAGATCACTTGAGGTGAGGAGTTCAAAACCAGCCTAGCCAACATAGTGAAACTCCATCTCTACTAAAAATACAAAAATTAGCCAAGTGTGGTGGTGGGTGCCTGTAATCCCAGGTACTCTGGAGGCTGAGGCAGGAGAATCACTTGAAACCAGGAGGTGGAGGTTACAGTCAGCTGAGATCATGCCATTGAACTCTAGCCTGGGCAACAGAGGGGAGACTCCATCTCAAAAAAAAAATGTTATTAAGAGATGTGCTATGAAGAAAATAGCATGTAGTCTAATCAATGTGAGAAACATTAGATTAAACCAAGTTACCCCATTATTTCCCTGCAGGCTTCCTCAGTGTCTTTAATAATTTTAACAGGTGTTTTGTTGTATTTGCTTTGACTACTCCTGGAATAGTGTTCTACAGAACACAGTCTGAGAAATGCTGGCATAGATAATGTTAGCATGGGTAGTATTAATTATGGCTAGCTTGAACTTGAGAGTACACTTTCTTTGTTTTTCTCAAATGCGTCGCCTCCCCTCTCCATCCTCAGGCTTCTACATTGTCATCCCTTGTCTGGATCATGGCAGTGACCTGTCTGCTGCTAGTCTTGGTCTCCCCCTAGCTCTTGCTCTATGCTAACACAAGAATAATCTCCCTAAAATATACATGTTACATGTTACTTCCTTCTTTCCAAATATCTACTAGCTCCCTGCTGCCTGCAGGCTGATAGATTCTGAGCACTGAGGTGAGGGGTTCAAGTGGTAGTGTTCAGGGAGGGTTTCAGTGGCTGGATGGCAAATTGGTTTTGTGCCTCATGGAACCAGAGTTGAATATTTATAGAATACAGTTCACTTATAGAAAAAAATACCTTAAGAAAATATGGTTCCTTTGAAAAGTTCTTTCAGAGGATTAATAGTAAACAAAGGAGAAGAGCTCTGGAATTCTTTTAGGCAAATATTTCTTAGCACATGGGAGAAGACCAACACATACATTATTTACACATGTATCTGGTATCTTTGCCAAGAGTTGCTTGGTCTTTAAAAGAGTTGAAATACCATTGGTTTTGACCTGCATAGGGGTCACCTGATTAACATATGGAAGATCTCCAGTGACCAAATGTTTAGGTGGTCAGGTTTTATTTTTAGTCTCATTGAAAATCAGTTCTTCCTATCAAAGGCTGCAAGTCAGCTTTAGCTGAGTACATAACACAAAATTGAAATTCGAGGAAAATACAAAGCTATTATGCAAATGGTTGTTTTGACAATGGGGACCCAGGGAATAAAGCTATTTTGGTATGCAGTTTTCTTTGCTGCAAGACAATCTGCCAAATAGTAAAGTGTTTTATCCACAATGTGCTAAACTGAAGAGCCTCTGATGCTTAGGCCACAATTTACCCACAGCCAAGTCCTCCCAAAAGATGAGGTTGAAATGAGAAAACATATTAGAAAACAAATGAGTTCAAAGTTAAAATGTTACCCTGTCCACAGTTGTGTATTTGTTTTTGACTCTTAGTATTCCTAATTTCTCATGTGCCATATTTACTCTCACTCTTAAGTCATTTCCTCCTCCAAGCTTTTGTTGGCAAACTTTGGCATGCTTCTATCTGGAAAGGCTAGGACTCATTTCTGTTTTAAGAGCAAACAAATGGTGCCATTACTCCCTGCAAAAATACCCTTGCTGAGCATGTTAATATTATGCTCTCAGCTTTTACTGAGGGCCATTCTAAGAAACTATTACATGAGAACGTCTGTAACATCATCAGTTCCACTCTTTATGCCGTTCTCTATTACATAACTCACTATGACATCCACAAGGTCCAGAGGACTGAGCAACAGGTGAATATTCATTTCGGAGATATTTTTAGTTATCAGCAGATGGGATGCTATAACCAATTGTGTTTCTTTTTCTGCTTTGACTTCCTGGTAACTCAGAGACGCATGTGATGATAATTTTCAGGTACAGGTACTATATTTGCATGGGTTTTTTGACATATCTATTTTTATTCTTATACTCGATATTTTCTTTTTCTAGTTTTTTTATTTTTTTACATTTTTCCTTTCCTTTCCTTCCTTTTTCTCTCTCTTTCTTTTGTCTATTATATAATACATGTGCATTCTTTGGATTCTATTTTGAATGCCTTTGGAAAGAATGTGTGGTATACATTTGAAATAAGTAATAATATTAATATTATTATTTGAATGAACACTGGAATTCTCAGAAAGCCCATTTAACCTGAGACTTCATCTTTGTCAAGCTGCTATTTTTTGAAGTTTTGTGTGTGTGTGTGTGTGTGTGTAGTAGGGAAATAAACATTGAGGGAAAAGAAAAGAAACAAGAAGAAAGTGAAACAGCTCACAATCACTCAGATATTGTCTAACAACATAAATATGTACAGTTACTGCCTTACCTGACTCTATTCTAGCATTTATAAAATTACAAGCATCCACTTCTGAAGTAAATGTGAATCATCTCAGAATATCCTTAAACCCAAACATAACTGAACAAATCAAACCGACACAAGAATAAAAACAGTTTTGTTACCACCGAGGTCTTCCTGAGACTTAGCCGATCAGTTCTTGTCCTAAAATAGGCCTCATCAAAGGAAGAGTGGCTCCCCTTCAGTTTCTCGGAGAGGTTCCTGTACAGGCGTTTCGCTGCGTTGGGAGATGAGGGAGCACTATGCTTTTTTGACTGACAGAGATGTAAACTTTGCATTTGTTGGGTCATTTTCACACAGCAATTCCTAAGAAGAGGAAAGTCTGATGTTATATCTTATACACCACAAAATTATAAGTTGACACATAATTTTATAATCTCCAGTCAGTATCTGGAATCTGAATACAATGTGATAGATGGTAGGGACCTTAGAAATTATCTGACCCAACTTTTTATGTTTTATTTATTTTTATTTTATTTTTATTATTGTTTTTTGAGATAGAGTCTCGCTCTGTTACCCAGGCTTGCGTGCAGTGGCACAGTCTTGGCTCACTACAACCTCTGCCTTCTGGGTTCAAGCGATTCTCCTGTCAGCCTCCCGAGTAGCTGGGCCTACAGGTGCTGCTACCACATCCAGCTAATTTTTGTATTTTTAGTAGAGATGGGTTTCACCATAATTAGTCAGGCTGGTCTTGAACTCCTGACCTCAGTGATCCACCTGCCTCAGCCTTCCAAAGTGCTGGGATGACAGGTGTGAGCTACCACACCCAGAGAAAGCTGAAACCCAGGGCAAGGAAGTAGCTTATTCATGGCCACAGAGCTGACTGGTAGCAAGAATAAAATGACAACTTCCATTTACTATATAAATATATTCATTTACATACAGACATATATATGATTGAACCTCTACTCAAGTCTTTATGTCTCTATCCCAAGTGAGGAAGTGTCTCTCTGTAATCTAGGGGGGTCTGTTCAGTTCCTCGTGGGTATATATAATTGGGGCTTTTTAACTTACATCCCCCTAGATGCTACCCTCTGTTGGCTATATAAGGAAGTGTAGCTCTGTCTCAGATGGACAGACACAAGTTAACTTCTGCATAGCCCCCTTCTCTCGGGGTAGCAGTTAACTTGCGTCTGTCCATCCGAGGCTTGGTGAACTATCCCAGTACCCAGAAGCTTGGGGAATTTATACCCATAGGCCCATCCCTGATCACTCCAGATACCCTGGATGGGGTCCACCAGGGCACTCACTACTGGCATTCTTCAGTTAGTACTTGACTGGTGTTTCAGAAATCTCTCATGAGGTCCCCACCAATGTCACACCTGAAGTCAGTTTGCAGATCAGCCAGGCCATTCAAAAGCCATCCACAATTACTTTGGGTTTTGCCCTTGAAATTTTGATGCTATCAAGGCCGTGGCTGCCTGGCATGTGCATGTGTATTGGATGAACAAAGGAATGAGTGAAATAACTAGCCAAGGTAATTATGTGCAAACTGTCTCCCTGGTACAGCCTCTGATGCACTGGGCCCCGGGCTCTCTGGAGAATGCCACTGTCTTCTCACCACTTCCTCTCAAATGTTTTAAACTTAATTTTTAAAATTGGTACATAATAAATATACACATTTTGGGGTATATGTGATAATTTAGTACATTTATATAATTTATAAATATCAAATCAGTATAGTTGGGATCCCCATCACGTTAAATATATAGGAGTCTAGTATATAGGAAGCCTCATAGTAGCTAATATTTTTTTTGTAGTAGGCATTCAATAGATAATTTAGAAGAAATAAGGGCACACATGAAAGTCTATTATATTTAATATGCTAGAGCAGTACCCGAAAAGTTAATTTCATCCTCATGCCTTTGAACTGGGTTCCATGTCTGCTAGCACAAACTAACACTGATTCACTTTTACTTCAGGAAATGGAGATTCATCTTCATTATGTTAAATGTCCTCAGGCATTTTTTTTGTGTGTGATTTCCAGCTTCTAAGTTTATGGATACACGTGCAGGATGTGTAGGTTTGTATAGGTAAATGTGTGCTATGGTGGTTAGCTGCACAGATTATCCCTTTACCTAGGTATTAAGTCCAGTATCCATTAGCTATTCTTCCTGATGCTCTCCCCTCCTCCCAGCCCACACCCTCTGACAGGACCCTGTGGGTGTTGTTCCTCGCCATGTGTCCAAGTGTTCTCATCATTCAGATCCCACTTATAAGTGAGGCCGTGTAATATTTGGTTTTATGTTCCTGTATTAGTTTGCAGAGGATAATGGCTTCCAGCTCCAACCATGTCCCTACAAAAGATATGATTTCATTTCCTTTTATGGCTACGTAGTATTCCATGGTAGATATATACCATATGTTCTTTATCCAGTCTATCATTGATGGTCATTTAGGTTGATTCCGTGTCTTTGCTATTGTGAATAGTGAGTGCTGCAGTGAACATATACATGCATATATCTTTATAATAGAATTGTTTATATTCCTTTGGGTGTATACCCAGTATTGGGATTGCTGGGTCAAATGGTATTTCTTCCTGTATGTATCTGAGGAATCACCATACTGTCTTCCACAATCATTGAACTAATTAATACTCCCACCAACAGTGTAAAAGTGTTTTGTTTTCTCCACAATCTCACTAGTATCTGTTGTTTTTTGACTTTTTAATAATAGCCATTCGGACTGGTGTGAGATGGTATCTCACTGTGGATTTGATTTTCATTTCTCTAATGATCAGTGATGTTGAGCTTTTTAAAATATATTTATTGGCCACATGCATATTTTCTTTTGAGAAGTGTCTGCTCATGTCCTTTGCCCACTTTTTAATGGGGTTGTTGTTTTTCTTGTAAATTTGTTTAAATTTATTGTAGATGCTGGATGTTAGACCTTTGTCAGATGCATAGATTGCAAATATTTTCTCCCATTCTGTAGGTTGCCTGTTCACTCTGATGATAGCTATTTTTCTTTTTTTTTGTTTTTGCTGAGGCACCTTTTAAGTTTTGACTGCAACTTCCTTCAAGACAAAAAGACTTCCTAGATACTTTTAAGGTGGTCCCACTTAGTCAAGTCTTAGTGATGTCCATGAGGCCCCACCCAGTTTTAGCTAAATGGACATATTGACACTTGGGAGGATGATGCAAAGCATTGTCTGTAATGTATATGCCTGTGTGACTATGTTTTTAATAAATCTCTAATAACCTTCTCAAAAGTAGAAATGAAAAGGGTAGGTGATTTGGCATCTTGTCTTCCATCTACAAATCCTTTACCTTTGATTCAATAGCAAATATAGGGTTTTCTCTAACTTAGTTTTTCCATTCCCACAAAAATTCCAGATTCATATGAAAGCTGGCTTACATGGGGATTGCCTTAACTTCTTTCTTTCTGCCTTCTGTCTCTAGCTTTTTCCTTGAGCATGAATGCCCCAGTTCAAGCCATCTGTCTTCTCTGCATCATTATTATTCCCAAAATAACTCTACATTCTTTCGTATCTCCCACAGTGCCCAGAAGTCCAGTAAATAAATTCTTGTCTATTGATCAAATTCCAGCTACTTGCCTTCTAACTGATGACACCTACCCACATGGCCCCTTTTGTCTTTGCTCATCTCCCATCTGTTCCCTTCTGTCAACATAGGTTGACTTTCTCTGTCTCTCTGACTTCCTTCTCATCCTCCCCCAGCTGTCCCTTCCTTCCAGGCGATTCTGTAGTTGTTTCCACACTTCTAGCTTTCATCTATCATTACGTTTTCTTTTTCTCCTCTGTATTTAAATTTTTTTTAGCTAACAGGGTGAGAAAGAAAACTTTCTGTTATTTGTTATTATAAATATGCATGCCCCTCCCAACTAATTGTGCTCTTCAGTTTTTACCATCATGGAAAGAGACAAGCATTTGAAAATCAGTGTAGCTTTAGTTTTGGAATTTGGCAGACCCAATTGGAATCCCGATATTGTTACCTACAATCTATGTGACTTTGGGAATCTTATTTAAATTCTGAGTTTATTTCATCATTTATCAAAAGACATTTATCAAAACTCTTTTTCTAGAGTTGTGAAGATTAATCAACAAGTGAAAGGTACCTATATGCACCCAATAAGTAGTAGCAATTATTACCCTAAGTCTTTTTCTCAAAATAGAGACACCAAAGTATATAATAACAATTTTTTTTTCAGACGGAGTCTCACTCTGTTGCCCAGGCTGGAGTGCAATGGTGTGATCTTGGCTCACTGCAACTTCTGCCTCCTGGGTTTAAGCGATTCTCCTACCTCAGCCTCCTGAGTAGCTGGGACTACAGGTGTGTGCCACCACACCAAGCTGAGGTTTTGTATTTTTAGTAGAGATGGGGTTTCACCGTGTTAGTCAGGATGGTCTCGATCTCCTGACCTCATGATCTGCCCTCCTCGGCCTCCCAAAGTGCTGGGATTACAGGTGTGAACCACTGTGCCCGGCCTATAATAACAATTTAAATAGTTTTATTGATTGTCTTAAATAATGCCTTGAAATTAATTTTATGTACTCAAGTAGAGCCTTCAGTATGTTTGTTTATAGTAACCTATAATAAAACAGAAATAGGAAGTAGAAACTTCAGGCTACTAGAGGTAAGGGTGGAATAAAGATTAATCTAAAAATAATTTA
Source organism: Ateles fusciceps (assembly GCA_036589455.1). Classification (NCBI taxonomy): domain Eukaryota; kingdom Metazoa; phylum Chordata; class Mammalia; order Primates; family Atelidae; genus Ateles; species Ateles fusciceps. Next base: position 4,977,593 of record JAZHEH010001386.1, read on the forward strand.
AAAATTAAAAAATAAGAAAACATAATAAATAGAAAATGTAAAATGAAGTCATAAAGTTCATGTCCTAATATTGCCTTTTCATAAATGGTAAAATAAACTCAGGGAATTTAAATAAGGTGCCCAAAGTCACACTGATTGTAGGTAACAATATCAGGATTTCATTTGGGCCTGCCAAATTCCAGAACCAAAACAATAGGTTGACTATATCTGTGCACACGATATATTCAAAAGTTGACTTTTCCAAATAAAATACAAAGACTCTCCAACTGAAATTCCTAAAAAGTGATTTACAAATGGTACACCTAAATAAACATTTCACATAAAGATTAAAAAAAAAAAGGTATGTCAATGTGAATGGCAGAGAAAGGACCTCCAAAAGTCCTTTTTCTCCATAAAAGCATTGAGAATTCTTGCAAAAATGGCAAAAATTAACTTTTTCAGGATCTGGGAAATTAACCAAAGACTTGGCAGCAGTCCAGGGGAGTCTTTAAAGAAAAGAGGCTGAATTTACTAAGAACAGCAAGCTTTGTGGCATTTTAACTTTCCCTATTTCCATTTTCTCCAGCTCTGTGGCAGTCTTAGAAACCAACAGTTTATATTCATGGCCTGACCCATCAAGCTGCCATTGACTTTCTTCACAGAATTAGAAAAAACTACTTTAAATTTCATATGGAACCAAAAAAGAGCTGATATAGCCAAGACAATCCTAAGCAAAAATAATGTAGCTGGAGTCATCATGCTACCTGATTTCAAACTATATTACAAGGCTACAGTAACCAAAACAGCCTGGTACTGGTACCAAAACAGATATATAGACCAATGAAACAGAACAGAAATCTCAGAAATAATACCACACATCTACAACCATCTGATCTTCAACAAACCTGACAAAAACAAGCAATGTGGAAAGGATTCCCTATTTAATAAATAGTGTTGGAAAAACTGGCTAGCCATATGCAGAAAACAGAAAATGGACCCCTTCCTTACATCTTATACAAAAATTAACTCAAGATGGAGTAAAGACTTAAATGTAAAACCCCAAACCATAAAAACGCTAGAAGAAAACCCAGGCAGTACCATTCAGGACATAGTCATGGGCAAGACTTCATGACTAAAACACCAAAAGAAATTGCAATAAAAGCCAAAACTGACAAATGGGAGCTAATCAAACTAAAGAGGTTCTGCACAGCAAAAGAAACTATCATGAGAGTGAACAGGCAACCTACAGAATGGGAGAAAATTTTCACAATCTACCCATCTGACAAACGTCTAATATCCAGAATCTACAAGGGACTTAAACAAATTTACAAGAAAAAAAAACAACCCCATCAAAAATGGGTGAAGGATATGAACAGACATGTCTCAAAAGAAGACATTTATGTGGCTAACAAACATATGAAAAAAAGCTCATCATCACTGGTCATTAGAAAAATGCAAATCAAAACCACCATGAGATACCATCTCATGCCATTTAGAATTGTGATTATTAAAAAGTTCCCAAACAACAGATGCTGGAGAGGATGTGGAGAAACAGAAACACTTTTACACTGTTGGGGGGAGTGTAAATTAGTTCAATCATTATGGAAGACAGTGTGGCAATTCCTCAAGGTTCTAGAACCAGAAATACTATTTGACCCAGCAATCCCATTACTGAGTATATACCCAAAGAATTATAAATCATTCTATAATAAAGACACATGCACAGGTATGTTTATTGCAGTACTATTTACAATAGCAAAGACTTGGAACCAACCCAAATGCCCAACAATGATAGGCTGGATAAAGAAAATATGGCACATATACACCATGGAATACTATGCAGCCATTAAAAAGGATGAGTTCATGTCCTTTGCAGGGACATGGATTAAGCTGGAACCCATCATTCTCAGCAAACTAACACAGGAACAGAAAACCAAAAACAGCATGTTCTCACTCATAAGTGGGGTTGAACAATGAGAACACATGGACACAGGGAGCGGAGCATCACATGCTGGGGTCTGTCAAGGGATGAGGGCCAAGGGGAGGGAAAACATTAAGACAAATACCTAATGCATTTGGGGCTTAAAACCTAGACGACAGATTGATAGGTGCAGCAAACCTCCATGACACATGTATACCTATGTAACAAACCTGCATGTTCTGCACATGTATCCCAGAACTTGAAGTAAAACTAAAAAACAAACAAACAACAACAATAACAACAACAACAAAATAGTAGCTTGTTAGCCACCGAAAGGGGGCAATATAGGGTTGTAGCTCCTTTTAAACGCCACTTCCAGAGAACTGTCATTATTTGACTGATATGAAGGTTCCCTAGAAAACCCTACTCAGAAGGCTAATCTTTATTTGCTCTGACTTAGAGCTCACCAAGGGCTAACAGCCTTTTCTTCTGGGTTTCTTTTTTTCAAAAACAAATATTAGCAATTGTTTAACAATAGTTTAACTATGTTAGATGGGGAATTAGATGTCCATAGAGGGCTTTGAAAAGCTGTCATTTTCCTGAGAATCTAACAAACTACAGGACTGAGAGCATGCTCCGAAGACCTGAGAAGATCCTAAGATCTCATCTCTCTCTGACTTCATGGCTCTGCACGCAGGAAGTAAAGACTAAGATGATATTTTCAGCTGCCTGGCTAAGTATTGAAGGTGTGCCCCAACAACCACATGCAGAGTTCTTCAGCAAAAACTAGGATGCTTAGTTCTAGGTATCTAAGGAAATCTCTGTTCAATCATTAACTCACCACTAAGTTAACCAAGTAGTGACTTCAGTGGCCACATATAACAAAAGATACAGACTTTAAAAATTTAATTCTGAAAAATTATTAAACAACAATGAACACTGGGGGAGGAGGGGTAATCTAATTTCCAGAGTTGCTACATCATTAATAAAATGCTTAGTTTTCAAGAAAATTATGTGTGAGGCATGCAAAGAAACAAACATTATGTCTCATACCCTGGAAATAAAGCAATCAATAGAAATTATTCCTGAAGAAGTCCAAATGTTGGACTTACTACACAAAGACTTTCAAATTAGCTCTTTTAAATATGTTCCAAGAACTAAACCATACCCAAAGAAATAAAGAAAATTATGAGAATGATGTCTTACCAAATAGGAAATGTAATAAAGAGATAGAAATTATAAAAGAAATCAAGAACCAAATAGAAATTCTAAAATCTAAAAGTACATTAACTGAAATGAAAAATTTACTCAACAGCAGATTTGAGTAGGCAGAGGAAAGAAACAGCAAACATAAAGATAGATCAACTGAGATTATCCAGTATGAAGAATGAAAAAAAAAATGAAGAAAAATGAAGAGTCCAGATCTCCTTGCAACACTGTCAAGTGTACCAACATACAAACAACAGGAGTCCCGGGAGAAGAAAAGAGGTATAGAAAGGCTATTTGAAGAAATAACGGCCAAAATATTTCCCAATTTAACTATGCATCCACAGGCTCAATGAACATTAAGTAGGACAAACTCAAAGAGAGCCACGCATAGGTACATCATAATCTAACCATTAGAAGCCAAAGACATAGAGAAAATGTTGAAGACAGCAAGAGAGAAAAGGCTCATCACATTTGAAGGATCTTCAAAAAGATTAACAGCTAATTTTCACCAAAAATCACAGGAGTCAGAGGAAAGTGGTACAACATAATTAAAGTGATGAACAAAAAAGATTCTCAAGAACTTCTCTACCTAACAAAACTACACTTCAAAAATAAAGAGGAAATTAAGATACTGCCAGATAAACAAAAACAGAGAATTTGATATTATACATTCTCTGCAATAAACACAAATGGAACTCATTCAGGTTGAAATGAAAGGACACTAGATAGTAACTCAAATCCATATGAAGAAAGATAAAGCATTGAGCAATGACACATATAGACTCAAAATAAAGGGATGGAGGAAAAGCTACCAAGCAAATGGAAAACAGAAAAAAGCGGAAGTTGCAATCCTAGTTTCTGACAAACAGACTTTAAACCAACAAAGAACAACAACAACAACAAAACCCAAGAAGGACATTATGCAATGGCAAAGGGTTCAATTCAACAAGAAGGTCTAACTATCCTAAATATATATGCACCCAATACAGGAGCACTCAGATTCATAAAGCAAGTTCTTAGAGACCTTCAAAAGAGACTTAGACTCCCACACAATAACAGTGGGAGTCTTTAACACCCACTGACAATATAAGACAGATCATCAAGACAGAAAATTAACAAAGATATTCAGAACCTGAACTCAACATTGGAACAAATGGATCTAATATCTATAGAACTCTCCACCCCCAAACAAGAGAATATGCATTTTTCTATTGTCACATGGTACTTACTCTAAAATTGATCACATAATCGGAAGTAAAACACTCCTTAGCAAATGCAGAAGAACTGAAATCATGACAAACAATCTCTTGGACCACACTGCAATCAAATTAGAACTCAAGACTAAGAGATTCACTCAAAACCATACATTACATGGAAATTGAATAACATGCCCCTGAATGGGATTTGGGTAAATAATGAAATTAAGGCAGAAATCAAGAAGTTCTTTGAAACTAATGAGAACAAAAATACAATGTACCAGAATCTTGCAGACACAGCTTAGGCAGTGTTAAGGGAGAAATTTATAGCATTTATAGTGCCCCCATCAAAAAGTTAGATCTCAAGTTAACAACCTAACATCACAACAAAAAGAACTAGAGAACCAAGGCAAATGTATCCCAAAGCTAGCAGAAGACAAGAAATAACCAAAATTGGAGCTGAACTTAAGGAGGTAGAGACATGAAAAACCATTCAAAAGATCAATTAATCCACGAGCAGGTTTTCTGCAAAAATTAATAAAATAGATAGACTGTTAGCTAGAATAATAAAGAAGAGAGAATATTCAAATAAAGACAACAGAAATGATAAGGGGGATATTACCACTGACCCCACAGAAATACAAACAACCATCAGAGAATATGATAAACAGCTCTATGCACATAAACCAGAAAATCTAGAAGAAATGGATAAATTCCTGGACACATACACCCTCCCAATATTAAACCAAGAAGAAACTGAATCCCTGAAGAGACTAATAATGAGTTCTAAAATTGATGCAGTAATAAATAGCCTACCAACCAAAAAATGCCCAGGACCAGATGGAGTCACAGCTGAATTCCACCAGATGTACAAAGAAGAGCTGGTATCATTCCTACTGAAACTATTCCAAAAAATTGCAAAGAAGAGAGTTTTCCCCTAACTGATTTTATGAGGCCAGCATCATCCTGATACCAAAACCTGGCAGAGATACAATAAAAAAGAAAACTTTAGGCCAATGTCCTTGATGAACATTGATGCAAAAATTCTCAACAAAGTACTGGCAAACTGAATCCAGCAGCACATCAAAAAGCTTATCCATCATGATGAGGTAGGCTTCATCCCCCGGGATGCAAAGTTGGTTCAACATATGCAAATCAATAAATGTGGTTTATCACATAAACATGACTAAAGAAAAAGAACACATGATTATCTCAATAGATGTAAAAAGTCTTTTGATAAAATTCAACATCTCTTCATGTTAACGACTCTCAATAAAGTAGGTATTGAAGGAACATGCCTCAAAATAGTAAGAGCCATGTATGACAAACCCACAGCCAACATCGTACTAATAAGCAAAAGCTGGAAGCACTCCTCTTGAAAACTGGCATAAGCCAAGGATGCCCTCTCTCACTACTCCTATTCAACACAGCACTGGAAGTTCTGGCCAGGGTAATCAGGCAAGAGAAAGAAAGAAAGGGCATTCAAATAGCAAGAGAGGAAGTCAAACTATCCCTGTTTGTAGATGATATGATCTTATATCTAGAAAATCCCACAGTCTCAGCCCAAAATCTTCTTAAACTGATAAACAACTTTATCAAAGTCTCAAGATACAAAATGAGTGCACCAAAACTACTAGAATTCCTATATGCCAACAACAGTCAAACCAACAGCCCAAACAGGCATCTACTCCAATTCACAAATGCCACAAAAAGAATAAAATACCTAGGAATTCTGCTAACTAGGGAGGCGAAAGATCTCTACAAGGAGAACTAGAAACCGCTGCTTGAAGAAATCAGAGATGACAGAAACAAATAGAAAAACATTCCATACTCATGGATAGGAACAATCAATATCGTGAAAATGGCCATACTTCCCAAAGCAATTTATAGATTGAATGCTATTCCTATTAAACTACCATTGACATTCTTCACAGAACTAGGAAATCCTATTTTAAAATTCATATGGAACCAAAAAAGGAGCCTAAATAGCCAAGGCAATCCTAAGCAAAAAGAACAAAGTTGGAGGCAGTACACTACTGGGCCACAGTAAGAATTTTTTTTGCTATCTATGCACCTGACAAAGGTCTAATAGCCAGAATCTAAAAGGAACTTAAACACAGTAGTAACCAAAACAGCATGGTATTGGTATAAGAACAGACACATAGACCAATGGAAAAGAATAGCAAACCCAGAAATAAGACTGTGCATCTACAACTATCTGATCTGATACTTAGAAATAAATTCAACAAAGTAAGTACAAAACTAATTTTCAAAAAACTATGAAATATCATTGAAATACATTAAGGAAAATAACAAACATGTGGAAAGACTTTCCTTGTTCATGGATTAGAAGACTTGATATTGCCCACCCAATGGGAGGCACTGACCGGAAACTGGAGAGTGAGACAGTGGTATTTACCCCCTCTTCATCTATGGGATATCCCTTTCAATACAACTTATATTCTCTGCATTACAGAAATTGCTTCCTCCTTTTGTCCCTTCAGGCTTTACCATTCTTTACTGGTTTTCACTAACCTGCCCATTCTTTTGTAAGTGTTCTTATTGTTAACCTCCCCTCTGTTCTTCTTTTTGAATGCACTATATGATTCTTGCTGGGATCCTGAATAATACATTGTACAATCCCTATAGCATCCATAAGAGTGTCTTGAAATGGCTAGAAGCAGTATTCTTTGCAACTTTAAACTGAACTGAAAAAAATATTCAAGTGTTAATAAATATTTGACTGGTAAAATCAATACAGAGTCCTTTAAAAGACTGGACAAGGAACCTATATCTGTCATGTTAAAGCTGGGGTATCACACTTAAGAGAACATTCCTTATTAGCCATTTTCACTGGAAAACCCACAGGCTGAAGTCTATCATTTTATTCCATTCTTTATGGTGGTTTTAAGCACAGAATTGAAAGTATGGCTCTGATATAAGGCTGACCGAACTTTATGTTTTGGCTCTTTAACTTATTAACTATATGACCTTGAGCAACTTATTTAGCTTCCCTGAACCTCAATTTCCTCACAGTTAACATTATTCCTCATGTTAATAGTAATAGTCATGTATTGTCCAAAAAGTGATATCAGAGGTTTAAATGAGCAAATATATAAAAAATTGTTTAGCAGAGTGTTTGAAAAAACAGGTGTTCAATAAATATTAGTTATTATCCTATAACAGGTCTTTTGAGGTATACTTAAAATAAACCGCATGTTTTAAAAAGTACAATTTGATTAGCTTTGACATCAGTGTTCACCCATGAAACCATTGTCACTATCAAGATAATGAACATACACATTATCCTCAAAAGTTTCTTTGTGTCTTTTTGTAATCTTTTCCTCCCTCTCCTGACTAAAATCCCTTCACTGTCCCCACAGTTTCTAGGGAAGTATCTGCATTCTTTCTGATACTATAGATCAGGTTTCATTTTCTTGAATATATAAATGGAATAAGTGGGCACACTTTTAAAATCCAGCTTCTTTAACTCAGCTTAATCATTTTGAGATTCATCTATACTCTGTGTATCAATAGTCCTTCACTTTTTATTGCTGAGTAGTATTCCATTGTATGGATATGCCACTATTCATTTATTCAATTGTTCAATTGTCAGATTTAAGAATATTTACTTTAATTTAAGAATGTTACTTTAATTTAAGAATATTTAATATTAAATAAAAAATTAAAACCCATGTGGTTTGCTTTAAGCAAGAAGATATATCATTTTCTTCCTTAATAAAGATTAAGGGGGGTTGCTTTAAGCAAGAAGATGCATCATTTTCTTCCTTAATAAAGATTTAGGGGGGTTTGCTTTAAGCAAGAAGATGTATCATTTTCTTACTCAATAAAGACTTAGAGGACCTGAGTTTCAAAGAGAGGGAAACACACGGTTGGTTAAAGGTGGTCTGGTCTCTACAACATGGCTACAGGACCAGGCTTTACGAGATAATCAGCTAGGAACCACCTTTTGTGGGAATGTTAATTTCCAGTTTTGCATTTTATTTTTCTGTGTGCTAATAATTTATCCTAAAATCTTTAATAAATGTCATATTAAATGTTACAGCCTACCAAACCTTTAAGAAATGATACCAATTCAATACACAACTCCTCCAAAAATTTGGCTTCATTTTCAAGGCTAGCACTGCCCTGATACTAAAATGGGGAAAAAGGCAAGACATGAAAACAAAGGTATGGACCAATGTCTATCATTGAGGCAAAAAATTTCAACAAAATGTTAGCAAATGAAATCTAGCAATGTATACTATAAAAAGGATAATACATCATGACTAGGCAGGGTTCATTCTAAGAAGTCAAGGTGAATATAACATTTATCCATCCATTAATGTCAATGTAATTTAACACATTAAAAGAGAGAATTTTGATGAAAAACTGTATGATCATCTCTATGGATTCATAAAAAGCAATTGGATTTAATAATATACATTTATTCATGGTAAATTTCAGGAATGTAAGGGAACTTCTTCAGCTTGATTAAGATAATCTATTAAAACCTATAGCCAACATCATACTTAAAGAGTAAAGATTAAGCTCTTCTTTCTAAGATCAGAAACAGGGCAAAAACGTCCACTTCTACCTTTTCTATTGTATTGGGCATCCTAGCCAGTGAAGTAGGGCAAGAAAAATAAGTCAAAGACCTATATATTGGAAAGAAAGAAGTGAGATAGTCTTCATTTGCAGATGATATGAAAGTTTACATAGAATAATCTAATAAATCTATAAAAATCTACTTATGAAAAGCCTAATGCTGAAAATGATATTATATTAAATAATGAAATTAAAGAAGAGCTAAATAAATAGAGATATATACCTTGTTCATGGTTTGGAAGAATAAGTATTGTTAAAGTGTCAGTTCTTCCAAATTGGCCTATATATTCAAAGCAATCTCAATCAAAATTTTAGCACCCTTTTTATTTTAGTAGAAATTGACAAGCAGATTTTAAATTTTTTATAGAAATGGAAAGCATCTAAAATAGCCAAAATAATTTTGAAAAAGAAGAACAAAGTTGGAAGACTTACACTATCGGATTTCAAAACTTCCTATAAAGCTACAGTAATTAAGACATATGGGATTGGATTAAGGATAGCCGTTTAGATAAAGACAATATCATAAAGATAGAAGTATACATGAATGAAATAGAATAGAGAGCTCAGAAACAACCTGTACATATATGATCAATTCATTCCTGAAAAAGGTGTCAAGGTAATTCAATAGGGAAAAAGATAATCTTTTCAACAAATTGTACTGGAACAATGGTATATCCATATTGAAAAATTTAAAAACCCTCAATCTCTATTTCACATCATATACAAAAGTTAAAACAGATCACAGACTTAAATATAAAAGCTAATACTATAAAATGTTTAGAAGAAAGTATAGGAAAAAATCATACAGTAGCCTGGAGAATGCAGGTCCAAAATGAGAAGAGTAGCCTGTGCAGAGTGGAGCCTCCTCAACGTTGGCTTCACAACCACCTGTTCCCTGGGCTTTGCTGCTTGCATAAGCAGAGAGCCTGAGCTGCCACCATCATCCTGTCTCCTAACCCTACCAGCCATCTCAGGTAGGGGGCGCGTTTTGGCATGGCCTCCATTATGCTTGTTTTGACAGTAGCTGCAGCAGCCCTGACCCAACAAGACCCATGCGGCTTCCCTGAGAGACTTCACATGTGGCTACCCTGAGAGACTGAGTAACACCACTGGAAATGGAGAAAATTAGACCAGTGAGACACAGAAGACTGGCAGTAGCCAGTAGATAATTTCCTCTCTATTCCTTGCTGTAGACAGTTCTGAGGGCTACCTGGAAGCCATCACATGCAAAAGAACAAGACATGTTTTCTTGTGAAGTGATTGCTCTTTCAGTTACAGCCACCTTTGTTTTCCTTTCTTCCTTGACTTACTTCCCTTTTTTCTTCACTCTTGACGCCCTGAGGTTGTATCTCCAAATACCCAATAGAATATTTGCAATTAGCTTTACCTTAAGTTTTGTTTGTACATGCTAAAATAAGATAGAACAATAACTCTCTGAGGAAATAGTTACTATATTCTCATTTTACTGAGGCCCAGAGAGGTTAGGTAACTTGTCCAAGATGTTACAGCCAGTAAATAGAGGAGTAGCATTTGAACTCTGGCTCCAAAGTCCATGCTTGTAACAACGATGCTATTATTATTTCTAAAGGACCTTAATCCGGCTGCCTGTCAGCTTCGTCTTCCTAGATCTTGATTCTGAAGTCAAGGCTTCTTGTCATGTTATGAGTCCTGGCACCTCCAGAGTTCATGTTTCACTGGAGCTTGGCTGTGGGATTTTTCTCAGCTTATTTGTACTGTGACAAAAAAATAGGAGTTCTAACCATGCTTGACAGCTAGGTAGACAGATATAGTCAGTGAAAGGGATATTTCTGACCAGGATAAGATTGCTCTTGTAGCTATGATGTGAACTACGGGACCTTGAGGCTTCAACCTGCCTGTCACTAAGCAGAAAAGAAAGTTAGACTCTTTCCATTTTCCATCAGCTGTTAACATACCAGATGTATTTTTGAGTGCTAAAGGGTGGCCAATCCTATTACAAAGATGACATAGAGTGGAAGCCACCTTTCTGGTTCCTGTGCATTTTAATGTATATATAGTAAGTGATAAGTTTTGAAAGGTCAGCTGTAACTCCATGGCAAGAGGAACACTATTTTTGAAGTACGAAAGTATATGTTTATGAAGAAGATATAAAAATGGTTAGTATTGATTCTATAGTTCAACAAATACTTATGGATGATCTACTTTGTAACCTATGTATCCTGTGATAGGCCCTAGGGATTTAAAAGTAAGTTAGTATCCCACACAGGGTAACAAATTGTCTTAGTTTGTTCCAGACTGAGAGAGGGTTTCCGGGATGCAGTACTTTCAGTGCTAAAACTGGGAAAGTCCTAGGCAAATTAAAATGAGCTGGTTACCCTACCTGCCCCCAAGGAGCTCACAGGCTAGAAAGGAAGTCAGTTATGCAAATACATAGTTATGAAATAGTGTGGTATGTGAAATTATGGACTAATAATACCAGCTTATACTTCTTGATGTTGCTTGGCTGTGTCCCCACCCAAATCTCACCCTGAATTGTAATGATTCCCATGTGTCAAGGGCAGGGCCAGGTGGAGGTAATTGAATCATGGGGTGGTTTCCTCCATACTGTTCTCATGGTAGTGAATAAGTCTCTGAGATCTGATGGTTTTATACATGGGAGTTCCCCTGCACAAGCGCTTTTGCCTGCCACCACATAAGACGTGCCTTTGCTTCTCCTTTGCCTTCCACCATGATTATGAGTCGTCCACAGCCATGTGGAACTGTGAGTCCATTAAAGCTCTTTATAAATTACCCAGTCTTTCCTTTATAAATTTCCTTTATTAGCAGTGTGAGAACAGACTAATGCACTTCTATAACACTTTCTATGAGCTAGGCACTATTTAGAATAATGCCTGTCTTAGTCCCTTCAGGCCGCTATAACCAAAAACCATAAACTAAGTAGCTTATAAACAATAAACATTTTTTTTTCTCACAGTTCTGGAGGCTGGGAAGTCCAAGATCAAGGCATCCAGTAGATATGGTGTCTGGTGAGGGCTGACTTTCTGGCTGTATAGAACTTATGGCAACTTTCAGTTGCTCAAATTGCCCCTGTACCCATGCATATGGAATTAGCAGCTGCAAATGTACTATGATTTGAGGAGCTCTAGAAGGCTTATTTGCACCCCCTCAATGTGTCCCATCTCTTAGTATTAGGGTACCTAAAATTCTTTCATCAGAGATTCAGTTAAGTATTGTATAATAATCCTCTTGCTATATCTTCACATGGTGGAAGGAACTAGTTAGCTCTCTGGGGATAGGCACTAATTTCAATTATGAGGGCAGAATTCTCATGACCTAATCTCCTCTTGAAGGCCTCAGTTCCTAATACCACCACCTTGAGGGCTAGGATTTCAACATGACTTTGGGGGAACACAAGCAGTCAGTGTGCTGCAGTATCACTGCAACTTTTACATGTATCAACTTACTGACTTTCATAATAGCCATGTGAAGGAAGAACTATTATTATTTCCATTTTACACAGATAGAAATTGAGGCACTACTAAAGGGTAGTAAATCTGGGATTCAAACCTAGGCAGCATGAGCCTAGATCTGAGATCTTAACCTCTAAACACTTCTTTCAAAAAACCTAAGACATAGAAGTAGCACAGAGCGGCAAGTGATGAACTTTCTGGGTGACAGGAGGTGGTCATCGGATAAAAGGTGGTGGGAAAATGGGTTAGAGAAGGTGATACCTGAGAAGGATTTTGGATGATGAATGAGGTATTAACTAGTAGGAAGGGGAAGAGGGGCATTCTAGGTATAATAGTTCAGGTTAGGACATAGAGATTGAAATATCATGGTGTCACTGGTAAGTCAGTGCCAGTGAGGGTCCCCATGAAATTTTTCTGGGCTCTGACACTCACAGTGATACATTTCATCAACCATGCCAGGACCTTTGTAAAGAAGCCCGAAGAGGTAGCAGGGCCAGACCACCAAGGGACTTGCATGCCATGATAAGAATCATAGACTTTAACCTGCACCTAATGGGACAGCACTGGAAACTTTGAAGTAAAAACTGAGATTTGCTTTTTTAGAGAATTGCTCTGGTAGCAGCTAGAGGATTGCTGGAAAGGGGAGGAATGTAGGAACAGTGGAGGGGACAATCAAATATGAAGCTCTTGGAAAAATACCCCATGAGAGATGGTGACTTTAACTGAAGCTTGTGGCAATGGGGATGGAGTGGGCTGGGCAGATTCAAAAGATGAAGGAAATAAAATGGACTACATTTGGTTAGTGATTGGATGAAGGGGCTAGAGGGACCAGGAAATCCAGTGATAAATTATGTGAGCCTTATTTGTTGACTGCGTGCATGGCCTGTCCACTAATTCTTTTTTTTTTTAAAGGAACATAGGCAGAGAGGCGAGTTTAGAAAGGGAAAAGATAGTGAGTTTGGCTTTCCACAATGTAACTCTCAAAAGCCTATAGGAAATCTAGATGGTATTGTCTAATCCAGATATTCCATAAAAGAAGGAACTAACTCACCCTAAGGGGCATTCATTTTTCTGATCAAGAGTGAAATAATAATTATGAGTGAAGTTTTTGGAGACAGGTATGAAGTAAATAGAAAGCAGAATAATTAATAGAATACTAATTCTATATCCTTTGGGTTACCTTTGAAGTAGAAAAATTGATTACATTCATTTATCATAAAGTATCAGTGGCTTACTTTACTATTTCCCCTAGGAATGTTTGAATTTTGTAAAAGACATCAATACTTAACTGAGCCTCTGATGAAAGAATTTCAGGTACCCTAATACTAAGAGATGGGACAAATTTTGGGGGGAGCAAATAAGCCTTCTGGGGCTCCTCAATTCAGTACATTTGCAGCTGCTAATTCCATATACATGGGTACAGGGGCAATTTGAGCAACTGAAAGTTACCATAAATTCTATATGTGGATTATACCCATACCTGAACTACCCTCTGAAAAAAAATACTGCTATGTTTGTTTCAAAACATTTATGATCTTCAGATCATAAGTATAGCAAATCAGTTATCACTAATCAATATTTTTTTACCTGTTTATTTACACGACCTATTTATTTGAATTTGAATTTTTTGAACATCACTTCTTAGCTCTTTTCTCCCCTTCTAATTCCCTAAGTGTAATCATGCTTCCTTCAGAGTGTTCTGGATCCCTTAGATGAGGGAAGGGACCTGTATCACCTCATCCTCACATAAACTCTCATCTGTGTGTTTCTGATGAATGATCTCTGGATTAAAGTACATGGACAATGATCTTGAATACCAAATGCATCATTTAACAAAATAACCTAAAGCAGTATCTCATGAATACATTAATAGAGCTTAGCATGTCTTCTTTGAAACAATTATGAATAGAAGGAAAGGAGGAACAGAGATCCAGAGAGGCTAAGGAAATTTCCAAAAGACACATCTTTAATCTGGGAACCAGCACGAATATGTGACTAGCCTGACATTTCACTGTAATCAGTAGACCGTTCTGTCTCCTTGCTATTAGAATGCCATCGTTTGTGAAATAGCCAAATCACCTGGAAGTATGACCTTGGTTGGCTCTTGTGATTGAGAAGCTTGGAGATCTTTTCTACCAGGCAAAACTTCACCCAACTCTCCCATTTCCTAACGTTGGTTTTTATTTAGAGAAGCATGCTGCTCACTGTTCTAACATCATTCATCTTTGTCAGCACCCAAGGCCACAACTTCACCCCAACAGCCAGTGATATACTGCAGATAGAGTGCACCAAAGACATTAAACTCTAAATGACATTTATATGGACTCTGAGTTCACCAGAGATGGATTGATGCTGCCATAAAGCCTTGGGGTAGCCAGGCAAACAAAAGACTAAGGAGACTGGTGGGGGCAGGGATGGTGGTAAGCAAGCAATATCTTTCTACATTCACTTTCTCTCTCTGCTGAGGTTGGCCTACATCTTATTTAGGAAGTGAAGAAACCGAGTGAGTATGGAGACTTTTGGAGCCCAGCACAGAAGCAAACTCAGCCTTGATTATCAATGGAGCTCCTTATGGCTGTGCCAGGCTAGTGTCAGCACAAGTAACTGGGTACTTACAACATCCCACTTTGAACCCAGTGCACCTCACCAACCATATATCTTTATGAAATAAAGAAAAGACTTAACATAGATGCAAAAGTAGTGGTGGATCAAGCAAGGATTTAAATATATGCCCATTGATTCCCTTGGCAGGTATCCTCAGTATCACAGCCATAATATTATTTAAGGGCACGCTCACCCAGGATGAACACAGTGCTGGCATTCCACTCTGCTTCCCCAGTCTGCAAACTGGATTAAAGACAGTAATATATCTGGATTTATATTCAGGATTATCAGCATGATAAGACCCATTTTTACCTGATCCAACAGGTATTTTATTAGGTACTCAGGAACCTGACTGGAAAATGATTTTATATAACAAAACAGTAATTTATTTTTTGTAGCTAATGCTAATCAGTTATGCAAGCACTTAATGTGATTAAGCTTACTGCAAACAAAATGCCCAATTATCAGAAACGGGGCTTCCCTACCCCCCATCCTGTCTCTCCACATGGACGTGTATGTGCAATTGCAGACCACTGTGTGTGTATGCTTGTGTGTATTCTTCGTGGACCACCTGCAGCTAACTTTGGAAGATGCAGATTTTTAAGTATTATTTAAACCACACCAACATATACATATTTAAAAAATAATCAGTGACTAAGAAAGCTCCACATTCACATGAAGAAAGACAACAATAAATCTGACTTACCAGTTTATGCTGTTTGAGGCAGCAGAGGAACAAGTTGTTGGTAATTGTCCAGTGCTTTCATTCAATAAATCACATTGGCTTTGCTTTCTCCTGTGGCTCAGCCTCTGTGCAAAGCAAGCGAATCTCCTTCCTATTCTGTGTAAAGAATAAAATGCGAACAGGATCACTACAAGCAAGAGCCGAAGTCCATGATCACTAAGCTACTCTTAATGCAAAATAAAAGAGCAAATGATGCATAGGGAGAGAAAGGGAGAGGTAGGCAGCTTGGCTCAGAGGCTAGGTGTATTCTCTAGACTGCAGCCCAGGGAAGGCTTGATTCTGTAGCTCGTATGCATGTAGTAAAAGGATACCATGACTTCAGCCTGTGTTTAGCCTATTGTATCTGGGAGGACCATTCGAAACGGCTTGCGGAGACTACTAGCTTCGTGGCAAACAAGACTGAATCCAAACCGACTGTCACTCAGGGGTGAGCAGAGGGGCAGTGGGTCACTACATCAACGGCAGGGAAAGAAATATTGTCTGGCATCCAAGAGCCCATCCAGCAATCTGTGACTGCAAATGATCTACAGCTCTTCTGGGGCCAGACACCCCCTTGTTTCCACAGCCGTCTGGGACCAGAAGCACACAGGTGGCAGTCACATCCCTTCACCACGGGGCACCTGCTCAATTCCTTACAAGTTCCCAGCAGGAGCTAGGGGGCATCTTAAGAAAGCTCTAAATCCAGTCAGGGCTGCTGAAATTGTGCTTGGGTTTTTGTCTGAGCAGGTTCTCAGAAAGTAGACAGCAGACGTGGGACTTAGGACAGCAAGAGGCTCAGTCTCAGGAAAAGAGTCCAATGCTGCTTCTATGCCAGCCACATATGAGTATACCCGGCTCCTTTCACAGCATTGTGCTTTACATGGCTAATGAAAGACACAAATAGATTTCCTAGAAAGTTGTATACATAGGCATTTTTAATGATTGTCACTGAAATAAAATGGCAAATGACCTTCACAGGCTGCTTATTATGTTGGGGGGTGGGACTTGCTGATTGATAGCACATATGAATACTGCACATGCATGCACACACACACACACACACACACACCCCAACAACACATGTCCCTAGCAACCGTCTTAAGAATCTTTGTAAAGCTCTGTTCTGATTCTTTCTCTGCCAAATGAATATATAGCTGCTGTAATGACTTTGGAAGTAATTTTGGACTCTTCTGCTAGGCACTGTCTAGTCTATCATTTATGCCTGGAGCCAAATAAACTCTCAAATTTTGAATGAAACTCTGTAGCAAATCAAGAGGAAGTCTCTTGATCATAAACAAGTGGGTGGAGAGTTAATCTTTGGCCTGGTAATTGCTTAGGATTCTGGAAATGACATCTTGTCTTCCTGAAACTCTCCCCCTTTCTAGAGACATTATTTCCCCCTGTAGCTTGCTCACCTTCAACAGGTGGCTGTTCTGGAGCTCAGATTCGAGGCAAGGCTCAGTGACTCATAAAGCCCAGGTGGCCAAAGAGCGAGCTCAGTTTAGCTTTTAACAATTGTCTTACTTTTTCTTTTCTTATTAAAAAGGCAAAATCTCTCTCTTGAACATTTACTATCCCTTTCTATCCTTGGATTTATTTGTCCATGGAAGCATTGCTATGAATAATCTAATTAAGGATATTCATGCCCTTGAGGTTTAGAGGGCTATATGTTTTTCATCAGGGATTAAGAAAGAGCCTGGCTTCTCTTGCACAGCTTAGGCCAAAATGATTGCCAGCTAAAACTTTACCCTTTCACCTAGAAAAACTTTGGCTTTAGTGCAGATTTACTTGAATTACAACTGCTATGGTAAGCTAGGTGACTTAGTAACTCTACTAAGGTTAGACAGTTGCCTCACCGGGATCATGAGTTACACGTGCTATGCAGACCTAAGGGAACAGTGACTCTGGTAATAGTAGCAACACTTTCTAGAGCAAATACTCAAGTCAGGTCAAAAAGCCCCTGTTTATTGCAAAGAAAATTCATTCATTCATCCATGTATTCATTAATAAACTCCTTGACATAACCTAGCAAAATTCTTCACATTCTGGCTCTTCCTATCACTCTAGCCTAATTTCTCAGCACCTTTCTATTTGCAGTCCATGCTGTAGTTTTTTTGAATATCTGTTAGTTCCTTGGACATGCTATATTCTTTCTGAATACCAGATCATCACATATGATGGGTATTCTTGTGCCTGGATGCTCAGTTCCCTATGTCTGGCTAACTCCTGTACAGCCTTGGAATCTTGGCTTAAACATCAACTCTCAGAGATATTTTTCCAGCTCCTAGTCTGTTAGGGTCCGTGCTCTGTGGTCTGAAAACACAACACCTTATACTCTGCCATCATTATATCCATTATATTTTATTGCATTTCATAGTTTAGCATCAGTCATCCCCATTATATTGTAAGAGTTTAAGGGCAAAGTCTCTTATTTTCTGCTGTATTTCCAGGGTCTAGCAGAGTTCCTGGACATAGAAGGCATTCAATAAATATTTTATGTTTTCTTGAAGTGTTTAGTGTATATTTACTGAATGAATGCATAAATCACCTGAAGGAATAATGGGGGATGGGGTCTCAGAATTGAAAGGAACCTTAAAGTTCTCTTGGTATGTCTAATCTTTCCTGCCAAGTGACCATCCACTGAAGGCTTGCCTCCTCCAATTAATCCTTCTGGATTAATCTCAACCCACATTGAGCACACTTTTATTTTGTTTCCCGCTTTTAGCACTTTTACAGCATGTTTTTCCTTTTTGTTCTCCAGCTGTTTCCTGGAGTTTGTCTCATCTCTGCAAACTGGTACTCTATAACTCTTAGCATAAACCTGCAATTATCTGATGCTTGATTCATTGAACATCAAACACTTGAACAGGGAGTTAAATGATCAGAGTCTTGTTTTAGGAAGATTACTCTGGTTCTGGGGGAAGAATGAGTGAGATTAGCCAGACCTAGAGAAGACTCTAGTAACGACTACAGCACGAGATGGGATCTAAAGGCAGCTTTGCCCTTTCTTTCCTTCTACTCCTCCCCCATTATTCCACCCTCTATGTCATAATACCAATGTTCTCATCTGGAACACTGAGAATGTTTGTTCCACACTCAGAACTTCCCCCTCCACCCAATTCCACCCCCCACAGTTATTTAACGTGCTTAGGGTATTTACGAATGTGTCTCACTGATTCAATTAAAGGCTCCTTTAAAGACAGGTATTGCGTTTTATTTTGCATCTTTCTCCTTCAGCCACTGCACATCCTGGACTAGTAAGTGCTCAATAAAAGTCAAGAAAAAAATTAATTTCTTATATGCAGTGTATTAAGTGAAGCAACGTGGTTGGGAGGGAGCATTGCTCCCATTCAAAGATGAACGGGGCATCTTTTCAAGGATAAAGAGATATATTTAGCAACAGATAGGCAACTGATTACAATACAAGGCAGAATTAAATAAGGGCCATAAAAAAGTATGAGCAATGTGCTAAGGGAACATAGAATTATTACTTCTTTCTGTAATGCATAGAAAAGATTTACAGAGAAGGTGGCATTGAGCTGGAACTGGAAGTCTGAGGATCTCTCTACAGGCTGAAAAAGAAGAAACAGGTTCGGAGTCGAGGCACAGTGTCAAGGCATAGAGTTCCAGGGCTATTAGGGAATGAAAAGTAGTCTAGCAGACTAGAGTGAACAGTGCCGGCCGGGAAAAGTTGATGGAACTTGTCTCAAAAAGTAAGTAGGAGCTAAACTGGAGAGCGCTTGAATGCTATGTTAAAGGGTTTTGCCATAGGTGACAGTGATCTGAGCAGGAGAATGCCAGAACAGCTGATTAGTATCCATCTGGACTAGCCACTGTGGATAGTGGTGAGAACCCAGAAGCAGGAAGACACTGATGGTGTGAGGGCCCATGAAGATGTAAATTAGAAGATGAAAGTTCTATCGCTGGAGAGAGAACTTAAAGGATTTGTCAATAGTATAGGTAGGGTAGGGGAGGATGAGAGACAAGTTGAAGGTGACTTTTAAAGGTTTAGCCTACACGATAGCAGATGATAATGACATTAATTTATTCTGGTACACACACCTAGAGATAATTTGGGCATGCAGGTTGTGGTCTGTGCATTTTTTTAAGACAGAGAAAAGAACAGGAGCTGAGTCCTTGGACTCACGTGAATGTGCCTAAACATTCACAGAATGCTTTGAAGAACCCATTTAGTACCAGGTAAAGATTTTAGCCCAGGCCATGACAGATGAACTGCCTCTAGCAACATTCAGTGCCATTTCTAGGGGTCATGAGTACAGGGTTTCCATTAAATGTGAGAGTTTGTGGTTTCCCACTGGAGTTGGATAGCTCATTGGAAAGAACCTGGGTCTGAGAATGCGGAGTTTGAACTTGAGTCCTCGAGCTGCCCCTCAGTAGCTGTGTGATCTTGGGCAAGTTACTTTTTGTCATTAGGCTTCATTATTCTTGCTTGCAAAATGAGAGAGTTGGACCAGTTAAATTCAAAGGTTTCTTTTAGTATACTCTCCTCTGATTTGTGACATACAATGTTTAGAATTTCAGAACACTTGCAAAATTAGGCCGAAGTCCACCAATATCAGAAGCCAGTAATGTCCACTCTCTCCTGCAAAAATCCTGACCATATTTTGAGAATGTCCATATATCATTGCAAATGCATGTCTGTCTTGTGGTTAGTTCCATGTGGTTTGTTTGTTAGACGTAAATTTAAATTGATCACTTTTTGATGGCTATTTTCTAATAATTTTTCACTTTTTTTTCAGCAAAAAAATCTTTTTTTTTTCCTTAGGGAGTTCCTTTTCATCAGGATCTCAAAATTAAATTATAAGAAAGTAGCATTCCCTTACTGTGGTCAGCAAAGAGCCTGGCCAGCTACTTCCGTTCCCTAATCTCTTGACCTTCCTTAGGGCGCGGCTGCTCAATAATGGCTCCAATTCTTTTTTTAAAAATAAAATGTGCTACTTACTGAAAGCTGCTAAAAAGGAGACAAAAAATAGGAAAAGAAAACTAACACCCCAGGGTGTATCTGAATATGCTTTTATGAGTGAAGTTGTTAGTAATGAATGTGAAACTCTTCCTCCTCCTCCCTCTCAATTTCTAATCCCCAAAGAAAAAAGAAAAGGGGTGGGAGAGTGCATTGGCTATTCAATCCAAAGCAGACTTTTTTTTTTTTTTTTTAAAGAAAAGGTGCAGGCTGTTCATGGGCATGCTAGTTCTTGATTACTTTGTTTAAAGCACCAATTGACCTTTTAGACTAAAAGTAACGGTCCCAAAATATCCTGAGAAACCCTCTTCTGGAATTTTTCTCAAAGTCTCAGACATAAGACATACTACATTCAAAAAGACTCTTCGAAAAGAGGTGGCCCATATTCTTCGTAGTGCAGTCTGATGACACAGCGTTTATCTGAACTAATCATGTGGGATTTTCCAGTGTCACATTTTTGAGAAACGGGATTCTCTAAAGGAGTTTACAAACACTTCACTGAAAGCTTTCCAAGAACGGCTTCATCCGTCCTCTCAGCAGCCTCTCCACCGGGCTGTAGCACCGACGTGATAATCAGAGTCCATGCTTCTGAAAAGCCTTCTTGTCCTGGCTGCCACCCTCCTTTCAGTCATCATTCGAATTCTCAAGCTATGAATCCCCTATTGTCTGTATGAGCCCAGGATCCCCCCACACCATGCCGAGGAAGGAAATGTGAGCCTCCTGGGTCTGGCTCTAAGTCTCAACCTTATCCAGCAGGTCACAAAGCCCCATTTATACGCAGCTCCAACATTTTATCATAATTCTTTATCTGCTCGGCCCCATATATCCTCTAGGGCAGTCAGGAGACATTTGGTAATGAAGCCCATTTATCCTCATTTTCTCAATTGGCACACTCAGTTTCTAATATTTATGTTCACACTGTCTTAATTTTGGATGTCAAAGATACTGTACTAGACAAGTAGCAT
Source organism: Ateles fusciceps (assembly GCA_036589455.1). Classification (NCBI taxonomy): domain Eukaryota; kingdom Metazoa; phylum Chordata; class Mammalia; order Primates; family Atelidae; genus Ateles; species Ateles fusciceps. The sequence continues at coordinate 4,999,229 of JAZHEH010001386.1, forward strand.
TGCCAAAGGATAATTGAACCATGCGGAAGAGTTCACCAGAGTCTGATACATGATGTGGTTTGCTATATTACCAATAATTGCATCAAAACAGTTACTTTTAATAATACCTCAGTGGAAAAATAATAATAAATGCTGCCATTTATCAAACACCTTCTATGTGGCATGCAATGGTATCACTGAATTCTCACACCCTACAAAGTAGGATTATCCACTTTTTATTGATGAGGAAACTAAGGTTAAGAGAGATTAATCAGCTTGTTTATGTGCATTTAGGGACTGAGCTGAGACTCAAACCCAGGTCTCTGCAAAGCTTGTGGTATTTCCACTTCATTCCTTTGCCAAGAAATAAGAATAATATATAATATGTATGGTAATATAATAAGAAATATAATACATTTTGTTAGCTGTTTTACATTAACGTAGCATAATTGTTTTTCATCAAAAACACATAAATAATTATGTACTTAGGGCTGATAAAATGTTTTGGCCAACTGAGAAATGAGATCTGCTCTGATAAGCATTAACACATCAGGTCAGAGTAGGAATCTGTAGCATAAATTTCACCTATCAATAGGTGGCAGTATTCACCTAAATCTCTTTACAAGGAGCCAGCACAGGTCGCTTCTTATGACCAATCCCTAGGCCATCTGTATTCTTTGATGCACCAGATTTGGTCATAATGAATAATGTGTGCAACAGGTTGGTGGCTAATTGGACCTGAATCATGCCTTTGTATAGTGAGATCTGGACTGTAGTGGGGTTGTGATAGACAACTGTTATCCACGGCAGAGATGCTGGGATCCCTCTCCATTTACAACACTTATTTTGACTGTTCCTTTGGGGAAGTCTTCTATTGGCGATACAAAGCCAAAGATGATTTTTGCGTCTTGGATTACTTCAACGTTGTGCAGAATTCCCAAATAATTTAAAAATGAAAGGTTAATACTCCAAAATTTGATAATTCATAAACCAATGTTTGTCTAGATTAAGAAAACAAAACAATTAGCAGACTTCAGGGTTTCAGCTTTTTCAAAACCCTAGGTATGTGTACAGCTACCCATCAAATCATATGAGTCCTCACCAGTAGGCACGGAAGCTGGAATCCATGAGGTGACTGTTTAATAGACAAGTCAAAGTAGTTGAGTTGATTGTCAAAATACTGAAGGACAAATACCTTCTATTTATACCTTCTAAATACTGCTGAATTTTAGGCAGACCCTTCCTCCTCCTCTTCCTCCTTCTTCGATGTTTTTTCTTCCTCGTCATTTTTTTTTTTTTGTAAAGAAAATCTTTTATTTTAATTAGAGACAGGGTTTCAATACGTTGGCCAGGCTGGTCTCAAACTCCCGACCTCAGGTGATCCGCCCGTCTTGTCTCCCAAAGTGTTGGGATTACAGGCATGAGCCAATTAGCTGGGTGTTGTGGCATGCGCTTGTAGTCCCAGCTGCTGGGGAGGCTGAGGCAGGAGAAATGCTGGAACCTGGAGGCGGAGGTTGTAGTGAGCTGAGATCACACCACTGCACTCCAGCCAGGGTGACAGAGTGAGACTTTGTGCTCCCTTCCCCACAAAAAAGAAAATCTCAATATTGAAATACCTGTAGTTAAAAGTCACAGAATCAGTCTCTATTTTCTACTTGCCAACAGGAGTCCACTTAGGAGAATTTAGTTTTATAAAGTCAAGAAAATGGGTAGATAAAAAGATAAAAGAATAAGCTGAAAGACTCTTTGACCTATCTTTATGCTGGCCTCTCCATTTTTATTTGAGATACTTGGGAACAGATCATTATCAATGACGATCAACAAGCAAGCACTTAGAAATGGAATAGGATGAGTAGTCCTAATTCTCAGAACTCAGAAGTTGACTCCAGTAAGATTCTTAAGATTCTCAGCAGACCAGATTATCTTAAAAGAATACGGATTGGCTGGTGGAATAAGCAAGGTGGCCCTGAAGACAGCCTATTCACCTCTCTTTATGCTCCCAATGGGATGAGTGTCTTTCTCCTCTCTCCTTGTGGTATTTATAACTATGTTAACACTCTCAGCACAGCCTAACTTCCTTAGAGTTATCTGGGACTCTATGTAATTCCCTTACTGGATTGAAATCTCCCTGAGGGCAGGACTTGGGCCTCATTAATTTTTGAGTTTCCCTCTCAGCTCTTGGACTGGGGCCCTGTGCATGGTAGATAATTTTCAATATACATAGGTTTAATTGAACAGAATTAAAGAGAACTCAGAGGAATGCATTTTATATTTTTGCCCAGTTTAAAGAAAAATTTCAGCTTCTGTGTTGGATGCTATGCAAGATCATGTTTCTAATTTCTCGTCTGCTTCTTCCATTTCAGAACAGTATTGATGATGGTAGATGTATCATGCCAAAGGCCAGGATATCCCCCTAGAACCATTAATTATCTATTTTTACATCCTTGGCAATGCCATCTGATTTTGTAGAAGAATGCTCTGGTTATTTGAAGGTTAAATGCAGAGGCAGGCAAAAAAAAAAAAAAAAAGCAGTTACAAGGGACATTAAGTGACCTACTGTGTCATTCCAATCATTAATATTTCCTGCCTTTGTGGTTTGGAGACCCAGTCTGCACTAAAGAGCTGAACAAGGCAACGCTGTTTCCTAGTGGTGGTTATCATTGTTCTGCCTATTAGGACAAAGCTAAGCACAAGGGGGAGACAATGAGCAACGTGTCTCACAAAGGAAGGGGGAAGCATCTTCAAAAGCTTACAAAATTACATTCAACCCATTAGGCATATCAGGAGATATTGCCAAGCTGGAGAAATGAATTACTCAGCTGAATATCACAGACATAATGAAGTTGTCAACAGCAACGGTGCAGCTGTAGATTGTCTGATTATGTGTTGACTGTGCTGGCCATTCAGGGACACGCCAGGAAGGAAATCGTTGTCATATTGTCCACCACATTCCAAGCCCCATCCCAGCCATGGTGATAAACCTGACACCCTGAGGAGCACATGGAAAACAAAAATAACAACAGCAAACCAGAAAGAAAGAGCATCCTCTTCTGATGGTCTCTTATTTCTAGCATTGCTGGAGTCTCTCCCCTTCTGTGACTCCAATCTGTCATCTTCTTTTAAAAAAATGACCATGACAAGGAATGCAAGTTTAGATTCTGGCCCTCCAAACAAACATTTCACGATGGGCTTTTTAACCTTTGTTAAATTCAAAATAAGCAGCAGTCCAGCAAGAAAGCTTTAACTACGTGGGTGGGATTTACACCTTTCCTATGAGTCAAAGATGAAGGCAGGCTGGAGTTTTCCCTTTTGCTGATGCATCTAAAAAGGTTAATTTGCAATGTTTCTTGACAGCAACTGGAATCTTCTTGAAGATTCTTCTGGCCTTTTTTTTTTTTTTGAAACATCTTCAGTTTTCTTCTCTAAGTGAGGGGGGTCAAGCAATAGGACCTTGAAAATCACTTCTAGCTCTAACATGCTATGGTATCGAGAAGCCACAGAGCACTTAGCACATAGAAGAATATCTCTGTCATAAAGAAAACAAGTGCTTTATTTCAACCCAGGTAGTCTTGGTTTGTATTGGACCTATGGTCTGATATGATTCTGAAATCAGAGTCAGTATGTGTGACCTCTGTGTCCAGAGAGTGCATTGAAATCTGCTTTAAACGTATTATTTATCGGAATGTTTTCTTTTTTAAAAAGGAACTAATGTAGATGTGACCCACTCATTAATAGAACTTCATTATCTATTCAGATTTTCTTCAGAGAAAGCCAACAAGATGTTTCTATTAGTGGGACTGGTGCTTTGTACATGCTTGCAATATAGCACAGGAGCATTTGATCCTTTAACTACCCTAGGTGGCCCCACTCAGTGGTTGGTGATTTGGATGAGGAATCTGGATAACTTTAGTGGTCAGTCAAGCCATAGAAAAAAACTCTCCTCCTTCCACCCTCATTTATTTTTCTCTCCTGAGTGCCAATCAAAATGAGTGTTTTTGTTTTGTTTTATTTTTTGTCAATTCTTCTAGAATATTTCTGTTTGGCATTTGAGTCCAGGCTTAAGTTAAATTTTAGGCCCCCAAGACCAAATTTCCAAAAGGGTCCTCTCACCCTTGGTTAACTGCTAAATAAATAAATCTCTAAAGAAGCCTTCTGTTTTTTCCAGGTCCTTTTCTCCATTTATTTCACAGCCTAAGTGTTCCTTAGATGATATTTGTGTGAGTGGCTTGTGACCCAGTCTCCTGCCAAATTGCTCAGCTTTCTACCTCCATAAGAAACACCTCCTCCGTTTGACAAATGGAAAAGTCGCTTCGTTCATCTCCACAACTTCATGGATCTTAGTATTAAAGAGAGAATTATCTGTAATTAATCACAGCGAGAATTTGAAATACTAAGGTAAAGGAGAAGTGAGGAAGTTAATTGTATTTGCACATTCAAACATAATAATAAAGACCTACAGCTGTGTAATAACACCCAGCGATTATAAAGGAAGTCTGCACTATCAGTTAAACACTGACTGTAAATGCCACGTTACCCATTAAAATTACTCTCAGCTGAAAATAAAAACTTTGTCCTGTTTCTTCTAAGAATGTCAGATGAAGTTTGCTGTACAAATGTCAGGAGTAACTGACCTAAAGCATACAGCAGCAAAGAGGCATTTAATGAACTGGAGAAAAAAGGAACAGAGGCGGAAAGAAAAGAAAGTTGAAGCAGTTGTAGGAATACTTTTAAGAAGGCTTGAAGGATTCATTTTGTTAAACTTTCGCCTCATCTTTATTAGTCCCATCTTCTCTTCACAGACATTGCACGTTGTGTGACCCTTTGATTTCTGGCCTAGTTCTTTTGTCTTCAGACTCCTGTCCAACTTCCCTTTCTTCATTTTGTCCCAGACTCTGAGCTCCTATGAAAGTAGATAGAGCAGAGTCTGAATGGGGCTGCTCTGACCCCTTTCTAAGATTGTTCAGAGGAGCTTTCTCAAGGACTGCATATGCCAAATACTCAATGTCATTCTTTGGCAATGTGAAACCTACTGGATGCACCTTGCGGCACAGCAAAGGCATTGAATGGAATTAGAAGGTCAATGACTCATTCACTTCCTTCATTATTTGGAAGGAAAGTACAAGATTTTGCTCAGAGAGGATGAAAAGGACAGTAACAGGTGCCTTCTGTCTGTGCTGCCCTTTTAGCTAGCATAGTCTCCTCTTGGTTTGAAAGGGAAATCACAATGTTCCACCCATTTGTCAGATGCTCAAACGCAGTCTGTCAAATACAAATACAACCAGGGCTGCTTATTCATTCTCATTGCTCCTTCAGTGGTTTATCTTCAGCATCAAGGAAAAGTGGGAGTTTTCTATGACATTTGCAACTTCAAAATGCATTTTATTCTTAAAGAAAAAGGCACACACACACACACATACACACACAGAGAGAGAGAGAGAGAGAGAGAGAGAGAGAGAGAGAGAGAGAGAGAGAGAATGAATCACGCTACATATTCACCATGTCCTCACTACATTAGTGAGAAAATCAAGCCTCAGGAGCATTTACACATCATTAATGAAATATTAACTTAGTGCAATGTGGCATATGGACAGGAGAAATTGTGGCTATTTTAACTGATTGAATTAAGCCCAAATAGGCTGAAGAGAGTTACATGTGGCCCAGTGAAACACATTTGCACTTGAACAAGAAGGGCTGATTATGAGCTTGGTAGCATTGAGTAGCTGAGACTGAGAATACATCCCTGCCTGAGAGGGTATTGGGTACCAAATAAGAACCCCAGAATTAGAGTGATGGTTTTGAGGACTGTTTGAAAAAAACATTATGTTGCTTTCAGTTAATGTAAAACCATTCACCTCTTCTTTTCTCTACATCTATGCATTTCTTGACTGCACCTTTATCTAAAAGGTCCTGAGGTTCAGGATGCTATAAATGTTACTGATGAGGGCAGCCTAAGCTTGAGACCCATTGTAGAAAAAAGTCCAGTATATTGCAAATGAAATATTAGTTAGAGTCAGGAGATACGAGTAAAAGACTTGGGTTTACTACTTATTAGCTGTGAATCTTTGCAGTCTTGGCCCTTTGACCTAAGTCTTAATTTTCTTATCTATAAAATGAAATTAACAGATAAGAAAATTAAGACTTAGGTCAAGGGGCCTTTTATAGTCATCCTGCAAAAGGCTAGAATAGACGTATTACAATAGAAGATATGCAAGCGGTCGATAAGCATGTGGAAAGGTGCTCAACACGATTAGTCCTCAGAAAATTGTAAAATAAAATTAACAGGAGATACCAGTTCACACCCACTAGGATGGCTAAAGCCAAGTGTTGGTGAGGATGTGGAGCAACTATAATGCATTTAGGTTGCTGATTGGAGTGTAAAATGGCATAACTTTGGAGAACTGTTTGACAGTTTTTTACAAAGTTAAACATAATTTACCTTATGACTCAGCACTTCTACTTTTGAGTTCTACCCACAAGAAAGGAAAATAAATGCTCACAAAAACAACTATATAAGAATATAGCAGTCTTAGTTAAAATAGCCAATCTGGAAATAGCCCAAATGTCATCAATAGCTAAACAAATTGTGGCATATTCATTCTGTGGACTATTACTTAACAAAAGAATAAACTACTGAGACATACAATAATGTGAATGGATCTCAGAAACATCAGATTAAGTAAAAGAAGTTAGACACAATAGAATACTTACTGCACAATTACATTTGCATGACAACCAAGTACCGAAAAAACTGATCAATAGTGATAGAAATCAAAACAGTGGCTGCCTAGGTAGGACTGGGGTGGTGGGATATTTGATTGGACAGTGGAAACTTAGAGGAAACTTACAGGCATGTTGGAAACGTTCTGTACCTTAAGTGTTGGTTAGGGGAGTATATACAATTATTGAAACATAACTAACCAAAACACAAAATCTATTCATGGTATAGTATGTAGATTATAATTAATGAATAATGTCAGCCTTAGCTACCTTACAGAGATATTGGAAGATCAGATGAGATTTGAACTAAATGTAAAATGCCATGTAAATCTGAGTTGTTATCATTTGATAGGTAAGACCAAACATAGGCTAACCTAAGAATGGGCAGGTATATGGAGATGGGTATTTGTAAGCTGAGTGCAAGATCCCAGGATGTGAACCCAGGCCACAGCCCAAGGACCAAGAGAACAGGACTGAGAGCCATCCTCTTTCCACCTCAAGCCTCAGGATGCTGTTAGCTCATACACTGTCTTTATGAGGCTCAGAAAAAGAACTTGTTCCTTCCTCATACTGTGGCACACTGCTTAGGGAACAGAGCCTGGCTGGGTTTTAGCACTCCCTTTACCTCCTGGATGCTGTTAGCTCATACACTGTCTTTATGAGGCTCAGAAAAAGAACTTGTTCCTTCCTCATACTGTGGCACACTGCTTAGGGGAACAGAGCCTGGCTGGGTTTTAGCACTCCCCTTTACCTCCTGGACCAGGCTTGATTGTGCCTGGGACAATCTGCACAGTTTCATATGAGGTCCTATTTAAGGCCTTTGCACATACTGTTCCATCTGCCTAAAACATTTGTCCCTGTTTCATGGGACTGGCTCCCTTTCATCTCTCAGGTCTTTGCTTAAATATCATTTCCTCAGAGAGGAAATATCCTTTCCTCATGTCCATTAATCTTTATTTCACCACCCTGTTGCTTTTCTAAAAGCACCAATCATAGTTTGTAACTACTTTCTTTACTTGGTGTTTGCTGGTCTGCTCCCTTTTAGACTGTGAGTTGCATGGGAGTAGGGAATCCATCTCTTGTTCACCATAATACCCCAAGGTGTAGCATAGTGCCTAGCACATAGTAGGTGTCCTATAAGTATGTGATGAATGGCAAAATCAGATGCAGGTTTGGAGAGGTGTGAGGCTGGAAGCTAGTGACCTTTCCAGAGGGTGATCAGGTAGCAAAGGCTAAAAATCTGGAGACCAGCAAAGGAAAGGAGGTGTGTGGAGGACCATGGAGGGCCAGAGATTTGGCAGTTAGGGCAGCTGGGATTAGGAGAGAGACTCTGTGAAAGTGGCAAATACCTATGTTAGAGATTCAACTAAAGGAGTTTGAAAGGAGGAACTGGGAGAAGGGGTCAGAGTAAGATCAGTGGAAATAATGCCTAGATACTAACCCTGAGGCCTCCTGGGATTGGCTTCCTTTTATGCTCTGGGTCTAGACTACATAGGCAGTGCTGGGCCACAGAGAGGGACAAATCAAAAGGTCTCTGGGAACTGGCAGCCAGACACATGTGGAAAAGCAAGCACCTTCTCACAGAAAATATCATTTAATTTTAAACAAACCAGAGCCAAGGTGGGAGTGCGCAGAAACACCGAACACAGGTCTACTGTCAGGTAGGCCGAGGATGGCTCCCAGTAACCACATGGTAGCCCTCAGGATGTGGAGCAGCAGACCCACTATGGTCAGACCAACACTGGGTGGTGGGGGTGAAGGATGAGAATATCCAATTGGAATAGAATATTTAGGAACGGTTCTTCATTTTAGAACCAAGGTTTCAGGTGAACCACAGACCTGAAGGGGATTTTGCAAACAGTTCTAGATTCTGTGATCAGATCACAAAATAATAGCACTGATATCACAAAATAATAGGACTACAAGTTGAGTATCCCTTCTCTGAAATGCTTGGGACCAGAAGTGTTTCAGATTTTGGATTTTTTCTTGGATTTTAGAATATTTGCATATACATGAGATACCTTGGGGGATGTGACCCAGGTCTAAATACAAAATTCATTTATGTTTCATATATTCCTACTACAAATAGCCTGAAGTTAATTTTATATAACAATTTTTGCTAATTTTGTGCATGAAGCAAAGTTTGTGTACACTGAACCAACAGAAAGCAAAAGTGTCACTATCGCAGCCACCCATGTGGACAATCTGTGGTTGTTTGGCATCCCCAGTATTCCTGACTCTGAATTTATATGCTACCAACAAGTAATCATTTTTGTATAACTTTTCACACATACATACTTAACAGTAAAAAATACGACATACATTAATATAGTGAAAATATAATGTACTCAGGGTAGGTTGTGGTGTCACACTGGCACTGAAAAAGTTTTGAAGTTTTGAATATTTTGGATTTTGGATTTTTCGATTAGGGATTCTCAACCTATACTTGATGAGTCCCTTATACCCACCAACTCTTTTGAACCTCACAGCAACTCTGTGATGGGAAGTAGCATTAGAAGAATCTGAATTTACAGACGAGAAAGTGAAGCCCAAGTCTCATGGCTAGAAGGTAGCAGAGCCAATACTTTGTAAAAAGAATCACCTTCACATGAACAATGAGTAATGGATAAAATAAATGTGGTACACACACACACACACACACACACACACACACACACAGAGAGAGAGAGAGAGAGAGAGAGAGAGAGAGAGAGAGTTTACGTAGCCCTAAAAAGGAAGTTCTATTATTTGTGACAACATGGATAAACCTGGAGGACATCATGCTAAATGAAATAAGAAATAAGCCAGGCACAGGAAGACAAATACTTCATGATGTCACTGGTGTAGCATCTAAAAATGCTGAACTCATAGAAGCAGAGAGTAGAATGGTGGTTGCCAGGATCTGTGGGCAGGGACAGGAAATGGGGAGACACTGGTCAAAGGTTACAACATTACAGTTACACAGATTGAATAAGTTTTAGAGATCTAATGTACAGCTTGGTGACTATAGTTAATAATACCAAATTATATACTTGAAATTTGCTAATAGAGTAGATCTTCAATGTTCTCAACACCCACCCCCACACACAGAGTAACTGTGAGGTGATGGATATGTTAATTAGCTTGCTAGTGATAATCATTTCACTATATATATATATATATATATATATATATATATATATCAGAACATGGAGTTGTACACCTTAGCTATATACAATTTTTAATTTTCAAAAGCACAGCAGTCCCTCCTAATTTGTGGTTTTGCTTTCTGTGGTTTAGTTTCAGTTATCGATGGTCAACTGCAGTCTGGAAATACTAAATGGGAAACTCCAGAAATAAACAATGCAGAAAGTTTAAATTGTACACCATTTTGAGTAGCATGATGAAATCTTGCACCACCCTAATGTCCTGCCCAGGATGTGAATCCTCCCTTTGTTCATGTGGTATATACTACATGCCCCTAGTCATTGATATCTTCTGCTGCTGATATCTAACTATTGACATTGACATGGCTCTGTGATCCAGGATCATGCGAAGTGAATGATCCTCTTTATGATGTATCATCAGAAAGTCAGGAGTAGTCTAGTGCTACATCACAATGCCTGTGCTATTCACCTCACCTCCTCGCATCCTGTAGGCACTGCCTCATCTCACATCATTACAAGAAGAAGGCTGAATAGAGTGCAATAAGATATTTTGAGAGAGAGATCACAATCACATAACTTTTACTACAGAATATTGTTATAAATATTCTATTTTATTATTAGTTATTACTGTTAATAATTTACTGTGCCTCATTTATAAATTAAACTTTATCATAGGTACTTATGTGTAAGAAAAACATAGTGTACATGGGGTTCAGTATTATCCATGATTTTAGGCATTCACTGGGGGTTTTGGAATGTACCCCCTGTGGGTGAAAGAGTACTATTGTACCACAATAAAGCTGGAAAAGATTTTTAAAAATTCTTCCAATCTATGAATCAAAAAAAGAGCAGAAATCTATGACATTGATAATAGAAAAACAATAGAGGAAATCAATGAAACAGAGAAAATGTCTTTATAAAGATAAAATTGGCCCCTCTATTAAAACTGTTGAAGAAAAAGAAAGAAAATGCAATTTACCAATATCAGGAATTAAGTGAGGACGTCATCATCAACTGTACAGATATTAAAAGGATAATAAGGGAATACAATAAGCAATTTTATAAGTATAAATTTGATACCTGTGATGAAATGAACCACTTTCTTGAAAAACAGACTATCACAACTCACCCAACATGAAATAGATGATTTTAATTGTCTTTTAACCATTAAGGAAATTGAATTTATAATTTAGAAACATCAAAAAAAGTAATGTCTAGTCCCAGATTGTTTCACTGGAGAATTTTCTACCAAACGTTCCTAAAAGAATTAAAGAATTAGCACAAATGTTACACAATCCCTTTCAATCCAAAAGATGAGGGGAACACGTCATATTTTATCTTATGAACCTAATATTATGTTGATAACAAAACTGGATAAAGGTAGTGCCAATAAATATTCCTCACAAATGTAGATGCAAAAAATCATTAACCAATATTAGCAAACAGAATTCAGAAATATATAAAAAGAGTTATATACCATGACAAAGTGGTATTTATTTAATGGATGTGAGGCTGATTCAATATTTGAATACCAATCAATGTAATTCACCATATTAACAGATGAAAGGCAAAAACTCACATAACCATATCACTTGATGCAGAAAAAGCATTAAACATCATTCAACATTCATTCATTCATGATAATAACACTCAGAAAAATATCGATAGAATAAACATCCTCAGCTTGATAAAGACCATCTACCAAAAATCCAATAGCTAACATAAGTCAATGGTAAAAGACAATGCTTCCCCCTAAGTCATGCCAACTCTCATCACTCTTATTTATCATAATTTTGTGAGTTCTCGTTAGTAACAGAAAGAAAGAAAATGCAATAAAAGGCATTTTATTGAAATGCTAGCTAGAAAAAAAATTACTGGCTAGAAAAAATAAAATCATTTCTATGTGCAGATGAAATGACTGTAGAAAATCGCAAATCTACAAAAAGACTACTAGAACTAATAAATGAGTTCAGCACGGTCACAAGATAAGAGATGAACAAACGAAAGTCAATTGTGTTTATGTATACTAGCAATGACTACATGGATGTAATTTAAAAGTACAATACCATTTACAATTGCTCAAAAAATTAAAATCTTCAGTGTAAATCTAACAAAACACATACAGGACTTCTATGCTGAAAATGCTAAAATGCTGGTGAAAAAAATCAAGGTCTTAATAAATGGAAATACACACTGTGTTCATGGATTAGAAGATTCAACATAATAAAGATGTCCATTCTCCCCAAGTTCGCATATAAGTTTAACACAATTCCTCTCAAATTCTCAGCAACATTTTTTTTAGATATGGAAAAGATTTTTCTAAAATATAGTTGGAAAAGCAAATGAGCTAGAATAGCTAAAACAATTTTGAAAGACTAAAAGTAAATTGGGAGGAATCAAGCTACTCAATTTCAAGACTTACCATATATCTATGGTAGTCAAGACTGTGTGATGTTGGCAGAGAGATAGATACATAGATTAATGAAACAGAACAGAGAATCCAGAAATTAACCCTTACAAATAGGCCAACTGAATTCTGACAAAGGTGCAAAAATTATCCAACAGAGAAAAGATAGTATCCTAACAAGTGATGCTGGCGCAAGTGAACATCCAGAGGCAAAAAAACACCCAAACCAAAAAACAACCCTCAACTTAAGCCTCACATCTTATATAAGAAATTTAATTCAAGATGGATATTTTCCAGGAACACATTTGACAAAGAACAAGTGTCTAGAATATATAAAGATTTCTGAAAATTCAACAATAAAACCCAAATATTCCAATATTTGGCAAATTATTGCCAAATTATATTCAACACCAATAAAACCCAAATATTCCAAATTGTTGCCAAATATTGGAATATTTGGGGTTTTATTGTTGAGAAAATGGGCAAAGACATGAAGAGATATTTCACTGAAAAGGGTATATAGATGGCAAAAATGCAATCAGCTTTGAAATAAACGTGTGAAATTATATTCAACACTGTAAGACAAGTTTCAGAGTGAGAAAAAATATTTTCAAGCTATATGATATGGTTTGGCTGTGTCTCCACCCAAATTTCATCTTGAATTATAGTTCCCATAATCCCCATGTGTCATGGGAGGGGAGCTGGGGGGAGGCAATTTAATCATGGGGGCTGTTACCCTCATGCTGTTCTCATGATAGTGAGTTCTCACGAGATCTGATGGTTTTATAAGGGGCTTTCCCCTTTTTGCTTTACACTTCATGCTGCTGCCATGTGAAGAAGGATGTGTTTGCTTCCCCTTCCACCATGACTGTAAATTTCCTGAGGCCTCCTAAGTTCTGTGGAACTGAGTCAGTTAAACTTCTTTCCTTTTTTAAATCACCTAGTTTCAGGTATGTCCTTATAGCAGCATGAGAACGGACTAATACACCATACATCTGACAAAGAACAAATACCTAGAATATATAAAGACTTTTCAAAACTCAAGAATAAAAACCAAATATTCCAATGAGAAAAAATGGGCAAAAGACATGAAGAGATAGTTCACTGAAGAGGTTATATAGATGGCAAAAATGCAATAACCATTTTAAATAAACGTGAAATTATATTCAACACCATTAACCATTGAATAAGCATGAGAAATTATATTAACATTATTATCCATTAGGAGAATGCAAATTAAACTACAATCACTACAAACCTATCAGAATAACCAAAATTAAAAAAAAAAAAGACAACAAATGTTGGTGAGGATGTGAAGAAATTGGATCAGCGGTACATTGAGTAAGAATGTGAAACTGTACAACCATTCTGGAAAACAGTTTGGGAGTTTTTTTTTTAAACTAAGCATGTAATTGACATATATTCCAGCAATTGCACTACTAGGCATTTATCCCAGAGAAATAAGGACTTTAGTTTGCACAAAAATCTGTACACAAATGTTTATAAAAGCCTTATTAATATTAGCCCAAAACTGAAAACAACGCAGTTGTCCTTCAGTATATGGATGGTTAAAATAAACTGTTACATACATCCATTCCATGGAATATTACCTAGCAATAAAGAAGAACAAAATTTTGATACACACAACCACCTTGATGAATTAGCCTGAGTGAAAAAAGCCAACATTAAAATGTTACATACTATATCATTCCATTTATATAACACTTATGAAATGTAAAATTTTAGAAACAGAGAACAGATTAGTGCTTGTCAGGAGTTAAGGAGGGGTTAGGGATAGGAGGGAAGTGGGTGTGGTCATAAGATGGCAAGTTAAAGGATCTTTGTTGTGATGGGAATGTTCTGTTCCTTGATAATATCAATACTCTGGTTGTGGTATTGTTATCAATGGATGTAAGATGTTACCATTAGAAGGACCTAGGTAAAGAGTACATGGAATCTCCCTGTATTATTTTTCTCAATAGCATGTGTGTAGAGCTACAGATATCTCAAAATAAGAAGTTTAATTAAAAAGTTGATCTACTGTGAAAATAACCTGCTTCAATAGTCTAGGTTAACCTCCTTTAATATACCTCCCATTAGTGGTTCCTTGGCATAAAAACTAAAGTGAGCATTGTGGAGTGGTTCTGGTGATACTACGGCTTCATCAGCTCAGAGGGCAACAATTTGGTATTGAGCAGCAGATGAATTTTGTACAAACTATTTACTCCAGTGGCCTGGAGCTATGTTACCAGATTCACCACTGTTTAACCAGAATCTAGTGCAGCACTTTGCACATGCCTGCACCCCACCCCCAACACCAACAAATCAAAAGGTATTTATTGAATGTAATAATAAAAGGACACTTTCATGACTCTTCTAACTGTACTGCCTCAGAGTTGGACTGTGTTGATTTTACCTCAAGTCTAATGGAATTATTGGTTTTTAGATTCCCTAGTGATGAAGTCCAAAAGAATGATAAAATTACTTGTCTGAAAATTTGGTATCCAACTTACTGAGAAGTCAACAACACCCCTTGGTGGAAGCCAAAGGAAGTGGCCTTATATAGTAGACAGAGCATGAGTTACATAGTATTTTGCTCAACAAATCCATTCCTAGGAAATTATCCTATAATTATCCATCACCAAATGTGCAATAACATATGAACAGGTAGCATACATTTCATTACAGTAGTGCCTCTAGTCACCAAAAGTTGAAATCAATCAAACTATTTAATGGACTTTAAACCATGACAATTCTTATAATAAAATACCATGCAATTATTTAAAGGGATCTGGTAGATACGTATTACTGACACAGAAAGACATTCAGGAAGAATTTTATAAAGCAAGTACTAGAACACTGCTCGTTTTTGTGTAAAAAATGTGCATGTATGTCTCTTGGTTTGGTAATTTATACATAAAAAAACAGAAAGATATACTCTGTCCTATTAACATGGTTATCTTGGGAGGGGGTAGGATTATGAGGAACTTTAACTGTTAACTGTGTTCTTTATATCTTTAAATTTGAAAGGGTTTCTGTTAATATCAATAACTTTTCTAATTAGACAAATATGTTTTTCTTTTTTCTTTCTTCTTTCTTTTCTTTTTCTTTCTTTCTTTTTTTTTTTTTGAGGCAGGGTCTCACTGTTGCCCAGGCTGGAGTGCAGTGATGTGATCATGGCTCACTGAAGCTTTAAACTCCTGGGCTCAAGCAATCCTCCCACCTCAGCCTCCTAATTAACTGGAACTGCCACTGTGCCTGGCTAAGTTTTTAATTTTTTGTAAAGATGGGGTCTTGCTATGTTGCCCAGACTGATCTCAAACTCTGGGTCTCAAATGATCCTCCTGCCTCAGGCTCCCAAAGCACCAGGATTACAGGCATTTTTCTTTTTATTAAAAAAGTATGGGCTTTGAAGGTTAACAGACTTATGTTAGAATTCTAGCACTTCTATTAACTACGCAAATTTGAACAAGTTACTTGGTCTCCCAGTAAGTAATTTTAGGAGCCCCAGTTTCATCACCTGTAAAATAGGGAGAATGATACTTAGCATAAAGTTATATGGCTTCAGTGAGGTAATATATGATCCAGAACCAGGCTTAAAGTGGTTAATCTATAAAGTAAATCCCTGCCAAGGAATTCCTTTTCAACTGCCAAGAATGTTGAAGAGTGGTAGATTTCTGATCATTGTACTTGCCTACAACATCTCAATCTTGTAAAACCTTGATATCCACCAGGCCCTGTGGACTCACTGAATTTCTAAGACTGGCTACTTCCTGTCAGTTGTATTCCATTCTCATCCAAGATCCAAAGTCAGTGTCATATGCAGTCTCAGTACCCTGGTTTGGTGTTCATGTTCTACTGACATGATTATCAATTATTCTTCATTCAGGCATTCAGGTTCAGAATTTCATTGTTCTATCTCTATTATAAGCTAATTTAGTGCTGGGGGAGAAGCCGTTCAAAGCTCTGTGTCTTCATTATTCAGTAAATGCAGCTAAATGGGGCTAGGTGCAGAAGCCACTAGGACATTCTTTGATTGGATCTCTTATTTGCAACTTTGTTTTGGGAGATGAGTGTCCCCTAGCTTTTGGCCCCTGGGGCAGAGAAAGCCATAGCTTGGGCCATTGCACTACAGAGTTCTGATGCTGTGTCATGAAAATGGGTTGAAATAAGCCAGCCAGATGATTTTAGAGCATTTCAGATTAAACCAAGCCATTATGGTTGATTGGTTCCAAACTATTACATGCCATACAATGTGAGACTCTGTGACCCTTAGTGTCCAGAAAGATTCAGCCCAATCTGGCAGTGAGCACACTGCCAGGAAGGAGATGAATGAAAGATTAATGCCAGCTACAGGTAGAAGAAGGGACATGGCTAACAACATGGAGCGGATGCAGGTCAAACAACTCCAAATATCCCCTCTTATGGCTGAGAGGTAGCACAAACACATGGGACAATTCTGCCTGCACTGTGGATAACCTTTCAGTGACAGGAAACTCACTAACTTTGGAGGAGTGCCATCTTCACCAAGCTTTGTGAGAACGTTGCCTATGGCTACTAATACGAGCGTGCCAAATTCTGTGTTTTCTCTAGGGATGATGTGGAAAGCTGTACTAAAAAACAGTTACTATGTTTTGGAATGAGTGGCCACAATTCTCTTAGACTACTTGTATGCATGAGTTTTCTAATGCTGAACTTCAGGATTTGACTAAGGTGGAGGGACCCAAATTCTAAGCAACGTGGAACAGATCTCTCAGTACAGAGTGCAGACAGGAGAAAGACTCTCAGGCTGGTGGACAACCAATCAAATATCTGAGGACTCTATTACAGCATATTACCAATGACCGACATCTGCCTAAGTGTGGAGTCTGTCTTCCTACCACCCTCAGGAGCAGCAGTGAAAGACGACATTTTCTCAAATGCATTGCTCCTTGAGCTTGTCTGTCTGACCCATCAATACTGACCTTGAGACTTTCAGTTTGATTCGTTTTCTTTAAAAAAAAACAACAACACAATTTCCTGTGTCTAAGGGAGAGTGGAAAGGTTAAAAAATATCATTATAAAGGCTCCAAAGATTTTTGGGACATCAAATTGCTCTGACAAACCATTTTTATGAGTTAAGTGTAAAGGAAACAGAAACATGCGGATTAAATTTCCCTTAAAATACACATGGGCTTAAAAATTAAGGGGGGAAGGAAGGACTTGGCAACGTGGGTTTCAGGCTTTGCCAAACCCCAACTCCTAGAAATAACTTGAGATGCTTGACAAACCCAAAAAGCAGCTGGTTTTGCCCTGTGCCCTCATCGAGCGACATCTAGAGTCCTGTGTGATTGGAACCTCTGTAACTGAAATGTGCTAATTTACAAACTCATGCTCTGATTCTTCAAATTACCCTAAGCATTCCCCTGTTTACAAGATTTCTCCCTAAAGTCCTAGTCGTCCTCAGGCTTTCCTTGTACCCAGGCAGAGTCAGAGATCAGCGTTATAATTCACATTTTATGGGTGAAAACATGGAACTCCATGAGGTCTAAACTAAAGAACTGGTGGCAGCTTTCTTAAGACAGAAAATTTACCATGTGCACCCCACACTTGCCGTAAGTACAAGCTCATTAAGTTCTGTCGTGAATTTGTAGACAGATGACAAGTATAAACTCTTTATTGAGCACTGAGAATTCAGAGGGGTGTGTATAAATTTAACTAATAGCATTCATTCATTCATTCATTCAACAAACAAATGTTTATGGAGTACAAATATACTATTTGAATCACAATGAAGAATAGAAATAAAAGCAGCTAGCTCTTATGGGGGATTACCATGTGCCAGCTATTGTGCTAGCCCCTTTACGTGCAGTATCTCATTTAATGCTCACATCAACTCTCAGAGAGAGGTCTGTGTTATAACTATTTCCATTCTACAGATGAGGAGGGAGACATAGAGGAATCTGATAATTTTCCTAAGATTTACCAGAAAGAACAGATCTGTGATTCAAAGCCCAGACTGATGTTAGAGATACTGGATGCTACCTTCTAGAACCTTGGGAGTCCCCTGGGCAAGCAAAGTCATATTCAAATGTAAATATAATAAAGAGGGATAAATATCCCAAAGACGTACATTACGTAAAGGGATTACTTTCTGCTAAGATTAGGAAGGCTTTATGTAGGAGGCAGCTTTTGCAAAGCATTTTAAAGGATGAGTACAACTTGAATACCAGGGGAGGGGGTCAGAGTCCTTCCTGCTGGGGACACCATCCAAGGGAACACTGGAAGGTACTGCAGAGATGCAGGGAGACCTCACCACATGCAGCTTTGACTCAGGCAATTGCACGTAAGTACTATCAGCCACTACAACAAAAAACAGATCCTCCAAAGCAATTTAAATAGCCCAGGCAATTTCATCTGCTATTGCCCAGAGAATGAGTATAAGATAGAAGAAGTCTGTTATTTCCTCATCTGGGTTCGGACTGAGACTCTCTTGTGGTGTGAGCATCTCACAGTCCTGAAGTGATTAAAGGTGCATACAGGTGCACATTTTTGCACAACATAGCCTCTACCATGTTGGCTGGGAATGAGATGAAGCCTATTCCAAGACTGTTCCAGTCTATGCTGGCATCCCTGAGACAGAGTAAATTGGATCATATGTGATATTTGCTGTATTTTCTGATTTTAGAGCTTAACCCTCTTGTATAAATGCAGATCCACCACATCTGCTTACTTTGTAAATGAACTCTTGAAATTAGAAGGGTCAAGTTATTAAAAATGCTTTGAGAAGATGTAGCAAAAAATAAAAAAACTCAAAGAAACTGTGAATTGTGTGTGAAAATATATGCAAAAGCTAAAATTGTTACCAATGGATGAAAATATATCAATCTCTAAATATCTATAAAAAGAAATATTGTGCTTAAGGAAAAAAAACAAAACAACTATTTGCTTGTGTCTGACAAACCAAGCCTAGAGATGGTTGATGAAGATCATCAAAGTTGTTCATAAATAACAGCAGGGGGCTTTAAGACTTGGGGGGTGGGGAAAGTCAGTAAATAAGCAGTGAATCTGAGAAGATTCATTAAAGAAAATACAGGGAAGTTGATTTGTAAGAAAAAAGAAATGGAAGAACACCAAAGGTGCGTGAATAGTTCAAGATAATATGTTAATATGGCATGAGTTGACATGATACATGTGTAGCAGAAACACATGATAACTATTCTTTCAACTTTTTTCTCTAAATATAAAAGCAAAATACACTCATTTTTTAAAAAGTAGAATATACAGAAAAAATCTCACAAAAGATGAACAGGAAAAAGCAAAAATCATCCATAATCCTATAACAGAGAGAACTACTAAATCTTTTGATGCATTTTCTTCCATAGGTATATATTTCACATTGACTGGGGCTCTATATCAATTGCTTTCTAAATTTAACACGCATAAATTTACTTGGCTATTAAAACACACAATTGCTCACCCTTGGAGTCTCTGACTCAGTGGGTCCAACGTAGGGCCTGAGAATCGGCATTTTTACCAAGTTTCCAAGTTTCCAGATACTGCTGCTGCTGGTCTATGGACCACACTCTGAGATTCACTGCTCTACAAGGTTTTGGTTCTTGCTGTTTTCTCTGCATATTGCAGTAGGAGCATTTCCCCCCCAAGCCACTAAAATTACATGAAAGTATATTTCTAACGGTTGCATAATGTTTTATTACATGATTTATTAACCATCCCCCCAGTGTTGAATAGTTTTTCCATAACCATTAATTGGAGGGTTTCATATTTCTTTACAAAAATAATTCTAAGATGACCGAGATGTACCTCTAGCCTTGAGATGGAAGCACACCTAAGGTTCTGAGGCACTAGGAGATGTCTTATGGTTACTTTGCATTTTGGAGGATCAGATCACAACCCTCACACCACCAAAGGAAGGTTTCTGATTAAATAGTTTTATGTGTGCAGCAAGGACCTTGTAAGCTGAGGAAAGCTGCATCTCCCATGAGGTTGCTCCCAGTGACTTCTACAACGGGCCAGGTGGTTCTTTTGAAGGAGATAATCAAAAACAAGTCTCAGAAACTGTTGTTTTGACATCTAACCAGCTGAAAATCTTGTTTGGAAGCTGCTTGATAAACTTATGGTTCCAAAGAGACCTCTGAAGCTCTTGGTAAGCAGGCTCACCACAAACAGAATCACAAGTAGATGGCTCTCACCCTCCTGCCCTTTTCTCATCCTCAGCAATGAGCAACAGAAACAGTTAAACCACCAGCAGCTCCCAAACAGTGGTTTCCGCCCTTAGCGACTGCCAGCCCCTGAAGGCTCACCACACACAGCCTCAGAGGTCTGGCTCCGAAGCGCCCTCTCTGCCCAGACGTCGTAACAATAAGGAGAAAGGAAAACTGTGGCCACCACAGAGCTTCAGAGGCCAATCATCCGAAACAACCTCCACCCTTACCCCATGGCCTCTGCCTTTCTTCTCATCCATTACCTTTCCCCAAAAGGTTACAGAAATCAATGACTCTCTTTCTCATTCATTGTCTCACACTGTCCTTTAAGAAAATTCCAAAGAGATCCAATGAATCTACATTTCATAGGAAGGATTCTCTGGACACTGTGGTACTATTCACCGTGGGTGAAGCCAGTAAAATAATAGTAACAAGGAGACCAAGTGTTGCTTGAACAGTGATAGATTTACCAAGCATGCTATGTGTGGGTATTATCTAATTTAATCCTCATATGAGCCCTGGGAGCTCAGTATTACTACTCTTCCCATACTACTAATGAAGAAAGAGGACCACAGAGGTTAAACCACTTGCCCAATATCACTCAGCTAACAGCGGGCTTAAGTCTGTCTGACTCCAAAGCTCATGCTCTTCACAGCCATTTTTTTTGTTTGTTTTTTGTGAGATGGAGTCTCACTCTGTTGCCCAGGCTGGAGTGCACTGGTGTGATCTCAGCTCATTGCAACCTCTGCTTCCTGGGTTCAAGTGATTCTCTTGCCTCAGCCTCCCGAGTAGCTAGGATTACAGTCATGCACTAGATGGGTTTCACTATGTTGGCCAGGCTAGTCTCGAACTCCTGACCTCAGGTGATCTGCCTGCCTTGGCCTCCCAAAGTGCTAAGATTACAGGTGTGAGCCACCGTGCCTGGCCCACAGCCATTTTAGTCAGCTGCTTTTACAGAAATATCTAGTATTTAATCTTTTGTTCATCAGACTCATTTAAATGCCAAAGGCTAAAATTTTTTTTTTTTTGGAGAATCTTAAATGATAGAGTAGATTCTTAATAATATAGTTTAAATTAGTCAATAGAAAGTTCTCTGATTTCTTAGGTTGCTGGTTCACACCCCGCTCCCCCTCCACCTCTGTGCTGAGACCACAGGGAACATGTGGAGGTTAGTGTAGAAGGAACTTAAGAGTTATTACCTCAAACAGCGAGAGGTTTCAATAAAAGCTACTACCTTAATAAAAAAAAACCCTGAATTTTAAAAATCCGTAACTTAGTACATATATATCCATAATTTTATATATTTAAACCATGTATATCCATAGTGGTTTGAATGTGTCCCCAAAAATGCATGTACTGGAAAATGAATCCACAATCCAACAGTGTTAAGAGGTGGGAACTTTAAGAGAAAGTTGGGCCATGAGGGCTCTGCCCACATGAATGGACTAATGCTATTATCTCAGGAGTACGTCCATTATAAAGGATAAATTTGGCCCCCCCTCTCTCTCTCTCATTCTCTCTTCCCCTTCCACCATGTGGTGCATTCTGTAAGATGGCCCTTGCCGGAAGCTGGCACCTTGATTAGTCTCTAGAACTGTAAGAAAAAAATTCCTGTTTATTATAAATTAACCAGTCTGTGGTATTCTGTTATAGCAGCACAAAACTAAGACAGTAACTGAACACACACGCACACAAGGCTATTTTTAATATCATGGTGGGCCTCAGATTTCTTAATGGAGAATAGAATGGTGGTTTCATGCATCAGTGTGCACTGGAATCATCTGGAAGGATTATTGAAAACTGCTGGACCCCACCCCAGAATATTTGCTTCGAGAGTCCTGGGTGAGACCCAAGCAGCTGCTTTTCTTCAAGATTCCCAGGTGATGCTGATGCAGGTATTACTGGTCTTGGGATCACCTTCGAGAATGATAGGAGTAGAGGATATGCCAAGGCTTGACTCTGGAGAAAGGAGACTCTGCCACAATACTTTAAAGGAAATTCCATTTCTTCCTTGAATTTTTATTGCATTGCCTTTTTGCTGAAATGACTGGTGATACAACCGGAAAGGATGAGCATCTCAAGAACTGGGCCCCCTTCAAACCGAATCTTTAATATCGTGACATGGGGTTTCCCCAAGGAAGGGTTGTGGCCCTTAACTCCCAGGGGTGGTCATGAACGGATAAGATCCAGAGGAAACCAGTGTTTTCCAATAGGCTGGCTTAACACTGTCACCTCTTTGTCAATAGTGGGAAAAGATAATGGCTTCTTTGTTACCTGATGCAATTTCAGAGATGGTCACAAACAAACTCAGTCATTTTCTGTAGCTGTCACAGGAATTGGACTTTCCTCCTGCTGGCAGAAAGATCATGGTCTCTTCCTAGAATGGTGACTGATTCCCAGATTTGCCCATCAAAATGCCCTGTGAAAGTTCCTCCAGGACTCCATGGCTCAGGCCTTGATCTGTATGCATTCATTCTGGAAGTTTCTTTGTGTACAGAGTAGAGAACGTTTAGAATTAGCATTTAGTAACATTTTCATCTAAATTAACGGGTTGAGTTCTGTGGAAGAAAGTTCTGCTATTTCTGCCAGACTTGGGCTGTCCCTGAATGACACAAACAAGCAGGTAGACCCTTGTTCCAGTTTGAAATTCTTTGTATCTTGAACTATTTAGGTAAAATAGAATGACATCCAAAGTGCTGTACAAGGCTACACATTCTGTATTATCAAACAATCAAATTCTCAAACTTCTACTCTCTCTGCCCAGGATGGAGAAACCAGTCTAATTTCTAACACTTGCAGTGTGAGAGAGAAGCAGAGAGCTAGAAAATGTAAGTCTGTTTCTTCTTTGATAAGCTTCCTTGGCAAAGTACAGTGACCTGAATTATGGTGTGGCCTGTGGCCTAAGAATCTTGAAGTTGGCTCCCGGCTTGCCCTGGCTCTAGTCTCTCTTCAGGCAGTGGTGCCTGGCCCATAGTGCTGTGGATCTATCGCTTGGTTTCCAGTGGCAATCATGCATTCTCTTCTTGATTACCAGCTATTGGAAGGAAACAGGGCCACAGATAACCCTAAACAGAGCTAAGCCAGAAGCCAGTTCTCATGTTTGGTTTGAGAAGGCATTATTTGGTTTCTTTGTATAGCTATTTTGCCCTTCTAGCTGATAGCAAAACAAATTTTTGTTCCCTGAGTACATAAAGTCTCATGCCGATGGAGGTGAACCAACAATTTGTTAATCAGGGGAAGAAAACAAAGCCTAAAATTTAACAAAGAGATGACTGAATATGCCTCTAAAGGATGCTTCCTTTGTGGAGAGAGTCTGCCAGGTGGTGAAAACATAAACCACATGGTGAAAACGTTTATGCCTAGATTATTAAAGAGAAAGCCTGTGAGGGTCTGCATGCCAGATCTGTTCCCAGATCCCTGCAGAAGGGATAGAGGCCCTGGGAGTATAACAGATAATTAGGGCCCAGCTCTCACCCTCAAGGAGCCCAAGGACCAACAAATGGTGTCATATTTATTTAGTAATTCATTTAGTGAATATTTATTGAAGACTTAGCATGTGCCAGGGAGATTGTTTTGGCAATCAAATCTCAGAGTAGAAAGAGTCTCTCGATTTGGGGGGCAGAGTCTCCCGGGTAGCATCTGTTCTGTGCTGTCCTTGGTGGGTCATCACTTGATCTCCAACCACATCTACCTTTGCGAGGCAGCTTATCCTGCCGTCCCACAGTCACCATTACTTAAAGGTTCATTTTGTACTGTCCTAATCTGGGATCTGCCTTCTAATATCTTACCCTGCATGAAACAAGTGCAATTTTGCAGGAATATATTAGAATAACTCAATAACCTTACCCACCCATCTGAAGCCTACCTCTCCCTTTACAGTGACCACACACACACACACACACACACACACGCAAAACCCGAAAAGTTGTTAGGTTTGTTTTTGCTTCTGTGCATGGTGGTGATGGTGGCATTTGTGTGATACAATGAATTAAAAACAAGATGGGGAAGAAGATTAGGATAAATATGTTGGCCCTGTGCCTAACATGGTGCCTGGCATGACTAGATCTTCAGCAATGATTTGTCAAATGAATAAGCAAATGAATGAATGAATGACCAGATGAATGAATAAAGTATGAATTACTAACTAGACAATAAAATTTTCATGTTATGGATTTTGTCTGATATATCTTCATTTACCCAGTACCTAAGACAGTACTTGGCCCATCTATAGGGGTTCAAAAATAAGTAAATTCTGAATGAATAAGTGAAGTCATAAAATTGATGACCATCAGCATGTAAGTGGGCATGAAATAAATGTCTGAACAAATGAATGAATGAATATGCAAGGCAAGGAAAGACGCTTCTTCGCTGGGGGATAGTTATTAGATTTCAACTGGAAAGACATTGTAATTATAATGGGTAGGTGAGCAAAGTATGACTCTGTTTAGTAGGGCTATGGTTGCTTTTTCAGCATGAGAGGCTCTTTCCTGTTGTTGACTCAGCAGCCAGGCAGTTGGCCTTCATCCTGTGCTCTTAACTAGCATGCTAGTTTTCGCTAGGTGAGATGGCAGTGTCTTTCCCCCCGGCCCCCCAGCCCCCAATCAAACTTTGCTTAGAGAGTCTACATTTGCTTGATTCTCTTCCCAGTTGCTTAAGGAAATGTGAATGTGGATGTTAACTAGAAATGCTTACAGATGCTGACAGAGAAGCTTTCTGGTTTGGTATTGGAGAAAAGCAAGATATGGAGGGAATGAGCAATGCATACTGATGTCTGTGCCCCTGTCCTCCTAGGACCACCTGGAGACCCATCATAGACACAAGAGAAGAGTGGATATTCTATTTCTTCCAACAAATTTCTTTCTGGATCTGGAACACTCTCGGCAGAGCAAGTTGATTTTCCTCAGGCATGGTCCTTAGCTTCTCAGAGCCACACTCTCTGAGGAGGAGATTGTATTTTTCTTTTGATCTCATCACTACTGGCTTCTGCAGGCAGCCCTAAGATGGCATAGGATTAAGAGTACTAAAATCTGATTTGTCTCTCCTCCTGCAATTGTCAGATCCTTAACCTCTGAGTCAGTTCGGCTACACTCCCCAGGAAACCAAGTTTTACTTTGTCCTAGAAAAAATCTGACTCAGCCTCTGCCTCTTTGGAAGGCACTGTGCTTTCCATGCCAGGGATGAAAAGGAAAACCAGGGAGGTACAAATGATGCCCACTACTTAGCAACAGGCATTCTCACCAACCTCCTCCTCCTGAGATGCCACCTGACTGGCTCTCCTATGCTCTACTAAAATGAAGAACAAAATACTGGCAGCAGCATTTTGGGGGTTACAAAAGGTGCAGCTCTAAATGTAATAAGGAATTTGGCATAAACTGTAGGAGAATTACATGTAGCCTAGTGGATTAAGTAGCTTCCTCTCTAAGCTAAGTAATTCCTGGTTATTAGTTAAACTAGGGCCATTTGACAATTAATTTGCAAGGCAAGTATTTGGTGCGAAAAAGGCACTTTAGAGAAATAAGCGAATAGGCTAGGAAAACTCACCAGATGCCCTGAACCATGTGTCAGAGGCCATTACCCTTCCTTGCTTCAGAAAGATCCCTGAAGAATTTCTGGATGGCCCACGGGAAGCGCCAGTAGCATCCTAGGTGGCTGGGCCGTCTGCAGCAAAGAACTACAGGCCCAAGTTCACAAGAAGTGAAGGGTACTCAAGGCCACTGGTATAGGCAGCTGGCCAGTGTTCAGGGTCAGTCCAGCTAAATGAAGCCAGTTAAATTAGCTGGAATAAATAGGGATAATACCATAAGGCCCCTAAATGTGTGGCTATTACACACCTGGATATCAGAAGGTCAGTTCTGTGCAGTAGGATAGCACATGTCCATTGACATAGGCTTGACCTGGATTGATTTGCCCCTACTTGGACATTACTTGTCATTGTAAGTAGGTATCTCCTAGTCATATGAGTGTTTTCTGTTATAAGAGTGAATCCACTCAAAATTGACAATCCCATACGTTTAGTGAATAATGAGTTAAAATACCACGCCAGACAAGGAATTTAGGGAGATCTAAAAAAAGATTCTAAAGGGATATAGTCCTGGAATCAAATACACACAGATCCTTGAAATGATCCAGTGACATTCTCCTGCGTATGCTTTGCCCCCTCAGGAATGATTGACAGCTTCCACAGGGGTCTTTCTATCCTGATCATTTCTCAGGATAGAAAGGGCTGACTGTTCCAGACTTTTCTTTCAAACTAGAAATAATGCTTTTAAGAGTTGAGGGGCATGGTTTTGAGATGCTGCCTTTCTCTGCCTCTCTAAATTAAGATGGAAGTATTTAAATCCTTATTTATTAAGTCAGTGTTCTCTAAGCACTCCAGTCCCTCGTGGCTTGGAAGCTGGAGACAGGCACTCATGAAAGCTTGTCTTCATGTCGTTAATTTTCAGAGAAGGGGAGGAAATGAGATCAGACACTATTCAAAGAGTAATTTTGATATCAGATATTCTTTCAAACATCTGAAAATCAATAAAATTGAGGTGAGAGGGGTCACTAAGAAGCATGGTACAGTGTGGCTAATGAAACTAGTTACCATCTATCTGCCTAAACTGTCTGCAAATAGAGAATTTGATACTTTTGCTTTCAATTTATGAGATATCCTTATTTACAGTACCAGATAGACTCAACTCTTCACTGGACTCTTAGTTTGCATGTTTCCCCAAGTAGAAAGGATGGTAGGGGGAGAATGCCCTGGGGTTTGGCTGAACTCAAATGTGCCAGTTTACCATTATTCAAAATGTTAAGAAGAGAAGGTTAAAATCACTACATCAAGGCATATATAAATGTGATCTGAAGAAATAGGTTATATGTAGGTCCTTTATCAGTATTTCCTTGGGCTCTTCTGGCTTAGGAACCCTTGCAACAGTATTAACTTATAGTTATACATATGATATTCTTACTTCATAGCTGGATAAAATGAGTCATAGAAAAGCAAAGAGATTCCCTATGAGTTGTTTAAGTTCCTGTTTAAATTGCTGGGTAAATGGTAAAGTTGGTGCTGTAATTCGAGAGGGTTCTGGTCCTGCCTGAAATCCTTGTCAGAACAAGAGAGTTGAAGAGAATGAAGAGAAACGGGCTGAGCAGGAGGAAGAGGGTAAAAAGGGAGCAAGGAATGGGCAGAGGAAAAGAGAACTGGAGACAAAGGGAAAGGGGAAAAAGAGAAGGGTGGAAAGGAAGAGAAAATAAAATACTCAGGCAGTGGAAGATGTGATGATCTGGAAGTTTGCTTCCCAGCCCTACAGCTAACTAGCAGCATGATTAAACTGTCTGAATCTCAGTTTTCTTATCTGTGAAATGGGACTAACTATATCTGCCTTGCTTTTTTCACAGGGCTCGCCAGACCACAGGAGACCAAGTATATGAAAGAGCTTTGGAAGACACAAAGCGCTGTTCAACTCCTTAAGGCAGCATGATGGCAGAAACAGTTACTCCATATTAGGGATTTGGGATTTTTGTTACCCTGGAGGGTCACTTAAGACGTTTTGAACTCCCCCATTGCTATTGAGTGAAGAGTGCCACACATTACAACGGGGCCAATGTGGGCTTCCTTTATAAACAGTGAGGATTCCAAAGCAATCCCAAAGGGAGGAGGGTAAGCTGCCCTGAAGCATGGGCTCCAGGCGCCAGGAGAAACGGAGCTGTCTCCCTGCTTTTGGATACCAAGACATCAACACTTAAAGCAGCTACAGGGCAAGTTTGATTCTGAACCAGCAAAGCAGAGAAAGAACTCAATTGAGATGCCCTGCCCTGTAGGCAAGCTTCCTGCTGACGTGAATGAGAACTTCACACTGGTAAGGAGCTGAGGACTGGCTCATAAATTTTAAGTATCCCTTGGGCTTTCTTATGAGCGAATCTGCTGTCCTTTTGGCCTTGGAAGCAGAATTAGAGGCCTTATAGTCAAGCCTAATTGATGAGCCAAAAAAAAAAAAAAAAAAGGGAAACTATTTTTGAACTCCAGCAAAATGGCTCTTGCTGAGTCTACAAAGCAACTTCTAGGACTCTAAAGTGAGTCTCTCCCCCTACTCTCATGGCATAATTCTCAGGAACTATAAACACTGATTAATGTAGCCCCTTCACTTGCCTCTCATTAATGGCAAATATCAGACCGCCTTTGCCAGTAGAACACTAGAGAACATTTTGTTGAAACAATGAGAGAAAAATGCAGGGCCTTTCAATGACTCTGGGTCCACCATAACAGAAATGGATACATATAAAGTTATATTTAAATGGCATTTGAGGGTAACTTGCTGAAGGCCTCCCAACTGTGTTAACCTTGTGCTCTGCCCAGCCATCAGAGGTTGGTTCACTCAAAGATCATCTATGTAGCACCCATTCTGGCACTGTGTAACACAGCAAACCTCCCTAGCCCCAGCAGCCTCTATATTCAGCCTTTTGAGCTGGAGATTTAATTATTAGCCTATATTCCATTCAGTAGTGTCTGTTTAGAGGAGTTTGAGAATTGGTTTCCCTTTATAAGGTTTCATTTACAGACTTACGAAAAAGGACATTATTTTGCTATGAAAAAAGATCTAAGATGATTGGCTTGCCGTGTGATTTGAGGATGGGTTCCCACCTATACCCAGTTGAAGAATTTATTTTGTTTGTTGTGGCCCAGATCAGCATTTACTTCTTCGAAGTCTTTTTAAGGAAACCTGGCTCGAAATGTATTTAGATCCAGCTGTTAGATCACATACCATTATCAAAATTAACTTCTTGGGTGCTGTTTGAGGGCCAAATATGTATTAGGCACTGTCCTAGGCACTTCATGAATATCATTTAATTTCATGGCAGGAACTAAATGTATGAGGTAGGTTTTACTGCTTTCATTCCTAGGACAAGAAAACTGAAAGTCAGAGAAGTGAAGCTCTTTGTCCAAAACCACGATGCTGTAGAACCATGACTCGAAGCCAGCCTGGTCCAATCCAAAGTCTGGACTCAGACTACAGCACTGTGCTGCTTTTCCATTCATAGATGTTGGTTAATAATGGAAAGAAACCCAATTTCACATCTGACTGACTGCACTGAGTCTCAGGTCTGTGACTCTGGGTAAATTATTTACCTGTCTATACATCCTTTCTCACTTGTAAAATGGGGAGAATAAGGCCTGCCTTACCTGCCTCACAGAGTTATGAAGACCAAATGCAAAGATTATTGAAACTGTAACACGCCTCACAACTATAAAAGATTAAAGTATTTCTGGTTAGAGAAGTATCACCCCCATGTCACAATATCAGGGAATTCATCCTAGGAAAATTTTCATAGAAGGAAGTAACAAGAATGGTGACCCTTTGCCTATGGTTGGCAGGGTTCTTGGAAGGGGTGGCTCATTATATTTCCCAAATATATATATACATATATATGTACATATATGTATATATACATGTGCATGTTTCTATGTGCATATATATATATACACACACACACACAATGTATATGCCATACGACATGATAATCTTACAAAAAGGGGTGTAAAGATGGGGGTCTAATGTTCTTTGCTGTTGAATCTTGGCAGCAACTTGCAACTTCCTTGATCAATGTAATATGGTGGAAGTCATGCTATGTAACTTGAGAGTTAAGTGAGTCTATGTCATATAAAGGATACAACCCCCACCTAGCTCAGGATACTTGCCCTTGGAATCCTGCCGCCATGTTGTAAGGAAGACCTAGTCATGTAGAGAGGTGTGTTATAGTCATGTATGGGTGTGTTATAGGCAACAGACAATGAGGCCCTCAGCTAACAGCCAGCATCAATCTCCAGACATGTGAGCAAATGAATTTTCAGATTATTCCAGATATTTGATATCTTCAACCTTTGAATCTTCCAGCTGAGGCCTCAGGCATCATGGAACAGAGACAAGCTATCCCTTACATGTCTGAGCTGAATTCCTGAACCACAGAAACTATGAGGGATAAAAATGACTATTGTTGTTTTAAGTCACTAAGTTCAGAGTGGTTTGCTATGCAGCAATAGATGACTAATGCAGGGAAACACTAAAATAGGGTCAGATAAACTCTAGGATAACATTGTAGTTTTGCCAGGGGAGCTTTCCATTCTTGACGTTTGAGATGATGCTGTGAGTAGATGTTGAGTCTAGGCCAATTTGGAGTTATAGAGTTGAAGGATGGACCAGCTACAGGCCATCAGAAAATAGCTAACCAAGCAGGCAGAGCAGGATACTGGATAGGGTGACTTTCCACACTGAGATGCTTTATATGTTCTTTGAAAGTGAAAGGGGTGTAATTAAAATAGAGTTACTCTGGGACTCTGGGGCAACAGGTGTAGATGGAGATGTCCTGGGTAAACTAAAATTTAGTGGTACGAAGACTAGGTCAACAGTAGGAGGTGATCATCATCATCATATGACAGGTTGGCCATCTACAGCAGGGGGAATCAAGGAAGAGGATTATTTGGAAAGGAAGAGAAATCTCTTCTATTTAGACTATTTGGAGAATTGAGGAAGAGGACTATTGGGAGGAGATCAAGCAAGAGGACTATCTGGGCAGGGAGGTCTCGGTTTTCAACAGTTGTGGAGTCACAAGCTGGGGTGTAGAAGCAGAAGTCGAGTTATATGGGGGGAGAGGGGAAGCCCATTTTTACTGACAGAAAAGCTAAGAAGGAAAACACATCAGCATTATACTGCTCCAACACTGAGCAGTATCTTAATTGAGAGGGTGAATTTCATCTGCATGCATTTTCTTTTGAAGAACTGCTTAACTAGAAGTGGAATTAGGAGGAAAAAAGGCAAAAAGTAGTCAGCTGGAGGGTTTGTTATGTATGGAAAACAGGTAGGGAAATAAGAAAGGGAGTAGAAGAAAGTTCTAGAGGGAAGATATTTTGGGGCAGACTTGGGCTAGGGTGCTGGTAGTTCTAGATTCTTAAATACGTAAGGATGGGATGCCACCTCCAGCCCAGCAGTTCCAGGGAATGTCTTTAGGAGCCTGTCCAGTCTCTGCCTCATACTCTTCAGAGACTAGG
This sequence comes from Ateles fusciceps, assembly GCA_036589455.1. NCBI lineage: Eukaryota > Metazoa > Chordata > Mammalia > Primates > Atelidae > Ateles > Ateles fusciceps. Next base: position 5,030,711 of record JAZHEH010001386.1, read on the forward strand.
AATTTGCCTGCAAGGGAAAGACCACACACAGTCCCCAACCACACCCCTGCTGTCACCCTAAATGACATTGGTGTGGTTCAATTAAAACTTTCTGAGAGAGGAACAGATTACAAGGACATTGTAGTTGTAGATTTCTCCATGAGGTGATTTACCGAAGTACTCAAAGATTCCTATCAAAAAAAAAAAAAAAAAAACTGTAGTATTTACACAGTCACAGAAGAAATAAGATCTTGACTTGTGCTATATATTTTACATAGCTCATTCAAGGTAATTTGGGTTCTTTCTGAGATGTTTCTGATAATTATGGCAATTGATTCTCCTCTGGGGGAGTTGGGGGAACTTTCCTGCTCTTCTTCACTCATCTCACTAAGGCTGTGCTCAATGAACTAATAAAGCCTCTCTTTAGGGCTGCCTGGGAATTTCCTGTTTGTTCTTGGACGTCTTGCACTTCTATACAGTGACATTCCTAAACCCCTGTTCTTATGCCAGATTTGAATTTTCTCACCCCTTTTGTGGAGTGGACATTTTGTGCCATTGCATGGTGCAGTGGCCTTCAAATGTTTTTGACCATGACTCAGTAAATGCATACGTTGCATATGTAAAATTGCAACAAAAATTTCACAAAATGTTATTGACCCTCACATAGCACCCTGCTTCGTACTCTAATGGTTTCCATCACATATTGTTTTGAGCTGTGCTTTCCTATGCTGGGCTATTCTATTAGATTAAGTGAAATTCAATCACTATGAATTGGAAATCACTAGCCCTGATTGTAAACATTTTAGATTTAAGAAGATTAACTATGTATTTACTTGTGAAGAAAAAGAAAAAAAAGGAAAGATCCTAAGAATATATTCAACTCATACTTTAAAAGACAACTTTGAAAGGTGAATAAAAATTGGAAATTTTTTATTTTTCAGTATTCTAGGAATGGAATTTATAATAGTCAAGTCTATCACTGAAATTTTACAAGCCAATTTTCCCACAGGAATTTCCCAGAGGAAATTTGAGTATGTTGTATGCATGAAAGTAGGACAGTGCCTATAGTGGGATTTAAGCAAAATCAATCTCTTCTCTTATACATAAACATGAGCATTTGTCTGTGAGCGCATGAGTGCGCACACACGCACCACATTTTCCAAATCTCTCTGAAACTCTAGCAAATACCAGGATACAGAGCATTTAATTTATCAGTCACATGTGTCTCTGAAATCCTGTTATAAGACGAGGAAACACATAAACCATAACCTAGTCAGTCTTTTGAGCATTTTGAAAGTGGTAAATAATATCAGATTAATTTCTGTTTTTAAAGTGGTTGGGTTGTGGTGGTTAAAAAAGAAAAATATCTTCTTTTTTTTTTTTAAATTATATCCGTAGGTTTTTGGGGGAACAGGTGGTATTTGGTTACATGAGTAAGTTCTTTAGAGATGATTTGTGAGATTTTGGTGCACCCATCACCCAAGCAGTATACACTGAACCCAATTTGTAGTCTTCTATCCCTCACCCCCTTCCCACCCTTTCCCTGAGTCTCCCGAGTCCATTGTATCATTCTTATGCCTTTGCATCCTCATAGCTTAGCTTCCACTTATCAGTGAGAACATATGATGTTTGGTTTTCCATTCCTAAGCTACTGCAGAATAATAGTCTCCAGTTCCATCCAGGTTGCTGTGAATGCCATTGATTTGTTCCTTTTTATGGCTGAGTACTATTCCATAATATATATATAATATGTATAATATGTATTATATATATCATATATGATATATATATCATATCACATCATATATGATATATATCACATCATGTATGATATATATATATCATATCACATCATATATGATATATATATATACCATATATATATTAGAATAATAGTATCCAGTTCCATTCACAATGCTGTGAATGCCATTGATTTGCCTCTTTTCATGGCTGAGTAGTATTCCATCATATATATGATACATATAATATGTATGATATATATCATATATGATATGATATATATATATTAGAATAATAGTCTCCAGTTCCATCCGGGTTGATGTGAATGCCATTGATTTGTTCCTTTTTATGGCTAAGTAGTATTCCATCATATATATATATCAAATAAATATTATGTATAATATATATCTTGTCATATATACATATATCTCACAGTTTATCCATTAGTTGATTGATTGGCATTGGGGCTGGTTCCATATTTTTGTAATTGCAAATTGTGCTGCTATAAATATGCATGTGCAAGTATCTTTTTTGTATAATGACTTATTTTCCTCTAGGTAGATACCCAGCAGTGGGATTGCTGGATCAAATGATAGTTCTACTTTTAAAGAATCTCTGCATTGTTTTCCATAGTGGTTGTACTAGTTTACATTCCCCACCAGCAGTGTAGAAGTGTTCCCTTTTCACTGCATCCACACCAACATCTGGTTTTTTTTTCTTTTTTTCGTTATGGCCATTCTTGCAGGAGTAAGGTAGTATTGCATTGTGATTGTGATTTGCATTTCCTTGATTACTAGTGATGTTGAGCATTTTTTCATATATTTGTTGGCCATTTGTATGTCTTCTTTCAAGAACTGTCTTTCATGTCCTTAGCCCACTTTTTGATGGAATTGTTTGTTTTTTTATCTTGCTAATTTGTTTGAGTTCCTTATAGATTCTGGATATTAGTCCTTTGTATAGATGTATAGATTGTGAGCATTTTCTTCTTCTTTGGGGGTTGTCTGTTTACTCTGCTGACTGTTCCTTTTGCTGTGCAGAAACTCTTTAGTTTAATTAAGTCCCACCTATTTATCTTTGTTTTTTTTGCATTTGCTTTTGGGTTCTTGGTCATGAAATCTTTGCCTAAGCTAATGTCTAGATGGGTTTTTCCAATGTTATCTTCTAGAATTTGTATAGTTTCGGGTCTTAGATTTAAGTCCTTGATCCATCTTGAGTTGATTTTTGTATAAGGTGGTAGATGAGGATCCAGTTTCATTCTCCTACGTGTGGCTTGCTAATTATCCCAGCATCATTTGTTGAATAGGGTGTCCTTTCCCCACTTTATGGTTTTGTTTGCTTTGATTTAGTCATCTAATATGAGCAAACAGTTCCCAGAAGGAGGAAAAATCTTTGTAAAGAGAAAGGTGAAAAGGGGATGGTACTTAACCTAAGTTCTGGTACTTAACCCAAGTGTTAGGTGCCCTGCTAACACATCGAATATATTACTTCATTTAATCATTACAACGACAGTGTGAGATCAGTATTCATTCACTGAGCCACATAGTTTACCAAATATATATGGCATCTACTTACCTACTATGTTTCAGGCCGTGGGATTAATACTAAGCAAAGCCCTCAATGAGCTTACACTCTGTAAACAGATTATGCTTAGTTAAAAGCTTTGTTGGAGAGGTCCCTTGTGTTATGTATGAGAATATCTAATTAGTGGATCTGAACTTAGGTTGAGACTTCCCTGGAAGAATGACTTTGGGGACAGAGAGAGTGTGTAGAGAACACTCAATGCTGATTACCTAGGCTGAGCAGCATTCCTGCACCATATTCAAAGCTCCTACAGAAGGCTGGTGTTGTCAGAGTCAGCCTGCCATGCTCTACAACTTTGTCCAGAATAGTCCTTTATTCTTGAAGCTGGCTGTGGTGAAAAGAAGAGGGGAGAAGAGGGTTTTTCTCCTGGGTATCTGTACTTGTGGTTTAGCAGGGACACTGGTGTTGGGAGCTGTCATGCAAACAAATGCTTCTCCTGGTGCTTTATAGAAGGGGTGTGTGTGTGTGTGTGTGTGTTGTGTGTGTGTGTGTGTGTGAAATGGAGGTAGGGTTGGGGGGGGCTTTGTTCCTGGATAATTTATTAATTGAGATTTTGTTATATCAAATTTAAATCAGTTTTACCCTTTAGCTTCATAAACATATTTTCATATTGCTGTGTGGTTATTAATAGAATTTGTTCTATAGAATGTGATTTCTGGACGTAGGCCCTAGCAAAGATTTCATGATGAAGATTCCAAAAGCAACCGCAGCAAAACAAAAATAGACAAACGGGACCTAATTGAACTAAAGAGCTTCTGCACAGCAAAATAAACTCTCAATAGAGTAAACAGACAAACTACAGAATTGGAGAAAATATTTGCAAACCATGCATCCAACAAAGGTCAAATATCCAGAATCCATAAGGAACATAAATTAACAAGCAAAAAACAAACAACCCCATTAAATGGTGGGCAAAGGACATGAACAGACACTTTTCAAAAGCATACATGCACATGGCCAACAAGCACATGAAAAAATGCTCAACGTCACTAATCATTAGAGAAATGCAAATCCACAATGTGATACCATCTTACACCAGTCAGAATGGCTATTAATAAAAAGTCAAAAATAATAGATGCTGGCAAGGTTGCTGAGAAAAGGGAACGCTTATATTGCTAATGGGAATGTCAATTAGTTCACCCATTGTGGAAGGCAGTTTGGAGTTTTCTCAAAGAACTTAAAATAGAACTATCATTCGACCTAGAAACCCCATTGTTGGATATATATCCAAAGGAATATAAATCCTTCTACCATAAAGACACATGCACGTGTATGTTTATCACAGCATTATTGACAAGAGCAAGGATATGGAATAAATCTAGATGTCCATCAGTGGTGGACTGAATAAAGAAAATGTGGCACATATATATCATGGAATTCTTTGCAGCCATTAGAAGAATGAGATCATGTCCTTTGCAGCAATATGATAGAGCTTGAGGCCATTATACTAAGCGAATTGAGGGAGGAACAGAAAACCAAATACTGCATATTCTCACTTATACGTGGGAGCTAAACACTGAGTACACATGGACACATGTGTACTTAAGAATGGAGGGTGGGAGGAGGGGAGAGGATTGAAAAACTACCTATTGGATACCATGCTTATTACCTGGGTGATGAAATAATCTATACACCACACTCCCTTGACATGCACTTCACCTATATAACAAACCTGCACATGTACTCCTAAACCTAAAATAAAAGTTAAAAACAAAATAAAATCATATAGAGTAGCAGTTTCTTTTCATCTGCTACCATACCTGGGAGAAAAAAATGAATGAGATTTCCAGTATGACATTTCTTATACTTTTACTTTTTTAACTTCAATTTAAAGGTACTTCACTAAGATTGCCAAGAATAACAATACACAGTGAATGTGCCAACACTTTGTCAAAGCTCAAAGTTCTGTACATTTAGATCACTCCTAATATCAGGCCTTAAAAAAATTCCTAGAGTGGGTTAAAGGGTGCTACATTAATTTTATAAGTTATAAAATAAACTCATTTTATTGGATGTATCACTTCAAATATGCAAATGAAAACTGGAAACTCGAGCGATATCATTGTTTAGCATCAGTTCACTCCTGTAATTATCTCAAACTCATGTTTGTCTTAAAAGACTTCAAAAATTAAAACACTTCCTAGCACTTATATAACACTTTATAGTTTAAAAAAATGGTTTTTGAAATTTTAATTTTTGATGTACACTTACATACAGATTTTAAGTCTGATGAGTTTCAACAAATGTTTTGATAAATATATACACCTGCGTAACCCACACCTCAATCAAGATAGGCCATTTGTAGCACCCCAGAGAGGTCTAGTCTATTGCACACCCTCTTCCCTCCAACACACACACACGCGCACATGCACACATGCACACACACACACACACACACAAAGCAACGGTTCTTCTGATTTTATTATATAAATGCACTCATATTATATGCATACTTTTGTCTCTAGCTTCTTTCACTCAATATGTTTTTGAAATTCAACCATGCTGTTGTTTGTATTAGTTTATTCCTTTATTTATATTGTTGAGTATTAATATACCAAAATTTATTTATCCTTTTATCTGTTGATAAATATTTGGGTTGCTTTCAGTTTTGGGTTATGATGAATAAGACTCCTATAAACATTTATGTTCAGGTCTTTGTATGGACATGTTTTCCTTTATCTTAGGTAAATAATTAAGAGTAGAATTGCTGGGTCATAAGGTAGGTATATATTTAGTTTTATAATCAATTACTAAAACTTTTCCAATATAATGATTTCATTTTATACTCCCATGAACAATGTATGTGAATTCTAGTTGTCTACATCCTTACCAACATTTGGTATTGTCAGTATTTTCAGCCATTAAAATAGCGTGAGGAGTATTTCATTACAATGTTAATTTGCATTTCCTTGATGTTTAATGAGCTTCAGCACTTAAAAAATGTGCTACTGATTATTTTTATGTGCTTTGTGAAGTGTTTGTTCAGATCTTTTGCCCATTTTAAAAATTGGATTGTCTTTTGTTGTTGAGTTTAGTAGTTCTTTATATATTCTGAATACAAGTCCTATGTGACATGAATATATTTTTCCAGCCTGTGGCTTGCTTATTCATATCTTTTTAAATGGAGTCTTTCAAATATTTAATTTAGATGAAGTACAGTTTATCTTTTTTTTAATGGGTAGTACTTTTTGTGTCCTGTTTGAAGTCTTTGCAAATGTTTTATATTTTCTTCTTTATAATTTTAGCTTATATATTTAGGCCTGTGATCCATATAAAATTAATTTTTGTATATGGTATGAGGTAGGGGTTGAGATTCTTTTCTTTCCTTCAAATTATGATCTAGTTGTTCCAGAACCATTTATTAAAAATATTTTTTAAGTTTAGTTTTTATTTATTTATTTATTGTACTTTAGATTCTGGGGTACATGTGCAGATCATGCAGGATTGTTGCATAGGTACATACAGGGCAATGTGGTTTGCTGCCTCTATTCCCCCGTTACTTATATCTGGCATTTCTCCTCATTTTTCCCTCTCCAACCTCCCCATCCCCTGCTGTCCCTCTCCTATCCCCTGACAACAGACCCCAGTATGTGATGCTTCCTCCCTGTGTTCTCATTGTTCAACACCCGCCTATGAGTGAGAACATGTGGTGTTTGATTTTCTGTTCTTGTAAAAATATTTTCTTTTTCTGATTGAATGGCTGTGGCACCTTGGCTGAAAAATCAATTAATTGTTTAATAAGGGTCAAGTATTACATTATCTGTTCTCCTCTATTGGCCTACTTGTCTGTGCTTACACTAATACTATATATCTGGATTACTGCAGTTTGATAATTTTGAGGCCTCTGTATTAGTCCATTTTCATGCTGCTTATAAAGACATACCAGAGACTGGGCAATTCACGAAAGAAAAAGGTTTATTGGACTTACAGTTCCACATGGCTGGGAAGGCCTCGCAATCATGGCAGAAGGTGAAAGGCAAGTCTCACATGGTGGTAGACAAATGAAGAGACCTTGTGCAGAGAGACTCCTCTTTTTAAAACCATCAGATCTCATGAGACTTATTCAATATCATGAAAACAGCATGAGAAAGACCTACCCCCATTATTCAGTTACCTCCTGCTGAGTCTCTCCCACAACACGTAGGAATTTCAGATAAGATTTGGGTGGGGACAGAGGCAAACCATGTCAGCCTCCAACTTTGTTCTATTTTTTTTTTTTTTTTTTGCAAGATTGCTCTGACTGTTCTCTATCCTTTGCATTTTTATAACATTTTGGAATCAATTTGTCAACTTCAACAAAAAAGCTCTGTGATTTTGTTTAGCCAGGGTTCTCCACAGAAACAGAACAAATGGGATATATATAGATATGTCAGAGATTTATTATGGGATTGGCTCATGAATAGAGGCTGAGAAGTCCCACAATATGCCATCTTTAAGCTGGAGAACCAGAGAAGCTTGTGGTATAGAATTCAGTTCAAGTTCAAAGGCCTCAGAACCAGGGCACGGCTCCTGAGTGGACAGATCTGAGAATTGGAGGAAGTAGAAGACTCATGCTGGTGTGAGTCCTGGAGTTGGAAGGCCCAAGAACCAGCAACTCTGATGTTAGAAGGCAGGAGAATGTGGTTGTCCTAGCTTAAGAGGCAAATCACCCTTCCTGTGCCTTTTTATTCTATGGGTTCTCAGTGGATTGGAGGCTGCCCTCCCACATCGGTGAGGGTGGATCTTCTTTACTCAGTCTATTGATTCAATCACCAATCTCTTCTGGAAACAACCTCACAGATAGATGTAGAAATATATATAATATGTATATATTAACCAACTATCTGTTTAACCCAGTCAAATTGGCATATAAAATTAACCATTACAGATTTTCATTGGGGTTGTATTAAAGCTATGGGTAAGTTTTTAATAGTTTGATTCTCACAACAGAGATGAGGAAATGAAGCTCAGAGGACCATAGAAGTTAGAATACTTCCACAGCCCAAACTCAGAGGACCATACAAGAAAAGACTTGAATAAACTATAGTTTTCTTTAGTGTTTCCCTAACTTTGTTGCACATTGGAATCAACTGGGAATCTTTAAATAGGACATATGTGGCTCCCAGCCTGAGATATTCTGATTTAATTGGTCTGGCAAGCAATCTGGGCATCAAAAATTTTTAGAGTTCTCCTTTTAAAAGGTGATTCTAGTGTGCAGCAAACTTTGGAAACCACTGGTTTGGCATTCAAATTTATAATGTGAAAACTGAGGCCCAGAAATGATATGTGAGTTGCCTAAATTTTCAAAACTTACAAATAGACTCACTCTAAATGTCATATGAATGTTTTGTTCAAAAAATATGTGTAGACCTTAAAAATCAACCACTGCAGCTTCCAACTCAAACTAAATAGTTGCCACTTTCCTGCCAGCAGAGAATGTCACCTAGCTCTTTGTGTTGTACTGAGCAAAGTTCTATATATGAATATCCTCAGGGAAGCAACAAAGAACAGAGAGAGGGGAAGACTGGAAGAAAAAACACAGGCATTAGGACCAGGTGTGTTATTCTGCTTTTGGATGCCAAGTCAATAGCTGTCTTTGTGTTGTCAATTTTCGAGCTATAAAAACAAAAGAGTATTTGAAGAAACTCTATAATGTCTGAAGCCGTATGCTTCTTGGGTAAAAACACAGAATATCTGATAATATTACTAATTTCAATATTAGCAATTTCTATTTAAATTTCACTTAGAGAAAACTGCTTTGAAAAAAAGAACATTGCTCAGAAAGCACATTTATTTTTCTCTTTGTGGGATTCAACTTCTTTCTGTTTAGAAAATGGAAATTATAGGACAATAGGTAGAAAAATTGATGTTATATAATTTTTAGTTCTTTATATTAGGTATATTAGAATTTGTAATATCTTTTTTTCCAGCATAAGATTTTTTAATCTCCTCAAAGGCAGAGGCTACACTTTCCTTAGCTGGTATATTCCCATTAGCATGGTGCATGGCACAGAAAGGGCTGTCAACAAATATGAAACTGACGTATTTTACTAAAGAAGAAAAACTAAAGGCCATATTAAAATACTTCCAGCAAAAGTCTTACAGCTTTTACTTTAAGAATCAGACACTGTTTATTCTGAAGCTTTAAAAAAATCCACACTAAATGGATGTTCAATTTTAAGCTCCATGTTGTACATCTTTCAAAATAAATGTCATGGTTTCACAATTTTTATCACTTCAAGGCAGTTCAAGACAATAGAAGACTATTTTAATGTACCTGTTCGGTTCAAATGACTGAGCTGTTAGCCTTTGTTTTTGATTATTTGTATTTGGTCATAAGGCATCTTTCAAGATGTCTTTCAAGCTGTCTCTTAGTCATCCACTCTCCGAATTACTGTTGCCAAGAAAAGATCCATTCTCTTGTTTTTGAAAGAGAACTTAAAAAAAATACTGGTGATGGACAAGATGCATATTCAGAATCAGTATGCATATTCCTATAGCAATAGGAATTTTTTGAACTGCAGCTGTATGTGGGGTCTACTCTTAAAGCTGTCCTGTTTGGACTGGGGTCAAATGAAAAAAGGAGATCAGTAACATTTTGAAGTTTACTTTTGGAACACTAGAGGATAAAATGAGACTACAAAGAGATATTTATTTCTGTTATTTTTATCTGCCAGATTAGAGGAGAAAGTCACGATGGAATAAACACGTACTTAATACCTAATTTGGGGATTTTGGAGAACTTAGATCCAAGGGGATAGCTGTGGAGGGGAGTGATTGAGGGAGGGTGTGGGGCAGCAGAGAAGGAATCCATCCTCAGGGATCCTCTTGCCAGAACCTGAATTGTACTCCCCCAGTGGTTACCTTTAAGGCAGAGAGGTTGGCAAAGAAGCATTTAGATGAGTTAAGCCTTCATTCAATGTGATATATAAGCTGCTTTGATAATTTTGATATTGTTGTGGATGGGTAATTCAAAGGGGCTTTTGTTGGGAATGGCTTTTAACAAGTCATTAATTGATAATATAGAGCCATATCTATATTTATCTCTTCATATTTGCTCTATAAATATTTGACTTCCTAAGGAAGCAAGGGTTTTTCATATGACCCTTATCAGACATTTTGACACACAGAGTGTGTATCATGTCTTGATCTTATTCACAGATACATTGAAAAGTTCACCTGTGATGATGCCACTGACAGTGCTGCCATTGTCTCATTATCTGAAATACTGTAGATCATGTGACTCAATATTTTCTTACATAAAAATATACCTATATTGCTAGCTTTCAGGCTTTGATGAAATCTCTCTTTGAATGTACCATTTGGGGCTATAAGCATATGATTTTATGGCAGTAAGCTAGATAAAATGAAAACTATGAAGGGTTGCAAACTTAGTTCTCAAGCAATGTAGACTATGGCTAATATGGAGTTACACATATTTGGGTTTGATTCTGGTCTTGATATTTATTATTATGAGACTTTGTACACCATTTTTAATCTTTAATGACATCCTCTGTAATGGGAGTACAAATAGACTTTTCAGGCTTACTGTGAGGATCATATAAGAATATGTACATGAAGCATTCAAGATAGTGCCTGGCACATTGTAGGTACTCAATACATAAGAGCGATTATTATTATTATTAGCACTATTATTATTCTACTACCACAGGATAACTCTGTAGGTCAGTAAATGAATAAGAAATAGTCTTAAATACAAATAAAAAGCTCACAAGATTGATGTCCTGCAAGTCAAACTTGTAGAATTTGGAATTATAAATTCCTATGCTTCTCATTACCAGTTTGTCTAGGAAGTGCTTAGTCATTACTCTAGAATGGGATCAAAGTTACTTTAATTTTATTAATGTTGATTCAAATAGATATTTTATTCTATTGAATACCGTAGGAACAATTAACAAAAGCTGAACATACCAAACAGCTACTATTTGATAGTCATTCCCTTACATGGCAGTGGGAGCTTGGTATGAATGGCTTCTATATTCTAGATCATTATTTTTTAGCCGAGATTTTAGGAGTTAGTGGGGGGTAACCCATACATATTACTAACATTGTGCATAGAGTACACTTTTTTTTAGAAGTCTCCTTTCCCTTAAATAAATCTCAAACAAAATTTGCCAGAATTCAAAGGAAATGGAGTGAAGGTGGGGCTCCCTCAGCAAAAAGCCATCTCCATCAAAGCATTTAAATTATAGCCTATGATGAGTCAAATAGATTATGAATGAGAAAAAATTGAGGAGAGGTAAGTTATTAAAAATAAAGGGAATGAATTATCTGTGGGAAAAGGAATAAAAATAAACTCCCTTTCATAATGTTCATCTCCTTGCTAATCAGCAGATACTCCAATTTTTAGCAGGGGTTAAATCCTTTATGAAAGAATGACCTTTCTTAATTTATCTGTCTCACTGTCATGCATTATGCTCAACTTTAGCTATTGGATCTGGAATTGGAAGCAACCATTTCCTGAGGAGGGGTAAGGATCAACGGTTACAGCACATGAAGAGGTGGTGATGATGCTTGTGGTGATGTGCTGGGTCCCATCACCAGCCAGTAACAACGAGGAGGCAAGCATGGCCCTAAACAGTTCCATGCATTAGCTCACTTAATTCTCTTTAGGAAGAGAAGGGACTATTATTCAGTCCATTTTACAGATGAGGAAACTGAAGCTTAACTTAAGTGATAACTGCAAGGTACACTTTCCAGGGATAAGATTTGAACTCAATCTGCCTTCCTCCAAATCTAACGGCTTTAACCTTGGGTCCATTAAGCTACAAGTCAGAATGACTGGGAGTCTCCTCCTTTGGCTGAATGAATGAACACATTCAGCTTGAACAATTATAATTATGTGGAGACCCATAGCTGTATGTGACGAACCCAAGCAAACTGCCAGCCCCAAAGGGACTAGAGTTAGGGTGCCCTAGGATCACAGGTGTGAGGGTTTGGTCAAGCTCTTCAGTGCTTCTAATAGGGTGAAACAGATGGGAGCCTGTGTCTGAATTCGTCTCTGCCACTTAGCAGCTGTGTGATCTTGGAGAAGGCAAATAAGCTCTCTGAGCCTCAGTTTCTGATCTGATAATATGGTTAGCAAGAGCTTCTGCCTATAGTGGATTTACTTTTGCTGCTCAGCATCCATTGACTCCTCCCTTGTCAAAGAGTCCCAGATTTCTTTAGGGTTCTGCCGTGTACTCCATTCTCAGTTCCCATGCTTTGAGTGTCCTTGTATGTGACTCAGATCTATCCAATAAGAATGTCATATTACTGTGGTCACAGAAATGTGACATGCTAGGAGTCAATGACATGAAATGAGATTTCGACCCAGTCTCTTGAGAAACCTTTCATTGATGAGAATGAAGCAAACATAGGACAAGTCATTGTCAAGAAGAAGAGGGAGAGACAGTAACATTTGGAATCCTGAATCAAACTGTTCCTGAAGCCAAACTTACCCCAGGCTTTTCATTTACATGAGTAGTTGCTTGGGATATTGCAACTGAAAATGTCCTAACCTTACTATATAGTTGTGAGGATGAAAGATGTTTTTGTACATAAATACTCAACAAAGTTTCTGACACACATGCAATGCACAATAATATTAGCTATTTAAATTTCTCTTATGTTTTGGGAACTTGAACATTTTTATACTTTTAGTTTTCCTTTATATCCCTTTTTATTTCCTTTAGGTTTCAGTAATACTCTTTATTCAATGAGCTGTGTTGCAGTTAACAAACATTTAAAAATGTACTAATTAAATATGTGAATAAAAATAAGATTAGCTATCTCGTGAGTGTCTGTAATTGTATTGTATTCCTGGAATCCGCTTGATAATATTATCAAAATCCTTAAAAATTTCCATTGTTTTTGATTCAGAAATTCAGTTCTGACACTCTTCCTTAGAAAAGCTATGTAAAATTCAGACAAAGATTTGTGTGTCAGTACATTATTTATAACAGTAAAAAATTAGGAAAAAAAATCCAAGTGTCAAGCAAGGAATGGCTAAAAAGTTATGACATGAACCAGTTATAATACTGACTATAGTATATCCATTAAATAAAGATATTTACAAAGAGTTGTTTATAACAAGGAAAATGAACACACTATACCGTTAAATTAAAAAGGGATACTGAAGGTACACATGAATTTAGTCATGCAAAATATTTTATATATCTTGTATTATGTATAAATATAAAAAATGAAACACGAAAGTATTTTTTAGAGAGATTTGGAGTGTCAGCCATGTGCAACATATCCCGTAAAAGCTAGAATTTGCTGCCTTTTGTGTCAAATTGATGTCTTAGGCTGTTAAGATGCATTAACAGCTATATCTAGAAAAATATCTGGGCTGTTGAACCAGCGGTCCAATTCAGGCATCAACTAGTTTTTCCTGGCAGAAATTTAAAGGAAACAAACTGAAGAACATTTTCCCAGACAGCCAGGGTAACTGTGGAATTAGGATCCCTTCTACGTGGTATTCCTCTCACTCATTGCATTTCCCTCCTTGAACCTTCACTTCAAAATGTAACCAGTGCACTGTTGGGAGTGAAAAATGGTAAAACCACCACATAGTGAAAAATATTATGGTAGTTCCTCAAAAAAATTAAAAATAGAACTAATACATGATCCAGCAATTCTACTTGTGGACATACTCTCAAAAGAATTGAAAGCATACTCTCAGATATTTGTACACCCATCTTCATAGCAACATTATCCACAATAATCAAAAAGTAGAAGCAACCCAATTGTCCATGGATAGATTAATGGATTAACGAAATGTGGTATATACATACACTGGAATATTATTCAGCCTTAAAAAGGAAGGAAATTCTGACACGTGTTACAAAGTGGATGAACCTTGAGGACCTTATGCAAACCTTGAGGATATTATTGTAAGTGAAATAAGCCAGTTACAAAAAAGACAAATATTATATAATTCCACTTATATGAGATTCCCAGAGTAGTCAAATTCATAGAGACAGAAAGTAGAATTGTGGTTTCCAGAAACTGAGGGGACAGGAAACAAGGAGTTGTTGTTTAATGTGTATAGACTGTCAGTTATGCAAGATGAAAATAGTTCTGCAGATGAATGGTGGTGATAGCTGTACAACCATATCAATGTATTTAATGCCACTGAACTGTACAGTTAAAGTGGTTAAGACAGTACTTTTTAAAGGTATTATACCATAATAAAAAATAGAAAAACAAATGCAACTTTTGGATTAGTTAATTCTTCAGATCAATATTAGGACAGGTGTTCCCCAGAGGAAATACCTGTTCTAATATTGCAACAAAACCACATTTTCTGGCTCATTATCATCAGAATGTTTGCAACTGTAGTCTCTCCAATAACAACAGCTACTATTTATTGGGTACCCTTTTTATATCAGATCTTGTGTTTGGTACTTTATACATTTGACATAATACAACGTGCTGTTGTCATCCCCATTTTGTAAAAAAAAAAAAAAAAAGGAAGCAGGCTCAGGGAGAGAGGGTAAATGGCTTGCTCAAAGGCAAATTGTCAGTGACTTTCAGAGGCAGGATATAGGCCCTGGCTTACCCAACTCTGGCTGCATCTCCCTGAGCCACTCTGGTCTCTTCCAGGTGCCATGTCCCAACTTGTTTTATAGCATCAAGCCTTCTAATATTCCATGGGTTTGGGTCAGAGTTGCTCCCCCAAAGTCACCTGTTTTAGAATCTCCTGTCCTTCCTGGTCGCTGTCACAGCAGCTGCCTCAATGGCCAGATACTTGAGGGCCATGCATTGATGCTACCTTATCCAAGACAGTAATGGGGTTCCTTTAGGTCTGCTTGCTTCTGTTACTCCAGGACCAGGAGTCACTTCCCTGGCTTCTTAAGCTTATATGTGATTCTGGGTTAAACAGTTGTCAAGGACAGTCATTCAATCACTTGCTCATTTAAATATTCAGTTACTTCCTTGTATCAGGTATTGCTCTAGGCACTGAAGATTCATAGGTATCTAAGGAAGAATGGTCCCCACCTAGAGCTTACAGTTTGGTGGGGGCCAATGGAAATAATCATATAGGCCAGACATGGTGTCTCACGCCTGTAATTCCAGCACTTTGGGAGGCTGACTTAGGTGGACTGAGTCCAGAAGTTTGAGACCAGCCTGGGCAACATGGCAAAATCCCATCTCTATAAAACACACAAAAAATTAGCTGGGTATGGTGATGTGCATGAAGTCCCAGTTGCTAGGGAGGCTGAAGTGGGAGGATTGCTTGAGCCCAGAAAACAGAAGCTGCAGTGAGATGAGATCATGCCACTACACTCCAGCCTGGATGACAAAGCAAGACCCTGTCCGCATCCCCCCACCCCCAAATCATACAAACAATGGCACAATTAAAAAATAATTTTAGGTGGTGGTAAGTGCTAAGAAGGAAATTAAACATTAAAGAGCAAGTTAGGGTGGAGGTACTACTATAGCTGGAGTAATAGGGGAAGAGGAGTATCTGAAAAAAGAAATAAATGATGAGATGGAGGCAGCCATCTGACCATGGGAAGAACATTACAGGCTGAGGGAACAACAAAAAGATGCTGAAACTTAAATGAGCCTGACATGTTGAAGCTAGAGAACAGAAGCTCTTTCAGAGCAGTAGAGTGAATGAGAAGAATCGTAACGGCTGAGGTTGGAGGGGCCAATGAGGCTGGGTCATGATGACTATTTTGGCCATGGTGAGGAATCTGGGTTTTATTTAAGGTGCTCCAGAAAGCCATAAGCCAGGGAAGGCCATGCTCTGATTTATGTCTGGGCCGAAGGAGGTCAAGAGTGGAAGCAGAGTCACCAGCTAGGAGGGAGTTGCCAGGATCTAGGGGCAGGATGATGGTGGCTAGGACAGCTTACCTTGGGAGCAGAACTGTCTTTCCCTGGGGTGACTGTTTTCTTCCGAGCCAGGAATTCTGTAACTTTTCTCTCTTCCTGTAGCCCTGGAGGCTGGGAAGGACAGAGAAAACCCTTTCCCTTAAGTCTGAAGCACTGTCTGTTTCTTGCTGGGCCTCGTGGTGGTCCACATGGGCCTGGCCATGGGCAAGCTGCCCTGTGTCAAGCTGCTTCAGGCTCTTTTTGTGGAGCCCCGTAACTGTGGAGCTTCGGAGACTCTGCTAACCAAAAATGTCCCTCTCAGTCTCTAAGCAGATTGGGGTGTGCCTGTTCACTAGGCTCTTTAAGTGTCCCACTTTGTTACATGTGCTCGACTCAAGCATAAACATGCCAGTAAACACAAAACAAAACAACAAAAACAACAACAAAAAACAATTTCCATTGGCTTATTAAAAGGAAAGGAAAAGATTCCAAAAGATTTTTGGACACCAGATAGCTCTTCTTAAACAGAGCTTGATGAGTTAAGTGTAAATGAATCAGAAACATGTGCGCTGGATTTCTCTTTGCAGGCACTTGGGTTTAAAAATGAAACACAAGGGTTAGGGGAATGAGGGAAAGCATGGCTGGGTTTTGCAAAGACCTGAATGAGAACTTCACAGAATAGAGGGCCCCAAACATGGTGCAATTTCTCCCTACTCTAATTTCTTTCATCCCCAGACTGTGAGAGCTGCTTGATGTATGTGGCATTCTGTTGCATTTTCCTTGCAGACACTATGTCCCTAGTATTCCTTGTTTCCTTGCCAAAGGCCTTGTTATGCCCTGGGTTAAAACTATGCTTCACCAAAACTATTTTGATTTAAGCATCTTAAGAAGTTCACAGACTTTTTTTTCTCATGAAATCCAGGCTTTTGATGGTAAGAGCTGACTCTATCTTTTAGGCTGTGTGCAGCCTTCTGTAGTTGAGAGAGCACTGTTCTGGCATCATTCAGAAACTTACATGAGCTCCATGACCTTCAGCAACTCAGTAATGATAATATCTCAAAGTCAGCTTTCTCATCTGTAAAATGGGGGACAACTCCTTCATTATCTGCTTCCAGAGCTGTATGGGATGGCTGTGTAAATTGCAGAACACACATAAATAAAATGGATGATTACAATGAATATACCAGAAGGGTTGTGAATGACTTTAAAATGGCACAATCACCTTATCTGGAAGAGACATGTGGTAGAGGGGACAGTGAAACAAATTTGTCTTCTTTTATGCTGAGGAAGGGTCAGAATGAGAGAAGAGTTCAAAGTCAACATGGCTTCCTGTTCACATTACATAGCTATCATGACTTAGAACCCTAGAAGTCTAGGGCTTGGAGAACATCACGTTAATCTCTTTATTTCACACTTGAGAAATCTGACGGTCAAATGGGGAAACAACTGGCCCAGGTCATATCGCTACCTCCCCCCAGACTGCCAGGATGCCTGTAGCTGAGAGAATAAGGTGCACTCTTAGTAGTGGAAATGTCACAAGGAATAGGATTCAGTTATTTGTAAAACATTGTCTGAGTATTTTGTGTCTTTTTAAAAATTTATCTTCAATCTCCAGGGCTTAGCATGATTCCTGGCATGGCATACACATTTAATAACAATTTGCAGACTGAAAAAGAGGGGAGAATGTCAGGTAGAAAGAGGATGACTTGAAAAAAAAGGGAAAGCATGATTTCTATCCTGGAGAAGCTTATAATCCAGCTTACAGTCTTGTCTGTGGAAACAAGATGTCTATGAAAAAAAAATACTTTATTAGTGTAGCTAGCAGTTTATTGATCTTATTTATTCTTTCAAAAAACCAACTTTTGATTTTGTTAGCCTTTTGTATGGATTTTTGCATCTCTGTTTATTCCATTCAGTTCTGATTTTGGTTATTTTTCTTCTGTTAGCTTTGGGATTGGTTTGCTCTGGTTTTTCTAGTTCCTCTAGATGTGATATTAGGTTATTAATTTGACATCTTTCTAACTTTTTGATATGAGTGTTTTAGCACTATAAACTTTCCCCTTAAGACTGCTTTAGCTGTATTTCAGAGATTCTGGTATGTTGTATCTTTGCTATCATTCGTTTCAAAGAATTTCTTGATTTCTGCCTTAGTTTCATTATTTCATTATTTCTGCCTAAATTCATTTGTCATTCAGGAGCAAATTGTTTAATTTTCATGTCCTTGTATGGTTTTGAGAGATGTTGGTATTAATTTCTATTTTTATTGTGTTACAGTCCAAGAGGGTGGTTGGTATGATTTCAGGTTTCTTTTTTTTTTTTTTTAATTTGTTGAGAATTGCTCTATGGCCTAGTTTGTGGTCATTTGTAGAGTATGTGCCATGTGTAGATGAGAAGAATGTATATTTTGTGATTGTGTGGAGTGTTCTGTACATATCTGTTAGGTCCATTTGGTGAAGTGTTGAGTATAGGTCCCGAATATCTTTGTTAGTTTTCATTCCATGCTCATGGACAAGAATAATCAATATTGTTAAAACAGCCTACTCCCTGAAGTAATTTGCAGACTCGGGGCTGTTCATATCAAAATACCAACAACATTTTTCACAGAATTAGAAAAAAAAAATTCTAAAAATCCGATGGAACCAAAAAGGAGCCCTTGATAGCCAAAGCAACCCTAAGTGAAAAGAACAAAGCCAGAGGCATCACAAGACCTGAGTTCAAACTATACTAGAAGGCTACAGTCACCAACACAGCATGGTACTAGTACAAAAACAGACACATAGACCAATGAAATAAGTTAGATAACCCAGAAATAAAGCTGCACACATACGACCATCTGGTCTTCGACAAAGTTGACAAAAACAAGCAATGGGGAAAGGATTTCTTAGCAAATGGTGCTGGGACAACTGGTTAGCCATATGCAGAAGATTGAAACTGGACTTCTTCCTTTTACATACCCAAAAATCAACTCAGGATGGCTTAAAAACTTAAAGGTAAAACCTAAAACTAACCTAGGAAATACTATCCTGAACATAGGCTCTGTCAATGATTTAATGATGAATACTCCAAAAGCAATTGAACAAAAACTAAAATTGACAACTGGGACATAATTAAATAAATAAGCTCCTGCACAGCAAAGATAACTATCAGCTGAGTAAACAGACAACTTCCAAAGGGGAGAACGTATTTGTGAATTATGCATCCAACAAAAGTCTAATATCCATAATCTTTAAAGAAACTAAAAAATTAACAAAACCCAAACAACCTTATTTAAAAAATGGGCAAAGGACATGAACAGACACTTCTTACAGTAAATCATGTCCTTTGCAGTAACATACATGCAGGAGCAAGAGACACTGGGGCCTACTTAAGGGTGGAGGGTGGGAGGACGCTAAGGAGTGAAAAACTGCCTATGAGTGGAGGAAAGAAGAGGCTGGATGAGGTCAGAAATTATGAAAAAGATCAGTGACAACTGAGTGAAAGACTAGGCACTGAACTTCTTGGTAGCCAAGGCAGAAAGGAGGAGGATTAATCCCTTTCCTAAATAAAAAAAAAAACACTCCTGTAAACACTCCTCAGTTTTGTAGCTGTTAGCTACTAAATGCAAGCAAAATGGTTAATCGAGAGGGAAAAATAATTTTTCTTTTTTAGTGATGAATCCTAGGAAAAATTGGTCACATGGTTCTTTATATAAAGGACACTGAATTACATGGTCTTTATCAACAGCAAATTTCCAAAAGATGCAGAAACATTCTTCCTATAGCTGTTTCATCTATTGACATTCAACAAAAACCAAGGACAGTATGAAATTATAGCTCTTTGTAGGAATGTCTACACCAGCAAACTAAGGTCATGTAGCCTGATACACTGTTTAGAAGATCTCAACTTATACAGGTATAGACAGAGCTTCAGGACTCTTGGGAGGGACAGTTAACAAGTTGACCCGGTGGGAAACCACCAATGTGCACAGAGTAGGTTATCACCTCAGTTAATTGCTACTGGAGAAAGATGACAGTAGGATTCTGAACAAAAGGTGTGTAGGTAGAGTGATTTTGACAGTAGAAGGAAGGAGATGGAAGGGCAGGATGGAAGGGTTCAGGTTGAAGCAGCATACAGACTCATGATGATTCAACAACCATGTGTCTGGGAGGCCACAGAATTAGATTCACATGTAGGTAAAATTCTCACAGAGTATATCGTGCTTGTGCAATGAGGCCTATCTTTGAGGCCCCAAATAAGAAATTGAAGAGACAATAAATAGCCCAGGGTTCAAAATGATTGTATTTCCAAATGGAAGATACCGCCAACACCCAGATAAGCAGTGTTATTTATGATTCAAGCACTACTGAAAAATGTCAAGAAAACCAAATTTTATCATTTATGGCTTACAAAAGTTATTTACTCTGGCTGTCTCAGAGAAAAGCCAGTGGCTAGATACTCCTCCAGGTAATAAGACCTTTTTATGTATGTCCCTCCCCTATGAGAAAATATGCCCTTTGACTGATTGCTTTGCCAATACAGTAAGCTCTTTATATCTACAGGTTCTGCATCTGTGGATTCAACCAATTGAGGACTGAAAATACTTGAAAACAAAAATAGAGCACAACAATAAAAATAATACAAATAAAAACAATACGGTACAACAACTTATACAGCATTTACATTCTATTAGGTATTATGAGTAATCAACAGATGATTTAAAGTAAATAACAGGATGTGTGTATGTTATATGCAAATACTATGCTATTTTATATAAGGGATTTGAGCACCCATGGATTTTAGTATCCACAGGGGTCCTGGAACCAATCCTTCTTGAATACTGAAGGCCAGCTCTACAGTTCTCTACTTGGCTTCCAAGCTGTGAAAGCTTTTTTCAGGCTCCCAAAATCTCTAACTACAGCCTAAAATTCTGGCTTTATTAAACATTGCACCTGAAATGGTTTGGCTCTGTGTCCCCACCCAAATCTCATCTCAAATTGTAATCTCCATGTGTCAAGGGAGGGACCTGGTGGAAGGTGATTGGATCATGGGGGTGGTTTACCCCATGCCGTTCTCATGATAGTGAGGGAGTTCTCATGAGAACTCATGGTTTTAAAAATGTTTGGCAGTTCCCCTTCTGTCTTTCTCTCCTGACACCTTGTGAAGAAGGTACTTGCTTCCCCTTTGCCTTCTGCCATGATGGTAAGTTTCCTGAGTCCTCCTCAGCCTTGTGAAACTGAGTCAATCAAACTTCTTTTTGTTTATAAATTACCCAGTCTCAGGTAGTATCTTTAGAGCAGTGTGAGAATGAACTAATACAACACCATTTGACCAAATCTTGGGATTATTCTCAGAATATCTGTGACTCTTTTATTCCCACAAAACCCATGAGCCTATATTAACATTTATTATTATTTTTAAATAATATTAAACTGTCATGGAAAGGGATGTGCAGGGCAGAGAGAGTCAAGAGGGACTTTTCAGAGTGGCTATAATTTAGATGGGGGATATCACACAAAAATGCAAAAAAGTAGATGAGGATATGGCCTGAGCTAGAGGGCTGGGGGAGGATAATGCTGTTTATGTCAAAAAACAAACAAACAAACAAACCCCAAAGTATTTGTAGAGAGAAAATATAACACCAGTAGGTTTCATGGGTCCCAAATAAGATGGACTATGAATCACGGAAAGGAATTTTGAGGCCATTGTTAACAGCCCAATGTAGTCACAAATGAGAAAACTGAAGCCCAAGTAGACTGTCATTTTTCTAAGGTCAGAAAGTGGCAGAGCTATGGTTAGAATCCAAACCTGTAGAATTCAAGGTCAGTGCTCTATGCTCACTATGCTGAAGAGCTGTGTGTGACGGAAGAGCTGTCTTGTTATCCTGAGAATTCACTGACTTTGAGGGGTCTGAAAAGCACAGGGAAGATGAGACATGTGTGGGAAATGTTCCCAAATCAATAGAAAAGGAGGGAAGGAGAGTATATGTAGACAGCAAACTTGAAATTTCCTTCTGATGTCTTAATGAGCCCCTGAAAATCAGAGCTGCTGGAAAATATTGAGAATCCTCTAAGTTTGGGAGTTCTAACAGGCAGAGTAGGCTTGCGATGCACAAAAAATGCCCATGTCAGGCCAGGAAGGCATGCAGCCAGCAGGCCCGGCTGTTCAGATTTCAGAAAAAGGGCGAAGAGATTGATGGAATGCTGCAGAGGAAAAGAGGCTCCAGCATATAAGTAAGTTACACAGCTCAGCCTCTTCAGAGACATCACAAATCCACTGTGGTCACCTCACTTTATTCTGTGGCTTTCCCATGGATTTAACTGACATTTAGCAATCTTTTTCCCAGAGTTCCACGGCATCTTTCTGTCACCTTCATTGGTGGACAGCTCCTGTAGGAACCTAGGTCTCTATGACCATCTTCAGTGAAACTACAGTACTGTATTACCTGGCTGGAAAGTGAGGAGTGGGGGAGTCTCACACAAAATACTTTCTCTCCTCTTTGCTTGCTGTCTTTGATTTTTGCAAAATATAATGTCACAATGGCAGCCTAAGATGTCAGACTTCCATTGTTCATCGGCCCCTCGAAGGGGTCTTGAAGTCTAGAACTATTGAAAGTCCTTTGGGATGGAGGTTAAGGTACAACAGCAGGTATCAGAGGGCCTATGACAAATGAGAATGGTGTCAAAAGAAACTGTTCAAATAAACAGTTGGATGCTTGGAAGTATAGCCTGAAGACCTCAGATCTTTCTCTCCCCTCTGTTATTCTTTCCCCCCAAAACAGAAGATTAAGTTTGCTGTGAACATAAGCTGATGAAAAGAATTCAAATAGTGCTGTGAATAGGACCCCAGTCAGACCCACAGGAGAGCTACAAATTGCTTTTGGAGACACCAGTCTCCCTTTACAGAAAGTTAGCAGAAAGCCCACATATCTTCTTTCTATAAGGTACTAACTTGTAAATTAACCTTTAATGGTGTATAAATGATGTTCTGAAAGAACTGCTTATGCAGCTATATTTATGATCTAGAAAATTGCAAATATTTACAAGATTATAGGTGTTAATGGTCTGTCAAAAATGTTTGTATATTGTACATACATTAAACCCCAGTTTCAGACCACCCTGGTATAAAAGACCACCACTCTCTAGTCCCATATAGTGTTTCACTTTGAATCCATATATGCCAATCCCTATAATTAGCCTGCTCCCTAATATAGATCAAGTCCACTTTATAGGGAATTCTCTCGATAGCTTTCATTTAGTTTAAATCCAGTACCCAGGCCGCCTATGTAAACTGTTTGCTAAATGGCCCAGGATGGCCAATCGATCTTATGTCAGCAATGGCCTGTGAACTTGTTCGTCTTGTTTCTGAGTTGGCCCCACTGCAGGGTCTAAGTGCCCTTGTTTGATTGCTTTCCGGAAATAAAATTAAGCATATATGCATGCCTCTGTGACTCGGCCTCTCTGCTAATGTTTGGTCATTCGAGCACAAAGGTACATAAGCCGCAGACATAATTCAGTTCCAAGAGCTGCCTAATGTTACAAAAGCACTTTAACTATGGTGCTTGACAATGGGAAAGGGCATCAGACAAAGGGGGAAGAAATCTTCTTTCTCCTGTAATTGTTACTCCTTTTGTGGCTCGTTTATCTAACTATCTGCTGTGTTACTGCTCTGTGAGTGGGAATGGCAGGAAAAAAATAAAAAAAGGTCACAGGTTGTTTTGAAATGGTTCTTCCATCCTCGTTTATTATCTCATTTGCACATTTTCATTAACGTCAAACTGTTTCTAAGGCTGTCTCAAGATGATCGTTCTCTCGAGGCATTTGCCAGAGCTACGTCTGCTTCATAGGAATTTATAGAGCAAACTTATTTTCAAACGCTACAAAAGAAACTGCCTTCCCACCTATTTTGATAAAAACATGCAGGAATACAGTTGTTGCTGAAAGTCTTCACTTGAAAAGGGTAACTTTTGAATTTTCGTATAAATCTCCAAATAATCCCTCCAACCCTGCTTCCCCATCTCATCCTCAAAAACAGAGCAGGGAAATAATACAATCAATTTCCCCCCTAATCCCTTTAACCAGCCTTGACGACACACACTTAATTTTCTTGAAAATAAAATAGGTGTTTGGGTGGCTGCGAGGGACTGAAACCATTGAAGTCACTGCAGAAGTCTTAAATGGAACAGGCCAAATGGCTTCAGGCTCCAAATGGCCAAACGCCCCAGACGGAAGGAAGAGGCTGGTGACTGCCCTGAGGCATCAGAAACTCTGTGCTGGGGAGAGGGTGGTGGAGCCTTCAATCCTCTCCAGCTTCTCTCTAAGATGATTCTCAGAGCTACCAAGTCTTTCAACCTGCCTAGTAGTTGGGCAATATTTGTTACAATGATATCAGAATTTTTGGAGGGCTTAGACCTAGAGAATTCCATTGGAACTATTCTGGAAATCTCTCCACCTTGAAATGCCTTTCAGATCCCTTAGGCTAATGATTCTCCATCTAGAATCATGTCCCTTGGGGGATCCAGGGAGGGAGAAATGGTCTTCTCTAAGATATCCCCAATACGTCTATGATGGTTAACATTGAGTGTCAACTTGACCGAATTGAAGGATGCAAAGTACGGTTCCTGGGTGTGTCTGTGAGGGTGTTACCAAAGAAGATTAACATTTGAGTCAGTGGACTGGGAGAGACAGACCGATTCTCAGGCCGGGTGGGCACCATCTAATCAGCTGCCAGCACGGCTACAATAAAAGCAGGCAGAAGAATGTGGAAGGACTAGACTGGCTAAGTCTTCCAGCCTTCACCTTTCTCCTGTGCTGAGTGCTCCTGCCCTTGAACATGCGACTCCAAGTTACTCAACTTGAGGACTTTTAGACCTTTAACCACAGATTGAAGGATGCACTGTAGGCTTCCCTACTTTTGAGGTTTTGGGACTCGGACTGGCTTCCTCGCTCCTCAGCTTGCAGATGGCCTATTGTGGGACTTCACCTTGTGATTGTGTGAGAAAATATTCCTTAATAAACTTCTCTTCATATATACATCTACCCTATTAGTTCTGTCCCTCTAGAGAACCCTAACTAATACAATGTCAGAAACGCTCACTGGAGTTATAGAGCTACCTGGATTCAACTCCAAAGGGGGAACTAAAACACATTTTCTTTCTGTTAACTCAAATGGTAGCAACTCAATGTGTTCATGTTGGTTTTCTTACAATCGCAGTTTTCGATTAATAAGAAAATGAGAAAATTATTTCTCGGTAACAGCATCTGGTGTGTAGACAATGTTGTTTAAAATATGGTATCCGAGAGGAAATGAAGATAATGAGGTCTGTGCAGGTGAAAAGTGGGGTGCCACTGGCTTAGGGGTAGGACTCTGCACAGGCTACTAAGCACCAGGTCACTGCTTTTTAATTTAGGTGCCAAAGGAAGGAGCCAAAAAGCAAACACGAGATGCAGAACCCATTTAGAGGCAGATTCCAATCTCTGTTCAATTACCTTTTATGTTTATCTAGGAGAACAAATGGCTGAACATCCTACTGTATGCATGCTCTCAAAAGAGGAGTAAGTTAGATCTCCCTGTTATTTGGGAAGCAATCCTCTTTTGTGTAGAAAATGTGCATGTTAAGATTAGGAAGCCACCCAGGCACTAGGCAGGTGAAACTGTTTGGACCTGGCTGTTTTTCAGTGCTGTTTAAGCGGGAGGTAGCTGGAGCAATCACCCAAACAGCTATGCTTCTACTGTGCCTGGGAGGCTGGCAGGGTCTGGGAGGGATTCATCAATTGTTTCAAACTTTTTTTTTTTTTTTTTTTTAACATTATGGGTTTGGCAAAACCCCACACATACTTTACCAAGTACTTTTTCCCTTCATTTTTAAATCCCATGTGTATTTCAAATGCAATCCGTATGTTACTGATTCATTTACACTTAACTCATCAAAAATGCTGGTTGGGATGAATTAGTTGATGCCCAAGGAGAATTATGGTCTCCTTTTAAAGGAGATGTTAGAAACCTTGTCCCCACCCCACCCCATTTGCCAAAGGCAGTAGTGCAAAGTGAATCAGCCCCCCTGCCCCACCCCCACCACCACCACCACCACCACTGATTTTTAATAACATTAGAAAAGGCAATCCCAAGGAGCACTAAATTTGGGGAAATTCTCTATTCCACTCTCCCTCATTTAAAAATCTTGTGTATTTTAAGGGAAATCTAATCCATATGCCTCTGATTCATTTACACTTAAATCATTAAAATGTTGTTTTGAACAAGCCACTTGGTGAACAGAAATGAGTATGAGCTTTCTTTTATTATTTCTTCCAGCTCTTTTCTGCAAAACAGGAAGTCACATTGGGAAAGCTGAATATCCTCCAAACATTTAAATTTGGTATGATAATTCTTAGGCCACCATGGTTTAGATAAATCTATTTTTGCCAATCCTTGCATGGAACCCAGGGTAGCTATCTGCTTGGAGGGTAGATGTATACTTATAATTGCATGTAATCAACTAAATTGCATGTGCGAGTATGTCACTTCCTTTGAATAATTTGAACTGTGTGTGTGTGTGTGTGTGTGTGTGTGTGTGTGTGTGTGGTGTTTGGAGGTGGGGTGGTGGTGTGATAACAACTCTTTTGGATCCTATATATACCTGGTAGAATGGGATTGAAAAAGAAACTACATGTTGAAAACAGAAGAGAATTTACTTGAAACTCTTTATATATTTGCCAAAAGCATTAATGGGAAACACATTAGATATAGTTTTCATTAACTACAGAGTCATTGAACTAGTATCATCAAGCTCACTGGCAAACTAGCAAATTTTACAGTTTCCTTTTTCTCTATCCTCTGTGATGATAGATGCCAGTGAACTTCACTCTCTTTTTTATCCTTTTTATTTCCCTTCCTGAATCCCATAGTAGCTTATGTTGTGTAAATTCTACCGGGAACACCTCCCTACCCCAGCCTTTTCATTTCACAGAGGAGGAAACAGAAGTCTAAGAGTTAGGGACAATCCATAGAAAATTGGGCTCCTGAAGGCAGGTAGTTTCACCACTTTGCCCTAGTAGTACTTACCAAAAATGAAATGCCTATATGCAGATATTTGGCACAACACATACATTAATCTCTTCCAATCCTTAAAGCAGTCCTAATGTAGTAGCCACTGCTACTTTCCTAGTTCAGATGTGGAAATGGTTATTTTAAGCAACGTTACAGAGGTTGTCAATAGAAGGGTCAGGATGAGCTATCACATGATCTCCCACAGAGGTGCGTAGCATGGTGATTAAAAAGAGGACTGTGAAGTGTGTTTGAGTACTGGCTTCACCATTCAATAGTTGATGATTTTAGGCCTGTTACTTTACCTTTCTGCATCTTTGTTCCCTCAAAAATGGAGATAATTGTACCTATACCACAGACCTGTTGTGAAGATTACATAAGATACTCCATGTCACAGTGTCTAGACATAATAAGCACTCAACAAGTCATACGAACACTCTATATCTCTAATACTTTGGAAATTTCACCAGGGCAAAGCAAAATCTCTACCATTTTATTAATAAAGATGTCAGTTCTAGATTCTGTGGGCCAGTTAATTTGCATGTATCCTGAAGAATTGCCTCTCTACCAGCCCCTTATTCCAAATTCTGCCCAGTGGTAAACAGGCTCCAGGTGCACACAACTCTGTGGCAGAAAACACATGGTGTCACCATCCTCCCAACATGAAACCCAGCATCAAACCCTCACACCTTATGAAAAATGTGAAAGCAAAACTGAGATAATCTAGAGGAGAAAAATAGCATCAGAGCAACCATTTTATAATATTGTCTTTATTTTCACATTGAGATCCTAGTGCTGTCTTTCAAATACAATTTTTAAGCCATAGTAGAAGGTGAACATTTCTAGTTTGGAGCATGGTTCATGAAATTCCTAAAAGTTCACCTAACAGGTAAAGCCATCTGAAGCCCACTAAAATTGTGGAATGAAGATTTCATGGCAAATAAAAATACTATATCACTTTAATAAAATCATCATGTGCAAGTGAACATGGAAAGAAAAAGGAACTGAATTTATAAGTTCTTACCCAGCTCTTCATACTCTGGCTGAAACTGTAAGCCTCCAAGAGAAGAGCCTGTTAGTAGCCCTGTCATCAATCTGCTTCAGAAGCTGGTGTTAGTGTCTAGATCTTTCTCGTATTCTAAGTGGAGTAATGACAGTGAGGCTTCCAGAGCAGCATCTGAATAGGGACAGTGCAAGTAGCTGACAATGTGCTCTTAGAAGGTGTGGTGGTGGGGGGCGGGGGGGGTGGGTCGGAGAGAGGGAAGAGACTTCCCCAGGTAAGAAACCAGCATGTTTCACTTTTGGTTCCAAAATCCTCTCCTGGAGCTCCAAATACTACTTGAAGAAACCTAAGGCAACCTGTTTTCTAGATTGAGGGTGACACACTCTTTAACAATAATTTCTCGACTTGTCCAAAGCAAACTATGGCTTTGGCTGCTTCCACCATGCTAAACACCTGGATGAAGGATGGCGAGGGAGAATCTCCTGAACAGGCCCTGTGCCCTCATTTCCTTGTAGCTTGGAGGGTCAGTGACTGTGAATAAATTGGCAATGGTTCTGAGAGGGCATCATCCTGGGAGAGAAGCTAAGTGTAGTGTGGAGAATGTTGGAAAATGCTCCCACCACCATATCATCTGGGTGTCTGCAGGGCCTGAGCCCATGAGAGTTGCCCTTTTCCAGATGTCTGAGCAAGACAGAGACTGTTAATGTTTAAGGGCCAGTGAATAACCAGCCGCATAGCACATCACATTAATGTGGATCTACTGTTTGCAGTTCCATCTGCAGCCAAAGGCAAGGGGTGAATCCTATAGGTGCTTATGGGCTCCGGGGATTCCAGGGTCTCTGATCATTAACTTAGCCCTCTAGTGTCAGCTTTTCTTAGTATAGAAATGACATCTCTACTCCAAGTACCACTGCATTATCATCTTCATCACCATCACCACCATCATTGACACAAAAACTACTGAGTTCTTACAATACCGGACACCAAACTAAGGACTTTAAAGAACCATTTCATTAATCTATAACCCTTTGAAGTTGGTCCCATCACAATATTGCTATTTATAAATCAATAACCCACACAGTTAAGTGAGTTAAGTGACTTGACTAAGGTCACCAAGATAGCAAATAATAGGTCTAAGACTTGACCTCAAAGCTTGTGATGTTGCAGTTAGGCAATCCAGGTCTAACATGAATGAATCAATGAATGAGTAGACAAATAATTATGAAGATCCATTCTAATTTGACTCACTTTAGTGACTCTTGATAATATTAGCAGATAGTAGTATTTGGTAAGACAGCTAGACTTAGATTTAAATTCCAGATGAGTCACTTTCTAGATGTGTGGCCTTAGGCGGGCAATTATATATCTGAACTTAATTTTCTATCTGTAAAACAGAGGACATTAGCCACTCTGTAGATTAGTTATAAATATTCTTATATATAACAGATAAAGGGCTTGTTTCATAGTTGGTCCTTAATATGGGTTACATACTATTTTCTAACATTTCAAATGTTTATTTTAATTAATCATTGCATGTGACCTAAAGCTATCATTCAGAAAAAGAAAACTTGTCAGGTGGCAGTCTCATTTTCTGCCCCCTCACTTCCTACAGTTCTTATACCTTCAAAATGTGAGAGTCCTCTTCTTCTGTTCTTTACTCCATGTTTCACAAACATAAATAATTATCCACCATGAAGAAGCAAACCCCACACACGACAGCCTCCTTTTATAAGGACAGAGAACTAGACAAGAATAGGCTTTGTCTACCATGAGAAAAATGCCTGAGTTTTAGAGTCTAAAAGAAATATTACATTGTTTTTATTCTGCAATTTGTAAATAATTATTTCCCTCCAAGCTCACAAACAAGGAATTAAAATAAATACTTTCCCATTTCCCAAAAAAATGGCTTGACTGGAGTTTTTGAAAATGTTTTCATTAATCTTTTCTAACTCCTGTGTGGCTATTCTCAGACTAACTCTTACACAGATGATGTACATTGCTAGACAATTATGGAAATCAGAATGGAAATGGTCACTCTTGGGGCAAGATTCAGCTCATGACACATTCTTTCTTCAGGAAAAATTACTATCTCTATATTTTATTTATTCATCAAAATTAAAATAGTGATAGGGTTTTGCCAGGTTGCCTAGGCTGGTCTTGAACTCCTGGTCTCAAGCAATCCTCTTGCCTTGGCCTTCCAAAGTGCTAAGATTACAGGCATGAGCCACTGCATCCAGCCCCAAATTACTATCTCTAATGAGTTTAACCCAGTCTCTACTAAAAATACAAAAATTAGCTGGGCGTGGTGGCGCCTGCCTGTAATCTTAGCTACTTGGAGGCTGAGGCAGGAGAATCCTTGAACCCAGGAGGTGGAGGTTGCAGTGAGCCAAGATTGTGCCACTGCACTCCAGCCTGGGTGACAGTGGGAGACTCCATCTCAAAAAAAAAAAAATTCCTAATATTAGATTGTGGAGGCTTAACCAATAATGATAATATGTAATCACAGTACCTAAACGTTTTAAACTTGATGGTCTTGAATGTCTAACATTTAACAAGCATGTATAAATGCTGTGTGATATATAATAGCTCAGTAAAAAGTTGACCCATTTACAAAGCATGATTGGATTACATTGCCAAACTGACCTTCTTGCTTTGTAAACGGGCCACATTTTCATAGGGTAACATATAGATTAAATTTCCATTAAAAATTAACCACTTCTAAATGTATGCCATTAATTCTGACTTCTTTGTGGGGCCAAGGAAAAGATGGAAATGCAGTATTTTCATTTTTACAGTCTGTTTCTCACAAGGAATATCCCTCCCATACTGCCTGAGTCTAAAGAGAGTAGTGATTATCTTTTGTTGGAGTGGGGGCAAACCTCTGTGCTTAGGGGACTGTGTTGGCAGAGAGTAGGATAAACCCTACTCCTAGGTGTGTGGGGCTGTGTTATGCCTCAAAATAGGGAGGAACCTGAGAAAAGCTGAGACTTACTTCTTACTCTATCCCCTCTGCACCCCAAGCCACCAATGTTCTTTCCAGTATATTTGAGGGCCCCTGGTTCAAGGACTGTGGAGACAGAACCATCAGTACCGTCTCCTTCAAAACACCATCAACACAGGGTTACATAAAAGAGAATTGTCTGAGAGGCGCAAGGCCATGGTCAAGGCTGGTTTAGAGTGGAGGAATTCCTTCCTTGGCTACCTTTGTCCCCCACATTCAGTCCTTTCTTTACGGGTTCATTGTCTCATTGCTCACTCTTTCTCTCTTGGACCTTCTCCGACAGCAGCCATTTAAGCCTTAGTGTTAACGGATTTCAGAGGCCAGACTGGTCTGATGGCTGGAGGTGGGGATGCGCAGAAAGGAGTGAAAGAGCAGAGTTCTTTGTGTCTGAGGGGTTGCCATATATTTGCAGCCATGGCTACAGAATTAGATTTCTCTGTCCCAGAGCACAAGTCCTTCACTCCTTCATCAGTCTCCTTCCTCACTACCCCTTCTTCCTAGGGATCTGGGGCCCATGTTCACGGTATTCTCGCTTGATCTCTACTCTACCTCTGCATTGTGAAAGTTTCATCCAAGAGGGGCTGAGGTCAATGCAACCTGGATGAAGGGCTTTTTCAAAGCTCCCTGGTGATTCTGATGTGCAGTATGTGGTTGAGAAGCTTTGCCATGAATCAGAAAGAAAGGAATCAGAAAGATGACCCTTGTTTCTTTCCAAGAACCAGCATGAATGCTAGAAAAGTTAGACTGCTGGCAATGCCAGAGGAAAGCAGATATGGAGAGAGAACCAAGAGAAAGGACATCCTGGGACATCCTGGCTATGGAAAAGAAGCATAGTCATTCACATAAACTGGTGACCCTGGACAACTAACCGCCCTTAGATAATGAAAGGTACACACAGACAGTGTCAACAGGGCAGCTTTGTTGTAACTTTCAATGCATAAAAACACTATGATTCATCTACACTTAGGCTCCCTTTGGCCATGTAACTATCTCATTGTTATACTTTTAAAATTAGTAAAAACATTCACACCTTACCCTCTCTTGGCACTCTAGTACTCCAGAATAGTATAAATCACCAATTACCTGGGATAATGGTGAGGATGGGGCAGATGGGGCGGAGGATTGTTTTATTTGCCTTTGCTCCCTAGGCATTTTGTGATGCATGTTCTGGTGAAACATTAATTTTCATAAAAGACTACTGGGGTCAGCATTAGAAAAATTTCAGCAATACTGAATGTCTGTTCTCTAGATTCTGGACAGAGTATATGACCTTTATAACCTTGAATGTTTCATGTCACCATCCTTACTAAAAATGCAGTTTAAAGAGATAATAAATAGGGCTTCCACAGAAGATATGAAGATACATATATAAATACCCAGAATACAATGTCTGGGCATACTCCAAGAGCCCAATCAAAGCAAATCCTTTATTATTGCTCTAGGCGATGTAGGTGTTATCCCAGATATCCCCGAACGAAGCTGGGCCCTCAGTGAGCTGTACACCTAGACTCATAACATTCTGGCCTTTTTTTGAGACACGGTCTTACTCTGTCACCCAGGCTGGAGTGGAGAGATCTCGGCTCACTGCAACCTCTGCCTCCCAGGTTCAAGTGATTATCTCATGCTTTGGCCTCCTGAATAGCTGGGATTAGAGGCACATGCCATCATGCCCTGCTAAGTTTTGTATTTTTAGTAGAGATGGGATTTCACCATATTGGCCAGGTTGGTCTCAAACTCAAGTGATCTGTTTACCTTGGCCTCCCAAAGTGCTGGGATTATAGGCGTGAGCCACTGTGCCTGGCCTGGCCTCTTGTCCAGATGTTTTTCACTATCCAGTTAAATTTATTGTTCTGAGTATTTATTAGGTATCAGGCATTAAAATGAGTATTTTATACCAGTGATTTTTCCTAATTACCTAATTTAATCCTATTAATAACAACACAAAATAAGGATTGTATTTTATAGAAGAAATCGAAGGTCAAAGAGGAATCATTTTGCCCAAGATCACATGTAACTAAAAAATGGAAGACCTAGAATTAAAATCAAGTCTGAGACCAAAACCCATTCTTTCTTCCACACTAACTTGTCTTCTTCTTAAAACTGTATCCTGAAATATCGCCTCTCTGCCAGCCCCTTTTCCAAATTCTGCCCAGTGGTAAACAGAATCCAGGTGTACACAGGTCTGTGGCAGATGGAGGGCTTTTTCAAAGCGATCTCAGCTCTCTGCAACCTCTGCCTCCTGGGTTCAAGTGATTTTCATCCCTCAGTCTCCCCAGTAGGTAGGATTACAGGCATGTGCCACCATGCCTGGCTAATTTTTTGTATTTTTAGTAGAGACAGAGATTTTGCCATGTTTGTCAGGCCGGTCTTGAACTCCTGGCTTCCAGTGATCCACCCACTTTGGCCTCCCAAAGCCCTGGGTTTATTGGCATGAGCTACTAGGGTGGGCCTTCAGAAGCACTTTTTCTACGTGACAGTTGAAACATTATTTTGTACCATTGCAAAGCTATGCATAGCTGTTAGGTTAAAGGAGACCAATGAAAGAAATACTAAGTAATACAATTTGGCTTTCTTTGGGAAAAAATGACCAATCTTTATTTTGTTGTTAACAAGATTATATCTGGCTCTGTGGTAAGCAGTTTAAACTTGTTTCTGGAAAGAGGTGAGGTATAAATACATTCAATAAATAAAATGATGTGACAGGTTTAGCTTGCCCTCCAACTTTCCTGCATGGGAAAAAATGTCCAAATTGTTGAAAAGTAATAAAGTTTTCAGATGATAATCAATGATAGTTATACTATTAAATACACAGTCATACATAATGGTCTACTATACTGAGAAGGGAAACCTTGGGCTACATACCATATTTCCTAATCAACTGTTGGCTTGCTCAAGACAATTAACTCTTGAGGGTACCCTTTTCCCATCACTTAAGAAGAGCTGTGATATGATGTATAGATCTAGTTTGTGTGGCTTATTCCAACCAGATGCGTTAAGAAAAAATACTCTGTGTGCAGAAATTGGTATTGATTTATTATTTTCAATGTTAATATCAAGCTCCCTTGGTTAATGCTATAATAATTATGTTTTTATTTTTGGACAGGAACATGTCAATTAAAGAAGGATAAATTCTTGGCAAGTACGCCCTCACTTTCCCCTACTGTGCCTATGGCAGACATGACGAAACAACTCTGCCCTTCTTTTTCAATAGCTGCGCTGTGGCTTCAGGATAATTTGAACCAGTTTCAGTTGGTTGTAGTTCTCATGTAAGATGAAGCTTATTTGCCAAGCATTTTGGAGTAGGCAAAATATAGGCAAGGAGGGTCTTTGGAATGTTTTAAGTAGGTATATCTCAACACTGGATTCTAAATAAAGAGTAAAACTTGTTTTTTGAACTCCAAGTTTTCAAAGGAAATGGAGAAGGGAGTATCCTTGGGTTATTGCTGTCTTTCATGCTCCATTTTTTAATGAGAAAATGGGCCTCTGTTTCTATGGATATGCTGGGGGTGATTGTGTCAAGGGGAGTCCAAGCAAGTGGGGCTCCAATGTCATTACCTTTGTTTCAAACGCTGTATAAACATGTACAGTAAGACCATTCCACAGAAGTCTGGTTTTGTTTTTTTTTGTTGTTTTTTTTTCCTTGAAATTAATGCTAACAATGGTGCAGCAGAAAATCCAGAAGCCCTGGAAACTGCCCCAGTGTCTACATCTCCATAAGTGAGGTGGTGCAGGTGGCTTTCCATGTGGGAAAAAGTGAAATCCTCTCCTAATTTACCTTCCTATGAAAAGCCAACAGATCCACAGCACTGAACAATCTACCATTTCCCACTGATGTCTCACGACCTCCATTTTTGTTTACCAGGGCCCTCTATGGGTCCGCTTCTGAGATCCCTATCCTAGTTCAGCATCCCTGCGGCAATACATACCACTTTAATCGCTGCAACTTAGTAAGTCTGTCTATTCATGGCAAGGTTGCCCAGCCTGTATTATTTTCAAAATTGTCTTGGCTATTCTAGGACTTTTGTTCTTCCATATGGAGTTTAGAATCAGTTTGTCAAGTCCTGTGAAGTCCTGTTGGGAGTTTGACTGGATTTCCTTTGAATTTACAGATGATAAGTTAATTGAAATTTTTATAATTTTGAGACTTATAATCTGACCATTAATTTGGATTCACTTTTATGTCTTCCAACAGAATTCTCTTAGGAAAATCTCAAAGGTTAGGATGATCTTAGCTACAGGTAAATTACTTGCTGAATGAATACCCTGAGCTGTTTTAACCAGACTGTAGGTGACCTGGAACTTTTCAGCTCTATTCTATGCTGTTTCCACACAGGAGTGTTCTCCTCACCACCGCCCCTGTGTCCTTTGGTCCGAGTCACGGATTAAGTTTGATTGCTCACAATGTGAACTTACTGGATAATGGACCAGTAAGTTTTGGCTGTCTTCCCTTTTGTGGCTCACTTCCCTACTCTTTTACTCATGTTTCCTGGGATGGCCTCCTAATAAACCACATGTACTTTCATCCTTCCCCTAGGGTCTGCTTCTGGGGAAACCGTGACAAGTGTTAAATAGATTTCCAAACCAAATGTAATAAAATCTAATTCTCAGAGCCTAGAAGCAAAACCTCCATTAATGGCAATCTCTGGGTAGAGTCATTCCTGGGCAGAAGTTAGGCTTTGGGGTCTGGTAGATGCTTAAATTCCAGCTCCTCTACTCATACTACATGGCCTTGATTCACCTCTGCCTTCCACTTACATGAAAATAGTAATGTAAAGCTCTTAATATTGTTCTGATCATTAAATGATGTGTAAAGTCTTACATTCATTCAATAGATACTTAACCAGGCATAACGTACATTAGGAACATAGTTAAGTAACTGGCACAGACTGTTGCATAATAAATGGAAACTATGGGATTGTGTACACTAATGAATGAGAGGTAGAACAAACTTTGGGGAACTTGTGACAGCCGCAATACTTGGTAGTAGAGGGACACACATCTGCCAGAGAAGACTCTGTTACCTCTTCTCTCTGTAGGTGCATGCACCAAGGCTTCTCATACTCTGTATCATGAGGTGAGCCTCTGAGGGCAGAGGCTGGGTTCCAGTACGCAGTGTATTAACTTGACCTTGTTAACGTCCCTAAGAACATCTGTGGGATGGTGATCATGACATCTACCTAAAGGATTATGGTGAAGAGTCAATCACATAACAGACCAAAAGTCCAGGCTCTAGCAACATTACTTCTCTTAATCTCCCTTCCTGAAGATCTCTTGATTGTTGACTATGAAGTAAATTGCATACTTTTCTTCTAAAATGATCATGTATTACATTCAAATGTTGTTCAGATAAATCTGATTGGAAGACACTGCTCTGTCAAATTCTTCTCCAGAATTAACAGTAGTTAAAACAATATTGCTTTTTATACATTTAATATAGGCAACAAACAGGACCCTGCTACCCACTGTCTAAGCAATTTTCTAGAATGGGGCTTTGAAGAAAACATGCCAAGGTCAAGTGAGAAGTCTGGGGAAATGTAAGAATTTTGTTTAGTTCTAATAAACAGTTTTAAGAAGAAGACAAGTTAGTGTGGAAGAAAGAATGGGTTTTGGTCTCAGACTTGATTTTAATTCTAGGTCTTCCATTTTTTAGTTACACGTGATCTTGGGCAAAATGATTCCTCTTTGACCTTCGATTTCTTCTATAAAATACAATCCTTATTTTGTGGTGTTATTAATAGGATTAAATCAGGTAATTAGGAAAAATCACTGGTATAAAATACTCATTTTAATGCCTGGTACCTAATTAATACTCAGAACAATAAATTTCTACTATGTAGCTACTCGTATAACTCTGAAGTATTTACCTTAGTTTTGTTTGTTGATTTGTTTGTTTTTACCTAGGGTTGTTAGTCTAAGGCCTGAAATATCCGTGAAAAATCTGTGTCTTACTTCCAATACATGTGGTGCTCAAGTTTTAAAAGTTTAACTTTCAAGTTACCTGCATTTTTGTATATTATACATTTAAATCTTTCAATTTCCTGTGTCAAATTCAGACTTGTACCTTAGCTTATCAAAGAACCATTTCAGGTTTTCTTTATGTGATGCTGCTTGCCAATCAGATTTCACGGGAATGCCAATGTTTTCTGCAAAGCAGCATTTATTTGTCAATTATCTGAGTAGCTTATTGTATTTTCTCTTATTTTATAAAAATAAACGGAAAATGAAAAAAAGTGGTAGATAGGATTCCAATAACAAGCACAGATTTAAGAAGGAAACCATTTTAATGTTGAAAGCAATAGATCTTTAACTTTGGCTTGATGTTCTTTTGACATAAGCTGGTTAACTGTGTTTTCTGGTAAAGAAAAATTAAACAGAACTCTAGAATAAGTAATTGATGCTTGAAGCTTGTGCATAAAAGGCAAGATGTAACTGGGAATTTTATAATGCTTTTTCAGTTCTCTGAATAGAAACTCCCTTAGAACATGCATGACTAACCTTTAACATTCATGTACTAGATTATAACATAATTGTTAGTTATGTATTATATACATCAAAGGAAAGGACCTGTGTTTTCTTAAAGTCGAATTGAAAGTGTGAAGTTTCTTTGTTTTTTTATAGAATTGTAACAACTCACGTGATAACACTGATGGAATCAGCCACATCAAAGTTCTGATTGGCAATTTCCTGTTTTGATTAATAAAAATGATAACATTTATTGTTAATTACCTATTTACTTACTAGGCTAAGTCCTTCAAGGCATGTGCTCCACCAGGGGAAAAAACATTATAAAAGGAGTTTGTAAAGAAAATACTAAGAAAAGTCTAGAAACCAAATAGTTCCAACACACATAGCTTGAGCTGGAGTCATTACCTCAGTTACAAAAGTGGGTCAATGGCTAATAGTGTAATGTATCTTTTAGGGACTTCTTATATTTGAACAGATTATTTTCTTTTTTTCACATAAGGGAAAAGAGCATATTATTTTCTGAAGAGACGAACAGTTAGAAGGTCTCGGTTCAACCCTCACTAAGCCTCTGCTCATGATACTACACTTGATCACAGCCAAAAGGCCGAGAAGTGATTGCCCATAATGCAATGAGTTAGGTTTGCTCCAAACAAGCAAATTAGGAAGAAGACCCCTGAGTAGCAGATATCTCAAGTTATATTTCTGATGCTGTTTGGAATCACACTTCAACTCCTACTGACTGATCTGATTGGAGGCAGTGGTGGTGCGGAACTACAGAAAGGAGCAACTCTGATTGCAGGTGCGTGATTCGGGAAAAAGTGTATGTATGTGTCTATAAAGAGACGCTATCTTCTAACAGGCAGGGCCATTTTAACTTGATTCAGGGGAAAGAGACCCATCTGCTTTTTCCTCTGACCTTTTGGTAGATTAATGCTACCTGTCTTTGTCTTCTTTTTAAATACATTGTAACAAAGCTCGCCTATTAAAAGAATCCATAAAACATGACTTAGTACTATAACAAAGCTACAAAAACCAATTACCAGCAGGGCTCCTGCAGGTCTGTGTTGAAATATCAAAGAACAATTCTTCAGTTTCCTTAGAAAAGTGCTTTTTCCTTGATAGTGCCTCCTAGCTTCTACTTCTGTTTCATCTTCATTTTAATTACATAATTAAAAAGACTAGAATGTTTCTCCTTTAAAACAGTGGTAAATGAAATTGTATCCAGTTAAAACAGTATTACTTTAAGTGTTTGCTATCAGCTTTTAAAATGTTACTGATGGAATTTTAGAATTGCTGTCAACTCACAGTTCATGTGGGATTTAGGCTTTAAAGTTAGCATGTTAGGTGAAAATAATCAATTGTCAAAATTAGCAGTGAAATTTCATTAAATCACCCATAAAGTACACCATGGAACCATCTTTCAATCAGTCCAGCAGCAGTGTGGCAGAAAGGATCACTGGTGAGAACCAGATAAAGTTTTCTTCTGTTTAAGTGCCATGATGTTAGAACAAACAAACAAACAGGAAAAAACCCTCTAAATACTAGAATCACTGTCTACTTGATGAGCCCTTTATGAGAGTTACAAAAGGGCAGGGAATGAATTACCTGAGGAACCACAACTTCAGACCTTCCACTGACTGCTGTGTTTGGTGAAGGATCATTGTGTGGAAAGGCATGTAACATTTATCACACGGTTTAGCTTTTTATGTTTTCCAGAATGATATATAGTTACATTTGCCTATTGTGGAAATAGACTATTGAATATAAAGAATTTGAAATACAAATAGGGGTTTTTTTTTTTTGGAGCTATATCCAGCAAATTTCAAGGGGCTACAGACAAGCAAGCAATGTGTGATTCATATATTCAATATTATTGAAAGCCTCTTTTGGGAAACACATGTTGAAATTAGAAAAACCTTAATTACAAAGACTAAGGAAATATGTTGAAATTTGAATGAAACAAAAAAAATGAGCCATCTGAGTGATCCTTGTCTAAATTAAACCCTCCCAAACACAACGTAGTGCCTTAAATTGTCTATTTTACTGAGGAGCAAAGTGGGACAAGCTTCAGAGAGCCACAGTGGGAATTCTAGGAAGCTTGGTCTCTTTACGCTCCATTCCCTGCTGGTACTCTTGTTAATAAGCATAGCTCTAACTGCTCTACCAAGGTCATCTGGACCCAGCAATGCTCGTTCCTTATCTGCTGGCTGTGCAGCCTGCCTGGATTCATGAAATGATGCAGCATATCGTTTCAAGCATAAAAATAAAAAAAAACATAGAGATGAATGGTAATGTCTCTCACTCATCCAGGTTTCTCATACCTTGGTATTGAGAAAACCCTTCTGAGCTGAGTAATTCCATTCCCTCCTTTGGCTGCTGGACCTTCAGAGTTGAAGCTTGGGAAGTTCATGATGCAATAACTTTGAGTCATGGAGCCAGCTTCTTCTGGGCATGTGACTTTGGATACCAGCACACAGGGAATGCTATGTCAAATCCTACTGAGGAAATACTCCCTTAGAGCTACTCTGCTCTATCTTCACTTTACCTTTTCCACTGGAATATAAGCTCCTTAAGGGAATAGGCATTGTTCGTCTTTTTATTGACTTCACCTAGCACAGTGTCTGACAAATAGCACATGCTTGATAACATATTCTTAAAATTAATGTGTTGAAGTTTACAAAATATGAGTAGAGAAAGAAAGCTCATCACTTACACAGTATTTTACAGTTACCACTCCTTTTCTGCCATATGCCACATTCTGTGGATGCCACTCAGAACTTCCCTCCAAACAGCAGCCTATCTCCTCCTTCCTGCTTTCCTAGCGACCACCTCCACTCCCCCACCCTGATATTTCATGATGGTCTGTGGTTGAATTAGGGCCAACTGCCTTCTCCACCCCAGTACAATGAAGTTTCATTTTACTAAAAATGTCTTCGAAAGCCCAGAACTACAGAACATGATAATTATATAGATTTCAAAGTTTAATCAAAAACCTAAGATTCTTGAAACACTAATTAGTGTGTTTGGAGATTAAAACTTTAATTCTAGATTTAAAATGCATATGTGTGTGTGTATACATAATTTGATAGATTACAAGTTAAACTGAAAAATAAGGAGATAAACAGGGGATGGGATGGGGATGCAGCTGAATCCCTTAGCCACCTGTGCTTCAGTCTGGAATGAGGACTAGGAAGGACTAGAATCAGGGAGGGCTAGGAGTTTAGCACCTGTAGTTTACTGCAAATTAAAAATGCTTCATATTAAGTAGACGTCTGAAGATGGGCTTCCTATTTGAAATCAGGAGTTAATGTGGCTCTCCTTAGTTTGTCAAAGGAGACAGAAAAAGGTCGCTGTCCTTGGGACTATTAAGTTGTGGCCCAGGAAGGCTGGGAACACTGGCTTTACCTTACAAGCAGCAACTGAGCCAAACTATCACTAGCTTGGAAGGTTGGGTGTTGGATATTCCCAATATCACTGTGGAGCAGGAACATAATTCCCTATTAAAGGTATGGTTGGACTGCGAGTCTTGGGTGAGGCCCTTAGTAGGGGCAAAGCCCTTTAGATAAGGAGGATTAAGGAGAGTGAGATGGAGGGAGGAAGAGAAAAGAGAAAAGTCTCAAAGAAAATAAGATATTCATGAAATTCCCAAAGCACAAAAAAATTCAATGCTAAATAAATGTAAAAAAGAATATAATGACACCCACAACAACAACAGGAAATTACAGACTATTCTCACAAGTGAACATAAATGAGA
Source organism: Ateles fusciceps (assembly GCA_036589455.1). Lineage (NCBI taxonomy): Eukaryota > Metazoa > Chordata > Mammalia > Primates > Atelidae > Ateles > Ateles fusciceps. The sequence goes on from JAZHEH010001386.1 coordinate 5,072,057, forward strand.
ACAATTGAATGGAACATTTGCAAACTGTATAGCAATGTATTTTTAAAAGCACTACCAAGTAGAGTTTATGCCAAGAATGCAATAATAGTTTAACATCAGAAAATCTATGAATATTTCACATGAAAAGATCAAAAGAACAAAACCATAGCATAATCTCCATAGAGGCAGAAAAATATTTGATAAAATTAAATACACAATCATAGTCCTTTTTTTTTTAAGAAAAATCCTTGTAAACAAGCAATAAAACTTTTTCTTAACCTAACATACATATGGTTTTTCTTAACAAAAAACCATACAGCACATATTATTTATTCCTAACTGTGAAATTTTAAATAAATTATTAATAAAGTCAGAGACAAGTCAAGAATGGCTATCATCATCCTGGTATTCAACATGAATTGAAGACCCAAGGCAACGCAATAAAACCAAAAAAATCAGAGGCTCAAGAATTAGAAATCGCGATACAAAATTATTCTTATTTACAGGTATGTGATTGTAGACAATCTTTGAATAATCTACAGAGATACCATTAAAAAATTAGAGATACTAGTTGTGTTGCTGGATTAAAAATCAAACATGAAAATAAACTGTATTCCTAGACAGCAAAAAAAACTATTTTTAAGAAGTATAGAATAAAGGTAATTCACATAAAAAAACTATACTAATAACTACACCAAAAGATGTTTAACTATTATGTAGAGTTCATAAAAAGTTTATAAAGAGATTGAATATGTTATACAATATGTCATACCCATGGATGGAATAGTATAGTATAAGAAAGATGCCAATTCTCCTGAATATAAATTCAATACAATTTCATCGAAATTCTTATAGTGAATTTTGTGGAAATTGATAGACCAATCTTAAAAGTCATACAAGAAATTAAAAGACTGAGAAGATCTAGATAATATTGAAGAAAAAGATCTAGGTACAGAACCTTGTCCTATCAGCTGCTAAAAATTACGGCAGTCCTACCTTACAGTTTCATTTTCTGTGGTTTAAGTTACTGGTGGTCAAACATTATCCAAAACTATTAAGTGAAAAATTCCAGAAATAAACAACTGGTAAGTTTTAAATGGTGCACCATTCTGAGTATGGTGATGAAGTCTCACACCATCCCACTTTGTTCCAGATGGGCATGAATCTTCCCTCTGTCCAACATATCCATGCTGAATATGCTACCTGCCCCTTAGTCACTTAGTAGCCATCTTGGTGATAAAATTGATTGTCATGGTATCCATGGTATTACAGTACTTATGTTTATAATCCTTATTTTACATAATAATGGCCCCAAAATTCAAGAGTACTAATACTGGCATATTGTTTTAATTCTTCTATTTTATTAGTAATTATTATTAATCTCTTACTGTGCCTAAGTGATAAATTAAACTTTATCATAGGTATGTATGCACCGGAAAAGACGTATATATAGTATAGGTTTTGGTAATTTTTGCAGTTTCAAGCATCCACTAGGGGTCTTGCAACTTACTCCTCATGGATAAGGAGAGATTGCTATAATTTAATGCTACAGTATTTTAAGAGAATGTGGCTTTGGGTCAGAGAATGATCAATAGGCGATTCAAATAGAGTAGATTCCTTAGAAACAGATCCCGAGATATGCAAAGCAAGTTCACGATAGAGATAGCATAGCAATTCCATGGGGAAATCATGGGCTATTTATTTATTTGTTATATCGTGCTGGGTCAGTTGATTTTCCATAAGAAAAATATAAAGTTAGACCCCAACTTCATAGCATACAAAATATAACTTTCTTTTCTTCTTTTCAAAACTTTTATTTTTATTATTATTTTTTATTTTTAGAACAGAGTCTCACTCCGTTGGTCAAGTTGGAATGCAGTGGTGCAATCATAGCTCACTGCAAACTTGAACTCCTGGGTTCAAGCAATCCTCCTGTTTCAGCCTCTGGAAAATATAACTTTTATATGGATAAAAAACACAAATGTAAAAGCAAAACTAAAACTTTTGTAACAATGTACAGAAGCATATCTTTATGTCTTTAAGGTAGGATATTTAAAAAGTCTTAAAAATCTTGAAAATATAGATTATGTTAGAATTTAAATGTATCTATAATTAAAATTATTCTACAAAAAGTTAAAAAACAGGACATATAACAGAGTTGGAAAAGATATTTGGATATAACATACAATAGATTAGTAAATGGAAAAGATAATTATACAAAACCATAAAAACAGTAACTCATTAAAAATAATAAAATATATGAATAAGCAATTTACAAAAATGTGAACAAGAAACATATTAAAAGATGCTTAATTTCAATAGAAATTAGAGAATTAAAAACTGTAAAAATGAGACACCATTTTACTCCCATCCTATGGAAAAAATTTTTGAGATCTGAAAATAACCCATGTTGGCAAAGATTTGGGGAAACAGAAACTTACATGACCTGCTCACTGGGATGTAAACTGGCCAACCTTAGGAATGTATGTTGGTAACTGGTAATATTAATGATATATACACCTTATAATATCTGGTAATATCAATGAGCTATGTATCTTATAATCCAATCAGTTTACTTCTGGGTATCCTGGAGAAAATTCTGCCCAGGTGCATAAGGCTACAAGGATAATCACTGCAGTATTTTTTTATAGCAAAAATTGGCAACAACCTAACTGTTTACCAATAGAATGAATGAATGAATGAATGAATAAAAATAGCAATATATTCATGCCATGGAATACTATCTAGTGTTAAAGGAGCAAATCGTACCCACATGTCCATTTGGATAAATCTCAAAAACATAACGTTGACTGAAAAAAAAACAAAACCAGAATAGTACATATTGGTATCATTTACGAAACAATGATAGATGTTGCTCACTAATAGAGAAAAACAAGGATAAACACACAGGACTGTGATTTTTTTGTTGGAGAATGATAGAGCAGAATCAGATCAGGAAAGGGGGCATACGAAGATTTAATTATATTTAAAATAATTTATTTCTTTAAAATCCATAAAAATCTGAACGAAAAAGTGATGTGCTCAAATTAGTTAAATGTGAGTGACAGAACATGGGTACTCATTGTATTATTTTCCTGTATGTTTGAAATATTTCATAACACTTTTTCTTTTTAGTGAAAGAGCCTATGAATATGAAAATAAAAATGTCAATCATTATGTTTTTCCATTCACAGTTCCCTAATGTGTAAGCTGTCCTTGCCCATAGTCCTTGATGCTCCTCTGATCCTATCCCTTCCCATAATTCTGTTGGAGTCACATCTAATGGACCCAGAAGTGTTTCAATCTGAGGAATCCCATTTGTATGCTGACCAGTAGCCTGCCAAAGAAAAAAGACTTGAACCATGTGAATTTTTTTCTTTGGAGGCTAGAATCCACGTGGATTTCCCAAGTGGAAAGAGGAGCTAAAATGTCTACTCCTCGATGCCTGTGGCTGCCATTTTGGGACATACGCAATCTGGAGAGTAAATGATTGGCCTGGTCAATAGAGGTAGGTGATACCATGAGGACCCAGAGAGAAGGGAGCAACTATGATCCCTTTTTTAAAAATATGTATTTTAGCTTTTAAAAAGTTCATACATTTAAAAAGTTGTACACATTCATGGAGTGAAAGTGGTATTTTGATACGTGCATACAATGTTGTAATGATCAAATCAGGGTAACTGGGATATCCATCACCTCAAACACTTCTCCTTATGTTGGGAACACTCCAGTTGTTAGCTTATGGCTATTTTGAACTATTGCACCATATTATTGTGAACCACCTTTCTCTACTTCACTATTGAACACTAGATCTTTTCCCTTCCATCTAACTGTATTTTTGTACCCATTAACCAACCTCTCTCCATTTCTTATGAAACTCTGCAGTTAGGTTATCATAAGATCCAACTAAACTTTTTTTTTCTATTTGTGGATTTCATTAAATATCTACATCTTACAATCCTCTCCGCCCATTCTCTTTAACTTCTGACTCTTGGAGTCTAAACAATTGTTTAGAAAAGATAGAATGATGCAATATTTGAGTCGTAATCAATACTAAAGATGAAAACATTTTAATGGCAAGGATAGTAGAAACTGCCTGCTGAAGACTTAGGAGATTGTCTCTGATCTTTGACAAAACTCTAAAACAGATTTTTTAAAAAACTGCAACTTGAGAAAAAAGTTAATATTCACAGATCAGATGGTGTAGGTGTATAGCCTTATTTCTAGGCTCTTTACTCCGTTCCATTGGTCTATGTGTCTGTTTTTGTGCCAGTACCATACTATTTTGGTTACTGTATCCCTGTATTATAGTTTGAAGTTGGGTAACGTGATGACTCCAGCTTTGTTCTTTCTGCTTAGGATTGCTTTAGCTATTCAGACTCTTTTTTGGTTCCATATGAATTCTGAAATTGTTTTTTCTAATTCTGTGAAAAATGCCATTGGTAGTTATCTAGGAATAGCATTGAATCCGTAAATCATTTTAGGCAGTATGGCCATTTTAATGATATTGATTCTTCCTATCCATGAGCGTGGAATATTTTTTGCAGCACTATTCAGAATAGTAAAGATACAGAATCAACCTAAATGCCCATGAATGACAGATTAGATAAAGAAACTGTGGTACATATATACCATAGAATACTATGCAATCATAAAAAACGATGATGTCTTTTGTGGGAACGTGGATGGAGCCGGAGGTTATTATCCTTAGCAAGCTAATGCAAGAATAGAAAACCAAAGACATCAGGTTCTCACTTGTTAGTATGCGCTAAATGATGAGAACTCGTGGACACAAAGAGGGGAACAACAGACATTGGGACCTACTTGAGGGTGGAGGGTGGGAGGAGAGAGAGGATCAGAAAAAATAACTATTGGGCACTAGGTTTAGTACCTGAGTGACAAAATAATCTGTACAACAAATTCCTGTGACATAATTTTACCTATATAACAAACCTTCGCATGTACCCATTAACCTAAAATAAAAGCTAAAAAAACAAAAACCTCAAGGAAATAATTGCTAAAAATATAATTTATTCCTAATTATTCCTAGTTAAAATGTCAATTTATTTCATTTAAATCCCAAATTAAAATGTAATTTAAATTCCTAATTAAAACATAAAATTATTCCTACTAAAAACATCATTTATTCCTAATTATTCCTAATTATTTTGATGCATTTTAAATTACCTGTGCTTTTTAGTTTATTTGCATGTTTTGTATCTGTATGGTATGAATACCATATAAAGGTTTGTTACTACACATCTTCCTAATTACACATTTAGTGACATCATGTTGTAACTTGAAAATGGCCATGGCAAGAGCAGTTACACTATAGTAATTGGCAAATGGTACCAACCAGGTCTTGATTTATTGTTTTGTTGACTGTCTAGGTTTAAGAAAGTGATGAGAATGTTAATAATGCAGATTAAACAAAAAGGAATGTTTTGTCTATAGCTGTCATATTGTGAATAATACGGAAATTTGAGGAAATATTCAACTATATTCAAAACTATTATCCAATTTATCAAAGAAGTTCATATTATTGATGAAGAGTGGACCTGTGATGTATGTATCTTTTTTGTTTTATTTTTGTCTTACTCATTTATACACACACACACACACACACACACACATATAAATATCAACCATATTTTACATGGAAACTATATTCATTCATCAATCATAATTTTGTTTCACATCTATTATATCAGTAAAAGTCATAATATATATTGTATATTAGGCATATAATATACACACACAGACACACAGGCAAACATATACATCTTTTCACATGCCTCCTTTAAGGATCACATAAAATTACACAGGGACTGGAGTTGCTGTAGACAGAAAAAATTAGGCTAGTAATTCAGTAATTCTGGAAAATTGGACATGATTAGGAGAGAAGAGGTAAATGAAAAAATAAAAAAGAACAAAACAGCCCAAGGTGAGATTCTGTTATATAAAGCAGAGAAAGAATGGTAAAATTTTTGAGTTGTTACTCAAAATGAGAAATTTGGGTAAAGAAGATCTTGAGAATATCTTGCTGTGTAATGTAACATAATTTCCCTTTGAAGGACTTTAGTAAAACTTTACATTGTTGTCATCTTTTTAGATGTTTTAATTTTTCATTTTTGAATGTATGTCTGAGCTTAAATGGCCCATCAAGCAGTCAGCTATATTCAGATCACACTAGCATTGTGATAATAAAATTAGCAGTATAAGTCAATATGAGTTTACTATGAACAAGTTATGCCAAAGTTGTTTTTTGCTCCTCTTAGGATTGGGTGGTTATATTTGCATATATTGAAAATAATAACAAAAGCAACAACAATACAACTATTACTATTATTTTTATATTACCAGTATTTTTTCCTATATTCTTCACATGTAATTGGAGCATGCATCTACATGCCTCACAAAAACTTTATGAGGCAGATACAAATAATTTATTATCACATTTGTCAGGAACAGACCCAGAGAGGTGATCTAATTTGTTCCAAAGCACATAACCAGTAAAGTCTAGCAAGATTAGAATTCAGACTATCTAGCCCTTGAGGTGGCACTATTAGTTAACTCTATAATGCTACAAAATTGCCAAGCATTAGCAGTATAGTGTCTTGTAAGTATTTATCTTAGTTTCTAGAGGGCACAGACATCAGTCTAAAGATAGGTCCCAGGTGTTGGAAAGTTACTTTGTATTTTATTCTTTTGGTTGATTTAATATAAGCATTTACTGAGCATCTGGTTGTTTAAGAGAATATCACAGACATTTCAGGAGAGACAAAGATGAACCAAACATGGTTCCACCTCTGAGGGGGTTAAAATTCAGATATTCACTGTCTTTACCAGCCTCTTGAATGGATCTAAGAGGCAGAACAAACTGGCAAATGATTTAAAATAATTCAAATTCAGAAAACTCCTAGCAGTTTTTACTTATATTCTGAAATTACTAAGTGTTGCAGGGATAAATGTATTTTGCATCATATTGAAAACCAAGTGCAAAGATACATGACTGGAAAATCTGTTTTTGTAGCAGCTTTTGTATCTAGAGGTTTTAGATTAATCTCAGGACTAAAGTGCCATTAAAATTTTTGATGTGCTCTTAGTTATTGTAATAAAACTCACACCGGAATGAGAATTTCTTTTTGGTTTTGTTTTTTCTAGAAACTCTCTACTGGTCAGTCATCTCAGCAGTATTCTTTTCAGTTCAGGCTGTAACATTTTGAAAGGAGCACTGAAAAATGCAACTGGGATAAATGGAAAAGGATAACTAAACCAAGTCATATGAAGAATGGCTGAAGGAACTGGGATGTTTAGCCTGGACAAGGAAGACTCAGAGAGTATACGGGATCAGATTCCAAAATATTTGGAGGATTGTCATGTGGGGAAGGAGTCAACCTCTGAACTGCTCCAGAAGGTAAAACCAGCACAAATGACCCAAAGTCATAGGGAGGTTATCTCAGGTTAGCAAAAGAAAGTTTGAATATTGAGCTATTAAAAAATGGATTAGGCTACCATGTGAGATAGAGGAGAGGCTTCGAGAGAAGATGTTGTGAGAAGGACAGCTAGGGGTGGGATATTGAACCGCATCATATTGAAAGCATCTTCCAAAATCAAAGTCCCATGATTTGTGATTCCATAACAGAAGTAATTCCCTAAACGTTTAGCACACACATACAGTAAACTCATATTTTCCCATAATACATGAAATTTGGGGATTGTAATTAACATATGAGTAGCAATTACCTTTATATTCCTCATAGAAGCACAAGAAGCGGTGACATTTAGGTCATAACAAGAGAAGAAATATGTGGCCTTTGTGCATGGGAAGCTCATGAACGATGGGCATAAGCCCTGGGAATCCACTCTATAGGAAACAGGGGACTATTTTGATATAAAAAAGTGAACAGAGAAGGAATACAAGGTTAACACTGGATGCAACTTTAAATCCTTCAGCACAGTGCCTAGCAGCCATAAAAAGCAAACGAAAGTCTGCAAACCCTTTCCAGAGGCGATTAATAGAAACAGAACAAATCACTCTCACCTAGATAAACGCTACATCCCTGTACTGCTTTGCTGGCCATAGACCTCCTCTGCAAAAAGCATTAAACCCATAGGGAAGGGAAAGAAAAGGCATCCAGAATGAGGGCAAAACATTCTTGTGCATAGATCTTGAGCTAATTCACACAAACCAAGTTAATGTAATTGACAAATGGATACCGAGATGGAATATTTAAAGAAAATCCCTCTAAAAGAGGCCAAGGAGCCAGTGACAGAGACTGTTCTAGGCTTGTTGAATACAGGAAAAAAAGAAAAAAGATTGACATTGTAATCCAAATAAAGCTCCGTGGAGAGGCAAGAAGAATTAAGAGAACAGATCTTTACCCAGACGATGAAAGCCCCAGCTAAAATCCTAGCCACACCATGCAATTTATTAAAAGTTGTTTCTTCCCCCCATAACCAACCAGCTTCCACTAGCCTCTAGCGTTCTTTCTGACTTATTTCATTAACATTTCCTTCTTTTTCTGGAGGAGTCAGAGCCCCAGGGAATCTTGCTCTTCCCTCACCTCACCCCCATCAGTGGGGCATTGAATGAGAGCCAGGGTGTTGTCTGTGAAAAGAGAAAATGCAAAACCACAAATTGCAGAAAGTGGTTACTGCCAAAAATCGAAAGGAACACACAATATCACCATGCCTCTTAAAAAGCAATTGCGCATTTTACAGGCCTCTGGATAATTCAGGTTTGTTTGGCAGCTTTCTCACCCATACCACCCAGAAGACAATTCTCTTCTACCAGAGGCAGTGGTCCTAAAGAACATGGGCAGTTGAAAAGAAACAAAAGAATGTGGGTCCAAGTCTTTACAGGGCACTGTCCTGGCCCAATAGTGTTCTCGTGTTCTATTTTCTTCTACTGTGTAGTATTTATTTGAAGGCCCAAAGCTTGCCAAAGAATCCCAAGGACTTCCAGTAAAACAAGGAGGGTCTCCAATAATTTAATAAGATCATTGGTGATACAAAGCATTTTTAGATGGTAAAATTTTTCCAAAACATAATATTATGTGATTAACACAATAACCCTTAGAAGGTGTCAGGAGAAAATGTCTTCCTTCCTCTCCCCTGCCCCAAAAAGATACTTTGAAACTGAGGGGTTAAGTAACATACTCCAAATCATACTACTGAAGGGGTGAACTGGGACTTAGCCATTAGCCTTCTGATTTTTACTCCTGAGTTTCTTCCATCACCCAGGCTTATTCCTCTATGGGAGCATATTTTCCTGACTTGGCTGAGGCTGTCCACCATCCGTGGGTTGAGATTTTATGTGTTGCGTACACATTTCCAGGACCTTTACTTGGCAAGTCTCCTGTCATTCACTATAGATCTAAGTCTTGTCTGAATGGAACATTGATTAGGTCATTTTCCATTTGTATTGGTTGAATAATACAATCATCGTTAGGACAAAATGTCAATTCCAGAGGGGCTGATTCAATGTAGCTGCCAAAAGGAACCCGGGTCAAGATTGCCTGGTGATTTTAAAGCGTTTCCATGACTCCATGGGTCAGACCAACCTTTCCCCAGTTGCTTAGAGATTACTTGGGGAGCTGGGTAGACCCATTTTGTCTGGATTGTGTATAGTCCCAGTGCAAGCTCCCTTCTCAAAATATTTACTAATGAAATAGGTCACTAAGCACTCTGTATGTTTCTGAGAAAAAAAAATGTGAAAAGAAAGCAAACAATCACAAATTGAGACCCCTAAGGTAAATAGCCACCACCTCACACCAGTTTTGTTTTTTTTTTTTCCTGCAGTCTAGGAGATAAAGGGTGCTTTCAACTGAAATTTTGATAAAGAGATCCTGGGGTAATACGTACGTGTTTAAATTTACACGTAATGATTTAAAATGCTGCCGTAAAGTGGGCTTCATCAAATTTCAGCATTAATATATGCCAACTATCTTTCAGTATTTAACATTAACTCATTTAAAATACTAGTACACCTAAATAGGCAGTAACAGTATGGTAAAGAGCTACCAAATATGAATATGCAAGAAAGTAAACATAGGCAATTTCCCCTGAACAGCATTCTGTGTTCAAAAGAAAGAATACAGTCAAAAGTTAATATTTGTACAAACAATATACCCATGATAGCATATGAAAGGAGACTACTCAAAAAATCTAACATGACTTTCTTGGTAAAAGCTACTTAAAACATTCATAGCATGCAGGTGTCTTGATAATACAATACAGACTAATGCAAGATAATACAGAGATTGACATTTTTAAAAACTCCAATGAATGCATAATACACTGATATTAAATCTGAATGCTTTGAGGATGAATATTGTTTGTGCTAATGCTTGAATATTTGATGTATAGCAGTGGGATCAATTTATTCTAGAGAGCAAACAAAAAACCATCATCCAGGGAAATCAGGAAAAACTAAGTTTTTCCTGCAGCTCAGCTGAACACATAATCTTCTCAGGGACTGAACAATTCAAAAGAGAATTGATTAGAACATGTATAATGTATATAATTCAACTGCACTCTTTGGATTCTGATAGGTATAAGAATGTCTAATTAAATGCTTCAGTGACTGCTGAGATGCATTCTCTGCTGGAAATTCTATATGAATTAGAAGTTGAGAGTTGTTGTATCCTCTAAGAGGGTACATGACTCAACCATCTACCTTATAGTCGATTACTTGCTTAGTGACAAGCAACTTACTACATTTTGAGCTACTTTTGAATAGCTAAGGTCTTTATATTAAATCTAAATCTACCCCCTGCTTTTGGAAATCGGGTATTATTAAATTACTCTAGAGACACATGAAACTTTCTCTTTTTTTGTTAAAATTATTCTTACCTTCATTTTATTAAAAAGAAAAAAAAAGTTCACCCTAATTCCAAAGACAAAACTCAGAACTCCCAGTCTGGATCTGCTATAATTTTATTTGGTCTTTCAAAATAGAGGGGATTTGTAATTTGGGTATAGACTAAGAATAAAGAAACACAATACACAGAAGATTAGTTCTGGAAAGAATACTGGTGTACAGAGTGGCCATAATGCAGTACACACAGGGAAGGAATTATTAAGGTTACTACCATGCTGTTAAATAAGAAACAGTCTGTGACTACACGGTGAGCAGCCACTGGGAAAAGAGAAATAAATTAGTCGTTTGAGAGAACTGAATATTTAAACGTTTAGTGTCATGTGGTCATAGCGTCTAAATGAATATTGCCTATTTTTTAACTCCTCACTTTTATCTAGCTTTTTGATGCAATATTGTCACAACCACAATTACTTTCAATCTGCTTCCAAAATGGTTTCTTAAATGTTCCATGGTGTTATACAAATCAATAGTATGAAATATTATATTGGCTGTGTGCGTTGAGCCAGACTTTAAAAACACAGCAATGTGAGATGGGAGCCTTAAAGATTAGGAGGCTTTAGGAATTACAGCTGAGAAGTAGATACCATTTCAAGGAGGAAATGTACTTACATTTTGCTGCAAGTGAAATGCCTGTCTTTAAAGAGTAGCCTCTGAAACAAAGAAAGAAAAAATGAATGTTAAAAAATTGTACAGTAATCAATTCAAAATGAAAAAGAATCACCTTTGAAGCCACTGACTGAGGAAAAAAAAAAAAAGATAGCGAGAGAGAATCCTAGCCTACAGATGAGTATATATTTATTGGGAGACTTTTCTTGGGGGATACAGGAAGCAGTAGCCCACAAAGAAAACATTTATGCTAGCTGCTATATCTCATCGCATGCTCTGCTCCCTGCTCTTGAATATCCTAGAATTTCAAGACTACTTGATGCTCACTTCGTCTCCCAGGTCCAAACTTGGAGAATGAAAACACAAGTCTGGTTGGCTAGTTCATGGCTTACACGCTCATCATTCTCTTGCTTCTGGTGCACACTGACATTGTACCTTGTTCTTGTTGGCCAAGTTCTGACCCATTGTTCCTTTAAATGAAACTTCTAAAGATTATGGTTTTCCCAATTCATGCTTATTAGGATAAATGGACAGTTTTCTTTTCCAAGAAATAGAAAGCTTTTGTGGGGGAATGCGAGGAGGGGGATTGAAACCAATGCCAAGTTTCTCTTTATTCAAGATGTTGGTGAAAGGGGAGGAACAATTAGACTGTGCCTACGCTTGGAAGGCCAGTTGTGCAGGCAATTTGTTCAGTGTGGCAGCCCACCAGACAGTTCAGCTTGCTTCTAAATCCATAATTTATTGGACCTATTGTGGTTATAGCAAAAGGGGTACTTTTTAGGGTAGTATGTTTAATAGGAAATGGCAGGAAAGTCCCTATGATTGATATGAACTATTTGCATTCAGAGATTCAAGTGATTCCAGATCATCTCTAAGATTAAGCACTCAAGTCATGGTATCCTCAGATCTACAGAAAGATCTTTCCACACCACCCACATTGATCTGGATAGGTCAGATTAGTTACTTCAGTGGCCAATATTTTTCCAAGCTCTGCCATTTCTTAATAATAGTGTGATTTGGGCAAATTGGTTCAATGCTCTGAGATTGATAAAAATAATAATAGTGGCTATTTCAAAGAATTGCTATAAGGGTTAAATAAGATAATATATATAAAATAGTTAGATAAAGTCCTCCTCATGTCAGTGTGAACCAGAAGCAAGAAAATGATGGAAGTCTTAGCCATTGAGCTAGCCAACCAGACATATCGTATTTCCTCTCTCCAGGACTCTCTCTAATACTACCTGGTATTGTTACTGTTGTTATTATTATTACCAGAAGGCCAAGTTGTAAAACCAAATTAAGAACATATGATAAATCCATGAAATGGGAGCTGAAAAGGTAGCTATGGAGAAGGTCTGGCTTGGGTAAGATGTCTCCATTTATGGCAGTCAAAGCTGTACCCTTGTCCCAAATTTCTCTTCCAGATTGTATTTCTCCAATTTTCATTCCTCCAACTACTCAATATCATTCAATCAACATCCTCCTCATTGAAAAATCCCTACGTGTATTAGCAAGCCACGTAATTCCTCATTTACTATCTGTGAAGATGGTTAGGAGTGGGACTCACAGACTGACAAATTGTTAAATTATTAAATTTCTGGGCTCATGAATAATACAGATAATTCCTCTTTTACAGGTAAGAGGTTGATACATTTTTATTGGACTGAATTTCTTAGACGGATTCTATAGTTTGACCTGACAAGATCTCACACATGTCACTAACTGGAACACTGTTCTGATCACAGTCTGACATACATTTCCTCCCACCCCTTGCCCTGCCAAACAAAAAAAGTGCACTGAAAATTATCCTGAAATTGTATATCCTTCAGCTCCTTTGAAGAACGTGTTGCTAGGAAACAAATTTGGAACATTCTCACCTACTGAGAAAAGTTTTTACTGCTGCCTCACAGAACGGGTTCTTCTCTGACCACAAAAGTATTAACAAAGAAAATTATCTGTTTATTACTTCATGGATTCACCAGACAAGAGCTCTTCATTTGGGCAACATTTTCATAGCAATATCATTGATTATTTTGAAAACTATTCAGGGATGTCCTTGAGATTGCATTATGTAGCTATTTAATTCAGTGTTACTGATCATTTTTCTTGAGGTACAAAATAAATTAAGCCATTAAGCATACTGCGGCGGTGTGGATTTTCAGACCAGAGAGTTATATAAAAGCTCACCTCTGCTTTTTTAAAGCTTATTTCCACAATAGACAAAGAAAAATCTCTCTCTCTTAAGGGAGAAAGAGAGGACTTAAAATTATTAATTCCTTGACTGAATGCTTATTGAGTGCCTACTATGTGCAGAGCATTGTGCTAGGTCCTAATAACATATCCCCTGCCCTCGTGATTAACCTCTGTCTGGTTGCAGAGACAACTAGACACATCACAATATAACACAAAATTACAACAGTGGTCAGTGAGGAGGGAAGGTGGAATTGGGGGGATCAGTCCAGATAGAAAGGTCAAGAAGGTCTAATCTGGGGAAGCACTGAAATAGCATCTTGTAAAAAAGAAATTCATATTTAGTAACAGCTAATAATATGGAGTACTTAATGCATCAGGAACCTCCTAATGTTCTGATTAGTTTATTCCTCATAACAGCCCTAGGGTGATATTATTCTTACCCCAGAGTAGGACATAAGAAGGCAGATGAGGAATGTGGGAGCAGACCAAGCAAGGGAACATCACTGAGTGCAAGGCCCTGCCCAGGAAGAACTGGCTCATTGGAGGGACCAAGAGACGAAAACCACCATGTATATTATTTGCACATACTTTGGCAGAGTCCATTCTCCCACACGCAAGGGTCTTTAAGAGATCATGGATGGGGATCTTCTTATATGGATCCTAGAAGACTTTAGTTAGGGAAGCCTAGTCTCTCTGCTCCCACCTCAGGGGAGATGTGAGGTACATCCTGGCTCTATCCTGTGCTATGCCCACCTGACACCTGGTGAGCTCCCCCTCAGAAGATCTGCATGGCTAGCAGGTTACCCTCCTCAGATCATGGTAGCACGTGTGCCTGATTCAATAGCAAGATCCATACAGAACAGACTTTGTCCGAAGTCACTGGTTACCTTCTTTAGTCCCTTTGCTGGAATCCACTTTCATATGAACTGGGCTGAACACTGAGCATATACATCTGGCTGTCCTCTCGTCTGAGAACATCTTATCTTTAAACCAAGTGCTCAGCCAGGGGATTCTTCATACCACTCATTGATCTCAACTTCTCACCCTGGTTCCTGTGGTTGATTCCATCTGGTTGTCATCTGTAACCTACAATTGACACTCAATAGAAAACAAGATGACTTAGAAATTTCTGTGTGTTCTATGTTGATTAGGATATCTGGCTTGAGTTGCCAGTTATTAAAATGTTTATGGTTTGTAAAAAGTTGCATCAATGCAAGTATAATTATATAATGTAACCTACAGAGTAAAATTTCCTACATACCTATTCCTCTTTGGATACACAATAAGCTAGTTCCTATATGTTCAAGATTCTGAATTTTGGTTGTTTTTTTGTTTGTTGGTTTTTTGAGATGGAGTTTCGCTCTGTGGCCAGGCTAGAGTGCAGTGGCATGTGGCACGATCTCAGCTTACTGCAACCTCTGCCTCTTGGGTTCAAGGGATTCTCCTGCCTCAGCCTCCCGAGTAGCTAGGATACAGGTACATGTCACAACACCCAGCTAATTTTTGTATTTTTAGTAGAGACAGGGTTTCACCATGTTGGCCAGGATACTCTTGATCTCTTGACCTCATGATGTTCCCGCCTTGGCCTCACAAAGAGCTGGGATTACAGGATGAGTCACCG
Organism: Ateles fusciceps; assembly: GCA_036589455.1. Lineage (NCBI taxonomy): Eukaryota > Metazoa > Chordata > Mammalia > Primates > Atelidae > Ateles > Ateles fusciceps. The sequence goes on from JAZHEH010001386.1 coordinate 5,087,341, forward strand.
CACCTGGCCCAAGATTATGAATTTTGAGATGAAGTGGCTACTGCCCTCCTATTCTGAATTTTGCATTAATGCTATTTAATTTTAATTTTACTGATTTGCTTAATGCTATGGTAGCACTATATATTCTCTATTCAACTTATTCTCAGGAGTATAGGTAAGCACTTAAATTACCAGTTAAGTTACCTGTGAAATTTAAGAATGAAGGTTTTATTTAAGATAGACTATGCCAATTATCAGATAATAATAATTTATGAATAGTGTATCTCCTCTTTGCTTTGGTCAAGTGTTCTTTAAAAGCCAAGACTATGTGATGTAGGCATAGGAATGTGATGTTAAGAGTTCTAGGGGCTCTGCTCATGGCCCCCACGCTGGGAGCAGAAGCAATGTCAGAGGGCCAGCAGTTCAAGTCTTGATTCTTCCATCAGCCTCTAGTATAACTACTGGCCAGTTATTTAATCTTTCTAAGTCTCAAGGTCTTCATCTATAAAATAGAAATAAGAGTAGCACTGTACTTCTCCTAAGATTCCACTTAGGGCAGTGGGCGCTATAGGGTGGGCCCCTTGGACTGAATAGAAAAAGAGACTGTGTTCCCTGCTCCCTGGGAGGCAGGTATCTTCCCAGGCTGCAGTGACATCACCTTTTCCAACCCTGTAAATGATGGTGTCCAGAAGCTGCACACCACTGGCTGAATCTGCCCACCACATCCAAAATCTGCAAGCCAGGGTGTCGGGGATTCCTTCTGTACTGCAAACAAATGTAGACCAATCTTCTCCCATCTGCAGATAACTGTGTTCAAAATAACTTCATCACCTCTGCAGAGAGCTGGGAGAATTTCTTCAGGTAAAGTTCATCCATGTTTCCAACCACTTCAAATTACATGTGGACTTCTGTATATCTTGATTGCTGTAAGGATATTTGAGTGTATTTCTGACCATTTAAAATTGTTCTTGGTATAGACATATCTGGCTATCACTGAACTTCTTTAAAAAACTATAATAATTTCTTGTACATCATATAAGCTTCTGTTTGATGCTAATCTTTATTGCCATTTAATTTTCCTTATAAGTTCTCATAATTTGGTCACCTTCCATCTACTTCAGGCCTTTCATCAGCAGGCCATATATACAAGCAGATGTATAAATGTGGTATATATTTACATATTTGATACAGTTTGAATGTGTGCCCCGCCCAAATCTCAGGTTTAAAAGTAATCTCCGGTATCGCAGATGGAGCCTGGTGGGAGGTGGCTGGATCATGGAAGTGGATTTCTCATGAATGCTTTAGTGCCATCCCTTGGTACTGTCCTCATGATAGTGAGTTCTCATGAGATCAGGTCATTTAAAAGTGTGTGGCCTCTTCATGCACTCTCTTGCTCCTGCTCTGGTCATGCCACATGGCTGCTTTTCCCTTCACCTTCTGCCATGATTCTAAGGTTACTTAAGTCACTCCAGAAGCCAAGCAGATGCCAGCATCATGATCCTGTGCAGCCTGCAGAACTGTAAGCCAATTAAACCTCTTTTCTTTGTAAATTACCCAGTCTCAGGTATTTCTCTCTCTCTCTCTCTCCCCCTGACCTTCCTTTCCTTTCCCTTCCCTTTCCTTTCTTTCCCTCCCTTCTCCTTTCCCTTCCTTCCTTCCTTTTCCTTCCTTCCTTTTCCTTCCTTCCTTCTTTTCCTTCCTTCTTTCCTTTCCCTCCCTCCCTCCCTCCCTCCCTTCTTTCTCTTTAGATAGAGTCTCTTTCACCCAGGCTGGAGTGCAGCAGTATGATCATAGCTCACTGCAGCCTTAACCTCCCTGGTCTCAGGTGATCCTCCCACCTCGGCCTTCCAAGCAGCTGGGACTACAGGCACACCCCACCCCACTCAGCTAATTTTTGTATTTTGTTGTAAAGATGAGGCTTTGCCATGTTGCCCAGGCTGGTCTTGAACTCCTGCACTCAAGCGATCCGCCTGCTTGGCCTCCCAAAGTGCTAAAATTACAGGCATGAGCCACCACGCCCAGCAGGTATTTCTTTATAGTAATGCAAGACTGGACTAATACAATATTGAAATGTGTTTTGTTTTTGTTCCCCTTGTAAAACAGTTTCAGGGCTAATGTTTCATTATTTTATTATCTGCACTAATTAATTCAATATTTATGAATATCTTTTTTCCAGGTATTGTATTAAGAATGAGAGTGATCAGTAAGTGCTGAGCTCCACCTTCAAAAGGCTTACAATTCATTTGGTAGTACCTTGTTGATAGCTTTCAAGCTGACACAGTGTTTTCACATAAATCATCTCATGTAATTTTCATATCACCTTTTGTTGAAGGATGGCTCCACTGATCCAGAGACACTCTTCCAGAGCACTGATGTTGGTGTCGGAGCTGAGATTTTTTAGGTGCTGGGTAAGCAGATGAGGTGGAAAAGAGCATTCTTTGCTGAAGACAGCATGTGCAAAGTCCCTGAGACAGGGCATGTGCTGAGATAATACAAAGTAGCTCAAAGAGTTAGACCGAAGAATTCCACAGGGAAGAGTTAAAAGAGATGGAACAGAGACAAGCAAGAGTTAGATCATCTCAGCCAGGTAAAAGGTTGAACATTATTCTGAAAGCCAAGAAAGGTATCTAAAAGTTCCTAAAATAGGGAAGAGATATGAATAGGGTTGCACAGCGTGGATTTCAGAAAGATCAGCTTGGAGAAAGGAATAGCCAGAAGGAGTTATTTAATTAACCCAGATATCTGTGTTGAGGGACTGAACTAGAGGAGAAATATAGGGGAGAAGAGGGGAGGAAGAGAGAGAGACGGCAGGGGGGGAGGGGAGAGAGGGAGAGAGGGAGAGAGAGAGAGAGAGAGAGACAAGGGGCTAAGGAGAAACAGGCTGCAGAACCAGGTGATCTACTGTATGTGGGTAGGGGATTAGGTGACGCCTGGAAAATGCGGTGGGTGATACAGTTAGCCACAGAAATGAGCAATATCAGAGCAGATTTTGGTTGAATCTAATGACTCACTAGGAGGTAGAATGCAGGTGAAAAAGGATGAGGTTCTAAGCTGTAGCTGTGGCCAAAGTAGTTTTAGACACGTTGAATTTGCGGAGCCACTGGGATATGTAACTGTTGAGATCCTAGCAAGTAAATCTATTAGAGATAATAGTGCTAGAAATCTAGAGGTCACATAATTATTCTTCATGGAATACAGACATCATTTAAAAGTTCTATACCCCAAACCCCTTAACTGGGGAAAGACAAGTACAAATTATTTTTAAACATAATATGACGAAAAAAGTAATTATTTAAAAGCTAAACTGGCTAGCTTCCTTTGCCTTTGAAGGGGAGATGAACTTGCTCATATCAGTAGGAAAGTAAATTTCTATATTGCTTTCTCAGCCTTAGTACTACGGACATTTGGGGCCTGATTGATTCTGTGTTGTGGGGGGCTGTGCTCTGTGCATTGTAGGATATTTGGCAGTGTCCCTGGCCTCTACCCCCTACATGCCAGTATTATCCTCTTCCTCATTTGCGACAACAAAAATGTCACAAAACATTGTCAAATGTTGCTGGAAGGGCACAGTTGCTGGGCCCTTCCTCTTTAAGAACCAACGGAATTATGCATTCCACTCAACATAATGTGGTGGAATTTTGAAGAACTCTGCTAATACGTTGGAGTCACTAAAAGGTGAAACCATGAGGAAATGGTCTTTCATGTAGCAAATGTAAAGTTGGTCTAGACCTTGAATTCATGGTCTAGGAGCCAAATGTCTAGAATCGATGGTCTAGAAGACAGTGAAACAATGAAATTCCTAAAGTCAGCTAGGGGGCGTTTGATAAGCAGTAGAGAGGTGGGATATCTGGGAGAAGGGAGGGTGGTGAGAAATTTTTGCTGGCTGGGGGGATGGAGGGAGGGCCTTTAATGAAAGGGACGCTTAGTATTCACTCCTCAATTATTTACTCTTCTGTAGAGTAAGATTCCTCCCTTGCCCTAAAGTCCTGATGTGGATGAGAGCATGTTATCTTCCAGGATTCTGCAGATTTTAAGTGTGGAGTTTAAACCCGTAAGCTTTGACCTCACCATTGTCATCTCTTTCTTCTTATATTTTTCATTTTCTTCCTTTTGTTTCACATCCTACAATAGAAACTTTCCTTTTTTGAGCATAATTTCTTTGACTAGAATCCCCAGTAAGCTTAATTACCCCATGGGATGCTGGATTTGAGGTGTAGGAAGTCAGAAAGGCCCTTTAGGCTGATCTGGGCAGAGCTCCACCTAAAAAGTGGCGTCATTAACAACGTGGGGTCCTCCACCTGAGGCCTTGCTTTACTGATGGGTAAATCGAGGCATAAAGGGGTGTAGTGCGTTTTCTAGCAGAGCATGCCATCTCTGGAAATCACCCTTCTCTGATTAGCTGCCATCAACATTTAGAAAGGTCTTTGGTTTCTGCGCTAGCCACTTGAATGTAAAAACCCTGCTAGAACAAAGAAGCAGAATAAGAGCTGTTTGACTAAAGGCTCTCTCCAATGATGCCTTGAAGTTCCATTTATATTCAAATCTTTTCTGCATGACACCATTATGATCAGATTGAGTATTTTCAACTTTCACACATTTCTTTTCAAATTTCTAACTCCAAGTTGTCAGCCAACAATACAGACTCACAGAACTCTTTCATGTCTCATAGGCTACTGTTCAAATATTATAATTAAATAATAAATTTCCAAGGATTAGTTATTCCAATATCAAAGTGGTAGTTTTGGCAAGGAATAAAGGATCTGCTTTCAAAACTGCTGTGGATAATATGAAAGCTGATCAATGGCCAGTGTTTACATATTCAGCTATCAATTTTAATAGAACATTTTCTTTGAAGTCACAAAATATTATGAAGTCTACATATATAAAATTTGGGGAAAAAACACACTAAAATTCTTTCTCACAAAAGGTGACCTCAATTGATGCTGCTCTAAAACCCTTCTAACAGGAGAGTAAATGGCTTGAATTCCTTATGAATCGGAGCATGAACTCAGGAAATTTTTTACTCATCTTTTTATCTTCCATGGTGTCTAGCATGTTCAACACATAGTGGCTGTTGAACAGAGTGCAGTCAGGTGAACGAACCTCTAGGCTTCTCCAGCAACACGATTCTGTCTGCCCAGCAGCCTCCCCACCCACACTGTGTCTGGTACCAATACCTGTGTCCGGGACCAGGTACATCATCTGTGGGGCTCAGTGCAAAAATGAAAAGATGGGGACCCATGTTACAAAATTATTAAGAATTTCAAGACAGTGATAGCAGAGTACTAAACTGAGCACAGAGCCCCAAGTGGCTTCACTGAGTGCAAGCCCATGGAGCTGGCCCTATCTGTGCCCAACTCGTTTTGCAACCTTGTGATTCCTTCATCCACATGAATCACACCTCCTGTGCCAAGTGGAAAACCTATGCTTGAGATATCCCTAGCTTGTTCTTTCCTGTCTCAATCAGATTCTTTTTCTTGGGCCCATGCCCCTTCATCCTCCTGTTCTTGCCCCTTTCATTATGTTTTCTGGAACTCTGAGTTGAGAAAATTCACCTCTGTCTCAGCCTTCTTAGCATTTCTGCTCATCTTATTGGTAATGGGCTTTCTCACCCAATAACTCTGTAGGGTAGGTGCTAGTCTCATCCCAATTTACAGATGACGAAACAGGGTGTGGTGAGGGGCAGACAGAGAGGTTAAATTGCCCCAAGTCACAGCTGGTAAGTGATAGATTCAGGATCTGGACTCAGGCAGTGTGGTGTTCTCACACATAACCATGGTGCTCCGCTGTTCTGGGGTCATTCCCAGTCAGGGCTAAAGTATACAGCTTCCTGTATAGAGCCCAACTTACTCGGCCACATAAGGTGACTTTATACCAGAGGTGGGAGTTTGGAGACAGGGATGATAGATAACCATAAGTGAACATAAGCGTCACTCAGGAGATCCTCAGAGATATTGAAAAAGTGGGTGGATTTCCTCAAGTTATGTGGATGGGACTTGATTTATTTAACTTGGTTATGAACTGCAAAAGGCTAGAGGCCTTGGGGCACTTGGTTTATACATATCAGTACACATTGCTATACATCCTTATTTTTAATAGCTGTATATTATTTGTTTGCATGTTAGCCTATTTTTTCCACAGAGGATAACAACAGCAGATAATGGAAACCATTAGAATAAATAGACTCAAAAGGGCTGAAGATGACAAGTGGCTTAAATATTCCAGAGGTCTAAGAGAATGAGGGCTTACTGGTAGCCTTTGGGATTAGTGATGGGTAGGTTAGAGGAAATCTTAGAGAAAGACACTTTGCAGAGTGGAAGGAGTGGAAAACAGGTTAAAGAGAATGAGGAGTTAGTGGGAGCTGCAGCTGAGGAAAGAATGAGGGAGGAGACACTAGCATTACTTTTTGCTAACCATGTATGTATGAGGCATATGCATTATTTAATTTGAATCTCCTAATCACCTGTGCAATGGGGAGCATAACTCCATTTTTTAATACATATAAGATGAAATCTCAGAGATGTAACTCTTTCAGGCCACACTCCTGGCCTATTTTCAAAACTTGCTTTTCCTACTCTTTGACAAATTTTGGCTTAGAAAGGCAGCAGCCCCGTCTACGAAGCTTTTCTTGATTCCATCCACCCTCAACTTTCACCATCCCAGACAGAGATCAGCACTGTGTATCTTGGGTATATTCTTGTTAAAGCATATTTGGTTCCTCTTAAAGTTTTCTACTAAAAGAGCTGTACAACAGAAGTGAGTAAAGGCACATCCCCAGAGGTCTGATGATACGCCAGAGACCTCTGCACATTTTTGTGAAATCTAATGTATTCTCTTAATAAATACAGGCTAATGTATGCTTCTGCTCCCAAATACATTCTAGTTTGTGTTAATACTAAAATTTTTAAAATTAATTATCACTAAGGTTACTCAATCCATCTTTTATACATACATCTGGAGTACGAGACACCCTAGTTTTAAACCTTCTGCCATACCACTGTCTTGCTTCCCTGGGCATGAGAATGCCCATTAGGGATGTGTGGATATATATTAATAACAAGTTTACAGGACTGTCCTCTCATCCTTTGCATCCCTGGGCACAGTATGATCCCTAACATGTGAAATGTGTAAGTAAACTGAAGTGAACTCAAAGGGATTTCAGTGTATATTAAATAGTCACATGCTTATTGCTTTAAGAACAGCTTTTCAGGTGAGAATTACGTGGACTGAAGTCCCAAATTACTTACTTCAGCCTCAATTTCCTCTGTAAACCAGAAATCATATTAGTCTTCCCCCAAGATTGTTGGAAAGTTGAAATGTGTTACTCTATGGGCAGCACTTAGGATGGCACCTGGCACATAGTAAATCTTTCTTAAATCGGGGAAAGGTGTAGATAGCTTACATAGGTGAAGAAGCAGAAATGCTTCTCCTGCCTCCTGCCTCCCCATGTTCTCCTTAAGGTGGAGACTTCCACACTCCCTCACATGAGTGAGAGATGTGAAGTGAGAATGACTGGCTTCTCTCTTCAGTTTTACTTTCTCCTCTGTCTAAGAGGAGATTGTCTTACTAGACTGTCTGAAACCAGACATCCACTGTGGGCCATGTTTCTACAGTGGGCAGGCTTGCTGGTTACAGCCGCTGCTCTGTGTGCACAGAGTCCCGGGTTCCCGTGTTGATGCTGCGAGTCAGGGGCCGGCCCTCTTGGGGCCAACTTCTCAGCCTGTGTTGGGATGGTTGAATCACATTGCTCGTGTTGCCAGATCTAGGTTCTTCAATTCAGAGGAGGGTAGTTAGAAACCCTGGTTTGGCTTCTTTAGTCAAGCTTCCTAGCTGCTTTGTATTTTAAAGTTACTGGATACTCCCTGGCTATCAAAAAAGTTGATACTTTGATACCATTTATTGAAGAAGAGGGGGTGAAGGATTAGCATCTCAATCCCAATAAGTTAGTGCACTGCCTGGAAACCTTAAGAATAAATACAAAGAACTCAGATGTGAGGCCACTGCTCTTGGTACAGCTATTGTGAACAGCTTTAGCATGAATGGGCAATGCCAGTCTTAGTTTCTGGCTTGCTTTGGTGGCAATGGCTTGTAGTAAATGTGTGGCTGAGACCACCATTGTGTTACTTGGACTAAGTAGAAAACCCCCAGCTAAACTCCATGCTGTAAAGTAAAGAGAACTAGAGTGAGTGGTTTTGGCCTTTGGGTATAGTGCTAGGCACTGAAAATACCAGCTCAGTTGATCCAATTTTGGTTCCCTTTTTTTTGTATGGAGTTGCATAGGCTCAGGGGGGACTGCTGAAAGACTAACCTTCTCATGCATGTAGCCTGCCTGCAGGCTCCTGGGGCTCCCTGCCCTGTGGTCTCAAACTGGATTCTTTCATAGAGCTTATTTATTATCCTATTGTCACTATTCCAAAAGATAGAGAAAGAGAGGATCCTCTCTAAATTACTCTGTGAAACCAGTATCACCCAAATATCAAAACCAGGAAAGAACTTAACAAAAAAAGAAAACTACAGACCAATATCCCTGATGAACATAAATGCAAAAATCCTTAACAAAATCCTTGCTAATAGAATCCAACAGTGTATCAAAACAATAATCCAACATGATCAAGTAGGTTTTATACTAGAAAGGCAGGGATGGTTTCACATCTGCAAGTTAATAAATGTGATACACCACACAAACAGCATTAAAAACAAAAATTACATGATGTCAATAGCTCCAGAAAAAAACATTTGACAAAAGCAGGCATCCCTTTATGATTAAAACCCCCAGCAAAATCGGCATACAAGGAACATATCTTAAGGTAATAAAAGCCATCCATGACAGACTCACAGCCAATATTATACTGAATGGGGAGAAGTTGAAAGCATTTCCCCTGAGAACTGGAACAAGACAAGGATGCCCACTCTTGCCGCTTCTATTCAACATAGTACTGGAAGTCCTAGCCAGAGCAATCAGACAAGAGAAAGAAAAAAAGGGCATCCAAATTGGTAATGAGGAAGTCAAACTGTCACTGTTTGCTGATGATATGATCGTAAACCTAGAAAACCCTAAAGAGTCATCCAGAAACCTCCTAGAACTGGTGAGTGAATTAAGAAAAGTTTCAGGCTACAAAATTAATGCCCACAAATCAGTAGCTCTGCTATACACCAACAGCGACCAAGCTGAGAATCAAATCAAGAACTCAACCCCTTTTACAATAGCTGCAAACAATTGAAAATACTTAGGAATTTAGTTAACCAAGGAGGTGAAAGACCTCTATAGGAAAAACTACAAAACACTGTAGAAAGAAATTATGAATGACACAAATAGAAACACATTCCATGCTCAGGGATGGGTAGAATTAATATTGTGAAAATAACCATACTGCCAAAAGCAATCTACAAATTCAATGCAATTCCCATCAAAATGCCATCATCATTCTTCACAGAACTAGACAAAACAATCCTAAAATTCATACGGAACCAAAAAGGAGCCTGCATAGCCAAAGCAAGACTAAGCAAAAAGAACAAATCTGGAGACATTACATTACCTGACTTCAAGCTATACTATAAAGCCATAGTCACTATGGTATTGGTACAAAAATAGGCATATAGACCACTGAAACAGAATAGAGAACCCAGAAATAAAGCTAAATATTTATGGTCAACTGATCTTTGACAAAGCAAACAAAAACATAAAGTAGGAAAAGGATACCCTATTCAACAAATGGTGCTGGAATAATTGGCAAGCCACATATAGAATAATAAAACTGGATCTCTCACCCTATAAAAAATCAAATCAGGATGGGTTAAAGACTAAAATCTAAGACACGAAACTGTAAAAATTCTAGAAGACAACATTGGAAAAACCCTTTTAGACATTGGTTTAGGCAAAGAGTTCATAACCAAAAACCCAAAATTAAATGCAACAAAAACAAAGATAAATAGATGGGACTTAAGTTAAAAAGCTTCTGCACAGCAAAAGAAATAATCAGCAGAATAAACCGACAACCCACAGAGTGGGCTAAAATCTTTGCAATCTATGTACCTGACAAGGTACTAATATCCAGAATCTATAAGTGATATGGTTTGGCTCTGTGTCTTCACCCAAATCTCATCTTGATTGTAATCCCCCATAATCACCACGTGTCGTGGGAGGGACCTGAGGGGGAGGTAACTGAATCATGGGGGTGGTTTCCTCCATGCTGTTATCGTGATAGTGAGTGAGTTCTCATGAGATCTGATGGTTTTATAAGCATCTGGCATTTCCCTTGCTGGCACTCATTCTCTCTCCTGCCACCCTGTGAAGAGGTGCCTTCGGCCATGATTGCAAGTTTCCTGAGGCTTCCCCAGCCATACGGAACTCTAAGTCAATTAAACCTCTTTTGTTAATAAATTACATAATCTCAGATATTTCTTCATAGCAGCACAAGAATGGGCTAATACAACAAAGAACTCAAACAAATAAGGAAGAAAAAAAATCCTATCAAAAAGTGGGCTAAGGACACAAATCGACAGTTCTCAAAAGAAGATATACAAATGGCTAACGAATATACGAAAAAGAAAAAAAGCTTAACATCACAAATTATCAGGGAAATGCAAATCAAAACCACAATGTAACACCACCCCACTTTTGCAAGAATGGCCATAATCAAAAAATCAAAAAATAATAGATGTTGGCATGGATGTGGTGAAAAGGGAACATGTATACTATTTTCTAACCATCATGGAAAACAGTGTGGAGATTCCTTAAAAAATTAAAGTCAATGTACCATCCTGATCCAGCAATCCCACTCCTAGGTTATCTACCCAGAGGAAGTCATTATATGAAAAAGATACTTGTACATGCATGTTTATAACAGCACCATTCGCAATTGCAAAAATATAGGACCAGTCCAAATGCCCATCAACCAATGAGTGGATAAAGAAAATGTGGTATGTGTATGTATGTGTGTATATATATACATACACACCATGGAATACTACTCAGCCATAAAAAGGAACAAAATAATGGTATTTGCAGTAACCTGGATGGAACTGGAGACCATTATTATTCTAAGTGAAGCAGCTCAGGAATGGAAAACCAAACACTGTATGTTCTCATTCATAAGTGGGGGAGCTAAGCTATGAGGATGTGAAGGAATAAGAATGACACAATGGACTTTGGGCACTCGGGAAAAGGTGGGAGAGGGGTGAGGGATAAAAGACTACACTTTGGGTGCAGTGTACACTGCTTGGGTGATGGGTGCACCAAAACTCAGAAATCACCACTGAAGATCTTACTCATATAACCAAACACTGCCTGTTCCTCAAAAGCCTATTGAAATAATAAAAAAGTCACTCTCCTGAAAACAATACAGCTTATTTCTTATATAAGATGTTATTTCTTAAATGCATATCTGGTTATGACTCTGATTTAGGAGACCTTGGCTCAGATAATGATTAAGGAGAATTGGGGCCCATGGTTTGTTATATTCAGGCATTCAGCTAGGAAGTATATTTAAAAGGCTCTTTACTTGACAATCTGTTTCTTTCACACAAGGATAATTCCATTCTTAATGTTCTGAGCAAGTTTACCCTAGTGCTATTATTTTATTGATATCCTATCATCAGGTATATTGGTCTGTAGTTTTCTTTTTTGTTACATCCTTTGTTGGTTTTGGTATTTGGGTGATATTGGCTTCATAGAACAATTTAGGAAGGATTTCCTCTTTCTCTATATTTTGGAATAGTGTCAATAGGATAAGAGCAATGGGGTAAATTTTCTTGGAAAGTTAAGGAAGAATGGAATTGTTTAAAACACAGGCTTTGATCTTGAATTTATAACATGAGCTGTTGAAAATGAAAGAAAGATGATGGAAGATACTTTGATGAGTGGAAGAAAAGGAGTGACTTCTTTAGGAGAAATGTTGATTTTTTAGAGACTAGGTTGGATGATATAAACCTGAAAAGTTTTAAACACTCTTAAAGGCAGGGTTAGAAAAGAGGCATGATGACTGGTATCAAAACATTCAACAAAGAAAGAAAGAAAAGAAAGGAGACTACTATTCCCAAAGATTGTTCAGATGTGTGAGACTACTAGGAGATGTACTCTTAAAACTGCTGCATTGAGGAATAGGAGAGCCACACTGAATGGGGCTGTAAAATTTGTATAGAACCATGAGGAATGACCAGGAAGATCAGAGTGAAAATTTTCAGGGATTATTTCACTAGTGCCAAGAGGACACAGTTATTATAGCAGTGAGGCAGGATCAGTGGATATCAAGAGGAATTGCATGCAGTTAATCTTCTAATGGAATGTTCAGGGAGAATGAGATAGCCAGACTAAGGCACTGGCTTTCCCACTGGGAGATTTTGCACCCTGCTCCCAGGGGGATAGCTGGCAAAGTCTGGAGACATGTTTTGATCATCAGGATTTTGAGGGCTAGGGGGGCGGGTAAAGCTACTGCCTGCTAAAAATCCTATAATACACACACAACAAATAATTATCTAGTCCAAAATGACAGTAGTGCTGAGATTGAGAAACCCTGTTTAATGGCCAGGTACAGTGGCTCACACCTATAATGCCAGCACTTTGGGTGGCAGAGGCAGGTGGATCACCTGAGGTCAGGAGTTTAAGACCAGCCTGGCCTTGGTCAGGTAACATGGTGAAACCCCATCTCTTCTAAAAATACAAAAAATCAGCTGGGTGTGGTGGCATGTGCCTGTAGTCCCAGCACTCTGGAGGCTGAGGCAGGAGAATCACTTGAGCCTGGGAGGCGAAGGTTGCACTGAGCTGAGATTGTGCCATGGCATTTCAGCCTGCTGGGTGACAGAGAGACTGTGACAAAAAAAAAGAAAGAGAGAGAGGAAGGAAGGAAGGAAGGAGGGAGGGAGGGAGGGAGGGAGGGAGGGAGGGAGGGAGGGAGGGAGGGAGGGAGGGAGGGAGGAAGGAAGGAAGGAAGGAAGGAAGGAAGGAAGGAAGGAAGGAAGGAAGGAAGGAAGGAAGGAAAATCATATCTAAGGAAAGCCAGTCTGGGCTACAACATTTGAGTCCAGATGGAGTCAGATGTTAGGCTGATGAGTAAAAGTATCCTGCTTGGAGAGCCAGATGTGGACAGGATTTATTTAAACTGTGAATATTTTGGCAGCTTCTGAAGTTACTGGCTTCACATCTATTATTAAGGAGGAACTGAAAGGACAACATCTGGAATAGTCTCATGAAGAAAACAAATGAATGGGAATGAAAGCGAAAAGAAAGAGAAAGGAGAGAGGTGCTGTGATCCAGCCCAGGGTATTAGCACCATGTATGGAAAAGGGAGGGAGCCAAATTAGGAAGAATATTACACTTCTACAAACAGCTGAGTTTGTTTGAAAAGAGTGGAGAATGAGAAGACAAATGAAACAGTAGAGGCATTTGCCACTGCAATAGGAATGAAGGTGGCAGAGATGAATGTTCTTGCTATCAGTGAAGTAGCATAATTCACTCAAGGCCTGGAGATTTAAAGACCAAAGACCAAGGAAAGGCAGAGCACATGGTAGAGGATGTAATGCCTACCTAAGCAAGCCAGCTGCAGCTGCATCCGTAAGAGCTTCAGTTTGAAGATCGGTTGAGATAACTATGCCAGGAGAGAAGGTGAATCACTCAGAGACATGCCTACAGCAGTGGTTCTCAAACACAGTGTGCATTAGGATCACCTGAAGAGCTTGTCAAAATCCAGATTGCTAGGCTCCAGTTTCAGAGTGTCTGATGCAATAGGTCTGCATGGAGTTTGAGAATCTGCCTTTCTAATGAACTCCCGGGCGATGCTGATGCGCCTGTTCGGGGGGTTACATTTTGAGAAGCACTAGCCTACAGAATTCCAGAGTAGGAAGCAAAGACAATAGACACTGCCTCCTGTGATTCTGCTGCAGGTGGAGAAATACAAAAAGTGGCACAAGATTGAAACTCTGGGGAAGGCACAACCATGCACCTTGCTTAGACAGGGCCTCTCCCTCTTGGAGCACTCTTCTCTGAGAGGCAGAGGATACTGGGCTATTGTAAAAACCTACCCTTGATTGAGCATTGAAGAGGGGGACAACATGTAGGGCTCAAACCTAGAATGGAAATTAAAAACAATAAAATGTATAGCAAAGAACTGAGCCACAAGAAGACCTGGAAACACAGGCCACCATTGACATTTCTTAGTTTTGCAAGTAGAGATCAGTGTCTCAAAGGCCAGTCTCTGAGAAAGGAAACAGGATGCATGGGCCCATCCCCATCTCTTGCCAAAGGATATGGGAATAGTATTAATTTCTTCACATCTCTTGGCACAAAATATCTATGTTCAATTATTTATGCTTCCAGGTCATGAATGCTAGACAGGCATCCTAACAGAACTGAAACCAAAAACATTTTTTCTTTTTTCCAGACGTTTCTGCCAACCCTTCTCCCCCCAGGTAACACTGAGTGGTCTGCTGTGATCCATAGCTGGTAACAACAGTGTGGGCCTGGTGCTTTCCATTCCATCGGCTTCTTTGCTGTTCTCTGTGCATATTTCCAACCAGCAGAAGGGGGGTTGAATAGTTAGATTCAGGCAACAAACTCCATCCTGTGCTTTTCAAATCTAGTAAGAGACTATGCAACTAAACTGCATACATTCATCTACTAAGGGACTATCATGTAACCATGGGCCACGGGGAGGAGGGAACTTTATGAACAGTTTAATTACTTGGAGGAAAAGCTTATGATGTAATGGAAAATAAAGCAGAAGAAAATTGAATAGATAATAATATGGCAATTACATGGAAACATAGCAAATAAAATAAAATACTATATACAGACAAAACTATACATGGAAATGCACTGAAATATATACTAGGGCTATTGGTAAGTGGTGGGCATTTTCTCCAAAATTTTTTATTATGAATTTAAACTTAATATATAATAGGAATAATAAACTTATCAACTTTAAGTATTTTAACACAAGTGTTAACATTATAAAGCCATGAGGATCTTTATTTCTCAAAGACAGGAAAAGCAGAAAGATAAATTTCAAAATGGCAGGGAAAATGTGGATGGAAGCATGCTTTGAGGTGATTAAGAGACTTGTTATCTGACAGAGGATGTACGAAGAGGAAAGGATGATTATTTCTCCTATGGGGAGAGATTATTAACCAAGAGATTCCAACATTTCTTGATATTTCAGATTTGATGCACAGTAAAAGAAAATATGTCAAGCAAAGCTGGCCTAATATTGCTAATCAATTGCAGAAGTGTGAAAGAAACTTTAACACTCTATAGATATAATGAAAATCAACAAACTTGGGAATGGCTTAATGAATACCACATGGAAAAACAGAATGAATTGGCTACAAAAAAATCAGAAATTTCTCCTTGAAGAGATGGCTATGGTATCACTTTTCATTATAAATGAGGAATATAAACACATTGTCAAAAATATACATTGTCAAATGAATTCAAATAAAAATATTTTAGCTTTCTGTCAGTTGAGTAGAATAAGTTTAGATTTTAATTTAAGTATAAAGAGAAAGGATCTAACAGTTTATGAGCAACTTTGCAGAGAGCAGAAGCAGTAAAAATTGCAAACAGATGATATGTAAATAAATATTTGCATCAACTGGTATAAATATTTAGAAGTGCTGACAACTCCCAATTATTTTGTTTTAAATGGTTCACACAGAAACTAATTTTTGACAATTGTACTCAGCTAATTAATACTTCAGTAGCTCAGCTAATGTCTTTGATCTTAAGAGTGCTTTGGGGGAACAAGACTGGGTAGTCACCCCTTTGTACCAGGGAGAAATAAACTCTTCATTCAGTACTGAAATCATACTGATTTGCAAACCTACTTCTGCAGCCAAGAAAATCTTGATCCAGGAGAATGGAGCCAAGAAGGTTGTAATACAAAGTTTTAAAACCAGTGGTGTTGGGATTATGGATGGAGAGGAAGTACAGGGACAAAGCTCACAAAAAGCATTGGACATTGATTTTGAAAGAATTACATTATGATAGTGGTTTCCAATTAGTAATGTGTGATCATAAACAGTGCCTGAGCTGGGAGCAGTGGCTTGTGCCTGTAATCGCATCACTTTGGGAGGCCGACGGAGTGGATCACTTGAGGTCAGCAGTTTGAGACCAGCCTGGCCAACATGGCGAAACCTGCCTCTACTAAGAATGCAAAAATTAGCTAGGCATGGTAGTGGGCATCTATAATCCCAGCTACTCAGGAGGCTGAGGCAGGAGAATCACTCCATCTCAAAAATAAAAATAGGTTGGGTGCGGTGGCTCACGCTTGTAATCCCAGCACTTTGAGAAGCCGAGGTGGGTGGATCGCCTGAGGTCAGGAGTTCAAGACCAGCCTGGTCAACATGGTGAAACCTCGTCTGTACTAAAAATACAAAAATTAGCCAGGAGTGGTGGTGGGCACCTATAATCCCAGCTACCCGGGAGGCTGAGGCAGGAGAATCACTTGAACCTGGGAGGTGGAGGTTGTGGTGAGCCGAGATCATGCCACTGCACTCCAGCCTGGGAGACAGAGTGAGACTCCATCTCAAATAAATAAATAAATAAATAAAATAAAAAATAAAAATAAATAAACAGTGCCTGATTTCCTAAGAGGGACAGCTTAGATATTTTAGAGAAAAAGTAGACAGTCTGAAAGCTTGCCCATTTCTTGCCCCTCTTCCTCCTAATTTATATTCCAGTATGAATTCCCTTTGCTAGTTATATATTTTTTATTATAAAAATAGATGCCCCTGGCTAGATTTTGCTTGACTTGTATTCTAAACCAATATTCAACTTTTACTGAGCCTCATAATAGTTACTTACACAATCTTTGCCAACTATTTCTGACTCTCCATCTTTTAGGCACATGGAGAGCTGACTTCCTGACTCCTTTGTACATAAATGAAATCACATGGCTAGTTATAGCCAATGAGTAAAGAGCAAACATAAAGAGCAGGAAGTTACTTCCTTGACAGCTCATTTATTTGCCCAGGCAAGACTCTGGAAATTCTATTTGCCCTCTGGCATGGCAACCAGTCAGGCTCAAGATGGTGGGCATTCCCTCAGTTCCTCAGGTCATGTTTTAGGAAAATGAAGCAGAACACACTGCAATGGGTGGCTTGGAGACAGGCCACAGAGATCAAAGGCCTAGAGATCAGGAATGAATACTGAAGGCCTAGACTTGGCTGGGCAGTCAGAAAAGCACCATGAGGGAAGCATCACCATGATGATGGATGTGAATGGACACAGGAGACGGCCAGGGTAAAGAAGATGTCTTCATTACATCCCTTATTAAAAGCTGGGATGTGTGCACTACAATTTGAGGTACTGGGTATGAAAAAGACTAATATGTATATCTGTCCTGTGGAGATCTTACTTAGGGAGATCTTCAGAATGATGATGTATTAATAAAAATAAAAACGGTCCCTGGAAACTCACAGTAGATTACCTACATCATGGTATGAATTAAGAGAGAGACTATTCATCAAGGTCTGAAAAGGCCTGTGTGTATCTAAAGTCCACTTTCATTGTATCTTTTATTTATTTTTTTCTTTCATAATAAAAGCAGAACATGTTACAGAAAGTTTAGATACCAAAGAAATCTAAAAAGAGAACAGTGGTAGTAACTCCAAATTCCCTGACACAAAAATAATAAGGGTTAACATTTTAGCTAACATTTATCATTAGTATTATGTGTGTATACATTTGTGTATATTTTAAAAAATTATAAATGCAGTTTTGATTTTTACTTTTTACAGTTACCTGATAATGAGCATTCTTTCACATCAGTTCTTTTACATCATTATATTTTTTTCAAAACCTTTTTGAACAGTTTTATAATATTTGAATATAAGGACACTTCATGGTATTTACCCCTTTTATAAAGGACAATCTACATCCTTATACAAATCCATGTTCTTCCATTATGAATCACTTCATCTGGGCTGATGAAATCAAGGATATCTTCTTGGAGGAGACAGGATGTTTATTGGTCCCCCCAAAGATGGACAGGTGAGTGGTGAAAAGGGTGTAGAGGGGGGAAATGGAACAGGCACAGTGTGGGTGATGTATGGCTTGTTTGGGTCATCATACATAGGTTAATTGGAGAGAAGGGTGGGGGCAGACTGGAGGGCTAGCAATGCCAGGATAAGATGCTTCCTTAATATTCCACAAGCTGTGAAGAACCAAAGAAGGCCCCCACTTGTGTCCCCTCTGTGCATACAATGTTTTAGGAAGCTTATGCTGGTAGCCATACAAAGGCCACCCCAGACTGGAGGCATGGAGACGAGTTAGGAAAGCCCTCCTCTAGGCTGGGCTAAAGAGGATAAAGTCTTTGACACTTACCACTTATTTAGGTACTAATTCTGTAACTCCTGGATGTGATACTATTGCTGATCATATAATTTAACTTGTGTACCATGAGGGTTAACTGTTTCTTTGACCTTACATCCATTTCTAACTCTTTCCCTTGCTCTGTTATATATCGTAGGGAATTACACTTCCCAGACTCTCCGGCTCCCATGGACATATCCTCCCCACATGGTCTCAGTGCCCACTGGACAGCCTTAGTTTATTTCTTTTTCCAGTGCAAGGGTAGTAGTAGTTTTCTGCTATTGTTAATTTGTGAGTTGCCTTATGGTCTCCTGTTCAGTTTCTCAGTGGTTTTACCCCTGCAAAATACTTTATTAAATTTTCTGTGTTAAAAACTCTAGTCTTTCCCCACTTGTGGCTGGTATGAATAAAATATTAAGTCACAACGATTACAGTTATATAGAGAATTAGATATACAGGGTAGCTAAATTGTCTTTTTCACAAATAATATTCAATTAGCCAAAGCACTTATTGGTTCTTAACTCTTGTGACAAATCTTTGTAAAAGATATGGACACATTTTTCTATCTTATAAGTAATTTAATTAATAAATATTTATTAAGGATATATTATATGTCAGACACTGTGCTCCTGGACCTTTATGAGATTTATAGTTTATAGTTTTGTAAAGAAGACAAACAGTCAATCAATCACGTGAACAGGCAAGGATATACAATGATAATGAGTGATGGTGAGGACATGGGCCACTATGACAGTGTACACAATAGGGCAATCTACTTACAGCTGAGAAAGCAGTGCTCAAACAAAGGTCTGCTGGATAAATTGATGTTAACTGGGAAAAGAGAGAAGGGAATAGTTTTCTAGGCAGAAGAACACCATCTGTAAAGGATTGATGGTGGGAGGAACTATAGTAGGTTTGTGGAGGAGTCTCATGGCTAGAGAGAGAGAGTAATTGAGAGGTATCCAAGACTAGGTGGGTTTCACTGAGGGATGTTCATTTTATATTAAGAGTAATGGAAGGCAACAGCAATGGTGGGAAGGCTGCAATGTGTGTGACCTGATGGGGTGGCCATTTAAGAAAGGGTCACTCTTGATGAGGCAAAGAGATTGTAAGGGCTCCACCATGGATTCAGGCATCCACCATTAGAAGGTGATTGCAGTAGTCCCAACTACTGGGGCTATTCTGGGAGAGGTACAAGGGGAAATCTAGCATACCAGAGAAATTAATCTTTTTATGTAATGCTTCAGAATCTTCTGATGACCTTGATCATCACTATGACTACCTATTTTCATTCCATGAGACTGAAGCTACAGATGATTAGGATGACTTCAGACTAATAGATTCCCTCTGCTTTATCAAAGAAGAATCAAGAGTAGAAATCAAGCATTGGTTACTTGAGATGTTACTCTCTATACATCTATATGCCTATCTCTTCTCAGGTAACCTGTATCTGAATATTATACTATAGTACCATGTACATATGTCAAAGCAGATTAGGACACTGGCCTCAAAGACTGTGCAGCCCAAGGGTGTCCAATGTTTTACAGAGTTCCTTAAGGGGCCACTCAGAAGGATAAGGGGAAGTTGAATTGGGGGGACACTAGACTTCCTACATCTTCTTCAAGCAGAATTGCTCTCTGCATTAGATGTGGAGGTTCTGTGTAACATTTTATTTACACAGAACCTTTTATCTGCATTAGATGTGGAGGTTCTGTGTAACATTTCATTTCTAAGAACCCCACCACGAAAAAACAGTTGATAACCACTCCTATTCTAATGGTCTTGTTTTATGGATGAAGCAATTAAAACCAGGAAGTTGAAGTGACTTGTGCGTGTCCAAATAGCCAATTCATGGTAGAGTCAGAATTAGATTCCGGGTCTCCTGATTCCATTTCAGTGCTCATGGCTGTTTCTAATAATAAAAAGATAAAGTGATATATTTACTTACCTTCTGAATTTAAAAAATTTACGTTTTGAAAATTTTAAAAACTGGCTGTACTTCTCTCTTTCTCCTGGATTATTTGGCAGTTAGTAGACTCAGTCACACCTGTTTGTTCCTCTATTTAAGCTTCAAAACATTTTTCAGTTCATGTGTTCCAGTAATGCTCAATAAATAGTTGATGATCTGCTTGCCATGATTCATGCATTTAAAAAATTCATTTAACAACCATACATTAGATGCCTAGGATATGTCAGCTGCCAGTAGCTTCTGGGGATATGAAGTAGCAAGTGACCATATCATTATAGCAGAATATTAATGAAATGGTAATAGACAAACGTGCATAGAGATGTGTGATCCCAGAGGTGAACTTGGCTTCGGAATTGAAACTGGCACTAGGGTTGCCAGATTTACCAAAGAAAAACACAGGATTCCCGGTGAAATCTAAATTTCAGATAAACAACAAACAGGTTTTTAGTATAAATGTGTTCCAAGTATTGCATGGGGCAGAGTTATACTAAAAGCATATTTGTTGTTTATCTGAAAGTCAGATTTCACTGGGTGTCCTCAATTTTATCTGGTGACCCTGCCTTGTACACCTGGGCAGACTAGAGAATGAAGTTCCATGGGGTCAGTGTTAGAAAAGGGCGCTTTCATCCAAGATACAGAGAGATGCTGGAATGCACTCAGGAGAGTCAAATCCAAATGCCAGGAAAAGTGAGACTATTTAGGGGTTGGGATGGGGAGAGAGAACATCAAAGTTGGGAGATCAAAATTGATTTTGTGATTTCACATTGCTCTGGAAGTTCAGGCCAATGTAATGAGAACCAGAGCAGAAATGAAGAGCATGACCTTTGTCTGTTGGAAAAGAGAAAAGAAAATCATTGCTTTCAGAAAATATCTTCTTAAAAATCCCATAAGAATTGACTGAAAAAGTGTTGGAATAGAAGAGAGTTCAGTAAGGTCATAAAGTATGAAATAAACATTTAAAAGTCTGTGTCTTTTTTTTGTAACAGCAATAACCAGCTAGAAAACATAATGGGAAAAATTGTATTTGGATTCTCAACAAAAGTATAAAGCAACTATAGATAAACTATAAAACAACAAAATGTGCAGGACTTACAGGAAAAAATTTATCAGAGATGTAAAAGGAGATGAAAAGATGGGAGCCATGCCATATTCTCATACGACCAGAGCAAATATTATAAAAGCATAAATTTTCTTAAAATTTATTTTTTAGGATTAATGAAATTTCAAGCAACATCTCGGTAGAATATATCTGGAACTCCAAAATGATTCTAACATTTATCTGCAAGAACAAATTAGTAAGAAGAGCTAGAAAATTATTAAGAGAAAGGATTAAAGAAGGTGGTAGCTTTCCCTATCTGACATTAAAACATTCCCAAAGCCACATTCCTTACATCAGAGTTGTGTTTGGGAAGGAATAGGCAGGAAGACAACAGGATGGAGCTGAGAGCCCAGAAACAGACCCTGGTGTCTGAAACATCTCCTTACACAACATGGGAGAAAATACAGATCTGCGGGGAAGGGAAGGATCACCTAAGAAAAGGTGTTAGAAATAGTTGAATATCTAATTGGTAAAAAATAATAATTTTTATCTTATAGAAAACACTAATTTTCAGATACATCAAAGAGTTAAATGTGGAAATGAAACCAAAACGAAGAAAACAAGGACAAATGTTTAGCTCGGGGTCCCCAGCCCCCAGGCTGCCGACTGGTACCTGTCGGTGGGGTAGGTGGCTAGTTAGGAACAGGGCCGCACAGCAGGAGGTGGGCGTCGGGTGAGCAAGCAAAGCTTCATTTACAGTGTATTTACAGACACTCCCCCAACGCTCATATTACCACCTGAGCTCTTCCTCCTGTCAGATCAGCAGCGGCATTAGATTCTTACAGGAGCGTGAACCCTATTGGGAACTGCACATGTGAGGGATTGAGGTCATGCAGTAGAAGAGTTTCATCCTGAAACTGTCCAATGGTTTGTAAAAGGGTAGTTTTTAGTAAAACCTATTTTTATTATTCCCACATACAAGACCTCTTCACAATCCAGGTCTTTTCAACTCTGTGCCTAGCATAATCAAATTTAGTGTTTCCCAAGTTCTATGTTTTCTTTTCTCAGTCTCCGGAAACACAGTACAACTAAGTTCCACTGTAATCATCCTGAAACTGCTTCACCTCAGATCATTGGGCATTAGATTCTCTTAAGGAATGCAAAACCTAGATACTTTGCATGCACAGTTTACAATAGGGTTGTTTTGCCTTTTCTGAGACAGTCTCCTTCTGTTGCCCAGGCTGGAGTGCAGTGGCATGATCCTGGCTCACTGTAGCCTCGAACTCTTGGGCTTGAGCAACCTTCCCACCTCAGCCTCCTGAGTAGCTGGAACTACAGGCACATATCACAGGCATCCCCCACCTTCCCATACCCCTGTGCCTGGAAAAATTATCTTCCATGAAACTGGTCCCTGGTGCCAGAAAGGTCGGGGACTGCTGGTTTAGCTGATCTTTGGATGTAAATTATTTTCCACTTGGTTTAAAAGTATTTGAAGGATGTAAATCCAGGTAGTCCGAAGACATGAGGGGTTTTTATGGGGATTTGTCCTTTTCAGAGCATTTGCTAACTAAGGAGACAGTTCCTGCAGTCAGCAGGTTAGTTAGATGACCATTGGAATAATCATCCAGAGACACCAGGAGCCTAACTATAAAGTTTGGCAGTGGAGAAAACACAGAAGAAAATGGAAACTAACAGCAGCCTCCCTAGGAATTTGCTGTGTATACTATGTGTCTAGACACAAAGGAATACACTAGGGATACCTCTGTCCGATGGTTTGTAAAAGGGTAGTTTTTAGTAAAACCTATTTTATATATTCCCACATACAAGACCTCCCCACAATTCAGGTCTTTTAAACTCCACGCCTAGCATAATCAAATTCAGTGTTTCCCACTTTCTATATTTTCTTTTCTCAGTCTCTGGAAACATGATATAACTAAGTTCCACTGTAATCGATAAAATATTGTACAGTGTGTGCAGAATCAGATAGGTCTGTGTTTTTATAAATGTACATTAGAGAGGAACAGGAATGGAACAGAACAAGGCTGACTTGTTCATGCTTTTTAATATAGATACGCTGTACTAAACAGCATGATATGTCATAAAACGAAACCTAATATTTGAAAATGAGATTGCAGTCTCTACATGTTTAAATGGTTTTCCTGGGAGACAAATCTTCTTTCATTTGAACAAACACAAAAGTGTTTTTTATGAAGTACTAGGAAATATCCAGCAGTAAAGTTGTGTCAGTGAAGTAAGTACTGACACAATTCTAATCGAGACACACTTAGACCTGCTCACATTAGGATTTCAAATTGCCAGGGTAGAAAGGGTCATTTGCATGACCCTTCTGATGGACCATAACTTCATCCCAAGTCCTTAATATTCTTTCAGGAACCAGAACAGCTATGGCAGCTCAAAATGAAAAAGAGCATCAGGGATCTTCCTTCTCAGGATATTTTTTTTTTTCCTTTGGAGATAGGGTCTTGCTCTGTCACTCAGGCTAGAGTGGAGTGGCACAGTCATAGCTCACTGCAACCTCAAACTCCTGGGCTCGTGTAATTCTCCCACCTCAGCTTCCTGAATAGTCAGGACTACAGGGTATGTGGTGCCATGCTCTGCTAATTTTTTTTTTTGAGATGGAGTCTCACTCTGTCACCCAGGCTGGAGTACAGTGGCAAGATCCTCAGCTCACTGCAACCTCTGCCTCCCGGGTTAAAGCAATTCTCCTGCCTCAGCCTCCCAAGTACCTGGGACTACAGGTGCATGCTACCATGCCCAGCTAATTTTTTTGTATTTTAGTAGAGACCAGGTTTCACCATGTTGCCAAGGCTAGTCACAAACTCCTGAGTTCAGGTGTCAGCCTGCTTGGCCTCCCAAAGTGCTGGGATTACAGGAGTGAGCCCCCGTGCCTGGTCGCTCTGCTAATTTAAAAAAAAAAATTTTTGTAGAGACAGGGGTCTCACTATGTTTCCCAGACTAGTCTAGAATTCCCGGCTTCATGCGATCCTCCTGCATTGGTGTCCCAAAGTTCTGGGATTACAGGTATGAGCCACCATGCCTAGCCCTT
This sequence comes from Ateles fusciceps, assembly GCA_036589455.1. NCBI lineage: Eukaryota > Metazoa > Chordata > Mammalia > Primates > Atelidae > Ateles > Ateles fusciceps. Next base: position 5,111,699 of record JAZHEH010001386.1, read on the forward strand.
TCTCAGGATTGAAAGGCACTTGATCCAGTCCTCCTGGCTGCAACTCTGATTAAATCTTCAATTCTCATACTCAATTCCCTAGTAGAATTATTTGACTGAGTACATGGAGGAAACAACAATTCTTTATATCTACATGTCCCCTAAATGGAGTCATGACTTCACTTTTGTTGTTGTGGTGGTGGTGGTGGTGGTTTTGCTTTTTTTGAGACAGGGTCTCATTCTGTTGCCTAGGCTGGAGCGCAGTGGTGCAATCATGGCTAACTGTAGCCTCAACCTCATGGGCTCAAGTCGACCCTCCCACCTTAGCCTCCCAAGTAGCTGGGACTATATGCATGAGCCACTATACTTGGCTAAATTTTATATTTTTTGCAGAGATGGGGTTTTGCCATGTTGCCCAGGCTGGTCTCAAACTCCTGGTCTCAAGTGATCCTCCTGCCTCAGCCTTCCAGAATGAGAAGGCCCATAACTTCACATTTTGAATCCTTTACTTAATACCATCTTTTTCTTAAATATTCCATTTTATGTTAATAAGTAGTGTTAAAATATTTGAGGGAGGAACTAATTAGCATCTAATGTGGCATATATATGTACTATGCCTGAGCATTTTTAATTTTTCTCCTTATTTTATTTTTTCTTCTTATTTAGGTACATGGGAACATCACCAATAAAGATACATGCGCTGTTATGGAATGGAAGCTGAAAAGCTGTGGGCACTCACAGAGACAAGAGAGTATGCTGCAAGATACTTTAAGTCATTTGCTCGGAGTCTGGCTGCTGTAGTAGACTCTGGAGTATATCTGATGGTGAGAAGGAAATGGGCTCAGAATTATTCTTTTTTCTTTGAGCGTATAAGCATCTGCCTCCTTCTGGGCCCTGGGTTTTCCTACAGAGCCAGTTGTTTAAGGAAAGATTGGACATTTGGCAGCAGGCACAGGGCTAGAGACAATGACTCAGCGGAAATGAGGCAATTAGAGATGGGGGCCAAGAAAGGGGAACCAGGAAGAACTGAGTTTGCCTTTGGACCTGTGATTGTGTAAAATAAAATCCTGTATAACACACTCGTCCCATTTACATTTACCAAAGACTTGTCTGCAGGAGCTAGGTAGGCCCTTGAATAGACAGAGATGAATGAGACACAGTCTTCGAGAAGCATAGAGTCTAGAGAGGCAGAAAACCTGATTTCTGGGCCGGGCGCTGTGGCTCATGCCTGTAATCCCGGCTCTTAGGGAGGCAGAGGCGGGAGGATAGCTTGAGCCTAGGAGTTCGAGACCTGCCTGGGCAATATAGCGAGACCCCGTTCTCCACAAAAAGGAAAAAAACAAAAAGACAAAAACCTGGTTTCTGGATTACAAGTTAGTTTTTAACATTCAAAATGGTAAATGTTCTATTCAGGTTGTGTGCTAAGTGAAAAAGGCACCCAACTTCCTGAAAGAGCCAAGGAAGATAATCTAGATGGAGGAGTTTGAAGGCCAAATGAATATTAACACTCTTAGGGTAAACTGTTCAAGTAGGTTGATCAAATATTCATTGCAATACAAAAAGGGGAGCTAAGAGATGCAACTCATGTGCCTGCTCCTAAGGTGTCTTCTGTTTCTTCTCCCCTCTTTCTTTCATGAAACATCTTCAGCTGTCGACATGAGTCATAGGGAACAGAGATGAATGATAGGAAAGAGGGAAAATGTGGCTCACCTATATTGTTGTTTTTTATTTTAAATAGATTTTTATCTTTTAGAGTAGTTTTAGATTCACAGCAAAATTGATAGATGGTACAGGGATTTCCCATAATCCTCTGCTCACACACATGCCTAGCCCCCCTCACCAGAGTGGTACATTTGTTACAACTGATGAACTCACATCGACACATCATTATCATCCAAAGTCTACAATTTACATTAGGGTTCACTCTCAGTGTTGTATATTCTGTGGGTTTAAGACATGCGTATTAATGTGTATCCAATATTATAGTATCATACAGAGTATTACTATCCTAAAAATCCTCTGTGCTCTACTTAATCATCCTTCCCACCCTGCTAGCCACTGGCAACCACTGATCTTTTTACTGTCTCCATAGTTTTGCCTTTTTCAGAATGTCAGTTGGAATCATACAATATGTCGCCTTTTTCTTACTTAGTAATAAATATTTAGGTTTCTCCATGTCTTTTCATGAGTCGTTAGCTCATTTTTTTCTAGTGTTAGATAATATCCCATTGCCTGATATACCACAGTTTATCCAATCACAAACTAAAGGATGTCTTGGTTTCTTTAAACCTTTGGCAATTATGAATAAAGCTGTTATAAAAATCAATGTGCAGGTTTTTGTGTGGATATAAGTTTCCAACTCCTTAGGATAGATACCGAAAAGTGCGATTGCTGGGTAGTACAGCAAAAGTATGTTCAGTTTTGTAAGAAACCACCAAACTGTCTTCCAAAATGGCTGTATCAATTTGCATTGCTGTCAGCAATGAACAGAGCTCCTGTTGTTCCACATCCTCACAAGCATTTGATGTTCTCAGCATTCTGGATTTTGGCCATTCTAATAGGTGTGTAGTGGTATATCAGCTTTAATTTTCATTCCCTAGTGACATCTGACATGGAGCACCTCTGCATGTGCTCATTTGCCATCTGTATATCTTCTTTTGTGAGGTATCTGTTAAGATCTTTGCCTCATTTTTTAAATAAACTTGTACGTTTTCTTCTTGTTGGGTTTTAAGATTTCTTTATATATTTCAGATGACAATCCTCTATTAGATATGCCTTTTGCAAATATTATCTCCCAGCCTGTGGCTTGCCTTTTCATTCTTTTGACAGTATCTTTTGCAGAGCAGAAAATTTTAATTTTAATGAAGTCTAGCTTATCAATATTTTCTTTTACGAATTGTGTCTTTGGTGTTGCATTTAAAAAGTCATTGTTAAATCCAATGTCATCTACGTTTTTGCCTATGTATCTTCTGAGAGTTTTAGAGTTTTATGATTTGTATTTGGGTCTGTGATCCATTTTGAGTTAATCTTTGAGAAACAGGTAAGGTCTGTGTCTAAATTCATTTTTTTTTTTTTTTTTTTTTTTTGCACAAGGATGTCCAGTTGTCCCAGCATCATTTGTTGAAAGGACTGTCTTTTCTCCATTATATTGCCTTTGCTTCTTTGTCAAAGATCAGTTGACTATATTTATGTGAGTTGACTTCTGTGCTCTCTATTTTGTTCCATTGAAACTACAAGTTTTAGAATTGTATTTATAAGTGATAGAGCAGAATTACAAGTTCAGACTCAAGTTTTGTTTATTCCAGCTGTGGTAGGCTGAATTATAGCCTCCCCCTCACCCAAAGATGTCCAAGTCCTAATCTCTAAAATCTGTGAATATGTAACATTATATGATAAAAGGGACTTTGTAGATAGCATTTTTGGAGCTGTTTATCAATCATGAGATAGCATTAGATGCCACAGTTAAAGGGTTCAGTCCCATGAGCCTGTATCAACTTCAGATGCCAGAAGTCCCAGGTTGTCACCTGTACTTCTCACCAAATGGCTATAAAGTGAGGGTCTCTACATCCCCTTCCTCATGTTTGATAATTTGCTATAATGGCTCACAAAAAGTCAGGGCAACATTTACTTACTTAGGTTTACTAGTTTATTATAAAGCATAGAACTCAGGAACAGTCAGATGGAAGAGATGCAAAGGGCCACATATCAGGAAGAGATGTGGGTCTTTATGTTGTCTCTAGGTGCACCACCCTCCCAATACCTCCATGTGTTCACTAACCCAGAAGCTCTAGTTCAGGGATGTTTGTGGAGGCATCATCACATAGGCATGGTTGATTAATTGTGTCTCCAGTCCCTATGCCCTCCTTAGAGGATGGGGAAATGGGACTGAAAATTCTGAGCTTCTCTAATCAAGATTTGATCTTTCTGATGACAAGCCCCCATCCTGAAGCCATCTAGGAGCTCATCAAGATTTGCCTCACTAAGGCAAAAAACACTCCTATCACCCAGAATATTCTGAGGGATTTAGGAGTTCTGTGTCAGAGACCAAATATTAGCACGAAAGATGATTATAGTACCCCTATCATTCAGAAAAGCCTATTTCAAGAGCTCTGTGTTAATAACTGGGAGCAGAGACCAATATATATATTTCATACATGTGTGCATATATTATTAAAATATTACATATAAATATTATATATAAAAGAGGGCTTTAAGAGAGATTTTGCTTCCTTGTCTTTTTCAAAATCAGTGACATTTCGATTTTAGACTTTTGGTTCCAGAGCTCTGAGAATAAATTTAGGTTGTTTTAAGCCATTAAGTTTTGGGTAATTTGTTACAGAAACAATGGGAGATGAACCCACCAGCTCCTCATTAATATTTCTTACATATAATAAGTAATACATATACATAAGAAACACAAATACTTATTTAACACTTACAATAATAATTATCTCATTATTTCATAGGCAGCCTCTAGAAGCTGAAAAAGGCAAGGAAGAGGAATATCTTTTAATGCTCCTACCAAAAAGAGGGCTTTAAGAGAGATTTTGCTTCCTTGTCTTTTTCAAAATCAATGACATTTTGATTTTAGACTTCTGGTTCCAGAACTGTGAGAATAAATTTAGGTTGTTTTAAGCTATTAAGTTTTGGGTAATTTGTTATAGAAACAATGGGAAATGAACTCACCAGTTTCTCATTAATATAGATAGAAAAAGCGACCTCAAAGCCAATGAGTTCTTAGACAATACCAAAAAGCACAGTAACTTACATTAGCCCCACGCAATCTTTAACAACACCTTTAGGTAACAATGCCATACGTTAGTTCCCCATTTTGCATGTGTGTCCTAAGCAGCACGTAGCTAGCCTGTGTCTGAACTGGGCTGTGTGAAATCCTTAGCACTGTGCTCTTGTCCTGGTGTAGACCATTTCTCTGATATCTGGGGAGCCAGGGGATAAGTCATTTCCTGTGCCAAACAGTTTTCTTCTACACAAAATGACCTTAGAGATTTTTGCTCCAATTCATACATTTTTGCTCTTTTGCGTCACAGTGGACAGCGTGGAATGCTCTGGCGCCAGGACATTGTTGGAATCATTGACTGACCAATTCTTAGCCGCTCCTTGGACAAGCTGGTTAACCCCTCTTAAACTATAAAATGGTATCACAACACAGATCATTCTTAACTCACGTTGCTGAGGATCAAACATGATAATATATGTGAAAGGGCTTTATAAGTTCTATAATGCTATTCAGATGTGAGGAATTATTATTTTTATATGCGCAAGAAGGCTGGCACGGCCCCTCTCCCAGGTGACTAAAAAGCATATGTGATTTTATTTGCTCCAATAATTTTATTCTTATTAGTACTTGTTCAGTATACTACATGAGTATGTACAATGCACAAAGCATTTATTCTTCTGGCTACAGTAACTACCCACCCCCCCTCCAAACTTACCCTTGTAAAAACAAATAAGACTTGTAAAACAAAACAAATGTAGAAAGGGGGGGAGTTGGCATTATTTGTAACTATGTGCCATCAAACAAACTCACCTGTCACTTGAAACATGAGCTAGCTTTGAGAGTGGACAGTTAATTCTTTTGACCAAACAACTGCCCAAACAAACACATCTATTGCTTTTTCTTCTCCCTTTTTTCACTTTAATTTTTAATGTGGTTTCCTAACCCTCCACTTCAGGAGGTAAATACAATTCTGGCTGAGTCCCGGTTGAATTTAGTTTATTAGGGCTTTTACTACAAGTTTTTAAGCACTTGCTGATTTTCAAAAACATATTAAAATGGCCACGGCCAATCTCCTAGATTGGTACAAGTCCACATTTCCCAAACGACTTAATAGACTGCAGCTTGTGCCAGACAGAGAATGATTTCACCATTCTCTTTCCCACAACTTAAAGGCTGGACATTGTTTTTTAACTCTGTGGTGGGAGGGGGAAGTTTGCTTTGCCATGTTGGTCTTCTCCCTAGAATTCCCTCCTACAAGTTTTATAAGTCCCGCTGTCCTAGAGGGCACATTAAGTCCCCAAAGAACATCTTTGTAGGCCATTTTTGGCACAACCACCCTGCTCTCTCCCATTCTTGGACAGAGAAGCTCTTAGGGATGCTTTTCCAGACAAAGTTTGGTATTTTGGGCAGGGGGTTATAAAGAGTATGGAGACCCTGTCCTATGGCAAAATAAACTGGGATTTATGTCTCAAACCTTTTTCCTTTTCCATATCTCCATTTATTTTCTGATTGCCAGTAAATCTAGCAAAAATGTATGCAGAACAAATAAATGAATGGATGAATATTTGAGACCTTTAACTGCCAGGCTCTATGCTGAAAACTGGATCACAGAAGTGAACTCGCAAGCTAGTGGGGGAAAGTCACATCAATATACATGTACCACATAACACCCTGGGATGACATTTGGGATTGGAGTTTAGGTCGGGGTTCCAAGGTGGTACAAGGTAAAATACACAGTTAACCACATGGACAGGGATTGATGAAAAACAAAGATGGAGGATTCTCCACAAACAGATAAATTCACCCATGAAGTGCTGCTACATGAGCACCGTGCCTGAGATTTCTGTTATGTTGCCTACTTGAAGGTTGACATTTTATTTCCATCATTAGCTTATGTGCAGCCCAGAGTGTCATTCTTTGCCTGAGGTCCTATGGAGGACAGCATAGTACTTTAATATTGTGGAGTAACAGTTGAGGGGGAGTTCTGGTTTGAGTTCTACCCCAAGTGGTGAACTGACCTTGGACGTGTCACTTCCTTTCTAAGATTAGACAATAGCACGAGATCTGCCAACGTCTCAGGGCTGATCTGAGGATCAAATGAGATCACGAGAATGATGATTTATATTTAAAATGTTTGAAAATTTTCTCAAAAGACATTGAAGCACAAAGGAGAATGTGTATATGCCTTGAGGAACTACAATTACAAATATAATGAAGTGGCTTTATGTTTTGTTAATGTTCATGTTCATGTCATTTGCATGTAGTAAATAGGCATACCTTGGGATAGTGCAGGTTCAGTTCCAGACCGTTGCAATGAAGCAAATATCACAATAAAACAAGTCACATTAATTTTTTTGTTTCTCAGTACATATAAAAGCTATATATGCAGTAAATTGTGCTCTATTAATTGTGCAACAGCATTACACCTAAAAATAATGTATATACCTTAATTTAAAATATTATTACATGGGGAGAAATGCCAGATATAGTATGCACCTAAAGTAAAATAAATAATTTAAAAAATACATTGTTAACAAGTGCTTACCAGTATCTCTGAGTCTTCAGCAAGTCTTAACTTTTTTGCTGGTGAAGGGTCTTGCCTCTGTGTTGATGGCTACTGACTGTCAGGGTGGTGGGTGCTAAAAGGCTTGAGTGGCTGTGGTAATTTCTTAAAATAAGACAACAATGTAGTTCACCCACATTGATTGACTTTTCCTTTCACAAAATATTTCTTTCTACAAAATGCTGAAGATAGCATTTTACCCGTGGTAGAACTTCTTTCAAAATAAGAGTCAATCCTCTCAAACTCTGCCACTGCTTTATCAAGTACGTTTATGTAATCTTCTAAATCCTTGATTGTCACTTCAACAACGTTCACAGCACATTCACCAAGAGTGGATCTCATCGCAAAAGAACCACTTTCTTAGTTCATTCATAAGAAGCAACTCCATATCCATTCAAGGTAATTCAGTCACATCTTAAGGCTTCACTTCTAATTTTAGTTCTCTTAATATTGCTACTACATCTGCAGTTACTTCCTCCACTGAAGTGTTGAGCCTCTCAAAGTCATCCATGAAGGTTGGGATCAACTTCTTCCAAATGCTGGTTGTGTTAGTCTGTTTTTGCAATGTTATAAAGAAATATCTGAGACTGGGTAATTTATAAAGAAAAATGGTATATTTGGCCCACAGTTCTTCAGGCTGTACTGGAAGCATGGCACCAGCATCTGCTTGACTTCTGGTGAGGCTTCAGGGAGCTTTTACTCATGGCAACAGAAGAAGCAAAAGCAGGCGTAACACATGGCAAGAGAGGGAGCCAGAGTGAGACAGGGGAGGTCCCAGACTCTTAAAGAACCAGATCTCATGTGAATTAAGTTTGAGAGAACTCACTCATCACCAAGGGATGCTAAGCCATCCATGAGAGATTTGCCCCCATGATGCAATCACCTTCCACTAAGCTCCTCCTCCAACATTGGGGATCACATTTCCACATGAGATTTGGAGGGGAAAAAACATCCAAACTATATCACTGGTTAATGTTGGTATTTTGACTTTCCTCCATCTATGACAGATGTCCTTAACGGCATCTAGAATGATGAATCCTTTCCAGAAGTTTGTCAATATACTTTGCCAGGATCCATCATAGGAATCACTATCGATGGTAACTATAGCCTTATGAAATGTACTCCTTAAATAATAAGACCTGAAAGCCAAAATAATTCCTTGATCCATGGGTTGCAGAATGGATGCTGTGTTAGCAGGCATGAAAATGACAGTAATCTCCTTTGTAGATCTCTATCAGAGCTCTTGGATGACCAGCTGCATTGTCAATGAGAAGTAATATTTTGAAAGAAATCTTTTCTTCTGAGCAGCAGGTTTCAATAGTGGGCTTAAAATATTCAGTAAACCGTATGCTGTAAACACATGTGGTGTCATCCATGCTTTATCATTCCATTTATAGAGTACAGGAAAAGTAGATCTAGCCTAATTCTTATGGGCCCTAGGATTTTCAGAATGATAAATGTCCATTGGCTTTGACATTGGCCACCAGCTGTATTGGCCTCAATGTGAGAGTTGGCCTGTCCTTTGAAGCCAGGCATTGACTTCTCTTCTCTAGCTATAAAAGTCATGAAGGGCATCTTCTTTCAATAGAAGGCTATTTTTCCTATATTGAAAATCTGTTCTTTAGTGTAGCCTCTTTCACCAATTACCTTAGTTAGATCTTCAGAATTACTTGCTGCAGCTTCTCCATCAGCACTTGTTGCCTTACTTTGGACTTTTATATTATTAAGATGGCTTATTTACTTAAACCTCATGAACCAACCTCTTCTAGCTTCAAACTTTTCTTCTGCAGCTTTTTCACCTCTCCCAGATTTCAGAAAATTGAAAGAGTTAGGAGCTTGCTCTGGATTAGGCTTTGGCTTCAGGAAATGTTGTGTCTGGTTTGATTTTCTATCCAGACCACTAAAACTTTCTCCGTATCAGCAATAAGCCTGTTTTGTTTTTTTTATCATTTGTGTGTTCACTGGAGTAGTACTTTTAGTTTCCTCCGAGAATCTTCCCTTTGAATTTACAACTTGGCTTTACTGCTTGGCACAAGAGACTCAGCTTTTGGCCTATCCTGGCTTTCAACGTGCCTTCCTCACTAAGCAGAATCACTTCTAACTTTTGATTTAAAGTGAGAGATGAGCGGCTCTTCCTTTAACTTGAATACTACCAGACCATTGTAGGGTTATTAACTGGCCTATTCTCAGTGTTGTTGTGTCTCAGGAAATAGGGAAATCCAAGGAACGGGAGACAGATGGCAGAATGGCCCATTGGCAGAGCAGTCAGAATACACACATTTATCAATTAAGTTTGCTATCTTATACAGGAGCACTTTGTGATACCCCGAAACAATGACAACAGTAACATCAAAGACCACTGATCATAAATCACCCCAGCAGATATAATAATAATGAAAAAGTTTGAAATATTGCGAGAATTGTCAACACGTGACACAGAGATACAAAGTTAGCACATTCTATTGAAAAAATGATGCTGATAGACATGCTCACTGCAGGGTTGTCACAAACCTTCAACTTGTAAAAAATGCAACATCTGCAAAGCACAATAAAGCGAGGCACAATTAAATATGTCTCTATATATAAGCATATAAAAACATATATACATACATATATGACAAATGTGTGCACATGCATTCATACATGCATACATAATGGTTGTATATGCTAAGAAGAGAAAGAAAATGATAGAAAGGCAATAAGCAGTGATCTGAGCACTGGAAGTTGCACTTGACTAGTCTACAGCTGTAATGGATGACTGGAAATTCATCCTCAAAATCCAGCCTGCCTGAGCTTAACTAGTAGTGTTCCCACTTACTGCCATGTCATCTTAGGTTAGTCACTTCATCTTTCTAAGCCTCAATTTCATCATCTGTAAAGCAGACACGTAACAGTACCTGCCTCATCAGGTTGTTGCAAAGATGAAAGGACACACTACCTATACAAAGTGCTTTGCAAAGGATTTGGCACACAGTAAGTGCACTATAACTAGCAGTTATTGCTATTACCGTGAAATTTTGTACTTTTTTTTTAAACTTTGGGGGAAATTCTCCAGGTTCAGAGATCAGAATACAAAAAGGATATTAAAAATATGTAGGAATAGCCCTAAAACTTTCCAGATAAAATGGCATTCATGCAAGAAAAATGAAACTTCTTCACTGTGTTATGCTACAGATATATTGACATTATACAGAATCAACATTACTTTTCTAATAACAAAGAGCATCACTCATTCCCTAGACTCAAACAGCCAACTGGACTCTGGGGAAAGGCATATATTATGTTAGCAACTTGGAATAGAAACTCCCTTTGAAAGCTGCTCAATAAAGAGCCCTTAATGTACTACACATAATGTAAGGCAACATGTTTTGTAGTTAATGAACCTAGAAGCTAAAGCCAATGTTGTGGCTTAGAGAACAGCACTTCTTCGTGGATGCTATGATGTAAATTAGCATCAAGTCCTGTGTCGTGAAACTTTCAGTAAAGAACTGTTTATATAAAGCATTAAGTCTTTCTCTAATGACAGCTATAAATATAGATAATCAAGTCATTCTGCATACTAAAATCAATTTTACTATTTATGCGCTTTCCATTTTATATATTTAGCTGTTGCCTTTTCACTTGAAGACATAAACAGCTGGTGAAAAGTATGCTTAGAATACTAATTATGTTGTCATGGGGGATACCAATATATGTTGCCTGCAGGAGAGTTAATAAGGATTGAAAACAGTATAATTGTTTTACCAATGAAAACACTATATACTGGGAGAACCTATGATTTCGTTTTATGAATTAGATGCTAAATACTTTACTCTGCTGATTTTCAGTAGTGTCATCTCTATAGTAAATTTCCTTTTAAGTGCTTAGTTGAATATTATGTGGAGGCCTGGGGCTCAGATGAAGGCTCCTAGCCTGAATCTTAGGGTTTGCACATTTGGGTAATGTGAAGAAATAAGAATGGGCTTACGGAAAAGACCCTGAGTCCCCTTACACAGCCATAGCATGGATGAGGACCACAGACATGCTGACACACCTAGCAACAGGTAGTACAAAGAATGGCAGGTGTGCTAAATTTGGCTCTATTCTACTTGTAGCGCAGAGACAGAATTACGACCCTGCCCCCTAGAAAAATGTTGTCTAGTGAACTATCAAGAGTAACCACACTTCTCTCTTGGAGAAGGTCAAGTAAAGGGTAGAAAGAGAGGCTGAAAGAGTGCCCACCAATACTCCATGTATGAGAAGAGGAATAGAAGACTACATGGGTTTCCCAGTAATCACTTCTTCCTCTGCGAATCTATGGTTCTCTGTGTTTACATATTTATTCACATATGAGTATTCACTCACGCAAAAGTATTTATTGAATACCTTCCCTGGTTAGGCATCAAGCTATGAGATGAGCTCTCAATCTACTGTTTTTTATATAATAGAATGTGCAACGAATGCTTCTTGAATCAAAGTCAGCTTAAAGAAAATTGCTTCCAGATTTTGGGAAGGAAGGAAGGAATGCTTTATTAGGCTTAGTATGTCTCCATTAAACACCAGGCTCTGTGCTGGGTGTCTTACAAATGTGATTTCACTGGTTCCTCAGAGAACTCCTATGTAGATGACTAAATTTTACAGTTGAAGCAACCAAGATTTAGACTAGTGAAGTGACTTGCTCGAGGTCACACAGTTTGCAAGAAGCCAAGCAGGGATGAAAATTCACGTCTCAGATGGCCCTTCTTCCTAACATTCAGCTCCTTCAGGTCTCTGTGTTTTCCCAGGCTGAGCTAGTGGCAGAAGAGCCAAAGCTCATTCTGCTGCCCCTACAAATGTCTCTTGTCTCAATTTTTGCCTTTTGTTTTTTTTTCCCCCTCTGGCACTTTGAAAAATGTGTTCTGTTATTCAAATTGTCTGGAGCAGGAGTACTGCATTTCAAACAGGCCAGGGATGCACCCAACGAGGCCAAGTCAGCACCAAGAAAGCAATGGTGACTGGCAGGAGCCTGGCCTATTACTCCTGGTTAAGAAAACACAGGAGAGTTTGTGTTCCATGCCCTTGTGTGATTAAAGCTTAGAAAGTGTTAACAGGGCATCATTCTACGTTGTCTTCTCCTTTCCTAAGCCTAGAATTTCCCGAAATATGTTTTAAGGGGACATTTAGCCTATGATCATGAAACATGTTCAAACAGGCTTTAGAGCTTGGTTAAAAAAAAGTTGGTATGGACTTCCAGGGGAGGGTCAATGTCATCTCACCACCTCCAAATAACTGATAACCAATTTTAAGGGCTGGTTACATTAACACACAAGAAAAACTAGTAACTAGAAATTTCTTTAGCAGTTATTCTGCATTTATAATCAATTCCATTGTGACTTTCCTTAAGTGACAGTGAAATCCCAACTAAATAATGAACTTAATTGGAGAATATTGCACAGAAAATCACTTAATATTAATAATAGAATTTCCCAAAGTATGTTTTAAGGGACATTTATCTTATGATTAAGAGACATGTTCAAATATGTTTGTCAAATGCTACATGTTACATCCTTCAAATACTTTATGATGTCTATCAGCATATAAAAGGATCTGAGAAGTTCTGCAGCAAAAACCAAGTAAATGAAATGCATTATCTTTCTTTGACCCATGCCTTTCAACTAAACCATCGTGTCCCCTGGAATGCCATTCCCACCTACCCTGAAGATCAAAATCCTACTCATTCTTCAAGGTTGAGTTTAAAATATATATACATCCTTCAGGCCCATGTCGAGAGTGTCTAATTTGGGAAAAAAACAGAGAATTTTAAGTACTCTTAGGTATAGATTTTAAGTGACTAATTCTAGTAGCCAACTGCTGAATTCACAGCTCCTACTTTGGAGATTTTCAACATGCAGCCTCGAATCTGAATCTAGGTTAGCACTCTACGTATTCAGGAATCCAGGGGCTAAAATGTGTTTACATCAGCAAAATTCGCTTATGTTGCCAAATTATTTATATTGGGGAACTTTACATACCTAATGATATGATTTATAGTGGGGCATATTTAAATCAATGTCCCCCAAATAATTATTTTTGAATTTTTGAAGCAGTTCTTATGATTCTCTCGGTCCCTCAACAGTCATAGAATACATGAAGCAGCCTGATGGGTCAGATCGTTCTGGGTGCTCATCAGAGTTTAGAAGAGGTCCAGTTCACCTAAGTCTGTACCTCTCCCTCTGAAAAGTCCTATAGCCTTTGAGGACTTTACAACTTGGTTAAAACAAAGTTGGTGTGGACTTGCAGGGGAGGGTGAATGACATCCCACTATCCCCAAAAGACTGGTAATCAATTTTAAGGGATAGTTACATTAATACACAAGGAAAATTAGTAAATTTCTTTGGCAGTTATTCTGCATTTATAACCGATTCCGTTGTGACTTTTTTTTTAAGTGACAGTGAAATTCTAACTAAATAATGAATTTTATTGGAGTATACTGCATAGAAAATAACTATTAATAATGTATTAAAACAAATCCCAGGATCACACAAAAACAAACAAAACAAAACAAAAAAACAAAACAAAAAACCTGTGTTTTGTCAGTTATAATAAAATTAGGTGCCTAGGAAGTTAATATGCCAATGTCATAGAAAATAATATTTTTACATCTTTATTCCTGCTGTTGCAGACATCACATGCTTCAGCTTATAAGAAGAATGTGTTTTCTCAGACAAATGTTATATTGATCTTTTATCTTATGAGGCACATTCTGATTCCTGCAACTAAGTCCATCTGGAACGTGGGAGTCACTGATGTGTGGGCTTGAGCATCAGCCAAAGGAGGAAAATTAATTGCAAGTGGATTATGAAAAATATTCCCTCGTAACCTCTTTTAACAGAGCAGATGGAACAGGAATCTCCAGCTTGTTTTTGGCTCTTGCTTCTGAGAAGCCTATTAAAGCCCAAGGTGAGATGGCTTTTCACATCACACATATGCATCATGGGAAATGGGAATTCATTCCCATGCTGGGGAAACCAAAATTCCACCTGTGTTGTTGGGCAGCAGCAGAAGAGCATGCACACAGTGGCCTGAGGCTGCACCCCCTTAAATACGGACTCTGGGAAGCCTGGCAAGGTTATACAGCTCTGGCACAGGCCTGTGGTTAGATGGGAACCCCCTTAGGAAAACCATTCAAATGGTTGAATGGTTGAACACATTCTTTTCAACTGTTTGGTGGCTAGTCAACTGTTCACTCTGCCAGTCAGTCTGGAATGATGTCACTTACCAAGGAGAAAAGGGTTGCGGGGGAGGCGGCCTTTCACCTGGAGCTGCAGGGAAGTGTCTATGATTCTACAGTCAAAGTTGGCAAAAGTGGCTTGAGTTCCTGGAAACTCCAACCTGGTCTTCTTGGAATTACCTGGCTTGCTTGTTTTGTTTAAGCGATAGTAGGATTGAGGTGGTATTATTTAGGGGGAATAGCAAGTGTTTCAACCTGGACAAGAGGCTTTGCGTCCTGTGAGAATTCATACTTCCCGTGATAGGATGAATTCTTTTCTCTTGCAACATGTAATCCATGCTGAGCCAGAGACATTATAAGAAAATAGAACATAAGCCGGAGTGTTCAGCTCTTTCTGGCTCTACCCTCATCTTTGTTCTTTGGTTCATATTATCTACTCTCTCCTCAGAGAAGTCTTTTCCTACATACAAGACAGGTGACCTAGTTCAAGGCTCCATTTGTACATAAGTCTTAAAAAAGTGCTTTGAGTACCTTGGGCCAAATTCTTTTCTCATTTAATGTCTTTTGAGGGCCAGCGATGTTCAGAATAAGGGATCAAGCACGGACTTTGACGCAGTGACCACAAGGAACAGTGAAGACAGCCTGCTTTGCTATAAATGGAGCTCTCCTAACTCCTTGTGCGCATTGAATGGGTTCCAACCTGTAACAAACACTCCATCCCACGCATTCCCACGTGCGTATCCTTCCAACCTGTAACAAACACTCCAATCCACGCATTCCCACGTGCGTATCCTTCCAACCTGTAACAAACACTCCAGTCCCACGCATTCCCAAGTGCGTATCCTTCCAACCTGTAACAAACACTCCAATCCCACGCATTCCCAAGTGCGTATCCCTCCAACCTGTAACAAACACTCCATCCACGCATTCCCACGTGCGTATCCCTCCAACCTGTAACAAACACTCCATCCCACGCATTCCCACGTGCGTATCCCTCCAACCTGTAACAAACACTCCATCCCACGCATTCCCAAGTGCGTATCCCTCCAACCTGTAACAAACACTCCATCCCACGCATTCCCACGTGCGTATCCCTCCAACCTGTAACAAACACTCCAATCCCACGCATTCCCACGTGCGTATCCCTCCAACCTGTAACAAACACTCCAATCCCACGCATCTCCCACGTGCGTATCCCTCCAACCTGTTACAAACACTCCATCCCACGCATTCCCACGTGCGTATCCCTCCAACCTGTAACAAACACTCCAATCCCACGCATTCCCACGTGCGTATCCCTCCAACCTGTAACAAACACTCCAATCCCACGCATTCCCACGTGCGTATCCCTCCAACCTGTAACAAACACTCCCAATCCACGCATTCCCACGTGCGTATCCCTCCAACCTGTAACAAACACTCCAATCCCACGCATTCCCACGTGCGTATCCCTCCAACCTGTAACAAACACTCCAATCCCACGCATTCCCCACGTGCGTATCCCTCCAACCTGTAACAAACACTCCAATCCCACGCATTCCCACGTGCGTATCCCCTCCAACCTGTAACAAACACTCCATCCTACGCATTCCCACGTGCGTATCCCTCCAACCTGTAACAAACACTCCAATCCCACGCATTCCCACGTGCGTATCCCTCCAACCTGTAACAAACACTCCATCCCACGCATTCCCACGTGCGTATCCCTCCAACCTGTAACAAACACTCCAATCCCACGCATTCCCCACGTGCGTATCCCTCCAACCTGTAACAAACACTCCCAACCCACGCATTCCCCACGTGCGTATCCCTCCAACCTGTAACAAACACTCCAATCCCACGCATTCCCACGTGCGTATCCCTCCAACCTGTAACAAACACTCCAATCCCACGCATTCCCACGTGCGTATCCCTCCAACCTGTAACAAACACTCCATCCACGCATTCCCAAGTGCGTATCCTTCCAACCTGTAACAAACACTCCAATCCCATGCATTCCCAAGTGCGTATCCATCAAATACAAACTTTAAACTTGAGTAAATATATCTGTCTTACAAAGTCCAAGGTATTTACTACAGGGATCACCCACTTCAGGAATTTAAACAATGTTCAGACCAAGGAAAAAATTCCTTACCAGGGGTTTTAAACTCCATTTCCCCTCTCTCCAGCTGGCTAGCAGAGCCTGGCATGAAAGCAAGTGAACCAAGTGATTGCCATTCTTTCCTCCTTCAGTCCCTGATTCCCTAGCCTCTTTAACCCCTCCTTCCCCAACCACATGGATTCCCACCATTTACTAAAAAAATGCAGTAAGTTGGTGCCAAGCTGGCTGGAGCCCCCCCAGGGGACTCACAGCAGGGGAGATAAGAACAATCTTCCCCTCCCAGTATCCCCCCTTCATGTCACACTCTGCAAAAATCAAATAAATAGATTTAAATTAGAAGATCATAAAAAAGGTATTTTCTTGTCTCTTTCTCTCTCTCTCTCTCCTGTCTCCCCTTCCCAGACCCCGACTCCCAACCCCTACCCCCCTGCTATCTTATAATAGGCTATTAATTCCAGCCATTTCAGACCGTCTGAAGTGTGGTGTGTAAACTGTGGCTGCATCAATCAGAGTTGTGTGTCTAGTTATTTCAAGCATTCCCTGTTGGCATAAAGAAAGGCTGGTTTGTCCTGCTCCAGCTCAAGTGCAGCTGAGATCTCCATTGATTGATAACTGAATGCATAGGCCTGGAAAGTTCTACAGCTGGGGCGGCACGAATAAGCAGATCTGAGTAGTCCAAAGAGGGAGACGGGGAAGTGGGGGAATGGTGGAAATGGATGGTGACAGGGCATTTTATCCAGTGGAGGCAAGTGGGGATCTAGACTTCACCACTGCTTGCCAACTGGCCTCACTGGCTCTGACTTTATGAGCTGAGTTGCTCGTTTCTGAAGATGTCTCCCAAGGGCTTTGCAATGTGTGTAGCAAATTCCCCAAACAACTCAAGTCACCACCTCACAGCACCAGTGATAGTGGCATCACCTTTGTGACAACATAACGTTTTGGCAAGGGATTTCAAGGTACGGATGTCCATGAGTGGTAGTGTCTTCACTCCCAAACAGTTATATCCAGGTGCTTTGTTAGTTGATATTTTTTGTTTGTGTTACCTCTCTCCTTATAAAAACAAAACAAAAACAAACAAACCATCAACAACTAACTGTCTGGCACTCAAAATTCCTACCCTGTCATATCACGAGTAATCTTTTCCTGACTGAAAAATGACAATATGAAGTAGGTCCTCAATCAATGGAGCACATATTTTGATATCTTACTGTGTATAAGTAAAATCCCGCAGACATCAAAGAAAGTAGTCTGGGTGTAAATGTTAAAAAATATTTGCTTAATACAAATGAAGATAAAGGTTTTCTTCTTGTTTTACTCCGCATTTCAAAAGGTGGATGGGGTGATCAGGAACTAGGAAAAGAAATTATGGCACAGAGGGAGATAATTAACTCCCTCCCACTTAATTAAAAAAAAAAATGTAGAAAAAAGGTCCACTTAAGCTCATGTGTCTTATAGACTCATTTTGTCCTGAGTAAAACCCATTCCCTGCCATCCCCTCTCAAATCCCCAGGGTTAAGCTTGGCTTTCAAACTGTGACATTCGGTCTGGGGGAGGGGAAAGATAAAGGGAAGCATAAAGGTGAGAGGAGGGACTCCACTAGGGAGATCAATCTGTGTTCATCCTTATTCTCCGACCTGGGAGTCAGCGAATAGATTTGAGAGTGAGTAGGCAGGGGTCTAAGTGTCGCTGGAGACTTCTTTGGGCAAAACGCAAACAGGGAGCTGTAGCTCTTGTGCTCTGTCTAATTATAGGACCCTTAGCAGGAATGAACAGCTGATCCATAGGCAGAAAAAAACCATGAATCACCAAAGATGATGGTGGGGAAAGGGGGAGAGGCTGCCCCAAAGGCACAGAGGGACTCCAACAAGGGGGAGTGCAAGTAATTGCATCAGGTCTAGCCAGAGAGCCCTCAAGCAATTTACTAAAAAGATCACTGCTTGGAAGATTTGGAAGCCAACCTCAGCCTCTGCTCCCTCCTCCAATCCAGCTGTCCCAGAATGTGGCTGCTTTGCACACTTGCTAGGGATTCCAGGTGGCATCAGCTCCAGTGTTCCCTGGCTAGGCTGCCAGAGGCTTTGCAGAGAAGAGTGTCTCTTGGAGGGCTGAGTGGGCTCACAAGCCTTTGAAGGGCCGCTGGCAAAGAGAGAACCCTGTGGGCATCTGGCTCTGTGGCCAGCCCAGGAAATGACCAAGCAGAGACAGAGAGATGACAGCCTCCAGAGAATGAATGTAGTCCCTCCCCTCCCAACTGCATCACCCACAATGTCAAGCTGACCCATGGATTCTTGGAAGGCAGCAATGGCACCTGATAGCACAGTGAGTACAGCGGAACCTGGTAGTTGGCATGGACCTGCCTGGCCCCAGGACACAGCTGTATCAGAGAAAGGAGGCAGGAGTCTACCCTGATGAAGAAGGAGTACTCAAGGCAGATCGTGGAGAATGTGAGCCAAGTAATTAATATTTGGGATCAGTGAGACTCAGAAATCTGAATTTTGACATTTCCCAGATGATACTTACTTATTCATTCACCAAATATTTATAGAGTATCTTCTCTGTGCCAGGCACTGTTCTAGGAGTTGAGAGACAGTTGGAGAGACAGCACAGTAGTAAATTAAAAGGACAAAAATCTGGCTGGGGGTGGTGGCTCACACTTGGAATCCCAGTGTTTTGGTAGGCTAAGGTGAGAAAACGCTTGAGGCCAGGAGTTCAAGACCAGCCTGGGCAACATAGAGAGACCCTGTCTCTACAAAAAGAAAATAAAAAATAGCTGGGCATAGGAGTGTATACTTTTAGTCCCACCTACTTGGAAGACTGGGGTAGGAGCACACACACAAAAAAGACAAAAATCCTTGTCCTCCTAGAATTTTCATTCTGGTGGGGGGAGACAGTGAAGTATACGGCAAGGTGGCACGTGCTGAGTTCTATGGGGATATACAAAGGTGTAGGAAGCCCAGGTGTCTGTGTAGTATAAACCAAGGTGGTAGGAAGGTTAAGGAAAGCCTCACTGATAAGGTGATATTTAAGCACATACTTGAACATGGTGATGAAAGCCATACCAATGTCTGCGGAAATACATTCTGTGCAGGGGGAACAGAGGACAAAGGCTGAAGGCAGGAGTGTGTGGGGTAACTGGCAGGTGGCAAAGTGGCAGAGCCCAGGAGTGATGAGGAGTGACCAGAGAGGGGAACCAGGAGCTAGCAGAGGATAGACACATAGACAGATCCACAGGCAAGCTGACATTTGAGGACACCATTCTAAAACTACAATTATTGGAGCTAGTTGATAAAATCCACTTTCATGAATGTTACTTAGGGTCAGCTAGAGGCCCAGGGAATGGATGGAGAAAGCCAACCCACATGTGTAATTGTAATTGGCATTCTGGCTCTCA
The DNA here is from genome assembly GCA_036589455.1 of Ateles fusciceps. Taxonomy (NCBI): domain Eukaryota; kingdom Metazoa; phylum Chordata; class Mammalia; order Primates; family Atelidae; genus Ateles; species Ateles fusciceps. The sequence continues at coordinate 5,131,657 of JAZHEH010001386.1, forward strand.
GCCTGCCCTCTAGGACCTTGTATCACAGTGGTGGGGACTGAAAACTAACCACACAGCACGATGTTTGCCAAGAGCTAAGTGTGCAGTGCCGACAACAGATGCTACAAGTGCTCCAGGGAGGGATCTGTGTGTCCCTGTCTGCTAGCTGGTTCCAGAGGACTTCCTGAAATGGGCCTTGCCTGACCGGGAGTATCAGTTGTCAGGTAGTGCCTTTAAGACAGCATGGGACAGGGGCCAGCTGAGAAAGTGCTCCCACTCTAGCAATCTCTGGATGCCCCACATGGGCTCCCCAGGCCAAACAGCTTGTTTCAGCAAATACGCCCATGCTCCTGTCTCCAATTACTTGGCAGCTTCCCTGGCTCTTAATCCTGGGCTCAGCCTCTAGACGCTGAGTTGGCACCTGCCATGTCCTGCTCTGGGGACCAATAAGAGCTCTCACTGCTACCTTCTAGCACTGAACTGAGCGTAGCAGCTTTCATGGCCCTGCCTTTCGTATCACACCGAGCTTGTCACCTGCTTTGCTGCTTCCTGGTCCTGAATCTGCTGAATACAGTTCCTTCCAGCCTGGTGTCTTGGCGTTTCACTTCATATAATTAAAAATCAGATAAGTGAAAGGGTGAGAAGAAGACACTGCTTGCAATCAAGGATGCAGAAGAAGAAAGCTACAGGAGTTGTTGAGAGAAAGAGGAGTAGACATACCATGTTCCCTACAGTTAAAAGGCAAGTAAAAGGATTAGTGCATCACAGCCTTTTCAAAGGATGCATTCTTTCAAATTAGACAGGCATGGATTGGAAATCGAGTTCTGCTATGTTTAGGTGTCTCATCAGAGGCTAAGAGTTACTTAATCACATTGAGATTATTTTTTCTCATTCATAAAATAAGGACAACAAAACTTACTTTTCAGAAAAGCAGAGAGTATAAAATAAACTACAATAATCATTAATGTATATGACAAGAACATAGTAAGCCTGCAATTAAACACAGAGTTGTTTTTGTTTTTTGCTCTTGTTATTTTTATTCCTGATAATAACAAATACAAAAGGATGCTGGGGGTTAAGTTCTAGAAGATCTTGATCAAGCAGGTCAAATGTCAGGGTGATAGAAAAGCCAGGACAGACACCCTCCTTGCTTCTTTCTGCTAGCCCTGCTAGCTAGGAGTTTCCTCCTTAAGACCTCAGGGTATGTCTGGGTAGAGTTTGCATTTCAATCACATGTTTCCCTGCTGTTTTCTGTCTTCCCATCTGTGCCTGGACAGTATTAATGGGTCTGTGTGAAGACCCAGACTCAGTGTATGTGACCCAGCTGTGGATAGCCTCTTGTTTCAGAGAATTGGCCTCTTCTCACAGGGATACCAAAATGAAGAAAACTTTTCCTTGGCAGTTTCTACAACGTGAAATGCCAGTCCCCAGCCTTTGGATTTTTTCCCCTTCTGTTCACCCACGCTGTTTATGGAAAACAAATCATGCCACTCATTCACACAAATGGAGAGGTAGTTTGGGGATAAATAACACAACTTCTTGGAATGCCCTTGGCTGCCCATCACACTGCTGTTACAACCTTTGCTGTAGACCGTTGGTTTGTAGAGAGTCTCGTGGGCTATAGAAGGTGCTGCTTAGGTCAGAGGGAAAAACACAGACTCTTGGACCATCCACCAGGCTAATTAATGCTGGAGACAGAATTCCCATCTGCACATTGTTTCTTCCCTGCCGTGAATCAAAACCACTCACTCCAATCTCCCCAACACTAGTCCCTTACTTCCTTCAAAAGGGAGAGTGGACCGAGCATGGTGGCTCACACCTGTAATTCCAGCACTTTGGGGGGCCAAGACAGGTGGATCACCTGAGGTCAGGAGTTTGAGACCAGCCTGGCTAACAGAGTGAAAACCCTTTTCTACTAAAAATACAAAGAAAAAAAAAAAGTAGCTGGGCATGGTAGTGCACGCCTGTAATCCCAGCTACTTGGGAGGCTGAGGCAGGAGAATTGCTCAAACCCAGGAGGCAGAGGTTGCAGTGAGCCGAGATCGCGCCATTGCACTCCAGCTTGGGCAACAAGAGCGAAACCCCATCGGAAAAAAAAAAAAAAAAGGGAGAGTGAATACAAAAGGCCAGGGGAGACAGAAGTAAGACAATGCTTCCTGGTACTTCTGCTTTCAAATGGAGAGTTCCTAGTGAAGCCCTGAGGCCATTCCCCGCCCCCTCCCTCCCCCACTCCATCCAGTCCTGGTTCCAGCTTTCTTCAGAACTCTCATTGAGTTTCTAACTCCTGCAAACATTTCTCCTGGGGATTAGCCCCTGCCACACCTGGTCCTGAGAAAGCCTTACCGTGCCTGCTCTCCATTTCCTTCCAGTCCCCAAAGATAAATTAAAAAACTGTCCTTATTCCCAGGAACTTATATCAACTTGAGAAAATAGGAATGTATGTGTGTATGGTAGTGGTAGTAAGGGCAGGTAATTAGATATATAAATATGGAGATGTTATTATTATTATTATTACTTTTGAGACAGAGTTTCACTCTAGTGCCCAGGGTGGAGTGCACTGGTACGATCTCAGCTCACTGAGACCACTGCCTCCTGGGTTCAAGTGATTCTCCTGCCTTAGCCTCCCAAGTAGCTGGGACTACAGGCAAGTGCCACCATGCCCAGCTAATTTTTGTATTTTTAGTAGAGATGGGCTTTCACCATGTTGGCCAGGCTGGTCTTGAACTCCTGATCTCAGATGATCCGCCTGCCTTGGCCTCCTAAAGTGCTGGGCTTACAGGCATGAGCCACTGCACCCGGCCTGTTATGTTATTTTAATACATTTAAGGAAGCCCAACCTTAAACACACCCTATACATCTGATGATCTACTTAGCTCCAGCAACCTGTCTGCATCCTGCAGACTCTGTCACAACCCCTCTGAGTTCTTATAGCTCTTATACCTACTTCTGTATTTGCATTGGTAATTATTTGCTTAGGTGTCTATCTTACTCTCTGGGCAGGTATCCCGGAAGGGGCAGACAGCCTTCCTTCTTTCTCCTGAAGTGCTTAGCATCACCTTGAATATAGTAGGAGCTCAATAAATGTTGACTGGCTGAGTGAATGGGTGCCTTCACTAACCATTTTCTTTGACTCCCAGGTCATTTTTGGAAGATTCTTTTATATTTGTTTTTCTTTTTCTTTTTTTTAATATATATTTTATTGCATTTTAGGTTTGGGGGTACATGTGAAGAACATGCAAGATTGTTGCATAGGTACTATATTTGTTTTTCAAGATGAAGCCAAGAAGGTGCATGAATCCCTGAGTCTTAGAACAGGAAGACACTCTCAGGACCTGGGATAGGGACTTGCAAAGTCTTTTATCTTCAGCATAGCTGCTACCGATCCATGGAGATTTACTAGATTGGCCTGATCAGGGCCTCTCTCTGTTAACCCAATCTCTGCGGTCTAAAGTTCGGGATAGATCATTAGATTGACCAAAGTCAATGAGCCCACTTGATTAGGATTACAGAGAGCAGCCTAGGTAATACTAGCCTGCTGCCTCTCCAGCACAAGCACCTTCCCTGTTGATCACTGAGGCTGCCTACAGAGCAGAACAGGTATAGCAGGGCAGCTCCTCTTGCCATGGATGTGTCATTAACATCTCTACATGGAGCCCTTGGGATGGCTTGGCGCTGTCTCTTGTGATCTCTAGGAAGCCTATTCTGCTACTCTGATCAATGCCCATTTTACATTTCTCCTCTCTTTAAATCTCCCACTCATCCTGCTACCCTCTGTCCCCTTTCCTCCTCACTTGGTGGATGTACTACTTCATAAAAATATTAGGAGGCTGGGCATGGTTGCTCATGGCTATAATCCTGGCGTTTTGGGGGCTGAAAAAGGAGGATCACTTGTGGCCAAAAGTTGGAGACCAGCCTGGGCAATGCAGTGAGACCCTGTCTCAACAAAAACATTAAAAAATTAGCTGGATGTGGTGGCTTGCCTGTAGTCCCGGCTACTTGGGAGGCTGAGGAAGGAGGATTGCTTGAGCCCAGTTGTTCAGTGTTATAGTGAGCTACAATTGTTCCACTGTACCCTAGCCTGGGCAACTGAGTGAGAGGTCTCTGGACAATAATAATAATAACAAAAATGATAATTTTAAAAGGAATTAGAAGCTCTCAAATGGAAACTAAATTTCTCCTGCCAGGGCCACACAACTCCCTGCCTCTGCCCACTTCCTCTGCACCTTTCCTTTGGTTTCAAAGGAGAACATGGCCCTTCTCTGGCCCGGGGCTGGGCCTTCAGATGAATTCTTGTTGTGGTCTCTTTGCTGCTCTCTAAAGACCTTTGTTTTCCCTGCTTTCTCTTGCATCTCCAAACCCCCCTTGCCTTCCAGATCATTCCTTCTCACACTATTCAAGCAGGCTTAGTTCCCTCCATATTAAAACAAAAACAAAAAAGACTCCTTTGAGACCACGCCTCAACAAAGGCAGTGATCTCTTTATTCTTCTGTATAGTCAAAATTCTGGAAGCAATGGTCTAAGCCTACTCTCTCCACTTACCCATTCACTCCTTAACCTCCCTTTCCAAATAGCCTCTACCTCTCTAAAGTAACTGCTCTGATTAGGGTGATAACGGGATTCATTAGCACCTGTATGAAACCAGCAACATCATGCTAACAAGATGCCTCATAATAATAATGAAATATAGGCTTATCAACAAGTTCCGTGAATTCTAAAAGTGTTTGTGAAAACAAACTAAATCAAAACAAGAAAAACAAAAATACTAAGAGCTTATGATGTCTATTGATATTTTAGATATGACAACTATCCAAAATAGTAAATTAGTCTTGCAATTGATTATAACCACAAAAATACATTTCCTGGAAATTTAAAATAGCCTATGAAAAACAATTGCAAATTTCGTATTTAAGTTATTTAGTGAATACTGAGTAATATGTGCAAAGACTTGAGTTTGAAATGAAAAAAGAATAACAAATACATATACAATGTGTCCCAATTCATTAGGAAAAAAAAGGGGAAACACCAACAGTTGCTGAAGGCTGGTCCTCTCTGCCTGATGAGGTTATTACATTTCATTCTCCTAAGAGTCCTACTCAGTAGTCATTATTATCCTCATCAGACATTTCTGTTTTCTTTTCTTTTTTTTTTTTTTTGAGACATAGTCTCACTCTGTCATCCAGCCTGGATTGCAGTGGCAGGATCTCGGATCACTGCAACTTCTGCTTCCCAGGTTCAAGCAATTCTTATGCCCCAGCCTCCTGAGTAGCTGGGATTATAGGCATGCACCACCATGCCTAGCTAATTTTTGTATTTTTAGTAGAGACAGGGTTTCACCATGTTGGTCAGGCTGGTCTCAAATTCCTGGACTCAAGTGAAACGCCCACCTTGGCCTCCCAAAGTGCTGGCATTACAGGCATGAGCCACCACATCTGGCCATTCATCGGACATTTCTAGTGGTCACTGACATCTGGTTCACCTCTCTTTCTGAGTACGTGGAACCCTGCATTTTCCAGGCCTACTGAGGTTGGCCAAGTCTATGACTAGAAGTGACATAGGCCACTTCTGTGTTGGGCATTAATTGCTTAAGTGAGAGCCGTTACTGTCTCTCTCCCTCTTCCCCTGCTGTAGCACTGGAAGTTTTCACATGTTCCAGATGACAGAGCTGTAATGTGGTGAAGCCTCCAACAGCCTAGGTCCCTCAGAGACTACATGGAGCAGAGCTTCCTGCTTGCCTGCAATGGATATGTAGTGCGAGTGAAAAACTTTTGTCACGTTAAGCCACTGAGATTTTGGAGTTGTTACTATGCCATACTGTAGTATATTTGAATATACACAATGAAGGTATTCAGGAGTCAGGAAACTTACCCAGAGTCATCTAAGGCAGAAAAGTGAGGCTACAAACCCAGGTTTAATTGGGCCCCCCAAGTTTGTACTACTTGGCCACACCAGGCCAGCTTTCATAATGATGTGAAGTCCTTAGCACACAATTGGAATTTAATAAGTGTTTTATCCCTTATTATTGTATTGTTATTATTGATAGTAACTTAGACATTTTTAACATTTGAGCCAAGGTTTTCAATTGTATATATATACAATTATATAATATATATATATATGTATTCAATTTTGTATATATATGTGTAGATACATATATGTATAATATACATATGAATTATATATATGTAACATGTATGTATACATGATATATGTTTATACAACATATTTAACATATATTTATGTGTATATGTATATTCATTTAACATCCACACTAAGCTCATGAGGTAGGTCTTCGTAACTTTCTCTCTTTATGTCCATTTCTTCCTTTCTTCCTTTTGTTAAACAAGTCATTATTTATTTTCTGAGATATGCCAGGCACAGCACTAAAGGCTGGGTATATAGTGATGGCCGATCTAATAATGAAAGTGATTCAACAATTTGTCTCGTGATAACTAATAGGAAGAACTGGACTTTGAACATAGGTTGTCTGATTTTAAATTTCGGGAGTTTATAATCTAATGGAGGGCAAAGAAAGCTACACAAATATTCAGCACAGCAGTCAAAAAGCTCAGAGAGGGTGTATAGAGTTTGTCTTCAATATATGTCATAACTAAATGAAAAAATATTATGGGGATTCAGAAGTGAAGGGCATGGTCATGTCCAGCTAAGTTTACTGGCAAAGGCTTCAAGGGAGAGTGGAATTCACCTGACCTTTGTAGGATGGGTCAGATTTTGACTGAAAACAGTGACTTGAAAGGTCATTGCAGTGGCCTAAAAATGTTCAAAAGGCATTTAGAGGAAATGTTCAAAATGCTGTTGGCTGCAGTATGGGCTTCACGTTGGAGAAAGTAGGTGGTTAAGATGGAAAGAGACTGTAGAATTGCGGAATGTTAGAGCAGAAAGCAACCTCAGAGATCATCCCATCTAGGGAAGTCAAAGGGCTTTCATCTCAAAAGTTAACTGGTCTGTTGGAAGTGACTGCACGGATGATTTTGAAGCTCATTAGTGCTCAGTGGGAAAACGCCAAAGATCAATTAATGATGAATTCCAAGGGCACTATAGGAAAGTAGTGGTGCCTGAATGTCATTCATCTGGCATCTCTGATCTTGTCCAATCACTTCATTCATTTCACATTCAAGAAAACTAAGATCTAGAGAGGGAAAGTAACTCTTCAAAGGTAACTACAGCTTAGAGAGGGAAGGTAGCTTTTCCAAGGTCCCATGGCTACAGTGTGGCATAACTGGAACTACAACAAAGACCACCTGATTTCTTTGTGCGTGTGTGCTTTTTTCTTCACACTAGGCATCAGATTTTGGAAGACCTAGTGAATCTGAACTATCAGTAGGTGAGAGGGAAGCTCTGCAAGTTTTTCAGCAGGGAGATTGCTTTGAAATGATGGTGAGAGTATGATAGGCAGACTGACATGTGGAAAGCAGAGGCAGGGAAGGGTTAGGTAAATTCCCAAGGAGAATTAGGAATCATGGACAAGGACTTGAATTAGGGCAGTAGAGGTAAAAAGGATGGATGTGTGTGATTTCAACAGAGGAGGAACAATTCTTGTTGTTAGTAACAACGCTGACACTGCTATTTATAAACAGGATCAGATCCCTGTTCTGGAAAGTGATGTTGAAAAGAACATTTTCCTGCAGAAAACTCAGACTAATCCCATGTTTAAACAATCCTTGGATCCTGTATTCCAGGCTGAAGTTGATCGTTTCTCTGAGTGCCAAACACCCATGTGAAAACTAAAAAAGATGAGTCTAACATCTGAATGTTTGGTCTATATGACGCCAAGCATCCCACGCGACTGATTCAGAGGCAACAAGAGGGTGTGTGGTGCTGACTGTTGGTGTGGACATTTTATAAATTCCACTAGGAGTCTGAAAAATGTGGGTATGTAGAACATGTTAGACAACACTTACTTAAATCCTTTTGGCAAATCGACTTCACTTGACAAGGAAATGAGACATAAAGCATTCTCTATCTCATTAAAATAAAATCCTGCTTAAAATAGCGAGTGACCTGGTTAATAGTGATCTTGTGAAATATAGAATAGCAGTCTATGTAATAGCAAGTATAATGGCATGGAACACTGACTCAGTGGGTGATTCTGATATATTTTCTAAAAAAAAAAAAAATGTAATTGCTAAACCATGAGCTAGATACAGGATGGCATAGAAGGAAACAGGTCCTATGTGACCTTAAAGGAATCTGCATTTGGGTTTAGTCATCTTTAAAACATTTAACAGAATGGCAGGCACATACAGTTACTCAAGCACTATCAATTTTCATTCTGTGATATTGACACAGAGCTTAAAGTTCATAAGGCAACTTGAGGAACCCAATTTTACTGGAGAAAAAGCAAAGTAAGTGGGCTCTGAAACATTAACTAAGTTGTCCAGTACCTCCCAACTAGCAAATGATGGGGACCAGGTTTGATGCCTTTTGGCTCTAAATCCAGTGTACTTTTCACCACACCATAATAATGAACATATTATGTATATTACCATTTCTTCTTAGTAGGCTATAATTTTGGCAATCTGTACTGGATTTTATTTTCTAGTGTGGCTTGTGCAATAGTTATCACCACCAAGTATTTTTAACTGACAGAACAGATTTCTATTGAGAAACATATTGATGCATTATCCTGAGAAACTGGCTGAACTTTATGATGACAGGCCCCAAGAATAATCTACAGGTCACAGACAATTTTCAACTTGGAATCTGGCAGGCATTTGACTGTATTAAAAAGACTTTGCTAGTTTCAAATAAAGAGGCTTTCAGAACTTCCAAATTGTTGATATTAAGAAAGCTGTGTCTTTAAATTATTATCTTTTATTTAATTAATTCATTTCTTCATTCAATCATTGATCTAGCCATTAAACATTAATCATGCACCAGCTACTGTGGTAAGGGCTGGAGAATAAGAGGTGAGATAGATAGTCCCCACCCTCAAGCAGCACAGAGTCTGTGTAGAAACAGACAAACTCACAATGAATTAGGGTACAGCATGAGAACAGATCCAGTAAAGATGGGCAACATACTATGGCATGTTGAGGAAGGGCATCTGACTGAGGCCAAGGAGCAGGGAAGTTGGGCAGAGAAGTATTCCCAGAGGATCTGACATCTAGGCTGAAATGCAATACATAATTAGAAGTTATTTGGGGATAGAGGAGGGTGGGATGCAACAGAGGTCTTTCTGGGCCACAGGAGCAGCAGACGCAAAGACATAGAAGGGTGGAAAAGCATGGTGAGTGAAGTATGTGCCCAGAGTGAAGGGAAATAAAAAACAAGGCTGGACTCACATCTGTAATCCCAGCACTTTGGGAGGCCGAGATGGGTGAATCACAAGGTCAAGAGATGGAGACCATCCTGGCCAACATGATGAAACCCTGTTTCTACTAAAAATACAAAAATTAGCTGGGCGTGATGGCGCGTGCCTGTAGTCCCAGCTACTCGGGAGGCAGAGCAGGAGACTCGCTTGAACCAGGAGGCAGCGGTTTCAGTGAGCCAAGATCATGCCACTGCACTCCAGCCTGACGTCAGAGCGAGAATCTGTCTAAAAAAATAAATAAATAAATTAATTAATTAGTTAAAAAGACAAGACTGGAGATATGGATGGAAGACAGATCATGAGAGGCCTTGGGGTGGGTCCACATTTTTACTGTTTGACTCACATAGGAGATTACTTTTTACTCTGAAGTCACACCTGCTACAACTGAGGCAGATTTATCCAAATTCCATGATTATGTGTATAAACACCAAAACACACACACCACACAAAACCAGCACATTATGCCTATACCCTGAGGAAAGGGTAATAAACCAAAACTGTTCTGCATGTCTAGATGCTTTCTCCCTCATAGAAAGGAGTTGGTGCCTTCACTTGCATAGCTTGTGTGTTTGTGCAGATTGTCTTCTAAGTCTGATGGATTAATATTCATAGGCATTGGGAGGGAAGGAAAAGGAAGGCAAACACTATTAGGTAGAGCTAAATGGACACGTTCCCATTGATGGGCAGACCTCGTGACACTGCTATGCTACTTCTCCCCCTGCAAAGATGTCAACAGCACAAACTACCTCTAGACTTTCAGGAGAAGCTATCTCTCAGTTCCTTGGTCAGTAGAAACCTGTTGCCAAGGGCACATCTTTCCAAGGAAACATAGGTATGAAGGTATGAAAGTTGGCATGGGTCATGGATGAGGTCCACGAATACATGTGTTGAGAAAATGTGAATCATAGAATCATAAACCAGGAGAGCTGGAAGTTTTAGGAAGCAAGCTAGGTAACCCAGGAGCCAGACAGGGCTTTCTGCACCACTCCATGATTATTATATGCTTCCTGTATTGCTCAAGACTAGACAGTGTCGAGTTTAAACAGTGACCAGTGTCCAAATGAAAATCTATATGTGTAGTGGAGGCAAAATGAGTCATTTCTGCTTGGCTCTGCTCTTAGAAAAGTCTCTGAAAAATTTTATAGGCAAAATTGGCACCTTGAATATAAAGGGTTTACCAAATTTCATTTGTCAAGGTTCAAGTATGAGTTTAAAAGAGAAATAATGGATTGGGGGGAGAAAACCTGTTTATCTCTGTTCTGATGAGCTCAACCAGCAAGTGTGGAATGTTAAATAACTCTATTAATTCTGTAGACTTTGCTAAGTTATTACTACTTTGTAGTTTTTTTTTTTTTGTTTTTTGTTTTTTTTTTTTTTTTTTAAGATGGTGTCTTGTTCTTGCTGACCAGGTTGGAGTGCAGTAGCACAATCTTGGCTCACTGTAACCTCCTCCTCCTGGGTTCAAGCTATTCTCCTGCCTCAGCCTCCTGAGTAGCTGGGATTACAGGCACCTGTCACCATGCCTGGCTAATTTTTGTGCTTTTAGTAGAGAAGGGGTTTCACCATGTTGGCCAGGCTGGTCTCAAACTCCTGACCTCAGGTGATCCCCCTGCCTTGGCCTCCCAAAGTGTTGGGATTATAGGCATGAGCCACTATGTCCAGCTGATTATCCCATTTTTACTAAAAGTGTTATAGATAAAATAGGTGTTTGCTAATTGATATATCTGCTCATTTGTGTTTACAACATGCAGTTACAGCCGAAATTGTGTTCCCTCACCCAAATCCGTATGTTGAATTTCTGCACCCCAATACTTCAGAATATAACTCTATTTGGAGATAGGTTCTTTAAAGAAGTAATTAAGTTAAAAAAACAAAGACATTAAAGTCGACCCTATTCCAATATGACTGTGTCCTTATAACAAGAAGAAATTTGGCCAGATATGTACAGAAGAAGGACTACATGAAGACCCAAGGATAAGATGGCCATCTACAAGCCAAGAAGAAAAGCCTAACACAGACCCTTCCCTCATAATTCTCAGAAGAAACCAACTCTGTTGACACCTTAATCTTGGGCTTCCAACCTCCAGAACTGAGAGACAATCATTTCTGTTGCTGAAGCCACTTAGTCTGTGGTAGTTTGTGAAGCAACCCTAAGCAAATAAATATAGATGCATACTTGTTATATAGAGATATTATTAAATTTATAATGTGGACATTTTTAATTTGGCTGCAGAATCCTGACTTCTTTTAGGTAGGGGAGAACTACCTCTCCTTAATTGTATGCACTCTTGGTGAGACTCTAAATAAGAACCCCTGCCCTGACTACACTTGGGGGGTGGGGTAGACATGTGACTCAAGTGAGGCCAATCAGACTCTTTCCTGGGACTTTGACTTTGAAGTGGAACTGGGATGAAAATAACAATAGAAACTTGTGCATGGTGCTGATGAGTGAAGCTGGTAAAGTTTCTGCTACTCACATCTGTGTTGCTGTCTGCATCCTGCATTTTGGCAAGCATGGTTGTTAAGCATTCCCATAGACTCTGAAAACTGTCCCAAATCGTCCACAGATTGTTTTCTCTTAAGTTAGGAAAACACATTTTCTATAGCTTGCAAGCAATTATATTTCTAATTCAATTCATGGTTTTGTTTTTTTTTTACTGAAATCTAAGAGAAAAGTTAATATTTTTTTAATTTAAAGTATTTTCCTTGCCTAGTTCTCTTTTATTCTCCTCTATAGGGTTATGTAATCATTCATCATTGGATAAATGCTTGTTAAGCACATAAGTGTCAGCTATTATGTTAGCTGATTTCATCAGACTAGATGCTGAAAGATGTTCTGTGTAATGGGGGGAATTACAGATATTTAGAAATCAGTTATTTCATATATTAATAAATTGCATTATATACAGCCTGTATAAGTTTGTATTAGCAGCTGAAGTTAAGCAAATTTCATTTAAAACTACAATCTTTAAATCAGGAAGTATTTATTGAGCACCTATTGTGTATAAATTCCATATCAAAGTAATAGAGAGTGGGATGCAAAATGGAAATTACTATCTTCCCTAATAGCACTTACTAGGCTATCCTCAGATATATTTCCCAGTTAGCAAATAGAAACAAGTTCTATAGTAAATGCCAAACCTTAAGAAAATGAGAAAAGCTATTCTGAATCCTGTTAACCCTAACGAAACTACCATGATAAAATTTGTTGTGTTTATACTATGCTAAGCAATTTAATGCATAATCTCATTTAATCCTGACAGCAAACCTCTGAGGTGGATCCTATTATAATCTTTATTGTACAGAGGAGAAAACTGAGGTTGAATGAGATTAGAAAACTCTCCAGCATCCTTTATAGTTCTTAAAGTGGTATACAAATCTCCTCTAACTCTATTTGACCTTTGGCATCATCATCATCATCTCAAGAATTAGAGGCCAAAAGAACCCTCTTATTTTTTTGAAATAGTTAACAAAATAGAACTTCACACCCCAACGTTCAACAGCATTAGAACTTGTACACTATGTGCCACTGTGTCCTGTCCTCTCCTGAGTTTAGAACTTTGATTTATTTGATCATTCCTTCTTCACCTCTAAGGTATCATTACTGTTTCATTTCTAAGCCTGGAGGGTGTGAGCTTCGGTAGCAGTCTCCACCAAGACTGGACTTTCAGAATAAATCAATAGGCATCTTCCGTGGGATTAATTACAATGGGATTTCATACTTATCATTACTTGGCTCCTGGACTAATTTAATGGAAGAAATCAGCAGCTCCCATCTCTTATAAAAGTTTCCATAAGACAAAACATAGAGAGCTCTGTTCTGTTTTTTTCCTGGAACTCTTTATCTCTTATGAGCATCAGTAATCAAAGTGGCATTTACTAGCTTGGCAAATGAATAAACCTTTACTTTCCCACAAGTTCAGTTGTAGGCATCAAGCTCTCCTAAAGTTTCCATAGCAAACAGACGACTGAATGCTGTGAAAAAGAAAGAAAAAAGAAAGAAAGAAACAGAAAGAAAAAAGAAAGTTAGCTACAGGGAAAAACTGTGTAACAAGGACCACACTGATCCTACATTAGCTTCCTAGTAACTTGCAGAGTTTGTAATTTTTATCATTTACCTTTCTCTCCACTACACCAATTCCTAGGGGAGGGTTCATTTTTTATTCATTCTGAAAGTTTACCATCAATCATCCTCTTAAAGAGCTTGCCAGAAACTTGGACAGAACCTCATAATAAAATTGCAGAGACAGAGGACTAATTGATTTCTATAAATAATGTTTAGCTGTAAAGATATGAAAGGTGGTTAGAACCACATGTATTAATCTCCCTTTTGCTCCATCTGTGTCTGCAAAAGCAGACTGTACCTTGACAAAGTACCCTGACTATTTTGCCCTGCAAACACACAGCAGGAGATTAACACCAGATGGCCCACCCCTCCCATCTCTCTGCCCTGCCCTCCTGCCCTGCCCCCACCTCTGGTCAAATCCTCTAATTACTCCTATCCCCCCTCACCCCCTTGGTTATATCCTATAATTTTAAAATGCTATTTCCATTACTATCCCTGCTCTGACAACACGCAGGGAAGTTGACAGTGCCCCATTTCTCTCTGCCCCTCCACCTTTCTGTCCAACGAACAAAAATACAACCCAAACCTCAAATGCAAAAGCATTTAATCAGACTGCAAGACTGACGATATTCAGGAAAAATAGTGACTACTGGTGCTAAAGTGTTATTAATGCATGTGTCTTGGAAAGGGGGAGGGTAGAGGTTACTGCGTGTCTCCAATGGACACTCTCATGCACTACTAGCTTTAATCACATCGCATAAAAACACTTAGCAGTTACTACTTGTCAACATCTTATAAAATGGGGGACAAAATTATATCTGGGAAAGTATATGCTGGCTGGACAAAGATAATGCTATAAATCTCATATTTATTTCAGAGTTGTTGAAGAAATGTCGAGAACTCACGGAAGTACTATCTGCTCAGGCTAACTGTGATATGCTGAAATAAAAAGCAAATTAGAGACAGGGCAGGGGCTGTGTGATAGACGTCCAATTCTAAATTATGAATATTAGGTCATTTCAGACTCGAGTGCTGATTCATAAGGGTGGCACTGTAGCCTGTTCAATCAGCTGGTTCCAATTCCAACTAAATACAAAACAAAATGTCATACTTAACATGCAATATCATTTTCTGGATATTGATTAAATATAGAATGATGATTTTCATCCAGGAGACAGGGGAAGTTTTCACACTAGACAGAATTCAACAAAATTGGCCCATTTCTTCTTCTTCTTCTTTTCCTCCTCCTCTTCTTCTTTCTTCTTCTCTCTCTCTCTTTTTTTTTTTTGGTCTAGACCATTCCCAGATGGTGGTAGATATTTTCTACAAATAAGAAGGCTAGGGAATCTTGTTAATGGGACAATACAAATCACTAAATCATTATAAATAAAGCAATTCTATATTAGTTTACTTCTGATGGCATCAAGTATTCCTGATAATTATCCCACTTTAAATATGGAAATAATTTTTAAAGCTTTCACAGATATCTTCCTTTTCTGTAGCTTTTCATGTGAGGCAGATCAAAATTCCCCAAAGCTTTTATTTTAGGGGGGAAAATACATGCGGTGTTTAGCAATTTCAAGCCTCAGTAAAGTTAACCACACTTGTAAAAAATCATTTATTTTTAGTATGGGCTCCTCCATAACATTCCCTTCCTCTCCACATGCTGTATCGTTGTCTGTCTTTACCCCCTTGAATCTGCTTGCTCAATTCATGTCGGCAGTTTTTTATTTTGGTGGTACATTCCAAGAAAGTAGAAGCTGTTCTAGCTCCACTTGCTTTGTTCAAGCCCTCAGTGGCTTAATGAAGGCTATTAGCACTGATAACAGCCAGCGGTGTTGTAAATTTGCTAGCTTTTCTTATAGTTCATTTCATTTATGCTAGGGCTGTAACCTCCTCTAAGCACCAGCATGGAAGAAGGCCAATGGAAGGGATTCGTTGTGAAGGCTAAGATTGCTTTCTTCTTCCTTTTCTTTTTAAAAAGGTCTTGTGTTGGGAGGATGAGCCCATGTTGGAATTGGACTGACATGCCACTTGAACTCAGTTACTGAACAAGTTCTAGGAATTAGGCAAGATAACCATTGGAGTGTAAGTGAGAGGAGTTGCTCATCTGTGAATTAGCTAGAATATTAGGACACCATGTGACTGATCCAGTCCCAAGTCCGTGGTGTTCAAATGGCTGAAGCATTCCTAGCAAGTGAAAAATTAGCACATCTGTTCGTTGGATCAGTGGGAGGAGCCTACTGAGCCCTGAAACACCATGGCAGATGGATCTGGTGGATTATTTAGCATTCCTAAAGGCTGGGGTGTTCTCCGTGTAGGCTGGTTGGAAAGTTAAGAGTGCCAAGAAATACGTGGTACTATATTTATATTATCTGGACTTGAAGAACTGTGTAACCCAGTTTCCACTGCTTAAGGCAACAAGCCTGAAATCGGGAGTGGAGAGGAACACCTCCCGGTGAAGCCAAAGTTCGGATCCCACATATCCAATCAAGTGAAGCCTCCACTGCTTTCTGACCTGTAGATTACACCTATAAATGTACCCTCAAGTACTAGATTAAAACCTTTAGGAAGGTAAGTAATCCTTTGTCAAGACTGAATGTATCCGTAGGTTTAAAGGCAGTAGAGTCCTTGTAGAAGAGTTTATTTAAGATTTAAGTGGGAACTTGAAAATCCAAACACCTGAAGCCAAGCTCTGAGCTTCTTGAGTGCCAGGCAGGGAAACAGTCCCTGGTAAGACACCACAGTCCCCACATACTTCTAAAGTCTCAAGAGAGGAAGGAGGAGTCATCAGAAAGGCCCATGTATGTGGGCCCAGAACTGTGGTCTCTGGGAATAAGCAAGCATTGTTTCTCAGTGTGCTAATGATGGTCATCTGGGGGGTAGAAAGTGATGAGCAGCCTTGAGGTCCAGCTGCCCCCGATAGGTGTGTCCCAGACAGACCCACTCAGTAGTACACATTCAAGTTGTGGTCATCAGATAAAGCTGCTGCATTGTCTATTTCCTGAGCCCTCTACTTTGTCTCTGGGGTCTGAAATAGCTAAGGGCAAGTATTTGGAATTCGCTTTCTCTCTACCCAGGTACCTATGCCCAGAGTCCCCATCCTCTTCCTTTTCTTTCCCCCGCCAGGTGACCAGTGTGTTTCTGCTGGCTCCCAGTGGCCTGAGATCTCTCACCGCAATATTCTACTAGGACAGTGCCCTCCTTAAGAGAACCTCTGAATCCCTCCGTTTTGGAGACCTGGAGAGGCCAGCCCTTCCTATTTGGTAATACCTAAGCTAAATACAATAAAGCCATGCCAATTAAGGGAGAAGAATGGTATAGATGGGGGGGCTGGAAAACTTTTTCTGTAAAGGGCTAGTAAGTAAATATTTTGGCTTTTTTGGGCCATATGGTCTTTGTTGTAACTGCTCAACTCTGCTGTCCCAGTGCTAAAGCAGGCACAGATAGAACATAAACAAGTGAGCATGGCTGTGTTCAAATAAAACATTATTTGTAAAAACAGAGGACAAGCTAGGATTGGCTTGTGGGGCTGTAGTTTCCTAACTTTAAGTGTAGAAGAAAGAATATGAGACAGGAATAAAGAACCTAGCCCCTAGACACAGCCCTGACCTTAACTAGCTGCAAGTCTTGGCACAAGTCACCTTCTTCCTTTTCCAACTCCCATGCCCCCAAAGGGATCAAGGTATAAAGAAGACAATATATGAAACCCACCACGCACCTTATGTTTCTAGTTGTCTTGCTCATCTATGGCCAATAGTGTAAAGGTCATGGGATTAGTTTGGACAATAACGGCTATCATTTTAAGCAGCTGCTATGAAATGACATATGTAATCTCTCTGCTTTCATCTTTACACTCATCGGGGTAGATAATGCAATCCCTCTAAGAGGTGAGGAAACAGGCCAGGTGTGGTGGCTCACATCTGTAATCCCAGCAATTTGGGAGGCCAACGTAGGCAGATCACTTGAGGTCAGGAGTTTGAGATCAGCCTGGCCAACATGGTGAAACCCTGTCTCTACTAAAAACACAACAACAACAACAACAACAATTAGCTGGGCGTGTTGATGCATGCCTGTAGTCCCAGCTACTCAGGAGGTTGAGACATGAGAATTGCTTGAACTCTGGAGATGGAGGTTGCAGTGAGCCAAGATCGCACCACTGTACTCCAGCCTGGGCAACAGAGTAAGAGTCCAGCTCAAGAAAAAAAAGAGAGAGAGACAGACTTAGAGGAGGAAATGGAGATCAGGGATGTTAAATAACTTGCCCAAATTACTCAGTAGGTCAGCCTCAAGATCAGGATTCAAATCCAGGCCTATCTAACCACATCCAAGTTTCCCAAATACCATGTGACTTGTGACATAGGCTGAGGGTGCTTAGTTTCCAAGCCCTTCACTCTAACCAACCACTTTGCAGATATGGTCTCTAGAACACTATTTTCTGCACAGTTGCTGAGAGTCATCAGATATAATTATTTCTATGTAAAAATTTGTCTAGTGGCTTCCCGTGGGTCCCTATCATGACCTACAAGGCCCCAGTGATCTGTGCTATCCCAGTCCAACCTTCTGATCTCTCCTCTCTGCTTCACTTTGTTTCTGCCCCAGGCACCTTGCTTTCCCTTAAGACATGCCAAGCTGACTCCCAAATCAAGAGTCTCATACTTATGGGGGTCCTCAGCCTGGAGCCAGCGCTATTCTCCCAGTGTCAGCATGGCGCATTCCTTAATTGGTGCCTCAGCTTAACTGTCACCTCCTCTAGGAGAACCTTCCTGACCACTCTATCCAGAAAAAAGAAAAGCTCTTGGCTTTCAATAATTACCTATTGATTGCTGAATAAATTAAAGAATATATTGGAATGAAGTGACAGAGTGTGGCTGACTTAGGACCAGCTGCTCGGCACGTCCAAGGTTCAGACCTCTTAGCAATGAGAAGCCTTGTCTCATGGAAGATAGGGTAGCTTGCTTGCCTGTATCAGAACAAATCAGGGTACTGCTTTGTGTCATTCTTCAAATGTACCTAATACAGGAGAGGTGGTACAAAACTGGGAGAGATTAGTCTCATGGCTCTGAATGTCAGAGTTACAAGGTACCTGAGGGGTCCTCTAAGGTCCAGCATTTTCCAGCTTCCAGTCTCTGAGCCACTTCTTGCTCTACCTCCTCCTTTGTCTGCCATGTTTCTCTTTGCAATAGCTGTTCCTGACAAGACTGGCTTCCCTCTTGCAAAACCTCCTAACCCTTAGGCTTGAGGGCAGCATGAAGGCTTCAGATAACTGCTTTTGGTGGGAAAACACTGTTTTCATTTAAACCCTGTTACCTGATGGATGATGAAACTGAGGATTAGAGAACTGAAATAGTATGGCCCAAGTCCTTCCACTAATTAGTGTCAGATCTGAGCCTACAGCCTAAGTCTCCTGACCATAAGACTAGTCCTAGCTCTACACTTCATGCAACAAATGGTAATAATACCCCACACTGTTCATTCAACTCTACAACCATGAATGGAGCCCCCCCAAATGTACCTGGCCCCATAACTGCTTAGAATCAGGGGTAAAATAATGAAAACTGTATAGTTCCTGTCCCCAAAGGTTTTACTGAAAGTTTGAATACATAATAAAAGAAATACAATTTTTTTTTGGTATTGGAATGTTGGTTAATAGGTTAATGCAGTAATCAGTTTAAACTCTGTGAGTACTTCAAAGTACCTCTCTCAGAGCTTCCATAAGTAGTTATGCTCAGGCCTCATTCTGGATGTGATTCTGTAAGGAAGGAAGGAAGGAGGAAAGGAGGAAAGAGAGAAGGAAAGGAAAAGAGAGAAAAGGAAAGGAAAACTGAACTGTGCTCCGGCCTCCTCCTTTCACGCCTCACTTGCACTTATCTCTGCTGTTTTCAAAGGTCTTAAGCTGCAGGTTCATTCTTGGGAAGTTTTTCGGTAAGGTCCTCACCTACTCTGAACCCCTGAGGGGAAGTGAAGGAGCTGATCATCCCCCACCACCCTACCAGGCCCTCAGCCAGGACTTCAATAATAACCTTCTAAATAATTGTAGCAACCTGTGATGATTAGTATTAACGAAGTCAATAACAGGCATTTCCTCCATCAACCAAAGGCAACATTTGAGGTCTTCTGGAAGAACCCGGGTCAGTGACAGGGATTCCAATACCACTGACACAACCCAGAGGGCTAGCATTTGTCAATCAGCCCCGTCCTGCCTCGCCTTGGCTCAGCTGTTCAGAGACGACCTCTTACAAAAAAAAAAGTCCACTTCCAACTTTAGAGCCAATTTTACTTCTCCATCATCATGACCGTAAAGTCCATAAAAAGTGAGTGAGAGACAGAGAGAGAGAAAGAGAAAGAGAGAATCTATGCAGGAGAGAGTGAGAGCCCACGCATGGTCAGAAATCATGAGCAAGAGTTGGCATTAACATGGAGACAAGTAATCCCCTGGTTCCCTTGCATTTATATAAATACAATAAGGATAAAGAGAAAACAGACAATCAAGTAAAAACTTGCCTCTAGAAGCCTCTCTCCTTTCATTCTTCCCCATTCCCCCACCTCCCAAAAGACAGAGACACACATTACAGACCCAAACTACTTCAGATCAACACTTGCCTGTTTACAGAAACAACGAAACCAGCTTTCCCTCTGCCTGACCAGGGATGCTTACCGGCTCGTGCCTGAATTCACTCGCCCACTCAACTCACATTTCCTGCCTGTTGAATGCAAAACAATGGTCTCCAAACACCAGTTACCGATATTCAGAACTGTTGTTTTCCTACCCTGGTTAAAGACGCCTCCATGAGAGACACGGGACTGAGCTCTTGAGTTGAAAGAGGACCTGCGGGGTGGAGGGGAAACCCCTTTGCGAATGTCCACACGGTCCCGTTGCCAAGGGAACCCTGGCTTTATCCAGGGAGACTGAGCATGGCTGCCTCTCCCACGGCCCAGCTCCAGGAGTGTCCAGATTACAGTGCAGGGTCAAGAGCAGAGGCAGGGGAAGTGCCACACAGGCTTGGTGACAAAGAAATCGTTTTCAAAGAATGAAAGAAATGGTGAAAAATATCTTGGGGGAGGTACCCGGTGGGGAGGGAATAAGTGTCTTGATGATGCTGCGATCAGATTTGAGTTGCTCTTTGTGCCCCTGAAAGGGGTGGGATTCGAATGTGTATCTGAAAGGAGACAGGGTAGGAAGGAGAGAGTGAGACTGAGAGAGGAAAGGTTGAAAGGGGTGGGTTTCAGCGTGCCTCTGCAGATGCTGAATACTAATCAGGTAAACAATTATTTAGTTCAGATGCTCAGCTGAAGCTTTGGAATGGATTGTTTTGGCTACTGGATTGATTGGAGGAGCTGTCTGGCTGTTTCCTAGAAGTCTGGTGGGAACTAAAGGGAAGATGATAATATGATCTTGATAGTCAAGTAAGTTTTTGTTTGGTCTGCACTTTAACGGCTGAGGTAGGCCTTTCTTTTCAGAGTGAAATCTCGTGCCAAAGGAGGCACATTATGTGCATGCTTATTTTGAAAACCCATTTGTCAAAGGAAGAGGACACTGCGCAGTGGTTTGGAGAGTTTGATTGGACCCTGATTCCTCACCTAGTGCCTGGCACAGTGTACATGTTCAATAAAACATTTGCTGCCTGAATAGTTGTTGAAGGAAAACTTGTTTCCAGCATCTTGCCTGTCTAGCAAGGTATCAGGATGAGTACTTGACAGATGAAGCAGTTGGGGCTCTGGGGATGTGGCTTACCTATTGACCCACAGATGAAAGGGAATGAAATAGAGGACTTGAGCCTAGAGCCCCATTACTCTAGATCATGATGTCTAATTGATTTTTTCATAACAGAGAATTCAAGGGAACTCTCTATCTAAATGTTGCTACTATACAATAGGAAAAAAATTGCAAGTAAATAAAAAGAAGTAATAACAGGTATCTCTGCAGGTGATCTGGGCTAAACATGGAGTGAGGCTATTCATACGGAGTTACAGTGATGCACTCAGAAAAATTACACACACACACACACACACACACACACACACACACACACATACACCTGCAAGATGGTGAGCTTCTTACATTACTCATCTTCCAAGGCTTAGCTCTGGCATCAGTTACTCCAGGAACTTTCCAGGTACTATCCCCAACCTCAGCTTCCATTGCACTTTTTAACAGTTTTCCTCAGAATACTTATCACACGGATTTAGTTGTTGCTGCATGTGTATATAATCACAGGAATGGCCCTCTACCAGAATAGAATCTCCTTGATGGAAGGCACCCTGCTTCATTCCTTTTCTTTAAAAAAATCTCTTTAATACTTAGTAAAATACTTGTTACATAGGAGGTAAGTGATACATATATTCAAGAATTGAATAGCAATGAGTCAATTCGTGAGTGTTTTGTTGAGTGTCAGCTACATTAAGCTCAAGGGAAAATTCAAGTAAAGTTCAAGGTATAGTATCTGCCTGCTTAGAAAAGTTTAAAATCTATGTAACATGAAGGTGATTTGGTCTTTACCATTACTTAGGCTTATTGCAGTAAGTGCAGCTGAGAGTAACAGAAGTAATGCATTTATTTAATGGATGAAAACCAGCCCTCTCAGTGGTGCTGTTGGTCACATTGTGGCTGTGAAATCCCAGAAGCTCAGAGCTGCAAGAAGGCCCAGTTAGGTTTGCACAGTACATGCTTATTTCTTTTTTTTCAATACCCTTGGCTTTTTGGCCTGTCTCCTCTAAAGAGGCCTCATTTAAAGGTGCATTACCTAGTGGTAGACAGGTTGGAAATAGCTCAATCCCAGCACTTTCTCCACTCTACCATGCTGCTTATTTTACAAAAAGACTAACCTAAATCCAACCAAACTTACTACCAAAATGCGTATATTACAACTGGCACATAGCCACAAATCCCAGCATTTTAGACATTCATATCATTTGGGAATATCTGGACCCAGATTTCCTTCTTATTCTCTTTAGGGGATACTGACATGATACATAATTTGCATGGTTGACAGCACTAACCAGGGAAGATTCAGATCAAAGAGAGCAGGGCCCTGTCCTCACTGCACCTTCATGATGAAAACAGCAGGTAAAGGGTGTTAGGTGCCAGAGTGAGTAATAGAGGACCAATGCTTTAAGGTCATCAGAAGGTCACAGATGAAGACTGAGGCCCAGAGAGGTGGCTGCATACTGAATGAGCAGAGATGGGACTACACTTTTAGCCTGGAAATGCTCAGTCACAGTTTCCCTAGTGGGTTCCCCAATGTCAGGTCCCTGTCCCTCCAGCCTGCCTCCCACTCTGTCCCTAGAGTGAGCTCTCCAGGCTGATCATTCCACTTGGTCATGCCACTCCATTCACTTCCCTTTCCCAAATAATCAACCAATTCTTTCATTTCATCACATTCTTTCTCTTGCATTTCTCTTTGCCAAAATGTGACACAAGTGACAGCAATGTCACTGATATCTCCCTGAGTCAGCTGGCAAGATCACTCTGCTTGAATTAGGGAGCGGTCAGGGAGACATCATGGAATGTTTGGTGGAAGGAGGCTAACCTGGGGTTATGTTATGCTATGTGGCAGGAAGGGACGCTATTTTGGTGCTCAGCATTCATCACAAGGTGCTCAGCATTTTGGGAAGAGAATGTGATTAGAAGAATGCCTAAAGGAAGGGGAAAGGAATTAGAATTCAGTTGTATCTACTTCCCAAGTGCATTTATAACTTCTGGGCACCAACTAGCTTCTACTTAAACCAATATACATATTGGAATCTCAAAGTTAAATGCCTACAGAGGCCAGCTAAGTGAGACAAATGAGGGAAGTAGACTGTGTCAGGTAATAAAGAGTGGTGCAGACTATGGCAAAATAGGGACCAAATGCTACATGTAAAGGGGGTAGTAGTAACCAGGCTGCAGCTGCTTACTGACATGTGGGGTTGTGACCCAGGACTGCCAGGGCTTTTCATCTTTTTAAGAGAAGCTAGAAATGTGAAAATGTGTGAAATTTCCCAATTTAATCATGTTGATTTCAAGTGTTAATAAACATTGTGTAGGTCAAACAAAATTACATATCAGTGGGCCACATCTAGTTCCTGGGCTGCCACTTTGTGACCCCTGCCCTATATGGAACTTTCCAGTGTGTGCATAAGTATCTGCAGGCAGGGGATAGCTGTTGTCAATCATTCAGGCCAAAATACTTATGTAGACACATTCTCAGGGTAACAGAGAGTCATAAACAATGTCAACATGCTACTCAGCAAAAGAGAGGATTATCCAGTGAACAGATAGAAAAGAATGGAAAACAAAATAACGTAAGATCTATACCTCCTCAGAAAGCATGGCTTTGTTTGAAGTGGTGATGGGATTGATAAAGCCTCCTTCCAGTCCTGGGGAGCTGGACAGCTCCAGAGGCAGCCTTCCTGAATCCTGCAGGGAGGCTGGGCTTGTGGAGGGGGTAGGGAGGGGACATCATTATGGAGAACAGGATTGCCATGCCAGGTGTGTAGATACGCATGTGGCTCAGCACAGATTTTTCTTGTTCTCACTGGGCTCAACCATACTTCTCCTAGCTCTTAGCCAGCATAAACTCAAGGCTTCACATCTGGGAGGGGCTGACAATGGTGAAAACCCCTTTCCAAGGAAGCTTTTTCTTTACCTGTGACCACCTGTAGAGGCATTGGCACACGTTCATGTGGCCCACTCATTCACAGTGGCTGCCCTGCCTCTAGCCCTCTCTGTTTAAGCCTGAGGAGGAAACAACCCTGGGCTTCAAAACCATTTTCATCTCCTTTCTCACAGTGATGATACTGTGACTATACCTCCTGAGAACTTGCCTTTGGTGTCATTTCAGCTCTTCCTTTTCCTTTAGTTATCATTCAAGTCTCACCAATTATTTTTCTACAAGGCTTACTAATCCCAAGACATCATTTTCTATTTCTACAGCCACCATCCTTTCTCCAGGTGCCCAAGATTCCAAATTCCTGTTACTATTTATGGTCTGTGAAAAAGGGGTTTCTTGCCTCCAGTCTCTCCCCCAGTATTGCCCCAAGCACCACTTTTATCACGTCATCTCCTTCCCTATTATTTATTATCTCAAATTGAAATACACAAACATGACCTGAAAAGACTACCCCTCCTCATCCCTAACTACCTCCATGTACAGCCTATCCAGTTACCTTCAGGCAATAGACAGCCATTTTGGAATGACACAGACCCAAGTTTATGTTTTGACTCTGCCATATGCTCCCTGTGTAACTTGAACAAATCATGTAATCTCTCTTTCCTGCAGTTACCTCATCTTAAAATTGGGGGTAAATAATATGTACCTTTCATGGTTGTTGGGGAGAATAACATAAGCTAATGTAGGTTATCTCATTGTAAGTACTCAAAAAATAGTAGCATTCATTAACATTACTCTCCACAAATGTAGCCTTAGAGGGACAAAATAAGAGGGTGTTTGTATCTGTCAGCACATGATAGAAATGTCAAAAGAATCTGATGCAAAGTAAATAATTAATGGAAATGTGCAGTTACTTGTTCTCCTATCGGGCAAAGAAAATTTTTAAGAATTTATAAAAAGAAAAGATAAAAGTTTACTGCCACCAAGTTTTAGATTTTTTTCCTCCTAAACATTTTAGCTGTGTCATACCTATGTTCTCCAACAGTGATATGTGGTGCTGATCAAAGTCCCTGCATGTCCCCTTGGAAACAACTAGAACATGCTCAACCTCATGGATTTCACATGCAGTATAGCCCGCAGTCAACTTCTGTCTTCATAGCACCATTAAGCATGGCAGAGTGGAAACATGCAAATTGTCTGAGGTCAAATAAACCCAAATGTAAATCCTGACTCTATTAAAGTCCTATCTGTGGGACTGTGAGCAGGGTTATTCGATCTCTCCAACCCTCAGCCTCTTTCCAGTAAAATTAGGAGAATCATCCCAACCATGTAGGGAATGCTAGATTAGTGTCTCTTCTAAAGGGCTTCACCTATTTTAACTGTGCAATAAATGTTACCTCCCATTTTCTTTCTGTTTAAGTAGACTCCAATATTCACATCTGCTAAAACATTTCCTTGATCAAGTTCTCTTAACACTAACTGCTGCTTTACTCTGTGTCCTCTCAGCAAATGAAATTTTAAAACCTTAAAGTTATCAAAAAAAAAGTTTCTGAGTTAGACAGACTTAATTCTGGTTCAACAATAACTAGCTGTATTATCTGGATAAGTCACAGTTTCTTTATCTGTAAGACAGGAGTAACAACAGTTTTTCCTTTAGAGAGCCCTTATAAGGATTCAATCAAATAATGCTTAGAACAGGATCTGGCCCAGCAGAGGGTAGCCACTCTTATTAAAGTGGAAGGTAGAAGAAGTGGTAGCTAGCAGGTTGAGATTTTTATCTCACCTTGGCACAAATAGTCCATTCCCATAACATCTCTGTTTCCATATCTGGAAACTGAAAGTCATACACCTGCTTCATATCCCAGCAATCTTGTGAAGATGAAATAACATCATGGATATGAAGATTTCCTGAAAAATGAAAAGTACGGTGATATATTTTGACTGTGTCCCCACCCAAATCTCATCTTGAATTGTAGTTCCAATAATTCCCACATGTCAAGGGTGGGACAGGTGGAGATAATTGAATCATAGGGGTACTTATCATGATAATGAATTAATTCTCATGAGATCTGATGGTTTTATCAGGGGCTTCATCTTTTGATTGGCACTCACTCCATCTTGCTGTCCTGTGAAGAAGGTGCCTGCTTCTCCTTTATCTTCCACCATGACTGTAAGTTTCCTGAGGCCTCCCTAGCAATGTGAAACTGTGAGTCAATTAAACCTCTTTCCTTTATAAATTACCTAGTCTCAGGCAGTTCTTTATAGCAGCATGAGAATGGACTAATACAATAAGTTGGTACCAGTAGAGTGGGGTGCTGCTGCAAGGAAACCCCAAAATATGGAAGTGCCTTTGGAACTGGGTAACAGTAGAGGTTGAAACAGTTTGGAAGGTTCAGGAGACAGGAAGATGGGGGAAGGTTTAGAACTTCCCAGGGACTTGTCAAATGGCTTGACCAAAATGCTAGAGTAGTATGGACAATAGCATGTCCAGATTGAGATAGTGTCAGATTGGAGATGAGGAAGTTGTTGGGAAATGGAGCAAAGGCAACTCTTGTTATGCTTTAGCAAAGAGACTGGTGACATTTTGCCCTTGCCTTCCAGATCTGTGGAACTTTGAACTTAAGAGAAATGTTTTAGGGTATCTGGCAGAAGAAATTTCTAAGTGGCAAAGCACTCAAGAGGAAGCAGAAATAAAAATTTTGAAAATTTGCAGCCTGATGATACTATAGAAAAGAAAAACCCATTTACTGGGGGAGAAATTCAAGCCAGCTGCAGAAATTTGCATGAGTAACAAGGAGCTGAATATTAATCACCAAGACAGTGAGGAAAATGTCTCCAGGGCATGTCAGAGACCCTCATGGCAGTCACTCCTATCACAGCCTTGGAGGCCAGGGGAAAAAATGTGGTTTCCTGGCCCAGGGCCCAGAACCCTCCCTGCTCTCTGAAGCCTCAGGACACAGTGCCCTGTGTCCCAGCTGCATCAGCTCCAGCCACAGCTAAAAGTGGCCAGTGTGAAGTTCAGGCCATTGCTTCAGAAGTTGCAAGACCTAAGTCTTAGCAGCTTACACACGGTGTTGGGTCTGTGGGTACACAGAAGTCAAGATTGAGGTTTAGGAACCTCCACCTAGATTTCAGAGGATGGATGGAAATGCCTGGATGTCCTGGCAGAATTTTACTGCAGGGAAAGAGCCCTTATGGAGAAACTCTTCTAGGGCAGAGCAGAGGGAAATATAGAGTTGGAGCCCCCCACATAGAGTCCCCACTGGGGCACTACCTAATGGAGCTGTGAGAAAAGGGTCACTGTTCTCCAGACCCCAGAATGGTAGATTCACTGACAGGCTGCACCATGCACCTGGAAAAGCTGCAGACACACAACACCAGCTGTGAAAGCAGCTGGGAGGGGGAATCATACCCTACAAAGCCATGGGGCAGAGCTATCCAAGGCCATGGGAGCCCACTTCTTTTTTCAGCATGACCTGGATGTGAGACATGGAGTCAAAGGGGATTATTCTGGAACTTTAAGGTTTAATGACTGCCCCCCTGGATTTTGGACTTGCATGAGGCCTATAGCCCCTTGTTTTGGCTAATTTCTTCCATTTAGAATGAGTGTATTTACACAATGCCTGTACCCTCATTGTATCTAGGAAGTAACTAACTTGCTTTTGATTTTACAGGCTCATAGGTGAAAGGAACTTGCCTTGTCTCAGATGAGACTTTGGACTGTGAACTTTTGAGTTAATGCCGGAATGAGTTAAACCCTCAGGGGATGGTTTAAAAGGGATGATTAGTTTTGAAAACTTGCCTTGTCTCAGATGAGGTTTTGGCCTGTGGACTTCTGAGTTAATGCTGAAGTGAGTTAAGACTCTGGAGGAGCATTGGGAAGGTATGATTGGTTTTGAAATGTGAGGACATGAGATTTGGGAGGGGCCAGGGGCAGAATGATATGGTTTGGCTGTGTCCCCACCCAAATCTCACCTTGAATTGTAATTCCAATAGGTGGAGGTAACTGAATCATGGGGGTGGTTTCCCTGATGCTGTGTTGTGATAGTTAGTTTTCATGAGATCTGATGGTTTTATCAGGGACTTCTCCCTTTGCTTGGCACTCAATCCTGCTGCCCTGTGAAGAAGGTGCCTACTTTTCCTTTGCCTTCTGCCATGATTGTAAGTTTCCTGAGGCCTCCCTAGCAATGCAGAACCATGAGTCAACTAATCCACTTTCCTTATAAGTTAATAAATTACCCAGTGTTGGGAAGTTCTTTATAGCAGCATGAGAATGGACTAATATTACAGGTTTTACACATCTGCTAGCAAAATACATTATATTTTCCTAACTGTCTTTATACCTGTCTTTTTGTCTGACAGCTCCTTGAAGTCAGGGAGAGATCCTTTAATTTCTTTTGTACCTATTCCATGGTTTCTACTTCCCATTGCCTGCTCAGTGCACATTCAGTGCTCGTTTTCTCACCCATGCCTGCCTTATAGAACAAGATAAAATTAAAAACACCTGCCCCTCTTGTGTGGGCAGTGTTTCTGCCACAGCAAAGATTCAGCTTCTGCCTGGCATGAGGGCCTGAGCTGCCCCAAGGAGAGGGGGAAAGATTAAGCATCTGTAATTAACGTTCCCTAGGCAGGGAGGGAAAAATCACCTAACACTCTTGTGGCTTTTAGAAAAAAAGAAGGGTAAGAGAAGAGAAGAAGGAAAAGAAAACCTTGAGCTTTAAACAAGTGGCCAGGCTGTTTGTCATTTGTAAAATGAGGCGATGGAAAGCAGGAAAGGGCAGTGGTCCCTGTGTCTGCTTTAGGGATTCATGCCTCAGACGTCTGCTCCAATGCTCCAGGGCTGTCCATCTGCAATTTCTTTTTCCTTAACAAAAACAGAGAACCCTCACTGGGCTGAAGTTTCCCACCTGGGCTGAGTTTTAGACCTGGACTAGGTGGTCCCTAAGTAAATATTTTTATCCTCACTCACTCACCTCCTCTTGAGGAAAAAAAATCATCCTTTTGCTCAGTGAGAGAAGAAAGCACCCAAACCAAATAACAGATTATTTGCAGCATTGGAAATCTCATTCCAGGGACTTCCACTAGGGCATGTGGTTTAAATCAGAGTGCCCAAGCTACTTGTCCATCTTCTGGACAAATCTGGTTAACATGGACTCAGAGAGAATGTTTGGATGCATGCCAAAGTACTTTAGTCCCTGTGTAGACTGGTGCATGGACTTTCTCACTACCCAAAAGTTCTAGAAATCCACCTGCATGTGAAAAGTAAAGAAACAGCCTAACCTAAAGAACAAACCATGGTGTACTCTTGATTTTTCACATGGAGTCCTTCATGATTTCGCCATAACTGTAGATTCAATAGAAATACCCCTGCTGTAGAGAGAATTTCTGTGGTCCTTTTGCCTCTGCATTCAGTTGGTTTGGGCTGTGTATTTTTTTTTTTTTCAGTTGTGCCTCCATTTGTGTCAGGCACTTGTGCTAGACTGGAGGGGATCTATAGATGAATAAAAGGCAACCTCTGCCTTCCAGGAGCACGCAGCTCTTGTGATAAAGATAAAAATCCAGACTGACGATTATAAGGTAATCAGTTTGCTAGGGTTACTATAGCAGATTATCACAAGCTTCATGACCTGAAAAGCTGACACTTGCCCTCTCACAGTTCTGGGGGACACAAGTTTGAAATCCAGGGGTCAGAAAGGTTGGTTCTTTCTGGAGACTCTGCAGAAGAATCCATTCCATGCCTCTCTCTTGGCTTCTGGTGGCTGCTGGCAGTCCTTGGGATTCGTTGGCTTGTAGCTGCATGTAATTCCAATCTCTGCCTTCGCCTTTATTTGGCCTTGTCCTTGTGTCTCTGTGTCACATCTACCTCTCCTTTCTCTTATAAGGACACATCATTGGATTTACAGCCCATACTAAACCCAGGATGACCTCATCCAAAGACCCTTGACTTAATTATATCTGCAAATATCTTATTTCCAAATAAGGTCATATTCATAAGGTAATGGGGCCTAGGGCTTGGATATATCTCTTGGGAGAACACAATTAAATCTACTGCAATTATCAAATATGTTATGTACTATAAAAATAGAGGCAAGCACAGGACACAATTGTAGCAGAGAAAAGGATGGTCCACTGCAGCTGAGTCAGAGTCAGGAAAGGGCTCCAGAGGAGGTGGCTCATAAGGGGAATTTTGGGGACAAGCTGGAGTGTGTCTCAAGGAAGGGCTGCTTGTGTGAAAGTGAAGAGGTTTGCAAGTGTCATAAACGGAATGACTCCATCTTTGGCATTTGAGTGTTGGCAGGATCCTGGGATCCCTTTGTGCTCAACCCTCCTTTCCACCACTGCCTTTGATACCTGACAAGAAATACGTCTCTGTCCTGGCTGGAATTTCAAACAGTGTAGCCTCTAGCCTACCATGCATGAAGTCCCCAGCCTTGGCCTCTCATCTAACCATATAAAAGCCCCAAACTACCCCCATGCCTAATTATTCTCCTTCCCATCATTGGAATTCTTTGCAATGTCTTCCTTTCCTGAGAATCCCAGCTTGTTATGAATACTAACTAAACATTCATTCATATTCATTGGTGAGTGTCATCTGTCTCAACCTCCAAATGCATTCCTGAGTGAGTGATCAGATCCTGCCTCTGGGTGAACTGAGCAAATAGAAAAAATGGTAGGAGTGGGGGAATCAGAGAGAGTTTGTGTGAATGGGCTGGGTGGAGAAGAAGTGAATAGGGTGAGTAGGGTGGAGGAGAAGTTAGTTCACACTGGAGAGGTAAACAGAAGGCAAATTATGGGAAGCCTATAAAAACAAAAGTCCTACAGCAAAACACAAACTGGAAAAGGTGTATCGAAGCCAAATAGCTCAAATTCACCTGTAAAACACAGGTGCTGCTGCTTGGGGATCACTCTGGTTCTCAAGGAATCAAGGCTTCAGCATTAGGAAATATAAGATAGGATAGATGAACAAACAAAAGTCTGAGGCACAGAGAACCTTCCAGAGGTGGGGCTTCCAGTCTTTAGAGCCAGAATTTTCCAGGGTCTGAATTTCATTTTGTAAGCCTGTTTGAGGTGAGTTAACCCTTTAGGCATGTGGTACAGATGATTAAAGTTCTTGGGCAGTGTCCTTTGAGCCCATCACTAGCTTATAAATGTTATGTGCTTGCAAAAGCATCTTTTCTTGAGCCAGAAGAATGATTTATTCTTCATGGAGTGAAGTTGGCCAATAGCTACGCTTGACGTAAGTGCTTAGGAACAAAACAATAAGGAGATTTTCAACTTGTCGTTTCCATCCAGTTGACAAAATTATCAAAGCAGCATCTGTGTGACTTCTTTTTTGACTTCCAGAACATAAAGTAAGCCCTAGCTACACTCTAGTTATAAAAGGAGGGAGTTGTCTTACATGCCTGACATGGGTTGGAACTGCTTTTTGATTAACGATATCTGAGCTTGCTTTGGTGTGAGACAGTTCATGAATTTGTGGAAATTATCCACTTCCACACTGATTGTTCCGCTTCAACTGAGGTCACAGCATCAGGGTGAGGATTTGTGTGGAAATTCAAACTACACTGGAACACTGTGATCAAAGCATTTCCCCCACCACGCCCTGATGAGTTTTTGCGAATGATCTTTTATCCTAAATATCTCACCACTCCAGGAACCCTATATGGCTGATTCAGAAGGCCACATCTCATGCATTCTTGTTGCCCTTCCAAACTCATTATTTATGTGTGGCTTTGGATGGTCTTCAGAAGATTTGCTGAAGCATTCATACCAATCCAATCCAAAACTTCACTCTATTGCTAGACCATTCTTCATGTGACAGCTATGGCATCCCAGATCATTTTAGAGTCAAATGTCAGGCACATGCCCTTTCAAAGATAAAAAATGGAGGGAAAATCGGAGCTGCCCTGATCTTCAACTACTTCTCCTTAAAGGCCCTATGGTATTCCATATTAGAGGCTTGGAAAATCACCACAAGGCTGTCAGCAAACTGCAGGAATTGTACTGGCAAGATTGGCTTGTGGTGGTTCTGTCTACAGATTTGTGTTTCTTGTCTGCCTGCCAAAACCCACTGTCCCTGATAAATGTAGCACTCAGAGATGGCTAACAAGAGAGGTAGATTGTAGCACACACACATCAAGCCGCTGGAGAAAATCAGTGAAGGCAGGTCTAGAAATAAAGCAGAGATGGTGAGATTGAGAACTGGAGAATCTGGGGGGTACATCCAGAAGGCTGGGAGCATACCAATGCTTAAATCATTACTTGCATATCTCCAATAGGTAAGACTGATAGTAAAGACTGTGGAGATACAAAGAAACACATGATGTGACCTTTGCTCTCAACAAGCTTTCTTCTGTGTGGGTGGCGAAGAGATGTCCTACTTGGGAATGTCCCACATGACAACATAATTTAATAAATGGAGGAGATAAAGGTTATAACTACAATATATTAATAGTGAACATAGGGGAAGAGATATAGTCTAATTTGGCATAGTTAGGGAACATATACATTTTTATTTTATTAATGTGTTATATACCAATTATTAGTTCTGAGTGCTCTAACCAGATGCTAACTCATTTAATTCTCCTCACAATTCTATGATGCAGGCATTATTAGAATATTCATTTCTTCTTAGATGAACAACTTGAATCAGACAGCTTAAGTAGCCTGCCCAAGGTCACCCAGCTACTAGATGGCAGAGCTGGGATTCAAAACATCATGGAAGGGAAAAGAAGTCTGGTTAGACTCTGAAGGCAGGTTAGAATTTGAAAGTCAAGGAAATAAAGAAGTCTTTCAGCTGCAGGATGGCAGGACACTAGTGACAAAGGGAATGGCATAATGAAAGAGTCATACTCCTCCCTTTTGGATGATTGATCTTATGGTGCTATGTCGGGGATACTGGAAAGGGAGGCTGAAAAACAATCTGAAAGACTATGCAGTGATTTAACCAACACCTGGCTTAGTAAATGGGTATAAATGAACAGATTCAAAAGACTCCATAAGTGAGGAATTGACACAAATTGGTGACAAACTAGATATGCGGAAAAAAGGCCATGGAAAGCCAATGCCTTCTCTCAAGTTTTGATCTAAAAAAGGCAGTGCCATTAATGGAATTAAGGAAGCCAAGAGAAGCACGAGTTCTACAAAGATCAATAATGTTTTAGATGTTTTGAGTTTGAGATGATTGCAGGACTTCTAAATACACATGTTCGTCAAGCAATTGCTTAAGAAGAACTTGAGCTTAGGAAAGTAGTCTAATTTGAGTTTACAGATTTAGAAACCATTAGTGCAGAAGTGATACAACTGCTCCCAGGGAAAGAAGAGCAGAGGTTAAGGATTGAACTTTGTTTCAAAGTTCAATGCCAGAAGAAATGAATTAACTAATAATCAAACAGAGAAAAGGATATAAAGAAAGGTATAAAACTGAGATAGGGTAACACAAGTGGAAACCAAAGAAAGATGATACAAAAAAGTCGGTAATGCGGTCAGTAATGTATACTGCTGCAATGAGGCTATGGAGAATGGGAACAAATGTTCTATACAGCATTTAAGAGCCAGAAAAAACACAGAGACTTCTGAGCAGCCCATTTATGTGGGATGGACCTTTTCGCACTTCTCCAGGCTGAGTTTGCTGCCTGTTCCTTTAACATTTCCTGATACAGAATGATTTTAAACTTTTCAACCTCCTATCACTCTCCTCTGTCTGTAGGCAACAGAGCATGATGGGAAGAAAATCATGTGGGCTCAAATCCAAAGCCTCTGCCGAAAAAAACAAATTTGGCAACCAATTGAGCAGGTCACAAGTGGAGGGCAGAACCCCTGAGTCTCATGGCACAACATTTCCTCAAGCCTGTCATAGTCTTTGAATGCAATTATTCAACCAGGTGTGAATCCATTTGAGAGACTTTGTTGAATGTCCATCTGAGAGACTTTATCGTAATTATTAAGTGCTATGTTTGCGAGTAGTCTCTTAATTTCTCAGCACAGTAAATCTTAGCTCAAACGCAAATGAAGTTAACGTGCCACGACTTGTTCTTAGTGAACAATGGTGGGTTCTTGGTGATCACTTTATTGTTTGTTTGGTTTTTTCATCTACAATTTAATAATCTTTTCTGGAATTTTGTCAAGGAATTTAATAAGGGTATTAAAAATAAAATAAAAACATACAAATGTTAATAAAAATTTAGGCATAAGGAACTAGATTTTAGTAAATTTGGAAAGCTTCTGATCACTAGCCTTCTGAGAACTCTCCCATTCATTGTATCGTCTGATAGATTAAAAATAAGATTGTTAAGAGGACACATGTATATTTATTTTAGAGTCTAAAAATTTCCAAGACCTAAACAGTTGAACTCATGAGTGCCTAATTGTTCTCCCACAATCTTGACTTGAATTTTTTAAAAAAATATTGTTTGTTTCATTGAGTGTAAAGATGATTCTTGCTAGAAAATCAGAAAACCAAATAGAAGTTGAGTGTTCTGGCTGGGCACGGTGGCTCACACCTGTAATCCCAGCACTTTCGGAGGCCAAGGCGGGTGGATCACTTGAGGTCAGGAGTTTGAGACCAGCCTGGCTAACATGGTGAAACCCTGTCTCTACAAAAAATATTAAAAAATTAGCTGGATGTGGTGGTGCGCACCTGTAATCCCAGCTACTTGGGAGGCTGAGGCAGGAGAATCGCTTGAATGAGGGAGGCAAAGGTTGCAGTGAGCCAAGATTGTGCCACTGCACTCCAGTCTGGGTGACACAGTGGGACTCTGTCTCTAAATAAATAAATAAATAAATAAATAAAAAACAGAAGAAGTTGAGTGTTCTTCCTTCTCTCTGTTTTTCAGGAAAGCAGTTCAGTTTGACAGCTGTTCAAGCACCCACTCTATACGAGTATTATGAAAGGCTTCAATGATATGAGGATCTTACCCAAGATTTACTTGATTCTGTTTTTTGTGTTCCCAGTGGTCAGCAAATAAAAGGCACTAATACTGCATCTTCAGATTCAAATCCATTTTCTGGATGGATTTTTTTGAGATCGAAATGCACAAACCCCCTCTGTGCATCCAGTAGGTTTCATGAGTTGCCCATTTCCTTTTATTTTCATTGGGATTATTTTCAACTGAGTAATCATAGTGTTAACTCCCAGTATTCTTCAAAGTTAGAAGTCCTCATTCATTTTAGAAGTCTTCAAGATGTGGGCTTTCTTCTAGCTGTTTTCTGACTTTCTTGAAGCCTTAGGTAACATGTCCAGCAATTCTTATTGTACCTTTAACCTCTCGGAGGGGCTTCTCTCAAAATTCCTGTTAATTCAGGACTGTTTTGAAGGCCAATGCTAAGTCAAAGGGCAATTCATCTATTTTTTCCTTCTATTTTCTAAATGATAAAACTGTCAATGAGGTTAATGTTTGAGAGATATTCTATTCTAATTTTAATGAAATCAGACATCTGGTAAATGTATGTAAAGTCTCCCAACCTATTATCTCTGTATTTTTAAAATATACTCTGTATTAGGAAATAATTTTAAATAATTTATATTAGAAAAATATCATCCTTAAACACTATCTGGCTAGGTAGCCTATGATAGAATTCCACCAAAACAGAACTTTTGATTCTCTTTCCCTTTATTGTAATAGATATGCTTTTCACTTTACTTCCCCTTTATATCTATATTTTTCATACTAGTATATAACTCCATTATTTACAGATCTAAACTATTCTGCCTTTCCTATCCTTGATAGGCAATATCCCACCCAGTTTCTTCAGATGGGACTAAAAAAGATTTACAAGTAAGCAGGAATAGCCACAAGCCAATTTCAAGCAAGAAAGGCTTGAAATGGGTAGATTGGAAGTTTCTATGAGGGCTTATCAGGGCTGGGAGTAAATACGGGAAACTTGGGCAAGGAATTTGCCTCATGAGAAACTTCTTTAGCAGTGCAGAGATTGACCCTGCTCAAGCATCCAGCTTCTAGTGTTTTGGGAGATTTGTGTCTTATAGAGCCAGGTCCCTAAGGGAATACATTACTTTCATTCATCCACAAATCTCCAAAGCCTGTCTTCAAAGAAGGGTCACTTTTTCTGCTGGGGAAACTCACTCCTTTTACAATCCCCTAGAATTTTCAGTTATATCCCCATTATACCTTCAAATACATCTGGCCTGCTGGATTTTAAATATTAATTTTTCACATCTTCTTCCCTAACAGATTGTAACCTCCTGGAGGGCAGAGGCTGTGTCTGCCTCATCTGTGCATTTCCACTACCCAATATATATAGTAGATGTTTCTTGAATAAATGGTCTTATTTCCTCTGTGGGCAGTTACAGTGGATCCCCACGTAAGGGTGTCTATTCATATTTACAAAGAGTAACCCTCACCTTTCAGAGCAACAGAATTCCTATCTTTTGTGACTTAGCCAGGGCAAGAATTCTGGTAAGAAGTATTTGGCATTTAAATATATTTCTCTGGATAGGATTAATATTCTTCTTTTGGCTTTTTAATAAAGGTTCATTTATTGTATGTTCTAGTCATAGGCTTCACCGTGAAAATAGAGAAATATCTAGAAGGTTGCATATATTTTGCATTTTGGCATGTCAAATTCAATTGTTTGTTCCTCTGTTCTGTAGGTTTGGTATATAAATGCCATTTGCCATTGCCTAAGAACTACTAGGAACTTCCACCTGCACTGCACTTCGTCTTGCTGTATTAGATATGGTATCTTCCATATAATTCTGTTTTGCAGTATTTTTGGCCTTTTTTCCTCTCTCTGACAAAAATCCCGTTTCCACTCTGTTGATCAGGGCAGAATTGTCTGCCAAATACATTCTTCCCAGTCTTTGTGACGTGTAGCCAGACTCTACAGATTCTAGCCAGGACTAGAATCTCTAGCCAGGACTGGTGTCATAGGCCACAGTCCAGGAAATTAACATCTTCTCTTCAACAGTGTCTCTAGCTGTTCACTCCCTTAGCCTCCATTTTTTTTCCAAAGAAGCGACATTCAGCTGCAATAGATGAAAACATCACCTGTGTCCTGAGTGCCTTTCTACAGTTTACCATACAGAACACTGGGGTCTCTGGGGGACCCAACCCACCATTCATTTCCATGGGCCACTAAATGGTGACATTCAGGGGTCTTACCTGGTATATTGCCACATGCCCTCTCTACTAGGGTCTTTTGACTGACTGCTCAGGTATAGATGCTTCTGGATGGGACAGGTAAAACTCTTAACTGACAGGGCATTTCCTCCAGGAGTGAAAATGGGGTTCTTTTATGTGATGGCCCCTAAAAATCTCTTTTATTGTTCGTAGACATGAAATGGTACCTTTATATCAAAATATCTCATAGTATGCTTCACCACAATCTCTGTTCAGTTTCCTCCTTTCTTCTCATTTACATAACTTTTGACATCTATTACCATTCACAACTTCAGCATCTTTTTCTAATTGGTTGCTTACTTCCTGGATTATTATTATTTTTTACTTCCTGTTAATTCTCGAATAAACTAGAATATAACAAGGTGATCCTCAAACTTTTTCATTTTTAATGGCCACTGAAGCTTGAACACAGAGTAAATATAACTCTCAGTTAATAACTTCAGAGGCAGAGAAACACAGAAGTAGATTCTGAAGGTCAGAAAGTTCTAATCTGTAAATCACTTCCCAGCCTGAAGAACAAGAAAGCATCTTGGAGCTGCAGGGAACAATTGTTTTCAAGCCCCACTGAGTGGAACAAGTTAATGTCCTTCTCAGTCATTTTCTCTTAAAGTGCTCTGTATATTTGAGAATCTTCATGTGGCTTCTCAACAGCGGATACTGAGACGTTAGAAAGCCTACAAAGCCCATAATCAGCACCATGCTGCTGTTAAAAGAACACCAGGTAAGGAACATGGAGAAATGGGTTCTAATCCAAATTCCTCCATTGTGTGGTTTGAGGCTCTTTATTTGAACTTCGAATCTCATTTTCTGATCTATTGACTTGGGGCAAAAAATAGTCCCTGTTGTTTTTCACTGGGTAGTTGTGAGGGTAAGGCACATGCACATACACACACACACACACACACACTCTTACAAATATATTTTACAAAGTGAATAGTGCTGCACAAATACTACATTTAAAACCATTATCATTGCAGCTTTAAGCTAGCTTGCCAACCTAGAGCTCTCATAAAAAGGATAAGCTAGAACAAATAATCCTAGATTCTTTCATTTTTTTTAATAGCAGAGGGGGATATGAGATTGAGCAGGCCACTTATCCTGTTTGAGAATTCCCTTGTCTGTGAACTCGGAATAATAGTCCCTGGCCTTCCAAGTTCTGCTTTCTGCCTTGAGGCTAGACCTCTTCACCTTATGAATGATACCAGGAAGATTCAGCCTTCAGGAAAAGGAGTGCCCCTACTCAACTCTGAAATCACAACTTTACCCAAAGACTCCATCAGGACAAGACATCAGAAGACAAAATAATAACACCAACATCTATACAAACATGCCTTGCGTAATAGTTGATTGAGATGGAGGTAGAGGGAAGTGACATTTCTTTGTACTAGGGTATTTTATACCAGGGTACAAATAGCTTTTCATCTTAGAGCTTTGGATAGCCTATGAAAAGATAAAACCTATCTTTTCATCTTATAGCTTTGGATCGCCATGCCATATTTAATTAGTTATTTGATTTCCTATCTACAATTCTTTATTTTATTTTATATATATATATATATATATATATATATATATATTATTGCATTTTAGGTTCTGGGGTACATGTAAAGAACATGCAGGATTGTTGCACAGGTACATACATAGCAATGTGGTTTGCTGCCTCCATCTCCATCACCTGTATCTGGCATTTCTCCCCATGTTATCCCTTCCCAACTCCCTACTCCCCACTGTCCCTCCCCTAGTCCCCACTCACAGACCTCAGTGTGTGATGCTCCCCGCCCTGTGTCCATGTGTTCTGTGAAATAATGAGAAATACACATACTGCCCCCAGTTCCTGGCATGGAGCTGCTAAAACCCTTGCAATTTCCTGAACAATAGGGATGTTAGGAGAGTCTTCAGTTCCAATATTTGGTCTTGGAGCCTGGTTCTTGACACATAGTTTCTAAATCTCTTGGAATTTCCTGGGTGATAGAAACATCTTTTGTTCTTTTGAGGTTACTCTTAGTAGGCTCCTAGATAGGGGTGGGTCACCAAAAAGATCAAGCCATGATTATAAAACTTGGAATTTTAAGCCCCAACCCCCATTCTCAAGAGAGGGGAGAGTGGCTGGAATTGGCGTGAATAATCAATCATGCCTATGTGATGATGCCTCATAAATATCCCTAAACTGTGGAGTCTGGAGAATTTCCGGCTTGGCAAATGCCTCCATGTGCCAGCCGCATGGCACACTTCAGTTCCACAAGGTCAGAAGCTCCTGCACTTTGGGACCCTTTTAAACTTCACCTTGCACATCTCTCCCGTCTGTCTGTTTATCCATATTCTTTATTATATCCTTTATTAATAAACGGGTAAATGTAAGTTTCCCTGAGTTCTGTGAGCCATTCTAGCAAATTAAACCCAAGGAGGAAGGTAGTGGGAACCACAGTTTGTGGCCCATATACCTATATAGTATACTTATATCGTATAGGTAACATCCTACTACTTGCGATTGGCATCAAAAGTTGGGGTAAGTCTTACAGAACAGAGACCTTAACCTATGGGATCTGATGCTATCTGCAAGCAGGTAATATTAGAATTGAATTGAATTGTAAGACATCCAGCTGGTGTGTGCTGGAGAACTGCTTATTGTCTGATAAAATAACCCCACACATCTGGTGTCAGAAGTATTGTGTTGAGTGGTGTGTGAGAGTAGGGAAAAAACGCTGTGGATTTTTTTTCTTGCCTCTAATAGTACAGTTCAGCCATAACTACAGAGTCAATGATTGTCCACACTGACAAAGCTTGAGAATCAAAGGGAAAATGACATTAGTGGGTACAGACTCAGGCACATAACATGGAAATGTAGAATGATGCAGTGTAGACCAGAGACCCCAAAATCTATGAGCACACAGAAGGGGATATAGATATGTGTGTATGTGCACATGCACGCACACACACACACACACACACACACACACACACACAAAGTATACACATCCCAAATGGCATCAGAGCTGAGAACAAATATGCACTGCCATTCTATTTTTAAGACTATCATTTTTCAGTAGACCAGAAAAAGGAAAACACAGTAGAAGAAAGCGCACTAAGGGTCTTATTGCTTTTGTTTGAAGTCATCCATGCTGAAGTTGATTTTAATTTAAATGTGGGGTTAGTTTACTTTGGGGGTCATAGTGCACATGCAGGCTAGGACACTCAGCAATGATCTTTCACCATGTAAAAATCGATGAGCCTGTGCACTTGAGGAAAGGCTGTTATTTTTTCACCTGAAATAAATTAACCAGCCAACTCAAGGACATATATACTTAATGACAGTGACAAAAATGAGCCAATATCTTCTTTACTGACTTCCCCCAGCAAAGGTAACAGAGAGTTGACTTTCCTGGGTTGATACCTAGAAAGGTAAGCCCGAATGGTTATTTTCTAATAATCTCTCATGTGTAAACAGAATTTACTTCCATGTTTTGTGTTTGGCACTTGCACCAGCATAGTGATTTTAAGGTAAACAATTTTGAACTAGAATTCTCACAACTTGCTATGGTCTGTATGTTTGTTCTCCCCCCAGAATTCATGTCTTAAAACCTAATTACCAAGGTGATGGTATTAGGAGGTGGGGTCTTTGGAAGATGATTAGATCGTGAGAGCTCCCCACTCATGCATAGGATTAGTGCCCTTATGAAAAAGACCCCAGAGAACTAGCTATCTCCTTCCACCATGTGAGGACATGGCAAGAAGTTGGCAGTCTGCAACCCAGAAAAGCGCCCTCATCAGATGCTGAATCTATAAGCACCTTAATCTTGGACTTCTTAGTCTCCAGAACTGTGGAAAATAAATTCCTGTTCTTTATAAGCAACCGATTTTAGTGTATTTTGTTATGGCAGCCTGAATAGATTAAGGCATGACTTTCCCAACAACCTACTCTGTGATTGATGTATTCCAATTTTAGGAAAACCTCCTAGAGACAGTCCTTGCTTTATAAAATTGAAGGATTGTGAATAAAGAAAATATTGGTAGGTTGCATCTCTTTTGAAATATACAAGATAACTCATTGCAGTGGAGCCTTCACGGTTGCAGTAGGAAACCTGAGAGCAGGTGGCCACATATAGCTATGCAGAGCAGCACTGCCCCATGCCAAGTCACATCTCTCAAACAGACCTGAGATCTCCAGAGACGCCAAAGTTGCTTTAATGCCATGTTTCTTCATTTATTAAATGGGGAGAGTAAATGCATCCTCACTGAGTTGAGAGGATTAAAAGATAGTTTTATATTAATTGAGAACAACAAACCTGGACTGAGACGTGGGTTTTTGTTTGCACTAAGTGATCAGCCTCTGCACATCATCTTCGTAGCTCAGAAGATTCAAATTAAAAAGAAATCACGAACTACCTATCATGAGTCACTTGAAAATAGCTATGACTGTGAACAGCAAATGAAGCCATGAATTCTTATATTGAAAGGAATTCATGATTACAGGTTTTAATTTGAGGGTCCATATGATTAGATTCTTAAGTTAGAATACACATTTGTAGATTTCAGAATATTTCTATTTATCAGAGGAGTCTTCCCACTACCAAAGAGTCACCATAATGTTCTTGTCTTTAAAAAAAACAACATTTTTAGATACAGGGTCTTGCTATGTTTTCCAGGCTGGTCTCAAACTC
Source organism: Ateles fusciceps (assembly GCA_036589455.1). NCBI lineage: Eukaryota > Metazoa > Chordata > Mammalia > Primates > Atelidae > Ateles > Ateles fusciceps. Next base: position 5,173,422 of record JAZHEH010001386.1, read on the forward strand.
CTGGGCTCAAGCGATCCTGTCTTGGCCTCCCAAAATGCTGGGATTACAGGAATGAGCCACCACCCCTGACCATAGTATTTTCTTAATAGTGAGATTCCCACATAATTTTAAATATCTTTAAATAGCCTGACTTTGTAGAACCATACTGCGGTAAATTCTTGCTACATCTGTGTCCACAAGGATATACTATTGAGCACACCATGAGATAGTTCTAGATTCTTGGGTAATTATTGCCCTTGGAACACATTCAAGATTGGAGTCCACTAGAACAGGTCAAACTCTAAATGAGTGCATTTTGTAAAAACAGACACATAATTAGAGTTAGAGGTTAAGAATATGTATGTATGTATGTATGTATGTATGTATTTATTTATTGCCAACCAAAAAAAACTATGGTGGCTTCAGAGATTTCTGTTTCAGTGGCCTGAAGTGTTTCATGCAAAATTTCATTTAGACAGTCCTCAGATCTCCAGGGCATCCTATATGTAGTAATGGGTTATTTCAAAAGCTGCTTCTAAAAACCTCCTGAATATTCTACAATTATACATATCAAGGCAATACAGATATAGTTTGTTTCAAGACAAACAAAAGGAAATAAGAAATAGCATTGTGGATGGTGAATTGGGAATAACTATCTTATGCTCTAGCTACCTAGAAAGTCAAAATATGCCATTGCAAAGTGACAACTTCCATTTGCCCTTTATTTGCCTAGAATTTTTTGACAGCTTCCCCTACAGACTTTTTGAGTTCTTTGGTGTCATATAGGTTTAGTCTTACAACACAAAGCTGGGTTTATTTTAACTGCTCCTATCTTTGTCTCAGATGCCCCATGCAGTTTGAGATACAGGCCTTTTTGCGTTTGTAAAAATGTAATCTTTTAAGTGACTCACAGAATAAGGAAAGGTAAATTGAGTTAGAAGCCTGACAAACACCTACATCAGCCAGCCTCACCCAATTCAGTCCAAGGAGGTTTGACAAGTTGCTATACAGAAAAGCAGTCTTTTGGAGGCAAACCTGCTTGCCAGCGTGCACATCAACTCAGACAGAGGGCAAAACACCAGCTGCCTGAATATGCTCTCAGGCTGTGTCTCCAAGAGCAAAAAGGGTTCTTCAGTTTCAGCAAAGTGAACTGTCCTCCCCCCCCAGCTAATCAAAACGCCCCTTGGTTGGTGGATCGAAATATCCTTCAATCCAGTAAGCCTGCATGACTTTTCATAGCTAACCTCTGCCCAGCAAGAAGTCAATAAAGAAACAAAATGCAAATAAATTAGCATTCATCACTGCTGATCTAGTATAAATATTTATAAGGGAAAGATGCAGCGATTTTGAGTGATACCATGATCCGGACCCCACATAAACAGTTAAAAACAGCCATACTTGAGATATTGCACTTTGCATTTTTTTTTCCATTTCACATCACCATAATCACCTAATAAATATTTAAATGGACCCATTTGCTGTGACTATAAAAGAACCGTGTAAACTTGTTGTCATCTAGACACATTAGCCGTGGTGGAGTCAATGAATTTCAACAGTCACTTAATATCGCAGCCACTAGCTACCTTAAAACTGCCAGCAAGGGCCTGCCAGGAAGCTACTGTAACAGCCCAGATCACTGCCTCCTGAGCAAGACACGAGCTTCATTATGAATGCGAGCATTGCTGCTCTAATTAGGCCTGGGAGAGGTTTAACAACCATCCTACAGTCTTGCTGCTGACAAATATAAAAATAAAGCCTTGTTCGAATTAGCAATGTGAAGTGAGAAGGTCTAGAAGCACCAACTGTCTGAGCGGCCCTGGGACGGCTCTAATCTATAGTGAGGTTATTTTGGTTCATAAACTGCTAGTATGTTACCTGCAGGAGGTCTCCCCTGTAAAATGAATTATAGTAAGCTATATGTGATAATTAACCATGCATTAGCAAATATCTTGAAACAGGGAGGCTCTGTTTTCTCTGTATTTTGACTAATAAAAGCATGAATTTGTTCAACAAATGATCATTTAGGTTGTGGAATTCTAACCATATTGGAAGGACACAGTGAGCAATACAACATTGTGCTGGTCTAAGGGTTTCCTTACCCAAACAGGCTGCTTAATAGGCTGGCTCCATACTATGATGCTATTCACAGACCTAAAAACCACAGTGTTGAGAAGACAAATACAATATACATTTAAAATAATATGAACCTTGTGTTCTTATTTACTTTAAAATCCCCCTATATGTGACAATTAAAAAAATACATGGGTAAAGTTCTATTTCAGAAAGTAACCTTATATTTCATTTAAAATATTTAAAAAGAATTCCCACGACTTTTCAACAATTAAAAATATATACGTCATTGTACCTTTTTTTTCAGAGTGGGTTTCTAAGAACTTTCTTTAGATGATTTCAAATGTGCTCTGGAAATAAAAACTAGATCACAACATTGAATAAGACAACACTATTTTCTGAATTACTGAATGCATCATCCAAAAGAATACCAGTGAGTATATCACATGGGTATCAATGACTTTGAAAGAAGTGTTTTGGGTACTGCATTGGGGCTGAAGAGTGGGCTGGACTGAAAAAAAGAATCCTGGGAGGATGATGAGAAGAGGCATCATCTCCAATTGTCAGGGCGTTCATGGAGAACAGGGGGTCCAGGTGTTTTATCATTATAGGAAGCCACATGATACTAATTTTGTGACCAGAGCCTGCCAGCAATAGAAGGTACCAATGATGTCTTAAAATTAATAGACTTTTCCTTGTCCTGCAAGACACCGATTGCTTCTTTATAAAAAGGAATATCTTCTCCTTCTTTTTTTCTCATCTTCTAACCTCACAGCTAAAACGCATATTTATATGCAGTATATATAAACACATGCACACATACTTACAGAGATCTAAAAATAATTCAGACAGACCACGAAGGTAGCTTCAGTGTTTATCCCAAATATGTGACCAATACTTCTGCTTTAAATAGTCTATCCAAATCCATCAATAAGTTGAGGTTATCCTTTCTAAGCAGTTCCAAGAGTTTATATGTTTATACCTGAACTGTTTCCATGGGATATTAATAGATGTTAGCTAAAAGGGTTCTGTGGTCAGATATATATGAGAATCCCTGGATTAAGTAAAGTGACATAGGTTTCTTTACTGTAGGACTTCTCAGAGCCTTTACTACTGCCTTGGGAAATACTGCCCCAGTGCAAAACATTAGATTCACATAGCCATTTCTCATTAGAGAGAGCATCTAGTTTTATAAACATTTTCACCATTGATGCAGAGATGGAAAGAGATGTTTTTTCTGAATATCTTGAAGGCCCTGGGGGACAAAAAACCAGTAAATTGTTGCAGGACAGAGCACCCTATACTCCTATATTCAATGAGAAAACATTCAATCCTAAGTGAGACTGAAGGCTTTCTTAGTTTGTCTAAGGGGCAACCCTCTTGATAATAAAAACATCCTTCAGTTGCAAGTCATTCACCCACTTCAGGATTGCAAGGAAAATCACAAAGCAAACACATTTTGTCATCTCAGCAAAGAATCCCTTCTTTCCATTGCATGTCAAGTCAAACCATTTCTACCCTTAATCACGGAGCATCTCTCAGGAAAAAAAGTGGGTATTGGCTTCCAGGAGGGGAGGTAAAAACACACCCCCTAGCTCTATACAGTCTTTCTAGCTCTTTCTGGGCAAGAGCTCTCTTTTTAAACTCTTGATATATTGGGTGGTTACAATGTAGACTATAAACTCCTATGAAAGCAGAAATCTTCAAGCTGAGTGAAGATCCTGGGAAGGAAAAGGGAAGAGGACAGTGCTGAAATAAAACAAATTATTCTGTAAAGTTTGGGGACTTGGTTTTGGTGTATTTCACAGTAACAGTTTTGCTATTACATAGCAGGTGCAGAAGCCTGGAGAGACTAATTGTCTCTCTAAGGAAAACAAGTAAGGATCTTCCAGACAGGAACAAACATCTTTGGAGGCTGGTGGCATAGGAATTACCTCCACTACCTAGCCCTTTAGTTCTTCCTTTCTCCACAAACATACTTTGCTGAAAAAGTTGAGTTTTAGTTAGGGTCTTTGGGTAGAATTGGAATTGTATCTACAAGGGATTATAGGTTTTTGGCACTTGCTTCAGGCTTTGGTAAAGTGATTGTGGGGGTTTGAGACTGAGTGAGAAAATAATGCATTATGAGCAGAAGGTCCTAAACTGTGTTTCTTGTCTGATAGAAAAGCTCAGGCTGGTCGGGCCCGGTGGCTCACGCCTGTAATCCTAGCACTCTGGGAGGCCGAAGTGGGCGGATCACCTGAGTTCAGGAGTTCAGTACCAGCCTGAACTGTACCAGTTCAGTACCAACATGGCGAAACCCCGTTTCTACTAAAAACACAAAACTTAGCTGCAGGTGGTGGCACACACCTGTAATCTCAGCTACTTGAGAGGCTGAGGCAGGAGAATCACTTGAACCTGAGAGGCAGAGTTTGCAGTAAGCCAAGATCATGCCACTGTACTCCAGCCTGGGCAACAGAGTGACACTCCATCTCAGGGAAAAAAAAAAAAAAATGAAAAAGGAAAAAAAAAAAAAAGAAAAAGCTCAGGCTTGGAATCAATCAGATAGACCTAGGTTCAAATCCTGCATCTCCTACATACCAGGACAATATATTTAGCCATCCTGAGCCTCAATTTCCTCATCTGCAAAATCATGGTAACAGGAGAATTTATGAAAAGTGCACAGTAGGAATTGAGTTATTACTTGTTATCCCTCACTCCTGTCTAATGGTATTCATTATAAAAACTCATTCCATAATTACACTCTTGTGCTATGAGCCAATCTGGACCTAGCTTCAGTGCCCCTTTTAAGAGGTAGAAAAAGTTGAGTATATAATAGCTACTCTCTTTTAGCATTTATGATAGATGTGCCAAGGCCTTATGCACAGCAATTTTTTGTGCATTTATCCTATTTAATTTTAACCATCTCCCCATGATGTAGAGCTTCTATTTCTAGTCACGAAAAGTCAGAAAAAAAATTTTAAATCTCTAGTAGTGAGGGTGGTTTCTTTCACCCCATTCTGCTTTCATCAGGACCAATCTTAAAGCCCAGCGCTGTTTCTGCACTATTTTACTTATCAAAATGGTATTATTGATTGGGCTTGGGAGCAAGTGATAGAGTGCCCCCTTTTGGTCATGGAGAGCCTTACAGCTCATCCGGGGAGAATTAGGTGTGAAGCCTCCTCTTTGCGAGCGCATTCAGGGTTATTTGTGTCTCCTACTGTTGTGTCCCCTGGTCGGTCTGTATGTGGCTTTTACATTCCTTAATAAAGTAATAGACATGAAAGAATTCTGTGGCCGACGCCAGCAGCCACAGAGAACACCAAGTCTAAAGTCAGCAAAAGGTAAACATATGGAGCCATCCAAGGAATGTAGCAATAAAAATTGGAACATATGACGAAGCCTCCCCTCCCCCCCTCTATTTTTCTGGGATAATTGTGTCAAGGAGGGGGGAGAAAAGCATCTCTTTGCAGACAGCATGCCTTCATTGTGATCCGCTGTCATCTGGCAGAGGGAGCCAGTCAAGGAATCTTTCAAGAAATAGTTAGCTTTTTTTTTTCCCTTAGTGTTCGATGACCAAAAATCTCTCAAATCAAATCCAAAGACAATTATTTATTTTCCAGACTTAATTTAATAGCAAAAACACCCCTGGAGGACTGAATGTGGTATTTGACTTTTATTTGGGCCACTCTGGGCATCACCAGCAGCTTTATTCTCCAAAGTGTGACTTTGCAGTGAGCTCCTTGGCTCACAGAGCTGTCCAGGGGCACTGGCTGGGATCCTCGTTCCCCCACACAACAGCAGCCCCGGGCAGGGCCAGAGACAGCACATAAATAATGCTTCTCAGTGCAAATTTGACTCGGTATTTCTTCTCTGTGGCTCAAGTCTTCATTCTCATGAAGGGAAAACATGACCCCGGTCTGTCCCCAGACCACCTTCCCAGCCTTGTCTGACACCACGGTGGCCCCTGCCGGCCTGTCTGCCCGGTTGCATGGTGTGTATCACTGCTTCCCTCTCTTGTCTTGCCTTTGCTCATGGCTTTACCTGTGCACGCAGAATTTCCATCTCTACCTAGAGAATTGGTATTCAAAGTGTGTGCTTTGGAGTTCCAGAGATAGATTCAAATTATGACTTTATTACTGAACAATCCACATGCCTGGAGAAGGTGAACTGGTCTCTCTGTGCCTTTCCTTGTGTTTCCTCATCTGTAAAATGGAAACTATCATAGAACCAACTTACTTTATAGGGCTATGATGAGGATAAAATGAGCACAGGGTCTAGCCAGTATCTGGCACATAGTAAGCATGCAATACCTTTTAGTTATTATTGTAATTAGTAATCCCACTATGGAAGTCATACTCATGCTTCCACAGAGAGAGATCAACCTCATTTCTTCTATGAGACCTTCAGGGAGTCTCCTCCCCCTTTCCCAGCTTCCTTTTTATTCAACTGTCCTTCCACCTCTTTGGTTTTTGTTTCTTCATTATACCAAGTATTAGTCTGACTTGGAAAATTTCATTCACTTAACAGCCATTTACTAAGCACATACAATGTGTAAAGCATATTGCTGGAGATAGGAGGACCAACCAGATTTGGAGCTCCCTTTGAGGAACCAAAGATACAAGGGATGCCATGGCTCAGACTGCCCATAGTGCAAGGTCAAAAGTGTCAAGTCCTATGAAAGACATGAAAGGAAGATGCTGTTGGGCAGGGGCTATAGAGAAAGAGAGGTCAATGTAAGTTGGGGTGATTACAAAAGGCTTTATGGAAAAATGGTGTTTGCAGTAGACTCCTCGGGTTGTATGCATTTAAAGAGGGGAAGCGGGGGAGAGACGAGCAAAGCAGAGAGACAAGTGACTGGTTATTTGCATCCATTACCCCAACTAAAATGTCAGCCCAAGGAAGCTGAGACCATTTCAGAAAGTGTGTCACTTTGCCAATAGGCATGTCAAGAGGTCACACTGAGGCCAGGAAAGAGAACCAAGGGCAGCATGGATGAAAGACTGGGGAGAATGATAATATGGGGAGCAAAGGGCTGGCCCCTTGAGGGTGTGACTGGCAAAGGCAAATGGATAATCCCAAAGGCGGGTTTGTTACTCCAGAACATTTCAAGTGGTACTCTAATTCATTAGCTTCCCCCAAGGGGCAGAGTGAGGGCCTGCAGTTGTGTCTAGTGGCTAGTCCACCAAAGTAATGGGAGTTGTTCTGAGCTTCTGATAGGGACAATAGAAAGTGGGCTCAGCCCTACGTTAGGAGTTGACTAGGGTCCTGAACAAGAAGAATAGAGTGGGTAAAGCCAGACTCTTGTCCCAGCATACACCAAACCCAGGGACCCGAGGAAACAGTGGGATGAGTAGCCCAGCAGGGAACCTGGGGTGTGTACTGTGTCCCAGTGCTGAGGACCAGGTTTGTATGCCACCATACTGAGTCTCAAAGAAGCTGCAGCTTGAATGTGCATGTGTGCTACAGTGGTGTGTAACAGGAGCAGCATGGATTCTGTGGCCATCACACATGGATTGAGCTCACCAGCTCCATGACTGAGCAAATCATTCAGTACTCTATGCCTCAGAGCTTTTATCTGTCAAATGTGGAAATTCACACACATTATATTAGGATCAAAAGAAAAAATTATGTAGACTTCAGAGTGTGGTTCACAGACCAGCAAAATTGTCTGTGAATTTATTAGAAATGTAGTCTCAGGCTCCATCCCAGACTTACTGAATCAGAATATGAATTTCAACTCGAAACCCCAGATGATTTATATGTACCTTAGAGTTTGTTTAACACAGGACTAGATTAAAAGTTGGCATACTTGCTTTGTTTTCTGTGCACCAGGGATTCCTAGTCTACTGGTCAGCAGGTATGACTAACTGCCAGTTCACATTCAGAAGATGCTTTCTGGGGGTTCTTACTGACCCCCAGAGTGGGACCGAACCTAGTGGGGAATACCTCTCATAATTTGTACTGACTTGCAGTGACTGGCATAGTGCCTCTCTCTGTCTTTGTCTCTCTCTCTGTCTCTCTGTTTCTGTCTCTGTCTGTTTCTGTCTCTCTCTCTCTCTCTTACACACACACACACACACACACACACACACTCACTCATGCACACAGGCTCATATACATAATGTACACAAGGCCCCCAGAAAAAAACAAACTTGAGTTTGTTAATCCATGAGCAGCAAGGTCTCTCTTCACACCTAATTACTCCTAACTTCTTGACTCATTTCTTAGATTTCCAACCTGACACACCTACTGATTTCACACTTGAAAGTGCTTTTCACTTACAATACTGATTTAAAGTGCGGTTGTCTTGATTCTCACTGGATAAAGGCGCATATGGCTCTCTGCTACAGTGAGAATCTTCTGTGTGTTTTTCGGAGGCTTGAAAGAGGTTGGACTCTAAACCTGCAGAACACAGGTCACAGAGTGCTCTCCCTCACTTTCTGCTCTGGCCCACCAGATGATAATGGTATATTCCTACCCCTGCCCTCGTCATCATCCTCAAGTCTATCCATTAAAATCCAGTTTTGTGAGGTTTCAGCCCCATTCCCTCTGAGATGCTCAAGGAAGGAGCTGTTCTACATTCTCAGAGTTCACTGATGGAAGATGCAGCCACTCTGGTTGACATGGTATAGGCAGAAACAGTCAAGAGCATGAGCTACAGAATGCAGCTGATGGATTTAGCATTAGTTAAAATGTCTCTGACCATATATTTAGCCACTTATTGTGTAACCTTGAGCACATTACCTAACCTGTCCATGCCTCAGTTTCCCTGTGTGTAAAGTAGGGGAAATAATGGTACAGGGCTCAATGAACTCTTCCAAGGAAAATGCTTAGTATAGTTCCTGGCACATAATAAGTACTCAATAAATGTTTGCTATTAATATTAGGCTCACCTTATACAAAGAGGTTACTCTCTGCCCTCCTTTTCCATTTAATAAGCAAACAGACAGCTCAGACTTGGAAGAGAGTTCTGGTGAGCTCCACCCAAATGGAAGCCAAGTGGTGCCTCATGATCCCTGAAAAAACAACAGGTAACCTCCAAACTACACACCCACAAGAGCCAAGACCAATGCTTTAGCGCCCATTAGTCCCCGTCTGGCTTTCTATAGGAAATATGACCACTTTTTTTCAGTGCCTATAATTTGTGGATTAATTAGACTATTTGATTTTCTTTCTCTTTCTTTCTGATGGCCGGAGGACCTCATTAGCACCTCCATTAGCATTTGGTCAGGGACGGAGAAGCCCTGGTGAGTTCCAATAGTCTGAAGCAGAAGAAGGGAGTAGAGGATGAATGAAGTTTTCTCTCTGGGATCCTGAACTTGAGATGTGGACAGGGATGAACAATTTATTCATTCATATACCATATGTTTATTAAAACTCTGTGTATACATACTATGCTTCTAATCATTGTCAGGAGTAGAAGCAGCAACTGTAATTGAGAGCAAGAAAAATATACATAGAAAAGCAAATCCATGCTATGGAAGTAAAACAGCAACAACAAAGCAGATCTTAGGCACACGTTTCGTCCTTTTAGTTTCCTCATCTATAAAAAATGAAAGTAGGCTATCATAAAGTTATAAAACTATAATTTCAAGGTTGGAAGGAGCTGTAAGGTCTTCTAGGCCAACATTATGTTCTACTAGCTCCAATGGTTAAAACTTAGATGATATTTTACTGAGAATCTATCTCCCTGTAACTTCCTCCTGTTGGTAGTATTTCTGAAAGCTGTCCAAGTCTCAGAAAGCCACTATTCAGACTGTTTAATTCTAGGGGTAGATTCCTCTTATGCCAAGTTTTAGAATGTCAACCTGTTAACTGGCCAGATCTGATCTTCAGCTAGCAGGTACTAGTGAATATGTGTCAGTTGTTAAAGCACCTTTGTACTAGTGTTAGATAACCAATGGCCAAACTACCTCCCCTTCAGCAACCCCTGCTACCCCAAACCCCAGCACCTTCCTGAGGAATCTCTAACTTTCCCATGGTCCACAAACCAAAGGCTTAACGTCTAGAACAGCAAGGAGGCCCTTTAGGGCTCTATGTTGGCTCTACAGCCAATATCCTTTCTAATTGAATCTTGTTTCTGCTGTATTGATTGCTAAAATATTTTCATATAACCCATGTTAATGACCCCTTTATTCTCTAGGTCACATGGACTAACTCTAAATATTTTTCTATAAGTATGTTGAGACAACTGTCCAACCTAACAACCCTGAATATTCCCATTTTCATATCTCTCCCTTCCCTTTTTCACCCCTAGCACTCTCCCACTGAATGCATTTCATTTGGTCACTGTCCCTCTTTGATGTGATATTCCTGGTGAAGGCTGAATCACACACAAGACAGCAAAAGTTCCTGTATAATGAACATTTTACCTCTAGCAAAATAGCCAAAGATAATGTCATCTTTAAGAGGCTATCAGATGCAAAATTCTAAGAAATGAAAGACAGAAAAATACAAGGCATTACACAACTAACATCCAGGACATGATTAGGCTAGCTGAGTGCTCTTAGCTCATAGAATGGGAATCATTAACAGTAAGGTACTGATTCTCTGAAACACATTCAACTTAAAAGAGTCTTGAGGAAGATGATTATATGTGGGTGAAACTATATGAGCAAAGAAGAGAAAGCAAGAACAACTCCAGGGTGACACCAGGAAAAAACAGAGTAGACCACACTGCTTGGAATAAGATTTTTAAAACGAAGCAGGAAGAGATTAAAAAGATGAAAGGGTAGGATGGGGACATCTGGACATTATTTTTCAAGTATTTGGAGGGATTTTTATCTGGGTAGTGATATGATCAAAGTGCAGTTCTGAGAAGATTAATTACTAAGTGCTATGAGTGAGGAACTAGGAGGGTTAGGATATAGATTAAAATGTCAGGGAAATGGGAAAAATAGATAAATTCAAATATCATTAAAGAGTTGGAGTATTGATGACTAAACGGATGAGAGTAGAGTTGGTGGAATGGGGCAAGGGTTATAGGAATCAAAACAATATTAGAGTTTTGACTAATTCTAATATTAGCCTGGACTGGAAGAACAAATAGCCTACTGCCAGGAAGAGAACACTTAAGAAATAGAGCTGATAATGGCAAGTTAACACACAAACCTCCTGAATTCAAGGTGATGGTGCAACCATCATTGGAGGTGTCAAGAAGACAGCTGAAGTTGTGAAACAATTAGTGCATTCCAGGGAGTTCTCTACCATGGTAAATTACTCGTCATATCAATTGGCATTGCGATTTTTCTCTTATTTTCATGCTTGTCCAAGTTTTATCCAGACAAGGCTACAGCAATCAGGTGGGCATTTTTCCTGGGTAGGAGAGTCATAAGACTTGGATTCCATTAGGAATGGCATATTCCAAGATTGCCAAAGGCCATTAGAATCATTCTAATAGAAATCCTAAGGGTTGGATTCAATTGAGAATGGCATATCCCAAGATTGCCAAAGACTACAATAATCACTCTAAAAGAAATCAAGGTCAACTGTAGGGGGAAAATATCATAGATCAAGTCCAAAGGATGGTGAGAGGATGGGCATAAGAGAACAGTGAAAAATGTGGCTTGTGGAAGGGCAGAATGGGGTGAGATGTAGAAACAGATCAAGTCAAGCAGTGTAAGCTCAAGGCTGTGAATGGCAGGTCGATGCGGGGGGAACTCCCTTTATGGAATGATAATGACAATGATGACAACAGTAGATGATTAAAAATATGGCTGAGTAATGTAATCGAAATGGTAAACCCATGTTGAAAAAATGAATACATGTTGATGATGGAAGAATGAAGCATCATTTGAGAATTAGGCTTAGGAACAGGAAACCTAGTTAGCTATTTGAAGCTTAGATTAATGGATACAACATCCCTGCCAGCAGTGAAAACCTAAGAAAGGATTTGACCAACACAAAGCACACAGCTGTGTGGAGTGAAATAAGTGCTACCATTTATTGGGAGCTGTCTATGTACCAGGTGTGATAATAATGACTTTTCATATGCTATTTCTCATCATTGCAATAATCCTGAAAAGTAGGATGAGGAAACTGAAGCTTAAAGCAATTAAATAACTTAATCTATACATGACAGGTCCAGGATGTAGTTCATGTTCTTCTGCTACCCTGTGCTTAGTAAAACTTTCAACATTTGCTCAATCTATACAGAAAAGGTGCAGGCAAAATTATTAAAGTATAATTGGAAATTTGGAACATAAATCATTACTTTCATACTTCACTTAATTCTTACCAATAGCCATAAGTACTCTTTTAGCGTTTTCTATGAAAGGCAAAATGAACCATGTTTTTTTTCCCTGCTAGTTACTGCCCTATTCCAGATTCTTCTCTACCAAGCTTTTAAAAAGAGTTATAACATTTATAACATTTTTCTGCCTCCATTCCATCATGTTCTACTGGCCTGCTGTACTCTCCCACACCACCCTACCACATAGCTGTCCAGAAGGTCACTAATAACCACCAGGCCTCTCAGTCCAAAGCATCTTCACCCTCTTGGGCCTCTGAGTGGCATTCACAACTGTTGATGGCTCTTTTCCAGGAAATGCTCCTTTTTTCCTGGCTTCAGGAGCATTACAAGCTCTTGGTTTTCCTCTTACTTGGTTGTTTCTTGACTGCCTTGTCTTTCTTTATCTTGCCTTTAAGTGTCAAAGTTCCTCAAGGTCTAGTCCTAGGTCTTCTCACATCATTTTTTACCCTTCCTCTACGCAATTGTGCCCATGATCTCAATGATCTCTGGGACTCCAAAATTTATACATTGAGCAGATCTCTGTTCTAAATTCCAAGCCCATATTTCCAACTGTTTATCATATGTCTCACAGATCCCTGAAGATCAACATGTCCAAAATAGAAATCATGTTTTCTGTCTTATACCCACCTTTCCACTTCCCCAAACCTCCATGCTCCTTAAGAAAATAGCACAACTGTCTTCCTGTTGCCAAAACTGGAAACCTTTTTGTGCATCACTTTCCATATCAGGTTAATCAACGGTGCATCTTGATTTCATTTCTTAAATATCTTTCAAATAAATAGATTACAAATTCATTATGAACGGAGACCAAATCTCTTTTGCTCATAACAGTCAACTTGGTAAACTACATGGTATGCCTAGCAAAGAGTGCATGCTCAATAAATGTTGTGGACTGACTAAATAGATGAATAAATGATGTAATATGTTCACTTCTTAATATCCCCTATGATTCCCCCAGTAGAAGTTATCATTATTTCTCATCTGGACTACCTATCTCAGAGGATTGCTGGGAAGATTAATTGTATGCTAATACACGTAACATACCTGAGCAGTGACTGGAATATCATAAGTCCTTAATAAATGCTGTGTATCATTATCAATAGCAGCAGTAGTTGCAGCAGCAGCAGCAATATTAGTAAGGAACTAATAGGGGACATGAGTAAATATCACAGAATCTAAGATATAAGTATAAATGTACCTACTTGATTTTATGACAGAGACATTTCTATGCAAATCAGGTATTCCGAAAAAGGATTTGAAAGTCAAGACTGTGGAAAAATGAAAACCTTCCTTCTTTGCTGGTGGAAATGTAGTATGTTGTGCCTGCTTTTGAGAGAAGTTTAGAAAACAGGTCCTCAAAGAGTTAAGTATAAAGTTACCATATGATCTAGAGATTCCCCTTGTAGATGTATATTCAGGAGAAATGAAAACATATGACCTTGCAAACTTGGGCTTGAAGGTTTGTTGTAGTATTATGCATAAAAGCTGAGAAGTAGAAATAATAAAAAATGTCCATCAACTGATGAATGAATACAACAATGTAATATATTCATGTACTGGAGTATTATTTTACAATATAAAGGAAGGAAATACTGACATATGCAATAATGTGAATGAACCCTGAAAACATCATGCCAAATGAAAGAAGCTAGTCACAAAAGACAACATGCTGTATGATTCTATTATAAGAAATGTGCAGAATAGGCAAACCTATAAAATCAGAAGGTCAATGAGTCTGGTAGCCAGGCCTGGAGAATTGGCAGAAATGGAGAGTGACTGCTAATAGGTACTAGGTTTCTTTTCGGTGTTATGAAAATGCTCTAAAATGGATTGTGGTGATGGTTGCATAACTTCACGAATATATTAAAAACCATTGAACAGAACACTTTAAATGGGTAATTTTGTATGGCATGTAAAATATAGCTTAAAAAAAAAACTTACAGAACAACAAGAAAAGGGAAGAGTCTGAAAAAATTGCTCTCCTAGGATACTATTTGTCTTTGCCTATTCCTTTTCCAGTTCTCATCTTGGCTATCTCCTGTGTAATCGAGTAGATCATGAGAAAGAAAAGAAAGTCTAAATTTAAAGTAAATCAACATTTGAAGCCTTCTCGAGACGAATTTCTTGCTCAGTAAAAACTTCTCTAAGAGAATAATTAAATTTTGCAAACGCCTTGGGTAGTGTTTTTGTGGCCCATCCCATTTGGAGGGAAAACTTAATGGCATTTATTTAAGTACTTTTGCAGTCCAATGATGACTACTATGAGCTCACAATCTATCTTCTACTAATTTTTGTCCATTAGATAAGAATAGTCTCCTAATGATGCATCTAAAATCGGGTGTCCTTTGTGATATTACTGAATGAAAGTCAATCACTTCATTTCTTGTCACTACATGTATTCATAGAAAATTCAACAAATAGTTATTGAGGGAACATTATGTGCTCGGCCCCACTTGAGGGTCTGGGGACATGGTGATAAAAAAGACTGACAGTGGTCCAATCCTTATGGATTTAATAAAGGCATAAATTTATAATATAATACCATGGAGTTATATGAATTCTGAAGAAAAAAATGAAGAAAATAAGGCAAGAGCAGGAGATATTTTAGATAAAGTGGTCAAGATGGAACTGTCTGAGTAGTTAAAAAATTTTTAACTTTTTATTGAGGAAAAATGTATATAAGATAATTGATAAATTTTCAGAGAATGAGCACACATGTATAACTAACTCCCAGATCAAAACAATAGAATACAATCAGCATTCCAAAAGCCACCTTCATGCTCCCTGCAGTCACCATCCCCTAGAAAGGTAACCATGACATCTATCATGAGAAAATCACATTTTAACTTAATGTAATCTATTTTGTCTTAACTTGCCTTCTGTCTTAGTCTGTTTGTGTTGCTATAAAGGAATACCTGAGACTGGGTAATTTATAAAGAAAAGAGGTTTATTTGGCTCATGGTTCTGCAGGTTGTACAAGAAGCATGGTGCCAACATCTGCTTCTGGTAAAGGCTTCAGGATACATCATCTCAAGGTGAAGGGGAGCCGATAAGAGAGGAGGCAAAGAGAGAAAAAGAGGTGCCAGGCTCTTTTCAACAACCAATTTTCATGGGAACTAAGAGTCAGAACTCACTCACTTTCTTAAGAATGACATCAAGCCAGCCATGAGGGGGGATCTGCCCCCACAATGCGAACACCTCTCATCAGTCCCCATCTGCAACACTGGGGATCAGATTTCAACATGAGACTTGGAAGGGTCAAACAAACCATATGCAAACTATACCACCTTTCATTTATCCATTGGGTTGTAAATCCTTTGAGTGTAAAAAAGTACATCCTGTTTATAGTAATCCAATATTTGCTATATAAGGTCCTGTTGTGTGGAAGGCACTAAATGCCACAAAAAATAAAACATTATGTCTGAATTCAAGAGACTCACAGTCTAGTTGGGGAGACATATGTAAAAACAATGAATGCAACTTAGCATTCGGTATAAATACAGATAAGTTTAAGAAGGCTGAAAAAGAGGATGCTCAATTCTACCTGGAGAGGTGGCCAGAAAATGTTAGGAAAGACTTTGGAGAGGTGGTGATGTTTGAACTGAGTTATGAAAGATTTCCATTACCCATATTGGTCACTGCAGTGCTCTATGCACAAAATAGTTAATGCATATTTGGGAAATGGAACATTCAATGTCGTCCTCTAAAGCGCAATAGGATAGCTAGTAGGGAAGGAGTTAGAGACCCTTGACTGTGCACCCTTGACTCATGCCTTACCATTCCCCTGTGGGACCAGGGTCTCAAGAGAACCAGAACTCTTCTCACCAGAGCTAAGAAAACTGGGAGTCCTGTGACTTCTAGCCACAATGATAATTCAGTCATTTGAAATTATCCTTTCTCCTGTATGCTGAAGCATTTTCTTCCCAGACATTTTAGTACAAGGTCCTTTTGCTATAAAGTGGACCAAACCAAAGGAGAGGTATATGTAAGCTTCAGAAGAATGCGTCTTCAGATGATCTCTCATTATTTTTCAATTAAATTTTATTTTAAAATCATATAAGGAATAAACTTTTCAAACTCATCAGTCTTCCTCATGGTTACAACTGTTTTGTTTGGCATGAATCCTTCAATTTACATGTATAGATTATTAAAATATATAATTTTGTTGTGTGAGAATCTGAATTTTATGTGATTGGTATATACCGGATGTGGTGTCTCCAACTTGCTTCTTCTCTGTGTTCTGTTTTGAAGAATTTGGTATGTCAGTACTTACAGATCTGCCTCATTCACTTTAACATTTGCTTACTATCCCATTTCATGGAGAACACGCTGAAGTCCCTGCAATTGTTCATCAATACAACCAATGTCGCAGCAGACAACTTTGATTGTTCCTCTTCAAATACAAATCACAGTGATTCTCCAAGGTAATAACAAGGAGAGGAATTGCTGAGACAAATGGCATAACACATTTGTATTGAAATTTTAATAGAACTATATTAGTTTTCTATTGCGGCTGTAATAAACTACCACAAACTTAGTGGCTTAAAACAATACAAAACCTATTATCTTGGAAGTCTGACATGGATCTCACTGCACTAAAATCAAGGTGTTGCTACGGCTGCATTTCTTTCTGGAGGCTTTAGGGGAGAATCTGCTTCCTTGCCTTTTTCAGCTTCTGGGCTGTACATACTCCTTGGTTCATGTCTCCTTCCTCCATCTTCAAAGCCAGCAATGGCAGCTTGAGTCTTCAAAGCACACTGACCTTGCTGTCATTATTTCTCCTACTCTGACTTTGATTCTTCTGCCTCCCTCTTTCACTTTTAATGACCCTTGAGATTACACGGGCTTTCATTGGATAATATAGGATATTCTTTCTATTTTAAGGTCAGCTGATTAGCAATTTTAATTCTATCTGTAAACTTAATTCTCCTTTGCCATGTGACCTAGTGTATTCACAGGCTCTGGGGATTAAGACATGGATATTTTTGGGGTAGGAGCATTATTCTACCAAGAGCTGTCCAAAGTGCTTTCCAAATGTGTGTATTAATTTCTCACCCCTCACACTATGTGTGAGAGTACCTATTTCCTTATACTCTCACCAGCACTTGATGTTATGCTATAAAATATTTGCCAATCTGGTTGATGAAAAATGAACTGCTCCTAGTCCATTATGGGCACTCAAAAATCCTTGTTGATTGCATAAACTATGGACTAGTGTCTTGTTTTCCCTAATTACTAGCAAAGTTGAGCATCTTTTCACATGCGTGTTAGCCATTTGTACTTCCTGTTCTGTGAATTATCTGGCCTTCACTTTATCCCATTTTTCTCTGGAGGTGTCATTTCTTTATTGATGTGCAAGTGTTCTTAATCTGGTTATTTTTTCTAAAAGCTCTTATCCAAAATCAGAAACAAGAAATAAAAAGGTGTTTTTGCAGACTCATTCATTATATGTTTCTCAGTTTAACTGAAAGGTAAAGAATAATGCAGAAAATACGAATATGGAAGAAACATGGACTTGCAGTTGGAGGGACATATCCCAGTTTTGGTTCTCTTGCTTGGGTAGCTGTATGATCTTAGGTAAAGTCACTTCTCTGTGAGTCTTGGTTTTTCATCCTTACTGTGGAATTTTTGCATTCCATGGCCTCTAAGATCCCCTTCTGTTCTGATATCCAACTAGTTTGCAATTAGAAGATAATTAATCATTTCCCTCTGGCTAGCTGGACTCTCCTCTACAAAGGATCAATGAATTTCCCTGCTCAATTGCCACATAGACACTGCTCAAAGACTATTTCTCCTTGTGGGTGTATGACTGTCTATTTGACTTATGATAACAATAGTCATAGTAGCTATTGTGTTTACTGTTATTGTGGCTAACATTTATAGAGCCCAACATTTATTTTTCAGGAACTGTGCCAAAGATTAGATATGTACTGTCTCATTACAACAGTTCTGTGAAAAAGGCAACATTAGAGTTTCCAGATGAGAATGTTGAGATACACAGAAGCTGTGGAACTTGTCCATGGTCCCACAGTACATGTCTGGATATTCAATCAAAGCTTGTACAGTCTGACTCCACCAGTTTGTTTTCTACACAGCATGCAACAGGCTAAATAGAGCCCTTTCCATGCTTTTATCTTGCTAAGTTTTTTTTTTTTTTTTTTTTAAGGATTAAAAGCTTTTAATCTGTATTTTAGTGCCACACCAGAGGAATATAATACAGTTGTACAGAAGCCAAGACAAATTCTATGTAGTTCATTGACCGAATACTTACAGATGTAACTGTTGGTAAGAAACCGATTATTTCTTCTATAAACTTTTATAAATTAGACTTTTTAATTTTCCATTTATACTTTATAGTAGCATTTTTCTCCATGTAGTTTTAGATACAGAGTTAGTATTTATGATAGTTACTATTTTCAAGCAAGTTAGTTGCTAATTTTTGTATTTTTAGTAGAGATGGGGTTTCATCATGTTGGCCAGGCTGGTCTCGAACTCCTGTCCTCAGGTGATCCGCCTACCTCAGCCTCCCAAAGTGCTAGGCAGGCGTGAGCCACCATGCCGGCCAACGCTAAGTCTTATCTAATTTTAAATGTTTAAAAATCACATGCATTCCTCTATCATACATCCATTTATCAAACATGTACTTTAGAAATAATATGACAGGCACTGTGCTAAAATCTAATGATTAAAAAACGTTCTCATAATGCAGTGAGGAGTCAAACTAATAATTATAACATAATATGGTAACTGCACTAATCCAGAATAAGGGGAAACGGGTATCTGGGGAAGAAACTGTGAAGGAAATGATTCCTAAATGAGGAGTTGGTAGAGAGGGGAAGGACAAGTAGTCTAAACAGAGGGGAATAGGAATACCATACAAAAACACACCTTTGTTATTTTTCAGCAACCCATCATTTTACTGATGGAAAAGAAAGGCTAAATGGCTAGCCTAAGTCATAAAATCTGTGCCAAATTTGGAACCCAAGTTATGAACCCTGAGCCTAATGCTATTTTATATTACCCCTTCCATGTAATTTCAACAATACGACAAATGTGATACTATCTCGTCAGACTGGTAATATTTTATCTATAGATTGGCACAAACAGGCAATAATTGATTTAGTAACTCATATAATCCTATAACCTCCTACAGGCACAGGCATAAACTTACTTAAAGGGTAACTTAATTAAAGAATTTTTTTGCTAGAAGTCTACCACTGGCATAAGAGCTAACCAAAATAGGGTCCGCATGATTGGTACTGGCCAAATATTTTTACTTATAACATCCAATATCAAAGAACTCATAGCAAGCAACAGAAAATCTAGATAATAGGAAGAGAGAATTGTTTTAAAAGCCTAATTCAAATTTTGTTAACAAGCAATAGCAATAGTGATTAACAAATAACCAACTATCTTGCTAAGTTTTAACATAATTAGTACTGCCTCATTAAAGAAGCCAGCCTGGGGCTCCTTTTCATTGTGTATGCAGTTCTGAGCTTAAATGATCTCGTTTTCTTTCATTCTGTGGGTTCTGTACAGTTCTCAATGACTGTATGTTGCTTCATCTGAAGGTTTATTACACAAAAAAACTAAAGATAAGGCTAGGTCTACCTCACTCCCAACCAGCGGAAATGCAGCAGAAATCAGCGGTGGATGTGATTTTCTACCCACCAGGTTGGCAAAAATGAAATGATGAATAATATCTATTGGGGGTGAAGGCATGGCAAAAAGGGCACCATCACACAGTGCAAATTAGCTGAGTACTTTCAGAAGGTCACATGATAGTGTCTTTGATGACATCAAAGTTTAAGTTGCAAATATAGTTTAGCTCAGTTAATTGCTCTTTGGGAAATTCATCCTACAGAAATACTACATCATACAGAAATGCTGTAGAAGTACAAACACACACCCACCCACACACATATACATGCATGTGTATATACATCTGATACATATCTGCTATTGTCAAGAAATGGAAACCATCTAAACTCTAACAATAGAAGAAAAGTGAAATAAACCGTGGAAATCTACAGAATGGAACACTATACAATAGTTTAAAAGAAATTAGGATATATCTATACATACTGGCATAGTTCTCCATAACTTAAGTGGAAAAAAGCTTGTTGCAGACCAAAATATACAGTGTGATTCTATTTAAAAGTTTAAGATAATCCAGCCCCATGTGAATTTATTTTTATATATAATCTCTGTGTGTGTTCCTATTCATTTTTAGAAAACATTATCCAGTTAATGGTGGTTATATCTAGAGAGGGAAGGGAATAGATTTGGCTTGGGTACAGGGGCTAAAACGAGAATTTCACTTTTTACTGTTTATACATCTGTTCTGCTTGGCTATTTTACAATCAAGTATTACTTTAGTAATTAAAAATCAAAAATGCTAGAAAAGAGAAAAGATCACTGGCTGGATAAAATTGATTTTAGTTGTAACCAGACTAGATGCTCACATTTATGACTCATAAACAGTAAATTAAAGTAGCAACCACAGCTAAACTTCTGTCTTCACCATTCTGGAGGGAGGCCATCCTTTTGTAAGTCAACTCCCTCAGGAATGATATTAGAATGGTTTTTAGCCATGAACAAGCTCTGGAATTATACAATGCATAACTCTCCCTGGATTGCTAAAAATGACTTCTTGCTCTAATAAAAGACTGCATCATAATAGCAATGGTCCTAAAAGTGTGAATAATTTACATATCACTATAACGATTTTTTGTCAATAAAGACTTGCATGAACAAATGTAATATATAAGGTGAACATAATTTCATCTGTACTTAGCCCCTTGAGAACTTCCGCCATGCACTTAAGTAAAAATACATAGCCCAGGCAACTCTTTTTTCAGACCACAGATTTCTCCCTCAGTTTACCATTTTTATCCCTGGTTCAGCAGGTTGTGCCGCTGGAATAGCAGCCATTCTACTCGTTATGATTTCAAGTGCTCTTCTGAGTTAATGGAATAAACTCAATGAGTTATGCCACCAGCGTTTTGCCATCCTTTTTTTTTTTTTAAAAAAGATGTACTTTATAATTATGTTAGCTAGTTACCTAATAATTTTAGCATTAATTATCAGACTTTTTCTTCCTGACCAACACCATCAATTTTCATTTTCACATACCCAAAACAGGTAATTTAACAAATTGAGAACTATAGAAGATGTCAGCTAAAACGCTTATTTTGGGGGTTTGCTTGTATGTTTTAGTTTTATTCCAGCATACATTTGTATCAGGGGATTTGTTCCTTCCTAGTAATCCAGCTTTACTACAGCAAATCTTTTTTTTTTTTTTTTTTTGCTGCATATGAGAAATTTTGCCTTAAACATTTACTTGTATTACTTTTAGGTATGGCATACATGGCCTCAGCAAAAAGCAATATGATCATATTTCAAAGAGAGAAAGAGACTCACAGGCAGAGAGTAAGTGGTGTTTGAGCAAATCCGATTGATGTGTGCCTGGGAAAGATGCAATGAACAGCCCACTGATCTCTGCAGACCAGGGTTCAGTTAACCAGGGAGAATGTGATTACTCCTTTCTGGAGGTAGAGGTGAGCACGTGGGTGGGAATGGGCCCCAAGCCAGTGTGGGGCAGAGATTTGGATTCCCTCCAAGTTAAAGGAAGGAAGAAAATGGATTCCCATTCAAGTTTGAAAGGCCAGCTGCCAGGTTACTAAGGGGCAGGGGGGAATGGGCCAGATAAATGAGACCAAGAGCTACCCCTAAAACCTGAGAAAGAAGGGTAGACTTACCAGCTGGGGCTCAGAGATGGCCTGTCAGTGCTCCCAGCCTTCAGGCTGTTCCCCTGGGCTCCAGCTGGAGGCTGCCCAGCCAGCTTTGTTTAGAGACTCTTCACCATGGTTTCCAACCAGGAACTGGGAGCTCCGTGCAAACACGGCTACTGTAGTGGCATGCCAGGGTGAGGCACTTGGTCACTGTGTGTGCAGGTGGCATACCTTCTCCTAGGAGTGTCCTGAAGGCGGTAAGCGACCTGACATTTTAGGTTAGGACTTTCCCTACTTTCCTTGCCTGGAAAATGTGTTGTTGGGGTGAGTACATTGTTACCTGCAGCGTGTTTTAAAGAAAAGAGTTCAAAGCAGGTGTCAGAAGACCCAGAGTTTAGTCTTGGCCTTCATTCATTCATTCACTTTGCCTTCATTCATTCATTCATTCATTCAATCAATATTTACTGAGTGCCCATAATATTCCAGGTGAAAAGCCATGAGGTTATAACATGAGCAAAACAGAATAAGTCATGACTGATTTGGAAACCAGTAGGGGAGACAGATGCCAATCAGCTAATCCCACAAGTAAATATATAATTACAAACTGGGATGTGTGATGAAGTAATGGCTTCAGGTCTATGAATATTTATTAGAGTGAGGGTGGAGGAGGTAATATTCAGCCTGAGAAAGTCAGCAGTGCTTTTCTGAAAGCAAACAAATCAGTAAGAATTAACTAGATAAATGGGATGGGAGCATTCTAGACAGGAGAAATAAAAGACCCTGAGGTAGGAAAGATGGTATGTATGGAGTGTTTAGAGAAGAAGGTTCGAGTGGCTAGAACACAAGAGTAAGAAGAAAGTTAGCTTAAAGTGAGGCTGGACTGCTTTCGGCTAGGGCTCAGCCAGGTTCTCTGTTGATGCTGTTGTTAAATAATAACAGGAATCTTCAATTGGCCAACAATATTGGTTAATAAGACCACTCTTTGCAATCAGGCATCACAAACTAACCAACCTCTCCTGGCCTTTAGATAAAGAAAACTCTAACGAGTGAGGTGCGAATTCTACGTCCCTGCAAAGGAGCTGTTGACAGAGCATTTGACCCATAGGTCTTCCTTCTTCTTCCCAGTCTGTCCAGCCCTACATTGTATTCTACTATCAACAGTTCCCTAGTAGTGAACTCTTCTTAGCAGCCTGGCACTGTGTTAAAGACATCACATGCAGTATTTCATTTAAATCTCTCAACAGCCCTAGACGGTTGTTTATTAGAACTGTTGACTGGTATTCCAGCTATCCCCCCTTCCTGATTTGTGATAATATTGTACTTCCTACCTCCTCGAAGTTAGGGTTGGCCAAGTGGCCAGCTTCAGTCAATCCAAAGTGAGGAAAAGCGAGTATGCCATTTTCATGTGGAAGCATTTCATTGCCAGTGTTCCATTCACCCTTTCCTTTTTTTCAGCCGTTCTGATTATGGGAGTGCATGTGTAGATCAGTGATTCTCAACCAGGGGTGATTTTGGCCTCCCATGGGACATTGAAAATTTCTGCAGATAGTTTGGGTTGTCATCACGGGGGGAAGTGGTACTGGCAGCTGGTCAGTAGAGGTCAGAGATGCTGCTGAACATCCTGCAATGCACGGGGCATCCCTCACAACAAAGAATTATCTGGCCCCGAAATGTTAATAGTGCTAAGGTGGAGAACCACTGGTCTAGATGGAGGCTCCATCAGCTCATGTCCCTGAGTAACCACAATGGGCAAAACCCTTCTGCTAACCTGCAGTGAACATAAACTTGAATGAAAAACAAACCTTGGTTGTACCAAGCCACTGATAAATGCGAGATGCTTGTTACTCTGGCATAAGCTCATCCTGACTGATAAATACAGCAGTAGATGCAGTGATTATTCCCATTTTATAAAACAGGAATCTGAGACCCAGAGATGTCAAGTAAGTTGCCTAAGACCACACAGTTAGGCAGAGCTGAGACTTTTACCCAGATCATCTAAACTTTAAAGCCTATGTGTTAACCATTCTATTAATGATTAACCAAATGTTAGTCATTCAGGATCCTGTTCACACACCTCAGGGGAGAATGGCCTTAACCAAGAGCCACTCAGAAGAAGGTGACTGACAAAATTGCTCCTGTTTGTCTGATACCTGTTTGCTGAAAGAATTCAGAAAGATGTTGAGAAACAGGTTTAGCCTATAAAGCAAGATAGTATCTCGACATTATAATATTTTGCTTTTGTTTCCCATTCTTCCTTCTACATACAAAATAAAAAAAACTTCTTCCTAGTCCTAATTCCAGGACTTTGGAGTTATCCCATTACCTCCAGAAAAATTAGGATTGCTAGGTGTTGTTCGTTTGCCTGAACTCTGGAGTTTGGGTTTGAATGTCAGTTCTGCCCTGAGCTAGCTGTGTCATATTGGTTAAGTTACTTAACCTCTCCATGACTCAGTTTCCTTATATGTAAAATCAGATGGAGGTAGCAATATTACTATTCTCATGGGGTTGTTGGGAATTTGAATATCTAATATCTGCAGTGGTTATTACATAGCAAGTGTGTTATAAGCATTTGTTAAACATACGAAGTATCTGGTGAAGGAATAAAATGAGAAGAGTCAAAAGAAGAAAGCCCTAGTTGCCACCTAAGATGACTCAATGCATATGCACGTAATGAAAGTGCTAAGGGAGGCTGGGGCAGTGGCTCACACCTGTAATCCCAGTACTTTGGGAGGCCGAGGTAGCCAGATCATGAGGTCAAGAGATTGAGACCATCCTAGCAACATGGTGAAACACTGTCTCTACTAAAAATACAAAAATTAGCCAGGAGTGGTGGCATGTGCCTGTAATCCCAGCTACTCGGGAGGCTGAGGCAGGAGAATCACTTGAACCCGGGAGGCAGAGGTTGCAGTGAGCTGAGATTGTGCCACTGCACTCCAGCCTGGCAACACAGCAAGACTCTGTCCCAAAAAAAAAAAAAAAAAAAAAAAAAAAAAAAACCTAGCTGGGCGTGGTGGCGCACACCTATGATCTCAGTTACCATAGGGAGGCTGAGGCAGGGGGAATCACTTGAACCCAGAAGGTGGAGGTTGCAGTGAGCTGTGTTTGCACCATTGCACTCCAGCCTGATGACAGAGTGAGACTCCATTTAAAAAAAGTGCCATAGGAATGCAGTGACAGTGAATGCATTTGAAGGCAGGAAGTTCAGAGAAAGCTATTCAAAGGAACTACTGCTTGGGTCTTAGGGAAAGAGTGAGAGTTACCAGGTAGACACAGGGGAGGGGCCAGGTGTGAGACTTCCAGAAGAAGGCTAATGTGGACTGAGGAAAAAGGCAAGTTGGGATAACCTGGAGCAATTCCCCTGGATGACTAGCTCAAAGGTGTGATAAGAGAGTACACTAGTAGGCTCTTTGGGATCCAGAAATGAAGAATTTTGACTGTAGCTTAGTCTCCTGACAAGCTCCTTAAACGCAGCCCCTTAAAAATAAAGAAAACAGAGCCAGGCCCTAAAGCTGTGGGAGTGAATAATTGCTCTGACTTCACTCAGATATCACCTTACCTGACCTGTCCTTGTAAAATTCATTGCTATGACCCTCTAAAAACTCACCAGATTAAATGAATGATGGTTTAGCCATGGGCCTTTTTTGGGGAACATGGATGGAGCATTTTGACAAGATCTAAAACCACCAAGCTAGACAGGTAGAATTCCTAGGCTCCATTTACTTCCTAAATTCTTGGGCATCTTGAATCCTCCTTGTGACTTCAGGTAACTCCAGCCCAGCCTTCAAGCTCTGCAGCCCCAGCCCAGCCAGCGCCCAGACTCCTGGGTTCTTTCAGCAACGGAACTGCCCTCTGTCATGGCTTCCGAGATCAGAGGACACCTATAACCACCAACGTTCATCCAGAAACCCAGGCACTTGATCCCTGACATCAAAGAAATGGAGCACTTTGCCTCTGGGATTATATTATTTTCTTTGGCACGGGGGTCAAGACACAATGCAAAATGAAGCTTCCGTGATGCTCTTGGGGACAGCATGAGAATGAAGTAGTATTTCAACTGTAAAAACCTCTCTGCGTGTCTCTCTCCGATAGATTCCTGGGAAAATGCCCACTGCTTCAGTTACCCAAGTTGGCTCCCAATAATAATCATTGTCATACAAAAACATAACCATTTCACTTTATACGTTCTCAGTGCTCTCCCTTGAATTTTCTATTTTGCCTCACCAAAATCCAGAGGGAGAAATTGGTAGGACTGGATGGCCTTCAAGATGAGATTTTTGAGGAAAAGCAAATATTATTATTCCCAAGTGAGAAGATGAGGGAAATACTTCCCAGAAAAAGTAAATACTGGCCAACATGCCATGATTAAATTATGAGAGTTCTGGGATCAGAAATTGGGATTTAAGATTTGTAGCTCAGTCAGGTCTGAGGTCTCTGTTTTATCGGTAAGAGGATCTGAGGTCCATGCCACCTCTGCACACATGTAACATAAATTACATTTCAGCTTATGTGCTGCCTTCATAACACTCATCTCACTTAACGTTGTCCTTATCACAACTCTAGGAAAGGGCAGAGCTGGTATGATCGGTCACTGATTTACAAAGGTACAAAAAGGATGGGTTGGGCAGAGCTTATTGGAGCCCAGGTTTTAGAATCACGCCTGGTTGGAGTGACCCTGGGCAAGGCAACAGAAGTCATCCGTAAAATGGGGATAAGCAACCTTGCAGGGTTGCTTTAATGAATACATATTATAATATTTATAAATACTTAGCTCTATGTTGGGCACAGAATAAATACTCAGTGGATAACAGATAGCATTGATATTATTATTAGTAAAGTCTAAATCAAGTTTTCTCAACTTCTGCACTACTGACATTTAGGACCAGATCATTCTTTTTTGTAGGGGCTGTCATGCAGGTAGTAGGACATTTAGCAGCATCCCTTGCCTTTACCTCCTAGATACCAGTAATACCAACACTACCCTCTCGCCACCCCCATTGGGATAATCAGAAATGTCTCCAGAAATTTCCAAATGTCTCCTGATGGGGGGGGACAAAATTATGTCTGGTGAGAACCACTGGTCTAAGGCTTTCTGACTCAGTTCAGTGTGATGTAACACACTCTCTCTCTCTCTCCACACACACACACACACACAACCCCCAAAACTCCAAAATTAACTGAAAAACAATAACAACAAATAATAAACCCTAACAAGGAAAGACAGACAAACAGAAAAATAAATACATGGAAGGAAGAAAGGGAGAGAGGAAGGGAAGAAAGTCGGGAGGGAGGGAAGGAGGAAGGGAAGAAAAAAATTAAGAGAGAGAAAAAAGATACAAAGGAAGGATGGAAGGAAGGGAGGGAGAGAGAGAGAAAGGGAACAATTTCATCCAAAGGCACTGAATTCTTCCATAAAGCCGAGCACTTCACGTGTGCCTCGTGTGCAGGGGTGGCCGGCAGACTCCCATGATCAAGTGCGCATCTTTCTGGATCACTCTTTGTGTTTCACCTTGTCCTCTGCCAGTCCTCTCAGCCCACACAGATTGTGTTCCATACAGAACCACTCACTCATCAATCCCTCCAAGTCCATAATCCCTGACTATGGTTTCCACTGCCTGAAGAGGGTCTTCACATTTGGTGCTCCTGGTGAAAGCCTAGTCCTTCTTAAAGATGCTAACCACGTTCACCTCTCTCTGTGAGACCTTCTCACCCATTCCCATCCAGGCAAAATTGCTGCATATTTCCCTCTGTAGATCCATTACATGCTCTACTCTTAAACTATTTGTCATTCTCAATTAAAATGACCAATTTCCAGATTTCTCTTCCTCACAAGACTATGAAATGCCTGGGAGCAATGATCACCTGTCACTCATCTTTGATTCTCAATACCTGGCCTAAAGGAGGCTTTGCAAAGCACATCTGAATGGGTGAGTTTTTGAATGTAGTTGTCCTGTGACCCTCTCCTCAGGGACTCTAGAATCCTGAGATACCATTGTGTGAAGATTCACAACACTACCCACCTCCTTTCTGTCACCTATTCTCTTCTCAAACACTACTCAAACAATTACAGCCAGGAAGCAGAGCAGAAGCACAGGACTCTGCCAAGGGGGAAACCTGGACAGGACAGCACCTGCTATCTGTCTTGTATTTGTCATGCAAATCACCTGAGCCTCCATGACTACCGTGGACACTAGGGCAGAGACCAGGGGAAGGGCTAGCTCTGGAACCTCTAGCCAGCAGCCTCCCCCCACCCTGATACCCACAGGGGACTATGCTTCTTTATTCTGAAGGTTGAATAAAGGGTGGCACAGCAGTAAGTGTGCTGAACTGAGTGTCAGAAAACCCTGATGGGACCTAGGTTCCATGATTAACTTTCTCTGTGACTTTGGTCAAGCCAGCTCCCCCTCTCTGGATCTCAACATTCTCATCCATGAAATGAGGAGCTTGCATTTGACGTGTTTCCCAAATTGAGAGTTGTGATCCATCAAGGGGTCTAAAGCCATTGTTTTAAAAATGAAATAGACGACTGGGCGCGGTGGCTTACCCCTGTAATCCAAGCACTTTGAGAGTCTGAGGCAGGCGGATCATGAGGTTAGGAGATCGAGACTATCATGGTCAACATGGTGAAACCCCATCTCTACTAAAATACAAAAATTAGCCAGGTGCAGTGGGGTGTGCCTGTAGTCCCAGCTACTTGAGAGGCTGTGGCAGGGGAATCACTTGAACCCAGGAGGCGGAGGATACAGTGAGCCTAGATCACGCTACTGCATGCCAGCCTGGTGACAGAGCAAGACTCCATCTCAAAAAAAAAAAAAAAAAAAAAAAGAAAGAAAGAAATAGACTGGAAAGGAAAATTGGAATGCCTGTGCTTTGCATAGGCAAGTATATTTTTGAAAATTGTTGTTTCTTAGGTGGGTGGATGTGTATGCAATCTACATATTAAAATGGGTTGCAATAAAGTTTAAATGACATCAGGTCATATGATTTCTAAATTTCCTTTCAACCCCAGTTTTTTAATTCCATGAACGAGCCAGGAAGAAGACAGAGGGACATCCTCAGAACCAGAACCAGAGGATACCAATGGCTTGCTTTGCTCATAGCCCTGTTTTATATTGGAGCCACATCAGAGAATATTTATAATTGCTGGGTATGCCACAAACAGCCAGTCTATTTCCTTTGCCAAGAATATCCCTCCTTCCACCCCATCTCACTCTGACAGCTTGTGTATCTGGTGAAGTCCCATGGATCCTTGAAGACCCAGTTCAAATATCACTTTGTCAATTTCCCTGTGGTCCCAGGCAGAATGAAATGCTTCTTCCTGGATGGGCCCTGCAACTCTGTACATAACCCTCCACCAGCACTTCTTGTTTTATTTGAGGCAGCTGTTTATGGCTGCTCCCGCTGTGGACTGGGAACTCTGGGAGCAGGATCTGTTTATTTCATTTCCTTATCATCAGCCTGAGACACAGGCTTGATTATACTGGTTGAATGAAACTGAATTTTCTTTTCAGCAGATCCTACATCTGCCAGGCAGTCCAGGAAAAGAAATCACTTTTATCTCTTGGAAGAACCAGACACCCAGTGGGACTCCATGGAGCACTGTCGCCCAACCCTCTGCAAGCCCTTGGGCTATTGCTGGCAAGGAGGAGCCACTGCTCAAACTCCTACATGATGCACGCTGCTCTTCAGTCCTCCTCCAGCAGAGGTTCTCCAGAAGAAGCTGCTGTGTTTCACTTTCCTGCAGTGCCTTTGGCTTTGGCCTTTTCCAGACTTGATAACCAGAGGCTGCCACTGATGGCACCTGTGTCTTCCATCCTGCACCTTTGATCCTGCTCAGCTCTGCTCCTCTTGCTCTGCCAGGGATGCAGCCTGCAGAACTCAGGGTGGAGAATTCCAGGCAGGATACATAGCATGGCAGATTGAAATACTTTTTCATGTCCCTCATTACCTGAATTGCGTTACTCTCTCCTTCAGTGTTAATTGACTTTTCAAAGGTGACTGCAGTCAGCATTTTTGCTCATTTTATAGATATTCAGATGCACACAGATCCCAGGATCATCAAGGTAGCACCCCTGCTAAACGTCCCTCTGTGTTAACTACCAAATGGCAGATGCTCATTTACATAGTTTGCTGCATACTATGTTTATGCAATATTTAGTTCTCAAATATCCATGTTTCTCAGAGCTTTGATTCCCCCACCAGACACAATTTCTCTCCTTAGAACTTCCAATATTGTAACCCATGTATAGTGACACAATTCAGGTAAGGAGTGACATGAAAAAGAATCTCATTCTGCCATGCTACGTATCCTGCCTGGAATTCTCCATGCCGAGTTCTACAGCGACAGGCTGGGCGCCGTGGCTTATCCCTATAATCCTAGTGCTTTGGGAGGCCAAGGCAGGAGGATTGTTTGAACCCAGGAGTTTGAGGCCAGCCCGGGTAACAGAGTAAGACCCTGTCTCTAATACTAATGATGATGTTATAGGAATAGTGTTATTAACTCAGTGATTTCCAAAAGCTGCCTGCACATTCAAATCATGTGGAGAACTTGACAATACAAATTCCTGTGACTCTACTTCCTAAAAAATAATGGCTGGGAAGGGCTCAGGCATGTTTCAGGATCTCCCCCCATGGATTCTAATGCTTGTCCCTGTTTGAGAGCCACTGCTTCAAATGACACCATTAGATGTTCCATATTCATGAACTCCCCCAGATAAATGCAATTTACAAATTCAAGAATTTAACCATTTAACTATTTATGCAATATTGTTGTAAAATGTAATTAAATTTAAACAGAACGTAGGGAACATATTTAGCCTTTATATTTATGACAAATGTCACCTTGAGTCTAAAACACTATGCTTTAGTCTAGTGATGTGCTCATGTATAATTGACTGTATAGTAAAAGGGGCATCGTTTGCCTCTTCACTGAATGGCTCCAGATAAAATGATGTTAAAAGAAGGAGGATCTCCAGATCTTGGTTATAGGGGGTGCATTACTATCTGTTAATATGTACAAAACTCTTTACAATGAGTTCTTTTTTGTACACACATAGGATGTGGCTTCACTAGAATATGGAATTGGAAACATTTCCCAAGTGTTGGAGGTGGGTTTCCAGGGGCACTTCTTGGTGATAATTGCAATCTCTGTCCTTAAGGCTATCATTTTAAATGGCTGAAATGGGAATGGAATTTTTCAAAACTATGTTCAAATCAACATAACTAATTGCTTCTCAAACACTACTATGAGGGAGCATCTCAGTTGCTTGTTTACAACACAGATCTTATAGGCCCACCTCTAGAGATTTTGATTCATTAAGTCCTAGGATGAGGCCCAATATCTGCATTTTAAATAAGAGCTTCAGGTATTCTGATGCAAGGGACTGGTGCCATGATTCTCAAACTATTTCTGAATGATCAGTTTTATTTGCATCTCAATTTTCTGCTAATACCTGGTCCCTCAGCTCATTAATGGTTTAACCACACAAATTTGATGAGATCCAAACTTATCTATGTCCTATTCTACAGAAAATATCTACTGATACTGCCTTGGAGGTTGTGCCAGTGACAGTTTGCTTAAAAAGTTTCTAAGTACTTACTCTTGAGGACTGGCGCTGGCCCACAGAGCACACTTTGAGTAGTACTATCATATGACACATGGTAAGAAATATTTCATTAAAGTATGAGTTCCTGAGAAGTCCCTAACCCTAATAATCTCAGGGGTCCTAATAATCATGGGTTTTGATGCAAATGAATATCTAATTGGCTAAAGTGTAGGTTAGTGAAGTTTGGTAGCATATGATTTAGCTTGAGGAGAAGAGAATGGAATGATTCGTCTGTGACATTGATTTGTTTCCTACATGGTAAAGAAGGAATGGGGGAGAAAAGAATTATAAGAAGATTGTCTTTTTCATTTCAGCTTGCTCTAACAGAATACCATACACTGGTGGCTTAAACAATAGACATTTTTTTTTCTCATAGCTCCGGAGAGTAAAGGGTTTAAAATCAAGACTCTGGAAGATCTGGGTCTGGTGTGAGTCTACTGTCCACTTCTTGGTTTGTAGACGGCCATCGTCTCATTGTATCCACGTATGGTAGAAAGCTGTTGGGGGGCAGGGGGAATCCCAGTGTCTCCTCCTCCACCCTCATGACCTAATCTGATTATCTCCCAAAGGCCCTACCTCCAAATACCATCACATTGACGGTTAGAATTTCAACATGTGAATTTCAGGAGGACACATTCAGCCCATAATAACAATGGTACAGAACCCTCTCTAAAGAATTCTGTTCTTAATCCAGGAAAACCTAGATAGGATCCAGACAACAGGTGAATTTGGGAATTGGAACAAAATAGACTTTTTCTTTAAGATGCCCCTGAGGCTGCTCTGGTCTAAGGCTTCAGCTAGAAAGCTTGGCTTGGTGAGGGAAGGGATATCTGAAGACTACTAACTTTCTGTTACCCTACTGCCTCCTCCAATCTCCTCTCTCACTACGCAATTGCAAAAACACTGGAATTAACTTTAGAAATAGAAGGCCAAGAGCTATCATTGTAGCAACCGTTTACTATTGCTACTTAATTAATATGCCATAAAATAATCATCATGTGGTTCACTAGATGCATGTCAGGGTAGCTTTGATGATTACACTAAAACATCTCTGCTACATTTTTCATGTGCAGTTCAATGATCTGTCCATAATCTGAGGGAAAATATTGTCTCCAGACACAATAGGGCTCCATAGGTTATGCTCACTGGCTGGCTCTGAGAGATTTCTCTTACTCCATTTCATCAGCTATAATAATCATCAGAAAAGTTGAATGGCACAGACACCTAACCTTAAAATCCTAGGACCCCCAGTAGGCTCTTTCCACAATCTCATTTTCAATATCTGATTGAGCTCTAACTCCTGTAACAACTTTGTTGCAGAGAAGATGGGACAGAAACAGAATACAAGTTCTTTTTGGTTTCTGCTCTTGCCTTTACTGCCATTTTGCAGCAGAATTGTGGCTTGAACATCGGAGAAAACAATTATTTCGAGCAAATTATTAGTGCCTGTGGGGTTTTCTTGAATCTAATTTGCTCCATCTTTTCTGTGTTCATCATTGCTTTCTTTGTTAGAGTTTAATCTCTTCCTTCTAAAATTGGTGCAACCACCAAACCAGTCTTCCTCTTCTGCTCATTTCCCTCATCTACCTTCCATGTATGCCCAGAAGGGTGAAGTGACCAAGTCACTCTCCACTGAGTGTCCTTCTGTGAAGTCACCCCCCTGGCTAGAGTCCCAGTACTTGAGCATGGTGCAATGCCTCATGACTTGGATTTTGTTGCCTCTCAAGCAAGCTTCCACCTCTGTCATCACCATACCTTCCAGCCGTGCAGAACTATCTATTGTCTCTCAAACGAAGAACAGACTTTCCTCAATCTTGTTGGTCCTCTACCGGGAACCTCCTTCTCCTTAGATTCTGCCTGGAGAATTTCTACTAATCCTTTAAGGCTGAGCTCCAATGTCTAAATTTCTGGCTTCTCCAGGATACCGAGACCTATCTGGCAAATAAGGACTGGGTTTAATCAACCTTTGTGTCTCTAGAGTACAGCATCAGGTGACACAAATCTAGTAAGCACTTAGTCCACACTTGTTGAACACTCTTAAAAGAATCGTGGCAACATGATGAGTCAGACTGGAATGAAAAGAGAGGAAGGAGGGAAGCTTGGAATTCTAAGATAGTACCAACCCCTCCCAGTCTAAAATCACCATTTGATTCACCTGAGATTTTTTAGATATGTTAAATGAAGCATCAGTGAAGGAATAAAGCCAGAAAATTAAGCATAGAAGTAACTTGTGATCTGATCCATCAATCCCTCCCTGTGTTCTTTAGAGTGAAAGCTTCAGTTGTGCCTTCTTAGACTAACAAGACTCAGCACTTAAATAGGAACCACTTTCTCTCCCCTTAATCCACTGCTCATAAAGGCTCCTGGGGTACAAAATTGGTGCATAGAAAAATAGCATGTAACTTCTGAGTTGTGAAAAGGGAAGACTATCCACCCATTACAGCTCCTGTTCTAAACCTGCTGGGCAAATTATAAAATATCAAAGAACAGCTTGGCAGGTATGGACGGGCTGGAAAGAAGCAGCTCACTTTTCTCTTAACCTCAGGGGCATCTGAGCTTGGCAGATGTAACCGCTTGGCAGATGTAACCGTGAAGACACTGTGTCCTTCTCTTCCTCCTATCCAGTACCCAAACACACACACACACACACACCCCTCTGATCTGTAGAGATTTACTCTTGGCAGCAGTAGAATAAATGTATTTATTGCTACTTTTCTGGTCATAGATATGAAGGTGAGTTTGGGTTTCAGTGAGGTGTTCAACCATAAATTATAATTTCAAAGTTTCTGAGGGTCTTTATGCAGTTAAAGGGGAAGGCTTCCATTCATGTACTCAATAAGTAATTAGAGAGCTTTCACTTTGATCCAGGTGCTTTTCTAGGCTCTGAAGATACATCAGTTAATAAAACAAAGTACCTGCCCTTATGGAGCTTACATGATAGAGCTTACAAGATAGATAATACATAAATGAAGTTGTAAGTATATCACATGTCAGAAAGTGGTAAGTGCTATGAAGAATAATAAAGCTGGCTGGTATAATGCGGATAGGGTGGGGGTGTGTGTGTGTGTGTGTGTGTGTGTGTGTGTGTGTAGTGAGGGCTATTTTTGTATAAAAGGGTCAGAAGACATCTTCCTGAGATGAAATATGAACAAATATAGACAGAGACTACATTATTTTCTTGTGACTGCTCTAACAGATTACCATAAACGATGTGTCTTGACACAATGGAAATTTATTCTCGAACAGTTCTGGAGACCAGAAGTCTGAAATCAAGACTCCAGTAGGGCCATCCTCCTTCTCAAGGCTCTAAGGGCGAATCCATCCTTTTCCAGCTTCTGGGAGCTGTCAGCAATTCTTTGACTTGTGATTGCATACTCCCACCTCTGCCTCTATGGTTATATTGCCTCCTCCAATCTCCCTCTGCTTCTCTCTTGTAAGGATATTGTGATGGCATTTAGAGCCCACCCAAGAATCCAGGATAAACTCCTTTTTTCAAGATCCTTAACTAAATCTTATCTTTTCCATAGAAGATAACATTCAGAGATTTTGGAGATCAGACTATGGATATATTTTTGGAGGGTTATCATTCAGTCTAATGAATACGAGGAATAATATAAGCCAAATAACATGATAAAGATAGGAGACCTGGGGGGAACAGTGCTTCAGGCCAAGAAACCAGCACTTGCCAAGGCTCTGAACCAGCATACCTTGCCTGGTAAAGGAGGGGCACGAAAGCCAGTGTGTCTGGATTGAAGACGAGGCTGACAGTGTAGCGGTGAAGATCGTGTAGGCCAGAAAGGACCTTCGCAGGAGTCACTGGAAGGTTTTGAGCAGAAGAGTGATTTGACTGTGTTTCACCTAAGGACTCTGCTTAGATTGCAGAGAGGGGCTAGGCACAAACTGCACCCTAACAGAACATTGAAGCATTTTTGAAGATGGGCAGATAGGCTTAGAACAAGCTTCCAGTGGGCCTGCACTTTGAAGAATAAAAATTGTCCAGCAAGAAAGAAACAAGCATTTTGGAGGTTACAAACTGGTGGCAGGAAGGAGAAGAAAGGAGGATGGGGTGGACTACAGACACAGGTCCATAAGAGGAAGGCAAGCTGGAATCTAAGACAGGGTGAAACTGGGGGAATGACCAGCAGGAAATTATCTTGGTGGGCAGGGATATGTGGGTTTTCTCAGCCATACAATCTTCAAAATCTTCATTTTTCAGTTCCTGCCTATATTGTTTCTTTTTTTAACTCTTATTTTAGGTTCCAGGGTACATGTGCAGGTTTGTTTTATAGGTGAATTGCATGTCATAGGATTTTGGTGTACAGATTATTTTGTCACTCAGGTAATAAGCACAGTACCTGATAAGTGGTTTTTTGATGCTTACCCTCCTCCTACCCTCCACTCTCAAGTACACATGTATCCATCTGTACTCAATGTTGAGTTCCCACTTATAAGTGAGAACATGTGATATTTGGTTTTCTATTCCTCCTTTAATTCACTTAGGATAATGGCATCCAGCTCCATTTATGCTGCTGCAAAGGATATGATATTGTTCTTGTTAATGGCTGCATAGCATTCCATGGTGTATATGTACCACATTTTCTTTATCCAGTTTACTGTTGATAGACATTTAAGTTGATTCTATATCTTTGCTATTGTGAATAGTGCTGTAATAAATGCACATATTCATGTGTCTTCACGGTAGAATGATTTATATTCCTTTGGGTATATACCCAATAATGGGATTGCTGGGTCAAATGATAGTTCTGTTTTAAGTTATTTGAGAAACTGCCACACAGCTTTCCACAATGGCTGAACTGATTTACATTTCCACCAGCAGTGTATAAACATTCTCTTTTCTCTCCAACCTTGCCAGCATTTGTTATTTTTTGACTTTTTAGTAGTAGGGATTTTGATTGGTGTAAGATGATATCTCATTGTGGTTTTGCATTTCTCTGATAATTAGTGATGTCTTTTTTCTACTGTTCCTCTTCCATTGTCCTAAACCTTCAGTAAAGATTGACTACCACCCTTGGGTTAGATTTCCTTTGGATAAAAGCAATTCCAACTGTTCAAAATCACTTTGGGACTATTGTTTGGAAGTTGAACCAAAGTCAGGTAGACTTTAATTCAAATTTCATTTCTAGGACTATTTGGGGCAGGCAGAGGCAGGCAGAAGATACTGAGAAATGGAAGAATGAGAGAATGGTAACTAACCATTGTAGAGCACAGGACAATAACCTCCCAGTAATCAGTCAGGTCATTTTACCTCCCTCTCTTATCAGATGACCACATCCTGGTCTCTAGCTGGCATGGGAAGAGCTATGCCCTATGGAAATGTAGCTCACAGAAGCTGTGGAGAAGGGGCAAATGTGGACCTATCATTTGTTGGGCCCTTAGCATGTGCCAGGCCCTATCCATATATTCTCTTTAATTTAGTGCTAACAACAACCTTGGAAGTAAAGTGTTATTATGATCATTTCACAGGCAAGAAAACTGAGGCCTGGGGAAATAAGGTAAAATTGTTCAAGACCATATAACTAATAAACAGCAGGGTTGGGATTTGCCCTAGGTACTCTGATTCCAAAGAGCCCACGTTCTTTACATCAGACTAAAATCCTAGGGCTCAGTCAGGCCACTCTGGTCCAAGGACTTCTGATTTCTCTGGGAATTTAGTGACTTAACTATGTCAGACATTGAATAGATCTGCATTTTGGATTCCTGCTTCCATCATGGACACTCCTGTGACTCACAGATCATCTTTCAATGTCTGCCCAACCCGGTGACCTCCCCCTGGCTCTCACAAGGAATTCAGCAGGCTTTGCATTCAGGGCATAAGCTCTTCCCCCAGACACAAAGCCTGGCTTCTTTCTCTATGGCTTTGCTAGCTCTCTAGGACACCTCATTCAAATTAAAACATTTAGATCAGATGTGGTGGCTCATGCCTGTACTCCCAGCACTTTGGGAGGCTGAGGTGGGAAGACTGTTTAAGGCCAGGAGTTCAAGACCAGCCTGAGCAACATAGTAAGATCCCATCTCAACAAAAATTTAAACAAAAATTAGCTTGGTGTGGTGGCATGCACGTGTAGTTCTAGATATTCAGGAGGCTGACGTAGGAGAATTGATTGAGCCTAAAAGTTCAGGATTGCACTGAGCTATAACTGCAACACTTCTCTCTAGTCTGAGATCCTGAGTGAGACCCTGTCTCAGGAAAAAAAAAAAAAAAAAAAAGTAAAGCATTCAGCAAGCAGCTGGGTGGGTTTCCTCTAAACTTGTCCTGATGTTAGTCAATCAAAGGGCTGAAAATAGAAACACTGATCTTAAAAGGCCTATTTCTCCAAATCAGCAATATTCCTCATCGATACCCAGTTTGGGCAAGTGCTGTGGGGAGCCCCTGTATTTAGCATCTGTATTCTCTTGCTTGCACAGTACATGAGTCTCTCTAAAGGGTCAGTTTCCAAAAGCCTATACTGCAGTGTGCCATTGTAGAAAGATTTAGGCTGTTTATTTGGGACTTGGAGCACCATTTAACCCTCACTGCTATTTGGGATTAACCCAAAATTCGGTTTTAAAACAGGCAGTTTAATTGGAATAGCAATGATAGCCAGCATTCACTGGTGCTAATTTCATTCGGAATACTTACATGCACAGTCTCATTTAGTTCTCACAATAATCATATAGGAATCCATTTAATAGAGGAAACAACTGAGATGGTATTTAAGTACAGGCATTTCTGCTAAGAATGCAATATATGCATTCCTAAACATTATTATCCTACTATGCCAAAATTACGCTTAAAATTATGCTAAACATCATAATTTTGCTCTGCAAAACCATAAAATAAAATCCACAGGGCTTAAGAGAAAATTTGGATTAGAGTCTGCATTAATTTCTAGGGTTGCCATCACAAATACCACTAACTGGATCTCACAGTTCTGGAGGCCAGAAATCTGAAATCAAGGTGTGGGCAGGTTGGTTCCTTGCTTATAGGGCTTTAAGGCTGACTCTGTTCCATGCCCCTCTACTGTCTTTTTGTGGCTTACTGGCAATCTTTGCCATTTCTCGGGGTGTAGGTGCATCACCCTGCTCTCTGCCTTTATGGTCACATGGTGTACTCCCTGTGTGAATTCACAGATTCTTCCTCTGTACCTGTCTGTCAGCATCCAAATTTCTCCTGTTTATAAGGACAGCAATTGTAATGGACTAGGACCTACTTAATGACTTCACTTTAAATTCCTTACTTCTGAAAAGACCTAATTTCCAAATAAGGTCACATTCTGAGGTATTAGGGATTAGGACTTCAACATACTAATGGTTGGGGGGGCACCATTCAACTTATAACAGGCCACACTCAAAAACTTCATCAATCAATGACACATTAAAATAAAGGTAGGGAACTCATAAAAACAGTGGTATAGTTTTATGCACATTACATAGTTAAGAAATACACAAATACTACAATAAATATGGAGCTTCACCTTGGGGCTCAATGTTTACTTGTGAAAACAAACAACTCTGGAAGTAGTAGGCGGAGGATCATTTGAAATCAGAAGGCAAGGTGTAGCACTTCGTGGCTGGGTGAGGCTCATAACACATGCAATGGATGAGGAAGTTGTTTGAAATCTATGAATTTTGTATATTCCTAAATGGCAGTTTTTATTCCTGGGTGCTGTTTTCTGCATTCATTTTGTATTCCATGAGAAGGAAACTGTGCATAAGCAAATGGGAAGCCTGCCTTATGCTCAAAATCTTCCCTATATGCCAATGTCTTTGGAACCACTGGCATGTTCAAAGCAAGCACTACAGCAGAAGGGACTTTCATTTGCCCAAGGTCACACAACCATACTTGAGAAGCTGGGTTTTAAGCCCAAGTAGACTGACACCATGGCTCACATCTTATCACTAAGCTGCTGAACTCTTTGTGCTAGAAGTAAATAAATGATTTAATGTCATGCCATCATGACAGGACTTGGTTGTGCTCCCTGTGGAAAGCAGACTCTTAGGATGCCCATCTCCCCCCTGCCAAGGTAGCCCACTCTGATTCCTGGGACTGAACATCATGAGATATCATGCCTGAGATCACCTTATGCTTCCCGGCATAAAAGATTTTGCAGATAAGATTAAGATTATTAATTGGTTGGTTATGAATTAATCGAAAGACATGCTATCCAGGTGAACCTGATCTAATCACAGGAGCCCTAGAAGAGTAGTGTTTTCTCTGGCTATAGACAGAGAGAATCAAAGCATCAGAAAATTCCAAGCAACTTGGCTGTCGTTGAGTGTGGAGGCCCCCAAGGAGAGTGATCTCTAAGAGCAGAGAACGACCCCACACCAACAGCCAACAAGGAAAAAAGGTTTTCAGGTCTATGACCACTTGAAATTGAATTCTGCCAACAAACTGAATGAGCTTGGAAGCAGACTGTTCCCCCACACCCTCCAGACAAGACTCTAGACGGCCAAAACCTTGACCTTGGCCATGTGAGATGCTATGTAGCAAACCCACCGGCTTCTGACCCACAGAGCTGTGAACTAATTAATGGGTGCTGTTTTTATCTGCTAAATTCATGGCAATTTTTTGCACAACTTGAAAAACATACACCTCACTCCCTGTGGCTACACTGTGATGCAGACAAAGAAAAAGAACAAAGAGCAAATTCCTTCCTGGTTCCTCTAGGCAGATAGGTCTCTACATAGTGCAGACCATTTCTAATTTGTGCCAACCCTTTTATCCAGCCGCCCTGGGGGCACTTGTGCAGAAAGGCTACATTGTTTTTCTTTTATAAACATATGCTCTATGATAATTTTTCTTTTGTCTTCTTTTCTTCTTTTATGTATCTTGTTGCAAGCTTTCAAGGTAAGAACAATTTGGAAATGCCATCCAACTAAATTTGTTTCCATAAATGACATATTTAACTTAGTTCTAGAAATTATTTGAGGTGGGGGAAATGATACTCTCCCTGCCCCTCTCCATGTACCCACGTGAAGTTTACATATACATTGTAGGGGATTAGTATCAATTCAAGTAGTTAATACATTTACCTCTGCAGCACTGACTGGAATCACAATCCTCTCAAATCAAGTGGTTTTCTTTTGAAAACTGACTGCATAGTCTCTGGCTGCTTTAGGTTAGGTCAATCCTGAGCATCTCCCTCTTTGGTTGAAATAATTCAAATCTGGATGTTATCAGCATGGAAGAATGAGCTGCCTCCCAATTTGCTTTATAAGGAAGTAATTGCTTTGAACACAATGTTCACTTCTTTTCAGAGGAAAACATTTCTTGATAAGTGGAAATATTTTTTCAACAAAGAACCTGCTGCTCCACATTTGTTAAGAAAGTGGTTCAACAATCTGTTTCCATTCCTGTGTCAAATGTTGCAGTGAAAAGAATGTTGAGAAGTGGTGTGTGTGTGTGTGTGTGTGTGTGTGTCATTTGTTTGGAAGAAAAATGAAGTATTTGAAAAATAAATTTTAGTTGATAAATAAACCCTATACATGTAAAACATATATTGCAATATCAGTTGCACAATTTTACTCAGTGACCTTGTTGTATCATGCCTATAGTTTCATTTTGTTTTACAGTTTTGATTAACATTTTTATCATGTGGCTGTCATTTTTGTTGAACCATTTGCCAACTTCTTTGCTGGGTTTGTTTAGGACTTTAATTGTATCTCTTTCAGCTGTTACCATTCTCTACAGAATTCAGAATATTTTACTTATTTCAACAAGAATTTTTTGAGGCGCTACTACATTCTATGCTTTGGACTAGGTGCTGGGAAGGAAATAAGAATGAATAGCACACCAGTCTCTGCCCTGAAGATGCTCATAGTTTGTAACAATTGTTCACAAGTGTGTGACAGAGATAGAGACACAGAATTCCTCATTCTTTCTGCAAACATCACATTGGTTTTAGTATAATATATTCAAATTAAAGCAATCACCTGGCCAGGCATGGTGGTTCACACCTGTAATCCCAGCACTTTAGAATGCCTAGGTGGGAGTATCACTTGAGCCCAGGAGTTTGAGACCAGCCTGGGCAATATAGGGAGACCCAATCTGTACAAATAATTTTTTAAATTAGCCAGATGTGGTGGTACGTGCCTGTAGTCACAGCTACTCAGGAGGCTGAGGTGAAAGGACCACTTGAGCTTGGGAGTTTGAGGCTGCAGTGAGCCATGATTGCAGACTGGGTGACAGAGTGAGACCCCCGCTGAAAAAAAAGCAACACCTTACAATGTTATGATAAGCCAGATACAATTTTGTATTAGAATCTAGTGTAGACAGTGTTTGTGACTATCAAAGATTAAAGAAAGAAAAACAAAAAGGTAGGAGAGCACCCTAAGCACAGAGACAATTCTACACCTAATTTTCTCTGAAGATTGAGAAACGGCCATTGCTACCTCAGTTGATCATGGTTTGGGTCCTTGTTCTATTAGGAGAAGTCCGTATGGAAGCAAATTGAATATGGTGGGTTAGAAGTCCTTACAAAGTTTACCTTTCAGATGACATACTGCTTGCTCTCTTTTGTGCTTTCTCTCCTCCAAAATTTTCAGTTCTTCTCTATTGCAGATAGGTTGGAAACTTAATGACCTACCCGCATCTGCTACTCTGCTCACGTTCTGGCCCATACACTATACAGAATCCCATTTCACTCCCCCACCATGCTCTGCCCCAGCCACTCGGAACTACATCCTGTCCCCCACTCCCACCTTGATATGCTCGGCATCTTCTCCACACATTTTTCTACAACAGTTCTTCCCTCGCAGCCCCATCTTTCTAAGACCAAGTCCAACTCAGATCCATAAATCTTTCCCTGATATCCTTCTCGTTTCAACAGTAAGCATGGATGCTTTCTTTTCTGTCTTTCCCTTCCATATTATATATACTTAGCAAAGTCTCTCTTGCCATGGTGGTAGTAGATGCCATTTTCCAGCCAATATGTGTCATGTACAACATTATTATCTTGCACATATTTGGATGAGGAAACAGAGGCTCAGGGAGCTGCTGCTGGAGGTGACCTGGCTGGTAAAGAACAAAGCCACAGTTCAAATACCAGGCTCTCTGCTTTCAAAGACACTGATGCTTCCATTACACCCTAGAGCCTTCCTTAATTATCTTTATGGGGATATAGGCAGAGATGGTTCTTCTTCCTGTCTTTGTGCCTTATACCTAGCAGCCACTCAAAATACAACTATTGAATTGAATTGAATTGAATTTACATTAGGGGAAGAAAAAGGTAAAATCACTTTTCCTAGCTCTTAGTGGCAAATCTTAAAATAATTGATACTATTCAGTATTGGAAAGTAGAGCAA
The DNA here is from genome assembly GCA_036589455.1 of Ateles fusciceps. Lineage (NCBI taxonomy): Eukaryota > Metazoa > Chordata > Mammalia > Primates > Atelidae > Ateles > Ateles fusciceps. The sequence continues at coordinate 5,216,348 of JAZHEH010001386.1, forward strand.
AAATAATCTCTTTAATTCATCATTAATGGGAGTATTAATTAAAGTAGAACTTTAGAACTGTCTACCAGAATAAAATTATGTACATGCCCTAGCATGTAATTCTGCTTTTAGAACTCTCTTCCAGAGGAATAATTAGAATCAAGTGCAAGGACATATATGAGTGTATTTATTGCAGTATTATTTATGGTAGTAAAACCTCATGAAATTTAAGTCTTCATCATTAGGGAAATGAGTACATCAGGGGATGTAATATGATGGAGTATTATGCAGACATTAAAAAGGTTAATATAAATGTGTATGTACAAAGACAGAAAGGTTTTCACAATATATCACTGGATAAAGCAAGTTTTTACATGATAAATAGAGCACTTTCCTATTTTTCTCAAAACTAAAAAAAGTCTCTTGCCCTTTCAAAATCATCTCTTCCATATACGTTCATATAAATGCAAACTTCTCAAATTGTCAAGTGAATTTTTTTTTTTCCTCAGTATAGTGGTTGCAATCCAAGCTCAACAAGCTATTAGCCTTGTGAGATATACAGGGGTTGAAGTGAGAAGTTATCATTCCTTTTTTCAAGGGGGAGGGGAGCACAAGGGAGAACAAAGCTTACAGAAAATCCCATCTTAAGGTGGGAAGTGTGTGCTTTAAGGAAGAATCACAGTAATTTTCCCTGAATGGATGTCAGCCAGGAGAAAGGAGAACAGGAGGAAGACAGGTGGAGGGGAGTCATGGCCCAGAGGTAGCTGGAGAGAGATGAGAGTAGAGGCTGGAGATAGGACCTATGCAGGACTGAGGGATGGAGAGCAAAGGGGCACAAGATGCGAGATGACTGCCACCAGCTAGAAACCAGCTAGAAAAAGTGACCAGATGCCTCAAGGGGCTTCCAATGCCTGGTAACTAACCCACTCATTCCCTGACACTGGAGCCACCAACCATCTTCATGGGGCTGACAGACAGCAAGATTGGTAAGTTTGTCTAACCAAAGAGAGAAATGCAGTACCATCCAGTAAAGTAAGGAGTTTTACACTTTTCCTCCTCTCCCCCTCCTCATTCCTGTAAAATTGTTTTGTGAGTAGAAAATGGAGATGGGGCTGTATCTTGCAGCCAGGGGATATGTTCTCCTCAAGTAGCTAGGGCCACACTTCTAGCTGGTGCTAAAAACAGGGATGTATTTATCAGTTTACCAGACAGAGACTTTTAATAACTGAAGGGGGTTGAAAATTATAAAAGTGGATGTAGACATCATTAAAGAAGGTTCTACCCAGAGGAAAAGTAAGAGAAACATGACTTGGGTAGAAATGGTTACTGGAATTAGTAACTTGTTCATTGCAATTTTTGTTAGAGCACCCCTCCCAGTCCTTGAGGGTTAGCACTGTGATGGATGTCCTGCTAGTTCTTTAGAACAGAGGTTGGCAAGAGAAGACACTGGAGGTGTGAACTCGAAAACTGTAACCCATTTCCCAGTGGAGACCAGTCCACTTTCAAACACAACAAATTGATGTTTGTTTTATTTTTGTTTGAGATAGAGTTTTACTCTTGTTGCCCAGGCTGGAGTATAATGGTGCAATCCTGACTCAGTGCAACCTCCGCCTCCCAAGTTCAAGCGATTCTCCTGCCTCAGTCTCCTGAGTAGCTGGAATTACAGGTGCCTGCCACTACACCAGGCTAATTTTTGTATTTTTAGTAGAGATGATTTAACCATGTTGGCCAGGCCGGTCTTGAACTCCTGACCTCAAGTAATCCTCCTGCCTTGGCCTCCCAAAATGCTGGGATTACAGGCGGGGGCCACAGCACCTGGCACAAATTGATTTTTAAAAGCATACTTTCTCTACCATAAATTGTCTATAAAATACAGAATTCTATATTTTATTAGATTCTTAATTTTTTTTAGAATTATTTATTCTAATTATTTAATTCCATATTATATTTATTAAATTCTATGTTTTCCATCACCTTGTAGGTTCTTCATATTGCCTTCTTTTGCATCTTCTAACAACTAATCTTTTTTTGTGTCTTAAATTCAAACTCTGCAAAGAGAAGAATCTAATTGGTCCAATCTGTTCATCACAGCCTGCTTAGAAGCTTGAGTCAGATGTTTTCTCCTGGTAAACCAGCTGCCCCAAGAATGACACCGTCATGTGGTATGGACCACGGTAACCTGAGCAGAAAGAACCATCTTGGATTGTACCCTCAGCAGGGAGCTTTGAGTCAAACCAAATGGTGTTGTTGCATCATGAAAGTCCTTTGAGCATCCACAGATGGTCATCCCACAAAGAGGAGAAGTCATTGCCAGGTGGTGGGCCTGACCTAATTGTATTCGTTTCCTAAAGCTGCCATAACAAATTACCACAATCTCAGTGGCTTAAAACAATAAATATTTATTATCCCGCAGTTCTGGAAGCCAGAGGTCTGATATTGAGGTATTGGTAGGGCTGTACTCTCTCAGAAGGCTCCAGAGGAGAATCCTTCCTTGCCTTTTCCAGTTCTGGTATCTCCAGATATTCCTTGGCTTGTGGCTACATCACTAAGTTCTGCCTCCATCTTCACAAGGCCTCCTCCTATGTGGTTCTCTCCTCTGTATGTCTCTGATAAGGATACTTGTCATAGGGTTTAGGACCCACCTGGTAATCTAGGACCAACTCATCTCTTAGTTGTAACTGCAAAGACCCTTTTTTTCAAATAAGGTCACATTCAAAGGTTCTCAGGATTAGGATGTGAACATGTTTTTTTGTTGTTTTGTTTTGTTTTTTGGAGGGCAACATTTAACCAGTAAAGGCAAAGACATAACTGAAATATTTAACATTAGTCCAATTCCTGAACAGCCTGGCACATGTTAAGAGCTCAGCAAATATTTGTTGGATAAATGAACAACTCAGCACTTTAATTTTACCAACTGGGAAACTGAAACCAGGAGAGGTGGTGTAGCTAAGACCATACACCTAGATTATATTAAATTTTGAACTGAGCCCAGATTGTCTGCCCTGGGTCTGAGGCTCCTGACCCCACAGTAGGCTATCACCTTATTACTGTTGCATTACAAATAAGAACAACTGAGTTTCAGAAACACTTGACTAAACTCAATGAACTTTTTATCAACTGGTCTAGGTCCCCAGGCCCCCAGCCCAGAGCCACTTTCATCTCAATCTACAAATTGAAGGTTTTCTTCATCAAGACTGGAAAACAAGTTTCAGAGAGTAAAATGGAGTTCCAGAAAATCTAAGAGGAAACAAAGGATGGCATGTGGTATATTTTATCAGAACTCAAGAAGGTTGGCGACAGAATCACATTTTATTTTCCCACCTTTTCCTACAAATTCTTCAAAGATACACGGTTAACACGCAGGAAGGACTGGGCCCTTGCCCAGTGGAAAAGCTTTGGGATCACAGCTCAATATGTTTAGATACACAGCCAGCCCACACGAGAGAGACTTGGTCACCTAAGAACTGAGAGGACCTCTCCCATCTTCTCCGAGTTGCTGCAAAGCCAGGAGAGCAATGTGAGAGAAAAACCCAATGTGTCTTATGGGTAAAATCAGGTCTTTATTCACACAGCATCTTTCATGGTTTTGCTCTAAATGCCAAAGCTAAAAAAGAAAAAAGGGAAGAAGGAAGTTATCCTTTCCCCTGTACCCCAGACTTGGTTGCCATGACAACATCCAACTGCTGCACATCCTGCTCATTCTCTTGGTTTCCCGTGTCAGAACTCTCTGAGGTGGCCATTTGCCTTCTGGTGCCTCCCATTGGTTACATCCAACCAAAATATATCTGTAGAACGTGCCTATTTTTTCTTAAACATTGAGAAATTTTAAAGAAGTCAAGATTTCGTGGTTCTCTTGAAACATTCTGGGCTCATACCAGAGTCTGAATTCCAACAGGGTTATATAATGGACCTGAATTTGGAGTTTGATGATCCCTCCCTCTGAGGATAGGCTCTCTAGGTTGCCATTGTTCCCACCTGACTGCTTCTTTCCTTCATGGTACCTGACTGAGGACATTTTATTTTGAATCCTGGTATCCATTCAGTAGGTTTCAGCTAAGCATGTCATTTACATTGTTGTAAGATAACTACTCAAGAACAGGCAAGTGCTATTCATACCTAGCTTCACTTAAACTTTCAAAAGTGACGTCCCCACAAATGAAGGTCCTGTCTAATCTCTCATAACAATTTGAGCTTGAACATCTGATTGGATTTTTCCTCAGAAACCTCAGCTCTGGGTCCCCACAATACTGGAGGTTTCTGCTCTTTGGATGTCGGCTTCTTCTGAGTACTGGACAGCTCCACTTTCATATTCTGCTTAAAGTCAGAACATGAACATCTAAAAATATCTCACTCATCACTACACTGACATGACGCTTCCATTGTTCTAAGAGCAGATACTCTGTCAAAATAATAATTTCAAGAGGCAGTTTGGTTTAAGTTCAATAGCTGCATGTGAAATGACTTTGAGCTTTCATTTTCTGTCTCTCTCTCGCTGGACATAGAAGCTTTTTTTTTTTTTTTTTTTTGAGACAGAGTCTCACTCAGTCACCAGGCGCCAGGCTGGAGTGCAGTGGCGCGACCTTGGCTCACTGCAACCTCCGCTGCCCGGGTTCAAGCATTCTCCTGCCTCAGCCTCCCGAGTAGCTGGGACTACAGGCGCGCGCCACTACGCCCAGCTAATTTTTGTGTATTTTTAGTAGAGACGGGGTTTCACCATGTTGACCAGGACGGTCTCGATCTCTTGACCTCGTGATCCGCCCGCCTCGGCCTCCCAAAGTGCTGGGATTACAGGCGTTAGCCACCGCGCCCGGCCCCATAGAAGCTTTTTTAAAAAAGATCTGGATGTGGCAAAATAGTAGGAGGGGATGGGGAGAACAATTCTTTCTGGAGTTGTAGAGCAGGCTTTGACTTAGCTTGTGCAAAGGCATTAGTCCCCAGCATACGTCTGACATATGACAGGTGTTCAAAATACATGGGAGGGAAGATGGAGAGGAAGTAAGTTACCCAGTGTGTAGGCTTCAGTTTCTCCAGTTTTAGTGACCTTTATTGAGCACCTACAATGTGTAAAGCATTCTCCTAGGCACAGCTGAGTTTCATTGATTCACTTATTCATTTATCCATTTCCTGAGTGTCCACTTGGCTTCCCTACTGTTCCATTTGTGTATGTGATTTCAGCTCTCAACTGTCAGCTTAGAATCTAATCACTCACCCAAATATTCTTTAAGAGCAAAGTGCTGCTCGTATCATCAGCAGTTATCACGATACATTTGCTATCTAAATTTAACAGGAAATCTCTTATCTTTGTTCCACATGGTATAATAAAGAATCTCTGCAATCACCCAGGAAGGAAATTCTCCAGTAGCTTTGTCTGTAGGCTGGAGTGACTCACATCCTCTCAAATTTACCTAAACCCTAGAGGCTCACTGGGACAGGTGAAATGTCAACTGGTTGTCCTCCATTGGACCAAGTGCACTGAACGGTACCTTACTAACATCTAGAGAGTAACTCACCAACAAGAAAGTCATTGTGTTGTTTCATCAGATTGTGATCAAGCCAGTCCACCTCCCAAGGCATAATGCTTGACAGGGACTAAGCACTCAACATACTTTTGATCAATGATTGAATGAATGAATGAATGCACAGAGAATGAATGAACAAATGAGGCACCAGTTATTCAAATAAAATGGAGACCTAAAAATTCCTGGGTTTCTGTTCTAACACTAAATCAATCAAATCTTACTCTCAATGGCCTGAATGCATCAGCAAATCTTACTCTCCATCAGCAAATCTTTCCTTTCAATGATCTTTCCATCAGCAAATTTTACTCTCAATGGCCTGAATGCACACCTCTTTTGATTTCATATAATAAATTCAGAACTCTGACAAGGCTCAGTGCCTTGTGTTTTTTTGTGGTAGGGATTTGAGAAAAAAATGCATCAGGTTCCTTTTACCATCTGACAACAGAGCCCATGGAGTTTCCAAAAATATCAAATCTTCCAGACAAACCTTGGAGAAGCCAAGAGGACAAAAAAAAAAAACAAAAAAAAACAAAAAAACAACTTGGTTGTATTAGTAAAGAAAATCTGGGCACAGTGGAAAGGCATTTTATTTTTCACCTTTTTCAGGTGAGAGCCCTAGAAAACAAATGGGAGCCGTGCTTTTGCCTTTCCCAGACATAAATCTTCAGCCCAGTTCTGGGTTCCCAACTTTGTTCTATCATAGTCACAGGAAAACAGTAATGTTACTTAATTTTATGTTTTTCTGTTTCATACTGAGTTTTTGGAACTGAATACATGTAATACATATTTTTTGACCAAAATCTACACAAAATATATACAAATGGAAGAAATTTATATTAAATTTAAGTCCCTTTCTTACCCCTCCCCTCCACTCTCCACCCTCCAGCTCCTGAGAAGTAGACTTGGAATGTATATTCGCATATACACTGTATTATATGCATAACAACAGTTACTAAGAAGTGACATTGCATCACCAGACCTGTAGGTGAGTGCAGGAAGAAGCTTGGGCAGAGGAGAAGTTAAACTCAGGTGTAGTTTCCATAAAGACTTTAGCTGATTTGTAAGGGGAGCTTGGAAACTGGGATGTGTTGGTGGGTAGCTAGTCAGACATGAATAGGGCAGGAGAGGGCCCCCACACCCCACCAGGAAAGTCAGGCGGCCGTTAGGTGATGGTCAGGCAGTTGTCACACTGCCTTTCTAAAATAATCATGGGTTGCAGCCGGCCCCAGGAAAAGGCAGTTTCCCTGTAGATAGAAAAGACCTAAAACTGGTGATCAGCAGCTTCCTGATAAGATCTCAGGAGTTGGCTGAGTGGGCTCACACATGCCAACTGAGGCAAATGGTGGAATTTAACTGGTATATGACCTTCCAGGGGCATTCCACCAAAAAAGGGAAGAAAGCCTCAGGTGAGCATGTGTACAACTCCAGTAAAAACACACTGTGCTTGCTCACCTCCTAAGTGCTAGCAGACCACCAAGCATGCAGGCAGCTCACACTATGGGAAGAATCAAGGGAAATGAGACATAAGATGCTAGAAGTAGGTCAGCATGTAAAACCCTAAGTCAGGTGGGTGCTCATGCCTGTAATCCCAGCACTCTGGGAGGCTCAGGCAGGTGGATCACCTGAGGTCAGGAGATCGAGACCAGCCTGGCCAACATGGTGAAAACCCTGTCTCTACTAAAAATACAAAAATCAGTCAGGCGTGGTGGTGTGTGCCCATAGTCCCAGCCACTTAGAAGGCTAAGGCAGGATAATTGCTTGAACTGCGGAGGTGGAGTTGCAGTGAGCTGTGATTGTGCCACTGCACTCCAGCCTGGGCAACAGAGCAAGACTCCATCTCAAAAAATAAAAAATAAATTTAAGAAAACCCCCTAAGTCAAAAGGTCAAACTGCGTACTTCAAGTCGCCAGCTTTCCTTCCTTTCATTCCTGCTCTAACACTGTTTAATAAACTTTCACTCCTGCTCTAAAACTTGCCTCAGTCTCTTCCTCTGCCCTATGCCCTTCAGTTGAATTCTTTCTTCTGAGGAGGCAAGAACTGAGGTTGCTGCTGACCTGTATAGATTCACCGCTGGTAACAGGATACACCCTCGGAATCGTTCTAAAAGGAGGCAAGGGGCCAGGTCTTTGTATTCCATGCTCTTCCAGCATTCACTGGATGTGAATTGCCCCTCAACCCTGCAGAAGGGGCTTTAAACGGAGGAGGCAGCCCCCTTTGACAGAGGGCAGTTTCTAGGGAGGGATTCGAGTGATGAGCCATCAGTAGCTAATGGCTCAAGCATGTGGGTAAATGTGTGCCTTGCTCTTTAACGGGCAACTAGGTGGCACACTGTAGACATACACTGTATTATATGCATTTTCCAAAATACACATACTTTCTGTGTCTCTATGAAAATATAAAACATGCATGCATACACAAACAAGGGGCAATAGAGCATAATAGTTAAGGATATATACTCTGGAGCCAACTTTGAAAATTTACTTAAGTTCTCTGGGCCTCAGTTACCATGTTGGTTAACATGGTGGGGGGTGTTGGTGTGATAAAAATGATATCAGTCATAGGGGTATATAGAGGGAGGATTAAATGAGTGAATTGGTATAAAGTTCTGAGGATGGAGACTGACACATAGAAAAGCTTAGCAGCGCCCTTGTGCCTCTCAACGATGATCTTGGACAAGCTTTTATTTTTATAAATGTACCTCATTCTTATGAGTAGCTGAATAATATTCCTGAATCCTGAATCTTGTGGATTAGCCATAATTTCTTTAATAATTCCCTTAGTGTTGGGCATTGAAGTTGTCTCTGGTTTCTCCCAATTACAAGTCATGGAACAGCTAACAATCCTTGTACATATATCCTTATACACTTGGAAGAATGTCTATAAGATAGATGCCGGACTGGTTGTCAAGGGACAAGCACATTGAATACTTTGACAGGTACTGTTAATTGCTCTCTGAAAAGACTGTATGTTTCTAATGTGGACTTTAGCCTCATAAGATGAGAGTGTGTCTCCCCCATTCCTGTATCAATACTGAATATTAAAATCCTTTTATACTTTTGCCAGTCTGATAGGTGAAAAATCTATTTTCTTGTTTTATTTTGCATTTCTGTTAATCCTTGAGTAACTAAGCCTTTTTTGTTTCTTGTTTCTTAGCCATTCATCTATCTGCTTTTGTGACTGTCCAACTCTTCCTTTCCTCTGAGTTACCTTGTTGGCATCTCTTTTAATTTATTTATTATAAATAGATTCCCCTGCTCTCTTATCTGTCTTTTAGCCTGTTGAGGGTGCCTCTCAACTTGCAGAGGTTACATTTCCACGTGCTCAGATGTGGCAGTGTTTTTCACAGAATCCAGATTCAGAGTTCTGTGTGTGTAGGCAGTGCAAAAAGGGGAGTCACCACCTTGTCATGTTCTGATGCAAAGCTCTCTTTCTCCTCAGAACTGCAACATTTTTTTATTGGCCCCAAACTCTTTTTCTACCTAGAGCAGGAAACTTCTTTTTCTGTCATTTCTCTTTTCTTTTTAGTACTCTTAGTACTTTTTAGTACTGATAGTTAGAGTCTTAGACAATGTCTAATCTATAATCTCATTCTCATAGTGTCTTTCACGTGGTCTTTCCTCTCCTCTTCTTTATGAGTCTGTTTCTTTTCACTTACTTTGACTGCGCCTGGCTTGAGAGTATGAATGGGGCAGCTTAGCTTCTAGGATCTTGTGCCATCATCTGGGGCAGGTCAGCTTCTAGGAGCCTGTGCCATCATCCGGCTGTGGTCACTTCTCTGCCAGGTCCCACTGCTGGTATCATCCTCTGTTTGGTCCTGGCACTAATGATGCTGGTTCTGGCTCTGACTAGTTGCTAGGTGTGTGACTGCAGCCAGTACAGTGGGGGAGGCAGAAAGGAAGTGTCTATGTTTTCAAACTGTTGTAGTGTGTTAGAAATGCTTTCTGATGCTGTGGAGGCATCTAAGAAGTGCATAATTCTCAAGCAGCATCTGTTTTTGCTGCCTTATGGCATGAAGGGCCTCTTCGGGGGAACTTACCTTTCCTTTGGCCCTTGCCACATTCCTTATGAGAAACATCTTTTGGCTCCCTTTTCACAGACAGACTTCAAGCTCTGGCAGCAGGGGTTAGAAGAATGAGCTGACTCTATTCAGTGAGCCCCACTCCTTTAAGAGCTACAAGGAACTTGGATGCGTTCTCCGCCCTTTTGATCACTCTAAAATGCTGTCCTGTCCCATCCTGCTGGTGTGGTGTACTTTGAAAATCCTCCTGTCTCAGGGCCGGGCGCGGTGGCTAACACCTGTAATCCCAGCACTTTGGGAGGCTGAGGTGGGTGGATCACGAGGTCAGGAGTTCAAGATCAGCCTGGCCAACATGGTGAAACCCCATTTCTAAAAAAAGAAAAAAAGAAAAAAGAAAATCCTCCTCTCTCTAAAGTGAGAGCTGTTTGCTATGAGTCCTCTGTGGGAGAGATGGGTAGGAGAGAATCAACAATTCACCAACTGTGCTTTACTCAAGAAAATAGGTCTTCATTTTTTTCTCCCACATATATGGAGACTCAGAAAGGGTTATGTTCCCACACAGCTTCTGGAGAAAACCACTGCTAAGTGATGCAAATGTTCCAGAGGTACACTTTGGCTCCTTTTGTCTGTCAACTCCACAATGCCTGCCCAGGGTATCTGTGATTCTGCGACTCTCAGAAAGAGAGGACTTATTATGAGAATAATAATAGAGTATTCACTTATTGAGCATTCCTGGAGTTCTGCATTCAGTATAGTGGAATAATCACCTAGCAATCTGACATGCACAAACAACAGCTATAAATTCTGGGCAAAATATTAAAAGACACAATATACTCAAATACTATGGACAGCTAACAAATGTATGTGGATTTTAGATGCGAGTTAAAACTTGGAAGAAGAGATCAACAGAGGATGAGCTCCCCCATTTGTTTCCTGCAATTTTATCCTAGCGATGGGTCCATAGTCATGGTATAACACGGACTAGCTGAAGGTATAAGAGAAGATCTACCATCTTTGTGGCCTAGGGAATTAAAGATAGAACCCAAGGTGGCCACAGCTTCAAGAAAGGGAAGAAGAAAGCCCAGAAAGGAAAATGACAGAATAGGGGAGGCCCAGGTTCTATATGTCAATTCTGGCCAAGTCTCTAGCTTACTCCTGAACCACACGTGCATGAAGAAGACTAAAACTAGCTCAGCTAAATGAGTTGAACTGGGATTTCAGCTGCTGCCTACCACAGGTATCTTACTAGACAGAGTATGCAATTTGAATCTAAACATATTTACTGCCTGCTACAACAAAAACATTAACACTCTTTGGAGGAATATAGCAGAATCTACAATCTCCACAGCACACCAACACAATGACTAGAACACAATCTAAAATTTCTCCATGAAACAGAGATAACAAAAACTGCTTCTTAAGAGTAGTTATGAGACTTAGTTTAAGATAATGTATTTAGCACAGTGTTTGCAAAATACCCAGCATGCAGCTAAGGGATGAGTCACAACCTGTGTCTCTTTGGTTCTAGAAGTGATATCACAGGAAACTCCCACCAAGAGGCTGCCAAATGCAGTAAACATTCCAAGGTTGGAGAGAAGCACATCTGTCACTACCAGCCCATTTAGGCTCCAGAACCCTAGAAATAGGGGAAAGGCATGCATTGAAAGGAAGGTCAGCACTGAGTTACTTGTCAATGTTGCCAATGAGTTAGCTACAGAAGGGGAGTAAAGAGTTGTTCAGAAAGGGCACAAAATAAGCCAAATGTGGAAACAATAGGAGCTAGGAGGCTAGTAGAAAAAGTAGCAGGAGGGTAAAAAATCACACACAGATATGAACATGTCAGGCCTGGAATAACAAGAGCAGGACCACTTATGAAAAAGCTGGTGAGGGCCAAGGATTTGAGAAATTTGGAAGCAGGTTTAGATGGGTCCACAGGTTGCAGCTGAATTTTCCTTGTGATGGTAGGCACTATTTGGCTATTCCTGAAGGGCCTCCTAGCCCTGCAACCCAAGGCTCTTTAACTCTTTATTGTCTCAAGAGGGGAGCACTTCAGAGGATGAATCAAGAGTTGCCATTACCCTTCATGGGTAAAATGGAAGAATACAATGGTTGACCAATATAGCGGGGAAGCTTGTCTGTTCTAGATGAAGCAGTATCACCTTCCCAATTCAGGACCAAGGCCAGCATAAGGCAAAGTTTAATTTCTCTCCAATATTATCCTCTCCCTCATACAACAAAGCCCCTGATAACATTTGGTTTGGGTGGATAAGTCTCCTTGTCTGGTTATTCCTCCTAATCAGTGTTAGATCAAAGTTTTGCTTCCATGTTGAAAAATGAAGAGATACTATAAAAATGTAGAATCTTAGCAAATACTTTATTTCTACTAACTATAATATCACAACCCTAGAGATATCCCAGAAATCAAATCTAGCATAAGAGTAATGCAATTTATATTCTTGGAAAGGTAGTTGGTGACAAACAGAAGCGAAATGCTACCTGATGATATTTACTCAAAAAGATCTTAATTTTTTTTCTTGTCTTCCTGCTTTCTGCACCAAATTACCTGCATATAATAATTATAATAATAATTGTTATTAAATTATATCAAATAGTGCGCTGGTTGCGTTAGAAATGTTACGTCATTTAGTCCTTATAACAATACTATAAGGTAGATGCTATTGTTATCAACTCCATTCTACAGATGGAGAAACGGAAGCATAAAGAAAGCAAGCTGCATTTGAAGCGTATACAGCTAGTAAGCGGCAGAGTTCCAAATGCAGCAATGTGCATTCAGAGCTGGTGATCTTAACCATCATTCTTTGTTATCCCCATGTGGTGTCCCCATAGTAGAGACTCACTAAGCGAGGGCAATTATAACAATAATGACAATTATATCTTCATAACATAGTGAAGGTAATTCTACCATGCATTGTCAATGTATTAATTCAACTAGCAGATTATGCAAAAGTGCTGAGAGCTTGTATAATGCAAATGTTCTTCCAAAATGTGAAAAATAAATGGTATCATTTCTCTCTCCATGTACTTCTGTAATACTTCTCTCTGTTACAGTAGCAGCACCTGGTGCCCTGTGGGTGTTGAGCAAATGTTTATTAATTTATGGCTCATGCTGATTCTAGAACAAAACGATACAAATATTACTAGTAATACTACAATTGTTATGGATGAGAATTCCATATCACAAAAATGTGCTATTAAAATACTAGTGTACAGAATGGACCTTACAGAGGTCCAGACTGAATGACCTTTCCAAAGTCTAGCAAATTCCAAATTCTGTATCAGAGATAGGCAGAGATGCCAGAGCAATTAGTTCTGTTCTGTCCTATAATGCTTCAAGAGGTTTAGTTTGTCTTTGAGGACCAGCATTTTCTGAAAAATCTGTCAAGCCTCTCAGTCTTGTTGTCAAGTTTGCCCAATTCAGAAATTTTACAAGGAGATGAAAAACTATCACTTGCCTATGCCTGCTGTCAACGCTTGATATGGTCAGCCTTCAGGATCCCAGTTAACTTCTGTTTGAGAAAGCTTGCAGAACTAGGAACAAAATAATTACTAATGCACAATTTACCAGGCTACAGTGTTCCAGCCCCTCTTCCCTTTCATGTTAAATTCACTGCCTTAACTAAGTGGCCCTTTGCAAAGCCTGCCTTGTGAATAATAGGCCTTTGATCAGGTTTTGCTTCCTGACAGCTGTACATATAAATGAATGTTTATCCCAATTAAGTAATGAACATTGATTCTTTCTACCTTCTGACGGCAAAGGGGCCCCTCATCTCAAAGTACCTCCATTGTTCTTATGCCATGAAAAATATTTTTTATTTGGAAGAACTCTGCTTGGGGCTGGACGATGTGCAACTTAGGATACTTTGGATAAAAAAAAGCCAAACTTGAGGAGGTGCTGAGAACAGATTTTTTAGAATTTGTTAGCATGCTCTAGTTTGGGCAAGAAAGCTGCAACTTTTTTGAACACCTGTGATTATTAGTATGCAAGGTACTTCACGTACATTGTTTCATTTTAACTGAACATTCATCTTCATCTTATGAGTTCCATTGTACAGAGAAGGAAAATGAAGCTAGGGGCTAAATGACCTACTCATGGTTATGTGGCTTGTCTGTGGCTGAATCACATTTCAAATAGCCCAATTCCAGGTGCTATATGATGCCATAGTTTTATTTTCCTAATACCTTTGACTCTTATTATCTTTTTCTCATATAGCAGCAATAGTATTGGGTTTGAGGGATGGGTCTGTATCCTGCTAGCTTTGTGGCCTTGAATAAGTTCCATATCATCTTTAATCTGGACCTCTTCATCTGCAAAATCAAGATCCACCAGTACCTTCTTGGTTTACCTGACAAGGTTGTTATGAACCTGATTTGCACATAACGTGCTATACAAAATGCGGTGGGTTACTGGCATGCTTACAAACAGCTTTTGTAGCTGGCTCTGTTCCACTCTGACTCTTCCCTTTCCTGACTCTCCAAAAGCAACACTTGGGTCTGCTTTGCCAATAACAGATTTATTTTCATTATTAAGGGGACGATTCTGTCTTGAAGTTGGAACAGAAATGACAAATGAATGTGTTTTCGTGGGAATTTCAAATATTCCATTTTTCTGGGGGAAAGAAGAAATAGGAGCCAATGGAACAGCAATTAAATCCATAGTTTAAAAACAAATGCTAGTAAGGCACAGATGATATCATGCAATAGTTGGAATTTCTCCTGTTTTCTCAGGCTCGTGGAGCAGGGGCAGCCCTGTGAAATCCCTCGCCAGCTGTCAGCGTCTGTTTCAGAAACTGCCACTCCCAAGCATTTCTTTGGCAAATTCCTTTCTCCAACTCAGACCTGTTGTACTTAGCTCCTAGCAAAACCCAGGAAACCATGAGAGGGCTTGGTGCTGCTTCAACCATTAAGGGCTCCTACAGGGTCAGAGGGGTCTTGCTCAATGCGGCAGTTTCCTGGAAGGGAGACTCACTGATCATGAAACATTAGAGGGGCCCAGTGGATATAACCTGCGGGGACACCCACAGCTCAGTTGATGGTTCGGGTGTGGGTGTCTCCGCAGGTGTGTCCTTGCAGGTTATATCCACTGGGCCCCTCTAATGCCAGGTGAGCTGACATGCCTACAGGAGATGAAAGGAAACTGTAGACTGTCTAATCAATACCTCTTCTCCTATGCCACTAAAATCTCTGCATATTTTATCCAGAGAGGAAGCTACTCGAGGGAAAAACTGAAGAAGAGAATGAACCAGATTGAGCAAGTGATTGATTTCCCAGGGTTCAAAAACCTCCTACCAGGAAAATAGTTTGACAGTTCCTCAAAAAGTGAAACATAGAATTACCATATGATCCATCAATTCTACTCCCAGGTATATACCCAAATGAATTGAAAACAACCTCTGAAATAAATTCTTATACACAAATGCTCAAATACACAATCTCCAAAAGGTGTAAACAACCCAAATATCCATCAATGGATAGATACACAAATCATGATATATGCATACAATAATCTCATTCAGCCAAAGGAATGGAGTACTGATAAGGGCCAGAAGTGGATGAAACCTACAAACATTATGCTAAGTGAAAGAAGTCAGACACAAAAGGTTTTATATATTGTATGATTCTGTTCATATAAAATATCCAAAATAGGTAAATTCATAGAAACAGATATCAAATCGGTGGTCACCAGGGAATGAAGGGAAGAGAGAATAAGGAGTAACTGCTTAATTGGTAAGAAGCTTTATTTTGGAATGATGAAAATGTTTTGGAAGTATACAGAGGCAGTGGTTGTACAATATTATGAATGTACTAAATACCACTGAATTATTAACTTTAATGTAGCTAATTTTGTGTTCCATGAATTATATATTTTAAAGAAAAACACTACTAAAAGTCTGCCGCTTCCTTTGAAATGTTCAAAAAATAAAGATGAGCTGATAAATGAACAGACGTCAATATGAAATAAAACACAAAAAATAAAATGTTAATTGTAGAACCCAGGTGGTGGACACATGAGAATTCACTGTAAAAGTCAATGTTTCAATGTATCTGAAAATTTTCATAATAAAACCTTCGGATGTTAAGAAAGTAATGACATGTTACTTATCTCAGTAGGCAGTTAGAAAGTAGGTACCAAAATCCTGCTTTCCAGCATAGTCTTCTGGTCTTTGTCCTGGCTAGGACACATTTGGGAATTTCTCAGGACAAACTTTTTGGGCTTTGTCCACTGCATGCATTCCTTTCCTCACCTCCACTCCCCTCCTCATCCGCACTTCACCCATCTGTGGATAATGCCATCTTTTCATGATAATAGCTGTGACTTATACACCTCGGTTACTCGGTTACAGACCAGAGCCTGTGCTAGGTGACTTACATTCATTGTCTCTAATTCTGAAAACACTCAAGGTGAGTTACTGAAGAGAAGCCTGCTACAGGGATGAGCAACACCAGACACAAAAGAATACATAACTTTCATATACGTACATTGTATACAAAGTAGGAAAAGAGACAGACAAAATGAATCCATGCTGTTTAAAAGGGAAGATGATGCTACCTTTGGGAGGTAGCGTTAGAAGGGCTCATGAGTGGGGGTTCTGGGCAGTTTCCTGAAATGGAGACTCATTGAACATGCAATAGGAATCATTAACTGAGCTGTGGCAGTACTATTTTGTTTCTTGATCTAATGTTGATTACACAAGTGTATTTACTTTGTGAAAATCCACTGGGCTATACTATGCGTACCTTTTTATATGTACACTACATATCAATAAAAGTTAAAAAAAGAAATGAATGAAATAGACAGTTAAGTAAATTAATCAATAAACCAAAAGCCAATTTGTTGAAAAGATTAATTAAAAAGATAAAAAGAAAGTGAAAACAGGAGTGATTAATATTAGGAATAAGAAGAGATATAACTACCAATACAGAGAGAGTTAAAATGTTACAGCAGAATATTGTATACAGATTTATCCCAGTAGCCTCAAAAATCTTAATGATGTGAATGCTTTTCTAAGAAAATGACTAAAACTAAGATTAAAAGGGAGCAGCAACCAATCACAGAGGCGGCTGCTGTCTGGAGTTTGAACAATAATGGAATTCACAAATTCCTCTTCTCTTGCTGTGTCTGGAGGCCCAGCAACACGCACTCAGAATGACCAATTAGCAAATGGCTAGAGGCCATTGTTAATGGTGAGTGCCCTGTTCTGCAGAAACTACAAAACCCGGCCTATAAAAGGTGGTGGAAGTCACTGTGGTTAGAGTCTAACTTCATTTCTTATGAAACTGCAGGGCACTGGGACATGTCCTTGTCTTGGTGGCCTTCCCAAGGCCAGGTGATTACTAGATTAGACTTGGATGGCTCAAACCTATTGAACAGGTACGAAGGTACATTGGGAGATGGGTATAGTGTTTTTGTTGTAATAGATATCCTTTTATTAAAAATAAAAACAAGAAGCCACCTTTTGTCCACTTTATAGGTAGCTGGAAATGTTATTTTTTAATTAGGTGGATTCTTAAAGAAAAGTCAACCCAGTTCATATGGAAAGGAAGGAATACAATAAATGTTAAGTCTGGAAAATAATCCATTAGTACCTAGGCAGAAGATCACTGAGGGATTTTTCTTTTATCTGGAAGACCCCTGTAAGCCCTAACTTATACTCCAAGGTAAGAGAGAAACTTCGAGCAGGAAGAGACATTGCAGAGGGAATCGCAAGGACCAAAGAGAACCAAAGTTTACAGGGTTGAGTAGGGGTTGAGCAACCTGAACTTTCTTGGTAAATTCAAAAAGGATCTCTTCTTTCTTTCAAAGTCAGCCCAGAAATGGGTACAAAATGAAAGAAGAAGAGATCCTTCCTTGGAGTGGTTGTGGAGGGGGAGGCTCTTGTGACGTGTTGGTGGTGTTGGAAAGGAATTTCTATGTCAAATATAGAATTAGTCAGAGAGAAGCTTGTTTGTTTAAGGTTAGAGCATATTTGTAGGATGAAGGGAAGGATCAAGTTGAAAATGTTAAAAATACAAAAGAGAAAATGGAAATTATCAACAGAACAAGATCCTGCATTCAGGAAGATGAGACAACATGAACTCAAAAGCAGGTTTGGCTTTGGAGAGGTGGCAGGCTAAGAGAACAACCATTAACTTCTATGGTGGGGGTGCATAGTGGCCCCTGAAAGGTATGTTTATTTCTTAACCCCCAGTACTCATGAATATGACCTTATTTGGAAACAGTCATTACAGATATAATTAAGGATCTCCAGATTAGATTATTCTGAATTTAGGATGAGCCCTAAATCCAATAACTGGTATCCTTATAAGAAAAAAGAGAAGAACATTTGACAGAAGCACAGAGGAGACACATAGGGGAAAGGGCCATAAAAAGGCGGCGACAGAGTCTGGAGTCACACAGCCCCA
Source organism: Ateles fusciceps (assembly GCA_036589455.1). Taxonomy (NCBI): domain Eukaryota; kingdom Metazoa; phylum Chordata; class Mammalia; order Primates; family Atelidae; genus Ateles; species Ateles fusciceps. The sequence goes on from JAZHEH010001386.1 coordinate 5,234,285, forward strand.
TGCGAAGGAACTCCTGGAGCCACCAGAAGCTAGAAGAGGCAAAGAATAATTCTCCTCTAGAGCCTTCTCCCCTAGAGGAAGGGTAGTCCCGCCAGGACACCTTTGTCAGAGGCATTTGAACCAGAGCAACTCCATCTTGAGTAGGGGTGAGGTAAAATGAGGCAGAGACCTACTGGGCTGCATTCCCAGACAGTTAAGAAGTTCTAAGTCACAGGATGATATAGGAGGTTGGCACAAGATACAGGTCATAAAGACCTTGCTGATAAAACAGGTTGCAATAAAGAAGGTGGCTAAATCCCACCAAAACCAGCATAGGCATGAGAGTGACCCTTGGTCATCCTCACTACTGCACTCCAATCAGCACATTGACAGTTTACAAATGCCATGGCAATGTCAGGAAGTACCCTATGTGGTCTTAAAAGGGGAGGCATGAATTATTTACCCCTTATTTAGCATATCATGAAGAAATAACCACAAAAATGGGCAACCAGCACCCTCTTGGCTGCTCTGTCTATGGAATAGCCATTCTTTTGTTTCTTTACTTTTGTAATAAACTTGCTTTCACTTTACCGTATGGACTCGCCCTGAATTCTTTCTTGCTGGAGATCCAAGAATCCTCTCTCGGGGTCTGGGTCCAGACTCCTTTCCAATACCACCTTCATTCCAGAATTCTGGCCTTTAGATCATGGGAAAACAAATTTCTGTTTTCTAAGCCACCCAGTTTATGGTAATTTCTTATGGGAGCCCCAGGAAACAAACATACTTTCCAAACTCTAGGTCAAAAATTGACCTAGTAGAGGGAGCAAACCAAGATGCAGTGACATACTTCAGAGATGTGCCCTCACTCATTGGTTTGGTTAGGTCGCAGTTTCTGGAACACTCATGCCTGTGTCAACCTCTCCCTTAAAGGCACTCTTCATGGTCAAGGTTCTCTCTCAGCTCAGCCTTTGCTTTTCACTACTCTAACTGGCATTTCACATTGTACCCCAGACTCTCCATCCCCATCACTTCAGATCCAAAGCATTAAATCCTCTGGTCTCTTTGTGCCACATAGGTTTATATGAAAAATCCAATCAAATAGGCCAGGAAAAAATTTTATTATATATGAAACTTCTGCTCCCCAATTTTTATTCAAACAACTGTGTTGTTCTTCATGAGCACCTACACAAACACTTATTTTCATGGTTGGCCTAAATTACTGCTAATTCCTCCCACTTAAGTTCAATTTCCTCAATTCCTTATGACTTAATGCACCACTGATTACAGAATAATGAGGCACTAATAATCATTCATTTGAATCGTTTTAACTCCCTAGCTTAGATTCATAAGAGGGGGATATTCATTCTATATATCCAATTCATTAAGACATTCCCATTCTAGAATCAAAATAAATCATCCAGATTCCAAAGAGGGCTTTAAAAATACATATGTGATGGAGGAATACATTCATTTACTCTGTATGTATTTAATACCTACTCTTTACCAGGTATCTTTCCAGGTGTTAGAAGTATGTATATGAATGAGAGGAAGGAGTGTGACCTTCAAAAAACTCATTGTCTCATGTATAGTTGGGGAAAAGGCATTTTGTTGAACAATATGAATACAATATGAAAAAGATTATCCTGCAATGTAAACGGTGCTGCTAAGGAGTCTTAAGAAGGGAGTGTTTCTAGAGAAAGAGTTTGTAGGATTGTGCTGGACAGTTTCTGCTTGCCCTCTGAAACTACTTCCACCTTCTTCAACCTGCTCTGTGCTCTGTGGGTGGTGACGTCTTGAGCACTCATGCCATCTGCCTTCCAGATGGCTCAGTCGGTGGGGAGACAATGGCAAGACATGAGAAGGTGTAAGAGGGACAGCTCTCTTTCTGCCACACTGCAGGTTCGCAGGGGCTGCACCACACTAGGTAAAGCCACTGGTCTACCTAGAGCACTCATGAGTCTGGCCATGTCCCAGCAACTCCTTCCTTCTTCCCACTTCCAGCAGCAGCCTTAGGCTGCTTCACCTTCTCATCTCAATTTTCCTTAACACTGCCCACACCTTTGTAAATAGTCCCATCATTCAACTCCCTTTAACTACTCGTTGGAGTGTGACATCTATTTCCTCCTAGGACCCTGATGGATACTGGAGTCAAAGGATATATCACAGAGGGGCAAACTTTGAACTGGGTCCTGATGAACGGGTAAGGCTTCACCAGGTGCATACAGGTGGGATCGGGTCTCCCAGGCCAAGGTAAAAGAATTATGAAGGCTGGGAAGCTCAGGAGTGCACTGCACATTTGGGCAGTAATAAGAAATACTTGTCTTCACATAGAGAAGTCTGCAGGGAGTGGCAGAAAAGGAAACTGAAAAGCAGAAAGGCCTTAGATGTCACGCTAAGGCTTTAGGGTTTTATTCTCGAAGTGATGAGACATTCCAACGATACTGATGACATTCCAGTGCCTTGCATCTCTAGATGCCCAGGTCTTTCCAGGAAAACTATACTCCAGAAATGAGAAGCTGGTGTCAATCTCTGCTCTGAATTTATGCTTTCTTGGTTTTGCACTCTTCCCTGCCTGATAGTGAATAAAATTCACTAGCAGTTGGTAAGCTGAGTAAAGCTGTTGACTTTTTAAAAAATCAAATTACTTCAAAAGCTTTTCCTTCTCAGTCCCAATTTATTGGGTCTTCTTTCTACTTATGTATTATGGGGAAAAAAGGTAAAATTCCTCTTGAGAAATGTCACCAGTTTCATCCAAATACAAAAACACTTAGCTAAACGTGACAGCCTTTCACAGATCCTTATAATCTTAGTGCTTGATTAGAGCTAAGATTCTTGGCTTAGGTCTTAAGGAAGGGGAAGGAGAGAAGCCAAACAAACACCTGGTGGAGGTAGTTGAGGCTTCATATATGGTCCTGAGAATGAGAGGCCATGAGATACAGGAGGCATCAAGGAAGACAGAAAAGTTCAGAGCAGCTCTGTTCAATAGAGATATAATGTAAACCACAAATATGAGGTACAATGCCATTTTAAATATTGTAATAAACACAATCGAAAAGGGAAAAAGAGGTGGAATCAGTCCAAGTGTCCACGGATGGATAAATGGATAAACAAAATGTAGTATATACATCTAAAGGAGTACTATTCAGCCTTAAACAGGAAGGAAACTTTTTGACACATGTTACAATATGGATGAAACTTAACAATGTTATGCAAGTGAAAGAAGCCAATTACAAAAACACAATACGATTCCACTCATATGAGGCACGTAGAGTAGTGAAATTCATAGGGACAGAAAGTAGCATGGTGGCTTCCAGTGGTTATGGGAAGGGGACAAAGTTGTTTAATGAGTACAGAGTTTGTAAGAAGAAAACAGTCCTGGAGACTGGTTGCACAGTAATGTGAATGTACTTAACACTATTGAACTGTACACCTAAAAATGGTTAAGATGATGCATGTCATGTTATGCATATTTCACAATTTTGTCAAAAGCAAAAAGAAATAGGTAAAATTAATGTTAATAATACATTTTATTTAACCTATAATATGTAAAATAGTTTTGCTTCAATATGCAATCAATGCAAATCTATTCCGACAGTCTACTTTTTTTATACTAAGTTATTGAATTCTGCTATGTATATGCACAGTTATGGCCCATCTCAATTTGAATTGGCCATATTACGAATGCTCAGTAGCCCCCTGTGGCTAATGGCTAGCATATTAGACAGCACTAGTACTGAGCACCAAATAGAGGTGGGTGCTCAGCTGGGGTTCATCTGTTTCTTATAAATGCACAGTGACTTCCCCAATGGTGACATTTTTCTAAGCCTTCTTCCTTTAGGAACTTGCCTTTGAGCGCTACCACAAATGGGCTGTGATCTAAGTGTTTTGTGCAGCACCACGCATGGGTGATCTTAAAAGCCATCACAGAACTCTAAGCTGAAAGAGATCAGAAGAGGCCACGGAGCCCCCTCTAGTGTCTCAGAGATAATCCTTTGTTGTTAGTGTTCTGGTCTTTGTTCTAGCTCTAACCTGTTGGTATGTCATTAAGGTGTGGTCCCAGGCACAGACATACCTCATATTATTGCCTCACTTTATTGAGCTTTGCAGATATCATATTTTCTACAAATTGAAGGCCTGTGGCAATCCTGCAGTGAGTAAGTCTACTGGGGACATTTTTCCAACAGCATGTTCTCACTTTGGGTCTCTATGTCACATTTCGGTAATTCTCAGAATATTTCAAACTTTTTTGTTATTATATCTGTTGCAGTGACCTATGATCAGTGATCTGTGATGTTTCTGTAATTGTTTTGGGGTGCCATGAACCGTGACTATATGAGACAGAGAACTTAATTGGTAAATGTACGTGTTCTGACTGCTCCACCGACCAACTGTTCCCTCACCTCTCTTTGGGCCTCCCTATTTCCTGAGACACAACAATATTGAAATTAAGCCAATTAATAACCCCAAAACAGTCTCTAAATATTCAAATAAACAAAGAATGACAAATTTCTCACTTTAAATCAAAAGCTAGAAATGATTAAACTTAGTGAGCAAGGCATGTCAGAAGCTGAGGTAGGCCAAAAGCTAAGTTCTTTTGCCAAGCTGCAAGACAAGTTGTGAATGCAAAGGAGAAGTTATTAAAGGAGATTAAAACTGTTACTCCTGTGAGCAGATGAATGATAAGAATGCCAAACAGCCTTATCGCTTATATGGAGAAAGTCATACTCAGCTAGATAGAAGATAAAACCAGTGACAACATTCCCTTAAGCCAAAGCCTTGTCTAGAGCAAGGCCCTAACTCTTTTCAATTCTGTGAAGGCTGAGAGAGGTGAGGAAGCTGCAGAAGAAAAGTTGGAAGCGAAAGTATAGATAAGAAAATAAGGGGCAGGGCCAAGATGGCCAACTAGAAATAGCAGCAGTCTGAGGCTCCCATTGAAAAGAACCATAAGTGTGTGGATCCTTCACCAGCAACCAAGGGTATCCAAGTTCTCTCATAAGAACTGACTAGGCAGCTGGCGTGATCCATGGAGAGGAAGGAAGAACAGTGTGGTGCTGTGGCCCACCTGAGAGAGACACGGGCAGAGGACCCCACCCCCCAGCCAAGGGAGGCGGCGAATGAATGTGCTACCCAGCTGGGCAAACCCAGCTTTTTCCACAGAACTGTGCAACGCACAGACTCAAAGATCCCACTCGTGAACTCACATTACTGGGGCCTAGTGTCCCAACCCTGGAACTGCACAGATTCTCAACAAACATCCTCTCAGCTGGAATCTGCTGAAGCCTACTTAGCTCCCTAGGGTGGTGGAGTCGGGGGGGAGTGGCCGGTACTACAGCTGCAGCTGCCTGCTGTCTAAGCCATTTGAGCTCCCTGGGGGAGGGGCAGCAGCCAGTACTGGGACTCACAACTGCCTAACATGCTAAGCCTCCTGGGCGGGGGAAAGGGTGGCATCTATTTCTATAGCTCCAGGGTGTGCTTTTCCCCTGCTGGGGCCAGGGAGGCTAGACGGCTTGGTCTCAAGATGCGTCCTCCACAGCCCAACATCCCAGCTGTGGCAGACTGTGGCCAGAATGCCTCTTCAGGCTTGACCCTGACTCATCCTTCCTCTCTGGGCAGGGTTTCCCTGCAGGAACTCCAATAACTCCAGCCAGAAGCTCGGGGACAGAACCCAGATCTCCCTGGGCCTGAGCTCCTAGTAGGAGGGGGTGGCCACAGTCTCTGAGGACCAGCAGATTTAGCCTTTTCTCCTGGAAGTCTGGAGGAATCTGGCCAGCCCAAATGAGTGGGTTTCCCTTGAGTGTGGCACACCACCTCCACCAAGGGACAAAGTGCTTCATTAAGTGGGTCCTATTCCCCATGCCACCCAACTGGGTAAGACTCTCTGATAGGGGTTGTCAGACACCCTATCTTACTGGCATCAGGCTGGTCAGAGATTCCAGAAAAAGAAGTAGGCACTCATCTTTGCTATTCTCCAGCCTCCTTGAGAGACACCTCCAGGCACAGGAGTGAACCAGATAAATAGGGCCTGAAGTGAACCCCCAGCAAACCAGAGCAGCCCTACAGAAGAGGGACCTGACCATTGAAAGAAAAACAAGCAAACAGAAAACAACAAGAACAAAAGCCCCCACAAAACCTCCATCCAAGGGTCACTAGCCTTAAAGATCAAAACTAAACAAACTCATGAAGGTGAAAAAGAATCAACAAAAAAATACTGAAAACCCAAAAGCCAAATGATTGCCATATCTCTCCAGCAAGAGTGCAGAACTGGATGGAGAATAAGATGGATGAATTGACAGAAGTAGGCTTCAGAAGATGGGTAATAAAAAACTATGCTGAGGTAAAGGAGCATGTTCTAACTCAATGCAAAGAAGCTAAGAATCTTGATAGAAGGTCAGAGAAACTGCTAAATAGAATAACCAGTTTAGAGAAAGGAAAGTAAATCATCTGATTGAGCTGAGAAACACAGCATGAGAACTTAGTGAAGCATATACAAGTATCAAATCCCAAATTTACCAAGTAGAAGAAAGGATATAAGGGTTTAAAGACCACCTTGCTGAAATAAGGTATGCAGAAAATACTAAAGTAAAAAGAATAAAAAGAAATGAACAAAGCCTTCAAGAAATACAAGATTTCATAAAAGACCAAACCTATTACTGATTGGAGTACTGAAGGGGGACAGGGAGAACAGAAACAAGCTGGAAAACACACTTCAGGAGAACTTACCCAGGAGAACTTCCCTAACCTAGCAAGACAGGCCAACATGTAAACTCAGGAAATACAGAGAATACCACTAAGATACACCACAAGAATTTCAACCTGAAGACATATAATCATCAGATTTTTCAAGGTTGAAATGAAGGGGAAAATGTTAAGGGCAGCCAGACAACCAGCAGAATGGGAAAAAAATTTTGCAATCTACCCATCTGACAAAGGGCTAATATCCAGAATCTACAAAGAACTTAAACAAATTTACAAGAAAAAAACAACCCCATCAAAAAGTGAGCAAAGGATATGAACAGACACTTTTCAAAAGAAGACATTAATGCAGCCAATAAACATATGAAAAAATTCTCATCATCACTGGTCATTAGAGAAATGCAAATCAAAACCACAGTGAGATACCATCTCACACCAGTTAGAATGGTGATCATTAAAAAATCTGGAGACAACAGATGCTGGAGAGGATGTGGAGAAATAGGAATGTTTTTACACTGTTGGTGGGAGTGTAAATTAGTTTAACCATCGTGGAAGACAGTGTGGCAATTCCTCAAGGATCTAGAAATAGAAATATCATTTGACCCAGCAATCCCATTACTGGGTATATCCCCAAATATACATTGTTCTATTATAAAGACACATGCTGGTTTCCTCCTCTGGATCCCCTCCCATGGCAACGTGGGAGCTGTCCCTCTCTCTCTCTTTCTCTCTCTGCCTAATAAACCACTCTCTGCTAAAATAAAATAAAATAAAATAAAAAAATAAAGACACATGCACACGTATGTTCACGGTGGCATTGTTTACAATAGCAAAGACTTGGAACCAACCCAAATGTCCATCAATGATAGACTGGATAAAGAAAATGTGGCACATATACACTATGAAACACTATGCAGCCATAATAATGGATGAGTTCACGTCCTTTGCAGGGACATGCATGAAGCTGGAAACCATCATTCCCAACAAACTGACACAAGAACAGAAAACCAAACACTGCATGTTCTCACTCATAAATGGGTGAACAATGAGGACACATGGACACAGGGAGGGGAACATCACACACTGTGGCCTGTTGGGGGTGGGGAGAGCTAGGAGAGGGATAGCAGGGGTGGGAGGATTGGGGAGGGATAACATTAGGAGAAATACCTAATGTAGATGATGGGAAGATGAATTCAGCAAACGACCATGGTATGTGTATACCTATGTAACAATCCTGCATGTTCTGCACATATACCCCAGAACTTAAAGTATAATTAAAAAAAAAAAAAATGTTGAGGGCAGTCAGAGAGAAAGGTCAGGTCATCTACAAAGGGAAGCCCATCAGACTAACAGTGGACTTCTCAGCAGAAACTCTACAAGCCAGAAGAGCTTGGGGGCCAATATTCAACATTCTTAAAGAAAAGAATTTTCAAAGGAGAATTTCATACCCAGCCAAGCTAAGCTTCATAAGTGGAGGAGAAATAAAATTCTTTCCAGACAAGCAAATGCTGAGGGGTTTCATTACCACCAGGCCTGTCTTGCAAGAGCTCCTGAAAGAAGCACTAAATATAGAAAGGAAAAACCAGTACCAGCCACTGCAAAAACACACCAAAATATAAAGACCAATGACACTATGAAGAAACTACATCAACTAATGTTCAAAATAACCAGATAGCATCATGATGACAGGACCATATTCACACATAACAATAGTAACCTTAAATGCCCCAATTAAAAGGTACAGACTGGCAAATTAGATAGTCAAGACTCATTGGTGTGCTGTATCCAAGAGACTCATCTAATGTGCAAAGACACACATGGGCTCAAATAAAGGGATGGAGAAAAGTTTACCAAGAAAATAAAAAGCAGAGATTACAATCCTAGTCTCTGACTCCTTAAAACCAACAAAGATCAGGAAAGACAAAGAAGGGCATTACGTAATGGTAAAGGGAAACAATTCAACAAGAAGAGCTAACTATTCTAAATATATTGCACTGAATACAGGAGCACACATATTCATAAAACAAGTTTTTAGAGACATACAAAGAGACTTAGACTCCCCCAGAATAATAGTGGGAGACTTTAACACCCAACTGCCAATATTAGTCAGATCAATGAGACAGAAAATTAGCAAGAATATTTAGGACTTGAACTCAGCTTTGGATCGAGTGGACCTAACAGACATCTACAGAACTCTCCACCACAAATCAACAGAATATACATTCTTCTCAGCACCACATGACACTTATTCTAAAATCAACCACATAACTGGAAGTAAAACACTCCTCAGCAAATGCAAAAGAACCGAAATCATAACAAATAGTCTCTCAGACCACAGTGCAATCAAATTAGAACTCAGGATTAAGAAACTCACTCAAAACTACACAACTACATGGAAATTAAAAAACATGCTCCTAAATGACTCCTGAGTAAATAATGAAATAAAGGCAGAAATCAAGAAGCTCTTTGAAACCAATAAGAACCAAAAGACATTGTGCCAGAACCTCTGGGACACAGCTCAAGCAGTGTTAAGAGGGAAATTTATTGCACTAAATGCTCACATCAGAAAGCTAGAAAGATTTCAAATCAACATCCTAACATCTCCAAGAGCTAGAGAGGCAAGAGTAAACGAATCCAAAAGCTAGCCGAAGACAAGCATAACTAAGATTACAGCAGAACTGAAGGAGATAGATACATGAAAAAAACCCTCTATCATAAAAAAAATCATGAATCCAGGAGCTGCTTTTTGAAAAATTTAACAAAATAGATAGACTGCTAGCGAGACTAATAAAGAAGAAAAGAGAGGAGAATCAAATAGACACAATAAAAAATGATACAGGGGATATCACCACTGACCCCACAGAAATACAAACTGCCATCAGAGAATACTACAAACACCTCTATACAAATAAACTAGAAAATCTAGACGATACACAGAAATTTCTGGACACATACACCCTCCCAAGACTAAACCAGGAAGAAGCTGAATCCCTGAATAGACCAATAACATGTTCTGGAATTAAGGCACCAATAATAGCCTACCAATCAAAAAAAGCCCAGGACCAGACAGATTCACAGCTGAATTCTTCTAGAGGTACAAAGAGGAGCTGGTACCATTCCTTCTGAAACTATTCCAAACAGTTGAAAAGGAGGGACTCCTCCCCCAACTCATTTTATGAAGCCAGCATCATCCTAACACCAAAACCTGAAGTAGATACAAGAAAAAAAGAAAACTTCAGGCCAATATTCCTGATGAATATCAATGTAAAAATCCTTAGTAAAATACTGGCAAACTGAAGCCGGCAGCACATCAAAGAACTTACACATCATGATCAAGTTGACTTCATCCCTGTGATGCAAAGCTGGTTCAACATACACAAATCAATAAAAGTAATCCATCATATAAACAGAAACAAAGACAAAAACCATATGATTATCTCAATAGATGCAGAAAAGACCTTTTATAAAATTCAACATCCCTTCATGTTAAAAACTCTCAATAAACTAGGTATTAATAGAAAATATCTCAAAATGATAAGAGCCATTTATGATAAACCCACAGCCACTATTATATTAAATGGGCAAAAGCTCGAAGCATTCCCTTTGAAAACTGTTACAAGACAATTTACCCTCTCTTACCACTCCTATTCAACATAGTATTTGAAGTTCTAGCCAGAGCAATCAGGCAAGAGAAAGAGGGTATGCAAATAGGAAGATAGGAAGTCAAGTTGTCTCTGTTTGCAGATGGCATGATTTTATATTTAGAAAACCTCATAATCTCAGCTCTAAAACTCCTTAAACTAAAAAGTAACTTCAGCAAAGTCACAGAATACAAAATCAATGTGCAAAAACACAAGCATTCCTTTACAGCAACAGCAGACAAGCAGAGAGCCAAATCATGAATGAAATCCCATTCACAATTGCTACAAAAAGAATAAAATACCTAGGTATACAGATAACAAGGAATGTGAAGGACTTCTTCAAGGAGAACTACAAACTACTGCTCAAGGAAATAAGAGCGGACACAAACAAATGGAAAAACATTCCATCCTCATGGATAGGACAAATCAGTATCATGAAAATGGCCATACTGCCCAAAGTAATTTATAGATTTAATGCTATTCCCCCTCAAACTACCATTTACATTCTTCACAGATCAGAAAAAACAATTTAAATTTCATATGAAATCAAAGAAGAACCTGTATAGCCAAGACAATCCTAAGCAAAAAGAACAAAGCTGGAGGCATCATGCTACCTGACATCAAACTATACTACAAGCCTACAGTAATGAAAACAGCATGATACTGGTATCAAAACAGAAATATAGACCAATGGAACAGAATATAAAGCTCAGAAAACCATACATCTACAACCATCTGATCTTCAACAAATCTGACAAAAACAAGCAACAGGGAAAGGATCTCCTATTCAATAAATAGCACTGGGAAAACTGGCTAGCCATATGCAGAAAACTGAAACTGGACACCTTCCTTACGTCTTATACAAAAATTAACTCAAGCTGGATTAAAGACTTAAATGTAAAACCAAAACCATAAAAACCCTAGAAGAAAATCTAGGCAATACCATCTAAGACATAGGCATAGGCAAAGACTTCATGACAAAAATGCCAAAAGTAATTGCAACAAAAGCCAAAATCGACAAATGGGATCTAATTAAACTAAAGAGCTTCTGCACAGCAAAAGAAACTATCATCAGTCTGAACAGGCAACCTATAGAATAGGAGAAAATTTTTTCAATCTACCCGTCTTACAAAGGTCTAATATCCAGAAGTTACAAGGAACATAAAGAAATTTACAATTAAATAAAAACCCATAAAAAAAATGGGCAAAGTATATGAACAGACACTTCTCAAAAGAAGACATTTACCTGGTCAACAAACACATTAAAAAAAAAGCTCAACATCACTGATTATTAAAGAAATGCAAATCAAAATCACAATGAGATACCATCTCATGCCAGTCAGAATGGTGATTATTAAAAAGTCAAAAAACAACAGATGCTGGTGAGACTGTGGAGAAATAGGAACCCTTACACTGATGGTGGGAATTTAAATTAGTTTAACCATTTTGGAAGACAGTATGGCTATTCTTCAAGGATCTAGAAATACCATTTGGCCCAGGAATCCCATTACTGGGTATATACCCAAAGGATTATAAATCATTCTACTATAAAGACACATGCACACATATGTTTACTGCAGCATTATTTACAATAGCAAAGTCATGGAACCAACCTACATGCCCATCAATGATAGGCTGGATAAAGAAAATGTGGTATATATACACCAGGAAATACTACATAGCCATAAAAAGGAATGAAATCATGACCTTTGCAGGGACGTGGATGAATCTGGAAGCCATCATCCTCAGCAAACTAACACAGGAATAGAGAAGCAAACACTTCACAGTTTCACTCATAAGTGGGAATTGAACAATGAGAACAAATGGACACAGGAAGCAGAACAACACACAGCAGGGCCTGTTGAGGGGTGGGAGGCAAGGGTCAATAGGAGGATGGGTCAATAGGTACAGCGAACCACCTTGGCACATGTGTATTTATGTAACAAACCTATGCATTCTGCACCTGTATCCCAGAACTTAAAGTGAAAAAGAAAAGCTGGAAGCTAGCAGAGGTTGGTTCAAGAGGTTTAAGGAAAGAAGCTGCCTTCATAACATAAAAGTGCAAGATGAAGCAGCAAGTGCCGATGTAGAAGCTGTAGAAAGTTATCCAGAAGATCTAGCTAAGATCATTGATGAAGGTGGCTACACTAAACAACAGATTTTCCATGCAGATGAAACAGCCTTCTATTGGAAGAAGGTATCATCTAGGACTTTCATAGATAGAGAGGAAAAGTCAATGTCTGGCTTCAAAGCTTCAAAGGACAGACTGACTCTCTTGTTAGAGACCAGTGCAGCTGGCAACTTTAAGCTGAAGCCATTGCTCATTTATCATTCCAAAAAACCCTAGGGTCTTTAAGAATTATGCTAAATACACTCTGTTTGTGCTATGTAAATGGAAAAATAATGCCTGGATGGCAGACAGCACACCTATGTACAGAAAGGTTTACTAAATATTTTAAATCCACTGTTGAAAACTAGTGCTCAGAAAAGATTTATTTCAAAATATTACTGCTCATTGACAATGCATCTAGTTATTGAAGAGCTCCAATGGAGATCTACAAGGGAATTAATGTTATTTTCATGTCTACTAACATAGCATCCATTCTGCAGCCTGCGGACCATGGAGTTAACACTTTTTTTTTGAGATGGAGTCTGTCTCTGTTGCCCAGGCTGAGTGCAGTGGCACAATCTCAGCTCACTGCAACCTCTGCCTCCTGGGTTCAAGTGATTCTCCTGCCTCAGTCTCCCAAGTAGCTGGGACTGCAGGTGTGTGGCACCAGGCCTGGCTATTTTTTGTATTTTTAGTAAAGATGGAGTTTCACCATGTTGGCCAGACTGGTCTTGAACTTCTGACCTCAAGTGATCAGCCTCTCAGAGTGCTGGGATTACAGGTGTGAGCCACCGTCTCTCGCCTTCAAGTCTTATTATGTAAGAAATACACTTCTTAAGGCTATAACTTCTGTAGGTAATAATTCCTCTGATGCAGCTTGACAAAATATTTCAAAAGCCTTCTGGAAAGGAGTCTCTATTCTAGATGCCATTAAGAACATTTTTGATTCATGGGGGAAGGTAAAAGTATCATTAACAGGAGTTTTGAAGAAGCTGATTGGGTTCCTCATAGATGACTTGGAGGGATTCAAGCCTTCAGTGGAGAAAGTAACTGTAGATGTGGTGGGAAGAACACGAGAACTAGAATTAGACGTGGAACCTAAAGGTGTGACTGAATTGCTGCAAATTCATGATAAAGCTTGAGTGGATGAGGAGTTGTTTCTTATGGATGAGCAAAGAAAGTGGTTTCTTTAGATGGAATTTAATCCTCGTGAAGATGCTGTGAACATTGTTGAAATGACAACAAATGATTTTGAATATCGCGTAAACTTGGTTGATAAAGCAGTGGTAGGGTTTGAGAGAACTGATTCAAATTATGACACAAGTTCTGCTATGGGCAAAATGCCATTAAGCAAAATATACTACAGATAAATATTCTGTGAAAGAGTCAATCAATGCAGTAAACTTCATTGTTATCTTGTTTTTTAAAATTGCCCATTTATCTATTTTTGTTTTTATTGCATTTGCTTTTGGAGTCTTCATCATAAATTATTTGCCTAGCAAATGTCCAGAAGAGTTTTTCCTAGGTTTTCTTCTAGGGTTTTTATAGTCTCAGGTCTTACATTTAAGTCTTAATTTATCTTGGGTTAATTTTTTATATATGGTGAGAGATAGGGGTCCAGTTTCATTCTTCTGCATATGTCTAGCCAGTTTTCCCAGCACCATTTATTGAATAGATTGCCCCATCTCCATTGCTTATTTTTGTCAACTTTGTCAAATATCAGTTGGTTGTAGGTGCATGGCTTTATATTTGAGTTCTGTCCCATTGATCTATGTTCCTATTTTTGTATCAGAACCATGCTGTTTTAGTTACTGCAGCCTTGTAGTATAATTTGAAGTCAGGCAATGTGATCCCTTTGGCTTTTTTCTTTTTTCTTAGGATTGTTTTGGCTATTCAGGGTCTTTTTTGGTTCCATATGAACTTTAAAATTGTTTTTTCTTATTCTGTAAAAAATGACATTAGTAATTTGATAAGTATTGTGTTAATTTGTGGATCACTTTTAGCAGTATGGGACTTAATTAAAATAAAAGGATTCTGTACAGCAAAAGAAAAAAAATCAGCAGAGTAAACAGACAACCAACAGAATGGAAGAAAATATTTGCAAATTATGCTTCTGACAAAGGACTAATATCCAGAATCTACAAGGAATTCAAACAACTCAGCAAGTAAAAAGAAAAGCATTAAAAACTGGGCAAAAAACAGGAATGGATATTTCTCAAAAGAGGAAATACAAGCAGCCAAAAAACATGAACAACTGCTAAACATCAATAATTGTCAGAGAAACACAAGTTAAAACCACAATGAGATATCATCTTATGCTAGTCAGAATGGCTATTACTAAAAAGTAAAACAACTACAGAGGTTGATATAGATATGGAGAAAAGGAATGCTTATACATTGTTGGTGGGAATGTAAATTATTTCAACCTCTATGAAAAACAGTATGGAGATTTCTCAAATAACTAAAATAGAACTACCATTCAACCCAGCAATCCCACTACTGAGCATCTACTCAAAAAAAAAATCGTTATATAAAAAGACACCTGTACTCATATGTTCATTGCAGCATTATTCACAACCACAAAGTCATGAAACCAACCTAAGTAAGTGTCCATCAGTGACTGACTGGATAAAGAAAATGTGGCATGTGTGTGTGTGTGTGTGTGTGTGTGTATGAAATATAAACATATATTTCATATATATATTATACATGTCTGATTAAGAATGCATATATATTATCAAGTCTGATTAAGAATGCAGACTCTGGAGCTAGACTGCTTGGGGTCAAATTGTGGTCCTACAACTTTCAAGTGGCATGAGACCCTTTTCTTTTCTGCAATGCTTTCTTATCCACTGGCTGGCATACATGAGACCCCATGTACTCTCTGGCATAACTTCCTTGTTTCTCAAGTTTTAAACCTGTAAAAGGGATATAATAATAGTGCACACCACATAGGGTTGCTCTGAGGATGAAATGAAACAATGTA
Organism: Ateles fusciceps; assembly: GCA_036589455.1. Lineage (NCBI taxonomy): Eukaryota > Metazoa > Chordata > Mammalia > Primates > Atelidae > Ateles > Ateles fusciceps. Next base: position 5,249,694 of record JAZHEH010001386.1, read on the forward strand.
GACAGAACACTTAAAGCACAGCCAACACACAGCAAGCCCTAGGTAAGTGGAAGCTGTCATTATTAGGTGAGAGATGGGAATGCATGCAGTGAATAAAGCTGAAACCACACTTGCCCTCTTGGAGTATAATTTTGCAGAAAAGCTAGACCTTAAACCAATAATACACTAAAGATTGAGAAGGGTTATCATTTAGAAAGTCCTCCTGATGTCTTGCTTAAATACTACCCTTTAAAAGCCTCTTATCCTCTCCTTAGTGGACAAAAACTTTATTCTTTTTCACAGGCCACTGGCACATCATTTCTCCTGATCTGTCCATCCTACACATCCTTTCCTTCCTGAACCACAGCCCCACCACTTCCACTTGAAATCACACTCAGATCAGAGTCCAGCTTCCAGCAACTCTCCAGTTTTGTGAAGCAGTGCTTCTTCTAATAAGCCCTTGCAGACTGAAAAAGTCAGTAAAGCTTCTTAAATCACATTTATCAAACCCACTTCTATATGGTAGGAAAGTCTTGTTCCCAAGACACTGTTATTTCCCACTTGTGCAGGTCAGGGTGGGCAAAGGCATGCTGAGCTGCTGTGCAGTTGCCACTGGGCACTCTTGGCCTTTGGACAAATCATTATTGAATGAATAAAAGAGATTAGCACTGAAGCAATTTATAAGTGAGTTACTAGGAGGTCAGGAAAGCACAGATTAATCTCCAAATGGGTAAGATACAAAGGAGGAGGAAATAAAAGAAAATTTGAAAAAATTGTCCTCACAGCAGGTAGAAACTGAAAAAGAAGTATTCTACAAATCTGATTTGATAGAGGTTGACATTTAGAAACTCTTAAGCCCTGTCTAGCCTCCATCACTAAAGTACATGCACTTAGGAGATCATTATAGGGCAGTGGAAACCAAAAAACATATTCCTTTTTTATTCCCCTGATTACTTTTGCTAGTGTTCACCTTCCCCAAAACCCCAAACCCACTCTGCCAGACATCAGCTTCAAATCCTGCCCAAGAAGTGGGCTTAGCTCTCTGCTGACTTTGTTAGGGGAGGGAAGGAAGACCTCAGGCCCAAGGCATCAGCCAGCATTGAACTCCAGGGATTGGAAATATTCTAGGTTGGCTTCCCCTCCTGAAAACCCTGGCTCACGATTTTCAGGTCCCCTGGTACAGGATAGAGGTTTTCTACCTTTCCTTTCTTTATCCTTTATAGGGATGGAAATGAGAGGCTGCTGAACTTGATTTCCTCGTACCTGTCATGGATATAGTGAAGGCACCTGGGAAGCTGCAGGCTTGTCCTGTGGAGCATAAGACTGCTTGGCTCGCTAGGACTCAAAGCAAGCTTTAAAAAAGAGGACCAGTACCATTTTACAGCACCTAATTTAGGGAGAGAAAAAATAAAGAATCTAATGTGCATCAGGCTCTAGATAATTGGTGTTTATCTGGACCATATTATTGATGATTTTGGAAAATAGAAACGCATGAAAAACCATAAAAATATTCATATTTTCTTATCTCAGTAATATCAATGTGGAGACTTCATCCCCCCAGGAAGTAAAAACGCTTTGGGCACAGAAATATTTATAAGTGGCATTACAATTATGAAACAAACTATAAGCAATTTAAATATACCCACCAAGTGCTAAACAGATTACAGCATGTCCATATCAGGGATTAATTCATTCAGTCCAACCAAAATTGATAATCTATATGAAAGTTGTACTGGAATAAGGGAAAGTATTATGGACTAATACTGGGAAATAAATATGTATATCTGAACAATGGTTACAACTTTGTCAAAAATGTATATATGGACAGAGATTGGGAGACAGCACAGGGAAAAATCAGAGGCACTAAGGGGGTGAAATTAGGAGAAGAACTTTAAAAACACTGTAACGTTTCTGCAATGTATTAATAGTAACAGAAAAAAAAAAATAAAGAGTAACAAATCACAGGCATTAGATTATTCATGTTGCCCCATTTTGTTGGCTTTTCTTGGATTGCTTAAATTAGGTCTTCTCAACCTGTCTGCCAAGGCACACCACTGTGTCATGGAAGGGTCTAGATACCATGCTGGCCCCAAGCACTGAGCCCTGTCCACTTGCACAGTCACTTGAGCCCCTCTTGCTACTCATCACCTGCTTTGAACAGCTTTCTCTGTTTACCCCCGTGTGTCATGGTAGAAGAAAGTGTGGAGAGAACTGTCTCAGTGAAAGGATTCCTTGTAGAAGACAGACAGTTCCTTCCTCTCCCCAATTCCCATCCCCTGGTTCATATTTCATTGTATGCCCCAATGCAACTTGGGGAGCTGGAGCCCTGACCCTCCTGCTTAACGGCATTCAGTTGTGCATCCAAGCATCTGGCCATCCATGCCACTCCTGGCCAAGTCCCAGCACAGAGTGCCTCAGATTCTCTAACCCTCATTACGCACAGCTGCTCAAAGCCAGCTCTAAGGACAAGCAAAGTGCCCCCTCGCATGCTCCCACCTTCTTTCCCCTTTCCCCTTCTCTTGGCGATGAACCAGTATGCATTTACTGCAGATTCCCAAATATCTAAACATTCAGCATGACATGCTGAGAAACATCAAAGCTTCTGAAGAAAGAAATAAGCAGGGCAGGGAGGGGGTCCTGTGTCTTCAGACAACCAGGATACAGGCAACTTTATGACCAGACACACTTTTGCTCAGCACATAATTTAGCATTGGTATCAACAATTGCCCAAGGGTATACAGCACTTTCTTATGCTAAGACAACTTGCTGCTGGCCACAAAAGTGCTTTACAGTAAAATCATTCTTCCCTGTCTCCTTTCAACTTCAATCCATACAATGTTCACAGATAGCAAATTTCAGGGCTTAATTTAAAAAAATGGAAAGGAAAAAACTTTCCCATAGTTCAAAACAGGTGTCAATGCCGAAAGACCTCGTTATTTTCCCCAGGCTGAGAGGATGGGTAAAATACAATCCATGCTTTTCATGCCCAGTCTGTGTTCTTTGAACACATTTAGCATTGGCAATTGAGAGATTAAATCATGTTGGATCTGGTGCTGTTTACTACAGGCAACTCTAGCTGAGAACCACAGATACAAAAGTCACCCTCATCTTTTTGCAGCAAGAGGGATGTAAATGCCCCTCCAGATTAAGGAGCTTGGTGGTAAAGAAACAGAGATCCACATATCTGCAAAAGAAACTTAGAAAAGAAACCCTCTAGGGAGTTTTTTCACCTGGGAAAGCTCTTCTGGCCAGTGCTGTCTTTCTGCCATGCAGCCCACTTTAAAGACTGAAGAAGAAGAGGGGGGAAAAAAAAGAGAAAGAAAATATTTCCCACCTGCTGACTGTATTTTTTATGGTCTGCAGAGAAAATGCAAGTGCGTGTGGGCACACTCCTGTACCTTCCTTTGGAAAAGGAGGACAGATTGCAAATACACTTGTTAATTGCTCCCAGCCCCAACCCACACATGTGTGCCCACCTCACAGCTGAGCCCCCTCCTCAGCATTCCTTTCCCAGCTGCAAAGAAATCATAAAATGCTACTCACATGCGGCAGCCTCAGCCTCCCTTTACCTCTTCCCAGCCTGTGCACGGGCTCCAGTCGCTGCTGCTGCTGTGGCTGCTGCTTTTCCGTTTGCAAATGAAGCAAACCTTCATCGACAGAGATGGTTTTCCTCTGGGCTGCTTTGTCTGAGATTCCCCAGATGAACACCGACTCGTTTATGTCATTATCCGGGTTTGATAGCTCCCCTAACACAGGCAGGGCTTTGGGGGCTGTTAGCTTCCACCGGCTGGGCTTCTGGTGAGAGAAACAACAGACCTGAAACTGACAACTGATCGCATCAAAACACTCCAGGGGATGGCAACCCAAGACTATGAAGTAACACATGAGCTAACAATGATACCATACAAAGCCGTAGATCATCTGTCTACCATTGGCATTGTGAGCCTAACCAAGTTGAAGAGACATTATTTATGAACTTGCAGCATCCAGAATGGCTCCAGGTAAAGCCATATAGACGTAGTGTCATAGAAGGATTCTGCAACCTTCAGACATGTTCAACATTGTGGAAATCAATAAGCAGGTAATATCATTTGGTTAAAGTTAAAGGCTTTCAAATAGACCAGGTCTTATAGAAATTTAAGTAGACTTAGGTTTAAATGTGAGTTCTATCACTTCTTAGCTATGTGATTTGGGCAAAGTCCTTGTACTCTCTGAATCTCTTTCTTCATCTGCACATTAGCGATAATAATACTTAAACCATAGGAAGGTTGCAAGAAGTAAGTGAAATGGTTTATATAATTGCATTCAATGCATATCACATAGTAAGCACCCAATATGAAATATAAAGATTCACCACTCTGCAGCAGTTCACTTTGGGGACTCCTCATCTCTTAAAGAAAGACCTTGTAGTTACCTAATACCAGGATCATTCCAATGGTCCATTTCAACCTTAACTGCTTCCGCAGAGGAAACAGGTGATGACATTTATACATATTTGGGGCAGCCCTCAATTCCAGGTCTCAAGCATGTAACTTGGATGTCCAATGCTCAGTTATGGTAAACATAACCACAGATTGATCAAGATTGTTCGGTACAAAGAAGACACTGACTTCTGCTGCTTTCCTTTAAAAACAGACTTATGAGTACAAAATAGGAATCTACTTTCATGGAAGCTCTTTGTTTAGAAAGGCTGGGGGGTTTCTCATGACCAACTGGTTTTGACAAGGGAAACCTCAGTAGAGAAATCTGTATTCACTTTGAAACTTAAAAGAGAGTGTGTTCAAGTGATGAAAAAAAAATCCAGAGTGTTAATGCTTGAGTAGATCTCTAGGGTATTCTCATTCTAACTTCTCTTTTCCCAATTGAGAACATCGATGTTCAGGGTCTGGTCTTTACTGACTTCTCTCCTGCCTCCCACTATCCCAAAAGCAGCAAAAGAATGATTGTTCTGTGGCGCAGACCTTAGAAAAATGCGTGTTGCCCTGTTTCGAGGGCTTTCTACCAGTGGATCGAACATAGAGTGGACTCAGGTTTGGCAAATAGCTTAGCCCAGTCTACCGTGCCCTATCTAATCCCACAAAGCATGTTAGATGGAAAGTATGCTTTTGTGTCCCAGACACTACTCTCTCAATGAATCAGGGTGAATGAACAAATGTTAGAAACCTCAACCAGATAAGTTGCTGGAAAAGCCTTCTCTCATGGGGATGACATGGAGGGATATATCATCGCTCATGGCTTTAAAAATGAATTTGTAAATGTATTTAAGATACAAAGGGAAGACTGAAGAGGTAATCAGTCAACCAAACTACACACTGGTTGTTTCTAAGAGCTTAGAAAGCCTTTAAAAGAGCCCACAAACATGGAAATGCTGTTTTGTGAGGAATGTATATCAAGTACTTGGACCAGTGTCTGCTACATTGTAAGTGCTCAATAAATGCTGGTAATTAATAATAATAACCAATAAGGAGGAAGATGAAAGAATTTTATAATTTGAGCTCATAAGTTGTACCAGGCATCACACCAGCATTTTGCATATATTGTCTTATTCAATGCTCACAACCACCATGGGAGAGAGATATTGTAATTCCCATTTTATGGATGAGGAAGTTGAGGCATAGGAACTAAAGCAATTAGAAGAGAATGGTCACTAGTTCCATAAGTACACTTGCACAACTACCAGCATCTGTGCCTGCAGACTCTGCCTCCTCCACTTACTGTCAATGAACTGTTGCTTTCCTTTATCTAAGGCCACCTTCTGGCTACTCAAGGACATCACTGCAGCAATATTCTTACATCTTTATTTCCTGATCAATATTTCCTTCCCTACTGGATCATTTTCCACAGCTTTATGCTATTTTTTCTTCTCTCCTAAAACAAAAACTTCAGCTGATCCCATGTCACCTCCAGCTTCTGCCCATTTAGATATTCTTCTATATTTCAAAAATTCTCTCAAGAACAGTCAAGATCATTGTCTAAATTCCCTTTCTCTCTTGAGCTTACTCTAATCTGGCTTTTACTGCCACCCTTCAAGCGAACTGCCTTTGTGAGTCATTGATGACCTCCAGAATTCTGTTGTCAATCCTCATCTTTTTTGACCTACCAGCATCGTTTGACACAGGTGATCCCCCCCCTCTCCTCCTTGAAATGTTTTCTTCAGTTGGCTCTCAGGACCCCACATTGCTGTTTTTCCTTCTCCCTCACCAGCTGTCCTTTCTCAGTCTCGTCTGTTGGTAGCATCTCTCTTCTAGTTACAGAACAGTGTCAGAAAGCAGTCAAAAGCCCAGACTCTAAGGCAGAAAGCCTCGGTTGAAGTCCTGGCTGCGCAAGTAAGTAGGTGGATGATCTTAGGAAAGTTTTTAAATCTCTTTCTCCTAGTTGTCTCATCTATCGAATAAGAAGAATAAATAGTTCTTCCCTTATGGGCTGCCGTGAAGCTAGTAAATGAATTAACATATGGAAGTACTTAGAACAGAGCCTGGTACCTGGTAAGCACTGCATAAATGGAGGCTATTTTTATTACCCACCTCTTAACATTGAGCACCTGAGGCCTTAATCCTTGCATGACTGTTCTTCTCTGAGTAATCTCATCTCTCATAGCTTAAAAAACCTTTACAGGAATATTTAAATCTACAGTCTAGCTCTCTCTTCAACCAGGTGGTCCCAATGGCCTAATTAGTATCTCCTCTTAGATGTTTACTGGACATCTCAAAATTGAGATTATCAAAAACCAAATACCTGTTTTTCTCAACAAACTTGTTCCTCCCTCAGGTTTTCTCATCTCAGTTAATGACAAATCCATCCTTCCAATCACTCAGGTCAAAAACTTTGAAGTTGTTATTGACTCATCTTTCCCTCACAGCCAACATGCAGTCCGTTAACAAATTCTGGTGGCACTCTCTTTAAATATATCTAGAATTTGCCACCTCTCACTTTATCCATGTCTGCCTACCCGGTTCAAGCACCATAATTTCTTGCATGGACCATTTCAATAGTCTCTCACCAGTTCTGCATGCTTCCATCACTTCCCTCCTGCAGTCTATTCTCAACACAGTGAGGTCTTTTAAAACCGGGGGCCAGATCATTCCGCTCCTCTGCTCAAAACTCTCCAAGAGCTTCCCATTTCACTCAGGAAACAAATGCCAATGTCCTTATCATAGTTTCTAAGCCCCTAAAAGGTCCAGCTCTCTGCTTCCCCTCTTAAATCTCTTGAAACTCATTCCCTGTTATTCTCCCCATCACTTCCAGTGCCCTAGACACACAGACTTCTTGCTGGTTTTTAAACACACCATGCTCCCCCTCTGACTCCTTCCGCTCCAGGGCTTGTAAACTTGCTTGCTATGTGCCTGGAGCATTCTACTCCCATATACCTACCAGATTCATTTCTTTACCCTTCAACCTTCTTTCCAATGTCACTTTCTCACTGACACCTTCCCTAATCATCCTATTTAAAATTGCTTTCTTTTGCCTGGCACAGTGGCTTACGCCTGTAATACCAGCACTTTGGGAAGCCAATGCGGGAGGATCACCTAAGGTCAGGAGTTCAAGACCCGCCTGGCTAACATGGTGAAACCCCTTCTGTATTAAAAGCAGAGAAATTAGCTGGATGTGGTGGTGCACACCTGTAATCTCAGCTACTTGGGAGGCTGAGGCAGAAGAACTGCTTGAAGCAGGAAGGCGAAAGTTGCAGTGAGCCAAGATCACGCCATTGCCCTCTAGCCTGGGTAACAAGAGCGAAACTCCATCTCAAAATAAATAAATAAAATAAAATTGTTTTTTTTTCTCAGCACTCTTTCTTCCCCAACTGTATTTCTCTCTATAATACTAGTCACTGAATAACATACATTTTCTATTTGTGTGTGTGTTGTTTTTCTCCAAACATCTCCCTTTATAAATATGTACGCTTGATGAGAATAGTTCTCTCTCTTTTTTAACTACTGTCTATCCAGTGTCTAGAAAAGAGCTTGCACCAAATAGATGCTCATTAAATATTTCTTGAATGATGGATGGGATTAAGAGGATTAAACCTCTTGCTGGAGGCCAGAGTTAATACATGACGGAGCTGGACTTAAACAGATCTTTCCACATTCACAGCCCTTGTCCTTTCCCCCTGCACCAGTACTGTCTCTACTGAGGTGTTGTGAAGATCATGTTAGCCTTACTAGTGCCCACCTAAGTAATGTTTGAAATTCTTAGTGACTGGTGGGTCTTATGCTACATTTCACTGGCTTCGGGCTTCCTGGCTGTTTGGCACTGCTTGCTAACATTTCTATCAACAAGGTACTTCGTGAGCTGTGAGTGTGTTTTACCAAAAGGCAGAACAGCCACTTTATTCCTTTGAATAGATTTATTGGAAGTCAGCATTCCGGCTGAAATGAGAATTTTTCTTATGACAGATGTCCTTGGCTGTCCATTCAAAGACAACAAGTGGTCTACAAGGCTTTAAAAATGTCTTTTGTGCACAAAATTATTTCACAAAAAATAAACAATACCCTGGAATAACTGAATTTTTTGAAACATGTTTCAGGACCAGTGGTTGAGGACTATGAGGGATCAGAGACTCTGTGAGTTGTTTTCAACAATACGTGAGAAAATAAATTTGTTTTTATTTATTACTTTTCTAATCTCTTTAGTGTCCACTGGGAAGAACATGCTGTCTTTACAGGGCAGTATAGGAAGGACCCTCCACTGGGAGAGAACGCTGCTGATGTCCAAAGACCTCTGGCTTAGCAATCAGAAATCCTAGGTCTCATTCCCAGTTCTATCCCTGACCATCTGGGAGACCTTGGGGAAAGCTCTTCAATCCACTTGGCCTCTGCTTCTTTATCTGTATAAGGCCAAGACTGAACTAGCTGTCTCTGTTATCCCTTCTAGGTTTAAATTTCTGTTAGATGATGAGTTCCATTCCCAGTTGTGAGGGTGAATGTGTGTCGTACTACAATCAAGTGACTGGTGACTGAGTTTAAGCTTGCAGACTACTCTGGTTATAAGCAGACCAAACCTACCTCATCAGTGTCAGGATGTATTAATTCATTCAACACCTATTAGATATTTGCCACTCTGTTACATGTTAAGTATATACATAGGAGTAAAATAGTTTGTATATTAAAGGCGTTCATAGCCCAATGTGCAATGCAGCAAAGCACATAAACAAATATAATCCTATGGGGATGAGGGGAAAACTAAAGAGGGCCATTTGATTAAGTCTAGGATTTAGGGATGGCTTTTTGGAGGATGTGACCCTTAGGCTGAATCTTGAAGAATGAGAAGGTGTTGTCCTGGAGGATAAAGGCAGGAAGGGGTAAAATGGGTGATCCAAACAAAGGAAAACATCACCTGTGAAGGTAAGAAAGCTGCCAGAATGGGATCGTGTTTAACCAACTGAGATTTTTGAGTAGAATTCTGACATTATATCTTATTTCTCTTGTTATTCTCTGTAAATTTAAAAATTCTTATCTTTGTTCATCCCAAGGATAAGAAAGGAGATTTGCATTTCAAATTATATTCAATAGGAAATATTGTATTAAGAAAGATGGTGGAGAAATGGACTCCAAGTGATATCTGAGAATTATTTTTATATTTCTCTGCTAATGTTGTCCTTGAGTCCTGTCATCTGTGTCTCCCACCCTGGCCCTCATTAATCTGCTGAATAAGTTATGTACGTGTACCACAACCTGCCAGAATGTGTCAGCATTCATCAAGTAAAGATGTAACACAGCCAAATACATCTTGCATGAGGAAATGTTTTATCATGAGGATTAGGGTGGGAGGGTTAGGGCACACACATCCTGGGCTTAAGTTCTGACTTGGAACTCATGGTTTTCATCTATAAAATGGGAGAAAATGACAGTATTTACTTCAGAGGTTTGTGAATTAAAAGAGACAATTCATATAAAGCCCTTAGCCCCATGCCTGGCACAGGGGAGGAGCTTGATGAATTTTAGCTGATTAATTCAAGCACTCGCATTTTCTTAGAAATGACCATCTGAAACTCAGAACTTATTTAGTGTTGTGTCACTTGACTCAAGGCACTCCCTACATTAAATGATAAAACTTGGAATTTAATGGTTAGGTTTTAGCAAGAATGCAGATATCATTGTTCAAGCAACTGTGAAATTGTAATCCTTTCAGACCCTAACTTGCGAACGTTCAGTTACTGGGCAACCAGCGGCCAAGACTGAGGTACATGTTTAGCCAGGGGATCCACGAACTAAGACCAGGGCTAGATCTGCCAAGGATGTTTCTTTTTTTCAAGGTCAATGACAGTTTACAAGCCCTTTCTTATCTGGGATTCTGGGGTATGGATTGTCTTCAACTTTGTATGTCCAGTGATTAGCACCATGTGTGGCAATCATAGGTGCTTTTCGAGGCTTTGCATTCATCTGCCACAGTTGGTCCCATTTAGGCCTCATATATAATTAACTGCACATGTCCACTGACATCTATGATTGCAGAGTTACATGGTAATTGTGCTTCTGTGGTGCCCCGTCACTGTTACAGAACTTGTGGGCCATGTAGCAAGATGGTGTGTAGGTGCATACCAGGAACTTGGACCCTGATCCCAGATAGGTATCACGGACATGAGGCTTGAAAGGCAGCTTTTGCAGCCATTAAGATAACCATGTTGAGACTTCAGGATCCATGTAGGGAGTCTAAGAGGCCTCAGGTCTTTCTCAGAGCTTTCCAAGATCTGGCAGGAGCTTGTATTGGGCAGGCAAAATCCCACAGCCACTGATATGAGCATGTTCTTCATAAGGAACAGGGGATACTTAACACCATACTTTCTGAATTCCCCCAGCCCAATGTCTCCTGATATTCTCCCAGAGAAAATATCCCTTTGGTTAACTATGACTTCTATAAGATGTGCAAGCATATGTCAAATTGCTCATTTTCATCAAGCTTAACCCAGTACTTTGCCAAACAATTTCAGATGCTTGATACATTTCTGTGGAATAAGTAAAAGCATGCATGAAAGAATGTTTTCATCCCTGTGATTAAATAGGGATCATTTTCTTCTGTCTCCCCCAAGAAAGAGAATGCTCTAAATAAACCAGAGGCCACTTGCTGATAGGTTTTGGGCAGGAGGGGCCATTGGCTCTCATATTTCAGGGCTGCTGTGTGGTGCCTCCAGTTTCCCCAGGTTGTCACGTTTTTGGTAACAGCATCTGCTGTGCTTCTAACTAGCAGCCAATGACAAACACAGAGCCTCTGCCTCTCCCCCAGGACCTGCAGAGGACAGAGAGGCCACAGCTGGGAAAGACAGAACAAGCCCATATTTCATAACAACTACTCCGGATTATCAGGAAAGGTGGCAAGAAAAACTATTAGCAAGTTGGTGGAAAGAAGATTTATGACCTGGCCGCCCAAAGGTGTGACAGGTTTCTCCTCTGAAGAAAAATCACTTCTCCAGAGGTGAGAGAAGTGCGGGCTCCCTGTTCAGCAGATGGGAACCTGTCAAGTTAACCTCACTTTTTTGAATATTATTCGTCTCAATCTGAAAACATATATTCCACTTCTTAGGGCAAATAATTTCTTTTTTATCCAGGGAGCATTGCAAGATTCACAAAGTTTAACGTGCCCACCTCCACCAAAATCCTGTCTTGTTTCCTATATATTTATCAGTGCTTAATTTTTTAAAATTTTAATTGGTAAGTAAATACTGATTATACATATTTATGGGGTAGTGATATTGTGTGCATATATAGTGATCAGATCAGGGTAATTAGCATATCTATCATCTCAATTGCTTATCATTTCTTTGTGTTAGGAACATTCCACGACACACACATTCTTCTAGCTATTTGAAACTACGTAATATGTTGTTACTATCTATAGTCGTCCTATAGCAGTATAGAACTCTAGAGCTTATTCCTCCTATATAGCTGTAATCATGTATCCTTAAACAAATCTCTCCCTATTTCTCCCTTCCCCCCTACTCTTTAAGTATTTGAATTTAAACAGATTAGCTCGGGAACCAAGAAAATTTCAAATACAATGTACTTTCCAGATCCCTGTGTCTACACCAAAATAAAGTGTTGATACTGACAGGAAAGGGAAGCAAGGGAAAAAGGAAGGACCCTTCAAAGTAAATAATTAAAAAAAAAATTTGTAGAGACAAGTCTCACTATGCTGCCCAGACTAGTGTTGAACTCCTGGCCTCAAGTGATCCTCCTGCCTCTGGCTCCCAAACTGCTGGGATTACAGGCATATCACAGTGTTTTAAACCAGTGGACAATCCACTTTGAGAGAAGTTAAGAACATATTAAAGTTAACATATTACAGACATCTTTGAGGAACATTTTTTTTTTTGGAGAGAAACTCCACCTTTCTCCAGTGAGCAAACAGAGGTGGCTGCAGTGTGCTGAAGGTAGTGTATTGCACCTATTCTCATGAATTCTTATGCTGTGATATATTGTTGAAGCTTGAAGCTGAGAATTGGTAGGAACTGGCAGCTCTAGCAACTCCGACCTTGCCCACTAGCTACTAAACATTTTATACATCATTATTTTTACATACATTATTTTACTTTATTCTCATGGCAACCTCATGAATTAGGCATCATCTTTCATTGTGCAGATTGGAAAATTGAGGCTCAGTTTCCCAAAGTGAGGTCAGCACTAGGTCTCAAGCTCTGGATTCCTTTGCTGATGTTCTTTCCATGACACCTCCTTCTGGCATTGTGCAGGATGAGGAATGCTCATCCTCACTCCTACACACACACTTCTTGGAATTGACCATTTGGTACAGGTGTCCTCATGGGAACATATTATACATGACAGCAGACAGGCTGAAGCAAAAGAAGCCAACAAAGAAGGGGCAATGGAAAGTGCCTTGGGCTATCAGTCTAGTGTGGTTCAGCCTTGATGTGCTGCTTTGATTTGATAATAATAGCAATAATAATATTTCATTTGTGCCTCGAAACCATTTGCCAAGGGGATTTTCCCATCCTAGGATTTACCTACGGCTGAGGCTAAAATAATTTTTACTGAGGTTCTCAGTTGGCAAGAAGTTACCAATTAATATCAAATTCAGAGTTTCTTGGCTCCAAGTCTAGTACTTTTAAAATAACTTCTTAAAGCTTATATGAACAAAAATCAGGTTCATTAGATAGCCTGATAAGAAGGAGCTTGTAAATTTTCCAGATCCTGCATGGAATTAAATAATACGGTGAATCTGAACAACAAAAAGAACCATATTAGGAATGACCCTTTAATGATAAAAGTGTAATGCCTGGTACATAGGAGGTACTCAAGAAATGTCTGTTAAGTGAATGAATGTATGAATAAATGAATTGAACTATATTGGCACATTAACATACCTTGAAAGGCCGGACAACCCAATGGCAGGATTCACTGGTGCACAGCTGACCAATTCACTGAACACTAACCATCAAATAGCAAGTCTTCCGCAGTCATATGAAGCATCTTCTTACAACCCATTAGGGAGGTCAGGCAACTTCCCCAAGTACCAACAGTGGTGACTGATTTCAGGAGCACACAAATGGTAGAAGGCCAGAGGCAAGAGGTCTAAGCAACCATCAAAAGCCTCCCTTGCGGACCCTCACTGAAGAGCAGGAGGTTTAACAGACTGACACGTTGCTCCCATGGCCATCCAGTTCCTACAGCTGCAGTCACTTGACTTTGATGCAAACTCAGCTCCATCCCAGCCTCCTAGGTCAATCTGCTGCTGCTGAGGGCTCTTTAAGGAGATAGGATTTAGGAGTCACGTTCCTAAGAGTCAAGACAATCTTGCTTCCAGTCCAGAGCTAATCTTGTGTTTTTACTGAGGACTTACCTCATTCTTATGCTTAATCTTTTGCCACCTTTTATTTTATTCCCTTGAATCCAAGTCCCTATTTTGATAAACTGAGAAGTATTTTATGTTCTTCAAGCCAGGCCCTGCCTTGTTCTTATCAAGTCTGTAATAGTCATGACAGACCTGCTTCAGGCTGCTATTGGTGAAAATCCCAAATTCTGTCTACATGCAACAACTCTTCTCATTGTCAGCTCCTAACCTCCCTGGAGCTATCATGCTCTAACTTCTTTCTCCTATAGCCCTCCCCTTCCTACATCTATCCAATTAGTGGGTCTTGCTAAACACACTATTGCATTCAGCTGTTACTGCGCTAAAACAGACCTATCTTATATCTCATCAGATGATTATAATAGGCATTCAAAGTGTGATCTCCGCCCCACCCCCCCACACACCCACCATGATCTACACTGCAGGCAAAGGAATCTTTCCTGACCAATACCTATATGCATCCTCCCTATAACCCTGCTTAAAATATTTTTGTGGTTCTCTACTATGTGTGGTATGGTTAGCAGCATAATGGGCCCTCAAAGATGTCCTAATCCCCAGAACATAAGAATATATTAGGTTACATGGAAAAGGAGAATTAAGTGTGTAGATGGAATTGAGATTTCTAATCAGCTGACCTTAAGTAGATTAGCCAGGATGATCTATGTGAGCCCAATCTAATCACAGGAGTAGAAGAGAGAAGCAGAAGATGGGTCACAGAAATGTGACTTAACAGGCATTTAATCTGTGATTACTGGCTCTGAAGATGGAGAAAGGGAATCTCAGGCCAAGAAGTGTGGCAGCCTCTAGAAGCAGAGGATGTCAGTTTATAGCCAGCAAGAAAATAGGAACCTCTGTCCTAGAACTTCAAGAAAGTAGATGCTGCCAACAGCCCCAGTGAGCAGGAAATCAAATCTTTACCTAGAGCTTGATTTTAGCCCCATGAGACCTGTGGGGAACACATGACTGACAGATCAATAAGATAAGAAATCTGTGTGGTTGAAATCCTAAGCTTGTAGTAATTTGTTACAGCAGAGATAGGAAAAAAATACTAAGAGATAAAGATAAAACTCTTCCCATAGACTGCCCTGGAATATGACCCAGGGTAATGTCTTCAGCCCTAATCCTGGCTCTTCCTAGCTGCTACTTCTGCTCCAAGAACAGGAAGCTGACTGTGACATCCTCATGATTATCTGCCAGCAACACTCTCCTTTGTCTGTTCAGCCTGGGGATTTATCTCTGGCTCTAGAAAGCCTACTAAGTACCCTACATGTCTGTTCCTCAGTCTCCCAACACCCGGGCCTTGAGACCTTTCCTTTGTGCTCCCAGGACCCCCTAAGACTGTAAGTCTCTCTCTTGCCATGTGACATTTGTTTTATCTGTTTACCTGTCTGCTACATGTCCCTGCCCTATCCCAATCTGTAAACTCCTTGAAAACAAGAATCTTAGCCAACTCTCAGGTGCTTTAAGCATTTAGAAGAGTGCTTAGGATATAGTAAAGCCTGAATAAATGGTTTTTGAACCCAACTTTCTGGAATTCTCTGGCACTAACATTTAAAGTTAGCTCTAGAGTATGTGCTCGGATTGGGGCACTATTGTGGGTAATTGGGAGAAGGGGGATCATATAGAGAAGGCCTCATAGTCTACTTTAGGCTGAGATTATTTGATACTTACGGAAATAAGAACCCTCATTCCTAGTCCATGCTTTTGAAACCAGCTTATCAGATTATTACATTGATAGTCGGACCAAACCCTTACTAATGATTATGTAATAATTTATAGATATAGATAGATATATGGGTAGGTTTGGAGGGAGGGATATCCTTGGGTCTCAAGCACAACACC
The DNA here is from genome assembly GCA_036589455.1 of Ateles fusciceps. Classification (NCBI taxonomy): domain Eukaryota; kingdom Metazoa; phylum Chordata; class Mammalia; order Primates; family Atelidae; genus Ateles; species Ateles fusciceps. The sequence goes on from JAZHEH010001386.1 coordinate 5,265,315, forward strand.
ATTTAATAGCATCCCTCAGACCCTTTGGATAGCACCTTTCCTTGCCTCATTCACACTTTCTTCCTTTTTGTGAACTTGGGTTCTTCTGTTTACATCTCCAATGCTCCTATGGGGGTATATCTAACAACTAAGTTGGGATTCCTCTTACGCTGCTGTCCATACAAGAACTTCCCATTCAGATAGAAAGAATGGTTCTGAACACCTTGCTAGAGCCTCTCTACAGAGTCAGGAAAATCCAAGAAATAAAGGTATTTTCTTCAATTCACATACTGTCAACTAAGTTGCAAAGTTACATAACTTCGATCCAAGAATTCCAGTGATAGTTTTAGAACATCCTTTGCTGATTCCTGGGCCTGTCCTCTTGGCAGCATTCAGCCCATCTGGAAGTGTCTTGGTGTCTGGCTGTGGGGGACTGTGGGACAGCCGGGATGGGCCAGTGTCCATAGACAGGCAGACATAGGAAAAACCAACCTGAACAGGCATAGCTCTAAATTTTCTCAGACAGATGCATGCATTTACAGATCACAAGTGGTCGACTTACGCATGCATTGAGTGGTTCTGTGGGGGAATGTATCTTGGCCTTCTTTGTAGGGATCTACTTTGTCAGCTCTCAAGATATTCATGGTACCCAGGCACAGTGGCTCACGCTTGTAATCTCAGCAGTTTGGGAGGCCGAGGTGGGTAGATCACCTGAGGTCAGGAGTTCGAGACCAGTCTGACCAACATGGTGAAACCCCGTCTCTACTAAAAATGCAAAAATTAGGTGGGCGTGGTGGTGTGCACCTGTAATCCCAGTTGCTTGGGAGACTGAGGCAGGAGAATCACTTGTACCCAAGAGGCAGGGGTTGCGATGAGCCCAGATCATGCCAATGCACTCCAGCCGGGGCAACAGAGTGAGACTCTGTCTAACAAAAAAAAGGAGGGGGGAGATGACAGAGAAACGAGCAGCTCCTGCATACATCCAGAAGGCTTAAAGTCTTGGTTCTGAAGGAAGGGCTTTCTTCTGTTCCTTTCACTGTACTCGAGAACTCACCCCTCCCACCTCTTCAAGGTATTTGCTTTAGCAATTTCTACTCCATCTCTAGCATTGCAATTTTTTTCCTCCCAACCAGATCATTTTCATCAACATACAGTAACGTTTTCCTAGAGGAACTCTTTTTTGACACCATGTTTCTCTGTAGCTACTGTCCCATTTTTCTCTCCCCTTTCCAACGAACTACTTTTGAGTTGTCTGTATTTGGTGCTTCCCAATCCTCTCCTCTCACTCTCTTGCAAGCCCTTTCCAATCCTGCTTTGGTATCCACGCTTCTACTGAAACAATTATTGTCGGGGGTCAAACATGACAGCCAGTGGCCCTTTCTTAGCCTCCATCTGACCTATTAATAGCATTTTACATTGTTGAATTATTTTTTCTTGAACCATTTTTTTTTTTTTTACTTATGGGACTTTCCTCTTACCTTACAAGCCATTGCCTGTCCCCAGTTTCCTATGTTAATTTCTTATTTCTGTCCAACTTCTTACACAGAAGTGGTCCAGTTCTCTCTTCTCTGTCCACATCCACTCCCTTAGCACATACATTCAATCTTAGGCTGCCGAATATGATCTGAACACTGTGGAATGTACTCGACTTTAGTGTGGATTTCTCCTCTGAACTCCAAACTAATTTCTTGAATTGCCTACTCACTATCTCCATGTGGATGTTAACACACATCTCCAACTTAACATGGCTTAAACCAAGTCTGCCTTCAAGCCTATTCCCTCCTAAGATGTCACCATCTTGAAATTGTCAGGTTCTGAATCTTGTACTCTATTTCACACAACCAACCCATCTAACTCATCATTCAAAGCTGACTCTTCCTTCAAAACATATCTAGTACTTTGCCACAATCCCACCATCCTTACCTCCTGCACATCTGCCCTGGTCCAAGCAAGTCTACCCTTGCCGGGCTGTGAACGAGCCTTATAATGGGGCTGTTGGCTTCTACGTTTGTCTCTACGCAGCAAGAAGGAGATCATTACAAAGGTGATTTTTGATTCTAAACACAAAACCAGAATGATCTTTTCAAAATTAAATTTCAGTTCCTGAATCACTTGAAATAAAAGCCATAGTTCTGACCACAACTTTGAGGCCATATGAGATCTGGTCTCTCTGACCCCATCATCCACCACACCTCTCCTTCCTCATTTTACTCAGCCACACTGACCTCCTTTCTCTTCTTGAAAAATGAGAAGCAGGCTCCACCTCAGGGTCTGGGCACTTGCCCACTCGTTGGCTTGGAGCACCCTATTCTGCTTATATTTATGACTCTTTCTCCTGCTCTCTTCAGATTTATTCTTCAAAGTTCCCCACTCAGGGGAACCTTCCTTGGTTACCCTATATAAAATAGTCTTCCCTTTCCCATAGCAAAAGACCTAAATTTCTGCTTTTCTTCCCTGTAGCAAGAACAAAATATGATGGAGGGGGAAAAAGAGAGAGAGAAAGGAAGAGAGATATGTCAATATCACAAAATAATATCTAATCACAAGAGAAACAAGAAAATAAGGAGGGGAGAGGAGCCGATTTCATAGTAGATTTTGGACACATTGAGTGTGGGGGGTACAGGGAGGACTCCAAAGTGGAAATGCCCAGTGGTCAGTTATTCTACCAGGCATCTCCTGCAGAGACAATGCTTCGAATTGCTGGAGCATGAAGGAAAACTAAACAAGTAGCCTGTTTTGTCAAGACTGGACTTGAAGGACATGGGAGAGGAGAATTATGATCACAGCACTAAGGATGATGTGAATCTGGAATGCAGCCCATTATGATTGACATGGTATCATCACAACCCTTGCGTGTGTGCATAGCACTTTAGAGTTTGCAACTTGCTTGCATACATATGGCTTCCTGTGACCCTTCCCACCCTGTGATTTCCCTGGGGGAGGCATTACATATCCACATCACACAGGAAAAATGCTTGTCATATAAGCCCACCAGAAGGAAAAGAGGCAGCTGGCAGCTTGCAGGAGCACCATCCTCAGCAAACAACAATAACAAAAACCATCATACTTTTTAAATTAAAAAAAAAAAACCATAAAAACAAAACAGAGAGCTTCCTGGGCCTTACCCCACTTATTCGGCTAGTACTCTCTTGATGTATTCAGGAATCTGTATTATTCCCAGGTACTCCAAAGAATTCTTAGGTACACTAATAATTGTCAAACTACCAGTTGATGTAAAGTAAACCCTCAAGTACATTTATAAAACTCAGACCACAAAGGCTGTGAGTTATGAAACTCAGGCTACATTCAGCAGGGAGATTATCTCAACCACATAGCAGTTTTCCCATCACAAGAATCAGATCAACTCTAAGGAAAACTCCAGACCCTGCAGGATCCAGCAGGTCTTCCCTGGGCTCCTATTCCTTGGGAGCAATGAGCACAGGGTGATACAGGAAGGCCCTGTGGAGCCCTGATGTCTTAGGTATTATCTTCATCTGCTAGGTTATTCCACAAGCCAAGCATCCATTTCTGTGAAGCCCTGGCCACCTGCTGGTCTTAGGAGCAGGTGGTAGCTATGAGTGTTGAGTGACAGAGGAAACCCTCTTGGTCTGTTCTAAAGGCTACTTCTCTGTGGCTACACTGGAATAGAGATAACCAAACTTTTTCTGTAACAGGTAAGATAGTAAGTATTTTCAGATTTGTGGGCCATCTGGTCTCTGTCACAACTACTCAGCTCTGCCACTGTAGCTCAAGAGCAATCATACACAATATGTAAATAAATGGGCATGGGTATATTTCAACAACACTTGACATGGGCTGGACTGGACTGCCAGCCCTACATTGCCAGTCTCTGCACTGGAATCAAGACAGATGTCCCATCTTCTTGATTTTCTACACTGATAAAGGTGATATGAATAATTCAAAGCAAATGAAAATGTCTTTTAAAAAGCATAAACCCCAGCATTCCCCACACTCACTGCATAGCTTTGGAAAGCATTACACTATTCTTGTGGCCGCTGATTTAGTTTTCTAATTACGTTTTGCTCAGGATATTAATATGGGCTTACATTCTCTAAGCAGATCCCATTTGGGACTCAGGAGGAGGCCACAAGTGAATGTGCAGAACAAAGTGAAAAAAAAAACAAAACCGGGCTTGTATTAAAATTAGCCACAAGTAATTGAGAAAAGACTGCCTGTAACCTGCCAGTGGGAATGAGAGATGCCCTGTGAGTGGCTGTGTGTTTATTAAATTCGAAAATGGCATCTCTCGCCTTCATTTACTTGGTTCCCAAAGGCCCATGTTCAAGCAGGTGAAAGTCACAAGGGCAGGGGAGGTCTCTCCTGAGCCAAGGAGGATATTCTCCTAAAGTGCACATTCTAGATCAGAGGAGCAGGCAGTGGCAGAAAGCGTTAGTGTTTGTTGAATGCCTATCACCAATTAGGCATGTTGTAAGTGGCTTTATGAGTAATAGTAACAGCGAATATTTATTGAGCACTTGCTCCTTACTAATTATTTTGCATAAGTTATTTCATTTACACCTCTCAATGACACTATGGATTAAGTATTATTATTATACCCTTTCTACAAAAACTTAGATTAAATGGCTTTCTCAAAGTCACAGAACTATTTAAAATAGACAGTGTTACTCCACGGTGCTCACTTTTAACCATTATGTTAATTTGCCCCCAAACTATCTATTTCTCTCTCTCCCTCTCTCTCTCTCTCTCTCTCACTCTACACACACACACACACACACACACACACACACACACACTTCCTATAAGGGAAGTGTTATTAGCTCCACTTTGCAGATGAGAACACTGAGAATATAGGTGATATCTCTGGCTGAATATAACATCAGGGGGCAGCTCCCAGATCTAGGTCTGTTTCACTGAAAGTCCATATTCCATTCACTGCCAGTTGCTACCTGGTGACCTAGGCTAGACCATTGACCCACCTAAACCTCCTGCTCTCTGCTGTTAAATTGAGATAAATCTGTCCTGCCTGCCTTCCAGGACTGGTAAAGGGCTTCGATAATCATCCTACACTTTCAAAATGATGTACTTTAAAAATGAGAAAGCACGAAGCAATAGCAGCTTATTGATTAGAGATATGAGCTTTGGCGTCTAATAAGTCTATATTCAGTTTCTGAATCTGTTACTTACCAGCTGGGTAATCTTGGGTGAGTTCCCAAGTCTCTCTAGTCTTACATGCTTTTATGTGCTTTTTACTTTTCCCAGAAACTTGTTGTAAATATAAATTGAGATCCTGTTAGATCTTGCCACCTAGATACCCCAAACTATGTAATTCCTTACTAATTTTATATTAATTAGAGAAATGGAAGAATTCAGAGGTTTTAAAACATGAGATTAGGAACTCTGAGAGTACAACTGCAATAGAATAATTAATAGCTTAGAGAAACAGACATTTGTCAGAGGTCATGTCCTTGCCTCCTGCTAGATGACTCCTTTCTTCTTGTTAAGATGCACCCACAGCTGTGGTTATATGAATACTTCTACAGACACCATGAAAATAACTCCCCTGGATTATATTGAATGATCTACTTCCATTAACTTAGAAACATATATAGCCATAAAAACTAGGCATATAGCATTTATTGCAAGTAAGAGAGTGAGTCGGGAAGCCCAAACTTGGTTTCCCAATTCTGGAAATAAGGAAGTGGCTACAGACCCAACTTGCCTTGCCTCTGAGCCCACTGACACCCTCGCCAGACATAATAGAACAGATTAGTGATTCCTATAGATGTGTGCAGCCTTTGTCAGAGGTGAAGCAATTGGCCCACCAATGACAGAGACCCTGACCTGCAGAGTGTGTTCCAAAGTCATCTTCCTGCAAGTCATTTCATTCAAAGTTAGGACCCACTCCACCCCTATGAGTCCTCCATAAGATGGTGGTTTGCTTCCCAGGCCAGGCCTCATATAGCCTTGATTGAGCTGAGGAACAGCAGCCCTAGTGTAGTAAACTCATTAGGACTGACAGTTTCAGCCTATATTTCCCCAGGGAAATGGATTCCATATCGCATAGCAAGATGGAGACATGAAGGCCCAGGGACAAGCTGAATCACTAACTGCAGGATTATGAGCCACTCACTACCATGCTTTGGAGAGGCAGGAAAATTAGGGGGGTCAGAGGAAATGAGACAATTTTTTTTTTTGTAAAGCACTAAACAGAAAAGAGGGACTTTAGTTATTGCTGTTGTGATGGAGATGACACAGACCATGGGTGACCAAGACCGTGAAAGAGATTTTCCTCCACAACCATAAAGGCTGCTTGTCACTCCGAGCATTTTAAGACAAAAAGGAAGGACAATAAAAATGAGATATCCTATCCTTTTGAGGACTTTGGAAAACACTATATAAATGCTTTTACAGGACTGTTGTTAGGAGATTAGCACTTTTCTTAAACACTGACTGTAACTATTAATATAATGTCCACTTTTATTGAGTACTGGACAGTGTGCCAGGTATTGTGATTTATATCAACTATTTTGAGTACTTGTAAAACTCTGAAAGGTAAATATTCCCACTTTCATTTTACTGATGATGAAATTGAGGCAGCATCAAATTTGCTAACTGTCCCAAGGCCATGTAACTAATAAGTGGTTGAGATGGTGTTAGAGCCCAGATCATTTTGACTCTAACACTTGCCTTTTTCTACCACATTACGACTCTGTTTCCTTAGCCTTTTTCCATTAGACTTTCTTTCTGTATGGGTCAGTTGGAAAAAGCCATTTGTTCTGTGCTGAATTTAGAGTCTGCTGAGTTGTGTTGAAACATGGCTCTGTCTCTTTGACTAATTATCAAGAGTTATCGTATGGCCCCACACATACTCTGCTCTGTCAAAAAGCTTGAGGAAAGGATTGCAACATGAGTGTGTTTTTTGATAGTCCCTGGTGATATTAGTGACCTTGGATAAGGTTTCAGGATAATTCTTTAGGCCATTGTTCTACATCCACTTCCTTTACCAGCTGTCAAGGTAGTTCATATCATATTCTTCTTAATGGAAGGATTCATTTCCACCTCCACCTTGCCCCCACCAACACGTACACATACATATTTTCACACTGCTTTCAAATAATTCTTCATCGATTACCTCTTTTAGTTCCCCTTATAAAGGAAGAGAAAGAGATCCAGCAATGGAAAGTTAAAGAGATGTAGCTTATAATGCAAGAGCTAAGTCACTTCTACCTCAGTCTTTGAGATGTAGTTCTCCTGGCGTTGAAAATTCACAGAAAATTTTAATCAATCAATAAATCAATAAAGTGGATGCCTTATCCCCTTCTGTCCTAGATTCCTGTAGTTGCTAAAATTATTTTGCAATACGCAAAGGAAAGTAGACATGTTTTTCCCTGTAAGAGTATTTGCATAACCAGTTCTAGTTTATATAAGCAGTGCACCTATTTATCCCATTTTTCTTTAAAGAAAACAGGTACTACTCAGAGCCTGGTTCTGGTCTGCTTGGAGGTACATGAGATCAACTTCTCCCAGCATAATTGCCATCTTAGCCTCAGTTTGATGTAGCTCTCTGGTTCTTGTGCCCTTGTGTTTTCTGTAGCATGTCTTGCATTTAAATACTATTGTTTTTATTTTTTTGCTGTGGTTCAATTTGTTACAATTAATGAACCAACCAATATGTTATTATTTACCAAAGTTCAAAGTTTATATTAGAACTTTATGTGGTATATTTTGTTTTATGGATTTTGACAATTGTATAATGACATGTATCCATTATTATAATGTCATACAGAATAGTTTCGCTGCCCTAAAAAATCCTCCATGCTCCAACTATTCATCTCTCCCTCCCCATACCTACCCAGCCCCAGAACCTGGGCAACCAGTGATCTTTTTACTCTTTCCATAGCTTTGCCTTTTCCAGAATGTCTCATACTTGAAACTATACATTATGTAGCCTTTTCAGATTAGCTTTAAAATAGCATTTTAACTTTTAAGAATCCATGAAACTAGCTCTCAAATTCACTGAAAGTGGTCTACCAATTTGTACTAATTTTGCAAGGTCCCAAACAAGGCAAAATCTAGAGGGCTGATTTTACTGCTGCTATCAATTTCTGGGTTGCTGCAGGAATGTTATGAAGGGTGAGGTGGTTTAGTATAAAAAGTTGAGTTAATCACCTTCCCCTAATTCCATAATTATTGGCCCACTCAAAGTCTTTCATTTTTGTTTGTTTGATTTTTAAAACTTATCCATCTCTCCATCCATCCATCCATCTCTCCACCCATCCATCCATCCATCCATCTATCCATCCAGCCATCCGTCCATCTTACTACTTCTGTACACTCTTATGCCACTATTCTAGTATGTTGAATATGGAATTCTGAATTTTTTTATGTACTATTGTAAAATGCATAGCATTTTTATTGTTGTGAGCATGTTATACATCTACTTAAATGGCACTGTGTTAATAACATCATTCTGTTTTTATATTCGCTAACCGTTTCTGGTAAACAACCTAATTTGTTGCTTCTTCCTGAGAAATGGCATCCAGATGGATGTTTTCCGTTGGCTTACCCATCCCTCAGCGATGGGCACTGAGTTGTTTCTGATCCCAAACTCCCACTAGCAATGTGGTGATGAACAATTCAGAAACTTTACATTTTTTTAGTGTAGTAACTCTTGAACAGTCATTGTTCTTGCAGCAAAACCAACTTGAAGGAGAACCCAGCACTTTCCTTTAACATATTCAAGGAATAGGTTCATGTCTGTAAAGTCTTAAGGAAAAACATGACTATTTTACTAAGGATTGGTGGAGAGGGGAAAAATGAAAATAACCACTTAATGTCTTATCCCTATCTCTGGGTTCCCTGACAGCAACTCTGCTTGTTTCCATCCTTTTCTTTTCTGTAGCCCCCAACATTTATATCGCTTTTCGAAGGTAAAGTGGTTTAGTTGTCAAATCTCTTCACATTCCTCTCCCTGATCTGCAAATATAGGATCCTCTTAGGGTGATGCTTCCTTCTTAGAAAGAATATGTGTCCTGGACAGTGGGATTTCACATGGGATTACAGTTATCTATCATATGTAAGTATATATATATTTAATTTTTACTTGATTTATTCTTTATTTTACTTTAATGCAATAATAGACACACATGAAAAGTTTTACATTTATTATGGGGGAAATTAGTGGTATCTTATGCAAGATTTTCCCTTTAAACAAGAACATAGGAACTTAAGATTATTGTGCTGTAGTGAGTACAGTAAGCACACACTGCAAGGCTTCATCATAGTGTGCATCTGTAATAATTGTTTATGTTACTTTTACCATGCTTTACATGAATTAGCATAGATTCTTCTCTAATTAACCCAGAGAAAAATGAGATTAATTTCATCACGTGTGTATTGTTTTTAAGTATTTATTATGTAGCAACTATCTCTATGCTCAGTGATTTGCATATGTAGTTTCATTTAATTCTCGGAAGACCCAATGAATTTTTTAAATCCCATTTTAAAAATGAGGAGCCCTAGGCCCAGACTGGTGATGTATTTTCCCAGGGTCACAGAGGCACTGTAACAGCAGAAAGTCAACCTGCAGACTTGCCTGTCTCTTCTACAGCTTACTGGTTAAATAGAATAGAATAATCCATTTTAAAGTATTATAATAATTTAAATTAGAATAATCCATTCAGTATTGACGGAAAGAGTTCCACTTCCTTTAACAGTCAGTAGAATTTATAATCACCCATGCACAGATTTTGAGAGCCACAGGGTGTCTTATAACCAGTGGGATGTTATTGGCAATTTGGGTAAGAAAATTCTTCCTCAGGCAATAAGTCCTCAGCATCCCTCAGTGTTTACCATCCCTCAAAGTTGCCCACCAAATGCTAATAGGAGTCTCAATTTATCTTCTCAAATATCCCCCACAGTTCTAAACCTCATCTCTCTCACATTCAGAGAAAGAAACTGAGGCACAGGAGGTGGAATAACTAAGTCAGACAGAATAACTGAGCAATAACTAGCTGAACTTCAGATTCACCTCAGGAAGTGCCCTAACAGAGTAGTTAAGAAACCAGGTATTATAATTATTCTTTCTGGGTTCAAATCTCAGTTCTACCAACTTCAGGCAAGTTGCATCATGCCATATAGCAGAGTGCCTCGATTTTAAAATGTAGTTAGTAGCATTTACTTCCTGGGATTCTTGTGAGGATTGTATGAGTTAATATATGGAAAAGTAGCTGGCAAAACAGTAATAGTGAATATTTTATTATTATTATTCCAGATTCCAAGTCTCATTTGCTTGCTGATATTCCTTTTCCTAAGCTTTCAATGATTTTTTGGTGCTTTATTGACAAAACACAACCCTCAGGTCTGAAAACTCAGTCCTAAATGTACATGGAGGGTAGGAAGGAAGAACAGTATGAAATGGTCTCCATAGCTGAGGAGGAAGGAGCAGAAAAGTCCTTCAGGTACTGGATTATCCTGAATAGTGTCCCTTAGTGGGACAAATGATTTGGTGAACTGCCCTGAAAAAAAGAAGGGTCACTGACGTCTATCAGGTGGAGGACACAGCCTGGTGGCAGGGGAAAAATAAGAACTTAAGAATCAAACCAGTCTTCAAATCTTAGTTCGGCAGCTTCTTGGCTGTGTGACCTTGGGCATGTTCCCTGAACTCTTTGAGGTTCATTTTCTATGATGGAGGTAAGACAGCCTGCAGTGCAGTATTATTGTGGGCATGAAATTAGATAATGAGTACAATGCTCTTGGTACAGCGAAAATACTCAATGGGCATTAGTTCCCTTCCTTCAGATGCTTCTCAGAAGCTGTCCCCTCCCTTGCTCTTAACTCTGGTTTTCCTTTTTCCCTTCACCTCCACCATCTTCCTTGACTCTCACTTTTCTGAGCCACCCCAGAAACTTGAACACAGAGGGAAATTAAAGCATACCATGTTGCACTCACAAATGCACAGGGATTGAAGAGGTTCAGGAGAACTGTTTAAGAGATTTTGAAATTCTCCTGGATACCAAGAGAGAAAGGCAGGGGGAAAAAAATTGCATAACTCATTAAAGCAATTTTGCCTCCAAAAAACAGGTAGTATGCCTTTTTTCCCCTTGTTTAGCTCAGCTAAGTCTTTTCACTACCAATTTCCAGCTGGGTTTACTCTGTAATATTATGGGCCGTACGCCATACTCAGAAGACAATAGAAAAGAAGAATTTCGGACTTTTGCTCTGGATCCCTAAGAAAAAGGCCTGGAAGAAGCTTCCATTTTAGACATTGAGCTTAGAACTGAGAGTATGCCAATGGCCACATCTCTGTGAGTATGTGTAATCAGTTGAAGGACAGCCTGAAACTGCATCTGGTGAAGCTCAAGGTGCAACAGCAAATTGTAACATCCTGAATCTCTGTTTAGTTTCCAAAACTTTGTCTTGTAATAGCCCATTGAATCCTCAAATAGTTCTCGAAAGACAGTCTTTATGTTATAGATGGCGATACTGAGACTCCCAAGAAGTTAAACTGATCTGCCTGGGGTCATGGAGAACAACTAAGTGACTTAAGATTAAAGACTCAGATCTAAGATGGTATCTTAGTCTGCTCAGGCTAATTAGTCAGGTTCTTCACAGAAACAGAACCAATAGGGGGACACACACACACACACACACACACACACACACACACACACAAGTCCCTTGATATGCTGTCTACAAGTTAGAGAATGAGGAAAGCTGGTGGTATAATTCAATTTGAATCTGGAGGCCTGAGAACCAAGGGAATCCATGGTGTAACTCCCCAGTCTAAGGCCAAAGTCCTAAGAAGAGGTGGGGGAGGGGCAGGCTGATGTAACTACCAGAGTCTAAAGGCCTAAGATACTGGAGCTCTGATGCCCAAGGGCAGGAGAAGATGGATGTCTCAGCTTCAGAAGAGAGAATGCATTCCCCCTCTCTCTACCTTTTTGTTCTCTCTGGGCCCTCAACAGATTGGATGCTGCCCACTCACATGCGTGAGGGTGGATCTTCTTTACTCAGTCCACTGATTCAAATTCCAGTCTCTTTCAGAAACACCCTCACAGACACACCCAGAAACAATGTTTTACCTGCTATCTGGGTGTTCCTTCACTCAATAAAGCTGACATATAAAATGAACCATCACAGGCTGCTATAACAAAATACATGGAGTAGCTTATAAAAAACAGAAATTTATTTCTCACAGTTCTAGGGTTGGGAAGCCCCAAATCAAGATGCTGGCAGACTGGATGTCTGATGAGGGTTTATTTCCTCATCCGTAGATGGCACCTTCTCTATATGTCCTCAGGTCGTAGAAGGGGCAAATGAGCTCCCTTGAGTCTCTTTTATAAAGGCACTAATCCCATTTGTGATGGCTTCACTCTTATGACCTAACTACCTCCCAAAGAGTCTCACCTCTTAATACCTACACTTGGGGGGTTAGAATTTCAACATATAAATTTGAGGGAGACAAACATTCAGACCATAGCAGATAACTAGCTAATTTCCATTCTTAGTATTCCCACTTATGGCCATCTTTATAAAATAGCATGGAAAACGTGAAGTCATTATTACTCATAAATATGTTCCTATTTCTCCTCTGAAAACATGGCAGAATTATATCTCCCTGGCTCCTGAAGGCATAGCCATATAAGTTGCTTTAGCAAATAAAATGTGAGCAAAGTGATATATGCCATTTCCAGGCAAAAGCATTTAATTGTCACTGAAAGACTCTAAATGAGGAATAAGAAAAACTGTGGCCTGCTGGCCAAATTCAGCCCACTACCTGTTTTGTAAATTAAATTTTATTGGAACACAGTTATACTCATTTGTGTTTATATATTTTCTAAAACTGTTTTCATGCTACATTGGCAGAGTTGAATAGTAGTGACAGAGATGTCATGGCCTGCAAAGTCAAGAATATTTACTACCTGGATCTTTAAACTTACCAATTCCTGTTCTAGACAGTTCTTTCCTGCCTGGTGAGGATACCTGTGATACAGATGTAAGATGATGGAGGCTTCTTCTAACTGCATTGCTTAGCTTTTGCACAGAGAACAGTTACCCTAAAGATTTACTCAGACTCATTGTGGACCTTGTGTAAGTGAAAGATAGGTCTTTGTTGTGTTAGGCGACTACAATTTTGGATTTTTGTTAACATGGCATCATCTGGCTTCACTTGACTGACACACAAGCTGAGTCAGTAAATGCTGAGGATAAAATAAAAATATACTGATTAGAGTTTGTTGGGGTAAGGATGCATTGAAAAAGCTGGACGCTGAGTGATGGAAATGAACATATCAGGGGTGGATGGGTGTTCCTGCTTTTGAAACTGGCATATACTGTGATTTTAAAATGGAGAGTTGTGGGCCAGAGATTGTGGGTAAGTTTACATTGTTGATAACTCTGCCTACCAGGTTTAAGGTCAAGGGAATTTCCAGGTTACTCACTGGTGAGAAATAGTCATGTTTCCCTAAAAAGGTCTGTAAATTAGGTTTTTGCCTAAAGATTTTGAGTGCTGATGTGTGAAAGACAAAATAGTTTCCCAGTTCTGAACTGTTCAGGTAACATTTTGTAGGAATGTTCTGCTCCTTAGGCTTCACTGTTTAATCTCTTACAGTGGTTGATGTTCAATGTTGAACAACAGGTTAACTCTGGTGTTGAGGCTAATGTATCTTTGTTGGAAGACTGACTCTTCTGTGCCATGTTTAGCTGGTTATTTGCAGGTGACTCTTGGTCCCAGTGCAGCAAATTAAACCAGGGCTGCTTCAGTGGTTTTAGAATTCTCATACGTGAATAAAAAGGCACACAAAGAAACAAACATCTCTTTCACTTCTAAATCTGATAAATCTGCAAACTCAAAGGAATTTTTGTCAGAATATCAGAAATGAATTTCTAAGCAGTTTGAGACAAATTCAGCAATGTTCCAGGGACACGGTCAACCTAGATGGGAGAATAATTGTGATCATAATGCATTCTGTCCTATGTTGTATGTCACATGCTTAGACCAAAAGGGCCAAAGGCAGTGTAATTTAGACTTAAGATTCTGAGTGAGGGCTGACCAATATAAGCCCTAAACTGTGTTCAGTGACAGTAAAGAATGGGCACGATTCTTTACTGTAAAGGCATGTGTTACTTGGTGGGCATGTGTTACTTGGTGGGTGAAATAAACACCCAATATAACTTACAGGGCATTCAACTTACTGGATTCATAATATTTACCTTCTCTAATATATATTTCCAGCCATTGTCCTGCCTCTGAGGTTGGTTCCATCAACTTCTGATGTAGACAAATGCAGAATAGTTAAGAGGAGAAGGGGATATGAGTACACTCATGGGACAAGGCTTACTTGGGGCATTACAGAGAGCATGAATAAAATTGGCTCTGGCTGCATCTGAGGAAGGGTTGCTGTTGACCAGTAGAGATGGTGGTGACAGAAACCTCAGACAATATAGCTGGATAACTCCATAGAAAATCCCTTTCCCAACCTCCACTGGTTTTGTTTGTTTGTTTGGTTTTGAGATGGAGTCTCGCTCTGTCTCCCAGACTGGATTGCAGTGGCATGATCTCAGATCACTGCAACCTCTGCCTCCCAGGTTCAAGCAATTCCCCTGCCTCAGCCTCACGAGTAGTAGCTGGGACTATAGGTATGCATCACCGCACCCAGCTAATTTTTGTATTTTTAGTAGAGACGGGGTTTCACCATGTTAGTCAGATTTGTCTACAACTCGTGACCTCAGGTGATCCACTTGCCTTGGCCTCCCAGAGTGCTGCGATTACAGGAGTGAGCCACTGCACCTGGCCTTCACTTGTTTTTAAAGAAATTACTTCTCATTTACCACCATTCCAGAAGAAGAAATAAGAAAATGCTCACTAAATACACTCCTAAAATATAACCATTTTATTTGTCTTAACTGAAAGTAGCAAAGAACCAAGTAACTAGTTTGTGTCTTTAAAAACTTTTCTTCATGAAAAAAAAAAATCATTAATAAGCATTTCAGAAGACTTGGAGGAACAGGATTCAGCACACTACCCATGAATGTAACTGGAGACCCAAATTCTTGTCAAGAGAACAACTGAGATATCTTGTAACTACAGTGGCCTCCTTAACACTCTATTGAACTCAGTTTGCTATCAACAGAGGGCTGCTTTTCTTTTTCTCCAATTAGGGTCATCTTCCTAATTATTTTAGCACATTATAAATATCCCCTTTGGATCAAGAGAATCTTCCACCAACTTTCTTATTATTTTATAAATTCACTTTCCTGTTCTGTGCCTAATCTAAGAATGCAAAAATAGCTCATGTGTTTGAACACATTGACTGCAAGTGTCAAAATGTAACTGCTGAGGCCAAGTGGGGGAGCAGCTTTAGAGGATGGTGGAGTGAGGAGAACAGGGCTCCCTGCAAGACCTGCTTGTCTCACAAGACCCAAGACAACTCTTGAGTTGCTTTGATATGGGAGAAACAGGGTTATAATAGAGGAGTGTGCACATTTCAGTGCATACTTAGTTGTATTAAAAAATGAGAAACCAAGCACACAACAAAGAGGATGAGAATCAGGAGGAAAGGTCCGGTTTCCATGACAACCGGAGAAGCATACACATCAGCACAGTGAGAGGTCTGACCTGGGGCAGTTGTGCTGACAGCTTCACCTAAGGCCTGTCATCAGGTTTTCCCTTACCCCGTGTGCCTTTATCAGTCATCCTCTATCTCCCTAAAGTCTTAAAATCAAACTATGCACCTTCCTGCCTGCAGATAGGGATGGTGTGGCCAGTATCACTTAGCCTTTACTATTATAGAAAGAGATAGAAAGTAGGAATTATCTTCAGATTATTCACCAACCCAAGCTTCTGGATTAGAGTTCCAAGGTGTTGCTTCTGTGACCCTAGTGATTGCATATTCTCACCTCGAAGACACATACACAACCACACACAAACACACACATACACGCACAGAGTGAGAGTGAGTTTCTGCTACGGTTTTTGGTTATGTGCCTCTATGGACAGCTGCACCCAAATGAATCACCCCACATGTGCATCTTCTGATGCCCTTCACGCACTCAGTTCTTCACAATGAAACCATTTTAACCCCCAGCAAATTTAATCATGAAACCACTCTTCCAAAGCAGATTAATTAAATAAGCAATCCTCAACCCAGGCTGCATATTAGAATTATGTGCAGTTTTATTTTTTCTCTAAAGTTCTAAAAAAGAAAAGAAAGAAGGAAGGAAGGAAGGAAGGAAGGACCTTTTCCACCTCTAGATTTGATTTAGTGTGATTTTTAAACATCAGCATTTTTCAGGACACCCTCCCATGTTATTCTAATGTGTAACCTGAGTTGAGGATATTATGCTAATTCATTCAGTGATAATTTATTTAGCATCTATTTGTGGGCTGGGCTGTGGGCTGGATCTTAGAGAGCTGAAGATGAATAAGGCACCAGAGTTTCCAGTCTACAAGTGGGAGACAGATGTGTAGGCAAAGAAGTACATGGCATCTTGTGGAAGTCTTAGGCTGGTCTGTAGTGGGTAAGTGAGAATATATGAGTAACTGGGTCTGTCTAGGGTCAAGAAAACATCATGCAGGAGTAGATGATGCCAGAGATCAGTATTAAAAGATGTTTATAGATGAATGAGGGCAGAAAGATCATTGTAGATAGAGGGTAGTGTGACAAAAGGCACAGACAGCATGATATGGGAACTGAAATAGTTTGATACCATTGACATGTAGGCTTGAGGGATGTTTTGTAGTGAGAGATGAACATGAATTTGTGAAATGTAGAATAGGTCAGAAGAAAAGATATGGAATTAAAGCATGAACAGAGAAAAGGATAAAAATTATCCCCCCTGCAAAAAAGCACAAGGGATAGATGGCATGAAAAGGTCTAACATAACTTAAATTCTAAAAAGAAGGACAAGAAAATAAGGAAGAAGTGATGTTTAAAGAGATGGGGGCTGATATACATGGAATTGACAAAAATATCAAGCCACAGACTTAAGTACTATGAAGCCCAAATAGAACAAATACAAAGAAAATAAATCTAGACCTACTATAGTAAAACTATTGGAAACTAAAAACAGAAGGAAAATATTAAAAACCAGACAGAGAAAAAAGTAAATATTACCTTCAAAGGAATAAAAGTAAAATTGGCAGCTCATTCAACAAAAAACAAAAACCAGAAGCTTGACAACCATAGAGTGATATGTGCCATGAGTTAAAAGAAAATAAATGCCTGAAATTGGGCATCAGCAGACCCCACTAAAGGAAATAGTAAAGTTCTTCGAGAGAGAAGAAACATGATTCCAGATAGAAGAACAAAAATGCCAAAAGTAGAAAGAACAATAGAAAAGGCAAATATGTGAGTGAAAATTAACTGTATAAGACAATAATAACACATATTACAGAATTTTAAACACACATTGAATCAAAACATATGGCAATAAAAGCATGTAAGTTGGAAAAAACTAGAGTATAATATATTTAAAGTTCCTGTACTGTCTGGAAAGTAGTATTAATTTATGTTAGATATTAAGAAACCAAGGATATGTGCTGTGATTTCTAAGGTAAACTCTAAAAGAATAATAAAAAAGAAAGTAACATCCAAGCCAACGTGGAGGGCAGATGAAATAAAAACAAAAAAATAAGTTCATAACTAGTCAAGAAAGGAGAGCAGAGGGGAAAAAAAAAGGAGATGTGAAACTAATAGAAAATGATAAATTTAAACCCAAATATACCTATAATTACATTAATTTTGAACTAAGTTTTCCAATCAAAAGATAAATATCAGACTAAATAAAAAAGTAGAACCACTTTTATGCTGCTTGCAAAAGAAAGAACTTAAATATAAAGACAGAGATTGAAAATTAAAAGAAAATTTCTACTTCTATGCATTTATATTTAAAAAAAAAATGAAGGTGTATATTCACAAAAAGCCTGCAAAATGTCCAAAAATGCTTTATTCTTAACAGATCCAAAGTGGAAACAGTTCAAATGTTCACCAATAAGAGAACGAACAAAGAACTTTGCATACATACCATTATACTACTCATCAATAAAAAGAGACAAACTGGTGATTACATGTAACAAAAATGAATAAATTCACAAAGTGTTAAAGAAACCAGACATAAAATAATAAGAAAAAATAAACATATGATAATTTTAGTAGAGGCAGAGCATTTAGTAAAATTCAACATCCATTAATGAGACAAACTTTTAACAGATTAGTAATGAAGGAAACACCTTAATCTGATAAGTAATATATATGATAACCTAGTATATACTTAATGAAGATATGACAAAAGCTTTCTTTCTGAGAAGCCAAGCAAGAAAAGAATGTCAGCTATTTTATTTCATACTATACTGGAAGTCCTGCACAGCTAAAAACGCAACATATTAGGTTGGTGTAAAAATAATTGTGATTTTTGCCTTTGAAAAAATAGTAAATATAGAAAATGTACTAGAATCAGGAAATAACAAATTAAATAGTCTTTTTTTGCAGATAGCCTGATGACATATGTAGAATATACACAAGAATTTTTATTGGAATAAATTTTAAAAATTAGCAAGGTTTTTAGACACATTGTCAGTATACAAAAATGGATTTTATTTCTTTATAATAACAACAGATGTCCAGAAAAGGACATCTAAAACATTTTGTTATTTATAATAGCATTAATAAGATCAAATACTAGATTAAGTTTTAGAAAGGCAAGTTTATAGATTTATTTGTACTTTACTCAGATATACTACAAAATATAATATCTCATATTTCTCTATAGCTGATACAGTCTTCTTTATGAGCCCCCATTTATTGAGTTGCGGAAGAAAGCAAATAGTGTAGTCTAATTTATTCAACTTAATTCAACGCCAAAACAAAAGTCTTTTTAGTTAAATTCTTGATATTTTGGAGTAGTATATGCATTCTTTTATATTTCTTTCCCTCTCCCAGATTTTCTCCCTGATTGCATCTGGGTATCTGGAGGAGGGTATGTGGCTAATGGCAATGGATGACAGAGGTCTTAGAGTCTGTAGAGCAGACATTTGTACTTGCTACATAGTGGCAGGGCTGGTTTGCACCCTTCAAGTGCCACTGGTTCTATCCCTGAGCATCCTGCCTTGGCCTGCTGTGAAGCCCACCTATGGTATGCCACCTATGGTTTTCCCAACATGACTAAGTTTCATCTTTGATGTGTCTCATGCTGCATAGGCCTCTAAAATTCTACCCCCATCCTACAGCTGGCCCTGGCTTTGGTGTTCTATCTCACCTCTCAACACTGCAGACTTCATGGTAGTCTCACAGCTCTCCACTCAGATATATTATGCATCCTCCCCTTTAGAGGCATGCAGAAGAGGATAGAAATTTGGGGGGTGCTAAATATTGGTCCTTTCTTTGCATCTCAAATTTTGGTGTGCAGCAAAATAGCTAATTTAATAAGAAGCTTCATTAAAACAGATTGTTGGTCCCCACCTCAAGTTTCTGATTCAGTAGGACTGTGATTATGATGCTGGTCTGTTGATTTTGCTTTGAGAAACACTGTTTACATGAAACCACCAAGTGACCTTTGATTAACTCACCCCCAGATTAGTGTGGGGCAGCCTGCAAGGCGACTTCCTTCCAAACTCCCAAATGTTAAGTGGGGCTATGTCCTCTCCGCCTCCAACTCCTCTCTGACTTTTCCTTCGTCCTACAATTTATTGGGGTGGAATAGGCTAGGTTTTTGTTAGAGCTGATCATTCTGCTTGTTTTGTTTTGTTTTTTATTTTCTTATCTATCTAGGGCTTCTGCAAATATTGCTAAAGCCAGAAGAAACTGACTTTGGTTTCTTCTCTTCTTTTCTCCTACATTATACTCCCCTTCTTCCCCATTCCAAACTTGAAGGAAAGCATTAGTGGTAGATGACATTCAAGGGAGAGGGATGAGTTTTCTGATAAAGAATGTAAATCAGTACTTCAAAATCTTAAATGTATTTTAATCATAAAAATAATTTGAGGTAATATTGAGGCTCTGTGAAAATCTTTTTCATTATAAATGAATCTAAACAGGATTTAAGTTTGAAAACATGAAAGAATAAAAGGAAGACCAAACTCAGAATGAAGCAAGAGCTTACAAGAGCTAATAGGAATGTCAGAACGTGGGATCCAGCTCTATCCCTCCAGCGCCTCTGTTGGGGGTTAGGAGGTCAAGACCAACTCTGAATGATGGCAGGGGAGCTTCTGTTCTAGGTCAGTGAACACTGAATGTCCAGAGAGACTTTTATCCTGTGAGGACTCCGTCCCTGCAAGGATATGCAGACCTAGGGCCATTCCCAGGCAATAAGCTTGATGGGTTCTTGTGCTTTGCAGTGCTTAGGAACCAGAGAACAGGGGCAGAATGCCACACCCAGAGACCTGGTGGTTATCACCACCCAAGTGTAGAGCAAACCCCAGTCAGCTGGTGAACAATATTAGATAGACTCTGTTTGAGAGTCTTATGCCCAGGAAGGGCGGGGGGGCTGGGAGAACGCACAGTATCTTGGACCGACTCTGGAGGAAGGGATTTGGGTAGCAGCTGGGCTGTCTCACAGGGTATTGGGATGGAGTTGTCCCTCTATTATGGCCAGGGATGCAACCTGACACCACTAGCTCATTCTGACTCTTGTAATCTCTGGCAAGGGCTGAACAAATTCCAGCTCTGGGAGAGTAGCATAGCAACAGCTGCAGTGGGGCTAAGGTGAGCATGAGGATTGCCATGGGAAGTAGAAGGCCAAGACTCCATGTCAACCCTTCCTCCTGACATCCCAGGCCAGGAAGTGAAGCTCTGCCACTGGGAAATGTGGACTGGCATTCCTCCTCTACAGAGGTAGCAAAGTGGCAGCTCCTTACTCCTGCTGTGGCTGTCCTCTACTGTGGTTACTAATCCCTTTCCTGTCTCTTTCAGAGTTGCCATATGCATCCAAATGCAATGACTCAGGTGAGAGCATTATTAAGCTCCTATACAAATGTA
This sequence comes from Ateles fusciceps, assembly GCA_036589455.1. Taxonomy (NCBI): domain Eukaryota; kingdom Metazoa; phylum Chordata; class Mammalia; order Primates; family Atelidae; genus Ateles; species Ateles fusciceps. The sequence continues at coordinate 5,286,251 of JAZHEH010001386.1, forward strand.
AAGTGTGATATGCTGGGGATAACCAGGTTTATGCTTTATGCCAGCTTTAATCCTTTGGCTCAGATAAATACTTTTTTTTACAGCACTTAACAACTTTTCAACTGAATCTCACATCAGCCCCTCTGATGAGGCTTCCTACAGTCCGGCATTCAGCTTTCTCTTGAGTAAAATCCATCTCACATCATTTCCTCTTTGCAAATGAGAGAACAAGTTAATAACAGCATTTGGTTTTAGACATAGAAACCAACTCAAATTTAGTGTTTGGAGATGGGTGGGGGCAACACAACTCCTTGGTTTTTGGTTTAACACTATGTGTGGCTCTTCCTATAGGGTTTGATGCTGCGTCTGGAGTGTTGGTAAGCAGATGTGGGGAGCTACTGTCTTTTCAAGCATATCCAGCATAAATTCCTGAGCCAGCGCTGCACAGGGAGAGAGGTATGCACATGTGAACATGCTGCCTGCTGTTTGACCCTGGCTCCAGTCTTTAAACTGGACAGACTCTCCATTCACCCTACCACTGGAGCCGCTGTTGCAATAAAAGAGCCTTTTTTGCTATTTGCTGAACATTTTCTACATTTTATCATCTCATTTCTACTTCTGCTGCTCATCCTTTTTGCTTGTTTGTGTCTAGCTTTTGAGTTTTTGGCTTGGTTACCTGTCTGATTTCTGCACACACTCTTTGCACTTGATGGCACTGGTGAATTTAGTCCTGCCACTCTTCTTCCAGCTATTTATCTGGCACCCAGGACCCAGCTGTGGCATGTTCCTGTTTTGCTATTGCTGCTAGAGGCCTGTGTCAGGCTCCTACAGTGGATTTAAGTACCTCCCTACAGAATTATTCAATCTGAGGTCAAAATTAATGGACCCAGGCTATAAAATAAATGCTGCCATATTATCATGTATCTAGCAAGAAATGTGGCAGTGAGAGTTCCATTTATTCCTTTGCCCACTGTTTTAATCTCACCCATGTTCAACCTCACAGTTACTCTTCGCCAACTCAGAGACCACAGAGGACTGTTCCCCGTCTCGGTCTTCAGAGAGACTGGAGGAATTCCAGGAAATGTCAATGTTCAGGATTTCAAAAATCCTAATAGGAATTAAATATTTATCAAAGTTAATGTTTGTCTGGCTAAGAAAATTGGAAGTCACACTCATTTGGTATTGCTAAGGGACATATTAGTTATTGCTGACAAGCAGTTACAGGGGTAACTCCTTTGGTCTTTTATGTGACCTGCGGCTAAGAAACTGTTGGATAACTTCTGGTCCAGTGATCATAAAGGATAACGTGGGGCAACTTGTAAATTCTACCAAGAGTATTTTGGGTGACCATGTAAGAAATCCACTAAAATTATCTTCTCTTTCCAAAAAACTACCCAAGAAGCTTCCCTAAAAGCAGCAAGGTTAAAGAATCAATGAATCTATCTCTAATCTATATGTCATTCCTTTACAGATTTTAAGAAAGAGCAGATATGTAGATTTAACAATTTTCTCACCTATGATTGCTTACTAATTTATAAAATCTGCTCATATAAAGAGTTGCATTTGAAATTACTGCCATGTGGTAGGTAAGTTTTATCAGGTCCATTCTGGAAATGACAATATTGGAGTTGCAGGTGGCAAAGTGGCTGGCTACCACCAGTAGGCATGTAACTATTTCCTATTAAGCATAAGCCATCTTCAGCTTAAGGGCACTGTGGACTCCTACAAGTAAATCTGGGCATTTCAGAATGATTTAAAGCTCTAATGATTTTGCTGCAGTAGCTGCAAAGATGATCACTAAATGACTTAAGCCAACAAACAAAGCAAGTAATGAAAACACCGAAGAAACCAAGGCTTTCCAAAAGATAGGAGGCAAGTTTTTATTCCAGCATTTTATAAACTATGCCTCAAGAACATGAATGTCCCAAGATATATTAGTAGATATTCCTAAGGTAAGAAGAATTCTGAAATCAAACAAGTTTTGAAAATACTGCATATCTTTTTTAAAGATTAATGTATTAAAAGTTCTGAGCACTTCTACAGTAAAGAAACACATTCAAATTTGTTTACCAACACTTCCCAAGCTTATTTGACCATGGAATAACTTTTTGTCATAAAATGACTGTTGCCAAAATGTGGAATACATGTATTCTAGCATATGGGCTGAGAACACTAATTTAGACCAAAAAAAAAACGGTGAAAAATTGTCTGCAGTTTACAACAAAGAACAGGGCTAAGAGAAGAAAGCCAGTGGCCATGGTCATTTGCTGTCATCCTGCAGTATTCTATGGTCATGTGTTTTTAAAAAGGCAAGATAGCAAAGCACTATCTGACTCAACTCCAAGATGACTATCTCTAACTTGACATTTCCAGTTTACAGTGATTTGGAATCATTAGATAGGACATAACCTCTTTGAAGAAGGTATATTAGGAGACCAGCATGGTTGTACCAGAAGTCCCCAGGACTGCTCCTGGGTTTGGAGATTCACTAGAAGAAGAGGAAGGCTTCCGCCTTAACTCATTCTATTGCTCCAGTATCACTCTGACACCAAATCAAGGCAAGGACAAAAAAAAAAAGAAAAGAAAACACGCATAGGATGCAGCATAGGGTCCTCCTCACAGCTAAAACTCATTTTCTCAGCAATGAGTTATGGCAACACCCACGAAATGTTGCGTACCAGGGAATATCATTAAAGACTCAATGGCCAGGGTTTTTACTGCAGCCTGATCACTTAGAGGCCCTCCACCTATGATATGTCAAAATTTCTGAATTCTGGAAGGAAAGTTGGTGTTCAACATAAACCACATGGCTTGTTCAGCTGTAGGCGCAGTGAACCACTATTACCAGTTCTGGGAATGGTAAGAAGCCTCCAGATACCAGCCAAGGGCTAACCTTGCAAACAGGCCTCTGTAAGGATGGTGGTCTCACACTTGCTATACTAACTCTTTTTTGATTATTAAAACAACTAAAATGCTGGTGAAATGTTGAAATCTCCTTTGGAAGTGCATCATGGATCTAAAACTATAAAAAGAAATTTACAGAGGTCAAAAATCAAGTGAAAGAAACCTGGGAGGTAAAGAAGAAACAATCCATCTTTTGCCCTGAAGGTTTCTGCTGAACGTAGGAGAATGTGAGCTTCTGCTTTGACAACCATGCAGAGTGCCAGGGAGGTTTAGGGAAGGGAAGAGATAGAATTCAGGGCCCACTTCAGATGGACAGTCCAGTTAATAGAATACTCCTATAAAAAGTCAGTACATATAAGGACTGCAAAAGATTGCATATTTTTTGTAAGAAAATAACAATTTTAAAAACCCTGCTGAACAGAAGAGGACTGTAAGAAAATATGCTGGTTTCTACCTTAGCACCGAGTGGAAAGGAAAATACTTCTCTTAGAATTTGAAACCACAAGCCAGGCCTCATGCACATTTGTGGTCCAAATGACAGCTATTCTTGTGACATATCTATCTGTCTGTCTATCTATCTATCTATGCATCTATCTATCTATCTGTATATACTCTACCTAATTACATATCTGTGGGATATATATGTAGTTATTCTTATGATATGTATATAATTATATATGATGTATATGATTATATATTAAATATGTAATTATATTACGCATATTACATATACATATCTAGATATCTAGATATCAGGTATATAAATATATGATGTGTGTGTATGTATTATTCTCTAATTACATAATCTCTGATATATATAATTATATATGTTATATATCTATCACAGGGTATGTAATTATATAACATACATATAATTATATGTGAGATATATATATGTATCTGTGAGAGATATATATATCTCACTTGATTTTTGGCCTCTGTAAATTTCTTCTTATAGTTTTAGATCCATGATGCACTTCCAAAGAAGGTTTTAACGTTTCATCCAGCATTTTAGTTGTTTTAATCATCTATCAGTTCTCACTCATAGGCAGGTGTTGAACAATGAGAACACATGGACACAGGGAGGGGAGCATCACACACTGGGGTCTGTCAAGGGGGAAATAGGGGAGGGATAGCAGGGGAGGGGAGTTGGGGAGAGATAGCATGCGGAGAAATGCCAGATATAGGTGATGGGGGAGGAAGGCAGCAAATCACACTGCCATGTGTGTACCTATGCAACAATTTTGCATGTTCTTCATATGTACCCCAAAACCTAAAATGCAATAAAAAAAAAAAAGAAAAAGAATCAGTATAGCAAGTCTGAGACTACTGTCCTTACAGAGGCCTGTTTGCAATATATGTATATATATATATTTGCTATATATATTTGCTATATATATATATAGTGCCCCCATCTCCAAACACTAAATATGAACTGATAACACACACACACACACACACACACACACACACACACACACGTATATATATATCACAGGTATATATACATAGAGTGATTCACACATACACACATATCACACATCTACCTATCTATCTATGTCTCACTGGTAAATTATTATATTTAGAGCTGGTACAGCTTTATAGTGCTCTCAGGCCAAGCAAAGAGCCAAAAAAAAAAAAAAAAAACATACATTCTCTCTGGAGAAATATGACTTTGACCTAGTCTTTAAAATTAAATACCCTCAGATAATTTCCAAGAAAAATGAGCAACTTGCAGTCAAATATCATAAAACACACATATAAATAAAGCATCCTGTGAATATCAGTAGTATGAAAATAGCTGAATCTGACATATAAATATTTTAGACATTGGAATTATCAGACATAGACTATAAGTTTTACATGTAAAGGAATAAAGAAGTTTGAAATATGAATTAAAAATAAAAAGATTTAACAAACGACAAAGTAAAATTGAAAAAAAGCCAAATATAATGTTAAAAAATGAAAACCATGGCAATTGAACTTAAAATCTTGACAGAAAATTAGACACAGCCAAATAGAAAATTAGCAAATAAAAAGTTAGATACAAAAAAATTATCTAAAATATAACACTGAGAAACAAATGTTTGGAAAATGTGAACCTAATATTTACAGACATGGAAATAATTTAACAAATACTTTAATAAGAATTCCAGAAAGGAAGGTCAAAGAGAATGGAATGGAGACAATGTTTCAAGAGAAAATAATGGCTCAGGATTTTCCAGAATTGTTAAAGACATAAGCTTTAGTTCCAGGAACCACAACACATCAAGTAGGATAATCTTTACAAAATGTAATGGAATAGCAGAAAAACAAAGTAAAAGGGGGACCTATTTAAAGCAACTGTGAAATAAAAATGAAAATACAACTTATCAAAAGTGGTGGGATGCAGCAAAAGTAGTGCTTAGAGGAAAATTTATAGCTTTTAATGCATACATTCAAAAAGAAGATCTTTCCAATGATGAATAGAAAGGTAAAACAATTTTTCCTAAATTGTCAATGATGCAACTATTCTAGAAGGAACACTGAATTATATTTTCTATTTTCTCTATATTGAAAATATTGCCAAAAATGTAGGAGAAAGTGTTATAGAGACAAATCAGACAGTTGGTTAACACAAATATATGTGTCACTGACCAGCTTTTTAAACTTTCCAATTTACTGTGACTTTCAAATAAATATTGAATTGCCTAGTTAATTTTGAATTCATAATTTTGAATTACTTTTCTTAAAGAGATCCTCTCTTCCTCCCCCACTCTGTATGAACTTCAGCTTCTCTGAAGCCTGGCCTCCTCCTAATACCAGTAGTGACATTAATGCCTGGCTGCCAGGAGATAAAACAACCAAGCTCTATCTCAAGAAACTGGACAATGTAGAATAGGTGCCTTGCAAATTTACTATAGACTAGCATCTGACTATAGTGGTTCTACAGGCTGAGACCTGATTTTGTTAGTACATCCTGAACAGATCCATCTCTCAGAGAGAGACTCACATTTTCTGAGCTCATGAGACGGATGTATAAAATTAGGATGGCAGTTAATTTATTTATAGGGTGAAATTACTATCATAAAGATCAGAAATATTTGAAGTACATCTGTTCAGTACATTTTCCTTCTGTGAAAAACTGCATAGGAAGCCAATAAATTTATAATGAGAAATCACTGACAGAAGGACTAGAAATACTTGAAACTGTAGGAAGGACATGTTCTTTCCCTGAAGGCAGACTTGCCTAGAAAACCAAATTCTAATGACAAGTTTACTTGACGAGCATGAAATCAAAACAGAGAGCTTAATAAATTGCATATTTAATGATACCAGACTAAAATTCTGTTTTGAATGTTTTTGTCAATAGGATGTGGATATTTAAGACCAGTTGGCTACAAACCAATATGCCCAATTCCACTCGAGGGGAAAGGTCTGTTGTTGGGACTGCAACTACCCCCAGGTCTCAATACTGAGGATACATCTTCCACCAACAATGTTTAGATATGACTTTCCTTTCTCTAAGCTTTCATGGCTGGCCCTTTTTCATCATAAATACTGTTACCTAGAAGATTATATGGACTCTATTATGGATTTTAATGTTTCATTTTCTGAAAAGCATACTGTATTCTTTTTTAGAGACAGAGTCTCACTCTGTCACCCAGACTGGAGTGCAGTGGCATGATCACAGCTCACTGCAGCCTCCAACTTCTGGGCTCAGATCATCCTCCCATCTCAGCCTCCCAAGTAGCTAGGACTACAAGTGCACGTCATCATGCTCAGCTAATTTTTTATTTGTCTACTCTAAGAACCCCATATAAGTAGAATCATACAATATTTCCCCTCACAGGTCTGGCTCACTCCCTTAGCATAATGTCTTCAAGGTGCATCCACATCATAGCATGTATCAGAATTTCCTTGCTTCCTTTTTTTTTAAAAAAATAATTATTTATTTTACTTTAGGTGCATACTGTATCTGGCATTTCTCCCCATGTTATCATCCCTCCCCTCCCTCCCCACCCCCATTGTCTCTCCCCTACCCCCACAACTGTCCCCTGTGTGTGATGTTCCTTTCCCTGAGTCCACGTGTTCTCGTTGTTCAGCTAATTTTTTAATTTTTTTTTTTTGTAGAGACAGGGTCTTGCTATGTTGCTTAGCTGGTCTCAGACTCCTGAGCTCAAGTGATCTGCCTCCGCCTCCCAAAGTTCTGGGATTACAGATATAAGCCACCATGCCCAGCCATACTGCATTCTTCACGTATTGGGACTGTCCCTAGCAAATGTTACTCACAACATTTATTTTTAATTATCACAAACTCCAGAAATGGCCTAATGTATTATGATAAGGACATGACGCAGAACATTCTGGCTTACCTCTTCAATATACTAGTATATAGTTAATAATATGTAATATGCTGTAAACTAGATTGACAAAAATAGAATGCTTATGTTAAATGTTGAGTGAATAAAAGGTACACTGTGCAATTGCATATATGAGACATATACCAAATGAAAACAATTAGGTAAGCTTTAGAATTATAGTTGGTTATGGACAAGAATAAAAAATGTTAACTTCTTTTATTAAAAATTTTATTTATATGGTTATAATCTTTATGCATCTAAACCGTTTTCTAAAATTTTTACTCTTTCTAGTTGATGCAAAAAAAAAAAGCAGTTATCTGAATTCTAGTTGATGTAAAAGAGCAGTTATCTGCATTTCAAAAGTATGAAACGCAATGTAGTCACAAATTGTCCAAGTACTTGAAAACTAGGTTTTCACTGATATCCATTCATTTGGTCATTTGTTTATTAAACAATTTGTTAGTGAAGGCCTATGATGGATCCAGTGCAGATCAGACTCATTTTATGGATGAAAGCATGGACATCCTACTAATTAAGAAAAGGGCAGCTTTACCTAGTCCCAGAGGCAATTGATTGGAAAAGACAGAAAATTGCCTGAAGTAGGAAAATAAGATAAAGGACTTTGAAATGTGGCCATCAAGTGGTTAAAGTTCATTATTGCATCTGAAGATTTAAATTAGTTTGTTCTGGGAAGTTAGAGGTGGAATTCATAGAAAATCCAAGCTCCAAAAGCCAAAAATAAAAATTTTGACTCGGCCAGGTATGGTGGCTCACACCTGTAATCTCAGCGCTTTGGGAGGTTGAGGCAGGCAGATCATTTGAGGTCAGGAGTTCCAGACCAGCCTGGCCAACATGGTGAAACCCTATCTCTACTGAAAATACAAAAATCAGCTGGGGTGGTGGCACGCGCCTGTAATCCCAGCAACTTGAGAGGTTGAGGCAGGAAAATCACTTGAACCTGGGAGGCAAAAGTTGCAGTCAGCCAAGATCACACCACTGTACTCTGGCCTGGGTGACAAGAGTGAAACCTTGTCAATTTAAAAAAAAAGAAACAAAAAATGTAATCTCCAAAATTTGGGAGATCACAGTCTGCTTACAAATAACCTAAGCTAATGAAGGAATTGACTTGTTAAACCTGTTAAATACACAATCTGAAATTTTCAACATAGGTCAGCCTTCACCAGTAGTTAATGAGAAGATGTGACAAATGGACTAATTGTAAAATACTACTTTGCTATAACCCCTCCCCCTGAAAATCGAATCAATCATGGATTCTATGGGTTCCGCTTCTTAAATATTCCCGGAATCTGTCTGTTTTTATTTATGCCGACAACGACTATCTTTTACCAGGATTACTATGTCAGTTTCCTGCTTGAAGTCCCTGTTTGGTTTTATATCCAGTTCCTTCTCCACCTTGCTATCAGTGTGAGTGTCCTAAAACTCACCAGTGATTGCCACCCTTAGGATAAGTGAAGCTGTAAACAACATGACTTATCTAGTCTTTTGTGAACTGGCCCCTCCTATTTCTCCAATTTTTTTTTCTCTCTTGTCTGCCATCATGTAAGACGTGACTTTCACCTTCTGCCATGATTGTGAGGCCTCCCCAGTCACATGAAACTGTGAGTCCATTAAACTTTTTCTTTATAATTACCCAGTCCATGTATGTCTTTATCAGCAGAGTGAAAATGGACTAACACAGGGTATGTTTAAAGTTTCAGTAACAATACCACTGGTTTCCAATATTTTTTAAATACATGGTTTTCACTTCTTATTTTCATGAGATTTACATAATAAAGTTTGAAAAAATGGAAATACTGAGTCCTTAGTTTGGAAGTAGGGCTCAGGAATGTGTATCTTGTAACTAGTGCCCCTGGTGATTCTGACTCAGGTGCCACAAAGATCCACTTTGGGAAACCACTTTAACCACTCCTCAAGTGCGGTTCTTATCACATTCCTTTAAAATGACTGAGCCTTTGCTTCCTAGCAGACTGTGGCTCTGCTGAAGGCAGGTGTTATGTCTCACTGCTCCACCTCCTATTTACTGAGACCAGGGCAAACCTTCTAGATGAGTCCCAAGCAGGTCCAGGGTCAGGAGTCCTGATACTAGGTAGAAAAAAAAGGCTGTCCTAGAGCTCAGTATAGAACTGTTCTAGAAACACACCCATGCTCAAGTTTCAGGGGCCTAAATGAAGCTGGAGGAGGAAGCTTCTGAGAATGAGTGACAAAGGCAGGCTTAGGTGCTAGGGGTCAAAGTGGGACAGCAAATGAAATAAGGGCAACTGAGACTGTCACCTATGAAAGCCATGTTGTGTGTGTGTGAGAGAGAGGAAAGGTGTCTGCACAAATTCATCTGTGCCTCCTCCGTAGTGCTTATTACAGGACCTGGGCCACACAGGGTCACTCCTTTGTGTTTTGATTCCTCAGGGCAGGTGGCCCAAAGCTCTGCATACACTGGGCCTTTAGTCTATTCATTATGTTTCATTCCTTCTTATTTAATGATAAAAGGAGGACTTACTAGCCAAAGAAAACAGAGCAGCAATGAGAACCTACAGATAACCCAACGTCAAAGGCACAGGGATTAAAAATGGGCAGATGACCTGTTGGAAAGAGGCTCTGTTCCTCTTCCCCTAAAAAGTGTGAGAATGGCAACTGCCTAGAGCATTGTCCCGGCAGACTTCAGAGAGGGGCTTTGTTCAGTCCTGATGTTTCAGGAGGAGCTCCTCGAGCAGTCTCCCTTGAGCACAACAGAGAGCAGTTTGCTCCCACAGAGCCGCTTTGCTGGAGTCCATCACCACACTCCACACGGCAAGCCGTAGCAGAGGCCGTGGAGGGTGCAGTGAGGACTTCAAATGAAAAGGGGACTATAAATAATCTGGTGACAGAAGGCTCACGCTGTCTGTCCTTTCCCTTCCCCCATCACCTGGGGAGACAGCTGGGGGAGACCGGAACCTTCAGAGTGTCTCCTCGGCTCTCCTGTCTGGCCTCCTACTTGAGAGATAACAGCACAACACTAGGGACATTCAGCTGCTTATGGTCACTGTCCTGGTACCAACTGTTCTTTGTGGCGTCACATTGGGAAACCTCCTTTCCATGCCTGTGTTCATAATATACATGGCACACACACAGATGCTCACACAACAGGGGGCTGACGCAGCAGAATTTAGGACACATCCAGGTGCTCATGATGGCTCCGAGAGAGGTGGAAGAAGGCAGCGTAAGGAAATGCAGCCTTCCTAGCCCGAGGTTGCCTGTCAGTGTGCACAGGTTGGCTGTGAACCCCTGGAGGACTGGGACCCAAAGTGCATTCAAATTCCAGAATCTGAATGATCAGCACTAGGTGATCAATTAATGTTGGCTGAAAATAAAAATGGTTGATGATGAAATGGCAAGATATAAAATGCATTCTGAAGCTTAAACTCCATTTCAGAATTGCCAAATTCACAAGAGCTATGCCAGGCAAGGTGTTAGTCTCTTTACTTGAATCATTTTATTAACTACCAAGACTATGAGCTGAGGATTTACATAGCGCTTTCCTGTATCTTTGTCTATTGTTTAACAATTAATCACTAACAGATCCAGGATCAGCTCCCAAGCAGCCCTTCACAAAGCCCTCCACTCTGAAGCACTGTGCTATCCCATCCCAGTTACATCTCAGGTCTACGTGGCTTCATTCTTGAATAAATGAGTACAAGTTCAAATGTTGTCCCATTTTACAATTATTTTCTCATGGGGTATCTGTAGGGGAGTCAAAGTCATTTCTCTGAAATCTCCCTGCCAAAGAAAAAGGCATTCTGAAAAATTCTTATTGGAATAATGTTGAAATTCATGAATTTGATTGAGAAGCTAGAGCAAAAAAAAAAACAAGCAAAATGCTTAGGAGGTGGCAGGGGAGGAGGGTAGTGAAGTTTTATCAGTGCTGTAAAGAACAGATGTCTGGGAAACTGCAACATTTTATAATAAGGTTTAGGGGCCTCTGGTGGGGGAGCGGACTTCAAGGCACATTCCCACCTTATTAGATTGATAAATCGAGTGCTACTCTTTCAGGGCAAGATATGGTCTTGAGGTTACTTTTATCAGTACTGCTCCTAAAGAATAAGGTTATCCTTCTCTATCTTTCTTTCTTTACATGAGTAAGAGAGGGGAATGTGACAAAGATGATGTTTGCTTCAAAAATTCACATTAACAAAAATATCTCAATAGCAAAAGTCACCTCCTTTTCCTTTCCACCACCTCAGCATTTCTGTCTAGTTGTTACCAGTCTGATTTTAACTCAAGAGAGACCAAGCTAAATCCAGCAGCAAGGTTTTCCTATGCCAGCCGGAATGACTTCAGAGTTGCAGGTGAATGAAGCAAACCTCCCCAAATGCAGCCCTTGAAAAATCAGACAAACACTATTCTTCATGTGCTGGGAAAGTTGACGAGCAAAAATGAGAAAGCCTTGAAACCTGTTAAAAGTACTTCCCTGAATCCTGTGAGTCCTTCCCTCTAGGGAGAGAGGAGAAAGAGGAGAAGATGTCTCACAAGCACAGCAAATGGGTCATCTACTTGTGAGTTGCATGTGAGATTTCCTGTGGGAGGGACACTAAGTGATAGTAAGAACACCTGTCCTGGTTATGCCAACACAGAACTTGTCTGTCAGCACTTGGTGCATCTCCAGCTGAACTCGCTGTTGTTTTCTCTGCAGAGGCAGCTGGAGTTTAGTGAAGAGTGGTGGACCAACTTCGAGGAGGCTAGACTTGGATTAGAGTCTCAGCATCTCTCTGTGGCTTTGGTCTGATTATTTGAGACAATGAACTTCTGGAGACACAAGCAAACCAACAGAGTTCTGCTGAGATATTAGATGGCTTTACTGTCTTCAACTTAGCCCACAGGAATCAGGGCAGCCATGTCTCATGTCACCGCTTCAGCTGCATCTTCCATCATGCTTCTTTCTCCTGGTTATTTATGATTCAGCCACACTGGCCCTTCAGTACCTCAAACTCTGCTTGTGTGACATAATGCCCTGCACATACTTTTTCCTCTATCTGAAGAATGGACATGCCACTCTCACCCCAACCCCACAACTCTGCCTGCTGAGCTCTGACTCATCACCCACCTGGTGAAGCATTCATTCATCCCTGTGCCAGGCTAGTTATTGGCTCTCATATACAGCATCTTACAGCTTCATTTCCATCATGCTCCGGAGCTGTGATTTCATATTTACTTGTATAATGTACATGACCATAAGCTCCATGAAGGCAGGGATGTGTCTCTGTTTGCTGAATCCCCAGTTTTGGCACTTAGTAAGCAGTCAATTGCTAATAGTCAAATCATTAAGTGACATTTACTGAGCCTCAGTTTCCCCTTTGTAAAATTGCAACAATAATACCTGTTTCACAGGATTCTGTCACAATTAAATATGTTAAAATATACCAAAGTCTATAAAAGCCACTAACATTGTCCTGGTTTCCAACCTCATTGCTTCAGTGAATGTACCCTTGTTAAAATCACCAAAGACCTACGGATAAGTCAAATCCAAATGTTACTTCTTTGTCCCTGTGGTAGAGACAGTTGTGCTCACCACATCCAAAATCCCATTGCATCCCTTACATTTCTTACTTTCCTCGTAAGCCGTCAGTCATGTGACTAGTGTTGGTCAGTGAAATGTGTGCCAATCCTTTGTGTTAGCACTGTCTCAGCAATATCTCAGCACATCTCAAACTTAGCATGTCCAAGAGTAAACATACTACATTTTCTCCCATTCTCTTTCAGATGGAGGCAGTGATGCACTTGTGTGTGGTCTCCATCCCAGTGGCTAGAATGGTTTGGGATCCATATGCTGTGGTTGTAATATGGGGAAGCCTCAGCCATCCCAGGTACTTGAATAATAACATGGAGTACAACCAGCAATGGCCATATAACACGAGTAAGAAGTAAGCCTTTGTCTTCTTAAGCCAGTAGGGTTTTGCAGTTAATTTGTCATTGCAGCATGCACCTAATGAATACAGACCTTATCATACTCCACTGCTGCATCACTTAGGATTCTTATCCACAACAACCTCTTTGGAATAATTTACATTTCTGGCTTCTGGAAGTTCCCTGTCTCCTGATTCTCCTCCCTCTCAGACATTGTCTCAGTAGCCTTGAAGGTCTTCTTTTCATCTACCCATGTTCCTTCAATTGAATGTTCCCTAGTGTTGTTTCTGTGGTTCCTATTTTCTATTTCTCTCCATACTTTCCATAAATTACTTTATAGAGGCCCATATCTGCAACAATAAAATTTATCCCAATAGGCTGTAAATTTGTATTGCCAGATCATCTCTTTCTTTTGGGTAACAGGATTATATGTTTAATTACTCCTTGGACATCTGTGCCTGGGTATTCCCATAAGCATCTCAAACTTAGCATGTCCAAGAATAAATCTATTGCATTTTCTCCCAATCTCTTTTCTTCCTATAATCTTCATTAACCTAAACCTCAGAGTATGTTTTCCAATACTCTTTTGGGTGCAATTGCCAGAAATACATCACAAACTAGTACAAACAAAAAGAAATATACTGGTTGATGTAATAACTAGGGTGTCTAGGGGATGGAACTGGCTCTGCGGTCTCTGGGAATCTAAATACTGTCTCTATATTGGATCTGTCTATGTCCAGTGCTCTCTTCTCCCTCTCTCTCTTTTCTGTTTCTCAAACTCTTTCAGTCCTTTGTAAGGAAAAAGTGAAAAAAGTGTGGGCAGAATGCATGGCCATAGACTTTTCTAGCTTAATATAATCCCAGTTTAATGACTCCAGAAAAGAAGAAAGCCACTTTCTCCTGGTATCTGTATATAAAATATCGGGAAAAATACTGATCTTTCCTTGGGAAATCACTGTATTCAGGCGATTAGTGAACTAAGGTGGTCATAAATGCATCACAAGCTCTACTCTAGAGCCCGAAAGCCTGGTACTGTTGCTGATAGAGGCTACACAGGGACCATGTGGAATGGAGAGTTACTCCTGTGGAAGGGGCACTATTTGCAGGATGACAGAACCTTGAGTATACTTGTTTTATCTACTCTCCAGCTCAGGCTTGTACTTCTCTTTACTCACAAACCCTACATTCCAGTCATGGAAAACCCATCAGTTTTCTCAGCACACCAACTTGATGTATGACTCTACTTCCTTAGACACTCTTTTATCTTTTCCTGAAATGCTGAGATCACCCCAAAAATGATTTGGAAAACTCCTATTCATCCCTCAAGACTTGCCTTGGGAAGCCTGTTCTGATTCTTGCAAGAAGACATGATCATTGCCATCTAGGGCTCCAAGTGTTTTTTTTTTCTTTTTTGTACACATCTACTACAATAGTTATACCATATGAGAATATTCCTTCATATAGCGATCCTTAGTACACTAATTGGGCACTTTGAGGGTGAATTGGATCATAATCATGTTTTCCATGCCTCACATGGTGTTCTTGTTTGAATGCCACAATAAATATTTGTCAAATGGGAATCTAATTGTGCAATAACTCACCTCTTTGAGTGCACTCATTCATTTATTCATTTAGGAAATATTTATTTTGTTCTTCCTGCGTGCTAGGCATAGTTCTAAGTGATACACATACATAGATAGCAAGACTGATGAGATGCAGGCCCTCAAGCAGCTTCGATTTTAGTAGTGAGACAGACAATAAATACCTAAACTAACAAATAGATATATATTTTCAGACAATGAGGGAGATATGAAGAAAATCCAATAATGGGAGAGAGCTTGTAAAGGCTGAGCAATACTTTAGTCATGGAATCTGAGTGTTGGCACCTACTGATAATTAGGCAGCCCTGCATAGGTCTGGGGCAGAGAATATATCAGGAGCAAAAGGACTGATAAATGTGCTTGGGGAACAGAAAGAGGCCAGAGTGAATGCAACATGGTGAGCCAGGGAGAGGCTGGTGGGAGATGAGACATGACAGGTAGGCACAGTAAAATTATGTAGAGCTTTGAAGAACATTGAGTCTTGCTCCACTTGCCAAAAGAAAGTAAACAGTGACCAATGACATGATCTGGTAAATATCAGTGTAGCTGTTGTGTGGAGAATGGACTGACATGTGTTGGAGGAATGTGAGTATAAATGGCAAGACTGAAAGCAAGGTTCTTAGGAAGGGGGGCGGTGTGTGGATTCAAGGGAAAGATGATGGTAGATTAGAATAGGGGCATGGCAGTCACTATTGTAAGATTAGGTCAGATTTAGAGTGTGGAAAAAATATACATATATGTGTGATATGGTTTGGCTGTAACCCCACCCAAATCTCATCTTGAATTGTAGCTTCCATAATTCCCACATGTTATGGGACGGACATGTTTGGAGGTAACGAAATCATAGGGGTGAGTCTTTCCCATGCTGTTCTCAAGACAGTGAGTAAGTCTCATGAGATGGTTTTATAAACGGGGTTCCCTTACACACACTCTCTTTGCTTGCTACCATGTAAGACATGACTTCGTTCCTCTTTACCTTCCACGATGATTGTGAGGCCTCCTCAGCCATGTGCAACTGTAAATCTCTTTCCTTTATAAATTACCCAGTCTCAGGTATATCTTTATTAGCAGCATGAGAACAGACTAGTACAATATGCTTCTCCCAGTTTCCCATCTAAGCAGACCCAAGATCACTCCTTTCTCCCTATATGAACAAGCAATAGAGAGCTTTCTTCATTCATCATTCATTCACTCACTCAACAGATATTTATTGAATATACCCCAAATTCAATCCTTCAGGCTAAGAGCCAGAGAGGTAGTGTTTAGCAAGATCAACACAGCCTCTGCCATGCTACAGCTTGCAATTTTGTGGGGAAGGCAGGCATTCAACAAGTAAATATTTAGATAAATTAAGTAAATATCACTGTGAAAAGTGCTTTAAAGGAGAATTAGAAGACTTAAAAAGGACAAAAAGTGATGTCAAAATATGACCTGAAGGATGAGAAGGAAGTATGTCAGTAAAGAAGAGAAATAAGTGTATTCAAGGTGGAGGAAATAGAACTTGCAGAAGCTCAAAGGCAGGAAGGAGAATATACTTGGAAGAAATGAGGAATGCCTTGTACTGGATTCTCCATCATGAGGCTCTCTGGGTAGAAAAAGATGAGGAAAACAGAAGCCAGATTGACTGGGCCTTGTAGGTGTTGATTAGGAGACAGGGAATATTTTTTTAAATTCAGATTTTTAAATTTATTATTTTTTACTTGATAAATATAAATTATATATATATATATTTATGGTATATAATATGATGTTTTGAAATACAGGTATATTATGGAGTGACTAAAGCAAACTAATTAATATATTTGCCTCACACACATCTCATTTTTTTGTGTGGAGAACACCCAAAATCTACTGTCTTAGTAATTTTCAAGAATACAATACATTGTTCTTAACTTTAATTATCATGTTGTACAATATATCTCTTAGCTTATTCCTCCTGTCTCTTAAACTGATTCCTCCTGGATAACTGAGATTTTATCTCTTTTGATCAATATCTCTTCAGTCTTTTCCCCCAACTCAGCTTTAGTAACCACCATTCTACTTTCTACTTCTATGAGTCTGAATTTTTAGATTCTACATATAAATGAGATCATGCAGTATTTAACTTTCTGTGCATGGTTCATTTCATTTAACACAATGTCTTTTAGATTTGTTCATGTTGTTGCAAATGTTAGGATTTTCTTCTTTTTTAAAGGCTGAATGTTATTCCTTTGTGTATATGTGTCACATTTTCTTTATTCATTCATTGATGAACAACTTAGATTGTTTCGATATCTTGGGTATTATAAATAATGTTGCAATAGACATGGAGTGCAGATGTCTCTTTGACATACTGATTTTATTTCTTTTGGATATATACCCAGTTGTGGGGTTGCTTGGTCGTATGGTAGTTCTAATGTTACTTTTTAAGGAAGTTTCATACTGTCTTCCACAGTAACTGTACCAATTTTTGTTCCTACCAATAATGTACAAAAATTCCTTTTTCTCCACATTCTTTTTTATTATAGCCTCTCTAACAGGCGTGAGGTGGTACCTCATTGTAATTTTAATTGCATTCCCCTGATGATAATGATGTTGAGTGTTTTCTCATATTCCTGTTGGCCATCTGTATGTCCTCTTTTGAGAAATGTCTATTCAAGTCCTTTGCCCATTTTTAATTGGGTTAATTGTTTTCTTGCTATTGATTTATTAGAATTTCTGAGATGGAGTCTTGAGTTTTATAATAGCAAGTCATCAAGGCATTTTAATCTCTAGCACTGAAGAAAAAAATGGAAAGCCTTTTTTTTTTTTTTTTTTAGCATGTGTGCTGGCAGAGTATCATGGAAGACCTGGGAAGACTCCTTACTCATCACTATATCCCCATCTTCACATGCAGATGGAGAACTTCAGCATGCAGGAAAACATTCATTTTTATTGCCCTCAATTCTCCCAGGGAGAAAGGGGTTTGGAACACCGACGGAGCCTATGGAGGGGAAGAGTAAGCTCTGGTGTGTTACAGTAAAGCACAGGCTCTGGGATCATACAAACTTTCATAGAAATCCTGCTTCATCATTTATTGAATGCAAAGTTAGGCAAGTACTCAATTTCCTTGAGCCCCATTTTCCTTCTCAGCATCATAGGGATGACAAATCTATCAGGAAGCTTTGAGCTGCAGGTCACACACACACACACAAAAACCTGATTTACCTGAATTGATACAGAAAATGTATTTTCTCATACTGCAGAAAGTTCTGACGTAGGGTTGGTGAATTAGCAACTGGACATCATCATGCCCTCAGGGTTTTTTTCCCCCTCTATTTTCTTTCTATCCACTTTGGTGCTTGTCAAACTTCCCTCAATGTCATAAGATGGTTGTAGCCTTTCCAGGCGTCACATACAGACATAAAATGACCAGTGGAGGAAGAGGATATGTTCTTCCTGTGGACTCTAAGTCAATGAAGAAGCAACTCTTTCCCAGAGTTCCTGTGCAGTCTGCTTTTCACATCTTATCAGCTAGAATTGTGCTACATGGCCATGCCCAGGCCAATCACTGGTAAGAGTGGCTGCATCATTATAACTGGCTTAGTTCCATGATGATTCACCCTTAAGGCTGCATTTTGAGCCTGCTTCACCTGCAGCATAAAACCACAAAAGAAAAGTGGACAGCTCCAGTAAAATTGTTAAAAATGGAGAGGGGGAGAATGACTTGTTGAGCAGGCAGTCCAGCAATGTCTAATAAGTTAGCGTCTATCTTCCAGGGTTGTAGTCAGTTAGAATTTGTTAGAATTTCTGAGATGGAGACATTATTGATGATAATGTCTCTAATAAATGGTAACTATCATTACTATTTCTTTTGATTGTTTGTTTTGATAGAGGGTTTCACTCTGTCACCCAGGCTGGGGTACAGTGGTACGATCATGGCTCACAGCAACCTCACCCTTCTGGGCTCAAGTGATCCTCTCGTCCCAGCCAGGTGCATGTTACTGCACCTGCTTTTTTTTTTTTTTTTTTTTTTTTTTTTTTGTAGAGATGGAGTTTTGCCATGTTGGCCACAATGGTCTTAAACTCCTGAGCTCAAGGGATCTGCCCACTTTGGTCTCTAAAGTTCTGGGATTACAGGTGTGAGTCATCATACCTGGCCTATTGCTCTGATTTTTCACAAGTTCTTTGCATGCCCTTTAAATCTATCTGACAAGTACAAAACTGTCTTGGTAATCATCAAAATAAATATTCAAGTATCTCTATTGACTAGCATAATAGGAGACACTATTTGTAATTAAACATGATGGAGTGGAACTAATGTTTTTTTAAATATGTGCAGTTAAGACTTTGCCTGAATCCAGTCCATAATCTTCCACTTCCTCAAAGTTAGTCTGATTTTATTCACTTTTTCATATACTGCAGCTGTCAAGCATATGAGCAACAAAGTTAGATAATTCTTATTTTAAGTCTTGCCTCCCTCATTTGCTAGTAATATTAGTTATGCTTCTTAATCTTCATTTTTTTTACATGTTTAACACAGGGATATTATCATATTATGAGGATTGAGAAAGATAAATAACACATGTAAAAATTTGTGGAACATACTGTATGGTCAATAATATTAGCTCTTTTGTTATATAGCTTGTATTTTGGGCAAGAAGACAAAATGAGATAATGCATTAATAGCAATGGCACGCAGTAAACAGTTAATATATAGCATCTATTATGTTTTCCAACAGAACAGTAGCTGCCTTTATTAGTACCATGGAGTTTTTTTCTACATTTTGATTGGTGGAACCCTGCCACTCCAATCATGCTACACGTATTAATTTTTCAGACAAAACACATGGTTAGTGTTTCAAATTACTGACTACTCCCTTAGGGCCTGTCATGTTACACTAAATGGTCTGGTGTGGTCATTCACCAAACTAATAATTAAACGCTGGAATTTTGCTAAAACAAGTTATAAGCAAAAGATACTAGTCTTCAGCCGATACCCAGAAATGGGTGTTTTGGAAACTATATACTTTATCCTTTTAAAGGTTTGACTTGTCCTTAATCCCCCCTAGCTGCCTGTATTTATTGAATTCCTCAACCCTGTAAGCTCTCGTGTTCACTGC
The DNA here is from genome assembly GCA_036589455.1 of Ateles fusciceps. Classification (NCBI taxonomy): domain Eukaryota; kingdom Metazoa; phylum Chordata; class Mammalia; order Primates; family Atelidae; genus Ateles; species Ateles fusciceps. The sequence goes on from JAZHEH010001386.1 coordinate 5,306,054, forward strand.
ACAAAGAATAGTTTTCTTGCATTTCATTCTTTAAAAAAGAAAAAAAAAGTATCTTTCACAAGGGGTTTCAATGGATCCTGACATAATTAATGTCATTCTGACGTAAACTGCTTTAAATTACTAAGTAGAGAGAGCCTTTGTGGTGAAGAATAACACACTAGTTGTGCCAAGAGAGAAGTAAGAGTTTAAGAAATGGGTTTTTAAAGTGAAATTAAACGAAGATGGGGTGGGGCGTTGCTAGAAGAACTAAAGTCAATAATGGCTCTCCAGTTTCAAGTCAGGAGAGAAGCTGGCACAGTCAGATTTAGAAGTTTCAGTCTCTCTTCCTCTAGTTTAGCACCCTGAGACTCCCCACTCAGCCATACTAACCAGTGATGTACTGGGAAGCAGCTGCCAATCTTTGTAACCTCATTACCAGGAGCCTCCTGAGAACACTTGCCTAAAAGTCTTCATCCAATGACATATTCAGGATGAGAGCACTAGAATTGATTGTCAATCGCTTCTAAGTGTTTATCAGGACCAAATAAAATGCAAACTACGGAATGGGTGAAAATATTTGCAAATATTTTCTATCTAATAAGGGGTTAGTATCTAAAATATACAAAGAACTTATATAAGCTAATAGCAAAAACAAACAAAACACAGCAAAAACCAAATCACATGATCAAAAAATGAGCAAAGGGCTTGAATAGACATTTTTCCAAAGATACACAAATGGCTAATAGGCATATGAAAAAAATGCTCAGTATTGCTATCACTAATCATTGAGAAAATGCAAATCAAAATCATAATTAGATATTACCTCACACCTATTATCATGGCATTATAAATAAGAGGTAAGTACTAGCAAGAGTGTGAGGAAAGGGGAACTCTCCTGCCTTGTCCCACCAACCCTACTGGTGGAAGTGTAAAAGTACAGCCACTATGAAAAACAGAATGGAGGTTCCCCAAAAAATTAAAAATTGAACTACCGTACAATTTAGCAATTCCACTTCTGGTATATATCCAAAGGAAATAAAATCAATATCTCAAACGAATATCTGCACCCCTATGTTCAATGAAGCATTATTCACATTAGCAAAGATATGGAAACAATTTCAGTGTGTATGGATGAATGAGTGGATAAAGAAATGGTGGTACACATATAAAATGGAATATTATTCATTGATAAGAAGGAGAAAATTCTGCCATTTGTGACAACATGGATAAACTTGGAGGACATTAGGCTAAGTGAAGTAAACGAAACCCAGAAAGACAAATCCTACATGATCTCACTTACACGTAATATCAAACTAATGCAAGTAGAGAATAGGATGGTGGTTTCCAGTGGCTGGGATTGGGGGAAATTGGATGATGCTGGCCAAAGGGAACAAACTTTCATTTATAAGATGAACAATTTTGGGAAGTGATATGGATTGGCTCTGTGTTCCCACCCAAATCTCATCTCAAACTGTAATCCCCATGTGTGGAGGAAGGAACCTGGTGGGAGGTGATTAGACCATGGGTGCCGTTTCTCCCATGCCATTATCATGATAGAGAGTGAGTTCTCATGAAATATAACGACGTTATATAAGGGTTTCGTAGTTCCTCCTTCACACTCCTTCTCTGTTCTGCTGCCTAGTGAAGAAGGTGCCTGCTTCCACTTCCCCTTTCTCCATGATTGTAAATTTCCTGAGGCCTCTCCAGCCATGTGAAACTGTAAGTCAATTAAACCTCTTTCCTTTATAAATTACTCAGTCTCAGAGAAGTTCTTTTGGCAGAATGAAAATGGCCTAATACAGGAAACCGGTACTGCAGGGGAGAGGGGCACTGCCATAAACATAACCTAAAAATGTAGAAGCAGCTTTGGAACTGGGTAAAGGCAGAGGTTGGAACACTTGGGAGGGCTCAGAAGAAGACAGAAAGATGTGGGAAAGTTGGAACTTCTCAGAGACTTGTTGAATGGTTTTGACCAAAATGCTGATAATAATATGGACAATGAAGTCCAGGTTGAGGTGGTCTCGGATGGAGATGAGTAACTTTCTGGGAACTGAAGCAAAGGTCACTCTTGCTATGCTTTAGCAAAGAGACTGGTGGCATTTTGACCCTGCTCTAGTGATCTGTGGAACTTTGAACTTGAGAGAGATGATCTGTGAAACTTATGTTTAAAATGAAAGCAAAGCAAAGTGTAAAAGTTTGGAAAATTTGCAGACTGACCATGTAGTAGAAAAGAAAAACTCATTTTCTGGGGAGGAATTCAAGCTGCAGGAGTTTGCATAAGTAACTCCTGAATGGCTAATCCCTCCCTTTGTTCTCTGATGCCTATCTTTTCTTATCTCCTCAACTGTGTTCCTTTGCCCATCTGTCTTTATCTTACCTTTTCCATCTTTAACTCTTTACTGGCTCATTCCCACTATTTTCTATGGGTAGCTTCTCTCATGATTCCAGTCTCAGCTTATGTAACCCATTTGGAAAAGCCCTGCCTGATCCTGTTATTTAAATAGCCCTCCCTCTGACATCAATCTTGCTCACTCCTGTGATTTTGTTTTGATTTCTGTATAGTACTTACTACTCTATAGAATTATCCTTTAGTGAATTAATTTATTGTTTGTTGCTTATTGTTTTACCCACACAATAGACTGTAAATCCCTTGAGAAAAGTGATATTACTTGTTTAATTCAAAGCTCTGTCCCCCAAAGTGTGTAATGGTGCTGAAACTTCATGGTGTTCAATAAATATCTAATAATTAAATAAATTTGAATGGCCTCTTCCATCCCTCAAATAAAGCACTCTTCTCTTAAACTCTCACACTTCTGTCACACTCATGCCATTTCTCTATTTCCCTTCAGGGTCAATATTCCAGTTTGTATCATGTGAAGCCTCTGTTTCCATTTCTTTGCTTTCTTGACCTATAGTTGACTGGCTTTCCCCTCCAATTTACCATGTCTCTGGTCAGTGGTAACAATACTCTCTTGCTGCCAAACTCAGTGGCCACATTCCAGTTATTTTCCTTTTACGCCTTCGCTGTCCTATAAGAAACAGTGTTTTAGTAAGAAAATCAGATGGGCATTGGACAGTGCAGATGGAAACCATTTCCACTGATACACAGAGTTCCATTGCACAGCCCACTCCAGATCCCTCAGCACGTTTAATATTCTTGTAGTTTGACTCCGTCCTCACTACACTTTTCCTTTTTTTTCTCCTTTGAAGGGTTTTTCTCTTTTAATCTATCTTTAAATATTGTAACACCTCATGGCTAAGTCTTAGGCTATCTTCCCTACCTCTCTAAATTCACTTTAGGTCGATGCATTTATTCCTATTATTTTAAATGTCTTCTATTAGCTGTTAACTCAGGAATTTGTATCTTCTAGCTTCTCTTTTGAGTTCCAGATTCATATAACCAATGGTCTACTTGATATCTCAAATCTTGCATATCCAAAAGCAAGCTCTTGATTTTTTCCCCCAAGTATGTTTCTCTCTTTAGTCCTCGTTGTCTCAATAATGACACTACCATATACTCATGGCTCATGCCAGAAACGTGCAACTGCCTGATTCTTCCCTAGACTGCAGGCCAGACCCTTCAAGTCTTGGCTCCTCCTCCTCCATATCTACTTATATACTCTATAATATACAGTGAGCCTACTATACACACACACACATACACACGTATATATATTCCCCTACTATATATATCAGTCACCCCCCCCCCCCCCACACACACACACTTATTATGCACTCCCTAGCAAGAGCCACCATCTTGGCTTGCCTGGCTAAGACGTGTTCACTGTTCACCTTATTCTTCCTTCAAATAATATCATCATGGAATAGCCCTAGCAATCAATTTCAAAAGAAAATCATATCCTGTTTTTTGCTGGTTCCTCACTGAATCTAGAACGAAATCAAATTTATTTACATAACCTCTATTCCCTTTAAGACCCACCCCTGCCTGTATCTGCAACTTATCTCATGACCTTCTTTTCCAGAGACTCCTTTCCAGCTGAACGAAACATCTTTCTGTCCCTCAAACACACTAAGTTTTTTTTTTACTGTCATGGAGTTTCCACACACTGTCTTCTCTGTCTAGGATACTTTCCCCTCATTCTGTCCCTGGCTCCTTTTTCCAGACCCTTTTTCCTCAGTATAACTCTCAGACCACCCATTTTCCCTAGTTTCTCCTTTGAGTTAATATAACTAAAAACATAATAGATAACATACTATATCATACATTTCCTATCTAAGCAGATGCCCCAGTTTTTCTTTTAAAAATAGTGCAAATTATAATAGTTACTTTTTTACTTGTTAAGCATTGCCTGTCTCCTCTACTAGATAGTGGGTTCTGTGAGAACAAGACTGCATCTATTTTATTTAGTAATTTATACCCAGGTCCGGCAAATACTCAGGAAAATAAAATGAGAAAAATCTGCATTCTACTTTGGTCAGATATAGACCCCAAGTGAGCCATTGGTTCTAGCTTTTACTATCAGGGTTGAAGCTGGATTATTGTCTTCATATTAGAGAACTTGGGTTTCTGCATCTGTAACATGGGAATGATGGGATCTACTTCTAAGGTTGTCATTATGATTGAATGAGAAGAACACTGTAGACTTCTCAGCACAGTGCCTGTAAAATATTTACAGATATGCAGGAGATGTGAGTTTATTTTCCTGCCCTCTCACAACTATAATTAATCTTTACAATATTCCACTTCAAGTTGTTGATAAATGCTCTGAAAAGGGATAATAGACAAACCTAGGCCCACAATTTAGAGTAATAAAAATAAAAATAAAAAGTATATTGCCTTCTGTTCTCCACCTCTTTTTGCTGAAGTATAAATAAAACCTTTTTCAACTGATACTTAACTTTCAGCTTCACAAGTTCCTAATTTCTTTTGCTAACCCAGGTTGTGTGACCATGTACTTTGCTGAACTCAATGATTTTGCCATCACTGCAACTGCTGGTGGAGATGACCAAATTTTCGCCTGCATGCTCCAAATTTAGCAAAAGATCATGACATTTAGATATTTCTTCAGGGAGTATTAATTGTAGGGGGAAAGTGATGGCATCCTATTTAGGTTGTCTGGAAAGTCAGAGAAAGATTATAATTTATAGTTACTATGGTAGGTAATTATACCTTCAAGTATATGCTAGTTTCTGTTTTAAAAAAGGCTTTGATCATAGATGACACCCTTGTTGGGGGATCAAAGAAAATAAGAAAGTAGAATTTGCCATGTTGAAAAATATCTGGCTACTAAGACCAAATTTCTCTATGGAGAAAAAGTTACCTCCAGTTGTTTTTTTCAGAGTATTAAGGTTTACAAGAAGTTCCTAATAGCGTGGGAACAGTATTATAAAATGTTAACCATGTGTTTTCACCTTTACTCTGTATGCACCACATGGCTCTTCTTTATTCAAGGAGATGGGCATCAGTTATCACATTTATGGCTTTGGTCAAAGGCTTGGTCCAGATTATACAAGGACAAGACCCATCTGGCAGAGTATTTCATGAGGGAGAACTAGTTTTTCTACAAACACTCTCATCACTGTAGAAGTCTAGGTAAAAGTCTGAGCTCAAGAGATAGGTCAGGTGGAAGGAGAAGACAGAGTTGGAGCTGGGGCTGGAGGGCTCTCCATTGTGCCTCATCTCTGTGAATTGAGTCCTGAGATGGGTCAGTGAGGGAAGGGACTTGAGTTTGCTTTCTCACTGGAGACTGAGAAAATCAGCAAGGTCTGGCAAAACCTAGGTAGGCCCCCCCGAAGTCTTGTATGGCCCCAGTCATGTGAAAAAACATTTGAAAACTCCCTTGAGAGGGAAGCGAAGTAGGAGCCTAAAAGGCTGTAAGGAGCAACTCAGATTGAGAATGGTGCAGTTTATGGCCAATGAGTGGAGAATATTGCAAGGCTGAACAGATACCAATGACCAGTAATCAGATACTTACCTCCTCATCTCCCATCGGCCATCCTTTCCTGTTTTGAAAGCCTCTTAGAATTTAGATCCACCACTTCCAAAAAAGTAAATTCTTATTTAAATGAGGTTAATCCTAAAATGCCTTTAAAATTTATTGACTAAGACTATCTTTTGGGTCACATAGGGATTAAGTAGCATCCTAGAAAAAAAAGAGTACCTTGTTTTTTGCACATCTGAATTTATAGCTACTAAAAGTAAAGTTCAATTTCAGGTGGACCACTTATACCTATTCTGAAAAGAAAGTAATTTCAAGTCCACAGTCTGAAGTTCTAACTTTCACCATATGTTTGAAAACATGGTGGATCCAGGAAGCCCATTCTCATTCTCATTACCTATCTAGAGACACTTCCAAAAAGACGCATTCTTTCATCTCACATTCTATCTGCTATTTCTGCTGTGGGTACACATAATTTATAGAATTAAAAATTAGGCCAGGCACGATGGTTCACTCCTGTAATCCCAGCACTTTGGGAGGCTGAGGTGGGTGCATCACCTAAGATCAAGAGTCCGAGACCAACCTGGCCAACATGGTGAAACCCCATCTCTATAAAAAATAAAAAAATTAGCTGGGGGGGGATGGCACATGCCTGTAATCCCAGCTACTCGGGAGGCTAAGGCAGGAGGATTGCTTGAACCCAGGAGGCGGAGGTTGTAGTGAGCCAAGAAAGCACTATTGCACTCCAGCCTGGGCAACAGAGCAAGACTTCATCTCAAAAAAAAAAAAAAATTAGTTTCCTCAGTATGCCATCCAACATTCTCAAAGGTCAAACCCTATCTTACCTGTCCAATATCACATTTCTCAGGGTAATCTAAATTAACTTCTACAAAGGAAGTGGCCCTTATTGACCCTGTAGTGTAATTCCACTTTCCTATATTTTTCCCATTTTTTATTCCTTTACTTTGCATTGTCCCCTGAAGGCAACTCTTTAATATTTAATAGGGTGGGCTTTGGAATATAACAGATATGGACTCAAGGGTTCAACTCATGGTTGTCTCACTGACTAGCTAAGCAACTCTAGACAAGTTTCCTCTGATATAAACTTAGGGTAGACTCTCATGTATGAGATGGTTTTGAATTATAAATTAGATTATGAATAAAAAAATAGTTAACAAATGATGCCTAGCACCTAGTAATGCTTAAGAAAAGGAGAGGGGGGGCTATTAACACAATTAACAATTCAAAAGAAATCTTTCTTATAATAATTATTTATTTACTCAGCTTGCCAGGTAGGCCATATGTTCCCTAGAGGTAAGAACTCCTTCAAAATCCACACTGTCTGGCATTTTCTAGGCGTTAAGTAAATGGGAGTGAAATGCATATTTGTATGGATATTTAAAACCCAGTTTAAACTATTTGAGTTTTAACATATCTGAGAATCCTGCTCTGATCTCTTAGGCAGAATTTACAGCTCCTTCTTCTGGGAGCTGCTAATGCCACTAAATACCTCTTATTTCAATTTGCCTTCTCACATGTAGATTACATGCTATTTTCCAATTATTTATATCTCACTTATTTAAACATCTCTCAATAAAATACTAGATATATTCTTGAAATACAGCTTCTTCATCTTGATAGCCAACCACTCTCTCCTTGAACTTAAAACTATCACTGAACTTAAAATCAAAGCCTGAGGCATGATAGGTGCTTACTTAATACTTGCTAAGTTATGCTGAAAACCTCAAGTCATCTTTCCTGTTTGTAGTGAGTCAATAGCATCATGTCTGTACTTGAAGGGCAAGGTAGGGTGGGGACCTGGAGGGGGGAAAATTGCTGTGTATGTATTTAGGATCCTTTGTCTCCACACCCCAGGATGGCTGAGCAGGGCTGTCCTTGACCCCACAGGACAGCTGGGCTCAACACAGCAGGAGAGCTTTCACTTTTGATCTTCAATATTTTTAAATATAAAAAATATTTTTAAATATACTTAAATAATATTTTTAAATATAAAAAAATAATTTGAGATAATGTGCATGCTGTCCTTTCAAACATGCCATATGGAATCTGAGGCCCTTGGGTTAAGAATTATAAGATAAATTTACTAAATAAAGACAGCCAGGCTCCTGCAGAGCCAGCAGGGAAAGGTACAAATCATGGAACCACAGTAAAACTTAATCTAGAAAAAAGCAGCAAGAATTAACCCAGGAGTCCCAGCCTCATGCCCTCAGCAGGTCAAACCATACTAACTTCCACTTCGATTTCATTTCCTGCACTATCACTAAATATTAATGGTTCCCAGATTCCTAATCAATCAGGTGTGTAGAAGATAGCATCCCTATCTGAACCAGTAGCATCCTTATTTGAACCAGCACTTGTGATTTTCAGGGCTACTATCCATGCCTGTACAGGTAGCCAACCAAGGTAAAGGTTTAGCAAGGTTATTCCAGGTCCTAGAGGAGGATGCTCAGCGCAGGCTAGCTATGCAGAATGAGAAGAATTTTCTAAAAAAAATCTGAAACCCTGTATTCCATTTTGCCTAAGTGGGTTAGTGGGTCCAGGGTTGTAATTATCATTCCAATAAGTCTTCAGTAAGTTCTTTCAGGTTCAAGCCAAATTCAGTCGCTATATCAATGTATTCTCCCCAAACTTTCCACCTATAGTCACCCTCTGAACACCAAACCTGGTTCTTCTGTACAAATTCTTCTCCAGAATTGAGTCACTAAAATGGATTGTTTTATGAAATAAATAAAAGCAATTAGGACAAGACTCTAGGATGCCTGGATAATGAGAACTCTTCTCAGGAATGTGCTTGTAGAGTACAAATTGGAAAGCAAGCTGGAAGAGAAAACTTCAGGGTCTCATAAATCCCAAGTGCCTAGAAAAGTCTATGATAAAAGATACTACATAGATCACGTGTATGTGTTTGGGAAGAGGCACAGTTAGCTCAGACATATCACTTTGGTTTTACATTAAAGATGATGTTGAAGTGCCTAATTATGGGAAGATATTTAACATACAGCCTGGATATATATGAGACTCCATCACTAATCTCAGATTATCTAGCATGAATTTGTGTGAGCTCCCTGTGTATACAAGATTAGCAAGAACTCCCCCTACATTTTGTCTGTGCCTCATGTTTCCTGACCACTGTAGTTGGGCATACTTTTATTGGATGGCATTGGAAAAGAAAAAATAAATTTTCAACCTAAGATTACATCTCTAGTCCATAAAAATGTTAAGAGAGGACATAGAAAGGGAATCGAATTGCCAGGAGGGAGGAGAATGAAGGGTGAGAAAGATATACAAAACCAGCTCATCAATCCTTTTCTCTTATTGATCTTAAGCTTCGCAAAGCTCACCGATATTATCAAATGTATAAATATTATATATATATATATATAAAAAAAAACACACACACACACACATATCTAGAAATTTGTCCATCCATGAAAACACAAGGTTTACTGCTTTGGGAGAGGAGATTAATATAAAAAGTATCCAAGAAGGAGCAAGAGACAATTCAGGAGCTAAACATTTCCCAGTAGTCTGACCCATCCTGCTAGTGTTTATTTTTATACAGTTTTTCAGGCTCTCTAGGTAGCTAAGCACTAACAGGTGATGGGATCACAAAGAGTATGATGCAGTTTTACTTACAATGAAGCTGACCTGGGAGGGGAGCAACCAGGACTTGCAGGGTTCAGCTTGCTACATACCATTGAACAGGAGCCAGGCCCATGAGGGCAGCCAAAGAGGAAATCCATTCATTGGAGCTGGGAGAAAAGCTTTTGATAATAAACGCAATGACATAAAGTGTAAGAACTCTAATAATCCTTAGATACTGCTGCATGCCTGCCTCCATTTCATTTGTAGTGTGACCATCATCCCTGTTTGCCTGGAACAGTCTCCATGTGCACCAATTGCTCTGGCGTAATTATTAACAGCACCTCCTCTCACTGTATGAAGTATCCTGGTTTGGATAACAAATTATCTGGTCACCTATGCATTTGGCAAATTGAAATCTGAGTCCCAGAGAAGGAAGAGAAATTTGGTGGCAGGGGGAATAGAAGTAGCAATAGATTATAGGTTGGTTTGCTATGGCCAACCACAACAGCAAAAAAATCAAAACAAAGAAACATAACCCAACTGTCACACATTGCACTAATACTACCTATGTCTCTGTCTGCCTCTTTGACTAGATTATAAGGCTGCATCGTAGCACCATATTTCTCAATGCCAATCCCATATCAGGTATTTGATCAATATTTGTTAGACTGTTACATTTATTAACATACTTTCAGGTACATTGTCCCATCTGATTTTCCATTGACAATAACATCCATTGTAAGATGGACATTATTATTAAAGATGAGAAGGCCGAAAATCTGGGATGTTAAACACTGAGAAAGTTAATAGGAAAAACCACTGAAACCCAGGTCTTCAATGTTTCTTTCCATTACATTATGCTCAGTGTTAGAAGGAGTCTAAATGTAGAGGGGAATGTTTGTTTAGAGGGATGGAGTCCGGAAGAGCCAAGAAAAATGTGACGGGAGAAACACGGCTGTGGGCTCAGAGATTTGACTATTGGACCAGCAAAATTGTTTTTTGGAGCCCTGTAGCTTCTTTCAAGATGGCTGCTCCTTTGAACAGAGGAAACACATCATGTGCTGCTGGCGGTGGGGGTGGAAGGGGGGTTTGATGTAGCCAGGATGCCGCAAGGGCAGAGGTTCAAAGTACTGGCCAAGGCAGAACTGAATGAACCTACACAGCAACAGGGCTTGGGGCAGGCTCACAAGGGTTTCCCCCGTCATAAGGACTTCCCTATGGCACACCCAGGGCTCCATTCAAGAAAGTATCAAGCCTGGCATTTTCCCGACTGTTTACTTAAAAAAAAAAAAATTAAGGCTTAGCATTTTGAAAAATGTATTTCTTGGAGACAAATATATTTTGGCCCAATTCGCATCCCACTAGTGCTCACCACACAAAGTTTCCAGTTCTATCCCCAGGCCACAGCACCGCTGTACCATGAAGGATGATATTTTATTTATTTAATTTGTCTTTTTTTCAAAAAAAAAATTCCCCTTTCTAGCTCCTTTAGCAATGAGTTGGTTTGTATTCTCTTGTCTCTACATTGTCCTCTTTCCGTGGACCCATGAAGTCTGTGTTATGTCTGCTTACTTACACGAATACTTTTTTATTTTCAGTAACGAAAATAATACTACCTGGTATGGAGGTATAGATGCCGCAGGGGACCATCGGGAGCCTCCTTGACCTCTTCCTGGCCCAGACGCCATCAGGATTCAGCCTGCCATAGGCCACCCTAGGAAACAGAAGATGTACATGCTTGTTATGGTGGGAGATAACTGAACATTGGAAGAACATCTTTTTCTCCTGCCTCAAAGTGCTCTGTATGGGTCGTGGATTCTCTCTCTCTTTTCCCATTTTACCCTCCACCCATCACCTTGAGTAAATATCTACCAATCCCATACAGAGTTATCAAAAGAAATAAAAGAAGACTTCCAATAAATTATCATGCCATGACACAAATCCCAATCTTCAACAACTGGCATTTCTGGATCTTCCATCTACGTTAGGGGAACTAGCAGGGCTTCCATGGCATTCCTCCTGGGCAGTAGAGGGCACTGTGCTTTGTGCCTTAGGACACTGACCACAGTTAGTAGAAACATATGGTGTGGCTGCTGTTCCGGCAAGAGCATCTTTTGTATCAAGTGCTCCTCTTGGTTCATCTTGCTGCCATGATTCCATGGAGGCAACAAAAATGACACTAATGAAAGCTGATAGTTGTTTAATTTTCTTCTTCCAAAAGCAGTCTACTTTGATGGTGAGGGACCTGGACTTGGGAAACATGCAGACTTTGACTCAACTCCTGAGTCTGCAACTTCCTAGATCTGTGACCTGAGGACCCGACTTTTCTGAGTCTAGATTTCCTCATTTGAAAACTGGATAAAGCAATATTTATTAACTGGACTGTGGTGGGAATCAAGTAAGACAATACAGATGCTTGCCTTCAGCATCTAAACATACAATCAGTGGTAGTTGTTGTTATTAAAACTACTAGTTTTGTAATATAACCAGGAGGAGGCAAGACTCTCCTGTGTTCCCTGAGTCCCGGCCTTGTTACTTTCTGCTATACAACACGTTGCCTACCCAAGACACACAAGTGTTTACTTAGTTCTAGGAACATTCCTATGAGCATTGCAAGAGAGGTGCCATAGGGAAGAGATGACATCTCACCATAAAGGGCAGTGATGAATCAGGAGGGCCTCTCAGGATTATTTTGAGGGCACAGGGGGATCAGTCCAAGTATAAGAATCCTCATTCTCATTTCAGGCTCAAGATTCAGAGTCAATCCATAATTATATAGTGCCTCACCAGGGGTGCTATGGATGAATGTGCAGGTTATGCACTGCATGGTAGTCTACAGAAAACTATAGCCTGAGGACCCAATCTAACCTCCTACCTATTTTTGTAAAGATGGTTTTACTGATATAAAGCTATGTCTATTTACCTACCTATTGTTCATTACTACCTCCCCACTACAATGGCAAAGATAAGTAGCTGCAACAGAGATCACATAGCTCTCAACCTTTAAAGTATATATTATTCGACTCTTTATGGAAAAGGTTTGCAGACCCTAGTTCTTAGTTTTTTAACCTAGTATACATAGTGGATGCTTAAATCATAGTTGTTGGATGGATGAATGAATGAATGCATGAGTATAGACTCAAATACCAGCTCAAAACAGTCAAGCAATTAATCCTAAAGAGGTTTTAGTGAAGAAGATAAAAAGCAAAACAAAACAAACTTTGTAATGAGGAGACTGAGGTTCCAGTTCCTACTCTGCCCCTGATTTGTTCGCGTGGCCTTAGATCAACCATTTCCCATCTTTGTATTTCAGTTTCCTCAGCTGTAAAAAGATAACCCTAAGTCCATTTTATTGGGGGTATAATGAGGAATAAAATAAAATCACAAATGTGCAAGCATCGTGTCCAGTGACTGTCACATAATAGGAGCTTATCAAATGTTTGAATTCAAAGCAAGGAGAAGGAGGAATCCTTTGCTACTGAATAAAATATCTTTCCTGTCACACAGGAGTAAACAGAGTAATTCATACATTTAATTGGCAGATGTTATGGAAAAAGCTTCAGGGAGCATTCTACACAAAGACTCCCAGGCTAGTTTGTGTTCAAACAAACCAGACAGCCAGCCCACAGCCGGAGCCAGGAGCCAACTATTTCAGACACCATCAGGGCTGGCTGCTTCAAGCTAGGCTATTCCGCATGCAGCTGGAGCCAGGCCACAGGAAGTCCTTGGTGTCAGCTCTCTAGAGCCTAGGGAGGCTTCAGCATTTTCCTGTTCCTCTGTGTAGACCACTACTCAGATAAGAGACATGGGGGAGAAAGGAAGGGGGTCTCCATTTATAAAGCCAGCTGCTGTCCCAGCTGAAAAAGAACGCACAGCTGTTTGGGGGCTGTCTCCAGACTAGCATGCCTTTTGTTTCCATCTTCTTCTAGGGCAGGGCTGGGAATGGGGTGGGGTGAAAGTCTATCATAATGTTTACCTTGGGGGGATGCTTTGCCACATCTCCGCCCAGATCTCATTTTATGGTGTGTGGAGTTTTATGGACCAATTTAACATGGGAGAGGAGACGAGAAGGCTGATGTGTGAACTGAAGTTGAAGAGTCATAAATTCAAAGGAAAATTATTCCAGAATTATAAGCCCTGCTTACCAGTGTCCAAGGGTAATAGCCACTGTTCAGGCAGGGGTTGGACTTCCAAAGTTATTTCAGGGGCCATTTGTAGGACAAGCACCCTTTCATTTCATTTGGATGGGTAAACATTTTTAAATGGGGTCTCCTAAATTGTTGGGATACAGCCAAAGTCCCCAAATTCTGGGAGCCCTGAACACCCAAGTACTCTTTTCCCAGGATAGTTCACTTAGGAAATAAAATCAGACAGAAAATGATTTACACTTTATCTGCACAAAATAACAACCAAGACTACAGTTTGGTTTGAACTTGAGACCCAAGGAAATTTCTAAAAAGCCTTTTGATTACTGGGTGTTGGATAAGATATAACAAAGCCAACTTCCAAAGCTCCCAGAGGATACAAGGCAGAAAAACAGATATTTTGACGAAAGCTTGGTCTTGCACATTTCTCTGTTTTGTAACAATAGCCTAGGAACCTATGTGGATGTTTTTGCACAGAAATGCAGAAGAGCCAGAAAATAAAAGGGCTGGATGAGACAAAACCGATCCAGACAAAGTTATACACAACGGCTTTTTCATCTTCATGTTTCTAAACAGCTGGGAAAAAAATACCTAAGACCTTTTAGGATCATAATGAGGAAATAGAAACTCATTCAGAAGTCCTCTGAGCATGACCCCAACACACCCCTCCCCAGAATACCTGTTGCCTGTCACCGTGTACCGCTGGCTTTTCCAGGGTCCTTTCTTGCAGGCATCTGATTTCCGCTGATTTTTCAGCAATAGCCCCACCAGTTTCTCTAAACATAACATCTCTCAAATTTCTCATGCAAGACATATCACAATTAATATTCTCAAAAGCAATGACAAGCCCTGTCCCTTCATGTCTGCTGGTTGCTGTTGGACAATGTTGGGTAGCCCTCATGCAAAATGAATAGTGGAGCTGCTGAAAATCTAGACAGTAAGAAGACTCTCTTACTGGTGTTATCATAGCCTCACACCTGACTCGAAAAGCCCTCTGCCAAGCCCCCTTTCCTTCTTAAATTTTTATTAGATTTTCATTCAAGAACTATGAAGAGTATGTTATCATTACCAGAGGTGGTGGCTTATGTAGGCACAGTCATTTTAAAAAAATGCACCATCCATCTCTACAAATTTATTCATTTTGTATCCAAAGCATAATGAAATATTCTTCTGTTTGCAGTATTTAAGTTACAGGTTGGAAAACATTCAAAGAGCTTGAAATTCAAGCTGATGCGATAATGAAAGGACGGGGAATGGGAGCAGTCCTGGCAGTCATTCAAAATGGAATCTTCTCCATATGAGGTGTTGAGATCCATTGACAAATGGCAGAAAGCACTATTTGACTTCACAAGATTACAGTAGAATCTAGTAAGTGAATGTCAGTAATTGATAATGTCCCAGGCTTTAGGTTCTGTAGTTAATTCATAGTTGTTCTTTATTTTTATTTATTTATTTATTATTTTTTTGTTTAGATGGAGTTTCACTTTTGTTGCCCAGGCTGGAGTACAGTAGTATGATCATGGCTCACTGCAGCCTCTGCCTTGCGGGTTTAAGCAATTCTCCTGCCTCAGCCTCCTGAGTAGCTGAGATTACAAGCATGTGCCTCCATGCCAGGCGAATTTTTGTATTTTTTGTAGAGAGGGGGTTTTGCCATGTTGGCAAGGCTGGTCTGGAACTTCTGATCTCAGGTGATCCACCCGCCTCAGCCTCCCAAAGTGCTAGGATTACAGGTGTGAGCTACCGTACCTGGCCAGTTGTTCTTTATTTTATAAATAAATACATAAAGTAAAAGAGGATATGAATGTACCAATGGTGATAGTGTGTCCTGAAAATGTTATAAATGTAGTTTGTGTCTTCTTTCTTTCTTTCCTTCCCCTCCCTTCCTCCCTTCCTTCCTTCCTTCCTTTGTTCTTTCTTTCTTTGATGCTCTAGAATTTGGGGCCTTGATCCTAGACAGATTGCCTCTTCCAGGGCGAGCTAATTCCTAGAGATCGCAAAAGGCTCCTCTGGGAGTATACCTTTGTTATACAAACCAATGCTTCCCTGCATGCCATGTCGTGACTTCTGTGTTCAAGGATCTGTGATTTGTGAATATAGGCTTCTTCCTTCATCACAATCATTTCTGTCTGTGTGTCTTACCATACTTGATTTAAACAAATCCCCAGGTACATTTTTAGAGCAATTTTGTGCAGTGAAGTGCCAACTAAAAACTGAGTAGAGTGTGGAAAAGAGGAAGTTCCTTGGGTTCCCAGAGCAGTAAAGGCCAGATGATTAGTTATAAGAAGGCATCTGTAATGCAAAAGAAAAAACAAAACAGCTGAGCTAACAGAAGTCATGCAATGTTATAGTGCATGTGGAGAAGGGGTGCAGAGGGCTAGAAAGAAAGATGAGTGGAAGATGATACATTTTCCATCATTAAAATTAAGAGCCTTCCCAATGTGAGCCATTGGGTCTTTCAAGTGGGGACAATTAAAAGAAGAAGGAGGAGGAGGAGAAAAAGGAGGAAGAGAAGGAATAAGAGGAGAAAAGAGGAAGAGGGGATTTCAGAAAAGGGGCACCATGAAAGTCTTTGCTCTCAGGCATGCCTCTGGCTTGTGGTGCCATTTCACCACATGGTAGGAGTGCTCAGGAGGCAAAACACTGTTTCCTGGGCTACTTCTCCAAGCTTTTCTGACCAACTTTGATGTGGTGGCCTGCTCCCAGTTAATCTGATGTTTATGGATGAACTCCGCTGGCCACAGTGAAATGCTTGGTTGATTCTATATTCACCACGAGATGTCTATCTTCCCAGCACATCCACTCTTGTCGGCTTCTCTAATACCTAAAGAAAGCAGACTTTCCTGCATTTTGAAAGAGACTTGTGCAGAAAAGTTCATTTGGCCCTGCATTTTCATTGCTCATATGTGTTTTCCACTAAATGAGACCAGTCCAGAGGCAATTTCCACAAGTACCCCCTTTCTATTCCTTTTGAACCAGGCATGTCACCCACAAGGACCTTTGTGGCATGTCTAGTGGGAGGTTCTAAGAAATTATACTTTCTAAGAAATCAGTCTACTTAACACTTTGAGTTTTTGAATCAAAAATCTCTGCCCCCAAAAATGTGGTTGAACTTGAACCCATCGTGTAACAGTGAAAGCCGAGAAAGTCCTGCTTTCTCCATGGTTATGGGATGATGATGAAACTTTTATAGGGAAGATATGTAACTTTTAATTTTTTTGTAACTCAATTTTGATTTTGAACCCAAATTCTAATTAGGTGGCAAAAAATCAGTCTCAGTCAATTCAGTAATTGAATCCCTATCCCCTTCCTTTCACAGAGTTTTTGTAAGTTCCTCAGAGGTTTACACATTGCTAAAGTGATGGCCACTGCCCATACTAGTCTTCTTGGAGATGCCCCTTTCCCTTCTGTTTGTCTGTCCTGTCCATTGGGCTCTTTCCATTTGGATTCTCTCTACTACTTCTTGGTCACTTTGCGGGGGAATTTTTTGTTGCATCTAAATCACACTGCACATGGAGAAAATCTAGGAGGTTATCTCAGGTCCTATCAGCCTAGACTCATTACACTGTGCACCTCCAGAAACATGCCTCAGCAGTGAAACACAAAGACCCTCAACATACTTACTTGCACTCATTCTCCTCTGCTCACACCAGGTTTGGCCCAAGAAGCCCAGCACAGAACTCCTCTCGTCCCAGGAATGGACAGCATCTATGTACTTGATACATCCTCCCTTACTTTTCTCCTCCCAATTCTGAGGGCTCTGTTATTCGAGGATACTAGGAGCCTGGCTTCTGCTCCTCGTATATTCTTTAAAATCTACTCTTCACATGCTTGGGTCCTTTCTATTTCCCTCAGTATCAAGGCTTTGGAAACTCAAAAGCTAGAGGAAAAAAGGTATGTGAAACTTACGTGTGTTAAGTGGGTGGAGGAAATAGTTGGTGGGAGAAAGACCAAGGAGTAACAATAAATAATAATATAAAACTTACTGGGTACTATCAGAAAACATGTACCTCTAGACTAAAGCTCAGCTGCCTTTAGAGACTTAGAATGGGATCCATAGAAAGTCTTGTCAGAACAAATCTTGTTCTCTTGTTCTGAAAGTTAAAACTTTATCATGATGCAAGTTTGATTCAGAGCAAACAAGAATGAAAGGACTGAAGTTAAAATCTAGATTGTTTTCTGTCAATATCAGACATATCAACACTTAAGTAAGTGCTGCTAGGTGGGTTTCCCAAACCAGCTCCCTTCCCTTTCCATCATCAGTCTCTTTCTCTTTCTCCAATTCACACACACTCACACACACACACACACACACACACACACACACACACACACACGACACTGCTCCAGGTGGCAAAGAAAACAAACCAAGGCAGATTTCCTCAGCCTCTTTCTAGCCACCTCTTCTGCACACTGGGTAGTAAAGGTAGGTTTTCTACTTGTCACACAACTTTTGAGACACTTTAAATGTAAGAATTGTGGAAAAGATTGGCACATTGGCTGAGGGCATTATATTAGGTGACCTCTACGGTTGCTTTCCTACTCTTTTCATCATTCAGATGAGAGAAAGTATCATTTTAGGAGAATAGACTGTAGGCAGTTCTCAATTATTCATGGGAATATTAAATTTCCTGGTAGTTTTTTTTTCCATTTTGATTAAGTAAGTTCATAAAGGACTTTTAACACTTTAGTAACCTTTCTACCACTACTCCAAAAAGTTCTGGGTGCCTAGGCCTCTTTCATCTGTTTATCTCCATTTATTCACCATAGAGAACAAATCCCTCACCTAACACCATTTTATTAGAGACCCTTATGATTCTTGCTCTCACTCTATGAATTTTCTCTTTTAATAGTCAGAAATGTATAAATAAAAATGTTAAAACCTCTATCTAGTGCTATCTTCAAATGTAATTACTGTTAAATGTTGAACATATATTCTTTGAAAATTTTCTATGCTTACATAAACACATACACATGAATTACTGTGTATGTGTATCTTTGAGCCCGTATAAATGGAATTGCGGCAGACAATGTCTTTTGACAAGCCAACATCCATGAACATCAAACCTCCACTTTCTAGCTAAAAAGAACCCCCATTTTCTAAGATAGAAGAGAGAGATCTCTTTTATCTTGTTTGAGGTTTTTGTTTGTTTTGTTCTTTACAACTGAGATATAACGTGCATACGGCAAAGTTCACAGATCTTAAGTACAGTGAATGTTTACATAGTATGCAGTCATCTTCCACCACCCAGCTGAGGAAACAGATTATGTGCATCACCACCTGGAAGCCTCACCGTGCCCCTTTCTGGTCAATATCTCCTATAGGTAACCACTATCCTGGTCTCTATCACTGTAGATTAGTTTTGCTAGTTCTTAAGCTTCATATAATTTAACAATATTGTATACAATCTTTTGTGCCTGACTTTTTCCAGCATTCATATAAAATTAGTTTATGTTTTGTTGCATGATTTAGTAGTTTATTCTTTTTCATCGCTGTGTGGTTTTTTTGCTACATGCATATATCACAATTTACCCATTCTCTTGTGAATATATTGAACACCTGAGCTGCTTCCATTTTTGTGATATCATGAATAAAGCTATTGAGAATACTTTATGACATATAGTTTGTGATAGATAGTTTGGTGAGTATAGGATTCATTTCTGTGAGTATATACCCCAAAGTGGAATTGCTGGGACATAGAGTATTTATAAGTTTAGCTAGTTGATATCACCAAAGAAATTTCAAAAGTGGCAGAATGAATTTACACTCCTACTGGCAATGTATAACAGTTTTACTTGCTCTACATCCTCGCTAGCATTTGATATTGTCAGTCTTTTTATTTTTAACCACTCTGGTGGCTATATAGTGAATTTCATTGGAGTTTTTATTTGTATTTAAATAACCTTTTCACGTAAGCTTCTTGACCATTTGGATGTCTCATTTCTGAGGTATCAAAGGCTTTGGTCCAGTTTTAATTATTTGTCTTTTTATTTTTAATTCATAGGAACTCTTTATGTATTCCAGATCCAAGTCCTTTATCAGATATATTGATTACAAATATTTTCTCCCAGTCTCTTTGTACTCCTTAATGATGTCTTTTGATGAGCAGAAGTTTTTAATTTTAACAAGGCCCATATTATTAATATTTTCTTTTATAGCTAATGCCTTTGAGTTCAGAGATCATTTAATTTTAAGGCAGCAGACTCCTCCTCCAACTCTGTGGATAGATCACGACACCTCTAAGCTGGCCATAGAATCCCATTGTCATTTGTATGATGCTTCTGCAGGCTGGTGTGCAGGCAGATGTTACCATGTACCTTAGTTCCAGACTATAAAATTAGGGAAACTCTTATGGGAGGTTTCTATGAGAGATTATCTTGCAGGGTTAAAAAAGATTCAAGAAGAAAGCCTTGTTCTCTGTTCTCTTCAGATTGGAAAGCTGGTGTGGAGTCTGTTATTTGGAACAGCTGCAATCATTTTATGACCACGAAGGAAGGGCCAAGAAAATCATGAAGTCGTTGACCCCGCGTTCGGACATCATTGGGTGTGGAAATAATCCTTTAACAATTCCACCAGGCTTCTTGTTACGTAGGATAATAAGACACCTTTGCTATTTTAGCCATAGTTAGTCCAGAGTCTTGTGTTTGCAGATTATAGTATTCTTTCTGATCAGGGACTCAGGTACACATATTGATCTTCAACTTATTTTTCTCTAATATATCACAGACATCATTGTAAGTTAGATATTCAGTTCAATTTACTTTTCTCTTTAGAGGTCATACAGAACTCCATTCTGGATGTACCATACTTTGTTTATTGCTCTTCCTATTTTTAAGCATTTAGATTGATACCGTATTTCTACTACAAACAATGCTGCAATAATTTGTATAGACATCTCTGCCTAAGTACTTAGGCCTATTGATAGGAAAGATCCCATCTTAGAAATAGAATTGCTCAGTCAAAGTGTCTGCACATTTAAATTTGGATAGCCATTGCCAAATTGGCTTCCAGAAATGTCATTCCCATTCAGATTTTCACAAATGATATATTAGAGAACCTGTTTTCCTCACACAGATGACTGCATAGCAAGTTACTAATTTTTTAAATTTGTGCAAATTTTATAGACAACTGAATTGTATTCCATTGTGTAAATATGGATTTAAAATTATTGATAAGTTTGATAATGTTTTCATATCTGTGCTATTCATTTGCACGTATGAACTACCTATTCAAAACTTTTGCCCACTTCCCTATGGGCCCGTTTGTCTTTGTATGCATCATTTCCCATGGCGATTATTGTTTCACTTATTTTAAAGGCTGTCTGGCCAAAACTGAATCTGGAGGATGACTCTTCTCTAAATAGGTTTAAAACATCTGGTTGGGCTAATCTGAACTGGGTCTTTACCAATGTTAATTATATACACTATAAATATTTTCTTCTTTAACTTTGCTGTGGAGGATTTTACTATACACAAGTTTTACAACTTTCTGTATAAACAAATCTGTCTGTCATTATGCTTCTCAGCTTAGCAGTAGTCTTTGAAAAGCCTCCTCTCTCACAAGATTTTAATAATATTTTTCTATCTTTTCTCTTCTCCAGTTATTTTATATGTTTTAATCTTTTATTTAACATTTAACATATACCTATTCAGCACTTAATCTGTGCCAGGCTGTGAACAGTGATAAATAATACAAAAACTCTCAACTCTCATGAGCTTTTCGCTTACTGGGAAGACAGGCAATAAGCCCTTATGCAGATACACAGCATGTCAGAAAGTGATCAATTCTATGCAATAAATAAAATAGATCAATGGGAAAGATGAGCTTATATGCAGGCACCTTAGCTGGGAAGCATAGGAAATGCCTCTCAGAGGAACTGATAGTTGGAAAGACCTGAATTCTGGGAAGAGTCTAATTTATAATGACATTATGGGAGACAGACCAAGACAGAGGCAACAGAGAGTGCTCAGGTCTTGAAGCAAAAGTGAATTACATCTCATGCCTGTAATCCCAGCACTTTGGGAGGCTGAGACAGGCAGATCGCCTGAGGTTAAGCATTCTAGAACAGCCTGGCCAACATGGTGAAACCCCAGATTAGCTGGGCATGGTGGTATGTGGCTCTAATCCCAGCTACTTGGGAGGCTGAAGCAGGAGAATTGCTTGAGCCTGGGAGGCAGAGGTTACAGTGAGCTGAGATTGTGCCACTGAACTCTAGCCTGAGTGACAGAGCAAGAATCCGTCTCAAAAGAAAAAAAAAAGAAGTGAATTACATATGTCCAAGAGGCAGAAAAGTCCACAGTGGCAGGACAGCAGAGAATAAAGGGGAGGTCAACAAAGGGCCTAGAGAAGCCATCCATCAGCCACTTTAGTTTGTCGTAATTTCAACAGGAAACTTTAAGCAGAGTGCTAATGTGAAGTGAATCATTTAAGGAGAACAAAAGACACTGGAGCCTCCTTGAGAAAGGAGGGTGGGAGAAGGGAGAGATTCAGAAAACAGAACAAAATTGTCTGTACTATGCTTAGTACCTGGATGATGAAATAATCTGTCACCAAACTTTTGAGTTTGCCTATGTAAGAACCCTGTACATGTAGTCCTAAATCTAAAATGAAAGTTTAAGCATCTAAATATATATGTGTGTTGCATGTTTATAGTAGCACAATTCACAATTGCAAAAATATGGAACCAACCAGTATTAGTCTGTTTACACAATACTGATGAAGACATACCCGAGACCGGGCAATTTATAAAAGAAAGAGTTTTAACTGGACTTACAATTCCACATGGCTGGAGAAGCCTCACCACCATGGCAAAAAGCAAGGAGGAGTAGCAGGCAAAGAGAGGAGAGCTTGTGCAGGGAAAACTTCCGTTTATAAACACATCAGATCCATGAGACTTATTCACTATCATGAGAACAGCACAGGAAAGACCTGCCCCCATGATTCAATTTCCTCTCACTGGGTTTCTCCCACAGCACACGGGAATTCAAGATGAGATTTGGGTGGGGACACAGCCAAACCATATCATTTCATCCCAGCCCCTCCCAAATCTCATGTCCTCACATTTCAAAACTAATCATGCCTTCCCAACAGTTCCTCAAAGTCTTAACTCATTTTAGGATTAACTCCAAAGTCCACAGCCCAAAGTCTCATCTGAGACAAGGAAAGTCCCTTCCACCTATGAGCCTATAAATCAAAAGCAAGTTAGTTACTTCCTAGATACAATGGGGATATAGGCATTGGGTAAATACAGCCATTCCAAATGAGAGAAACTGGCTAAAACAAAGGGGCTCCAAGCCCCATGCATATCCGAAATCCAGCTGGGTAGTCAAATCTTAAAGCTTCAAAATGATCTCTTTTGACTCCATGTCTCACATCCAGGTCACACTGATCCAAGAGGTGGGTTCCCACAGTCTCGGGCAGCTCTGCCCCTGTGGCTCTGCAGGGTAGAGCCTCCCTCCTGGCTGCCTTCATGGGCTAGTGTTGAATATCTGCAGCTTTTCTAGGTGCTCAGTGCAAGCTGTCAGTGGATCTACCATTCTGGGGTCTGGAGGACAGTGGCCCTTTCTCACAGCTCCACTAGGCAGTGCCTCAGTAGGGACTCTATGTGGGGGCTCTGACCCCACATTTCCCTTCCATACTGCCCTAGCAGAGGTTCTCCATGAAGGCCCCACCCCTTCAGCAAACTTCTGCCTGAGCACCCAGGTGTTTCCATACATTTTCTGAAATCTAGGTAGAGGTTCCCAAACCTCAGTTCTTGACTTTTGTGCACTCACAGGCTCGATACCACATGGAAGCTGCGAAGGCTTGGGGCTTGCACTCTCTGAAGCCATGGTCTAAGCTCTATGTTGGCCCCTTTCAGCCATAGTTGGAGCAGCTGACATGCAGGACACCAAGTCGCTAGGCTATAAGAATTAAAGAAAGAGGAAAGAAACATGAAAGGCCCACTTTTTGATTTAGTTGTTTTTTCTAGTAAATTTGTTTAAGTTCCTTTTAGATTCAGGATATTCGACCTTTGTTAGATGGGTAGCTTGCAAAAATTTTCTCCCATTCTGTAGGTTGCCTGTTCAGGCTGATGATAGTTTCTTTTGCTGTGCAGAAGCTCTTTGGTTTAATTAGATCCCATTTGTCAATTTTGGCTTTTGCTGCAATTGCTTCTTGTGTTTTAATCATGAAGTCTTTGCCCATGCCTATGTCCTGAATGATATTGCATTGGTTTTCTTCTGGGGTTTTTATGGTTTTAGGTTATAAGTTTAAGTCTTTAATTCATCTTGAGTTAATTTTTGTATAAGGTGTAAGGAGAGGGTCAAGTTTCTGTTTTTCTGCCTGGGGCTAGCCAGTTTTCTTAGCATCATTTATTAAATAGTGAATCCTATCCTCATTGTTCGTTTTTGTCAGATTTGTTGAAGATCAGATGGTTGCAGATGTGTGGTGTTATTTCTGAGGCCTCTGCTCTGTTCCATTGGTCTAAAAGCTCAGTGTTTGGATCTGACTTTCCTGCATGAAAAACATATATATATCCTTTTCCTGCATGAGACATACACACACACACACACACACACACACACACACACATACACACACATAATACATACATAAATATTTTTAATTAATTTTTTGTGTGAGTGAGATGGAGTCTCACTCTGTAGCCCAGGCTGGAGTGCAGTGGTATGATCTTAGCTCACTGCAATCTCCACCTCCCAGGTTCAAGTAATTTGCCCGCCTCAGCCTTCCAAGTAGCTGTGATTACAGGCATGCGCTACCATGTCTGGCTAATTTTTCTATTTTAATAGAGATGGGGTTTCACCATGTTGTGTTCTTGGATTACAAAATAACAGAGTTACACCATTAACTAGTTCATAATGTGTTACGCCAAGCAGTTTTCCATCAGCATTGCAATACCTGTTTGATTTTGTATTTATTATAATATTACTAAAATTCATCTGAAACTCAGTTTTCTGGGATTTGGGTGGAGCTGACTGGTTCAGCGCAGAATTTTCTTTCTGAAACTTTTCTACATATTGGGTAGCTCTTTTCTTCCTCTGTCAATTATTCACTGAGCTCCTCATGCCCTTAAGACTACTAAGTATCTTCAAGATTTCAATTGAATTATCCTTTTTCCAGGAACACCAAGAATTTACGAATTGATTTGATTGCAGTTAATCATTCTTGCCATGAACTGAAGGAGTTGGATTCATTAAAGTATTATTTCTTAAGTGGTATCCATCATATTAAAGGGTTATATAGGTCTTTTAAAAATATTTCTCATGCAGCTGGGCACGATGGCTCATGCCTGTAATCCCAGCACTTTGGGAGGCCAAGGCAGGCAGATCACTTGAGGTCAGGAGTTCGAGACCAGCCTGGCCACCATGACTCAGGCAAATGTCAGGCAGGGAAATATCTAAGATGCTTCAAAGTGGTTTTTGAAAAAAAAAAAAAGATTAATTTTGGATAAGCAACCAGTTATCACGAAAGTGAGAAGTGCAGACCACATTCTAAATAATACTGTTAGTGTCAAGCACTCATAGAGTTTGAAATGAAAAACTAAAAACCTTTTTAGACCTAAGATTCTAACTGGGCACTGGATTGGGGGAAATGGCTCCTTCACTGTACTTCTCCAGATTTCATTTCCTGTCCCTGCCCCTGCACCTCACCCAGTGGCTCAGGGCCCACTCTCTTATCCCTGTACCTTCTATTTAATCAGAATCCTTCTTTCCCGTGTATCATTTCTTTGTCAGTCTTTTAATTCTTTCCTGTTTTCTGTGGGATGGCACTGGGGCATATTTATTACTTTAGGCTAACCTCAAGAAAGAAAATATTTTGCTGCAAAATTGTTTTTTTATACAAAAATAAGTTCTATCAGAGCCTGGTTATTTTCATATTCCAGCTGAAAATCCATTTTTTTAAGAGCTTGGAGTGTTAAGGAAAAGGCAAATAGGTGGAGAATCATGATAAGATGGCACAATCTACTCCTCCTGTCTACCTGACATTCGTACCCTTTGACCCACATCTCTCCATTCCCCTTCACCCCCACTCTCAGCCCCTGTGACCACCATTCTGCTCTCTGCTTCTGTGAGTTTGGCTTTTTTTGATTCCACATGAGTGAGATCATGTGGTATTTGTCTTTTGTGCCTGACTTAATTTCGCTTGCATATTGTCCTCCAGGTTTACCCACGTTGTTGCAAATGACAGAATTTCCTTCTTTGTAAAAGCTGAATAGTATTCTATTTCTTCTTTTCTTTCTTTGTTTTTAGTGGTGTATTTCATCTGTATATATCACAGTTTATCCATTCATCCATAGCATACCTAGGTTAATTGCATGTCTTGGCTATTGCAAATAATGCTGCAATAAACATGGGCATGCAGATATCTTTTTGACATACTGTGTTTCATAAATATATACAATTATCATTTGCCAGTTAGAAACCTAAAAAATCATTTCTAAAATGGTACAATCCAGTTGGTATAAAGAGTACTTTCTCTGATGTTAAGGTGCTTAGATTCAAACCAAAACTCTGCCAGTAACTGGTCTGTGACAATGGACCAGATTTTTGGCTTTTTACTTCTTTGGGCCTCAATTTACATAGATCTGCAATACAAATAATAGTAGTAGTTATAGTAGTTACCAAGTAGGTACTGAAATTGCCTAGCCCCTGTTATGGCATGCAGTGAATATTTGATTAGAGCTATATAATTCTGAAAGAGATAATTTTTATCAGAACTTTATATAGAAAAAAAAAGATAATTCGAGGTCTTTTGAAAAGTCAGGATCCAGTCATTGAGCTTTTAGGGCAATTCCAAATGTTTTTTTTTTTTTTCACTCTACATTAAGTAAAGTTATTCTGATCTTAATCATTGAAAGAAAAGATCTTTATTTATGTTTTAAAAATCTCCAGAAAGCAAGTACAAATACTAGGCTTACCATAATTAGTGTTGATGAGCTATTTTTGCCTAAGAAAGTTATGCAAGCCATTTGCTCCCAGTGGATGAACATCTTGGCATGTCTGGAAAATGACTGGTCAGCTATCTCATTGTCCATTGCACCTCAGGACTGAAAGGTAAGAGAATCCAAGACAACTGTAGAATTTCAAGACAATTGAATGTGACAGCTGGCAGGCACCTTTATGAAGACCTGGTCCACTGTCTCATTTCAAGGGTGGAAACAGGCTCACAAAAGGAACTGAATTATCCTGTACCATGATGATTATTATATCTTTACTGAGGGAATGGAATTCAATGACGGGAATAAAAATGAAAGGCACACCTTTTAGTGTATTAGCACCACATCAATTAGCTGAATTTCAGCACGCAGCTGAAAAAGGAGGCTTCTCTAATGCCAAAGAACAGAATGCAACTGGAAAAGAAATGCAAAATAATGTATCTTAAAGTTACACTTTTTGAAATCTCTAGATACGTGTTTATTTATGAATGTCACAGGACAAAAATTACTTCCTGGTTGCTTATCCAAAATTAATCATTTTTTTTTTCCCAAAAGCCACTTTGAAGCAGCTTAAATATTTCCCTGCCTGACATTTGCCTGAGTCATCTCCAAATCCCATCCCAGCATCACTTAAGCCCAATATGCACAAACCCTTTCCTCTCTTCCAGTTCTTTCCCTTAAGTATCTCAGTCTACTAGGAGATACTTTATGAATTAGGCAGAGAAAAGATACATTTCATGTGATTCCAAGGAGTTTAGCTTGAATTATCTACCACTCATATCCTGCCATAAGTATTGGTAAGAAAATTAATGTTCATAGATAAATAATGTAAGTAAGGGGCATGCTAGGCATCAATTTTTCTGTTTTCTAAGCTCTACTCCTGTTTCACCTTTAATACCAGGAAGCTATGTGCCTAGACTGAGGTGCACTATACTGAATACCTGGTTGTTCCATCATCTACTTATGTCTTATACTTTAGGGTATAAAAACCTATATATATCCCTTCTGGCCTCACCATTGTTGTTTTCTTAAAGGCTTAAAAATATCTGTATACATATAGTCACTTTCCTTCCAGAACATCCTTTCAGTGTCCTAGCTTGAGAGCTTCTAAACATGCCAGTGACCTTCATCTTCACTCAATTTTTAACCCCCTCTTATGGTATAGCAGTCAGACATCATCTTGGCTGCAAGTACAAAATGAAAACAAAATCCAAAAGACCTGACTTTCTATGGCTTATTATGAGGCATAATTTTATCTTGTAATAAGCACTATGGAAGTAGATGGTCTGAGCTAGTGCAACTGTTTATCAATGACATCAAAGATTGAATGTTCTTCAGCCTATATTCCATCATTCCCAGCATGCAGGATGGTCAACTTAACATTGCCAAAATGTCATCTGCTCCTCCAGGTATCACTCCTGGATTTTAGGTAGGAAGAGGGCATGCCGTACTAGCTGTATCTATCCCATTAAGTCAGAAAAGCTTTTCTAGAAACCTGAACAGACTTATGCCTCTTTGTAGCAAAAATGTCACATGTTCATTCCTAGAAGCAAGGGATGTTGGGAATATTGCTTCCCTGAACAATATCGAAGTTCAGATATCCTATGATGAACCAATGAAAACTTTACATTATATCCCTTTCAGGTACCTGACCCCTGCTCTGGGGATGAGAATGACTTTATTTTAAATGCTAATCTGCCATGTAACTTCAGACTAACTCTGAGTCTGGGAGTGCCTCCGAAATATCTAGTTGATGTATTACTCTTTATGCAGGAACACTTATTCACCATAAGTTTCCTTCAAAGAACTCTTGATGCTGTTGCAGAAATCACAGGTGGTGACATGCATAGCCACCTGTATATTCTTTCCAGAGCACATACACTTTCCCCAAGATATAAGCCCTGGGCCTGAGGGTTGCAGTGTGGATATCTAACTGTCTTGCGGCCACCAAGCCCACACTTCTGTCTGTAAGTTCTAATCAATAACCCAAAAATGGCAAACTGGATTTGTTTGCCTCCTTCCTTAATTTTTCAGCTCCTTCTGCATTTGAGGGCCACTTTGTATAAATGGCCCTTTCACAGAATACCTGTCATTTCTACCTTCCCCCTCAGTGGATTATTATGCCAGTAATCATCACTGAGCACCTACAATGTGTGAGGTTCTAAGGATAGAATGATCTATAATAAGATAAATATGTGAATATAGAAGTATAGATAACCATTCTCTTCCTCACTTCTCTGATACCTTAGAGAAAGGAGTTCAGGAAATAGATGACAAAAGCTCAAAGTTATGAGATACATTTCCCAAGAACAGCAGAAAAACGAGAGTAACTACAGTTCCTAAATAATAACATTCTAAAATGCTCATCATCTCTGGTCATTAGAGAAATGCAAATCAAAACCACACTGAGATATAATCTCACACCAGTTAGAATGGTGATCATTAAAAAATTGGGAGACAACAATGCTGGAGGGGATGTGGAGAAATAGGAACACTCTTACACAGTTGGTGGGAGTGTAAATTAGTTCAACCATTGTGGAAGACAGTATGGCGATTTCTCGAAGATCTAGAAATAGAAATTCCATTTGACCCAGCAATCCCACTATTGGGTATATACCCAAAGAACTATAAATCATTCTACTATAAAGACACATGCACACCTATGTTCATTGCAGCCCTGTGTACAATAGCAAAGACCTGGAACCAACCCAAATGCCCATCAATGATAGAGTGGACAATGAAAATGTGGTACATATACACCATGGAATACTACGCAGCCATACAAAATGATGAGTTCATGTCCTTTGTAGGGACTTGGATGAATCTGGAAACCATCATTCTCAGCAAACTGACCCAAGAACAGAAAGCCAAGCACAGTATGTTCTCACTCATAGGTGGGTGCTGAACAATGAGAACACGTGGACTCAGGGAGAGGAGCATCACACACAGGGGACAGTTGGGGGGGGCATAGGGGAGAGACAATGGGGGGGTGGGGAGGGAGGGGAGAGACAATGGGGGGGGGTGGGGGAAGGAGGGGGAGGGTGGGGAGGGGATAACATGGGGAGAAATGCCAGATATAGTATGCACCTAAAGTAAAATAAATAAATTAAAAAAAAAAAGAAAATGTGTCATGTATACACCATGGAATACTATGCAGCTATAAAAAAGGATGAGTTTGTCATTTGCAGGGACGTGATGAAGCTGGAAACCATTATTCTCAGCAAACTAACATGAGAACAGACAACCAAACACTGGATGTTCTCATTCATAAGTGGGAGTTGAACTATAAGAACACATGGACACAGGGAGGGGAACATCACACACTGGGGCCTGTCAGGGGTAGGGGGGTAGGGCAGGGATAGCATCAGGAGAAATACCTAATGTAGATGACAGGTTAATGGATGTAGCAAACCACCATAGAATGTTTATACCTATGTAACAAACCTGCACGTTCTGCACATGTATCCAAGAATTTAAAGTATAATTTTTTAAAAAAGGAAATAAAATGGCTAAGATTGTTAAAAAAAAAGAGTGTAAATCAGGAACTCCTGGAGAAGGATGCCTTTTCAAAACCTCTTAATTGATAGATAGATAGATAGATAATATAGATAGATATAGCTATAGATTTAGAGGTATAGGTAAAGGATAAAAAAAAAAGAATAACATTCTATGCCTCCACATCAGCATTAACTGCAATATTTTCCCTATAAAATTTGAAACGATTTTGATAATTTTCCATAATTCCAAGTTGTCTAAGGAATAAATTACTGGCCAGGTGCAGTAATTCACATCTGTAATCCCAGCACTTTGGGAAGCTAAGGCAGGAGAATTGCTTGAGCCCAGGAATTCAAGATTAGCTTAGGCAACATCATGAGACTCTCTCTACAAAAAATAAAATAAAAATCATAAATTATTAATTTTATTCTTGCAATTTAAACTTTGTTTTTTAAATATCCAGCTACCTGAATTGAGTTGCAGTCGAGTGGTTGGCATGCAATTATATGTTTTGTATATAAAAGCTCTTATCATTTACTTTTGAAGTTTGTTTTTCTTGTTTCAGAGACAACCATTTTATCTTCAGGCCTAAAATATTTCCTGTGGTATAAAACAGTGTAGACTCTAAGCATTGTGCCTATAGCGTTCAATAAGTAAAGGTACCCTCAATGAGGATATGTAGGAGTGCTAGTTACAAAATGTGTAAAATATTCTAAATGAAGGGACCAGAAAGATTTTGTACTCCAGGGGTTGCAAAATTAAGTCAATTCAAGGGACAAGAAGGTAATGTACATGAATCATATCATGAGAAAAGGACCAATTATGGTAAACTAGAGAGCAATACCTATATAACTAACCAAACAACCACCTAAAAATATTCTTCCAATCAATCACAACATGGCAGATTGGGCCTGTAGATTATTGACCTCTGATTCCAAGGCTTAAGAATGTGATGTGAGTTGCTTGGGGGTTGCTACATTTCACAAAATGTAGCGGCCAGGGCCAGAGATCTAGCCCATGTCTCCTAAGGATTCATTTGGTATGTGCTTCCCCTTACTGCCATACTTCTCTTTTGTAGGGAAGGTTTTTTAGGGAAGGTTGTCCCCTTTCCCTAGAAAAGGGGAAGAACTTTGAGGACCTGTTAGGTGCTTCAGACCTTTATGGAAGTTACTGCTTTTAATCATCATACATTTGAGATTGTTATTAACAGCCTAATTCTTCAGATGAGAGAATTCAGGTGCAGCAATGTTAAGTAACTTATGGAGATTGACCTATCAATGTGTGGACAACCTAATTAGGTGTATATTTTGCATCCAGGTCTTTCTGGACTTGGAGTTTACGTTTTTTAAGTATAGTACACAGTCTTCATGAAATGCACCTCACCTTTAGGAAATGTAAAGTAGTTTAAGTGCCTCGAAGTAGCAACTAGTAGGTAATTATTTTAGAAATGGGATCAAAGGTGTATCAAGAATGGCTGTCAGTATAATAAATCCTGGCAATAATAATGAAAAAGAGGAATGATTCTTTTTTGTAATCCTTTTTAAAAATAATTTCTGTTTTTACTTTACATTCAGAAGATATACATGTAGGTTTGTTACATGGGTATACTGTGTGATGCTGAGGTTTGGGGTATGATTGATCCCATTACCCAGGTAGTGAGTGAAGTACCCAACAGTTAGTTTTTTAACCCCTTCTCTCCTCCTTCCTCCCCCTTTAGTAATCTCCAGTGTCTATTTTTGCCATCTTTATGTCTATGTTTACTAAATGTTTAGTTCCCACTTATAGGTGAGAACATGCAGTATTTGGTTCTCTGCTCCTGTGTGAATTCACTTACGATACTGGCCTGCAGATGCATTCATGTTGCTGCTAAGGATATAATTTCTTTGTTATGGTTGCATAGTATTCCAGTATATATATATACCACATTTTCTTATCCAATCTTGTGTTGATACGCATCTAGGTTGATTTCATTTTTTTTTTTTGCTGTTATGAATAGTGCTGTAGAGAGCATATGAGTGCATGTGTCTTTTTTGATAGAATAATTTATTTTATTTGGGATATATAGCAGTAATGGGATTTCCGGGGCAATTGGTAGTTCTTAGTTATTTGAGAAATCTCCAGACTGCTGTCCACAATTGTTGAACTAATTTACAGTGCCACCAGCAATGTATTAGCATTCCCTTTTCTCTGTAGCCTTGCCAGAAACTGTTGCTTTTTGACTTTTTTAATAGTAGCCATTCTGACTGATGTGAGATGGTATCTCATTGTAGTTTTAATTTGCGTTTCTCTGATGATTAGTGACACTGAGCATTTTTTCATGTTTCTTGGCCACTTGTATACCTTCTTTGAGGAGTGCCTGTTCATGTATTTTGCCCACTTGTTAATAGTTTGTTGAATTAAGTTTTTTATAGATTCTGAATATTAGATCTTTGTCACATGCATAGTTTGCAAATATTTTCTCCCATTTTGTAGATTGTCTACTCCGTTGACAGTTTTCTTGCTGCTCAGAAATTCTTTAGTTTAATTAGGTCTGACTTGTCAATTTTTATTCTTGTTGCAATTGCTTTTAAGGACTTAGTCATAAATTATTTCCCAAGGCCTATATCCAGAATGTTTCCTAGGCTTTTTCCTAGGATTCTTATAGTTTGAAGTCTTACATTTAAATCTTTAATCTATCTTGAGTTAATTTTGTTTGTGGTGAAAGGTACAAGTTTCATTCTTCTGCATATTGTTAGCCAGCTAACCCAACACCACTTATTGAATATGGAGTCCTTTCTCCATTGCTTATTTTTGTCAACTTTGCCAAAGATCAGTTGGCTGACATTGTGTGGTAGATGGCTGGTGTTGTGTGGACTTATTTCTGGATTCTCTATTTTGTTCCATTGGTCCATGTGTCTGCTTTTGTACCAGTACCATGCTGTTTTGGTTACCACAGCCTTAGAGTGTAGTTTGAAGTTGGGTTATGTGATACCTCCAGCTTTATTCTTTTTGCTTAGAATTGCTTTGGCTATTTGGGCTCTTTTTTTTTTGGTTCTATGTTAAGTTTAAAACAATTTTTCCTAATTTTGTAATATATAATGCTGGTAGTTAGATAGGAATAGTGTTGAATCTGTAGATCATTTTGGGCAGTATGGATATTTTAAAGATATTGATTCTTCTAATCCATGAGCATGGAATGTTTTTGCATCTGTTTGTGTCATCTTTGATTTATTTCTACAGTGTTTTATAGCTCTCCATGTGGAGATCTTTCCCTTTCTTGGTTAGATGTATACCTAGGTATGTTAATTTTTTTATGGCTATTGTAAATGGGACTGTGTTCTTAATTTGGCTCTCAGCTTGAATTTTATTATTATATAGAAATGCTACTGATTTTTGTGCATTAATTTTGCATCCTAAAACTTTACTGAAGTTGTTTATCAGTTCCAGGAGCCTTTTAGGTATAGAATCATATAATCAGTAAAGATAGTCTGACTTCTTCTTTTCCTATTTGGATGCCTTTTATTTATTTCACTTCTCTGATTATTCTGACTAAGACTTCTGAGAAAGGATTCTTGATATTGTTGCTGCTACTGCTGCTGCTTTTCTTTTACATGTTCAGTTCTCATTTTCTAGACCTGGAAGCTGCATTCTACACAGGTGATCCCTCCTTCCTGTCATGCTCTTGAAATACTACATTTGCTTTCTGGGGGAGCAATCTTTCTTTGTTGTTCTCCTACTTCTCTGGTCACCCTTTCTCAGTCTCCTTTTTATGTCCATCCTATCATTCAAAACAGTGGAGTAAGCCATAATGGAGTCCTTGTTCTTATTCTTTTTGCCACGTATATTCAACCCCTAGATATTATTACCCAGCCACTTAGCTTTATTAAATGCCATCTATACAATGATAATTTTCACATTTATATTTCTAGTCCTGACCTCTTCCTGAAGTCTGGCTGGTAGAGCTCCACAATCTCTTATCTGAAAACTTACTGTGCAGATGTACTTTGAAATACAATTTTTTTTAGATTTCATAAATTTACATCACAGAACACCCCCATCTAGATCTGGGGCAGCATCCAATATTCAAGTACATGGATAATTCTGCAACAAGCACACTAAGTTAGATGAACAATACTGATAAATTGTCTCATATCAATTCAAGTGAAGTTTACTATCAAATGAGAAATAAAATCCAGTTCTAAACTTTTTCTTTTCCATCCCTATCCTGCTTTGTTTTCTTCCATAGCACTTATGAACTCTTAACATGTATTGTCTTTTCATTTGCTTAAGGTCTGGCTTCCTGGATCCCAATCTAAGCTTCATCACAGCACGGCCTTTGTGTTGGTTCCTAGCTCTCTTACCAATATCCACGAAAGTACCCAGCACATAGTTGGTGCTCAGTAATTATTTCATGAAGGAATGAATGAATCCCCAAATGTAGAAGGAGACGACCAAGTGAAACACATCCTTTTTCGCCTGATTCTGCTGGAGTGTGACTCAGTGTTAGATTCCGACAGGTTCAATGCCACAATTCACAAAAACTGCCCTTCTTGTCACCTTCACTGCTTTAAGTAACTTTGAGTAACTGTTGGCCAGAACTCCAAGGACCTTTGAATATTTACTAATGATATTCCTAGGTTCATTTTAAAAATGAATAACTTGAAGCCCAGAGAGGCTACAGAACTAGTTCCTGGTTACCAGAAAGCAATCTCTAGCAGAATTAAGACCAGAACTCTGGCTCAAGGGATCTTTCATCTCATTTATTTCAGACCTCCACAGATAGACAAAGTATTCATGGAATGTTGAATGGCTCTGAAATTTTAGTAACCTGGCTTATTGAACTATTATAAGAAACCTGTAACCTTTTTGTCACTAAGCAATGAATTTTGTTTTCACAAGAAATATAGAACTTAATTCTTTTAGTCCATAAAACATCCCTTACCTTTATTCCTAGAGTAGGGCATTTCAATTTGTAAAAGGTTCAAAAGTAAATGTATATTGAAAAGAACTGGATAGTACTGTTGTATTTCAACTTAATGCATTTGTCTTCAAATGTCATTCCCAAATTATGTTAATTATTACATATCTATATATAATGTATAATTAAATATATATTTTTATAAATATCCAAGTGCTATACACATCAAGCAATGTACATAATACTACATATATAATATTTCAGGATGCAGAATTTTCTTGCTCTCTCACTTACCAACTATATGAGCTTTTATTTTACTTTATTTATTTTTGAGACATAGTCTCACTCTGTCACCCAGGCTGAAGTGCAGTGGTATGATTTCAGTTCACTGCAACCTCTGCCTCCCAGGTTCAAGCAATTCTTTTAAAAGTCACTTAATTACTGTGTCTCACTTTTGTTATGGGAGAAATAGTAATATTAACAATAACTACGGTAGTATTTGTCCTACTTATCTTTCTGTTTGTTGCATGTTTGAAATATAATAATAATCCTCACTTGGTACTATGAGGTGTAGTTTTCTAAATCTAATATTAACGACTAAGTGCGAATATTGTATACCAGTTAAGATCATGGACTATGGATCCAGACTGACTAGTTGGAAATTCTGACTCTGCAATTACTAGCTGTGTGACCTGAAGCAAGTTGCTTAATGTCTCTGGGGTTTATTTTCCTCATCTGTAAAACAGGGATTATAATAATAGCTAGCTCTTAAGGCTGTTTGAAGTTTAAATGTACTGATGTATGTAACATGCTTGGAACAATGCCTGATACCTAGTAAATGCTCAGCGTTAGTATGACCGTAATGCAATTAAGAAACCATTATTATATTTAGCAGATATACACAGCCATATATACATACATATTAACATGTATAGAGCTACCGTATTAATAAAAGTATTACATTTATGTGGTTATACATAGAGGTAGAAAGAGGCATAGCTATGTAGCCAGTGAACTCAGTAGCTCTGTTATTTTTATTGCTTCTTAATGGAGACCATAGAAATACATGGGAAATATGAGAGTGTAGTCCCAGCAATCTACTATAGTTAAGTTCATATTGCAAATCCCTTAAGTATATCACTAACTTTCCGTATTGTTAGAATTTAGTCCTTGCAAATGCAGCCACTGCTTGGGCAGGATGTAGCAGCTGCCCAACAGGTGTTGAGAAATATGAGAATTGAGGGAGAAACCATAATTCCCTATAGGGAGCAGACTCTCTTTAATGCTTTTTTGAGGGGGAAAAAAAAGCAAAGTAACATAAAGGAAGCAGCATTGTGCCTAAAAATGAAAGTTATACTTTAGAAATGGAGGTAAAACAAAAGATATGCCCTCTTCTGTGAGCTGAACTTTTCCAAGTCACCTTAGACTAACAGGAAATTCGCTTTGTTCTTAGCATTGCCTTGGCTAGAAAGTTTACTATCTCTCTTGACTTTAATGCAAACCATCATGACAGGAAGCTCTGCATTTGCTGTAAGTCCCTCCTGCTGTGAGTTAATGCAATGTTTGTGTTTCCTTATTTCAGGCACACAGTGGAGGTGGGAGAATCCTTCTCATGATCAAAATGCGTTTTTTCCTTTCCTTGGAGAAATTATTTGATGTCTCATCCAATTCACTTGGACACTTTTCCTTGGTTATTGTGTTTTAAGATTGCGCTGTAGAAGTTTAACCATTTAACCTCTCAGAGCATTGTTCATAAAAATATTTGATGACTGACCACATCATTTATGGAATCTATAACATTTTAGATTATGTGTGCCCAGCATTGAGCCAGATACTACTGAAAGTATAAAAGAAATATATGGCTTTCAAGGAATCTAAAACTTTAATGGAGATTTATAAACAAAGAAACATTTAAGAGCAAAACAAGAGAGTATACAGTGGATGGCTGGGCTAATTGCCTGTTTTCTTTTCCAAAAATCAAACTATATGTCTTGTTCTATCTTACACCCTAGGGACTATCCAGCACAGTACCTATATCATAGCAGGCACTCAAAGACTTGTTGAATAAATGAATGGATGTAGAAATGGTGATGTAATAAATATTAATAGCTATAAAAATCATTAAATTTTGAGGTAAAATAACTCCTCCAGACATCAAGCATAAACAAGTAATATAAAGTAAAGGAAACAATTGCAGAGATAGTTCTAAATGCTCACCAAGACCCTTTTCTCTTCTCCCCAGGTACACAGCAGGACTGCCTCTCCTAGCATCCCTTGCAGCTAGGTGAAGTCATGTGACTACATTCTGGTCAATGATGTGTGTGCATAAATCTTGTACATCCCTTCCAAGCAGACTCCTAAAATCTCCTTTGAAATTCCTCATGCTTTGTTTCTTCCTTTGTTTGTCTGCTGAATTTTGAGGATCATCTGAAGCCTTTAAAGTCCCAGAAGATGACAGAGCCACCAGATGAAAGAAGCCTGATCCCTAACTAATATGTGGAGCTGAGTGGAGGAGAGAAAAAATGATGACCCTGGGCTGTGATGTGAGTGACAAATAGAAAAAGACTTGTATTTGTTTTAACTCATTGAAATGTTAGTCTATGCTAACCCATGTGATTAAATAAGCAAAAGATATAGATAGCAGCACTATTTATAATACAGGTTGAATATTCCTTATCCAAAATGCTTGGGAGTAGGAGGGCTTTGCCTATTGGTTCTTTTCAGATTTCGGAAAATTGGCATATACATAATGAGATAGCTTGGGAATAAGACCACGTCTAAATATGAAATTCATGTATATTTCATATAAACCTTACACATATAACCCAAAGATAATTTTTTATACTACTGAAAGTATAAAAGACATATATGGCTTTCAAGGAATATAAATAATTAAATAATTTAGTGTACAGAACAAATTTTGACTGTATTTTGACTGCAACCCATCACATGGGGTCAGGTGTAGAATTTTACACTTGTGACATCATGTCAACACTAAAAATGTTTCAGACTTTGAAGAATTGCAAATTCTGGATTTTTGAATTAGGGATGCTCAATCTGCAATAAAAAAGCATAAACTACCATTTAGTAAAGACAAACCACCAAAGAGAATTTAAGTAAGGAATATAAATTATTCATAATGTAATCAATTCATGAAAAGTGATAGTTGTGAACATTATGTTGTAATATTAAAAAATGCTAACATTTTGATGTAAAAATCAGACTGTTGTAGATATATCTTATGTAATTATTTCTTATTCATAAGCTAAAAATGCTTATAAAATTAAAACACAGGAAGTAAATATAACAATGTTAACTATAGTTGTGTTAGAGCATATAGGTGATTGATTCTTCTTAAACTTGTCATTTTTAGCTCTATGGTATCTTTGCATTATAATTTAGAAATGGAATTTTTTAAAAAAAGTTATCTGGGGCCAGGCACAGTGGTTCATGCCTATAATCCCAGCACTTTGGGAGGCTGAGGTGGGAGGATCAACTGAGGCCAGAAGTTTGAGACCAGCCTGGGCAACAAGGTGAGACTCCATCTCTACAAATTTTTTTTAAAAAAATTAGCCAGCATGGTAGTACATTCCTATAGTCTTAGTTTTTTGGGAGGCTGAGGCAGCAGGATCACTTGAACCCAGGAGTTAAAGGCTACAGTGAGCTATGACCTTAGCATTACACTCTAGCCTGGTGACAGACATTCTGTTTCTAAAAAAATAAAATAGGTTATTCTAAAAGTGAAGTTAATTCTCAAATGGTACCTGTACAGACCATGAGTGCTTTTCCTCCTCTGAAATGGAGGGACCCACAGAGTCAGAGAAAACTTCACAGGAAGGGTGTAACTAGCATGGGCCTTAGAAGAATGAAGAGGACTGACATAGCAGAGAAAAGCAAATCATGTTCCAGGTAAATACAGGAGGATTACAAGGGGGAAATGAAGAGCTTGGGGGATGTAAAGAGATTCTGAGTCTGCTCCAAAATTTCAAAATATTGAACTGAGTAACCTTTTGGGGCATTCTGAGAGTTCTCTTCTTGCCACCACATTCCAATGTTCCATTATTTTTGCAAAACTGCAATTGTGTCCACCCATAAGTCAGGTACTTGGGCCTGCTCTTTTGGAAGGGGGAGACCTGCTTGCAGAGTTGCATTCATCTGTTAATTGAATTCCCCTTGTCAGGTCTAAGTGATGTCAGGACCAGCAACAGCGCTATTCTCTGACTAACTTGAGATCTTGGCCTCGATCAACTCAGCAGTCTAACTGACTGATTAACTAATACATAAACTAAGGAGACCGCATAGACTGGTTGAACAGAATTTTTTGATCCAGACTCATTTCTCTAGCTCATTTTCCTTATGCACTCACTAAACCTTGAACTGGAAGCAAACATGTGACAGACTCAGAGTCTGTCTTCACAAAGCTAACAGATTTGGGAGAATGGGATGAGGATGGAAAGCTAAGGAAACAGTTTATTGAGCATTCGCTCTATGCCATAGATAATACTGAGGACTTTGAATGACTCTTGTAATATCCTTTTGAAATAGAATTTCAAATAATATCCTTTTGAAATCATCTCTTTCCTACAAATCAGAAAACAGGCTCAGAGAGGCTAAGCAATTTTTTGAAGGTCACACAGCAAGAGGCAAGCTGCCAAGATTAAATTGAAATCAAAGTCTGTCTAAATTGACTTTCTAAGAAGTTTGGATAAAAGCCAAATATCCTCATGATACTAAAGAAAAGAGGGAGAGATGAATTATTCTGGGAGTTCAAAAGAGATTCCAAAGGTAGGACTGGTAGAAGGATGTGAAACAAAGGGATGGCAGTTTTTGTTGCTGTTATAAATAGATGGATATTTGGGGCAGAGTCTTAGTTTCAAAGCAAAGCCCATGCTTTGTGAATTACTTGGGCAGGGCTTAGGGGCAGCTGCCCAGCATTAGCTGGAAATGCTCAGGCCAGGCTTGAGTGTCCCTCAAGTCTCCTTTCTCTATTTGTGAAGGCCGGGTATGCCTTTGAAACTCAGCCTTCTAAAATCCTGTCTCTGCAGGATTGGAAACAGGCTTGTCAGAGGCAAACAATCGAGACGTATTTAGTCACCTCTTCACAAGCAAGCATTTTAAAAGGTACGTCTAATCCATTCAGACTGCTCATAAATGACAAGAGCCTGCACATTACCATAGTTACCGAATAGCACTCTGAGTCTCCATCCATTTCCTTGCCTGTTACAGAACACTGAATGAGAGGATGCAGCTGAGCAGGTGAGGTGAAAACCTCTTTCTGCTCTACTCACAGTGCTGCCCCAGCCCCCGGTTGTATTAGAATCTTTAAAGCCACCAATTTGCAGAGATAAAAGTAAATCTAT
This sequence comes from Ateles fusciceps, assembly GCA_036589455.1. Lineage (NCBI taxonomy): Eukaryota > Metazoa > Chordata > Mammalia > Primates > Atelidae > Ateles > Ateles fusciceps. Next base: position 5,346,371 of record JAZHEH010001386.1, read on the forward strand.
GAATTAACTAGGACAATGGGACTGATGTCTAACAGCGGGAACAGCCACATGAATCAACATGCAGAAGGGTCAGGAGACCTGAGGACCCACACATGTTTAGTCATTCATATGATCTTTCTGAAACACAGGTCTAATAGTGGGCCTGCACTGCACCTAAATATATATTGATTCCAATCTTCACTACCAGATTAAATCCAAACTCCCAAGTCTGACATAAAGCCCTCAGCAATCACTCCATAGCCCACTCTTTCAGTCTCATCATTCCTTCAACTGTAAGGCTTATCTCAAATGTCCTCTCCTCCAGGAAGTTTCCCTGGTTCTATCCAATCTACTTTCTCGCAGCCATTCACAACATATTTAATTTTGCTGTGGCTATCTTTGTGCTTGTCTGTCTCCTCCACCTGTGAGCAACCAAAGGAAAACAGGCTTCACTGTACTTATGTTTCTTATCTTTTACAGTGATTAGCACCCGACATGGTATGTAGTAGGCACATAATAAAATCTGAGTAAATTATGACTGTGCCCTTCCCCCGTATTCATTTCAGCAGCTCCAAATACCCTGGACCATTTCTGGAGTATGCTCTGCATCCCATGTCCTCAGTGCCATTCCTGATTCTGTTCCCTTCACCTGCAATACCTTCAACCCACACCCCTACACTCCCCACTACACTCTGTTTGAAGAAACTGTAACCATCTTTTACTTCACCTGAAATGCTGCTTGACATCTGAAGCCTTCCATGACTCCCCAAGGCAGACCTCAAGATCTCCAAGGCAGAACTTGTTGTTCTCAATCTAGGATTCCAGTTTTTATTCTTGGGCTCTGGTTGGCTGAATGTGTCTGTCTCATCCGCAGATTTCAAGTTCCTCCAGGGCTAAAACCAGGCCTTACCCATATTTCTATTCCACATCTGCCATCTAAACAGATGCTTAATACTGTATGTGGAATTAAATAATAAAATGACCAGCAGTCACTAAAAATGATCTCCAAATCAATTTGTCTCCCTGCAGGAATACCGACTGAGCCTTCTCCTCTCCTAACCCCTCACCTGGCAATGAGACCTTGTTTTGACAATGCACTTCACTTCTCACACCTGAGCTTCAAGCTGCACGCAGTGGCTCTGGGAGGATGGGAAATGTGGTGAATGATGCTTTCTCCACTCAGGATAGAGGCGGGATTGGTTTTAAAGTGGTTGCCATTTGGAGCAGCAGCCTAAGATCAATCACTACCCTTGTTCTTGCCAAGCTGTGAGCAGAGTTTTTGTTTCCTATCTGTCTGTCAGGAAAACATGCTTCTCTCTCTAGACTTGCCTTTGGGCTAAGATGATTGAAAAGGAGGTGGGGGAGAAAAAGAAAAAGAAAACATAGAAAAACTTGACAAAGAGGTAGGGAAAATACAGTCCCCAAAACCTTCAGTTTGACTGAATAAACCAAAACAGGAGTTTTAGGCTCAATCAGGCTTATTTTTTGCTAAGCTACCTTGTAATCTTGGAAAAATTACTTAATCTCCCTAAACCCCCATTTCTTTATTTACAAGGGTTGGATTGAGGATTAAATGAGATGATGCATGTTTCAAGTAGAAAGCACTGAACAGTATCTAGGGTGCTAAGTACATATTTTGTCTTTGCCAAGTTGCCAGGAGGAATTACACCATCATATCATGTTATATTTATGACTTAAGTCAGCTTCCCTGGAGCAGACTCTGAGAAAAGATTTATGTACAAATAAATATTATAGAGTGCTCCTCAGAGGAGCCTGTGAGGTACTGGAGAAGTAGGACCTGGAAGGAGAGGAAGCCAAATGAGCACAGGATTTTAGGCAAAGTCTCAGGTTCGGTCTTCACAGGAACACTGGAATGTCAGTTACATCTCAGAGGATGTCCCAACTCTGGGCAAAGGGGCTGGGCTTTCATATACTCTCATCTTTAGTCATTGGCTAAGCCCTAAAGGGACACACACTTCCAGGGACTCTGATTCTTGAAACACACACATGCCAACATATGGGCACCTAGAAATGCTAAGAGGGGTCTGAGGACAAATGGATACATCACTGTCTGTGTCTAGGGTGTTTTGAATGAGGCACTTATTAAAAATAGCTTTATTGAGGTATAATTGATATATTTTAAAAACTTCACATATTTAATATATACAATTTTTTGGGTTTGGACATATGCAAACACCTATAATACCATCATCATAATCAAAGTAATTTATGACAAACGCACCTGACAGCAATAACTTAAGCATGCCTTGAGAATGACTCTGCATCACAGATGCACCTGAATATAGTTTCGAGTTGTGAGCTAAGGAATCCAGGAGTGGTGAATCCGGAGAGTCATTCCTTATCTATGAGGAACTACTGAGCCCCCGACCTATCCCATGGAATGCAGGCCATATGGAGGATCAAGGCCTTTAATTTTGGGTTAAGTGAAGGTTGCCAGGTGGAGGTTGTTAGTGGAAGGGTGTTAAGTTAAAATGCTCTGTAAACTATATGCCTTTTCCTGCCTACCCCACCACTACTGGACTATGCAGTTATCTTGTTCAGCCTGTCACCACTGAACTCTTTCCCCTGTATATAAGCCCCCAGAAAACCCATGTCTTGTTTGCAGTCTCTGGGTCTCTTCTTTGGCCTCTTCAACCTGGTACCATCCCTACTGGAGTCAACAAGGTTTCAGAAAAACAGTAATAAATATACACATCACCTGCAATAGTTTCCTTCTGCCCCTCTGTGTTGTTGGGGGAATAGAGAGGTATTTTTGTGGTAAGAACATTTAACACAAGATCCACCCTCCTAAATTTTTAAGTGCACAATACGGTAATAACTATAGGCACTAGTTGCATAGACAACCTCTTGAGCTTATACATCATGTGTAACTGATGTAAATAATATATACTCATTGAATAACTCCTCATTTCCCTCTCCTCCTATTTCCTAGCAACCACCATTCTCTTTACTGCTTCTGTAAGTTTGACTATTTCAGATACCTTATATAAGTGGAATCAGACATTCGTCCTTCTTTGACTGACTTATTTCACTTGGCATAATGTCTTCCAGGTCCATCCATGCTATTGCAAATGGCAGGATATCCTTTTTAAGGCCGAATAATATTCTATTGGATGTATACACCCATTGGACATTTGGATTATTCCCATATCTTATATATTGGGAATAATGCTGCAATGAACATGGGAGTGTAGATCTATTTGAGATTCTGATTGCGGTTTTTGTGGATATATACCCATAAGAGGGATTGCTGGATCATATGGTTGTTCCATTCTTAATGTTTGTGAAACCTCCCCCTGTTTTTCACAGCAGCTGCACCATTTTTCATTCCCATCAATAGGGTACAAACGTTTCCATTTCTCTGCAGTCTCACCAACATTTGCTTTCTTTTTAAAAATGTTTTGAGAATAGCTATTCTAGCGAATGTGAGGCAATATCTCACTGATTTTTGACTTGCATTTCCCTGATGATTAGCAATGTTGATGGAGCACTTTTCTTATAGCTGTTAGCCATTTGTATGCCTTCTTTGGAGAATTGTCTATTCAGGTTCTTTGCCTGCTTCTTACCCAGATACTTGTTTTTGTTGTTGTTGTTGTTGTTGTTTTTCTTTTTGCCTTTGAGTTATAGGAGTTCCTCATACATTTTAGATATTAACCCCTTATCAGATATATGTTTTGCAAACATTTTCTGCCATTCCATAGGCTGCCTTTTTATGCTGTTGACTGTTTCCTTTGCTGTGTAAAAATTTTTTAGTTTGTTATAGTCCCATTTGTCTGTTTTTGTTTTTGTTACCTGTGATTTTGATGGCATATCCAAGAAATTATTGCCAAGACCAATGTCATGAAGCTTTCTTTGATGTTTTCTTCTAGTAGCTTTATAGTTTTAGATCTTACTTTTAAGTTTTTAATCTATTTTAGTCTCATTTTTTGTGTATGGTGCAAGATAGGGGTCTAACCTCATTCTTTTGCTTGTGGATAGGCAGTTCTTTCAACACCTTTTATTAACAAGACTATTCTTTCCTCATTGTGTATCCTTGGTACCCTAAGCACTTTTTCCTGCATTATCCAGTTTGATCCCCCACTACAACTCTGTGTTAGATAATATGAGTTTTATTAAGCCCATCTGGCAGATAAGTAAATTGAGAGTTCAGAAAAGTAACATGATTTTCTCAGTCAACCAGTCATGCAGAGATGGAACACTGGCACCATTTTCCTGATTCTTTGGTCCTTTGGGGGAAAATCCTGAGCATTCCGGGGATCTCACACTTGTTGGTAGTAACTCCACCATGATTTCATGAATCCTGTGAAAACACCATTTGACGTACAGATGGTTGTGCATGTGATTTGTAAAGAGATCTTTGTTATTTATAAGAATATAGCCTGTAATCCCAACACTTTGGGAGGCCAATGCAGGCAGAACACTTGAACCCAAGAGTTTGAGACCAGCCTAGGCAACATGGTAAAACCCTGTCTCTATAATAAATAAATAAATACAAAAATTAGCTGAATGGTGGCACATGTCTGCAGTCCCAGCTATTCAGGAGGCAGAAGTGAGAGGATCACCTGAGTCTGAGAAGTCAAGGCTGCAGTGAGCCATGACTGTCACTGGACTCCAGCCTGGGTGACAGTTTGTCTTAAAAAAAATGGCATATGTACACTTCTGCTCATGTATGTATTAGTGTGTATGTGTCTATGTATTAGTCTGTTCTCACACTGCTAATAAAGATATACCTGAGACTAAATAATTTATAAAGAAAAAGAGGTTTGATGGACTCACAGTTCCAAGTGGCTAGGGAAGCCTCAGAGTCATGGAGGAAGGCAAAGGAGAAGCAAAGGCACATCTTACATGGCAGCAAACAAGAGCATGGGTGCAGGGGAACTGCTCTTTATAAAATCATCAGATCTCATAAGACTTATTCACTATCACGAGAACAGCACAGGAAAAACCCACCCTCATGATTCAATTACCTCCCATTGGGTCCCTCCATGACATGTGGGGGATTATGGGAGCTACAATTCAAGATGAAATTTGGGCGGGGACACAGCCAAATCATGTCAGTCTACATATGTGTGTGTTTGTGAAGTCACATCCACCAAAAAAGAAAGACCAAAAGGATATTAATTTAAAATGTTAACCATAGGTTGAGAGGTTAGAAAGTGACCCAAAGACGATGGCCTGTGGAACTTCTAGGGAAAGACCATCTGTCATGGCAAGTGCTAAGAGTACAGAGAAAATAGTAGAGTGTCTCCAGGAAGCAGTGGACACCCAGTCCTCTAAGCTTCGGAGGTTTTTGCATCATGACTTAACCCACACTGAGTAAGGATGAGCTTCCAGGGCACCACCTCAAGAGGGAGCAGCTTTGAGATAGGCTTGTGAGGAGGGCCCTGCTGTCTGCTCTTTGCCCATGATCTCAGAGCTGCTTGACCTTTTGCTACACATATGGAGAGGGAGATTGGCAAGGGAGGGTGACTATTTTTTTAATTCCAAGTAAGTCAGTGGAGAAAAAGCCAGCACAGAGTCATAGTTGAATGTCTCCATTCTTCTTTTTCACATCCCACTCCTGCCTGCCTAGGTAGCTATTGGAAGGAGGACAACAGCACATTACTCCCAAGAAACCATAAAGCGCCACCATTGTCCTTTATTAGTTCCTTACTAGTTTCTACTGAGGAGGGAATTTAAGTGACCTCACTTAGGGCTTAGAAAGCCAATTCCAATTCAGAAGATATTCCTATATTAATCAAATAGTTCCAACACACTTTTAACTTCCTTAAAGTGCTTTCACATCTGTGTATTTTATTTTGTTTGTAGACAACTCTGCAAGACTGGCCTTGAAAAAAAGAAGAACCAGCAACAGTCAGTAGTGAGAATGAAAATAAGAAAATGAGCCCAAGCAAGCAAGACACTGAATTCTAGACCAGGCTTCGCAACCCGGCTGCACATCAGCACCAGCTGAGGAGGTTTCCAAAGTCCCCACACACAAGCTGCAGCGAAACCACTTAAATGAGGATAAAGTAGGTAAAAACCAGATGTCAAAAATTGTTAAAACCCTCAGATGATTCCAATGTGAAGACAGGTTTGAGAGTCTCTGTGCTAAAGGCAGATAAATAGTCAAGGCATCCACATCTGACATTTTGTAAGAACCAGGTGATTAACCCTATCAAGGAAGGGAGATCTTGAGTTAGTAATTCACCAAATCTTTAGTAAGCACTTCCTAAGAACAAGGCACTGTGTTCCATGCTCAGGAGACCCAAGATGAAACTCTCCAGGATTTATGTTTTTTGTTCCCACAGTCTTGGGGGAAAGAGTGGTAGATAAAAAATAGCTGAGAATAACTGTGATCCTTTGTGAAATGGGAGATGTTGGGCAGGGGGTACAGACTTGCAGTTATAAAATGAAAAGTTCTGGAAACCTACTGTACAGCATGGTGACTGTAGTTAATTATATTAGTTCATTCTCACACTGCTATAATGAACTGCATGAAATTGGATAATTTATAAAGGAAAGAGGTTTAATTGATTCACAGTTCAGCATGACTGGGGAGGCCTCAGGAAACTTACAATCATGGCAGATGGCAAAAGTGAAGCAAGGCACCTTTGTCACAAGGTGGTAGGAAGGAAAAATGAATGCAAGAGGAGCAACCAAACACTTGAAAAACCATTACATCTCGTGAGAACTCCCTATTATGAGAAGAGCATGGGGGAACCTCCAGATTTTGGGCACCAACACGTGTGGGGGAGGGGGGGGAGGTCAAGGGGGTGATGAGGACAGCCCAGGCTGGCCTGCAGTTGTCCTGTGGCATGAATATCCTGGGCACCATGAACAGCAGCAGAAGGCAGCTAGGCTTCTAAATAGAAGGGGGTAGGTCCCCAGTGAAGCCCCACCTTCAAGCTGGGGAGGCCCTGAAGCCTGGAGGCCAGGCCGCTAGTCCCGCACACCAGAGAGGGAACTTGCAGTGCTTTACCGTGGCCCCACTCATGGCCACCCAGAGACCAACCAGCATGCACTTCTTCCCCTCTGAGACCCATAGAAACCCCAGGCTCAGTAAGACTGGAGGAGAAGTTGGAGAGATGACGGGAGAGATGACAAGATGACCTGTCTACAGAGAGGAGCCACCCACTCTAGGGCCTCCTCTCTGCTGAAAGCTGCAGAGACGATGGAATGACCTGCCTGTAGGGAAGTGTCTCACTCCAGGGTCTCCTCTCTGCTAGAAGCTGAACACTTGTCAGGATACCTGGTTATGGAAAGGAGCTACCCACTGTGGGTCTCCTCTGAGCTGCTCTATTGCTCAATAAGGCTCTTTTTATCTTGCTCACCCTCCAATTGTCTGCATATCTCATTCTTCCTGGGTTACCGGACAAGAATTTCAGCCCTGCTGAATGTTGAGGCTAAAAGAGCTGTAACACAAACAAGACTGAAACATGCTCCTTGCTCGCCATATTGAGGGTGAAGAGAAGAAAAGCTGCAGCTCTTCAGGGAGCTCAAACCTGGGAGCTCCCCAAGCTAGGGCTTTAACTCCCTCTTTGGGTCACTGTAGTTTCTGGCATCTCCAAGCTTCCAGGTGACACTGCATTCCCCAGTGCTAGTCAGGGAAGCTGCTTGCAGTGCTCTTGGTACAGCCACAGCCTTGTAGAGAGCTGGTACCCATGCCAGCACCTGGAGCTGCCTACCCTGTGGCAGCACCCAGGATGTCTGACTGAACAGTGGCCGGACGCCATGCTCACTCACCTACCACTTGCTCCTTGCATGACTTGCAGTCTCCCTTGGAGACGTGGCATCTAGGCCAGTAACATGAGCTGAGCACAGCCTTTTAGGACGATTTGGCAGAATGAACCTAGTGGGCCTGAGCAAAACGCAGGCAAATGTGCCACTGTTCACAGAAGTTTCCAGCCAGAAAAGATTCCACAACCAAAACTAAGAAAGATACTCAAGACCTGAAGTCAACACTTGACCAAGTGGACCTAACAGACATCTACAGAACTCTCCACCCAAAAACAACCGAATGTACATTCTTCTCATCTGCACATGGCACATACTCTAAAATTGAACACACACTTGGCCACAAAATACTTCTCAGCAAAATTTATTTTTTTTTTCAAAAGAAATTATACCAACCACATTATCAGGCCACAGTGCAATACAAATAGACCTCAATACTAAGAAGATCACTCAAAACCTTACAATTACATGGAAATTAAGCAACCTGTTCCCGAATGACTTCCTGGTAAACAATGAAATTAAGGCAAATATCAAGAGATCCTTTGAAATTAATGTAAACAAACATACAACATACCAGAATCTCTCGGACACAGCTGAAGCAGTGTTAGTAGGAAAGTTTCTAGCATTAAACACCCACATCAAAAATTTTTAAATATCTCAAATTAACAACCTAACATCACCCCTAGAGGAACTAAAAAAACAAGAGCAAACCAACTCCACAGCTAGCAAAAGACAAGAAATAATCAAAATCAGAGCTGGACTGAATGAAATTGAGAAGCAAAAAACCATACAAAAGATCAACAAAATTGGAAGATTTTTATTTGAAAGAATAAAGAATAAGTTTGAGAGTCTGCTAGGTAGACTAATAAAGAAGAGGGAAGATCCAAATACACAATCAGAAATGACAAAGGGGACATTACCACTGACCCAATAGAAATTTTAAAAAACCCTCAGAGACTATTATGAACCCCTCTATGCACACGAACCAGAAAACCTACAAGAAATGGACAAATTCCTGGAAATTTACAAGCTCCCAAGATTGAAGCAGGAAGAAAATGTAGCCCTGAGCATATCAATAACAAGTTCTGAAATTGAGTCAGTAATAAAAAGCATACCAAAGATAAAAATTCCAGGACCAGGTAGATTCACAGCCAAATTCTACCAGATGTATAAAGAAGAGCTAGTACCATTCTTACTGAAACTCTTTCCAAAAATTGAGAAGGAAGAACTCCTACCTAATTCATTCTATTAAGCCAGAATCATTCTGATAACCAAAACATGGCAGAGACACAATAAAAAATGAAAACTCCAGGCAAATAAACTATCTTGATGAACAGAGACGCAAATATCCTCAACAAAATACTAGCAAACCAAATCCAGCAGTACATTAAAAAAAAAAGCTAATCCACCATAATTAAGTAGGCTTTATCCCTGGGATGCTATGTTGGTTCATGGCAATGTATCAAATCTATAAATGTGATTCATCACATAAACAGAACTAAAAAACAAAGCCACATGATCATCTCAACAGATGCAGAAAAGACTTTTGACAAAATTTAATATCCCTTCATGTTAAAAGCTCTCAACAAATTAGGCATTGAATGAAAATACCTCAAAATTATAAGAGCCATCTACAACAAACCCACAGTCAACATCACACTGAATGAGCAAAAGTGAGAATCATTCCCCCTTAAGAACTGGAGCAAAACAAGGATGCCCACTCTCACTACTCCTGTTTAACACAGTACTGGAAGTCCTACCCAGAACAATCAGGCAACAGAAATAAGTAAAATGTATCCAAATAGGAACAGAAATCAAACTATCTCTGTTTATAGATGATAAGATTTTATACTTAGAAAACCCCATAGTCTCTGCCCAAAAGTTTCTAGAGCTGATAAACAACCTCAGTAAAGTTTCAGAATATAAAATCAATGTATAAAAATCAGTAGTATTTCTATACGCTAACAATGTCCAAGCTAAGTGCCAAATTAAGATGCAATTTCATTCACAATGGCCAAAAAAAATGCCTAGAAATATAGCTAACTAGGGAGGTGAAAAATCTCTACAAGGAGAACTATAAAACACTGCAGAAAGAAATCAGAGATGACACAAATAAATGGAAAAACATTCCATGCTCATGGATAGGAAGAATCAGTGTTTTTTAAATGACCACACTACCCAAAGCAATGTATAGATTCAATGCTATTTCTATGCAACTACCAATGAAATTCTTCACAGAATTTGAAAAAAATTATTCTAAAATTCATATGGAACCTAAAAGAGCCCAAATAGCCAAAGTAATCCTAAGCAAAAATAACAAAGCTGGAGGCATCACGTTATTTGACTTCAAACTATACTGTAAGGCTACAGTAACTATAACAGCATAGTATTGGTATAAAAACAGACACATAGATCCACGGAACAAAGAGAGAACCCAGAAATAAAGCTGCATACCTGAAACCTTCTGATCTTTGACAAAGTTGACAAAAGCAAGCAATGGGGAAAGGACTCCATATTCACTAAATGGTGTGGGAATAACCGACTAGCCACATGTGGAAGATTGAAACTGGATCCCTTCCTTACACCATATATAAAACTCAACTCAAGATGGATTAAAGATTTAAATGTGAAACCCCGAATTATAAAATCTCTTGAAGAAAACCTAAAAAATAACATCCTGGATATAGGCCCTGGCAAAAGTTTCATGACAAAAATGCTAAAAGCAATTGCAACAAAAACAAAAATGGACGTAATGGGACCTAATTAAGTGAAAGGGCTTCTGCACAGCAAAATAAATGGTTAAATAATAGGTTAAACAGCCAACCTACACAATAGAGTAAAATATTTACAAACTATGCATCTGACAAAGGTCTAATATCCAGAATCTATAAGAAACTTAAATTAACAAGCAAAAAATAAACAACCTTATTAAAGAGTGGGTAAAGGACATGGACAGACAGTTTTCAAAAGAAGATATACTAGTGACCAACAACAAGTATATGCTAAAATGCTCAGTATCACTAACTGTTAGAAAAATGTAAATGAAAAACCACAATGAGATAACATCTCACACCAGTCAGGATGGCTATTACTAAAAAGTCAAAAAATCATAGATGCTGGCAAGGTTCTGGAGAAAAGGGAACACTTATGCACTGCTGATGGGAATATAAACTAGTTTAGCCATTGTGGAAAGCAGTTCGGTGATTTCTCAAAGAAAAACAGAAATACCATTTCACCCAGTAATCTCATGATTAGGTATATACTGAAAGTATTTTAAATCATTCTGTCATGAAGAGATGTATGTTTATTGCAGCACTATTTGCAATAGCAAATACAAGGAATCAACATAAATGCTCGTTAACAGTAGACTGTATAAAGAAAATGTGGTGCATATACACCATAGAATACTACACCACTATAAGAAATAACTAAATCATGCCCTTTGCAGCAACATGGATGCAGCTGGAGGCCATTATCCTAAGTGAACTAATGCAGGAACAGAAAACTAAATACCACATGTTCTCACACATAACTGGGAGCTGAACATTGAGTACTCATTGACACAAAGAAAGGAACAATAGACCCTGGGGCCCATTTGAGGGTAAAGGGTGGGTGGAGGGTGAGGATTGAAAAACTACCTATCAGGCACTGTGCTTATTACCGGAATGATGAAATAATCAGTACACCAAACCCCCACAACATGCAATTTATCTATGGAACCAACCTGCACATGTACCCCTGAAACTAAAATAGCAGTTAAACCAATAAGAAAAGAAAAAAAAATGTGTCTTGAATAAGACCCTGAAAAAATAAGTAGATAAAAATCCTTGGACTGTGTCTCCATAGAAAATCTCTTGCTGGTCACATTTCTGGAAGGATTGCAGCCTCCTGCCCTGTAGCTCAACACCACTCACCGGAACACACACACACACACACACACACACATTTTTATGTTCCTTTCACCTTAATTCCCTAACTTAGTTATGCAGAATGGTTCAGCTGTTGTGAACTCTCTACCCTTTATTGGATTCTAGGTCTATTTTTTAAAATACCATCTCATTAATGAGCCTGCTAAAACAAAGGTTCATCTACCCTTGGACTCACTCTTTAGCAGCACAGAAGAAATGTGAGAAGCTTTGAAATTTTGATCTTTCCTGTTCTTCCATCAATCTCTGTAACTGGAAGGAGAGAGTATAGAGATTTATTCCCCCTGCTGATCGAAATTACGCTATCCCACTCAAATAGAAGGCAGTAGTAGCTATAGTTTTTGTTTTAGGTAAATGTTCTTTCAATTCTATTCAATAGCAAATACCTCATTGTCCTTTAGAGAGGTTAAGTGACTTGCCAGTCAGCCTAATACAGCAAAGGGAAGAGAACATATATTGAGCACCTGCTGTGTGCTAAGTATTTTGTATAGATTAGTTATTTGTTCTATGCCACATGTTACACACTTTTAAAAATTATTATTAAAAGAATGAGTAAACAAAGAGATTCAAATTACTTGGTTAGGGCTATTGATCACTATGTCATAGCCACAGGTTTTAAACTGTTGAGTTTTTTTTTTCTTCATAGGGAGGTAAATCCAAATACCCTTTCTCATTCACTCATTAGGCATTCAGCAAAATTGCAAAGTAGTACAAAGAGTGCATATGCCCCACACCAATTTCCCCTATTGTTAACATCCAACATCACATGCATATTTGTCACAACTAAAGAACCAAGATGGATGCATTATTAATAATAAAATCCACACTTCATTCAAATTTCCATAGTTCTTACCTAATGTTCCTTTTCTGTCCCAGGATCCCATTCAGGATACATTATATTTAGATGTCATGACTCCTTAGGCTCCTCCTTCTCCTCTTTGAGAAACTGAGATAATTTCTCGAACTTTTATTGCTTTTTAATAATCTCAAGGGTTTTGAGGAATACAGATCAGGTATTTTATAGAATATCTTTCAATCTGAGTTTTTCTGATGTTTCTCCTATGATTATACAGCACTCTGTGGAGAAAGTCCAAAGAAGAATCTCATTCTCATTGTATTATATGAAGGGTATCAACACAACTTACCACTTGGTGTTAGTCTTCATCATGTGGCTAAGATGGTGTTTGTCATGTTTCTCCAGTAGACTTTTCTGCCCCTTTTTTCCATACTGTACTCTTTAAAGGTCCTAAGGAGTACATTGAGATGTAGGAAGTATTAAGAAGTAACCCATGGACTTCCAAGTTACTTCAAGAGTGGATGTAGACATGAATTTGTTCCAGTTGTAGAGAAAATGAAATTTATTCCAGCACTTCTTCTTTTGGGGGGATATTTGGGTATGATAGAGGGATACACCTTTGGCAACAAAAATTCCCTTAAGGGATGAACTCCTTGATAATTTTGAGGCTTAATCCAACATTTGTCAAGTGCCTCCCCAGTGCAAGATACTATTCTAGGTTCTGGGGGAGTGATGGGAGGAAGGGTCACAGAGATTTCCAGTGCTTGTATGAAGCTCCTCATTTCACAAAGGAGTAAAAATGTATAGCCAAACTGCCACAAAAGCATGGACAGAAAGCACTGATATCCTAAGATAAAGCCAGCAAGTGCTTTGGAAGCCCACGGAATAAGAGATATAATTCCAACTAAGAGAAGTGAAATTAAGAGAGGTTTCCTGGAAAAGAAAGATGAGCTTTGACCTGGGCATCAAAAACTTAATATGACTACATTAAAAAGGGTTGATTCAAGCTGAGTAAAAGAACAGGAGCAAAGACCTAAAGGAATAAAAATTATAGAAATGTTCTGGAAATAGCAAGTAGCCTGGAAAGTCTGTGGCCCAAAATTTACCTGTGTACGGGGATGCAGGCATCGGCAAGCATTAGGAATGGGGCATTGGTGGAGACCAGATGGAGGAAGCTTCTAATGCCTTGCCAAGAATTTTAGACTATCTTCTGTAGGTCACAGGAAGCATTTCTAAATGTAGGAGTGGTTTGACTGGTGTTATCTTTCAGGAGGAGTGCTCTGGAGTATTTCTAAGGGCAATTGTTGTGGTGGGGTAGAAGAGATTTTCTGCAAGAGCATTTAGGAATCCATCCAATGGGATAGGTTAAGTGTTGGTAGGTACTAGAAGTAATACAGAAATTAAGTAAACAGTAATTCATTTACTTGGGGAAGTTATTCCCTAAATCAGTACATGGTGTAATCGATTTTAGCCCCTTCTAGGTTTTCTGTAGCAGAAGTCAACATAATCTCTTATCTCTTCTGTTTTATTTTTGTCCTTCATAACAACCTCCTGCAGTAAATATTATTCATCTGAATTTTCCAGATTGAGAAAAAAGTGAGGCTCAGAAAAGCTAAATATCTTTTGCAAGGCCACACAGCGAGCAAGTAATGGAGACTGGATTTGAACTGTCATCCAGAGCGACTCGGGAGTCTAACCTCTCAGGACATTCTGCATCAGAGCTAAGTTTATAGACTGGTCTCATATGTCCATGTGTGAATGATCTATTTATGGGTCACCCAGAGAAAATGTGTAATATCAGGCTGACTTCACCCTACCACCCAGCACGTTCCTGGACCACCTCCCAGCTGGTGTCTACTTAGGGAACAAAAGCTCACTTCAATATTAGCCCAAGTCAAACCTAATTAGAAAGGCAAATCCACTCCCAGCCTTCCCAGTCCTAAATTGGTGGTACATGCCAAGCAGTAACTTTCCTGTGTTTTCTGCTACTTTAGTTTCTCAATTCCAGTTTTGATTACCCTAGGTGATGCTCTGTCCAAAAACTGACCCATTTTCCCATTTTGTTTCAAGGTGAAATCCTCTACAGATTATCAAATACTAGTTAGATGTTTAACCTTACACTGGAGCTCATCGGGTAACTTTATGCATTGATCTGCAAGACATTTTGTAAATGCATAACTTGTGCCAAGTTACAGGGGATAATAGTGACTGTAGCAGATCTCTAGGAGATAAAACCTAGAGGGTAACACATGCTTTGTATTTCAAAATCTGAAAAACTTAGTTAACCCTATTAAAATTCAGGTAGACCTTTTGATGTCTATTTTATGTTGATTAAGTCTTTCCAAAGCACGTGGTATGGACTGGGATTCCTTAGCCTTGTCGCTATTGATGTTTTGGACTGGCTAATTCTTTGTTGTGGAGATCTGTCCTGTGCACTGTGGCAAGTTTAGCAGTATTCTTTTTTCTCTCCATTAGATGACAATAGCAATCTCCCCCATTCCCCTACAAGTTATAAAACCAAAATTGTCTCCAGACATCATCAAATGTCTCCTGAGGACCTTCAGTGAGGAATCATGGTCTAGACTATGCAATTTCTGTCTTCAGAAGCTATACACAATCACAGCTTCACCATTGCTATTATCTCAGCCAACTCTTATGGTGTTACTTACTTATTAAGGTACTATGCTAAGTGTTTTTCATGCATTATCTCAACTTGTCTTCTGGATGAAAAAGTAGAATGAGTATTACTATGATAATCTTTTTATGATGGAATAAACTGAAGTTTAGCAATGTTAAGAAACATGCTTAAGTCATAAAGCCAGTACCAGGTAGAGCCAGAATTTATACCCAGGAGGAGACACTCTAACACCATTCTGTGAGGCTGCCCTTCCTATATACAACCTGTCATCTAACACATGAAAAATTACCAGCTAATTACTTTAAATTGATGAGGGCCAGGCACACCAAGCCTAACTTTTCATATGCAATACCAAATTGAGTACTCATTAAAAAAACCACAATTTTATTCCCATTTGACTCGTTAGGAAACTGAGGTTCAGACAACTTAAGTAACTTTCCCCCCAAGATTCCTATGCTCATAAGTGGTGGAGTCTGGACTCAAACCTAAGTCTGTCTGGCCCAGAGAAAGTAAGTTCCCAACTTCGCATAAGTCTTGCTACCCACCACCCACACAGGACACAGCCTATAGCTCCATCCCAAGTAAACCTGCAAAATGGATTCTTTGGGCAAGGGACCCACAGCCCTGCCTTGGCCATTCTCCCCTTCACTCCTCCTCCCAGCCCCTGCTTTCCCCAGCTCCCCCAGCCCATTGAAGGTGTCCATACTCTGTTTCAACAGCCTCCTGGGCGCTGCATACCCTATTCCAACCCAAATAAGTATGTGGGTGTCTGGTGAGTGTTTTTTCTCACTGGGAGGCCCCGCACATCAGAGTGTGGATTTTGGTTTCAAGTCTTTCCTACCTTTTGGCCAACTCTTCTCTCACCTACTGCACTGAGCAGTCCCCGCCTCCCTCCCAGCTCTCACTCTTTGCCAAACCCTGACTCTGGCTGGGAAACAGAAGGCTGCATGCTGCCCTCCTTGGATGTCACCCTCTTTGGGTTCCATGAATAAGCCAACAGGAATGCTTCAAGAAAGCAAAGCCATCATTTTTCCACCAAGGGGAAAAAAATACACAACACTTTCATGGTTGTGCCTGAGTGAAAACACCCTAGGCCTCCTGCATGGTTGGTCCCTGGGCTCAAAATGTGCACCAAATAGGACTTCAGAGGTGAAGTCATTCTGTCTTTCAATTCCTCCGTGTTTACCACTGGGACCCTGGGGGAGTATGCCCAACCCAGATGCAGGAGTGGTGTTTGACCAGCAGTCATCACCCACATCAATGGGAATTTAGCTCACATAAAAATGAAGAAAAAGGCCAGTAAGTGGCCCAAATTAGGAAGAGACAAGACTTCCCACCACAATATCCTTGTCATTTCATTACAAATGAGTCCATTAGGGGCTGCATTTCCTTTCTGGATCTGTGGGCTAAGAGGTCCAGGAAATCAGCCTGTTTGGCTGTCAACACATCTCCTAACTCTGATTGATTCTTCAGGCACAAAAACTCACAAGGACAGCATGGAGAATCTTTGAGCAGCTGAAGGAGAAGAGAGGAGTGTGTGTGGACAGTGGTTCTCAAGGGAAATTGGCAAACTTGCAAACACTTAAGCCACCAACAAAGTAGAAAACAGAATATATGACCAGAGCTGGATGAAAATTTGATCGAGTACTTAAAATCATTAAAACATAAATAAAATAGATATTATTTTTAGCTTTTTGTAAAAAAAAAAAAAAAGATGAGTTAAAACAATTGAGGACAGAGGGATATAATAGAAGAAGCATTGACTTTAAAATCAGTAAAACTGATTAGAATGCAGGAGCCATCCATTGACTATAAACAGTGTCTACAACTGAAGAAAGCAATTTTTAAAATTTATTCAGGATAAAGGAGATTTTTAAATTGTCTATTTAATTTAAAATTGTCTTGGTAGTATCCAAATTTTATTCACTTTTAAGAGCATGGAATTATGGCATTATAAACACTTCAGTGAATCTTATCTGGTGAACCTAAGGTAACCAGGTTTAAGTAAATGGACCATTTTCTGCAAAACATAAAAGTGAAGGTCAGAAGAACTAATTTTTTGACCCAGGTCACACTAAGAAATGGCAAATTGCAGAGTCAAACCTAATTCTGTCTGACCTGTGCTCTTTCTCCATTGCCTGGCTCCTTCCTATATGGGGTATTGGCTATGCCTTTCTGAACAGTGAGGACTCACCTGGGTGTGCTACTCCCAGGACTGCATATGAACTCAAAGCTCTTTACACAAATCATAATGCTAAGCATTGTTTGGATTATCCATCCTCACTTGAGTATCCAAATTATTTTATGCAAACCTACAACCACCCCTTTTTTATGTGATTTATAAGTAAAGAAAGTTGACATTATGCTAGAGATTAGTTCCTGGTGTGTGAACTAGAAGCACTGAACTTCAATATTAGAAATAGTTTCAGTTCTTGATCCTGTCACTACCTGCTGGGTGACCATCAAAACCACTGCTGTGCATGGCTCCCAGTGTGCTATTCTCTTTGTATTCTATGTCCTGGAACACAAATCCAGGGAGTACCATTTGCATGGGCTTCTATGGGAATGATATCCCTTGCAATTGTGCAATAGAGAGGGCCTAGTAACCCTGAATGAGTCAGCAAGCCTTTCTTAGTCTGAGTTTTTCCTTGATAGCAGGAAAAGTTATCCCTACTTTTTTAGTATTAAATGAAATAAAGAGTAGATGCTTCCAGCTGGATGTGGTGGCTCACACCTGTAATCCCAGCATTTTGGGAGGCCGAGGCAGATGGATCACAAGTTCAGGAGTTTGAGACTAGCCTGACCAGAATGATGAAACCCCGTCTCTACTAAAAACACAAAAATTAGCTTGGTGTGCTGGCACGCACCTGTAATCCCAGCTACTCAGGAGGCTGAGGCAAGAGAATCGCTTGAGCCCAGGAGGTGGGTGTTGCAGTGAGCCGAGATCATGCCACTACACTCCAGCCTGGGCAAGAGAGTGAGACTCCATCTAAAAGAAAAAAAAAAGAATAAACTTCCTAGAAGTGTGTAATCTATCTATGCAGTGCCTGACACAGCACCTGGACCATGGCTGCTTTATGACTATAAATTTGATTTAAATGAAATTGAAATAATGTATTATTATTTGTTAATAATGCATAATAAATTAGTCTAGTATATAATCTCCTCTCAGCTGTGTGCCCTTGAGGTCCTAAAACAAACACGTGGACAAGAATGGCACAGGTGGAATACTTTGGTGGGTGGCTTTGGAAGCCAAGGCATAGAATGGCCCTGTGGACAGAAAGTAAGGCTGTGCTGGTGGACGTGGTGAGAAGTACTAAACAGGTAATCAGGATAGGCAGGAAGATACAATTCAAAGTTTTTCTTAAGACCTTCTCTAGAGCTTGAAAGAGAAGGAGCTTCAGGGAGAATTCTACCCTGTGCTAGTTAGTTCTTGCACTGCTATAAAGAAATACCTGAGACTGGGTAATTTATAAAGAAAAGAGGGTTTAATTGTCTCATGGTTCTGCGGGCTGTACAGAAGGCATGAAGAGGCCTCAGGAAACTTTCAATCATGGCAGAAGGCAAAGAGGGAGCAAGCACCTCATATTGCCAGAGCAGGGGAAAGAGAGAGGGAAAGGCGCTACAAACTTTTAAACAACCAGATCTGTTGAGAACTCTATTATAAGAACAGCACTAGGGGGATGGTGCTAAGCCATTAGAAACTGTCCCCAAGATCCAATCACCTCCTCCTAGCCCCACTTCCAGCATTCGGGATTACATTAACGTGATATTTGGGTGGGGACACAGATCCAAACCATATCATACCCCATTGCACTTTTCATGAAGATGAAATCTTGCCCCACGTGGGGCTCTCAGAGTTGGGATGAGTGTCCCTCCACATACATTCCTGGGGGCCACGCTTAACCTTATCCATCACTAAAAAACAGATTGCTCCTTATGAAGCTGAGGCCAGTTATAAAATAAGGTGAGAGAGAGAATCCAGGATCAAGATGGATCTTTAGGAAGGCAATGATTGGCACCTAGGCTGGTAATTCAGGAGATGACCCTTGGGAAGGACAATCCTCTTGTAACCCAGTAGGCTGCAGCAGTAAATGCTAAATACAAATAAAAGCAGTTAAAATGCCTTTTGTGTCACGAGAGAAAGACAAGTGGATTCTCCACTGAGTCATAATCAAGGGCTTCTATTAAGCAGCCTGTTAACTCAGCGGTGAAGAAGCCCCAGGGGCTAACCTGCAGAAACAGACACCCCCTTTTTAAAATATATATATATTATATATATTTTATTGCATTTTAGGTTTTGGGGTACATGTGAAGAACATGCAAGATTGTTGCATAGGTACATACGTGGCAATGTGGTTTGCTGCCTTCCTCCCCATCACCTATATCTGGCATTTCTCCCCATGTTATCCCTCCCCCAACTCCCCACCCCCCGCTGTTCCTCCCCCAGTTCCTTCCCACAGACCCCAGTGTGTGATGCTCCCCTCCCTTTGTCCATGTGTTCTCATTAAGAAACAGACACTCTTGAAGAAGTCTCTCTGAGACACAGTTTAGCCTGCTCTGTTTCAAAGAGCACACCCCTGTCTTTTACTAGGTTCCTTAAAATGAGTCATGTCACCTACTTTGGCAACTACCACTGTAACAGCGTCATCTTTTATTTGAGCACCACTTGGAAGTGTACAATGAGTTTTCCCATAATGGCTGAAAAAGGCTAGAAAGAAAGCAACTTATTGTATCACTGCTGTGTTCTGGGGACCTTACTAGAGAATTGAAGTCCCATTTGACCCCAAAACCAAAGGCTGGGTGGAGGTATCATTATGACTACCATTTTAGAGATGCATAAACTGAGGAAAAGAGAAGTTTAATAAGTTGGTCTGATTCACATGGCTTTTAGGAGATGGATTCTGGATTTGAACTCAGGTCTCTTTTCATGACAGCACAGTGAGCACACTGCTGCTTTTTAAATCCTTCCCCAGCTTTACAAAGCAGGATTTATTAGCTTTCTTTTCCATTTAGAAAAGCTAAGACCCAGAGAAGTACCCCAGGTCACATGGAAGGTAAGAAACCTAGGATTCTAATCCAGGTTTTTCTAATTTAGTATTAAATGAAATAAAGAGTATAAACTACCACTGTTACAGCATCATCTTTTATTTGAACACCACTCGAAAGTTTACAATGAGTTTTCAAATAATGGCTGAAAAACGCTAGAAAGAAAGCAGGTTATTGCATCACTGCTGTGTGCTAGGGACCTTACTAGAGGATTGAAGCCATTGTCCCATTTGACCCCAAAACCAAACCGTGGGTGGAGGTATCATTATGACTCCCATTTTAGAGATGCATAAACTGAGGAAAAGAGAAGTTATACCTTTTGTTATACCACAGCTGCTCTGACACACCACAGGACACTCTGGTGTATGTGGAGCAGAGAGTTCCCCAAGCCTGTCTTTATGAATGCATGTGAATGCACACATGCAGAAAGAAACATGCCACACAGAGACATAGAGGAAAACAAGAGACTACCAGTAAAACTGATTGCTAGACTCCAAAATTCTTTAGACTCCTTTCAAATCATAGGTTAGCAGGACCATTCCCGAAAATGAAGTAAATCTGGTGGCAGGAAACATGGAGCTCTTGTCCAACGTGCTTATTTCATTCTCATGAAATGCGATGCTTTCCATTTAGGTCAGCAGCTTGTGCAACTAGCTGCAGGCAGTGGAAGACAGGCTTGGGTCAGCCCTTTTGACAGCGCCAGGATCCCAGTAATAAGCTCAACTTGTGGGGATTGCCTGACCATGCTTTTGGTAAGAGCCAGTCGAGGGAAGGGGAGGTCAGTGGCCAAGACCACTCCCCGAGCCATGTCATGCTCCACACCATTACTCTTTCCAGGGCTAAGAGAGGACTGTCCATTCTGTTCTGTAATCTCCTGCTTGGGGAAGCTATTGTCTCATATTCTGTAAGCTCACACACAGGGCATCTTGTTTTTTTAAACTTTTATTTCAAGTTCAGGGGTACATGTACAGGATGTGCAGATTTGTTACATGGGTAAGTGTGTGTCATGGGATTTTTTGTACATATCATTTCATCACCCAGGTATTAAGCCTAGTAGACATTAGTTATTTTTCTGATCTTCTCCTTCGTCCCACACTTTACCCTCCGATAGGCCCCAGTATGTGTTGTTCCCCTCTCTAATGTTCTCATTCTGTAGCTCCCACTTTATGTGACAGAAGTAGTTTAAACCCTCTTGAGTAATCTGTGCTAGAGAGAGAAATGAAAGAAAACCTTTGTTAATGTAAAGAGCACTGATTTTGTTATCAGAGAGACCCAAGTTCAAATCTTTCTATTTCTCCTCTTGATATTGTGTGCACATGTAATTTTAGGCAAACAAATTTGCCTTACCTAGCTACAGTTACTTTTCTAGAAAATTGAGATACCATTTCAGAATAATTTTTTGGAATAATATTTAAAGGACCAGGCAAATAGGGGCTTAACACATTCTTCTTTTTGATTCATTTATGACAACTCTGTAAAGTAAATATTACTATCCCCCATTTTTTTCAGATGAGTACACTGGGCTCAGATGTTGTCACCACATACACAAATAACTAAAAAGTGGCATCCCTAGGAGGTTCTTGAGCCAGAATTTAAATCAGTTTGGGAGGCTGAGGCAGGAGGATCACCTGAGGTCAGGTATTCAAGACCAGCCTGGGAAACATTAGTAAAACCCTGTCTCTACTAAAAATTCAAAAACTAGCCAGGCATGGTGGCAGGCACCTGTAATCTCAGCTACTTGGGAGATTGAGGCAGGAGAATCGCTTGAACCCAGGAGGCAGAGGTTGCAGTGAGCCGAGATTGTGCCACTGCACTCCAGCTTGGGCAACAGCCTCCGTCTCAAATGGAAAAATAAAGTTAGCTCAGTGTGTCATCAATACCAAGATGTCGTTTACTTTAAAGCAGGACCTCCAGGAATCATCACATAGGGGTCCCTATGCACGTGTGCTTATGGGAGATGATGTTGGTGACAAAGGCCACTGAGGACAAAGAAAAAATGAACAAAATCCTGAAAGAGACACATGTATTGAGAGTAGTCTATATATTGGGAGTAGTTCCAACATTGGCTCAGACACAGGATTGTAGAGGAAAATCATTTTTATTAATATTTATTTATCAGAATGACTTAAGACTAAATCTCAGTGTGAAAGAGACATAGGCCAAGTGCTTGGGAATGGAGAAGCAGGAGAGAAGGGGTAATATTCACTAAGCATTTACTATAGAACTGTACTAGGTACTGTAGATACAGTATTATATTTAATTGTATAACAATTTTATAAGGGTAATGAGTCTCCTAAATGCCTCCCATTATTCATATTTCCCTAATCCTTTTAGAAATAGAACCTCCCTGATTTTTAGCAGGACAACAATTTCTTTGGGCCTCCCTGTGGCTTACTGTTGCCAGATGACCAAGTTTTAGCACAAAGAATATGAACATAACTGATATGTGTAACCTTTGCATCACTATCTTAAAAGCCAATTGCTTGTCTTCCACTTTTTCTCCCTCCCCCTGTCCCCTGAACTGGAATATAAATATGGTCTTGGTGAGCTAGCTTTGATCATGTAACTGAAGACCACATCCTCAGGCAGTGGATCTCAACCAGGGAGTAGTTTTGTCCCTCCAGGAGACACTGAAAGTGTTCAAAAACATTTTTCCATTGTCACAACCAGGGAGAGAGTGCTACTGGCATCTAGTAAGTAGGGACGAGGGATGCTGCTAAACATCCTACAATACACAGGACAACATCCCCTCCTGCCCCCACTGCCCAACAAAGAATTATCCAGCCCCAAATGTCAATAATACCAAAGTTAAGAAACCCTGTCTAAAGGACAGTTGAGCAATAAAATGGAAGGAACAGAGCGCCTTGCACTCCCAGGACTGTTAGAAGAGAGCAAAATAAATATCTATCTTGTTTGACTCACTGTTGTTCGGGTCTCTGTCATGGCAGTTTAGCTAACTAATGCAGGGCAATATTATCATTATTTTTCCAGCCTCAGAACAATTAATTTTTCAAGATCTCAATGTTAATAAATGGCATAGCAAGGATTAATACCTTGGTCTGTTCAAATCCAACTCATGTACTTATATTCTATAACAGTTCTCCTCCCTGATTGCCGTGGGGGAGAAGAAGAGATGAAAAGAAGAGGAAAAGAAGGAAAAACTGAGAATATCTTGGGGACACATTGGAAAAATACTGGTCCAAGGGAGGGAGATTCCTAGCTTGATTTTAGCACATATACTAAAAGTATGTGCATAAAAATAGGCACATCAGCTGATGAATTAGACTACAAAGCCCAGAAATAGACCCATGCAATATGGTCAAGAAGGGTGCCAAGCATACACAGTGGAAATGAATAGTCTCTTAAATAAATGGTTCTGGGGAAACTATGTCTATATGCAAAGTAATGAAATTGGATGCCTATCTTACACTATACACAAAAATCAACTAAAAATAGAATAAAGCCTTAAACATAATACCTGAAACCATAAGACTCCTAGGAAAAAAAATAGAAAAAAACTTCTTGACATTGGCCTTGACAAGATTTGTTTTTGATATGACAACAAAAACATAGGCAGCAAAGCAAAAATAAAAAGTGGATTACATGAAACTAAAAAGCTTCTGCATAACAAAGAAAACAGTGGATAAAGTGAAAGGGCAATCAATGGAATGGGAGAAAACATTTGCAAACTATGTGTCTGATAAGGAATTAATTTCTAAAATATATAGGAAATTCCCACTGTTGGTGGGAATGTAAATTAGTTCAGCCACTGTGGAAAGCAGTTTGAAGATCTTGAAGAACATAGAACTACCATTCGACTCAACAATCCCATTACTGGATATCTATCAAAAGAAAATCATTCCACCAAAAAAAAAAAAATACTAACTTATATGTTCATCATGGCACTATTCACAATAGCAAAGACATAGAATCGACCTAGGTGCCGATCAGTAGTGGACTGGATAAGAAAATATGGTATATATATACTGTGAAATACTAAACAGCCATTAAAAAAGAATGAAACCATGTTCTTTGCAGCAACATGGATGCAGCTGGAGGCCATTATCTTGAGATAATGCAAGAACAGAAAACCAAATACTGTATGTTCTCACTTATAAGGGGAGCTAGACATTGGGTACTCATGGACATAAAGATGACAACAATAGACACTGGGGACTACTAGAAAGAGGGAGAAGGGAGGGGGAGCAGGGATTGAAAATCTAACTATTGGGTACTATGCTCACTCCCTGGGTGATGGGATCATTCACACCCAAAACCTCAGCATCTGCAATATACCCATGTAACAAACCTGTGAGTGTAACCCCAGTTGTAGAATAAAAGTTGAAATTATTAACAAAAAACTCAGTAGTAAAATCATAAATAAATAAATAACCCAATTGAAAAATAGGCAAAGGATCTGAATGGGTTTTTCTCCAAGGAATACATATAAATGGCAACAAGTAAAAAGTGCTCAACATCACTAATCATCAGGAAAATGGAAATCAAATGACCATTAGATACCACCTAACACCTGTAAGGATGGTGTTACTGTAAAAACAAAAGACAGCAAGTGTTGGTGAGGTTGTGGAAAAATTCAAACTCTTGTACATTATTGGTGGGAATGTAAATGGTATAGCCACTATAACAACATTTTTCTCTGTCTTGTTTCAAAACAGTGTCATCCTTCTCAAAGACCATGCCATAGTCTCCTACTGGTCTCTCTGCATTCGCTCTTGCCCACACCCCGCCCGTTTACCCCACAGCAGGCAAAGGTATCTTTTCTTTCCCAGCTTTCTCAACATATGATTGGCAAAAAAAATTATACAATGTGTACAATGTGATTTTTCATAAAGTATGCATTTTAAAATCATGATCATAATCAAGCTAATTAATATATCAATTACCTGAAGTAGTTACTTTTATTTATTTTTGGTGGTGAAAATACTTGAGATCTACTCTTTCGGCAAATTTCAAGTATGCAATACATTATTATTGACAAAAATCATCATGCTGCACATTAGGTCTCAGAGCTTATTAATCTCATAACTGCAAGTTTGTACCTTTTGACAAACATGTCTCCATTTCCTAACTTGCCGATCCCTATTAACCACCCTTCTACTCTGTTTCTATGATTTCAACTATTTTCTATTTCATAGAGGGATCTCCTAAATTGTAAAAAAGAGTTACTGTTCCAAGGTACAGGATTGAACACGTACATTTACTCCTTGACCTTTGGAAGACCCCTTTGCAATGAAAAATTAGGTAAAAATACATTTGCCTCCATATAAACAAAAAGAATGGGGGAAAAGTCATTAGGAATAGAGTGCTTCAACACCTGTCTGCAGACTTAAAGTCAATGGAAAAATATTGACTAGTATAACAGATTAGAGGAGAAAGCTGAGCCCCAGAAGAACTCCAGACAGACTCTTGACTCAGAGATACCTGATGTAATGGGGATAGGCGGCATGGTAAACATGGGTGGGAACATGTGTACACAGACACTAACTACCCTTTTCCCTTCTCTGATCCTATGTCTACCACAAAAACAAGCTTTAATATGCTGTATGGAAAATGCAGTTGTTTTTTATCTTTAAAAAATTGAATAAAATGTAAAACATTGCTTCCAGTGAGAGCGAGGCTCTTGTGTTCTGGCACATTATGTGTCCCTCCATGCACAGCAGGACCTGCTTCTGCTACACTTAAAATGAATCCTATCAGTGAACAAGCTTTACTCCCAAACCCTGTCTCAGCTTTTCTAGCACTTACTTCTTTAACATAAATGGAAAGTCCAGGATCTATTGACCCTTGAGGAAAACTTTCAACATGAAGGAAAAATAGCAAGAAGGAAACCATATCAAAGTTGATCCTGAAGGAAAGACATAATTCAGAAAAACTGAAAATAAAAAGCAAATTAAATCTAATTACAATTCTCAAGAAAAAAAACACAAAATTTCATCTATTAAATTAAGGAGAAAGGGACAATCAAATAACAAATCTTTGAAAATTCAAAATGAAGAGAAAGAATGGAAGATTTTGAAAATTAAGG
This sequence comes from Ateles fusciceps, assembly GCA_036589455.1. Taxonomy (NCBI): domain Eukaryota; kingdom Metazoa; phylum Chordata; class Mammalia; order Primates; family Atelidae; genus Ateles; species Ateles fusciceps. Next base: position 5,372,542 of record JAZHEH010001386.1, read on the forward strand.
AAATCTCACAGACTGTAAGAGCAAAAGGCAGTGATAAAAAGTTTCAGAAACTGGAGGTCTACCACTTGACTAATAAGATTTTGAGAGACAAAATCTGGAGAAAAAGCAGGAAAAAGCTACCAAATAAATAATAGAGGTAAATGTTCAAAAATTAAAGAACATGAATCTTCTCATTAAAAGGTCCCTCTGAGTACTTGGTGAATTTTTAAAAAGGAGATACCTTGTTATCATTATGAAATATCAAAACACTTAGGATTAAAAGATGGTTCTAAGTGTCCAGGGAAAGAAAAGCAAAAGGCAACAGCCGACCTATAAAGGAAGAAGAGTCATGCTGGTCTCAGACTTCTCCTCTGCAACACTGCTGACCAGAAGAAGATGAACACTGTCCAGTGGGCAGAGCGGACTCCAAGTTCAGCCAAACTACTAATTAAGTGTGAGGATAAAATAAAAGAAAGGCTAGGACATTACTGCCAGTACATTTTGTTCATAGGAAGTTACTGGAAAGTTTAAATGAAGAGAGAGGAAAAAGTGGGATACATAAAATCGTGATTCTAATCCAAGAGAGGAATGAACGAAATTCCCAGGTGACAGCTGGTCATCAAGCCTTGAGAATACTTCAGGATCAAGCAGGACTCCAGAAAGGATGGTACTCAAACAAAGGAGGACTTTTCGGATCTGATAGAATCCTTGAGCTAGAGATTAAAAGAGCTTAGGGACATGATAAAGGCACAAAAGAGGGGAATATGAGAAACAAGATGAAGGACAAGTGATTATGTAAGTAAATGTGTATGTAGCACATTATGTGGCACTACAGTGAATAACATTTATATGATAACAACATGAAAACACTGATGGTATTTAAATTTTAGAATCAATCCATAGACATGACATGGAAAACTCATACTTACAGAACAGAATGTAAATATAATCAGTCTGACATTTTAAATATAAATTTAAAGAAGACAACACTGCAGGTATGGAAGTAGTGTCTCAGAGGGTATAGAGGAGAGTGGAAGGAAAGGGATGTTAATATCCCAGTCTTTCTTTTTTTCAGTGTTAAGTGATTTTATTTTATTCTTTTATTTATTTTTATTATACTTTAAATTCTGGGGTACATGTGCAGAATGTGCAGGTTTGTTACATAGGTATACACGTACCATGGTGGTTTGCTGTGCCCATTCCCCAGTCATCTACATTAGGTATTTCTCCTAATGCTATCCTTCCTCAATCCCCCAACCCCTGCTATCCCTCCCCTAGCCTTCCCCACCCCTCAACAGGCCCCAGCGTGTGATGTTTCCCTCCCTGTGTCCATGTGTTCTTACCGTTCAACATCCACTTATGAGTGAGAACATGAGGTGTTTGGTTTTCTGTTCTTATGTCAGTTTGCTGAGAATGATGGTTTTCAGCTTCATCTGTGTCCCTGCAAAGAACATGAACTTATCTTTTTTTTAATATCCCAATCTTATAACGTGAGGGGTCTAGAGAAAACATCTATACTGGGTAGAATAAAAACATGCTGACTTTAACAGCTCCCACAATATGGGTGAGGTTCTATTAAGAAAAGAAAAAAAACAAAACAAAAACAAAAACACCCTCAAGGGAGATCTCCGGTTCAATAAAGAATCTAGTGGGCATTAATCAGAGTCAATCATGGATGACTCTGAACTCCCAAAATGAAACTGTCTCTCTAGACACAAAATTGTTCTCCTTTAATGAGAAAAAAATAGCCAAACAGATTTTCCACTAAAGGCAGAAGAGGCAGGAGGTGAATATTTTGATTGTTAAATTACATTGTTTGGGGTAGCTTTAAATTTCTCCATTAACAATTTTCTTTTCTTAGTTAACTGCACTATTCTGGAAGGACACAGGTGAGGTCACAAGTTAAAAAAGATAACAAGTCTTATTTTCTTAGAGTCATCAGGCGTCATGAAGGAGTTAATTCTGGTACTAAGTGAGTATCCTTTAGCTAAGTAGACTTTGGTTCCTTTGTAATTGAGAAAGGGATATTATGCAGAGTTGATGATCTAGGAATGTGGCTGGAGCTAGAGTTCTATTTGTCTGTATGACTCAGTATACCAAATACCTCTTGGCTGGACACATCCAAAAGAAGAAAAAATATACATATACACACACTCCAAGCATATCCCTCTCAGGAGGCCACCCACAGGCAGTGACAAATTTCCAAGACCCAAACTAACTGCCTTGGAATTCAATTAAAATGTTCTTTCTTGCTAAAACTTGGGGTATGTGAATTGGGTGTCACTCTGCTTCCCAACGTTGAGAGAGGAGGATATCCTTGAGGAACAAGGGTGCTCAGTCAAGTCTGAACAAAGTCCAAGCTGGACATTGAATTAAAAGCTGTGTTATTCAAAGTGGTCTCTTCTTAATCAGACAATGTTTCCTGGAATGTTGAAAATATCCAAGGTCTTTTGAGATCCTAGGGAATTGATACTTATAAAGTACATCAAAGCAATACAAAAGAAATTACATAAAAACATGAAAGGTATTAAGATTATTTATTAAACAATAGACAAAAATACTTAAAGGCTTAATTTTAAACAAAATATTTAAAAGGGTCATGAGAGTTGGATGCTGAGTTCTATGGCTGAGGTTCAGGTCATGTCAGAACATCCAAAGTCCTGGAAGACTGAGATGAAAAGGTAACTTCAGTGGTGAGCAGAGGCAAAGAGTCAAAACATAGGAGAACAACCAGGTATCTGTTTCTTGTAGTTCACAGAAATGTGGAACCCAAAATGAAATTCCAATAATGAGGTTCATTCAAACTACAAAAGATAATCGCAAAGTGTATTTGTAGGATAGCTGAAAGTCCTAATTTACCAGTGACAATCCCTTTTTATATCTATTGTCCCATTCAGTTTAACATTCATTTTGGAGTTTCTACTTTTAACCAAATGTTATTATTAACATTTACATTAAAATAAGCTTGGATGGATTTGAAGAACTGCACATTATACTTCTAGTTTCTGTGAGTGGGGTTCTCATTTATTAATATATGAGATGTTGTGGCACCAATCATGGTTCTCAATTTAACCTGTGATTATGTCTGAAAGACAATTAATAATAACTCATCTCTCTTCTCTCAACTTTTTTTTTTTTTGGTCCTTCAAAAGAAGATCCTGAGAAAATGATTCTCATGGAAGTAATTTGTTTTGGAGATGAAGGAAAATGCAAGTTAAGGAGTAAGGATGTGAAACAAGGGAAGAAAAACAGCAGATAAAAGATGTAGAGTCAAACCAGCTACGCTGAAGGTAACTGAGGCATAATTGTCCTGGGAAAACTCTGGAAGCCTGTGTAAAATGCTTGCCTCCTGGTTATCCCACCCACAGTGTGAGGAAGCTGAGATATTTATACCCTGACTTTGATTAGTCATTGGTTGAGGACTTCTTCCAAGGGTTTTTAATTCCCTGGCACTCATGAGCTTCACTGCAGACAGCAAACAGAGGTTTTGCAATTAATAAAAGCCTTCAAGAAAAGAAATACAGGTACGTGCTACTATGGACAAAAGAAATGGGTTATGGACTGGGGCACCAACAGCATCATATATAGCTTTCCTCTTGCACTCCTTATATCCAAGTGATATTCATTATCTTTATATTTTACCACCTGTTCTATATTCACCTTACCCTCCTCCATAACTTTTGCTAGTTTCAGTTCTTTGTCTTCTAGGGTAGCCAGACCTTCATTTCGGAGATAGCTGCACTCCTGGCTATCCCATTGCCTGGTCATTGTTGTTACAGTTTACACATATGTTTTCCACTGTACATAGAAGTGCAAATGGATGTCCCAATGAATCCTTTGACTTACAGCTATTACTCACTTTAGTTCCCTTATGTAACCACAACTCAGTATCTTCATGAAAATCAGGGTTAATTATCTCTGCCAGTAAAGTAACTCACTATTTGCTTGTTGTTGGTATACTGGCACAAGAAGCCTAAAATAATCAACTAGGAGTTGTGCTTTTAGGATTGGTGAATCTCTCTCCCCACTTTTAGAAGCATCCCTTCTCTGGAAACAAGAAGCTTTAGGCCAATAAATTCTAAAATTGTGGGGACAGAGAGCACATATTATACAAGTGAGTGACTAGGAATGATGGTGAGAGGGGGTGACTCCTACTTTTACCTTTTGGTTTCCAGACCCATACATCTATCTATAGGTGCTCAGCACTGTAAAATGATTATTAGTTCAACATATATAACATATAGACAATACCCAATCTGATGCCTTTGGGAGACAATTCCATTATTTTATCAGGCTACCAGTTTCTAAGCCATATTATATATGGTAAGCTCAATGGACCTCATAATGTATAAACTTATTTTACCTCCTTTACTGTAATATAGGTCTTTTGATCAAAGTTAATGTCAGTTTATGTGACAATAAAACAAACAATGAGCCCTTGGATAGTGGGTCTAGTCAAGAAACTGAGGACAGGGAAGTTAACCCAACCTGGGATGGTTGTCAATTCAATAGAGATAAATCACTGCCAAAGGTATAACTTAGTCCATTTGGCCTGATATAAAAGAAATGCCGTGAACTGGGTAGTTTATAAATGACAAGCATTTATTTTCATAATTCTGGAGGTTGGGAAATCCAAGATCAAGGTGCCAGCAAGTTCAGGCTCCACCTCTGAATACTTTCATATCAGGGATTAGGTTTAAAACTATGAAAGCCATTTGGGCCCATTCCTCCTAAACGGCACCTTCATGCTATGTCTTCACACGGTGGATGGGGCTAGTTAGCTCTCCAGGATCTTTTTTATAAAGGCATGAATCCATTTCAATCTGATCACATCCCAAAGGCCTCACCTCTGCAATACCATCACATCTATGAATTTTGTTAAACACAAGTATTCAGATCATAGAAAGATAGATGTGATTCAGTGTTTTCAATTTCCTTTCACTAGTATCCTCCAGGATTGGTCCCACATATCTAGGGCTCAGCATGAGTCTCTGCTGATAACAGGTTGAATGTTCATCGATGTCAATAACTAAATCAGCCTTAGTGAGAGTTCATCCTTTTTGTACCCATACATAGCCCTTATCCCTATCATCATGGCTACTCTGATTGTGGGCACATTATACAAGCCCTCGAGTGACCAAAAACAGAGACTGGCTGACCCCTACTGCACAGCTCATCTATCCAACTCCTTGTTCGGTGCCTTCTATGCAATGGATACTAATAGGCATTAACATGAAACATAAAGTTCCATATGTTTTGTGCCCACTTTACAGGTTCATCTTTTCTAGACCAGTGTCTCTGATTTTGTGATATTTCATTTTTGTGGTTATCTGGCTGTCAAGTGACCAGTTCTATAATCCCATTCTGAGGATCTTCTTCTTAGGATCATTTCTGGTACTATCTGTCTTTTTTTAGATTTCTCCATAATCAGATTCTGAGAAAAAAAAGTTAATGTAAAAGCAGTTTAAGAGATGAAGGAAAAACTAGGAGATGAGTAGAAAAGTATGATAAGTAAGGGAAAACATTTTCAGACTGTAAGAACTTAGACCTTAATGCTGGTAGTAAAATTCTGGGGTGCCATTGTCAAACATGCCTTAGAATCATCTCAAGGGAAAAGAAGCTGGGGTATGTATATGTCTATCCCTGGCAATCATTGGTTGTGGGATGCTCCCAAGGCAGGAATGGGGTAAGTGTGGGGGGCTTTTGTGCCTTCTATGCAGGCTTCAGTGGAAAGATATAGCCTTCAGGCAAGAAGATGCAGGAATTAGCAATTGGAACCCGGGATGCTATGAAGTGAAATGGTAAAGGTTATGGTGATATGGACCGGAAAGTTGAGAGCATATACTATCCCAACCTGTTCCAGCTGCAATGTAATTAGCATCTCCCTTTCATGGTCAGCATGATGAGTGGTCATAGGTAAAATGTATTGTGTTCTTACTCAAAAGACTAGAGATAATTAGCTCCCATTTTCCAGTGTCTGGGTCTGGTAGGTATTCAGGCCTGCTCCTCCTGCTGGCCACTTGATGGACTCATAAAGTCAGTTGTGCCATGGCCTGTGCTTATCCTGGGAGGTGTAGGAAGCTGCCAGACCACACAAGATTGAGTTAGTAGAAAATGTAAGAAAATATAGTTTAAATGTACATCAGACATGGGAGGGTAGTAGAGGCATATAGACATTAATCTAAATATTTTTGGTAGAGTGGCTTGTCATTTTTTATGGATTAATTTACAACTGTTTATTTTGGTTTTTATTTGGATGCAAAGCCTTTCCCAACAATGAGCTTAAAAAATAAAAATGCATATTTAATAAAATTTAAGTAATGAATACCCATTTATCAGGAAAGTTCATGCTGAATATGTGACATGCATAAAATGTTTGTTGACATTTATGGATCACCAATGGAGCTATAATGATGGTTATCACCACATGAAAACCAAAGACCCAGGTCTGCTGAAGAGGCACTGATATCTACCTCAAAAGTTAGTAGTTACTTTAAGTAGACTGTGTTGAATGAAAACAATCTAACACTGGATGCTACAAAAGCTGTGTCTATAACACACTGTGAAGTATGAGTTTCAAGGCAAATAATTTAACTTTTAAATTCAGTTCAAATTTTCTTGTGCATGTAGGAAAGCTAATGTGATATCTATTAAAAATATTGGCTCCATCAGCAGAAGACCTTCATGAAAAGTTAAATGACGTCAGTTTTATATCAGAGTCATGATTCAACTAAACAAAGTCAGTTAACTCAATTCTAATAACAATACAACTTTGTTTTAGTCCAAATAGTGGATGCAATGTAAAACATTTGGAAGTTCATCCTGTCAAAAATGAAATATCTGACATTAGTCACTTGTATTAGTCTGTTCTCATGCTGCTATAAAGAACTGCCTGAGACTGGGTAATTTATAAAGGAAACAGTTTTAATTGACTCACAGTTCCACAGGGCTGAAGAAGCCTCAAGAAACTTACAATCATGGTGGAAGAGGAAACAAACACATCCCTCTTCATATGGCAGCAGGAAGGTGAAGTGCCAAGCAAAGGAAGAAAAGCCCCTTATAAAACCATCAGATCTTGTGAGAACTCTCTCACTATCATGAGAACAGCATGGAAGTAACCACCCCCATGATTCAATTACCTCCTACCAGGTCCCACCCATGACATGTGGGGATTATGGGAATTACAATTCAAAATGAAATTTGGGGTGGGGACACAGACAAACGATATCATCAGTTAAAAGTCAGCACTGAGGATAGAATTTTCTGTTTTATAGTCATAATCGGAATACCAATTTTGGTGGAATATAGTATTATACTAAAGTTAAAAAACAGATTGAGCATGATATACTTGGATCAGTTTTAGTACACACATAATAACATTGTTGTATGCAAAAAAAACTGTGATTGCCTACCAATCAAATCAGAAGCTGCAGTTGTAAGAATTTACAAATAATTTTTTATATATGTAACCTAACTGAACTAAAAAAATTTTGTAATGGAAAGAATGTTGAATACAGGAAATGCATCAACATAGAAATACAGTTTCTTTCTTTGCTTCCCATCAGCAATCATGTCTTAGAAACATATGAGCCGTTGAAGAACTAATTTGTGCATCAACCTAAGTTTCTTTCAGTAATGTTATACTTTTTTTATATAAATGAGTCTTTTATGTTTTGTTGCATTTTATTCAAAATTAGCTGAAAACATTTAATCAAAGTATTCAACAAATAAAGAGCCATTTGTCGAATTTCAATTATAGCAGTTGAAACCTTTGAGCATATGGCAATTATTGAAAACAAAATTTGCAAGCAGGAAGTTAGTGAAACTTATGCCTAAGAAAGCAAAGAAGGAATACAACAAATTAAATAAGTACTCAAATGGTATACAAGAGTTAATTTTGAATTTCATTGTGTTTTTATTCTGTTGATATTTGGGAGCAATTTTTTTTATGGATTGGATGCATTTATATTGTATACTGAAATTAAATTAAATTGAGAAGGTTTATGATTTTACAATATCTAAATGTAGCCAAACATTCAAAAGGATCTATATACAAAGACAACTTATTTGATTAATTTTGTCATGTAAAAATATCTGTCAAAGAAAGGTTACTCTAAATGAGGAGGAAAAGGACTGAGACATTTGAGTGAAATTGTTATATATTTCAGGATCAAGAAAATTAGAACTTCAAATATTTTCCATTTGTCAGAATTTGCTCCATGCTTGACACCTCAGCACCCATAGACAAATTTTTTTTCAGCTTTCTTGAGATATAATTCAGAAATTAAAATCTTATGTATTGAAGTTGTACAACATAATGTTTAGATATATACATACACATTGTGAAATGATTACCAAAGTCAAGCTAATTGCCTTATCAGTCACCTCACCTCACGTCATTAACTTTTTTGTATGTGTGGTGAGAACATTTAAGATATACTCTCTATGGTACATTTCAAGTATACAACACATTATTATTACCTATAGCCATCATGCTATGCATAAGGTCACCAGAACTTACTCTGCAAGTTTGTACCCTTTGACCATCTCCCCATTTTTTCACCCTCTGACCCCTGTTAACCATCCTTCTCTGTTTCTATGAGTTCAACTGTTTTCGATTTCATATACAAGTAAAGAAACATTTTCTTAGTTTAACAGACAATGGTTTATTTCCACAAGGATATCCAATTGATCTAAGTAACATTTACTTAAAAGCCCATTCTTTTCCCAACTGAACTACAATAACATCTTTATTATAAATCAAGTGATTATGTATGTGTGAGTTTGTTTCTGGATGTTCAGTTCTATTCCATCATTCAGTTCGTCTATTCTTGTACCAATACCACATGTCATAATTAACTGAAGATATGTAGTAACTCTTTATTTATTTATTTATTTTGAGTTGGAGTCCACCCTGTCACCCAAGCTGGAGTATAGTGGTGCAATCTCGGCTCACTGCAACCTCCGCCTCCCAGGTTCAAGTGATTCTCTTACCTCAGCCTCCCAAATGGCTGGGATTACAGGCATGCGCCACCATGCCCACTAAGTTTTGTATTTTTAGTAGAGAGGGGTTTCACCATGTTGGCCAGGCTGGTCTCGAATGCCTGACCTCAGGTGTTCGGCCTCCCATGGTGCTGGGATCACAGGCTGAGCCACTACACACAGCCAAAGATATACAGTAACTCTTGATATGCAAACATGTAAGTGCTCCAATTTTGTTCTTCTTCAAGGTTGTTTGGCTTTTATTGGTTCTTTGCATTTCCATATGAATTTTAGAATCAGTTGTTCCAAGGAGCCCACACCCCACAAAAACCCTTTAGGGTTTTTATCGGGATTGCATTGAATCTATTGAATCTATGAATCTGTGTGGAAAACAAATCTTAAAATTATAAGGTTTTTTTTTGATATATAAGGATGATACATCTCTACAGTTACTTAAGTGCCTTTAATTTCTTTCAGCAATTTTGTAGTTATCAGTGTGGAGGTCTTGCACATGTTTTGTTAAGTATATTCCTTAGTATTTGACAATTGTGACGTTATTACATATGGTAATGTTTTAAATTTTTATTTTTTAATTGTTTGCTGCTAGTAGGTAGAAATGCAATTTATTTTTGTTTTTTGAACTTGTATTCAGTGACCTTGCTAATTTACACATTAATTTGAATATTTTGTTTATAGATTCTTTTGGATTTTCTACATACACAAACATGTCATATGTGAATAAAATAATTTTACTTCTCACTCTCTGATATTTATAAATTTTATTTATTCATTTATTTATTTATTTTGCTTTCTGTGCTGGCTAGGGCTTCCTGTAAACTTTAGACAGACGTATTAACAGAAGACATTTTGTCTGGGTCAATAGATATTTGTAAGGAAAAAAGTAAAACACTGCTTCCAAAAATTAATTTAAGGTAGCTAATAGACCTAAATTCGAAAAGTAAACCAGTTAAGCTTCTAGATAAAACATAAGAAAATATCTTCATTATCTTGGAGAAGGCAAACATTTCTTAAACCAAACATGGAATATTCAAGACATAGAAGAAAATATTGAAAAATTGAAATTCATTATAATTTAAAACTTTTGTTCATCAAAACACACCACTAACAAAGCAAAAAGGCAAGCCATAGATTGGGAGAAAATATTCACAAAATAAACCCAATAGTATTATATTAAAGGGAGAGAGAAAGAGAGAAAAGAGAGAGAGAGAGAAAAACATTCTGATAATTTTTTAAAAATAGCAAAAGGTTTGAACAGGTACTTCTCAAAAGAAAAACTCCAAGTGGCCAAAAAGTAAATAAAAGGTACTCAATGCATTAGTCATTGGGAAAGTACACATTAAACTACAATGAGGCATGTTGCCATATACCTACAGAACGGCTAAAATTTAAAATACTAACAATATAAAATGTTGACAGACATGTAGGGCAACTAGAATTCTGTTCATTAAGTGAACAACTTTGAAAAACTTTTTGGCAATATCTCCTAGAGTAAGCAAATTCTGACCCTACCCAGAATTCCACGTGCCACTTGTAGGCATGTGTATATATAATATATATATGAAACTACTTTCTGTGTCCACCAGGAATGGTACGGCACCTACTGGGTGCCAATGCTTTGCAGGGCTGAAGTAATGCCTCCAAGATATGTTATACGCTGTAATTTGTCTTTCAATATGTGGTATTGTTTACTCATAGTCAGAATACAGATGTCTAGAAATCAAAAGATGGAAATGGGAGTAGCTCCTCTCTCTATTACCCCTAAAAACTCAATAGCAAAATTTTACAACTTTTGAAACCATGCCCCAAAGAGTTAAAGAAACCAGTGACTCAAGATAAACTCAAGATAAATTCTTGAGTTTACAAGATGGCAGATAAGAAAAGAAACAACTTGCTGAAGCTCTGAAATTCCCTCAGTTTGCAAGATAACAAAACTGCTTGAACTCAGTTGGTACCAATATGCCAACTTGAGTCTGCCCAGAACAAGCTTACTGACATCACAGTCTGAACTTTCACCGCATGTTTCATACTAATTTTCCCTGAATTTACACATGTAATCCTTGAGATATTATAAAGAAACAACTGCCTATGGCTGAGGACTTTCTAGACCTTCCCTTTTCTGACACTAGTCATCTATTAATCCCAGAATCCACCACCTAAATCTTTCCTAAAAGCCAGCACAGGGAGACAGATTTGAACTGGACTCCTGTCTCATTGCTCAACCTACAAGAAAACACTTTTTTTTTTTTTTTTTGAAAACTTGGTATCATAGTTTTGGCTTCTAATGAATTGTGTAGTGAGCCCTTTTTGCTTGGAAACACTTTGACCTCTTCTGGTTCAAAGATCTTAGTGCCCAGGATATGTATGTTTCCACCAGAAATATAAAAATGGTTTTAATAAACTAGAGGCCGAGACTGCTACCTGGCCACCTTGGGTTCCTCATGCCAGTAAATCGGGCAAACGGTAAAGTTAGTGACTGAGGTGATTGATCCCAACTATCAAGTAAAAATTGAGTTCCTACTCTGCAACAGAGCAAGGAGGAGTGTTGTATTTATTTTCTATGGTTGCATGACAAATTACCATAAATGTAGTGGCTAAAAACAGTACCCACTTTTATAGCTCACAGTTCTGTAGGTCAGAAGTCTGGTACTTTGCGGTTGAGTTCTCTTCCCAGGATGTCACAATGCTCAGAGAAACATCCTATAAATTGGTTCCAGATTGAAAGGTGTGATGAATAAAGTGATGCTGCCTTGGGAAAATATCCATATGTACATACATTTCCCCTGGTTGGAAAAAAAATGCTTAGTGTGCTGTGGCTGTCAATTTTGTAACAGAGAAATCGAAAAGGTTTTGTTGTTGTTGCAATAAACAATGGTTAGATCACAAAACAGGTTGAGAGAGTGGCTGATGAAGCAGAGAGCCTTGTTAGGAAACACAGGAATACGTTTCTGCAGAGTGTTCCCTGTATACAGGTTCAAAGCCTGCCTCAGCTATTTTGCTTATTTTGTGATTAAAGAAGATACTGTCCCTCTCCAGACTCTAGTTTCATCACTTAAAATAATGGCATAATCAAACTAGTCATTCATCTGCCCTATTTGCATGTGGCCTGCAAGCTGAAAATGGTTTTTACTTTTTTTTAAAATGACTTAAAAAAAAAAAAGACTATGTGACAGTAATATGTGGTGCTGAAGTCTAAAATATGTACTTTTTGGATCTTTACAAAGAATGTTTGCCAACTATGAACTGGATCAGTAGTTGCCATCCTGGGCTTTTTTTAAGGCAGAAAAACACGAGTTTCTATTAATTGAAATCTCATATGGAACCCCAGCAAAACATCAAACAAATAGGTAGAATTGCTCTGGCTAAAGGGGTGAGAGGTTTTATTGGATGTTTCCTCAGCTTCCCCCTAGTTCTCCTCACGCCTAAGTCTGTCTTCAGAACCTTTGGGCTCTACAGAATGTGGGTTGAAAACATTGATTCTAAAAGGTTTCCAAGCTCTTCCAGTGTTAACATTTTGATATTGTTTTTCATATTGGCCAATGCTGCCAAGGAACACTTTGGTCTCCCAAGAGCTGAAATTGCTTTAATAATATAGCCCAGTAATTATTAATGTGGCACATGGGTGTGAACAACCACAGAGCTCCAACAAAATTACAGAACTGTGAACAAAGCAGTTAGATCTTTGCCCTCTTTCCCCAAGAGTTTCTATTAGCTTCCTGAAAGTCCATTTTATACCCAAAATCAGTCTTGCTTAAGCTGAAACCACCCCCCAGATATAGACCTGTCTGATAAAAGGGACCAGTTTGGTCTGGTCTTTTCACTTTGAAAGCCTGTTTTTTTCGAATGTAAGAAATAAGATTATGCTTAAGCTTAAGCTTTTCTGAAGGATCTTAAAATGCAGAAACTAGGTTTAATAGGCTATTCTTTCTGGGCTGTGTAACAATGTACACCTTGCCAAACCAGAGACAAATACCAGTTCCTCACTTCACAGGGGCTTTCCTTTTTTGTCCTAAGGGGAGAAGTTTTAGAACCACTGAGAAGTGTTGTACAAAGATTTGATAGAACTGTCTTTCTGGCATGTTCTTTGTGGAATCTGCCTCCAAGGTAATGGCCTATATCTCAAAGCTATAATCTATCCACTAAGCCAACGATTCTTCTGTGCTAAAACCTAGGAGGGAATGGGGTGAAGTTGATTCTTTTTCTACATCCCTATTTCATATCCTAGAGATTTCCATAAACTCCCAAGGGACTAATATTTTTACAGTTACCTCTGGCTCTGATTTCCTGCCTCTACTCAACTCTACATAGAGTAGATGGTTCTCTATTTCCACCCTGGCATATCCTCAAACATAAAACTTAATTTCTATCAAAAGCCATTAAAAATTTCACCAGGATGACAGTATGAGGAGTCTCTCTCCCCTTAACTCCCAATCAAAAATCTGCAAAACCACTCCCCCAGAGAAATATGCATAATTTATTGATACATATTTGGAGAGAGAGAGACAGGGAGACATACATAGCATATAGATGTATACTATCTACCTATTTATCTACCTATCTGACTATCACCAACTATTTAAAGTTTCTGGAAATTATTCTAAAGTCTTGTAGAAATAAATAAGCATTCACACAAGAAAAATCTACTAAAACTCAGTAAGACAAGTGAGGCATTGCATTGGAGCCAATGTCCCCCCCCCAGAAGCTGAGCAGATGCCAGTGCCATGTCTCCTATGCAACCTGCAGAACCTTGAGTCAATCAAATCTCTTTTCTTTATATTATGTTAGTGCAAAAGTAATTGTGGTTTTTGGCATTACTTTTAATAAAAGTTCATAAGAGAGCATTAAAGTTTAGGAAATTTGCAACCTGGCCATGTGACAGAAAGAAAGTTTTTTTTTCCGGAGAAGAATTCAGCCAGGCATGGTGGCTCATGCCCGTATCCCAACATTTTGGGAGGCTGAGGTAGGTGGATCACCTGAGGTCAGCAGTTTGAGACCAGCCTGGCCAATATGGTGCAACCCCATCTCTGCTAAAAATATAAAAGTCAGCCAGGTATGGTGACGGGTGCTGGTAATCCCAGCTACTCAGGAGGCTGAGGCAGGAAAAATCACTTGAACTTGAAAGGCAGAGGTTGCAGTGAGCCAAGATCATGCCATTGCACTCCAGCCTGGGTGACAAGAGCAAAACTCAGTCTCAAAAAAATAAAAAATAAAAAAATCAAGTGGGCCATATATCAACCACTTGCTAGAGACAGTTGTATAACCAAAAGAGAGCCAAGTGCTTAAAAGACCTTCATGGCAGCCCCCTCCCACCATGGGCTCAGATGCCTAGAAGGAAAGAATGGTTTTGTGGGCCAGGCCCAGGGTCTCACTGCCTTGCACAGCCTCAGGACACTGCTTCCCACATTCTGGCCTCTCCAACTCCAGCCAGGGCTTAAAGGAGCCCTGGTACAGCTCAAGCTGCCACTTTAAGAGAATGCAAACCATAAGCCTTGGCAGATTCCATGTGATGTTAAGCCTGCTGCACAGAATGCAAAAATAAAGGCTTGGTGGCCTCTGCCTAGATTTTAGAGGAGGTATAACAAAGCCCAGGTGCCCAGGCAGAATCCTGCTGCAAGGGAGAAACCCCCACAGAGAACCTCTACTAGGGCATGTGAAGGGAAAGTGTGGGGTTGGATGTCCCACACAGAGTCTCCACTGGGGCACTGCCAAGTGAAGCTGTGGGAAGGGGCGTTGTCCTCCAGACCCCAGAATGAAAGATCCACTGTCAGCTTGCACCCTGCATCTGGAAAAGCCACAAGCACTCAAAAACCCATGAGAGCAGCTGTGGGGGCTGAACCCTGCCAAGCCCCAGAGGCAGAATTTTCCAAGGCCTTTGGAGTACATCCCTCACAAAAGTGTGCCCTGGGTGTGGGACATGAAGTCATAAGAGATTATTTTGAAGCTTTACAATTTAATAACTGCCCTGCTGGGTTTTGAACTTGCATGGGATGTTTAGCCCCTTTGTTTTGGCTGATTTCTCTCCTTGGGAATGGAAATGTTTACCCAATTCCTATACTTTCATTGTATCTTGGAAGTAAATAATTTGTTTTTTGTTTTATAGGCTCATAAGTGGAAGGGACTTGCCTTGTCTCAAATGAGACTTTAGACTTTTGAGTTAAAGCTGGAATGAGTTAAGACTTTGGGGGGACTATTGAGAAGGCATGATTGATTTTGCAGTATGAGAAGGACGTGAGATGGAGTCTTGCTCTGTAGCCCAGGCTAGAGTGCAGTGGTGAAATCGCAGCTCACTGCAACCTCTGCCTCCTGGGTCCAGGTTCAAGCAATTCTCCTACCTCAGCCTCCCAAGTAGCTGGGATTACAGGCAAGAGCCACCATGCCCAGCTAATTTTTGTGTTTTTTAGTAGAGACGGGGTTTCATCATGTTGGCCAGTCTGGTCTTGAACTCCTGACCTCATGATCCACCCATCTCAGCCTCCCAAAGTGCTGGGATTACAGGCGTGAGCCACTGCGCCCGGCCTGTTTCATATTATTAATAATATAGTTACTCCCACTTTTTCATTAATGTCTGCATGGTATATCATTTTTACCACTTTATTTTTAATCTGTTTATGTTTAAATTAAGTTTCTTATAGACAGTATAGGGTCTTTACTTTCTGAGATTGAGGGCATAATGTGTCTTTATACCCTAGAGCTCAGAAAGTTAAAAAAAAAAAGAAAAAGAAAAAGACACCATATACCCTTCTATAACATTTCTCTAGCTTTTCTGATCTGGCTTAAAAACAAAATTATCACTTCAAATAGTATCATGTTGGATAAAATTATTCTGAGTTACAAATATATGTCTTACAAGTGTTTTAATACCAAATATCATTGACTATCATAGCTGAGATAATTTTTTAGATAATCTAGCTCAGAGATTCTCAGAGAATTGTCCCTAGACCAGCAGCATCATTAATATGTGGGAAATGAATAAGAATGTAAATTCTCTGACCCAACCCTAGACCTACTGAGTCATAAATTCTGGAAGTAGAACCTATAGATCTGTGTTTTCACAAGCCCTCCAGCTTATTCTGATGTATAATAAAGTCTGAGAATCACTATTCTAGTTTAATGCTAGCGATCCACTGTGCATCAAAATATGTGTAAAGAAATGAGCTAGAGAAGTTTTGTAGGAATCAGATCAAATTAAATGATTTGAGTTTTAACCTGTATGTAATGAGGTTGGAGGGGCTTTAAGCAGGGAAGGCATATTTGGATTGGCACTTTATCACTTATTATACATATTCATCTATTCACTGACCTACCAAATATTTATTGAGTGCCTATAAGGTGTGAGGCTTTGAGCTAAGAAGCTGAGCTATTAATCTATCAGTAAATTTTGTTGAATTGATTAAGAATAAATGAATGGGAGGCCAATTACAGGTTTATTGTAAAAGTTGACATGGAAGATGACAAAAACTTGAACAACATGGTACTGGAGGAGTAAACTGATTAGAAGACATTTGCTAAATCACATGCACTTCTCTAAGGCTTTCATTTATACCAAATTTGGTATGTGTCTTAGTCCTTTCAGGCTGCTGTAAAAAAAAAAAACCTAAACTAGGTAACTTATAAACAACAGATCTTTTTTTCTAAAAGTTCTGAATTGTGGGAAGTTCAAGATGAAGGCACTGGCTGATTTGATGTCTGTCTAAGGTTCACTTTCTGGTTGAAAGGGGAGTCTTCCTGCTGCTTTCTCACATCTTGAAAGGTGCTAGCTAGCCCTCTGTAGTCTCTGTTTTAAGGACAGTAGTCCTATTTATGAGGGTTCCACCCTCATAACCTAATCACTTCCCAAAGGGATCACTTTCTAATACCATCACCTTGGGAGAGATTCCAACTTACGAATTTTGGGGTGATGCAAAGGTTTGACCCATTGCAGTATAAGGAGGTGGAATAAGGCTAAAATGAGATTACCAACTGAGGCAACTGGGTAGAATATGGTGATATCATTAATTAAATTGGAAATATGGAAAGAGGAGCACATGAGGGAGTGGGATGACCAGATACTATATGGTATGGGAGCTTCATCAACCCAATTGCAATGGCATGACTTCTGATAGGGCCCCATATTGACTTGAGTCATTAGCACAGAAGGTAGTCCAAATCTATTGAAAATATTCTTAATGAACAGAAAAAAGTCTTTACATTGAACTGAAATACTTTTTGTAGCTTAACTCATTAGTCTTGTTTGACTAGCAACTCAGAATAAATTTAGTTTGGAGAGTCCCTAAAGCTGAATTCTCAAAGAAATGGCTGTAAACCAATGTTTATACTCTAAGCCTGTTGACTTCTACTATTATTTGCCTTCATTTCTGAGGATCTGCAATTTGGCAGTGATTTGTTCACACCCTAATTGCTTTTTTTTTCTATTTAGTTCTTATTGACAGTTTCAATGATTAAAAAGTGGACATTTTTATGTATCAAGAAAGCTTTCTATTAACTCTAAAATCATCTCTTTTTGAAAAGTGAGTCACCATCCCCTTCTGTAGTCATCTTGTAAAATTCTCTTTTAATCAGGTGAAAATGAACAAACATAAACAAAACCCTTATGCTCACCCGTATTGAATTGCAGGCTATTTGCTCAACCTTTGGCCTCTATACATAGATTTCTCTTAGGTGTCTTATTCACACCTAGATGTCTGTGTCTTACTGACTCAAACAATATCATTATCACAAATTTTTCTTACAAAGTAAGACAGTGCAGACCTCAAGGCTCCAGTTATCCTTCTATCTCTAACGTTGTTTACTGCACTCATCCTCCCTGAGCTAGAATAAAATCAACAGTTAAAGGTCTGCCCTTCAGATTCTCCCAGATCTATGGGTTGTTTTAGGTTTAAAAGCCAATTTTTACTGCCTTGTTGCTGAGAGGCTACTGATTATATTGAATAGAATGAACACCTAGAAAACATCCATCTCCCAGTACTTTTTCTGCTTTTTAAAACAAATATTATTTTCTGATATTAAAATCAACACATACTCATATGAAAAAGAATTGCAAAATAAATAAAAGCATACGGAAAAATATTAAGATAACCTTACCACAAAGAGAAACAATTATTGCATTTTATGGCATTTTCTTCCTCAATTTTTTCTATGCTTATATTTTTTCTTTTTTTTTCTTACTTTTTCTTTTCTTTTTTTTTTTCTTTTTCTCCTGTGCCTCGCGTGGCCCTGAGACGGGCAACAGTCGCCCGCCCCCGGGCCGCCGAGGACTGCTCTACCCCTCCGTTCTTGGCCGCCGGGAGCAGAGGAGCTCGGGGCGGGCAAAGCTCGAGGGGACTCTATGCTTATATTTTTACAGTTAAGACCAGATATCTTTTCTTCTGTTTTTTAACTTTATATAGCACTGTTATCTTTGCATTCAAATTAATATTTTTAAACATTATTTTTAAATAGCCACAAAATGATCCCTCATATGGATATGTCAAATTCTAGCTTAACAATTCTTGAATTTCTGGTCATTTAGTTATTTTCCAGTGTTTTGGCTATCACAAATAGTGCTACAGCAAAAATCTTGGTGCATGAAGCTCTGTCTACATTTTGGATGGAAAAGTATAGATTATGTTTCTGTCTAAAACAGAGGTATAGAATTTCTAATCTCAAGGAAGTAAAATTTTTAAGACACAATTTCAGAACATACAGAACATTCACATCCTTTTAAATAGCTATGTAGTTATCCCTTTGTATGGATATGCTATAATTGATTTAACCATGCTTCTATAGGTTGATGTATGTTTCTAGTTTTTGATATTTCCAGCACTGTTGAAAGACTTTCTTTTCTGAGTAACGCTTAGCAAATATTTCCTCTTTCCAATATTATATAATTATTCTCCTATAGTTTCTTCCAGCATATAGATTTAATTGCATATTTATATATTTAGAACTTATGTTGTGCATACTTAAAATAGAGATCTAACTTTATTTTACTCCACATAGCCAATTATTCCTACATAATTTATTGAATAATTCATTATTTCCTTACTGTTTATTATGTCTATATTTGCATATACACTGGGTCTTTTAATAGTCTCTCTCTTCTTATTCACTAATATGTCTATTCTTCACACCTCTTTAATCACAGAAGCTTTATAGTACATTTAAAATCTGACAGGAAAAGTCTTAATGCATAAGTCGTCTGTTTCAAAATGTTTTGCCTAGATCAATTAATGAATGCCAAAATTAGCAGGCAAAAGTTTAAGCAAAAATAGAGTATTTGCATAGTCTCAAAGTATCTCCCCTGACACCAACTATGTAGTAAGGGGATATACTAAATTTATAGTGAAGAAACTTGACAGATAGCATTTAACCAAGTGATCATGATTAACGTTACCAGTAATACATGTCAACATTATGTCTATCTAATACAATGCACTGAGTAGGGCAAGGTACCCTTCCCAGGAATGCCAAACCTGAATCTAATCATGAGAAAACATCAGACAAACCCAAAGTCAAGGAACATTCTAGAAAATAACTAACCAGGACCCTCCAAAAGCATCAAGGGTGTAAAGGTTCAAGAAAAGACTGGGGAATTGTCACAAAATGGAGGAGACTAGGGGGATATGACAATTAAAGCAGTGTGGGATCCTGAAACAGCATGAGTTCATTAGTGGAAACACTGGTGAAATCAGAGAATCTGCTCCTTACCTCTCTCCTAGTTTCTAGTGGTAACTGGCAATGCTTCTCGTTCCTTGGCCTGCAGAGATCACTCCAGTGTCTTTCTCCATCTTAACAAGGTACTCTTCTTCCTAAGTTTCTGTGTGTTCTTCTCTGTTTCTTACAGGCACTTTCATTGGATGTAAGGCCCACCTTGATCTAGTATAATGTCATCCATAATCTTGCTTTAATTGTATCTGCCAAGATCCTATTTCCAGATAGGGTCACACTCTGAGGTTCTGAGTGGACATGTTTTTTGGTTGGTTTTTGTGTGTGGAGATGGGGGTGAACACTAAAAAATCCTATATAACACAGGGGTTTTATTTTCTTAACCACAGCAGTCTCAATGCCAAGGAGACTGTCTGGCATTGGGTTAAGTGTTTACTGCATATTTGCTAAATGTTGAACAAATTGAATTCCCTTTATTCAAAAATTAATTATATCTGAGTGGTGACTGCTCCCTTTACATGGCATTTGGTCTATATCTCCTTATAAGACCCGCATTCATTCATATTATCTGCTAAGCCTTATAGGTGTGTAGATTTAGGACTCCTGTCCACCAGGCTTATAGTACTGCCCACTTTTTCTTCCACTGAAATGGGAAGAAGGGATGAGGGAAATTGGAGAGGAGAGAAATTCCCTGGAGGACTCATGAAGGGCAATGCAAACCATAGCCAGCTAGCATGGATTGGGATTCTGGCTCTGTCACCAACTCATTGTGCATCCCAACTGACTCAGTTTCTTCATCTCTAAAATGGGAGTAATAATAGTGTCTGTCACTTTGTTGTGAGGACTAAAGACACTGATTCTCATAAAGTGCATAATCAAAAAGTACAGAACAAACTGCTAGAAAAATGTTAGCTAGCATCCAAATGTCCTGGTGCCCCAAAGTTCACCCAACCTCCAGGAATACAATAGGAATCAGAAAGAATGGAAAACCTAGAACCATGTCTTTTCAACCTTCCAATTAGAAGAGCCAGATTATTTCTCATTAGACTTTGAGACAATCTCATACATTTAAACCAACATTCACATTTTTAAATGAGAACCACACCAGCCTGCTTCCTTGTAATACCTTCCAGATGAGAAAGAGATTTTGTTTTTAAGCTAAACATTTAATCATATTACAATCATATTTTAATTACTCTAGGGAAAGGATAAAGAAACCAAAGAGTGAATCTCTTGGATAATGTATTTGTATCTCCGGCTTGAAATTTTTTCCTACTAGGTTTCCAGCATCTCATTTCCTTTCCCCTCTTGCTCCCACTTTGTCAATTATTAGCTTTAGAAGCAATTTGTTACAGGCTGAAAGGAAGAAGAAGAGAATGATATTTGAATACTGGAACTTTCTCTTAAACAGTTTGCTAACATTTTTCATTTGATGCTATAAAATGTATATTATTACTCTTATTTTACAAATGAATAAACTAAGATTTAAACTGAGAAGTAGCTTGCCTAATGTCATCCAAATATTATGTGATGGAGCTATTTGATATAGTCAGTTTAATTTCAAAGTCTGCAATATTTGTTATACAATACAACGTCCAGCAGTTAAAATACAGTGTTATAACTGCAATTACACAGAGAGACATGCATGTACCACTCCCTCCTACACACACACCTCAGCATGCATTTTTGCCCTAGTGCTTTGGCCCATTTAAATAAAACTTCTGTTAGTAAGATGACTTTAGCAAATTGCCTTATATTTTAACTAAGATAAGAAATTAAGGGAAAGGTTAGGAGACTTGCTAGCTTCGGTAATAACTCATTTCGCAAAGAAGACAAGGCTCATTTGGGATTAGCACATTTTCTCGAGGCAAAACTGCTATGCCTCATGTTCCAAAAACCTTATCATATAAGCAGATTAATTTTAATAGGGTACATTGGCTCATATTGTTATTATTATGCAAATATGTTTTGAATCATCACTTTAAAAGGAAACAATCTAATTTTCTTTTCCTTAAGCTTCTTTTTAATTTTCTCCATTCTGTAAACAAATGAGCTAATGTTGAATACTTGAAGGAATCAGAAAGAATAGGAAACCTAGAACCATGCCTTTTCAATCTTCCAATAAGAAAAACCAAATTATGTGAACAAACGTTGGCAAAAAATATAGCCAAAGACTTAACAAGTGTTGGGATAACTGTCTGTAATGTATGTCTTGTGGAAAAGTTGCTTACATTCATTCTCTGAGGCCTGCCAAAGATAGCAAAACAGGGATCCTTAGAAAGTCTTACTGGGATTCAGAGTCCTTATTTATCTATAGATTTGTAGGCAATAAAAGTGCATATTTAATGAAAATGTCTCTATCCAACAATAAAGTGGGCTGCCCTGGGAAGTTGCCAAGTCCTACCATTGAAAGTGACTGGGCCTTGGTTGAAAATGACCTGAAGGTGAAGCAATTACCTCATAAAAGTCATTCAAGCCCTCTCTGAGGTTTCTTCCAGCACTGAGGTTCTTTAATTCACACATCAATGGGCATGCAGTCATCTACACCAGTTGGTGTTCTATCACTCCACTTTCAACATTAGCCAGTTGACCCTAGAGACTTGATCCTCTCCACTGTTAACTCTCTAAATCAGGGACCTACGGGCTATGGATCAAATCCAGACAGCCACATGCTTTAGTACTGCCTATTAGCTCAGAATTGTTTTTAACATTTTCAAACGGTCAGAAAAATTCAAAAGAGGAATAACATTTCATGACATGTAAAAATTATATAAAATTCAATATCCTGTATCCATAAAGTGCTATTGGAACACCCTCACACTCATTTGTTCATGCATTGCCTTTGGCTACTTCTGTGTTACAGCAGAAGAGTTGAATAGTTGTGACAGGTACCATATATCTGCAAAGCTGAAAATATTTGTTATCTGTCTTTTTACCAAAATGTTTGCTGAACCCTGCTTTAAAATGTAGACCTGTAAAGACAGGCATTGTGGTCCTTGTTATCTTTGAAGGTTTACTATTCAGCACATAGTGGCTTCAATGTTACGGTTGTTGAATGAACAAGTGAATGAAAAATGATCACGTTCAAAATGTGTAAAAAGTAGGTATCTGACTATAAACAGGTTCATCTTCTAGC
This sequence comes from Ateles fusciceps, assembly GCA_036589455.1. Taxonomy (NCBI): domain Eukaryota; kingdom Metazoa; phylum Chordata; class Mammalia; order Primates; family Atelidae; genus Ateles; species Ateles fusciceps. Next base: position 5,395,301 of record JAZHEH010001386.1, read on the forward strand.
GAGACAACCAAAAACTTCTATCCTTCTTTCCAAACAAGCAGAGGTACATTACATGCAAAAAGGAGGTTCAACCAGAGCTAATATTGAGGCATCGTGTACCTGTACAGCATGCCTTGCTTCTATTCTGACTGGCCTGGGCCGTACCTTACTAGTCACTAGCAATTTTGGGAAATCACCCTGGACACACTACAGGTTATTATCTTAAAAACTTATGATTTATTCAGGCCCTGCTGAATTCCCAACATTCCTTGAGAAACTTTGCCTTTTTCTTGCCTTAATCACTTGGCAATTTTAATTCTCCCTGGAGGAATAATTGTAGGGAATTATTATTTTCTTTCAACACAAAGAGAAAGCCAGCTCAGCAATCCAATGACACTTGCTACAGGTTAGATGAATGTTAACACCTCCTCCTCCCTCCACATAAAAAGAACATTAATACATGAAGTCACATTTAACAAAAAATCCTGCAAACATTTCAGCAGCAACATTTTTGGAAACCCATTTTAGAATGTTAAAGTTCGTTAGAGATGCTTACACTAATTCTCATCTCCCCCTCCCAGCTATTTAAAACTGTTAGCCACATAGTACTAATTATCCAGCTGGCATTTTTGCAACAGCAGTTTTCCAAGTTGCCTCCCCAATTTGAAGCTGTCAGGAGAAGTGCTGAACACTTGCATTTACTCCTCTGGCTTGGTGCTCTAATTAAAGCAATAAATACAGTTCCCTTCAAGGGAGAAGTAGGCAAGGAGGAAAGATCTCTTCCGATCCATTGGTCTCACAATGTAGTTTGTAGGATTTACATAAGACCATGAAAGAACCTGTACACAGAGAAAAAGAAAGAGGCAGCTACTGGGTAGAGGAGAGAGGGAGGATAGCTCCAATCCCAAGGCCAGAGTAGACAGGAGATGGGATGTCCTCTGAGGGACAAGGACAGATGTCTCACGAGTTTTATTATTGCTCATTAGTTAGAACCAGCCTGATATGATTTAGAATTACAGAAATCTCAATGATCATTTGAGTCACAATTATGGTATGGAATAAAGCACACAATTTTGTTTATGTGTTTGTTTGATATTTGCTTTGATTTGAAGAAGAAAAAATGGTGAATTAAAGTTGGGAGGCTGAGGTGGGTGGATCATGAGGTAAGAAGTTCAAGACCAGCCTGGCCAAGATGGTGAAACCCCGTCTCTACTACAAATACAAAACTTAGCCAGGCACAGTGGCAGGCACCTGTAATCCCAGCTAGTAGGAAGGCTGAGGCAGAAGAATTGCTTGAACTCGGGTGGCAGAGGTTGCAGTGAGCTGAGATTGCACCACTGCACTCCAGCCTAGGTGATAGAGTGTGACTCCATCTCAAAACAAAAAAAAAGTTCTGGTAACATTATTGCTTGATCCTTTTAAATAATTTTAGACATGAAGAACAGTAGAAAGAAGAAAACACCTTTGTCACCTTAAATCTTCCATTAAGAAATATTGATTATTATTAGAGGACTATCATCTCAAATATCATTTTTATATGCATAGAATAGTAAATGGATTCGAAACTTATTTTAAGAAGATTACGCAGGTCAGGCGCGGTGGTTCACGCCTGTAATCTCAGCACTTTGGAGGCTGAGGCAGGCAGATCACCAGATCAGTTCACTATCCCAGCCATGGTGAAACCCCGTCTTTACTAAAATACAAAAAATTAGCCGAGTGTGGTGGCACATGCCTCTAGTCCCAGCTACTCCGGAGGCTGAGGCAGGGGAATCAATTGAACCCAAAAGGGGGAGGTTGCAGTGAGCCAAGTTTATGCCACTGCACTTCAGTCTGGTGACAGAATGAGACTCCATCTCAATTAAAAAAAAAAATCATGCAGTGATTTTGCATTCATTTTGACTTAATGTTCATGGAAGGGGGAAAAAGTACAATGACCCTATGTCTTATTTTTCAAAAATATCCCTCTAAGACTGACAAAAGGCTATTTAGCAGTTGAAGTCATTATGTTTTTGATTTTTTTTAGCAAATTTCAATTTTGACCCTAGCAAGTGACTCTATCAAAGAAAAATCTCATACCTACCCCTTCTAACTACATTTTGACATTTTTGAAGTAATTTTATTACGTTTATCATTATCGTTATTATGTTTTATTACCTGAGTTATCTGTTCCGTAAATATTATTTGCATAATTGGATTATATTAGTTTTAGGTTTAAAAAGATCCAGCACACATCACTAACACTTTTTTTCACTATGGCTCCTTCAGTTCTCATTTAATTTTTTTTTGCTTTATGCTTTTTATTAGCAGAATTTGTCAGCAAGTGTATGTGTGCATTTGGGATAAGAAGGGATGTTTGGTGCTGAAATGCTTCATGTTTAAGTATATCTAATTGTTGTCTTATACTTGAAATACATATTGGCTCTATCCATTATTTTTAGACACACTCCCAGAACTTTACAGAAAGCTTTTAAAATTGAATGCTTCCATGGGAAAGAGAAATGTCAATCTGATTTCCCTTTTCTGGTTCCTGTAGGCATTTGAGTTTGTTATACCTGACTCTAGTTTAGCTCCTTCATTAGACAAAAAATAAAATAAAATAAAATAAAAAAGACAAATAATTTTTAATACAGATTCTCGCTAGAAGTATATAAAAAGACTTAATCTTTGCCATTCTGATAAATAAAGAAAATTATATGACACTAAGGCTTTAACATGCATATCTTTGATCTTTAGAATGGATTGAATATTTTTGACTAGATTACTTGATAACTAGCTGTACTGGTTTTTGTAAAACTTAGCAGAGGTCCAGCTGGTCCTTCACACATGAATTATATATGTAAATTAACATAATAATAATGTAACTGGATCAGTTTAATGAATCAACTGTATGCAGATCAGCATACCATGTTAACCTGATTAGATTATTCAGAACCCAGCAGGGTAATATGATTTTTGCTAATAGCAAAATATATAAAATAATGAAATTTTATAACTGGAAGAGACTATTGCAGGATATTGTAATAATTCAGTGTTTATAAACACTTTCAACAGTGAAATTTTTTTTTTTTTTTTTCTTTTTGAGACGGAATCTTGCTCTGTTACCAGGTTGGAGTGCAGTGATGCCATCTTGGCTCACTGCAACCTCTTCCCCTGGGTTCAAGTGATTCTCCTGCCTCAGCCTCCTGAATAGCTGAGACTACAGGGGCATGCTACCACACCCAACTAATTTTTGTATTTTTAGTAGAGTCGGGGTGCGAGACTCTTTTTTTAAAAAAAATCTTACACCAAGACCTAGTAAGTAAAACAGATAAAGTGGATGTGCTGTAAATAAAATGAAATAGGGCAGAGGGAGAAGAGAATTCAGCCTGAATTTTCTTTCTGACTCTTAAGTAACTCAAAGAACAACCACAAGACCTATAACTCACAATTTGAAGATGGCATAATAGTTTTATATTCTGAACCTGTTCTCTGCTTGGGACACAGAACAAGAATAGATACATCATTCAGAGCATGTTTTCTGACCACAGGAGAATAAAGCAACAAATTGAAAACAAATAGATCACCAGAAAATTTCTACTCTTTAAAAAACAGTCAATATACTTCTAAAAAATACCTGAAAATGTTTAATAAAAACTTACCCTAAGAAAGTGAGAAAAAAAACAGAAATCTTTTTTGTTATTGTTGTTTTTTGAGATGGAGTTTTCCTCTTGTTGCCCAGGTTGGACTACAATGGCACAATCTCAAAATAGTTCTTAGAACAAAACAAGCTTATAAAGTTAATGGACTTAGCTAAAAAAGCTGATCAAAATGTGAAATTCCACATCAAAATGAAATTAACAAAAAATATTATAAAGCAGTTTGAGCTGAATAATGAAAGTACTGCTATTAGATGATGTAAAGCTAAAGCTGTGATTAAAATGAATATATTAGAAAATATTAAAGTTTTTTCTAAAAAATACCTTAAAAAGTTGAATAAAAACTTACCCCAAGAAACTGGAAAAAAAAAAAAACAAAAACAAAAACGGAAATCTTTTTTTTTTTTTTTGAGACAGAGTTTTGCTCCTGTTGCCCAGGTTAGAGTGCAATGGCACAATCTCAAAATAGTTCTTAGAACAAAACAAGCTAATAAAGTTAATGGACTTAGCTAAAAAAGCTGATCAAAAACAGAAAGGGGGAAACCCTTTAATATCAGCCATTAAAATGAGACCATCGACACAGATAGATGTTGCAGATATTACTAGATAATAAAAGGATATTAACAACTTTATATAAGTAACCTTGAGAATTCCAGTCAAATTGCACCTTTCTAGAAATCCCCAAAATTGAAATAAGAAGAAATAAATATAAATAATTTCATATATATTTAAAAAATTGATCTATAATTTAAATTCTTTCCACTAAATAATCTCAAGGACTGGAAGTCTTTCCCAGTGATTTCTCCCTAATATTTAGGGAGAAACACCACCAATTTCTCACACACTCTTCCAGAGATAAGGGGAGGAAATATATAGGGTTGGGGAGGGGAATATTTTTATCTCAAATTATTAGGTCAGCATAACTTGATATTAAAATTTGACAAGGGCATTACAAAAAAAGGCAATTTAAAGGTCAACAAGGCTAATGAACATACATAGATGCAAAAATTTAAAAAATATTAGTCTAAATATTAACAATTAGAATTCAGTGGTATACAAAAGCATAATATAACCAAATGAGAGCTTATTCCAAGAATGCAAGTCTATCATATATATATATTGAGACAATATAATCACTGAGTGAGGGAAGATACTTTATATATATATAATATATATATAATATATATGTACTTACATATGTGCATATATATTTCTGTGTGACTATACATATTCATACATTTAAATACATGTATAACATACATATACATATCTATGTATGATATACACATACATATATATATCTATGTATGATATACACATACATATATATTGTCTCTCTCTATATATATACACACACACATACATATAAAAATAAATATGTAAACAGTTAATTCACAGGTGGTAGTTGAAGGAACCAAAAACATTAAAAGATATTATACCTCCCCAGTTATCAGGGAAATGTAAATTAATACCAGAATGAGATACCTTTTTATGTTTATCACATTTGCATCAATCTGACAATGCCAGTAAATGCTGGATGAAGTCATGGATCAATGAGAAGTTTTGTAAATTGCTAGTGTCTTAGCCCAGGCTGCTATAACAAAATGCCATAGACTATGTGGCTTAAACCACAGACATTTATTTCTCATAATTTGGAGGCTGGGAAGCCCAAGATCAAGGTACCAACAGATTCAGTTCCTGGCTTGCAGACAGCTGCCAACTGTGTGCTCACATGACCTCTTCTTTGCGTGCATACTGACAGAGGGGCGCTTTCATTTCACTTCCTCTCCTTATAAGGACACTAATCCCATCATAAACGCTCCACCATTGTAACCTAATCTAAATCTAATTACCTCCCAATGGTCCCACCTCCAAATACTATCATACTGGGGGGTTAAGACTTCAACATATGAATTTGAGGAGGGCACGGATATTCAGCCCATAATGGCTGGTTGGAAAATAAATTGGTACAGTCACTTGGAGGAAAAGATCTGCAGAGTGTTTATTCAACAGTTCACTCCTAGATTAATTCTCTAGAGAAATACTCAAACCTGGGTAGAATAAAACATAAAATGGTATTATACACTAAGAACTAGTGACTAGAAATGATGAAAATGTTCATCAGTAGGAGAACATATAAATTAATGATTGTACAGTAAAATTCCTCTAAAACATAATAAATGAAGTTCAAACATTCAGCCAGGTAAAATAAGAAGTTCAGTTATGAGATCTTGCAGTTATTGGTTTCCACTATCTGTGGTTTGGCAGTACCTGGTGAAGTTGTATGATCTAGCTCATATATCAATGGGAGCGATTCTTGATCTTATGTTTGAAATAAAATTCCAGGAGAGTGGTTATAGTACCAAGACTTTTCCAGTTCATTGTCATCCCCTTTTTTTGAGAGTTATATTTAATGAAATTATTCTGGAAGAATACTGGCGATAAGAAGACATACTCTTGTCTTATTCTTAAAAGATAAATTCCATTGCACCTGAATTTCACACTTATTCCCAGATTTTAGTGTATATTACTTCAACAGAATAGTACATAGCACTTAAAATGTATGAACTGGAGCTGCAAATGGCAAGATGGAAATATCTCAAAAACATAAAGTTGACTGAAAAAATAAATTGCAAAACAATATGTAGAGTTTGATAAAATTTGATTCAATTCAAATTCCAAAACTAGTAGAATTATACTGTATTATATTTTTTGATATATATGTAATATAAGTCAAAAACAATAATGTAATGACACACACCAGCTTCAGGATTGTAGCTACCTCTGGAAGGCAGGGAGATGGGATCAAGGTAGTACATACAGTAATTTTCAATTGCGGTTTTTCCGTTTTACCACTTTTGAAAAACTGGAACCCAATATGGCAGAATGTTAAGGTTTTTGGTTCAGATGGTGAATATATGTGGTTCATTATTTCATTTCATTTCATATGGTTAAAATATTTTGAAATTAAAAACATAGAAAAGAAAATAAACCTATTGCTTTGACTCAATAAGTCCCCTTCATCTTTATGAAGAAAGCTGAGACCCAAGGATGTATAGAGGTTTCCTACAACCTGTATTTTATTTTCTGTCACTCTTTGAGAAGGGACCTTTCCATTATTATTTGTGAGCCAAGTAACTAAAGTTTGGACATAGTATGTTGAATTAGCAGCCTTAACAAAAAAAAAAAAAAAAAAAAAAAAAAAGCAGCAGCTGAATGTAGTAGAATAAACTCTGCAGTATGGTTGGCCTCCAGTATTACCCAGTATCATCCAATTCAATGTGCTAGCTGAGAGCTTGAGTGAGCCACCTTACAAACAATATTCCTAGTCCATTTCAGCTGATCTGAAAGCTCTGTTTTAGAAATATTCTAAAAAATCTTTAACTCTCTGAAAGTGTCTGTGAAATGTTCTGAATTTCCTGGAGAAAGGGTCTATCTATAGCACTAATAAGATTCTGCAAGTCATTCATGGCTCAGTAATGGCTAAGATGACTATGTCAAACTTTCATCACTCTACACATAATCAGACTTTTAAGAAAAAAAAATGGTATCTAAGAGCTTTTTTGGCATCAATGGTCAGAGCTCCTTCCCCTTGTCCTAGTCCATTTTCATAAAATAACAATGCTTTTTCTCATGAGTGATAGTTTGGATAGTTGAGAAGACATTGGTTTCCAAAACTAGTCAATCATTAGAATCACCTGAGAGCTTTTAAAATAATTTTTCTAAGAAACCTGAACCAGCAGAGTGAGAGACAATGATTTGTATTAAAAAGCAACAACCCTCTGCTTCTATAGCTGGGTTTTAGAATCACTAAATTAGAACATGATGCTAATCAGACCAGCTTATGTGTTTCATCCAATAGGATCAATGAATTTCATAGAGGGAAAAATCCCTGACCAACGGTAACAAATTCTATCTTCAAAAGCTTTTCTACCATTAACTGCTTTTTATAGAGAGGAGAAAAATAGAGGACTAAGTATAAAGTAAAAGTGAATGAATATAAGTCATTTTTCTCCTACTGAAAAGACAACTGAGACCTATGCCCCACAGAAAGTATATGACAGAATCATCAACCCATAAAAAGCCCACAGGAGTTGGTTAGATCTTTGTAGATCTTTGCATAAATGCTAACATGGGAAGTATAACTGCACTTTTTAAACCTTATGAAAACTTTGTGAAACTGGAAAAGAATCTCTAAAAACGTATAATGTCTTGAATACAAAGGTACTAATGCAATTTAACTGATAAACTAAAATACAGAATGTTTAAGCAAAGTATAGAGCATGTCATATATATATGTATTTTAAGAGCAGCTATAATTTATTGTCATTCCTTATACAAAAAGCAGTTTAATAAGCTTTTAGGTGCTTGTTTAATCTTTTGAAAATCGACACGCCTATGAAATGAAAACTATTCATTATCACCTATTGTATAGATGAGAAAACAAACTAATATATTACAGTGATATAGCTTGATTAAGATTACCAACTAATTATTAATTATACAAATCCAGAGTAGGGTTGCTTTATGACTTTCATATGCCCTAGGTACATTTGCTATGGTGGGCCCCTTTCTCAATAAAAGATACTAAAGTTTACTTTTTTGACTAAATTGGTATAAAAATGAGTATAATTTAGGCCAGATCGTATTCAATTTTGAATGATTTTTCTGCATGGTTTGACATGATCGTGAAGTCTTTCTTATTTAAACTGTTTATGTATAAACCAATAAATATAAACTTTAGCTAATATAAACCAAAATTCACTGTAATAGGTCAAATTATATGGATTTTCTTTTAGATCGAAACCAGTCTGTATTCCTGGAATAAACTCTTCTTGGTTATGGTATATTTTTATATTGATGAATTTAATTTTCTAAAATTTTTTGAATTTTTGAATCTTTGATAATGAGAAATATTGATCTTTAGTTTTGTTTTTTGGCATTGATCTATGTCTGTATTTGGTCTTAGTATTAGGGTAATGTTGGTCTTATAAAATGAATTGAATCTTTCCTCTTCTTTTATTATTTGGAAGATAGTGTGTAGAGTTAGTGGTATTTTTTATTTCTTTTTGTTTATTATTCAGTTAGTTAGTTATTTTTGAGATGGAGTTTTGCTCTTGTTGCCCAGGCTGGAGTGCAATGTCTCAATCTCAGCTCACAGCAACCTCCACCTCCTGGATTCAAGCAATTCTCTCGCCTCAGCCTCCCAAGTAGCAGGGATTACAGGCACCTGCCACCACCCCCGATAATTTTTGTATTTTTAGTAGATACACTGTTTCACCATGTTGGCTAGGCTGGTCTTGAACTCCTGACCTCAGGTGATCCACCTGTCTCAGCCTCCCAAACTGCTGGAATTAAAGTTGTGAGCCACTGCGCCTCCGCCCTAGTGCTATTTTTTTTAAATGCGTGATAGAATTTATTAGTAAAACCACCTGGAGCTAGAGATTCCCTTTTCAGCCATCTAATATGTATTTGTTTTAGTTACAGTACTTTTTAGCTATAGAATTTCTATTTTGGCTCTTTTATATATATATACTTTCCAAACCTCTCTTGAGATCTTTGCCAATTCATTTACTTTTTCGTCTTTTCCTATACATCCTAAAATGTTATTATAATAATATGTAACTCTTTGTCTGCTTGTTGCAACATCTAGTTCATCTGTAAGTGTTTTTGTTGAATTGTTTTTTGATGATAGATATTATTTTCTAGCTTATTCACATCTCATGATATTTTACTGTATTAAATTGTGCAGGAATTACAATGGAGACTGAGTTATACCACAGTTTTGTTTGATTTATTCCAGTAAGTATGAACTCTTTTCTATGTGTGATAGCTAAATTGAGAGAATGATCATTTACATTTTATTATGTGATAAGTTAATCTGGGATTGGCCCCCAGCAATAGAAAGTCAAATACATTTCTGGTTAGCACAATTCCCAACTACCAGCTCTGTTGCTATTGGCACTGATAATCCTGGGTTTGTGTCTCATTATCAATGTTCAATCCTAAAGCCAGTAAGAGTTTGGGCCACAGTATCACCTTTGGATTGAAGGCATTAAGGACAATTTCCAAGCCCAGAAGAATGCTTGAGAGTTAGTAAGTTCTTTCTTGGTTTTTGTCCTGCCTTCACTGCCACTTTGCAGCAAAATTGTGGAGGGGAGTAAGTATTAAAAATTATTCAAGCAAATTATTCATCCATGAGGAGTTGTTCTGAATTTAATCTGTCCCATCTGCTCTCATGGTTGCCATTAGTTCCACAGGTTCCTTTATACCTAGTAAGGGTAAAACATTCTTCTCCCTCTGCCTGTACAGAAACCAAATTATTTACCTTCCTCCCAGAAGATGCCACTAGCTACTGCTCATCTATGGGGTACTCTCTCTATATATAAGTTAATTCTTCAAAGCTTCCTTACACACACTTTTCTTTGATAGTCTGATACGTAACATGATGGTTAATTTTATGTATCAACTTGACTAGGCCACAGGTTGCCCAGATAGTTGATGAAACGTTATTCTGGTCCTGGTGTGGTGGCTCACACCTGTAATCTCAAGACTTCGGGAGGCTGAAGCAGGTGGATCACTTGAGGTCAGGAGTTTGGGAGCAGCCTGGCCAACATGGCAAAAACCCTGTCTCTACTAAAAAAAAAATACAAAAAACAGCTGGGTGTGGTGGCATGCACCTGCAGTCCCAGCTACTCAGGAGGTTGAGGCATGAGAAATGCTTGAACCTGGGAGGTGAAGGTTGCAGTGAACTGAAATCTCAACACTGTACTTCAGCCTGGGAGACAGAGTGAGGTTCTGTGTCAAAAACAAACAAACAAACCAAAAAAACATTATTCTGGATATGGCTATTTGGAGATGAGATTAACATTTGAACTGGTAGACTGAATAGTAGATTGCCCTCTGTAATATGGATAGACCTCATCCAATCAGTTGAAGACATGAATAGAACAAAAATCCTGACCCTTCCTTGAACAAGAGGGAATTCTTTCTGCCTGACTGCTTTGAGCTGAGACAGTCTTTGGACTCAAACTGAAACGTCACCTCTCCTTGAGTTTTTAGACTGCCAGCTTTCAGACTGGAACTTACATTATCAGCTTTCCTGGTTCCCAGGCCTTCAGACTCTTACCAAAAGTGCACATTGACTCTACCAGGTCTCCAGCTTACTGAACACAGATCTTGGCACTTAGTCTTCATAACTGCATGAGGTAACTCCTTATTCTCTTTCTCCCTCTCACTCACTCTCCATCTCTCTCTCTCCATCTCTCTCTTTTCTTTTTCCATATACACTTTAATGGATCTGTTTTTTCTGGAGAACCTTGACTGATACATATATGTTATATGTCATATTTCTGGCATTTTGTTTTATTTTGTTTTGTTTACTATGAGTGTGAAAGTCTTCTGCAATGTTCAATGTTCTCACTGGAAGCAGAACCTCCAAACTCACTTATTTTTGTGATTAGTCTTTATCACACAGGAATATGTATGCAGAGGTGAAGGGTAAAAGAAAGACACCTATGTAACAAAAATAGAGGAATGATAGATGACCATACAAGGAAGGATATTCATATTTGGTTGATGTATTAGTTCGTTTTTGCAATGCTATAAAGATACTACCTGAGGCTGGGTAATTTATAAAGAAAGGAGGTTTAATTGACTCACAGTTCCACATGGCTGGTGAGGCCTCAGGAAACTTACAATCATGGTGGAAGGCAAAGGGGAAGCAAGGCATGTCTTACATGGCAGCAGGAGAGAGAGAAAGAAAGAGTGAGGAAATGCCACACTTAAACCATCACCTCTCCTGAAAACTCACTCACTATCACAAGAACAACATGTGGGAAACTGCCCCCATGATCCAATCGCTTCTCACCAAGTCCCTCCCTCAACACCTGGGGATTACAAGCAAGATGAAATTTGGGTGGGGCCGGGGGAGCCAAACCACATCAGTTGACTTGTCATGTCAGATTGAATCCCAATTAGTGATCAAAATATTGAGAGTTTCAAAATTGCATTCTTGGAAATATTTAACAGAGGGAAGAGAAAAACCAGAAAATGAGAGCTATTTTTAAATGACTGTAAGACTGTCCTTACATAAGATGTTAGGTTGTTCTTTGTTGTTCTAGAGAGCAGAACTAAGGCCAAGGAGCAAAAATTTAGGGAGGTCTATTTTAGTCTCAATAATTCATTCAATAAATATGCTTTGAAAGACTACTACATGGCAATCGCTGTCTTGATGCTTGAGATAACGCCATTGAACAAAGAAGACAATATTTCTGCCCTATGAAATTTACAGTCTAGCAAGGGAAACCTAAGTAAGGGGAATCTAAGAAATCAATGAAAGGAAAATGCCTTGTCAAGAGTGGGAAAAGTGACTCTTGAGTTGTTGAGTCTCCTGGCAGAATCTTGATAATTGTATAGCATATTTTCAAGGAGATTCCTAAGTAAGAACAGAGTTGAGAAAGGTGACCTCTGCGGTTTCTTCTCACTGTGAGATGCTCTGAATCTTTGACAATATAAACTACACACAAAAAATATCATGGACTTTGCTATAAGCATTCTCTGAGAATTAGTGACTTAATTTCTTCCTTGGATCCCAAAAGAGGAGGTCTATCACTCTCACCAGCCATTCTATGGCAGTAATTTGGTTCTTACACATCATGTGCCACACAGACACTCTGCTTGGCCACCTCCCACCTGTCCTTTATATGTTAGCTAGAAAATCACTTCCCCTTTCCCTGACCCCAATGCTAAATTAGATCCTCTTTATACTCTTCCCCTTTACTTTTCCTGCACAGCGCTCACCTCCATTTGTAATTGCACCCCCTCTATGTGTGATTATTGATGTAGCATCTACATCCCCACGAATCCTCAAGCCTCAGGAGAGCAGGGACTATGCCTGTTTTCTTCACACTTTATGTGCAGTAGCCACCCCCTGTCCCTGACACAGGACAAAGTGTAATGAATCTATATTTGGTGGTAAATGATGGGTGAAATGAACAGGATATCTGGAGAACAGGAAATTTTCATCTTTAAGTTATCAAGAGCATTGGGTGATGGTTTAGTTGTGTAAAGCCACAGAGAAAGGAAGGAGTTCCCCAGGGTTGGGCTTTTTCACAGATTCCTCTCTATTTTTAAATATCTAGAGCTCTGGAATGTCAGAGCTGCAAGGAACGTTAGAATTTATTTAATGCCTCGTTTGACAGAAAGGAAAAACTTGAACCTACAGAGAGGAATAGGCTATGAATATGCATGAATCCATGGATACACAGGGCGCATTTCAAGAGCTACTTTCTCAGAAATATTTGGACACACACACACACACACACACACACACACACACCCTCTCAAACCATACAACTTAAGTTTGAAATTCATGCTAAGCTGTTGATCCGAAAGTGGCTAAAGATGGGAGACCGGGAGGAAGGGGGTGTTGCTGGGTTGGTGCGGAGCCAGGGGCCTCAAACGTCACACGCCCGGGGTCCCAGGGGTCCCAGGTGCTGAAGGAGGCCGCAGGGCCCGCCGCGCGGAGCTGAAATGCTGACAGGCCTCTGACTGCGCTGGGCACCACAGTAACTTTCCGAAACCTCCCACGGCGGGGGTGGGGGAGGGGGAAACCCAAAATCCCAAATATAATTTAATTTCCAGGGTAAACATTTTCCTGTGAAAATGGCCCAGGCGTTCCTCGAGGCGAGGCGGCCCTCTTCAGCAGGACCACACTGCCCCCTTGAGCATCCCGCGGAAACCCTCCGCAAAGCCGCCCCCGCGGCCGCCGAGGCCCGGAGAAGCGGTCCCGGGATCCCGCGGGGAACCCGGATGGAGACACGCTAAGGCCGGCCCACACCACGGAGACGCAAGAGGCTGAAGTGGCATCTCTTCTCAAGTGGGCACATAACCAAAACATTAATTATTAGGGACGATCCGTGTATCTTGAAAGACCTATAAGCAAAGTGCACTACTGGAAGTGGTCAAAATAAACACCTTCGGGCGGATCTGAGGGCTAAAAGCATCTGCTCTAAAGCATCTCCCCCTAAGATCCTGCTGCAAGGTCCCAGCCTGGCATAAGACGGGTACAGTTGTTCAGCATTTATTAAGTGTTTAGTGCAAGTCAGAAGCTGTGCTAAATATGTGATACTTTTTGTTTTTTTTTTTTTTTTTGAGATGGAGTTTTGCTCTTGTTGCCCAGGCTGGAGTGTAATGGTGCATTCTTGGCTCACTACAACCTCCGCGTCCCGGTTTCAAGGGATTCTCCTGCCTCCGCCTCCCAAGTAGCTGGGATTACAGGTATGCATCACCAAGCCCGGCTAATTTTTGTATTTAGTAGAGCCAGGGTTTCAGCATGTTGGTCAGGCTGGTCTCGAACTCCTGACCTGAGGTTATCAACTGCCTCGGCCTCCCACAGTGTTGGGATGATAGAGGTGAGCCACTCTGCCTGGCCTATATATTCTTATTTAAACTTTATAACAACCCTGTAGGGTGGAAGCTACCATTTTCTGGATTTTACAGAGGACGAGGATAGAGAAGCTTTCCTTTCCATAACTATATCAGTAAATGGCTGAGCAGGGATTAGAGTCTAGGTCAGTGAGACTATGCTGGAATGTCAGGGAGAACCCAGATGATAATTCTGCCTGTCCGCTCTATGAATTTGGGCTGGTTACTTTCCCTTCTCCAGACCTTCTATTTCTCCTCTGTAAAATGAAGGTCCTGCATTAGACCTCAAGGGTTAAAACTCTAAGCTTCTGTGAATCTATGGCATTGGCGGCTTAAGAGGAATTAGTTCAATAAAGATTGACAAATCAGAAGCTCTGAAAAGAGCCACAAGATGGGAAGGGGACGAGCAGTAGTGTAGCAATGGAGGTTAGCTTTGCACAGGATACAGCGCTGGGGACCCAGAGCATGGGCAAATGGAATGGAGGCACAGAGAGAGGAGCCAGGTCCAGAAGTGTGTCCTATAATTACACAGATCCCACTTGCTTTTTAATTTGGGCACAAAATGGCCTTGCACAGATAGAGTTGTCAGCTGGTGCATCTTAGATCAAAGACAAATTATTCTGCCATGTTACAAGGTGATCAATTCCATTTACAGTACGATGTCTATGCTGGTTGGAGTTTATATGAAGACAGTGGATATGCAGCATTTAAACACTGTGGAAGTAAATGGAATTGAAAAGCCATTTATTTCTTCCTCTCTCAAATCTGTCTGTCTCCTGTAGGGTTGGGGGAGAAAGTCAGTAGGATCTCACAGTAAACTGCTGAGCTTGGAAAATTTCTTCTTATAATAATAGCTATGACTTACTGAGCTCCATCTCTGTCACCTACATTGGTGTAATGATTGGCAGAAAGTTGCCAGATTCATTACCTTGTGGATATTGCAATATTTGAGACCTTCAGCGCTTCAATTTAATTTCACATACACACATATATATATGTATATGTACTAAGCACTGTGATTCTGTTCTAGAAGCTGAGTAAGAGATCATTTCAATTTTACCCTCAAGAAATTCTTAGTCTTGGCATAAGAAAACACAAAGAGCAACTGCTAATATTTCAAGCTGATAAGAGCCATGAGAGAGGTTTGCCTGGGGTCTTATGGGATTCACATCCCAATTCAGTCTGACTGAGAAAGAAAGAAGAACCATCAGGAGGAAGAGATAAATCTATTCCAATGGGTGAGGGCAGGAAGAATGTTCTAGACAAAGGAACTATGATGAGAAAAGACACTGCTGCCTGCAACACTGCAGTTTATTCGTGGATCTGGCAGCAGGAAGGATGCCTGGAGAGAGTGGCACAGGTAAGTCTGGAGAGGTAGATGGGGAGCAGATCAAAAGGACTTCCTAGTGCTTCATAAGCCATTTGACTCTTATCCTAAAAGAAGTGTGAGGCCCCTGATGGATTTCATGCAGTGTGATCATCCTTAATAATCGGAAAATATTTTAAATGCCCTCATGGCTAAGACCTGAAAAAAAAAACCAAGATCAAGATTAGAAGAAACAAGAGAATATAACATTATAATAATATAAAATATTATAAATATTATATATTATTACACATCATCTGACGAGTAGTTACATTTTTTTAGACTGTTGGCAATTTCTGGACTTTACCACTGTATGATGGACTGGGTACATGTAGCATAATCTGTACTTGATTTCTAATGTGTTTACAGGGCCATGCTAACATCTATGAACTGGAGTCTTGGGTTTAGGACACTCTCTGAAACAGTAAATAATACCATTTTATTTGTGTCTTCTCAGCTTCGGCAGGGCACCATCACACCACATGTGCTTTCCAGGGCCTGTCTTATTTATGTGTCTCCTCTCTCCGCAGTTAGCTGGTCTACAATCAAAAACAATATTTTCAGGGTTACAGACAGGAGGAGTCCTCTTCACCCGCCGCTGCCTTTACGAAATTCCAGCATCGTTTTTCTGATTTTCGTTTGGAAACAAAGCCACTAAAGAGTATCTTTGAAGAGTCTGAAATCCATAAAACAGAGAGAAACACAAGCTGAAAATAGAACCGGAAAACTTATTTGTTCTTTCCCTGGAGTCCTTGTGCAGACGAGGAATTATGATGCAACCTGACTGGCTGACCATAAATTGTCCAATTTCTTCACGCCTCCAAGCTGACGCCAACCTGTCATCAAGATCTGGTCATGATCTCTCCAGTCTGGTTCTTCACTTTTTAAACTAAAGCCTGGCAGTTTGCAGTCTCCTGCTGATTAACTTAGGATCTGGCTTTTCTCAGTCAAATTTCTGCTCATTCAAGAACTGATCTAACAATGCACAGTTTCCTGGGACTTCCAACATCTCAATGAAAATAAAGCAATGGAAAAAACACATAACTTAAACCAAACAGTTCTCATTTGCTCTGAGATTAGAGAGCCAGTCCTGAATAATATACTCTTGTATCTATTCAACTGTGACTTCACTGAAGACTTTTCTGACCCCCTTATTTAAAATTACAACCTGCCCCTTTGCCCCATTCCATTTGCCCCTCACTAATTTTTGTGTATCTCTTATTGTAACTTATTTGTTAGAGTTATTGTATATTGCCTGTCACTCCCCCAACCCAAAAAATGTAAAATTCACAGGGCAAGGACTTCTTCTTTTTTTATTCACTGAAGTATTTTAAGAGTATATGAAAGTACCTTGTGCATGATATATATTCAATAAATGGTTTCTGAATATGGGAGGTGTACTAATATATTTATTTCTATATACACACATACATCTATATTTCAGTAAAGAAAATTAGCTAGGTAGGGAAATAGAGGTAAAGAGGGAGGGGAAGGAGGGAGGTAGATAGAGACACTTTTGTGCTTATATGAAATTATAAGAAAAGACGGAGAGAGAACATTAAAACAGAGTCACCCAGAATGAGAATCACCATGTCATGTCTCTAGACACAATGATTTCTGTACGAGTAATTAGCGTACCCAATCTAAAAATTCCTTGTGGAATCACAGAGGAGTGACTGGAATTCAGATTATTCCAGGAAATCCAGGATCATCTCTGTGCTCATTATTTAGATCTCACTCAAGGTCTGGTGGCCCCTTCCTCACTTGGAATATCTACCTGAGATCTAGAATTATAGATCCTAGAGAAGCTTCAAAACCACAGACCTTGGCATTAGAGAAGTAAAGGAGAAAACTGGAGAGCTCTTCTCAGGGACAATACCATATAGTGACTCGAGAGTTTTATCACATCTCCATGTCCAAATCAAACTCAGTAAAAATATAATCTGCATAAAAGCCTTAGTAAGACTTCAATTCAAATATTCTGAGACACCTCTGTGCCCACCCAACTCCACCCCACTCTTTTCACCAGATGGCTACCCAAAGTTGTGGAAGTTCCACAACCACAACACTACTCTTCTTCTTTCCCCACATGAACCACAGGCTGTAGTGTAATCTCCAAGCCAGGAGCCCATCTAGTGCCAATGGCTCAAGTGCTTCAATAATCAGAGTACTTTGAGAGCAAGACCAGTGTCCTCATAGGACGTCAAAGGTTTGGTGGTAAACAACCACTGAAGCACATTTTCAAGGTGAGATCCATTGGAATGTATATTTCTATCCTTAAACTCAATTTAGTTTAAAGTGAGCACATGATTCATTTCTGTGATGGCCTCAGTGAGCACATCATTCATTTCTGGTGGTTATAGATGAATTTGGAATAATTTTCTACATTGATATAAAACCCTGCTTATGCAACTGTGGATTGGAATTATACAAGCTTTATTTTTCTTTTTCAAGTAAAGTCCACAAAGATACAGTTTATTCCATCTTCCTTCTGGGGGAATCTACATATTCATGTTGTATGTGATGAGTGTGTTGCTATGGAAATGACTATGGCTTTACATTAAGTAACAAGAAAACCAGCAACAATAAAATTGGTTTTATTCACCATTCAGTCATGCATTTTCACCCCCACCCTCCCCCAGCCGACTCTATGCCCTGAAGTTTTCCAGAATTCCTTGCTACAAGTACGACTCAGCTATGACCACTGGGTCATAAATAATGGTAATAAAAGCCACTTTTGGCAATGGTGGGTGGTACAAAATTTTTGGAAACCTGTTTTGTTTTGTATCTGAAAAAAAAAGAGATATCTATCATTTTAAACTAAATTGAGTTTAAGGGCAGGAATATATATTCCAATGGATCTCACCTTGAAAATGTGCTTCAGTGGTTGTTTACCACCAAATCTTTGACTTCCTAGGAGGACACTGGTCCTGCATACCAGTTAGCTCCATGCTTTTCTGTCCTGGTGGTCATTAGAATCCCCTGGAGAAATTTTAAAAGCCTATAGATATCTTGTCCCCATTTAAACCAGGCTCCATGGGGTTGGGACCAGGCATCATAATTTTTCAGAAGTTCCCCAGGTGATTTTAACATTCAGTGCAGAATTGAGAAACATGGAATTAGTTGGTGGGTAGAAGCCTCCCCTACCATCAAGTTGGCCTTCCATTTGACTTTCCTGCTATTTTTATGAAAGTAGATGGAATCCTGGCCCAATAAATAGCACTTATTGCTGAGTGCTCACTGCATGCCAGGGACTTTGCATACCTCATCTCAACAAAATCACTACTGTTCTTTTATACAAAAAGATATTGAGGCTCAGAGGGGTTGAGAAGCAGCAGCAATGAAAAAAGAAATCTGTTAAGTCAGTGCTCCTACTCTTTACTAAAGGATTAAAAGGACATATGATAATAGAAAAAAACAAAGTCAAGAGACATACAGATTCTGTCTGTGCTCTCCTATGGATGTTCTATGTGAATGTGTATGTTTTGTTTTGTTTTCTTAGCCATGAGCCTCAGTTTCCTTCTTAGCAAGCTGAAAGAATTAGATCAAATGCCTTCCAGTTTCCCCCCAGCCTTAGCATCCTGTATGCTTGAAACTGCACAGCCCGTAGAAACAGAGAGATAGGTTTTAAAAACCATATAGGTTAAATAGCTCATTTATGAGCTCTATAATCTCTGGTAAGCACACTTTTCCAGGCTCCAGTTTTCTTTATCTTTAAAATTAAAAAATAAATCCAAGTTGTCTTCCAGATTGTGGTGAGGTCTGGGGCAATGTACATAAAGTCCTTCGTTCATGTTAGATATTCAATAAAAAGTACCATTTGATATATGTTTATTCATCACTCTTCATTCAATAAATATCATGGAAGGTCTTTGAGATTCTGGGCTACAACGATGAGCAAAAACCAGTGCTTAGTGTTCCCCCTCACAGAGCTTACAATCTGGTGAAGGAAGAGATATTAACTGAGACAAATGCAAAATTGTAACTGCAGCAAGCACCAATATGGAGGTAAGAGATGCTATAGTAGGAAAATTTAACCTGTTCGCTTCCTGAGGAAGTGAACCTTTAACTGAGATGAGAGGTAGGAATATGTGTCAACAAAATGATGAGAACAGGGCAGAGAGGACAGCAGAGACAACCTCTGTGACAGATTTCACTGTGACTGGAACAGAGATAAATGAGGCCGAGAGTGGTTACGGACCAGGCACTGAATGGGGCTTGCAGTCTGACTTAAGGAATTCTGTCTGAAGCTTACAAGCAAATTTATAACAAGATGTTAAACAGGAAGGAAATATAATTAAATTTGCATTATTTTAGTCTCTTTTGTTTGAGACAGAGTCTTGTTCTGTTACCCAAGCTGCAGTGCAGTCGTGCAATCATAGCTCACTGCGGCCACAGTCTCCTGGGCTCAAGAGACCCTCCTGTCTCAGCTTCCCAACTAACTGGGACTAAAGGTGCACACTATCCTGCCCTGTTATTTTTTTATTTTTTATTTTTGTAGATATTAGTTATTTCTATATTTCCCAGGCTGGTCTCAAACTCCTGGCCCCAAGCGATTCTCCCAGCTGTCACCTTCTGAAGTGCTGAGATTAAAGGTATGAGCCACAGCACCCAGGATGCATTTTGGAAAGAACACTCTGGTGCAAAGATCAGATTGGAGGGGAAGTCTGCAGAGTGAGGACAATGAAGTGAATGAAGAGGCAGTAGTCCTCTGGGCAAGAGAGATGATGGTGGCTCTTTCAGAAGACGGTAGCAGAGATGGAGAGATATGATGGATTTGAGGATGTATAAAATAGACAATTTTGGTAAAGGATTTGGAGTGAGAAGTGGTGAGGGAGGCAAAGAGAAAGAAGAAAAATGAGGATTCTGGATTACAAAACCAAATGAAAGTTGGCGCTATTTGCACCAACTCTGAGCCAGGTTTGGGATTTTATAGGGTGAAGGGGCATTGAAAAAGATTATGAGATAGGTTCTAGACATGTTGAATTTTATGTGCATCTGAATCTTCTAAGAGGCACATTTACCAAAGGCAAGTACCACTATAGGTACCCAAGAATGGAAGTTTCCCAGGGACGATGCAACTCCACACAAATATAATATAAGGGTCTTGTGCACCCCGACCCATCCTTGTCTTTCCCTGACCCGTTATGCACACAGAAGCCAGGATAGCCTTTACCAATGCAAATCTATTTAGGTCGCTACCGTCTGAAATCTTATTACCACCCACTACTTGCAGCATTATGTCTAAACTCACAAGACTCTCCCTCATCCTTGGCTGCACCTCCTTCCTTGAGTGAGCTCATCTCACTTTCCTTCTACTCATTGTTACCTCCACACTGTCATCCTTTAATTTTTCAGATATGCCAGACTCCTTCTTGTGATCACCGTATCTATGATCAAATCCACCATACCACCATCCAATCCCCATCTCACCAGGCTCGTCCTGCTACTCCTCCAAGATTCTATTTAAACACCACAGTCTCAGGGACACCTTCTCTATTTCCCCCTCCACCATCGACTAGTTTATATCCCCTTGATGTACATTCCCCCAGCACTCTCCTTTCACCATCTATCACAATAGGAAGTATAGAATTATTTGTATAATTTTGGCTTATTATTAGTCACTCTTACTAGAACAGGGCTATGTATTTATTTCTTATTGATGCAGTCTTAGCATGGAGGTGACCAGTGAAAGTTTCATGGGAGAAGACAATATAACTTTGTCTTCAATGTGTCCCAGAAGAAATAACAGCAGGACAAAGGTATGGGGTTGAAGCCAACATATATTCAAAAACATACTTGATAGTTTAGCCCTAGGCCCGGGAAGAACTTGAAGGAGAATGCTGTTTCTGTGAATAGTAGCAGTCTGTTTTGCTGAAGATAACCCAGGAAGTCTCCTCGTTCTGCAAAGAATATGCCTTAGGTGGCCATGGAAGGAAGATGTTTCAGAGAAATAGATGAGACAAGGATAGAGAAGACCCTCCACTTCACAGGCAGACACAAGCGCACTGACTCAACCTTGTCCTTGGGGCACTTGGTATGTTCAATGTAATTAAAGACATAATGGTGGACTAAAGCACTTTTTTTTTTAGTTTCTAGTATACATAAATAGTATCAGTTACCAAAGGTTTTAAAAAACATTTTTGGAGTAAAAGTATGTAATTTAGCAAATTCTGTCCATTAGGTTATGTCATTTTTTATGAATTGGAAAATGTTAATTATGTCATTTGATTGATTTTTTTGTATGAGTAAACTCCTTGGTTGAACTCATAAGGCACTCATTCTCCTACTTCTCCTTCAGGGTGGAAAAAAACTAAGTGAACCAACAGGGCTGGGTCCTGTTATAGCACGGTAGGTATTTGCTAGCCTATTGCAAGACAAAAGAATGAAGAATCTAAGCTGAGGCTGAAGATGCACTAGACACCCCTTATTTTTGCCTTCCCAATGTCAATCTCCCATTCAGCAAGTGTTTTGTGGGTACACTTGATTCAGATTCACCTGACTTCAGTCTAAAGCTCCAGGGCAGGATACATGACTCAGCTGGAATCAATTAAAATAGTATGTTCCCTCAGTTTTCATTACTGGTAAATAGGCAATCTGTGGTCTCCCAAATCCTATTGGGACTATCAAGAGAAAAGACGTCCTACTAGTGACTCTGCCAGTCCGACCTCAGCCTGGTTGTACTTCAGGTAGCCACCTTGTACCGGATGGGAGAGCCTGATGGAGGTTTGAGACAGTGATAAGGAAAGCAGAACCATGGAATAAAGGAAACATCATCCTAGTGACAATGACAGTGTCTGAGTTTTTACCACCAACTGTTCTTGAAGTGAGGCTACCTCTGTATTTTATACTTCTAAGCTAATAAATCCTCCATATTTAAGTTTCTGTCCCTTGCAATTGGAATAATTTGAAACTGGTTATAACAGATAGTAAAGAATATCAAACTCTAAAGACTGATGAGGCCAGAAGAGGTTACAAGCCAATAAGCCAGAAGCAAAGTGGAAACCAGAAAAAAAGGAAGGAAGGCTTTAAGCCGAAGGCGAATGGCTGTCATAAACCAGGCTAGGAAACATGGGACTGCAGGAGGTTAGGCTTTTGTGGTTCTTGGAGCATGGGACAGGTAGCAGTTCGACATGCATGAAAGGGCTAAAGAATAGTGTATTTGTTGCCATAATGAAGTCCCATGAACTGGGTGGCTTGGGATGACAGGCCAAGCCTGTCTCACACTTGTGGAGGCTGGAAATCTGCAATCGAGATGCTGGCAGGGTCATGCTCCCTCCAAAATCTCTAAGGGAGGATCCTCCTTCCCTCTTCCAGCTTCTGGCAGCCCCAGACTCCTTAGATTTTGGCAGCATCACTTCAGCTTCCCATGATTGTCTTCCCTCTGTGTCTGTGCATCTGTGTCCAAATTTCCCTCTTCATATAAGGCCATTATTGTATTGGATCTAGGGACCACCCTACTCTTGAATGATCTTATTTTAACTCATTACATCTGCAGTGACCCAATTCCCAGATAAGGTCACATTCTGAGATATCTGGGGCTGGACTTCAACATATCTTTTTGAGGAACACAACTCAACCTATTACAAATACTGACTTGCCTAAACCCCTAGAATTACCATCTGGGAAATTTATTCTTTTGCATCCTTCTGCCCCCCTCCTGTTTTTCACATCCCCCCCACTATTCAATAGAACTCCTTCCAATTACCTTCTTATCCAGGATCCAAGTTGTATATCAGGTTAACTTTCCAGTCCTTCCCTATTTTCAGAAAACTCTACCCTACACCACCCACACCATTACATGTATGGGACTCCCAACAGGCATGTTCCTATACACACAACACACAAGCAATTGACCTCAGGTGAAAAGCTGACCCTACCTAAGCTAAATCCCCTTCTGGAATTGAGACTGGGAAAGACATGTGGGCTCTTTCCTGGTGGCTGGATCTTTTCCACTTAGGAGTTGCAAGCTGTAGACATTTTTTCTCATAGGGACTGAGAGGCAGAGAAAGCCAGTGTTAACACAGGGAGGTGAACAACACACACAGAGTCCTGTTGTGGGTGGGGGGCAGGGAGAGGGAGAGCATCAGGAAAAATAGCTAATGCATGCTGGGCTTAATACCTAGGTGATGAGTTAATAGGTGCTGCAAATCACCGTGGCACATGTCTACCTGTGTAACAAACCTGCACATCCTGCATGTGTATCCCAGAACTTAAAATTTTAAACATAATAATGATTTAAAAAAAAGAGAGAGAGAAAAATTGACTCCAAAAGCAGAACAGATATAAGAGACAAGCTGGGGTGCTGTGGGCATTCTCGGTTCTGGTTTCAGTCAGTTCCTGAGACTCAGGGGCTTCCTCCTTGTGCTTGGGTTCCGTAGATACACCTCTTTCATTATTCTAATTCACCTACATTTTTGTAAGTCAGGCTTCAGACATGAATAAGTTATAAATACATTATAAATATACTCTATTGAAATTTGCCATTAAGGAAGCTTCTGATATGGTTGTACACACAGATATGTGAAGAATTTGAAGGCTCAACATGTTTTATATTCCAGGATAATTTAGAGGTAGAAGTCTTAATCCAAAGATATGAAACTAAAGAATGGCAGCAAAAGGCAGAAGGCAATGTCTTTCAGGGGGAATGAGAGTATTCCAATTGCTTCTAAATAACATTGTGCAAAGAGAATTCAAAATTATTAAGTGGTTCTCAAACTTGAGCATGCATGAGAGTCCTCTAGAAGGCTTGTAAAATACGGAGATCTAGCATCGCCTCTAAATGTATGAATCAGTAGGTCTGCACACAAGGGTTTGCCTTTCTAACAATTCCCAGGGCAATTTGATGCTGTTGGTCTAGGGAACATACTTTGAAAACCACTAATTTTGAAGTCTGGCATTGGGTAAGGAAACTGGGCTGGGAGGTGCATATGAGCACTTAAAAATGTTTCTTTGGGTGGGAGGATACTTCCCTTATTTGGACCAGCACTGTGGATAAATTGTTCATTTTTGAAAAGCCTTTAGAGAAGTTCAGACGAAGTATGCAGAAGGCACAATTTAAGTTTCTTTGCAGATTGTTCCTTCAAACATATAAATCTTGGAGGTTACTTGTTATATTCAGAAAAGACTCTGGATTCCAAGCCTGAGAACTTTGCTTCTGTATCTCATAGTTGCTGTGGAATGTCTTTGGGTCTCGGGTTTCTTATCTGTCAAATAAAAGAATTGAATTATTTTAATCTCGTAGATCACTCTTGGCTCTAATATCCTCACCTCTATGATGTTGCTCAAATATTGCTCCTGAAACTCCCCTGAGTAATATTTCCTAAGCAAACACATTCAAAGACCATCTCTAACCACCTTCTAACTACCTTCTTATCCAGGATCCAAGCTGTCTGTCTTAACAGGTTAACCACCTCAGTCAACACCCCTGTGAAGGACAGAGTGGGTGTCAGTGTGAAGCATGCAGCACTTTGCAGTGTTCCCAGGGAATATATGACTAAAGTTGAACCAAGAGGAAACTGCACCAGAGGAGAAGGATGCTCTCTGGAAACTCTTAAACCATTTACACTGAATTATGCTGAAGTTTTTGCAGCCCTTTAGAGCCCCAAAAGCCCTCAACTTAGCTTAGGGTCTTGACCAAAACAAATGGGATGTTGTAAATCATACTCCAATGTCCAGGGCTGAGCAGAACACAGGCAATATTTGATATCCAGCAAAATTTTGTTAGCCCATCAAACATATTGATCGAGGGAATATTCCCTTGTGCCCAGAAGACTCGGACAGGACACAATTTGATAGACACATGTGTAAGCCATAGCATTAGGGATTACAAGCAGCAGCTGTCAAAGGCCTAGGGGCATGATACACTGCATGAATTTGGAAAACACACTCAGGTTGAAGCCATAGATACTGCTTCAACCAAGTATTTAGGCATTCTTGACTTTGTAAGAACTGCAAACAAAGAGAGAACACCACCAATGGATATGCAAGCAAGAGACTTTTAAAAACTGGGATTAGAGGTCAAAGGAGAGAAGAACAAGTTGCTATTTGTGTTCTTCATTCCAAGCCTTCCTGGAGCAGAAATTTCTCTTCTTTTTCCCACCTTCAAATGTCCTGAGGCAGGAACCATTTTAGAAGAAGGATGCATCTAGACATTAAAATAGTAAGAATAATAATAGCATGTTTCTTTGTGCAATCAGCATTCTAGGTACTGAAAAGCACAGATAATTGAGACACAGAGCTTGGCCTCAAGAATCTCATATCCTCATCTGAGACTGAACTTTAAAAATATACCTCCAACAGCGTAGTGACAGAGCTATTGCGGTGTGCGGAAGAAGAGAGAGAAACCCAAGCTTGCCTGGGTGTTTCTGTTTTGATGGCAAAACGTCTGTTTGACCAAAAGCAGTTAAAATATTCCTTGTGTGACCAAGGTGTCCCTGCCAGCTGCTGAAGCGGGAGGGACTGCTGAGCTACCTGGTCTCAGGCTGAAGTTCTACATGGGTGGGGGGAGGGTTTCCAGGAAGACAACTGTGAGCATGATGCTAACAGTTTCATTCTGAGGCCTGTGTAGTTCTTAAAGAGGACCAACCATGCATCAGCAGTACTGGAATCCCCTGCAGTATTTGTTAATAATTCGGACCCTAGGGCGTCTCCTCACACCCAGAGAAGCAAAATGTCTAAGAGAAGGAATTCTTACAAGGAAATGAGAGGCAGAAGCATCATGAACATCTTTCTTCATCAACCCCTTAGTTACACAGTCTACATCAAGAAGGCTAGATGCAAAGAGGTGATCAGAATTCACAGCTTTCTAAACGCTTTAGACTTTGCCTCCTCTTTACCCTCTCTAAGACAATGAGAAAAAAATGTGTATCCTACTTTCTGAAAGGTGTAGGAAGAGTCAACATAAGATACAGACCCCTGGTTTGTAGTTAAAGTCAGTAAGTTTGAAACACGCTAGGTAAAATCAGTTTCTTTACTGCCAGAAATTTTAGAACATTTAACAGGTTTATATGTGTTGTGAATACTCAGGAGGCTGTGCATCAGTCAAATTCAGCTGCAGATAATAAAACCACTCTTATTTTAATTAGCAAGGGATTTGATACAAGGAATTGAGAGCTTATAAAATTGTTGGAACACTGGCAATGCAAGCTCCATGCTGGGCCTGCAGGAATAATTTTCAGAATCACAGCAGAGTACTAGCTTGCTAAGGGAACTCAGTTATGATCCGGAAACTGCCACAGGAACCATTCCGTGACAGTTAAATAAATATCTCCCTGCCTACTTACCCCAGTTTCAAATTCATGTCTTATGCAAATGCATGTCTTATGCAAATGCATCTGTCTGGTAGCCTAATCATATCTGGAACTCTAGTGCAAAGGAGTTTGGGAAATACAGGGTTTAGGTAGTAAACTGGGGGGATGTTGGAACAAATGTTCAGTGAGACAATCTATTGTATACACCACAGGCAGGCCTGGTACACAATATTTCCTTATGTGTACCTTAAGGCCATAGAACCATTTTTTTAAGAAGGCTCTTGAAAAGCAAGTGTTTCAGGGAGCACCTTTTCACAAATACTAACCCAGGTCTGTCTCTTCATTGGCAAGGAAGGAAGCTGATGCCCAAGGAGGTTGGCTACTTGGCTGATGCTACCCAGTGAATTATCAGCAGAACAAAGAGGGCATGGAGCCAGGTGTGACCGTCCTCAGTTGTCCAGCCTTGCTTCTTGCACTGCAGAGTGCCTTTTTTTCACTTTTAAGGAAGCTTGAACTGAACTCCTGAATTATACAACAATAGAGCAAGCTAATAAGCTCTCCTGAACCTCCAATTAAGTACAAGGATAATTATACCCTGGAGTTAGGAGAGCAGCTGAGACTGGGAGTATTACAGAAACTGTCAGCCACCAAGTCACTTCTTAAACCTGGTGTTTCATCCTTGCTGCTTTTGGAGGGAAAGCAGGAGGAGAAGAAGAAAACCTCTTGGTCTCAGCTCACTTTGGATAGCCCTTAATCGATTGAATGAACTCTCTTCTATATGGGTCAAAGAGAAGAAGCCTGCTGCCCCTGCCTTCCAAACCTGCCTGGAAGAGAAGGAGTTGGCTGCTGGCAAGAGGGTTTTCTGTTAGGAACACATCTGCCTTTGTATCAGTTTTGACCTCGTGTTTTCAGCCACCCCTCTGAAATCTAATTTTTCTCCTGCAGAACTATTATACTGCTGCCTCACAGCAACCGGCCTTACACCAGTTCATGTGCTCCTAGGCATGTCTAAGCCTTCTCCCAGAAATTGGATTTCGTCATGCCAACCTCCATCTCCCCTAACCCCTCAACTGAAGATTAATTTTTCTGTGTGTTTCTCTGCTCAGCACTTACTAATGTGTTTGTTTTGCACTGTTTGTATTATTCTGATTTATGAATGTCACATGTTTTTTCTACAGTGTAATTGCAGCCCTCCTAAGATACCTCAGATTATTAAAAAATAAAAGCAATTGTTTCAGTGATGGGAAAGAAACCCTCTTTCAGATTCACAACAATGTCATTTTTCCTGTCATAATTTGGAATTTTAGCAACCAATTTTCATTTTTAAGGTGACAGGTACACTTTTCATTTAGCAAGCGGAAAATGATAAAGTAGCTGATCAAAACTGACAAAATCTAAGCTAAAAGAAAAAAAAAATCACTGACTAGCCAGAAAATCAGATGCAAATCAACATGTTCCTAGTCTGTCAAAAATTGCAGTGCAGTTAACAACTGTGAGAGGTAAACAAAAAACCAAAACAGTCAGTCATTCAGCCACAGCAGCAGAACTTTCTATTTTACGTCTTTCAAACCACCTCCCCATACTCCACACTACAGTCAAATCTCCTGGGAGCTTTGAAAATCTCCCTGATGCCCAGGTTTTAGCCCAGACTGATTAAGTGGAGATCTCGGGGGGTGGAACCGAGACATCAGTATTTTTAAAGCTTTCTAGGGGGTTCATATTGTACAAGGTTGATTGCTGATTACAAATTCTCATCAACAGAATTCAAGTAATATAAATTCTTACATTTAATTCAACATGCTACGGCTATTTGGTATCATAAAAACACAGACAGTAGGAAACATGCCTGAAATGCTTTATAAGTATAAAACACTTTGCAAAATAAAAAAGCAATTTCACATCTCATTTAATCTTCTCATTAGCCCCATGACTCACGGCCCTTTTTTATAAATGAGAAAGTTGAAGCTCAGAAAAGTTGAATGCATTGTCTGATGCCATATAACCAAGACGTGAAAACATAAGACACCATCTGTGGATTCTGGTCTCAGTGACAACAGCATCCCAAAACAGAAAGTTCTTTTACAAGCTTGTAGAGGGTGTGTCTGTCTGTGTGTGTATTTAAATTATTATATACAAACTGTACAGATGAGGCACTTGAGGCTCAGGGGTGGTAAAAGATTGGTCAAGATCACAGAGTTTAGGCCAGAAATCATGTCTCACATCTATAGTCCCAGCACTTTGGGAGGCCAAGGCAGGGGGATCACCTGAGGTCAGGAGTTCAAGACCAGCCTGATCAATATTGTGAAAACCCATCTCTACCAAAACTACAAAAAGTATCCAGGCATGGTGACATGTACCTGTAGTCTCAGCTATTTGGGAGGCTGAAACAGGAGAACTGCTTGAACCGGGGGAGGCAAAGGTTGCAGTGAGCCGAGATTGCACCATTGTGCTCCAGCCTGGACAACAGAGCAAGACTCCATCTCTAAATAAATAAACAAACAAACAAACAAACAAACAATCACCCAGTTTAGAGTTGAACATCTGTAACTCTTCTACCAAACTGACTCACTAGGTGAAGTGTAAGTGTGTCTTTTTCTTTTTTCCACATATTGGCCTTTGAAGCTCCTTTCTGCACCTTCTTGATCATATCTTGGGCAAATCTCTACCTGTATATCCACTCAGATTTTACAAAGTCTGGCTTAATTATTAATCTTATCTTGAACTCAGCCCCACTGTCTCCTCTTCTCTCTCCAGTACTACCTTCCCCAGTGGCTCTGGTCCTCAGTGATGATTATTACAGGGGTCTACTCCTTCCTTCCTGGGACACTTTCTCCTCCTCTGTGTCTCTTCCATTTTTAACATGTAGGGGACTGGGAAGAAGACTTGAGGAAAAGGAGCAAGAGGCTCTTTGTCTTGACTGGGGCCATATGTGGCACTCCCTTGGCTGTTATGCTCATTGGGAAGCAGAAGTCCAAATACCGGTTTCCTTAAAGTGATTCATGCCCACTTTTCAGGAGGTTCTGCACTGCTGCATGCTCTCATCTTGCCCTGTCCCTCATCTTCTGCTATTGTCTACAGCTCTTACTACTGGGCTCCCTCACCCAGAAGCCAGCCCTTTTGGGCACTGTTTTGGGTTAAATTGCTCCTCACCGCCCCCCCCCCCTCCCTCACACAAAGACACATCGAAGTCCTAATCTCATACCTGTAAATGTGACTTTACCTGGAAATGGGGTTTTTCTAGATGTAATCAAGTTAAGATGAGGTCATTAGGGTGGGTCATAATCCAATGACTGGTGTCATAAAAAGAGGAAATTTGGAAACAGACGTACAAAGAAGAGAGCGCCATGTGAAAGCACAGATGTAGAGGGAAGACAGCCATATGAAGAAGAAGGCAGAGGTTGTAGTGATGCTGCCAGCCACAAGCTGGGAACATCTGGGCAGGCAGAAACTGGAAGAGGCAGGCAAGGGTCCTCTGCTAAAGGGAACACAGCCCTGCTGACACCTTGGTTTCAGACGTCTAGCCCCTGAAACTGTGAGAGAACATGTTGTTTTAAGCCACCTAGTTTGTATTACTTTGTTACAGCAGCCCCAGGAGGCTAATACAGACATTGTTCTGCTAAAATGGTCCAAGTCCAACTACCTATTCCTTTCTCACATAGGAAACTTACACCTCCTTGCTTCTCTAATTGGTTATAGAAGAGTTTAGTATACCAATTTTCTGTTCCTTTGCTTCCCACCACAGAGTGCCCCTAGAAAGTTTCCTGCCTTCAAAATTTTCCAAGTGAGAAACAGTACCAGGCACTATATTAATATATACCCTCCAATGCAAACAGCATAAAATTCGGCTCCGTCAAAAACTGCTCCATCATGTTTACTTTGCTGGGAGCAACAGAGTGGTTTTACAGGACCTGCATCCTAATAAGCTTCTCACCACGGAGGGATAAGCTAATCCCCAGTTCTGCAGGTCCTCTCTCTGATTCCCAACAATTTCTTCGGGTTCTCAGTGCTTCCCTAATTAGCCTAGACTTTCATTGGAAAAAAGAAAAAAAAAAACAAAACACCTGTACTTCTTTTCCCAGAGAGGCAGAATGGAGTAAGTTCTTATCAGGAACCCTCTAACCCCTGGTCCCAGTGATGTCTCTTCTAACGGGGAATGTTCCAATTTTGGAGACTACAGTAGGTTGGTAACAGCAAAACAAGTTCTGCCACCCTCTTAGTGAGTCCTGCTGGGATATGACTAGTAGATCTTTTTAAAATACAGGTGTTTCTGCTAATGCTGTGTAACAAGCTGCCCCAAAATCCAGTAGCTTAAATAATAAGCATTAAAAGACACCATGCCATCAGCTGGGCATTCTCGTTGCTGTGGGCCAGGCTTAGCTGAATTTAGCTGAGCTTATTCATGCTTCTGTAGTCAGCTGTGGATGGCAGGAGGCTGGCTGAACATTGAACTAGGATGTAATTTGTTGTTGGTTGGCTGGGGTGTCTTGACTTTGTGTTCCTCCTCTTCCAGCAGGTCAAGGCTTATTGTCACTGGGGCTGAGCAGGATTCTAAGTGAGTAGCAGAAGTATACAAAGCCTCTGGAGACCTAGAATCCTAAGTGGCACACTGCTACTATTTGCATGAAAGAAGTCACAGGTTAGCTCAGATTCAAGGTGCAGGGAAATAGACTTCGCCTCCTTAGTGAAAGTGCAAAGTCAAAGTCAAATTGCAAAGAGCTTGGATACAAGGAGCAATAAAGAAATCTGGCCAATTGTTTTTTTGCAACGTACCACAGTAGGTATTTTTATATCTGTTGTTGTATCTCAATCAGGTTAAATTACATCAAATGCTGTAATAAACAACCAACAAAAAATCTTGGTGGTTTTTTTCTTGTTCACAGTTCAGTCCAATGAAGGCTGGTAGGTGTTGGAGAGAGAATAATGTTTGAGTCAAGTAAGTTTTCAAGGCTCCAAACTGGATTCTTCCTTCTTCTAACACCTCAGAATTACCTTATGAATACTCAGCATGTAGCCCTCGGGTGAAAGAAGCAAGAGCATGTGAAGGATCATATAGGATGTCTCAGAGGCCAAAGCTAGAGTGGCTTACATCGTTTCCACTGGCCTGAACTTGGCTAAGATTTCATGAGCCATCTAACTGCAAAGGCACCTGGGAAGCTTCTCTGATGCCAATGAAGAAAACTAAATGCGTTTATCTCATGTCTTTAGCTTTATGGCTGTAGCTCAAATCCTAAGGCAACAGGAATCACAACCTATAACCTTTTCACCAATTTCAGTGTTCTTTCCTCCATACATCCAAGAGGACTGCTGGCACTGAGCTTAAATCAGATCACCTTTTATTACTATATTACTATTATTATTATTGCTTGTCTTCTTAATCTGTTGGAGATGGATAGCTTCATGAAGCATGGAGTTTCCTCAGATGGGGAACAGGATGAAATTAGCACCCTAAAGTCACCATCTGTTTCTGACACCCCTGCTCTAGATGGGGATTTGCTTGTGCATCGAAAACCTGCTAAGCCTTTACACTTAAGTACTCCTGTACCTTCCTAGCTTTTGTACCTGCTCCAGAGGAGCCCATGTGAGGATGTTCTTGAACTCTGCTCTTTCATGAGCAGAGAACGCTTCTCACTGTTACACATTCAGTGTTCCTCTCCGACATCATTTGCTTACCAAGCCACAAAAACTCCCCAGATGACGAGACCTGGTACACTGGGTTCAAACTCCAGCTCTGCTACTTATACTTAACTGTGTGATCTCTGGCCAATTACCTAAGTTTTCTGATCCTCGATTTTCTCATCTTTCACATTGGAATGATCCACTTTCTGAGGTGATAGTGAGGGCAATCACGACTGGAAAGCACCTATACAAGGTCAGCACTCTATCATACTATTTCTCTTCTTCTTTCTTCAGTCCTCTTCCCCACCTCCAGCGACCACATAAGTGCAGTGGAAATGAGGAGGAATGGGATTGGAATTAGATGGAGCTCTATTAAATGATGTGTAGAGACAAGGTTTAGAGGCAGATGCGATGGAGAGGTGGCATGTAACTTGCCTGGGAATGTTTAAATATGCATTAAGGATCCTGGAGTCATGGAGTTCAGAGAAACCTGTTTTCATTGATCCAAGGAAGAATTTTTAAAGAAATATTATGGGTAGAGAGGCTTAGGATTTAATATGAAGACATACATTTTTCTCACAGTTGTGGGACCTTTACACCATAGTACCATCCTCTAGTAATTTGGAAGTTCACCCAGATGTCACTTTTGTTACCAAACCTGCAAGTCTGTGATAGGTCCTAAGGCAATGCCTGTGTAGTAAAAAGATGACTCTACCTTCCCCTGGCAGCCAGGTGTTAAATTATCACTAGATGGCAGTAACATCTAACACTTAATTTGGTGAATGATCAAACCATTTACCTTTGTTTTCCTTTTGCTTCTCTAATTCAAGCAAGCATTCACTCAACACAAGACAGACATCCTTGAGCTCATCTCAATCCTTATTTTGAAGCTGACTTGGAGACTCACAAAATTTAAAAAGGAAAAGAATGGGGCATGTCTCAAGGTACAAACAACAAACTTCTCAGTGGGCTCTCAGAGTTCCAAGTAAAAGACTTCACCCATGCCCAAGACATAGAGAAAAAGATCAAGTACCTAATACCCTCCATATTGGACAAAAGGTCATGAATTTGGACAAATTACTTTTTTTTCTCAAACAAAGAAAAAAAAGAAATTAAAAAATAATGTATGCACCTGGTGGGGATGAGCCCACTCTCCTTAACATAAGAACCATTTTGTTCTCCAAACAAGTTTATTTTGAACTTCACTTTTATTTTTTCTCCCAGATCCCTCTCTCTTACTCCCAAATTCATTTGTACACTCAATGCTTTTTTTTTTTTTTTAAGACATCATTAGAATGAAGATGAAAGAGAAAGATTGAAACATTAAGAAGGACTGGCAATGTTATAAAATCTATACCATGCTCTGAGTGTACCAAGGAATCTGGGTCTGTGGATCCCAAGATGTTGAGTCCCGGAGAACTTGCAGGTCATTCCTGGGCCCAAAGCCTTGGTGTTCTCCAAGGCTAAATTTGTCCTTCAAGGAGACTAAATATAAAACCAAGGTCCACTTATCTCTGTGGTCACAGACCAAGTGACCTACTAAATGTCCAGCAGGCCTAATAAATGTTGATACCAAAAACTTCCCTCCTACCGTGAAGTAGTTCCAATTACAGTTGATCGTTGTTTGAGACTTTGCCGTTAGAAACTTCGCATTGTTGCCTATGGTATCATCAGGCAAGCTGTAAAACAGAGCAGGAATTAATTTGAGACATGCACTAAATAGTTTGAGACATGCACTGAGATGGAACATGCCTACTGTCCTTGGGGCTGTACCTGTTTCCATCTTCATTTTGGAAATGGCAATACCAACAAGTTGTATCTAGTAAATGGAGCCTACACTTAGATTGGTGGGAATTAGCCAGTTTAACAGGCAGGTGGGTACACTCTCCAAGGTCTTTCTAAGCAAGAAGACCCAGGTCAGTAACTGGGTCACTGACACTAGGATCTCCAGAATTGGGACTAGTGTATTCGACAAGTTTATTGTTTGGATTAAAAAAAGGGCATCCAGGTTGCAGTTCTATTCTATGGACTGAGTGAATGTAGGGGGAGAAGGTAAGAGAAGGGGGCTGCCACCCAAACTTAGTCCCCTGTAGTCATTAATACCACCAGTAGATCTAATTGGCAGCAGAGTGTGGGTGCCCCTCAGTCACCTAGGGCCATTAAGTCTCAAGTCTAGGTAGTAGGCTTAACATGATACCAGTCTGCAATAGGGAATCATGCAGCATTATTCATCTCCATTAGGAACAGCTCAAGTGGAGCTGTGCCTGCAGCTGTGGAGCATCAGCAGAGCTAGCTGTGACCAGCTGGGGACACAAAAGTAGTGAAAGCAAGGCTGGGGCTAATGCAGCATTGAAAAAATTGTGTCTCTGGACATGTCCAAAACAGTTGCCACAAAGGAGCTCTCTTGACAATTGCCTGGGCTACAAGCCCTGAAAATAACATTTCCTATCACAAGGAATTGATACGCAAGATTGACATGCAGAAGGGGACACTAGGAGCCATCGTTTTGCTTTGAAGTGAAAACCCAAGAATGCTGTTTCTTTCTCTTATCAGCTTCTTCTATATTTACTTTCAAATTTTGCTTCTTCAGTGAATAAAGAAGATCTGCTGATGAAAAGACAGGGAGAAGAAAGGAGAGTTCTGAGGAGGAAGCTTTGCCACCATTTTAATATAAGCACTTCCCAATTGCTAAATTTTAGTCATTAGAGAAAAATGTTTTAAAGATGAATTTCACTGTTTTTTCTTCTTAGAAATTTTAACTTTGGGCATAGAATATTCCGTCGATGGTAAAGATAACATATCCCACCTGGAATGACAGTGGAGGTCATTTTTAAAATTTATCAGCAACATAGAATAAATATTTGTAGTACTAGGGTAAAAATTCTAACAGAGCATTGTAGCTACTTAGAGGAGAAAATTTTCAATTCTACCCTTCTTTGACCAACTAAGTAACTGACCTCTAAAAAATTGATAATCATATCCATCAAGTGACAATGGCACCTTTTTCATTAGAATGCCAACTCCAAGAGGGCAAGGAGTTTTGTCCATTTTATTTACTGCTATCTTTCCAGTACATAGATGATAGTGAACACACGGTAAATATTGAGAATAAATGAATTAATTCAGGGTTTATGAGAGAAACTAATGAGATAAGAAATGATACCTGCAACCATTTCAGTGTTTCAACAAGGACTCAGCTTCTTTTCTCATGTCTTTATCATGTTCTTCCTCTTCCTTCCACTCAATCTATTGCAGAGAGGTTGAGTTTGTCAAAAACTGGATAAAATCTCTCTGATTCTGAGTTTCCACTTGGTTCTGCTCTGATTCTAAAGAATCCAATGGAAAGAGCAAAGGGTGAGAGTAAGTACAGCCACAAAAATTCCTAGGGATACTTCAGGATGCACAGAATAAGGGGTTTGGACAGTCCTAGAAGGATGTAATTCCCCTTCTGCCTCTGGATCATGAGCAATAGAACGAAAGAATATGTTGCTTCCCTTTGGGACTGAAATTTTGTTATGTGAGTTGATTTTTATCCTCTGTCTCAAAAACCCTGCAAGAATAACCATGTGCATAGTTAATACCGTCACTGAAATATTCCAACTGACAAAGGGTACCATTGTGCCATTTTCCACAAATGGGTAACCAGGCCTGTGGCTTCTTTCAGGCTTGGATTACTGTAGGCTCTTCAGTCACCTTTTGTCCAAGAAGAGAAGGCCACAGTCAAGGTACTGATTCTGCCAAACTCAATCAAACGTCCTGAAATGTTTTCCAACATTTGGAATTTGACAAGATCCCAGCACATTTGGCTTGGGTCTCCCTTTCCCCCTTAATTATTGAGCCCAAACAGAAAATGTAATCCATCTGCTTCACCGTCATTTTCCCAAAACTCATCCAAATGTTCCTTGATGAGAACTATTTGATGTCTTTGTCTTGTGGGCTTAACACCTTCCTTCTCACGTTTTGTTTCTTGGAACTAGGAAGCCAACAGAGCCAACAGTAACAGGACTCAGTTTCAAACACAAGACATAATCTGTAAAATCAGGTCCTGGGGGTGGAGGATCGAGAGTCTCACCTCCAGAATGACAGCTGTGACATATCTGAGAGAGAATTAAGGGAGCCTCTAGAACAAGTATGTCCTTAGAAGGCAGGAGAGCACAGTTAACTGAGGATAGATTCCTTGCCACCCCACATCCACAGTGCCTATTGTGAACACCCCAGCCTTGTACACAAGGAGGCTCACAAGATCCATCTAACATCCTTTTGTAAGGCCGTGAAACTCAAAGTGAGACAAAAATGAGTTAAAATCCTAACTAGTAAGGTAATTAATAGTTTTGTGACCTTGGGCAATTTCCTTATCTCTGAACTCATGTTTTCCCTTTGTAAATAAAAATAAAACTTTCCTGGCATATTTATTATGAGACTGAGGTAAGATTATATAGCTCAGCACAGTACCGAGCACTTAGAAAGTACTAAATTAACAACAGCTATTTGCATTGTTGGTTTGTATGACAGATTTATTGAGATATAATTCACATACCATGTAATGAAACAATTTAAAGTATACAATTTAATGGTTTTTAGTAAATTACAGAGTTGTACAACCATCATTACAATAAATTTTAGAACATTTCATCACCCCAAAAACAAGCTTCATATCCATTAGCATCACTCCCCCAGTTCTTAATCCCAAGCAACCACTAATTTACTCTTTGTATGGACTTGCCTTTTCTGAACATTTCACATACATAAAATGATATATGATCTTTTGTGACTGACTTCTTTTATTTGACATACTGTTTTCAAGGTTGACCTATGTTGTAGCATGTATCAGTACTTCATTGCCAAATAATATTTCATTGTACAGATATACTACATTTTATTCAAACATTAGTCATTGGAAATTTGGACTATTTCCATTATTTGACTATAATGAATAATGCTCCTATGGACATTTATGTACAAGTTCGTGTGTTGACCTATGTTTTTATTTCTTTTGGATCTATATTTAAGAGTAGAATTTCAAAGTCAAATGTTAACCTTTTGAACACTAAAAGTCTGTGTTTAACATTTTAAAAAACTGCGAGGTATTTTCCAAAGTGGCTGCACTACTTAACATTCCTTTTAACAGTGTATGACTATTACATCTATATTAATACTGTATTATAACCTTCAAAAATTGTGATTGTTGTACTTTAATTTTTTAAATAAAAATTTCAACTGGCTGACAAAAAAAAAAAACAGTGTATGAAAACTCCAATTTCTTCATATCCTTGCCAACACTTGTTATTATTCATCCTTTTCATTATAGCCATCCTAATGGGTGTGAAGTGGCATCTCACTGCAGTTTTAATTTGCATGTCCCTGGTTGCTAATGATGTTGAATATACTGTATGTACTTATTGGCCATTTGTATATCTTCTTTGGAGAAATGACTATTCAGATCCTTTTCCATTGTTTAATTGAGTTTTTGCCTCTTTTTGTATCATTTGTTTACATATTTTAGATACAAGCCCTACTGTAGCCTGAATGTGTTTCCTTAAAATTCATTTGTTAAAATCTAATCACCAATGTAACAGTATTAAGAGGTAGGGCCTTTAGGGGGTGATTAAGTTATGTGAGTAGAACGCTCATGAATGAGATTAATGACCTCACAAAAGAGGTTCAAGGGAGCTATTCATCCCTTTGGAACTTTCATTCCTTCCCTTACTCAAGTACCTAACAGCAAGGCACTATCTCGGAAGCAGAGAGCAGCTCTCACCAGCCCCTAGATTTGCTAATGTCTTGATTTTGGATGTCCCAGCCTCCAGAACTATGAGAAATAAATTCCTATTACTTATAAATTACCTGCTCTGCTGTATTTTGTTATAGCAACAGGAATGCCCCTTATCAGATATACAATTTGCAGAAATTTTCTCCCATTCTGTGCACTGTCTTGTCACTTTCTTTATGGTTTCCTTTGAAGCACATAAGTCACTAATTTTAATAAAGTTGCATCTATCTATTTTGTTTATTTTTTTTTGCTTATGCTTTTGGTGCTATATCTAAGATATTATTGCCAAATCCATAAAAAAAATTTGCCCCTATGTTTTCTTCTAAGAATTTTATAGCTTTAGCTCCTACATATAAGGTCTTTGATCTATTTTGAGTTAATTTTTATATATGGTGACAATGGATCTAACTCCATTGTTTTGTGTATGGATATCCAGTTGTTTCAGTACCATTTGTTGAAAAGCTGCTTCTCCTCCCATTGAATTCTCTTGATACCTTCATGAAAAACCAATTTATTGTAATTGAGAGGATTTATTCCTGAGCTCTCAATTCTATTCTATTGATTTACATATCAGTCCTCATGCCAGTACAACACTGTCCTGATTCCTATAGATTTGTAGTAAGTTATTTATTTTTTTTTATGCAGGATCTCACTCTGTTATTGCAGTGGTGTGGTCACAGCTCACTGCAACCTTAACCTTCTGACTCAAGCAACCTACACCTCAGCCTCCTAAGTAGCCAGGACCACAGGTGCATACTATCATGCTTGGCTAATTTTCTAATTTATTTATTTTGTAGATATGGGATCCCCTATAGTTCCCACGCTGGTCTTGAACTCCTGGACTAAAATGATCCTCCCTTCCTTCTACCTCAACCTCCCAAAGTGCTAGAATCCCAAGCATGAACTACTGCACCCGGCCTATAGTAAATTTTTACTTCGGGAACTGTGAAACTTCTAATTTTGTTCTTATTTTTCAAGATTGTTTTTCTATATATAAAATTATGTATCTTCAAATGGATAGTTTTGCTTTTTCCTTTCCAATCTTAATGTCTTTTATTTCTTTTCTTGCCTAATTACCCTGTCTAAAGCCTCCAGTACAACTTTGAATAGGAGTGATAAGAGCAGATACCTTGGTCTTATTTCTGATCTTAGGGGGAAAGCTTTTAGCCTTTTACAATTAAGTATGATGTTAGCTGTGTTTTGTTCATAAACACCTTTTAGCATGTTGGGGAAGTTCCTTTCTATTTCTAGTTTGTTAAGTGTTTTGTATCATGAAGGGGGTGTTACTGTTATTAAACAACAATGCTGCTATTTTCTTTTTCCCTTTTTTCCTCTCTTCTTTCCCTCTTTGATTTCTTTCCAGAGCCTGGTAGGACACCAGGACAACATCAGGAAAGAGGAAGCCACAGGCTGCCATGCATTCATTCCCTGAAGTGTCCTATGAGCCAGCATTTGCCACCTCCTCCCTCCGGTCCACCCTTCTGACCTAACAGTGCCCTTGCTGTTCTGGCACAAGATGCTCCCCTACCACTTTGATCTGCTTCACTGGCTTACTGTCTTCCAGTTTTGGGGTCTGTGGCTTCCTGTCACTCTTATTCATGGTTCAGATTCATTTTCTACCTCTTTGCAGGTGTCCTACACTGCTTTGGCAACTACTGGTGTTTGGAAAGCTAAAGGCTATTTTCCAGACAGAAGAATTTCCTTTTCACTCCTGTACCCAATTTAATTCCACAAATATTTCATGAGCACTTTTTTTCATGCCAGTCATTGTTCTTGTTTGATCCTGGTAATACTCACAATAACCCTATGAAGTTGTTTTTGGTTTGGCCCATTTTGCAGAAGAGAAAACAGAGTCTCCATATAGCTAGGTAGCTTGTCCAAGTGCTACTTACATGCATAGTAAGTGGCATAACTAGAATTTGATGACAGATCTGCAAGATCTATCTGCTTAGAGCAAAAAAGAGTGACGCCCACACAGTGACAAATGCTGAGATAGACTCAGGGCACCAGTTGCCATGTTGGAAAATCCAGGAGGAGCTAGGAAAGTGATCTTGTTTAAAACCCAAGGCTGCTATTGATCTGGCCTCTGACAACTTGTCTGACCTCGTCTTTCAAAAAACACATGCCTACCCACCCAAGACATACTCAACCACATCATGCTATCTCTGTTTCTGTGCTTTTTCATATACTGGTCCCTCTGCCTTAGCCAAACTGCCTCCCCCATGTAATTTTGAACTTCTGGATGCCTGGCTAACTCTTATTCTTACTTCAAGACCCAACCTTGGATTAGTTTCTCCTGAAAAGTCTTTCTGACCCACCCCAAGCTGTGCTACATCATATCCTGTACATACCTGTATCTTGGTACTCACCACTCTTATGTCTTACTCCCTCTCCCTCTCCCCTGTGACCAATCACCAATAAACCATGAGCCCTTTGAGGTAGAGTCATGCTTAGTTTTCCCCTGTAACCCCCAGGACCCAGGAGAGCTCCTGGCCCATAGTGGATTCTTAGCCATAGTTTTTTGAATAACTAATTGAAATCTTTGGGATGAGCTCTTGTAGACAGATATCCTGTCTGATTAGATTTAAATTTTCTTTCTGCCCAAATAGATTAAAAGCTGTGACGTTTTCTTGTTCTCTTTCATACTGAGGAATCTGAATTCTAAACCAAGGAGTTCAAGCCTGTGAAATTTGAGCTTAAGACAGTAAAACTACTTTTCCACTTTGTACAAGACAACTAATAGTCACTTCTCCACGAGGCAGATCTCACCAAAGATGATGATCCAAAGGAGGAAACCAAGGACCTCACTTTAAATGCACAGCAAGAACACCCTTCCATTCTACTGGAAGAACTGACCTTGGGTTCTTCCCTACATCCAGGGATCTACTGTCAAGGCCACCTTTAGGTTAAAAAGCACAAGAGATTCATTTCTTCAGCTATTAAATAAAATAACTTGACTTCTGGCTCAATGCCAGCTCAGTGAAAATAAGCCAACTGCAAGAAGAATAACTTTCTTGACTCTGTGGCAACTCTTAGAGCAAAGTTTCAGCACAGCTACTTTTCACTTTCTCCTCCAAGAGAAAGCTGTGAGGTCAGGTCCAGGATGACAATGCCCAACAACCCCCAAAAGACTCCTGGTTTTCATCCTTGCCAATTTCCCTCCAAGCCCTGGCACAACTTGGGCTGAAAACACACATGCTATTTTCATTTAAGCATGAATGCTGAACCACTGGGTATTTTATTTCCTGGATTTTCTGTTAACTCTGTCTACAAAATGTGGTTTTAAGAAATATTACTCCTGGTCATTTATCTAACAGACCATACTGTGATCTGTAAGCTCCATCTTTCTTGCAGCTTTCACATTCTATTAAAACGGGATCTTTTACCAGGAAATTTACTCAGACGGGGGAGTTCATTTGAGGTTAAAACTGTAAAGTGGCCAATTATCTCTCAGTCGTTGGTTGCATATGATCTTTACCCCAAGCATTGGAAATAAAGACAACATTTAGCAAACGTTCTGCTCCAAAGCTAATGTTTTGGAAAGAATAACAGCATGTTGGGAATAAATTACATGGTCTTTAGTGCATTTTAGTGTTATTGCCTGTTAACACGCAGCGTAGTGTGCCAACTCATAAGAGAACTCCAGTCTTCTAGGGAATCGATTTCTGATTTGTTGAGCTGATGGCGTCCGTGTTATATCATTGAACAGACGAGGAGTACAGGGGGCCATGTCTGT
The DNA here is from genome assembly GCA_036589455.1 of Ateles fusciceps. NCBI lineage: Eukaryota > Metazoa > Chordata > Mammalia > Primates > Atelidae > Ateles > Ateles fusciceps. Next base: position 5,437,083 of record JAZHEH010001386.1, read on the forward strand.
GGGACCTCACCTAAGGGAAGCTATGACTCATAGGTTGTCTTTCCATTCTGATACTATCCAGACCATTAACACACCGTGGGTAATGGCATATGAGGTCTTTCATCTAGGACTATCCAGTTACCCACTCATGAGCTATATTGATCCTAAAAGAGTCATTTAACATACCTAAATCAAGTAACTAATTTAGCCTTGCTAAAAGGCCTACTAGGTACGAAGTTTTTGGCCAGGCTCTGTGGAAGAATAGTAGAATGCTTAAAAACAGCTTTGATTCCACTTACATGAAATATCCAGAACAGACAAATTCATAGAGACAAAAATTAGATTAGTGGTTTCTTAGACCTGGGAGGGCAGGAGGACTGGAGAGTGTTGGATAAAACATTTGGGATTTCTTTGGGGGTGATCATGAAAATGTTATAAAATTGATTAAGATGATGGCTGCCCAACTCTGATAATATAATAAAAGCCACTGAAGCATATACTTTAAATGGGTTAATCGTATGATATGTGAATGATATCTCAATAAAGCTGTTAAAAAATTAAAGAAGAACGTTGTCCTCATAGAGAGGAAATGTTAGTAATTTCAGGTAGAAATCACTAAGGACTAGAGACATGTACCACAAAATGTCAAGGGAAATCCAAAACAGTGTAACTTACATTAAACTTTGTAGGATTTCTTTTCTTTTGGGACTGTTTCACTCTGTCTTTGTTTTCAAAAGACAAGAGGTCATGTTTAGGTCTCTGAGGATAGGAGCAGAAAGAGAGTTCCTAATAACTGAATAAATAAAAACTTCATGGTAAGACAGTCCTGGGAGCAGGAACACAAGACTTGGACCTGTTGGCAGGGACCCAGTGCAAGCCAACCTCAAACCTCCCTTACAGCTGGTTGCAAGCAAGGTGTTTTATTTAAAGGGGAAAGGAGGCAGGGATTTTTTTCCTTTAGGCTAACAAGAAGCTCCTGTTACTGTACCTTCTCCAGTCTTAAGACAATTTTACCAAAGAGCACCATCCCCACACCTACTCAAGCTCCCAGACTCCTAGGACAAAAGTATCTAGGATCAGAGCAGCCCACAAAATAAATAAGCAACAACTAGCCCTGTGGTAACTTGTAAGCCAAAATGTTACTCCATGCACAAACAACTCAGGTGTGCACTATTGTTCAGGCCACATCTGCTGCCATAGAAATTCTTTAGGTAGAAGGATAAATTATATTTCAGCTAAAGTGATCTATCTTTTATTGGGGTGGGCTTGTTTTATTTTAAAAGCCCTATTTCCACATTAACCTTCACTTTATTCCCTCTCTACTATCATTTTTTGGATTATTTCCCCAAATTTCCAATATTTAGCCAAAAGCAAAATTACCAAGTGTATTTACTATAAATAATTCCAAATAATTTCAATTATAATCATACTTTTTAAACTTTTAAGCTAATTCAAATATTTTAAATATTATAGTACATTGCTTTTGTACATAATACTGAACTTTCAAGCAGCAACGCATATAAGAATTTTAAAGAAGTTTATAAAGAAATTATTCTACTGGGCTGTGGACCTGAATTCCAGGTTTAGTTTACCCAGTAAGTGTGGGCCTCTTTTCTTCTTGAGGATCTGCCACAATTTTGCATTGGTCTTGGTTTCTGAGCTTCTTAAAGCTGAAACAGAGGCTGAGCTGAGGGTTCAGTAAAAGAGATGGTAGAGCATGCATCAGAGACCCCCAAACTCCACTTGCCTCCTAGAGGTGCCTATGACATAGTCCTGTCGCCTGGATGACAGTTCTGCTAGTTCCACACTGGAGTACTTTGAAGCTTATGGGTCAAAGTAAAGTGAATGGTGTGGTATCTCTCTTGCCTTTGTGAGCCCCATTTCCCTGGGACATCCAGAGAGAGAGAGTTCCTTTTCCAGTGTTCACCACCACCTGCCTTCCATGACAATGCAAGCATTGGCTTTGGGAAGCTGCCAAATTTCTAGTGTGGTCCTTGAACCCTTGACCTTCCCGGCAAAGGCAATGATGCTACCAGCTGAGCGACACAGACCTATTTCCTGCATCAATGACTAAACAGATCCAAAGGTATGTGAGGCATTTCTTTCTCCCTGACCTTGCCCAGCCTTGGCACAACTGCTGGCACAGCCAGAGGTGCCTGCCCCCAGGAGCAGCTGCAGAGTGTCTGCCAAGCCTCTGGAGGGCAGAGCTGTTTGTCAGCTGGTTTGTGCGTTTTTTCACCTTGGTTCTGCTAACTTGAAATTAACTCGAATAAAACTCATTTTAATGAACAGTTCTGACCTTTTTTTCCTTTTGTTTCTCCTCTTATCTAATGGCTATTTCATTCTTAATGGGAACGACTAACACATGACAGCATAGACAAATGTACATGTCCCTCCATTTTCAAGCCTCCTCCATTCTCTAGAATGGATATGAATAAGCTCACACCTTAGAATGGAGATTAAAATATCAGAGTGTCAGCAAAATGAAGACAGGAAAGAAGTAATAGGCTTTGTAATTGACATATTGAATTCTCTTCTGATACAATTTTTTTTTTTTTTTTTTTTTTTTTTTTTTTTTTTTGACACAGGGTCTTCCTTCCTCTGTCACCCAGGCTGGAGTGCAGTGACACAATCTTGGCTCACTGCAGCCTTGACCTCCCAAGCTCAAGTGATCCTCCCACCTCAGCCACTTGAGTAACTGTATCCACAGGCATGTGCCACTACACCTGGCTATGTTTTTATTTTTAGTAAAGACAAGGTCTCACTATATTGTCCAGGCTGGTCTTGAACTCCTGGGCTCAAGTGATCCTCTAGCCTCAGCCCCGCAAAGTTCTAGGATTTTAGGCATGAGCCACCATGCCTAGCAAGGAATATTTTTAAGGAATATGGGACAACATGGAAAAACGCTCACTCTATTGTCTGATTACAGTTACATAAGAATAGATGGTGTATGAGCAAAGACTAGAAGGTATTCTAAAGCCAAAAGCAGAATGTGAGTATTTTCTTTACTAAACTTCTGGCTAGGTGCAGTGGTTCATGGCTGTAATTCCAGCACTTTGGGAGGCCAAGGCAGGTGGATCACCTGAAATTAGGAGTTTGAGACAAGCCTGGGCAACATGGTAAAACCCTGCCTCTACTAAACATACAAAAATTAGCCAGAAGTGGTGGTGCACATCTAATCCCAGCTCCTCGGGAGGCTGAGGCAGGAGAATTGCTTGAACCTCTGAGGCGGAGGTGAGATCGCAGTGAGTTGAGATCGCACCACTGCAGCAGCTAAACCTGGATGACAGAGAGAGAGACTCTGTCTCAAAATAAATAAATAAATAATATACTTCTTTTAATGATATTGTAATATTGTTTAAATAGTGTTGTTTTAAAAAATGAGAGAGCAGAGACCTAATCTGATAGTCAGCAATACACAGACAACAAAAAAAAAAAAAAAAGAAAAAAAAAGAAAAAATGAGAGAGGAGAGGAAAGGAAAACAGGGCAACAAACCACAAGCACACACAAAACTGCCCTGCTCATTTTTAATTTGATGTGTTGATTACTGGTTATAAAACGAAACCTCATTCTACTATTCTTTTCTTTCTTCCTCTCCCTTTGCAAGACACAACCCAACCCCTTTGGTACCAAGAAGTGATGACCTGAGTTCAGCTCTGTTCTCAGTCACTCTGGGAGTAGCTCCCATTTCCAGGATTCACCGTGACTGCCCACTCTCCTCGTGGGGAGGAGTGATAACCCTCATGACTGAGGAAAGGCACATCACTGATTCTCTTCCAATGACTGAGAACTTTTTCTAACTAAAGGATCCTTCTCATCTCTGAATGACAGGGTTGTGAATTCCCGGTTTTTTTGCACCTGAAATTTATTTCCATCTTACTCCCAATAAGATGGGATGAAAAGGACTAAATGACACAGGTGATTAGCCTGGACATCCTGGGCTCTAATCTAGGTGAGACTCTATCTCAATAAATCCATCATCTTCCTCAGAGTCTGTGCATGCAATATTCCAAAATTAGCCTTGTACCATGGCAGTTAATGTTGAAAATGGTGACTTTGGCTGAATGGGCTCCACTGGAAATGTTGACAGTATGACCAATTTTTTCAAATCATTGACCTCACTTTCTCTTGGTACTTTCTTTGAAAATATGGGGCAGGTGAGGAATCTAATCTAGTACTCCTACATTGCATGTTTTCGTATAAGCTGTTCTAGCAAGCCATGACAACAAAATATCTGGGCTTAAATCTTGGCACATCATTTGCTAACCTGCTTAACGTGTCTGAGCAAATACTAGTGCCTACTACCTCTTATGGGTGTTGTGGGGGGTAAAATGAAGTGATGGTTGCAAGGTAATCCCACAGTACTTTGCACACAGTGCATACTCAATAAATGTTGGTAGTGATGCTTGTAATTATTATTATTATCATCTTTATTATATTACCTTTCCATTCTTTATTCACCTCAAAGTGAACCAGAAGCACCTTGATATGGAGATGAGGGCAGGAAACCTGGAATCAGAACTCTTGAGTTTTACTTACTGAATGGCCTTTGGCAAGTTACTTTCACATCTGAATATACTTCCACATCTGTAAAATACAGATCACCACACCCACCTCACAGCGCTACCAGGAAGATTCAATGTAATAAAATACAGGAAAAATTATTGATACATACTAAGTGCTCAGTAAATAATGGTTGAATCAGGATTCAGGTTTGGGTCACTCACCCAGATTGTCCCATTTTAACTTGGGTTTCAACTAAAGAAGAAGGCATCTTACCCTCCCCTATGTCACTTCCAGCAAAAGCCATCAGGACAAGGGAGCCAAAACATTAGCAAGCTTTTGGCAGATGCCTGACAAGGAGTGTGATCACAAGACCTCCGTGCAGAATTTCGACAACCAAATGTGCAAATTACACTTATTCAAGCTGAAATATCACCCAAGTCTGTTTGGAACCACAGTGACCACATCCCAGCTGGACTGGGGAAGTGGAGCTGTCCAGCCAAGGGTTTTATTATTTTTATTTAAAAGTGTGAATCATCAGACAAGCAATGCTCTCCAGCCAGGTGCTGTATTCAGATTCCACATCAACATCTACTTTTTTTGGTGGCCGAGCAAAGTGAAGGTGCCAATGAGAAATTGTTCTGGGTCTGTAGAGATCTCTGGTTTAAGCAGGGCAAGCTTGGGAATACCTCTTAAATGCCCTAGGACTCAGTTTCCTCATGTGTAAAATAAAATGACAATAGGAAATACTGCATAGGCAGATGTCAGGATTAAATGAGACAATGTGTGAAAAGTGCTTGGAAGAGAACATAGTAAATGCTAGATAGGTGTTTGCTAAATGGTAATAATTAGTGTGCTAAGGCCTTTAGGATTTTCAAAAAGCATCATGTTTTGCCTCTCTATAGTAGTTTTATATTCTATTTGGAGGAAAGACTTTGTATGTAACAAAGGAAATGGTGACACAGAACTGTTTGAAACATCTGACAACTGAGCAGACTGTTCTCAGTCTTAGTGGCTAAGAATAATTCTCTGCAGAAGAAAACATTAGTGGTAGGCCATGCAGAAAATTTAGGATTTGAAGGTAATTGATAGGGAAGGAAAGACATTTTATGGATGGGGAATAGCTTGGGAAAGCTGTTTGGCCTCCCCTGATGTCTTTAAAGAACTCTGGCAGCTTGGGTGTAACTCCTGCAAAAAAAAAGAAAAATCCAAGGTTTTAAGACTGCTTAAACTGCCTAATTTCACCTGTTCCTTACAGCAGTTCTTGTTTTATTCTCCTGGCCATTAGGCCACTAACTCTCACTGCCCAGCTATTGTTTCATCCTAGTGTTACCCCATTGGCTCAACACATAGTTCTGTCTTTAAATTTTAAGCCCCATTTTCCCTCCTGACTATGATTTCCTCTAGTGGACTCTTAAGGAAGCATCCCAACAGTATCACCCAGTTATCCAAAATCTTTTTTCCAAATACTAAATCCACAGGGAGCTCCTATAAGTCTCATGAACTGGATATGGGTAAATGGTGAGAGGCTCTGTTATGTTTTAGGGACAATGAGTAGATCAAGTTCACTCCTGTGATCAAGGCAGTAGAGGATCATAAAAGCACATTAGACTCACATACAATAAAGGAGCTTCCTAGAAGCATCAGACAATTCAGTGTGATAGGCCTCCTACCCCTGGAGTCTTAGCAGATGGGAAATCCAGAGCTCTAGATTTTTATAGGTAGGTGGAGATCTACCTATGCCCAGAAACCTTCCCAGTGACTCTCATCCAAATTTTACCATTGGTTTGCTCAACCTTCCCAGTACTTAGCTACAATGACTTTGCTTGGCCAGGCACCATGGCTCAGGCCGATAATCCCAATGCTTTGGGAAGTCAAGACGAGAGAGTCACTTGAGACCAGGAGTTTGAGACCAGCCTGGGCAACATAGTGAAACCCTGTCTCTATGAAAATAAAGATTAGCCAACATGGTGGTGCATGCCTGTGGTCCCAGCTACTAGGAAGGCTGAGGCAGGACAATCATTTGAGCCTGGGAGTTCAATGTTGCAGTGATTGATGATCCCACTGCTGCACTCCAGCCTGGGTGAAAGAGTGAGAACCTGTCTCTTAAAAATAATAATAATACTGACTTTGCTTCCTGCTTGAGTAATGTTATGTATCTACCAACTAGAAGGTAAATTTCAAAATAGTAACAGCTTTATTCCTTTCTGCTGTTTTGTTTTAATGTTTTTACAGAGCTAAACTCTGTACTTGGTGTGTGTAGAGAAAACACACACAACACAACAAAAACAATACCAGCAAAAGCAAAATAAAAACACTCTGAAAATGCTCTGATTTTGAAAAACAATCTCAAGTCAGAAGTTGTAGATTCCATTTCTGCTTCCACAGTTTACTAGCTGATATCAATATGTTAAACAAAATTTTCTAAGTTTCCCTCCCTGTCCACAAAATAGAGATTATGATATCTGCTTACCTTAAGGGGTATAGCAGTACAGAGAGATAACAGATGTGAAATCATACATAAAGAAGCTTTTCAAATAAAGGGAAAATAAGTCAACTCAATCTAAATTTATAAAGAGTTTGTGTTTTGTTTTTTGTTTGAGAGAAGGAGAGAAAATGAGGACAACAACTATTTTGAAGACTATAAAGGAAAATTCTAAATGCTATTTTTTCATGTCAGAATTTTATTTTATTATTTGAACACAGAGAAGAAGTAAGCTAATGAAGAGCATTACTTCATAGTCTTTGGCCAAAAATGTCTTTTTTACCACAAGGTTGGAGAAAACTAGTGATGTAGGATTTAGAGTTGGCTGGGTTTTTGCTCACTTTGCATTGCGTAGATGTTTCTTGAATGCCATTGCCTCACCAGGTATTGAAGAGAAATATGTTAGAGTAGTTGTCCAAAACTGGATTGGCTCAAGCCCATTATTCTTAGCTGACCTCTTAGAAACTATACAAAGATGTGCTGGGGATGGGGGGGGCAGAGGTGGAAGGAAATTTCTTTGTTTTTTGAGAAAGTGTAAATTTTGGCTCATTCCAGGATGGACTTTCCAGGTTTCTTCACTTTTCCTTTCTCTTAGAGGTCTTCCTTTAAGACATATTACTGCCCCTTAGTTATAGCAGTATGAAGGCCAGTGTAATGCTGCTAAGCTTTGGGCAGAGAGAAAAGAGTACGACTTGCTGGCTAACCTGAGTCATTATGAATAATGTGCTAACACAAACTCTGTCAGCTTTGGGTTGATATGACCCTTATTTTGCCACGCATGCTTTTCATAATTGGAATAAAGCATAAAAGGGTCAGTGGCCAATGTGGAAATGTGAACTGAAACCGGATAAGTGCATATTATTTGCCAGACTTTTCTAGGCCTTTTCGTTAAGCTACTTGATCTTTACAGCCAAAACTGAGCCTATGTGGGTGAGTTACCTCCTTTTTATGGTTGAGTAAACTCATGTCAAATAATTTGCCTAAAATCAGATGGCTAATGAGTGGTAGGGAATGCTTCTCAGAGAAAAGTGAGGTTAATCCAAGTTCTGATGGAGGTGAGGTGTGTCAACTATCCTATGGAGTTGTAAAGGCATTTTATGCATTGGATTTGGCAATTCATAGATTACAAATAACTTGGCCCAGAAGACTGAAGACTTGGGTTCCAAACCTTGGTCTAACATGTATAAGCTATGTGACCTTGGACAAAACACTTCATATATTTGAGTTGAGGTACTCTATCTCATAATGTTGTTCAGAGGATTAAATGATATAATATATACAAAGCTATCACAAGACTTGAGACATAGGAGGCATTTAAATTGTAGTCACCACTATCATTATCATCATTATTAAAAGCATTACTTTCACCAACACAGTAATCATCATTATCACTAATATCTACTTTATTTACCCTTAGAATTTCAGAGGGTTAAATAAGATAATGAATGTGAAAATGTTTTGTACCAAAAAAAAAACAAAATAGAAGCACTTCAATCTGGGGGAGATTCAAATATAATTTTCAAATGTAATACATTGAATTCAAGAGAATTACTGTGAATTCCATGGTAGTCTTAACTCAAGTTACTCTAGAATCTTAACCCTGAAAATGCTGAAAGATGACTTAAAGTGAAGAAGCAAATATTTTTCACCAGTTTTCAGACCATAGTGTTTGCACTTATAAAGGCCAAGTATATATCGATTGCTTAATTAATTATTGACTTCATATTAAAGCTTTAACAAGAAGGTCTATCAAATATTCTACAGCTCATTTCATCAAAAAGAGTGGGGTATCAGTCAGAGATTTACTGTTTTATGTAAGGCAATATTCTTTTAAACCTATGAATATGGAGAAAAATAAGGATCTAAAAATTCTCTTTGTGCTTAAAGGAGATGGAAAAGAGGGAAAGAGTCCGTGTATAACTAAAATTGTACACATGATTCTGATACATACGTCAGTCTTGCCAAGCCCCATGTGAAAAGGGAATAGTAACTGAGACATAGAATGCCAATGAGTAGTTTCTGCCAGTAGAAATCTATGGGTTGTTTAGTTTTACAAACACTTCTGAGAACTCAGTCTTTAATGAACATAGCTGCTGCCAACTCAGTGGTTTCTAAGAAGCAGTCATGGTGATGATAAAGAAAGAAATCCCATAACCTATCAACATGGTTTTACTGCCATAAAATCTAGACTATCATTAACAGCTCATTTTTGAAGACTCTATTATGGCCTAACTTCTGCATCAAAGGAGAATTCTGGAAATCAGGAGGAAACTTCCCCCATCAGAATCACTGTCCCCCTCATTCTTTGCATGTTGTGATACACTTTGTTTTTCTATACATCTACGTAAGTTTCATTTTTGATACAGGGAACGTTGCATCAAATGCAGTCTGAGTCATTAGCAGATTAGCATTCATCCATGACCTGTGAAACTTAGCAATATAAAAGGTCAGGTCTTCTCAGGTCTCAACTGAGAAATCCCTGTCTCTTCCAAAACCCTCTTTTTCATGATGAAGCTGACAACATTTTCCTGTTCCTTAATATATATACGAAATGGAAGGCACAATCTTGTATAAATACTTACGCAAACACAGTAATAGTGATGTCTACACTCCCATCTAAAACTCAGCGGGTATTAACATGTTCCTGTTCAGTCCCGATGTTTAAGTTGGACACTTCCTTAATTCCTCACCCTCCCTTCATTAATTGTACAGAGGTCCACTTGAAACTTGAGAGAATTATCAAGTTATCAAGGGAAGTCATTGTCCTAGGGTAGGATGTTGTTTCCTACCTTTCGTAGAACAGGATAGTTGATGGAGGTCTGCTCTGGGCAGAAATAAAATGACGTGTCTAATTACATGATGACTGAATAAATAGTAGCTGAGATCCAGCAGTGGGGCCAGTTTCACCAGTGGGTTGTGTTTCCAGTAGGAAACCTGCACTGGCAAATAGTTAATGTGATTGTGGGGCTGCTGGTCTTATTCTAGTCCTATATTCAGATGGTATTTTCAGAGGATAAATTCAGTGGTAATTTTCTGACTATGGTATACTCATAAATGTTTAACAGCTAGCTTCCCTAACACACACAGAGTCCTGTTTTGTAAAATTTGCCATTTTCTCTGGTATAAATACTCCTACTACATATACATTTAAGCCACCAATGTAATGGTACTGAATTTGGATTTGGGAAGATATCCACACAAAAGTTTCTTGCAACCCAGTATAAACCAGTACTTCCAGCACACCACTGTCATAAGGTCTTTCTCCTGGTTTACTTGCTATGGCACTCTCTGTAGAGGATCACTCTCAAATATGAGACCCAGATGTCCAGATTTTGAGTCTAGATCCCTTCTCTTTCTGTTTTTCTTGCTTGCCTTTCTAAATGCAAAAGCTCTTACCTATACTTCTATTTTCTAATAATAGGACTTTGTGGTCCATGGCCCATTTTAAAGAACTTAAGGCTCTTTGGAAAATAACTTAAGCACTTGGCAACTTATTTATCTTTCTAAAGAGGTAGGGAGAATCCACCCTCTAGAAACACATAAGCATGTTTTCCTTCACTTGGAGAAGAATAAAAATGTTTTCATTCTTTAGGATGTATTATTCTCCTCAAAAATGAGGCTAAAGTCACACACACACACACATTCAGAGAGAAAGAGAGAGATCATAACTGGAGTTTTCACGTGTTTTTCAAAAGCAGAGCCAAATAAAAAAACAAATCTTCCAAAAGATTTAATAGGTAAAATATGAGGAACTACTCCCAGCAATGTGAAGAGAGTCAAATCTGGTGCCCAAAGGATACACATTTTTAAATTGTATTGTGTAGATCTGTATTCTTACTAAATTTGTCTGTCTTCTTGTTTTCCACCTTCTGACAGAGATATGTTAAAATCTCCCATCATGTGTGTGCACGTGTGCATGTGTGTAGACACACATACACCATGGAATACTATGCAGCCATACAAAGAATTACATTATGTTCTTTGCAGCAACATGGATGGCACTGGAAGCCATTATCCTACATGAACTAACTCAGAAACAGAAAAATCAAATACCAGATGTTCTCACTTATAAGTGGGAGATAAACAATGGATACATATGGACATAAAGATGAAAAAATAGACACTAGGGACTACAAAAGAGGAGAAGGTGGGAAGAAGGACAAGGTTGAAAAATTGCCAACTGGGTACAATATCCACTATTGGGTAATGGGTGCATTAGAAGTCCAGTCTCCACCCATTATGCAATATACTCATGTAACAAAAAAGCACATATACCCTCTGAATCTAAAATAAAGTAAAATAGTTTAAAAAGAAACTAGGAGAATAATGTGATAATGAGGAGATGTATACTTCTGTTTATCTATTGATGTAAAACAATCCATCCCCCAAATTCAGTTGCTTAAAACAAAACAAAAAAAAAAAAACAAGAAGTTCCCCCACCGTAAGTCTGGGCTTGTCTATTTCACCTGATTCTATTAATTTTTGCTTTATAAATTTAAAGGGATCTTATGGGTGCATACAAATTCATAGTTGTTCTATTTTTCTGGTGAATTGACCCCTTTACTGGGGAATCAATAAAATGTTTTTATTTAAAAAACTTCTATTAATAATTTTGCCTTAAAATCTATTTTGTATGATATTACTGTAGTTATGCCATCTTTTTATGCTTTTGTTATACTTTAAGTTCTGGGATACATGTGCAGAACATGCAGGTTTGTTACATAGGTATACATGTGCCATGGTGGTTTGCTGCACCCATCACCATATCATCTACATTAGCTATTTCTCCTAATGCTATTCCTTCCCTAGTCCCCCACCCCCAACAGGCCCCAATGTGTAATGTTCCCCTCCCTGTGCCCATGTGGTCTCATTGTTCAACTCCCACTTATGAATGAGAACATGTGGTGTTTGGTTTTCTGTTCCTATGTTAGTTTGCTGAGAATGATGATTTCCAACTTCATCCATGTCCCTGCAAAAAACAGGAACTCATCCTTTTTTATGGCTGCATAGTATTCCATGGTGCATATGTGCCACATTTTCTTTATCCAGTTTATCGTTGATGAGCACTTGGGTTGGTTCCAAGTCTTTACTATTGAATAGTGCTGCAATAAACACGTGTGTATGTGTCTTTATAGTAGAATTTTTTATAATCCTTTGGGTATATATCCAGTAATGGGATTGCTGGGTCAAATGGTATTTCTGGTTCTAGATTTCTGAGGAATCACCACACTGTCTTTCACAATGGTTGAACTAATTTACATTCCCACTAACAAGGTAAAAGAGTTCCTTTTATTCACAGCCTCACCAGCATCTATTGTTTCCTGACTTTTTAATAATCACCACTCTGACTGGCATGAAATGGTATCTCATTGTGGTTTTGATTTACATTTCTCTAATGATCAGTGATGTCGAAATTTTTTTTCATATGTTTGTTGGCCATGTAAATGTCTTCTTTTGAAAAGTGTCTGTTCATATACTTTACCCACTTTTTGATGGGGTTGTCTTTTTTCTTGTAAATTTCTTTAAGTCCCTTGTAAATTTTGGATATCAGACATTTGTCAGATGGGTATATTGAAAAAATTTTCTCCCATTCTGTAGGTTGCCTGTTCACTCTGACGATAGTTTCTTTTGCTGCACAGAAGTTCTTTATATAATTAGATCCCATTTGTCAATTTTGGCTTTTGTTGCAATTGCTTTTAGCATTTTCATCATGAAGTCTTTGCCTATGCCTATGTCCTGAATGGCATTGCCTAGATTTTCTTCGACGGTTTTTATGGTTTGGGGTTTTACATTTAAGTCTTTAATCCATCTTGAGTTAATTTTTGTATAAGGTGTAAGGAAGGGGTCTGGTTTTAGTTTTTGGCATATGGCTAGCCAGTTTTCCTGGCATCATTTATTGAATAGAAGACCATTTCCCTATTGCTTATTTTTGTCAGGTTTGTTGAAGATCACATGGTTGTAGATGTGTGGTTTTCTGAGGTCTCTATTCTGTTCCATTGGACTATATGTCTGTTTTGGTACCAGTGCCATGCTGTGTTGGTTACCATAGCCTTGTAGTATATTTTGATATCAGATAGCATGATGCCTTCAGCTTTGTTCTTTTTGCTTAGAATCGTCTACAGGGTTCTTCTTTGATTTCGTAAGTAATTTAAAGTGTTTTTTTCTAATTCTCTGAAGAATGACAATGGTAGTTTGATAGGAATAGCATTGAATCTATAAATTACCTTGAGCAATATGAGCTGTATTCCTAGGTATTTTATTCTCTTTGTAGCAATTGTGAATGGGAGTTCATTCATGGTTTGGCTCTCTTTTGTCTATTATTGGTGTATAGGAATGCTTATGATTTTTGCACCTTGATTTTGTATCCTGAGACTTTGCTGAAGTTGCTTATCAGATTAAGGAGATTTTGGGCTGAGATAATGGGGCTTTCTAAATATACAATCGTGTCATCTGCAAACAGACACAATTTGATTTCCTCTCTTCCTCTTTGAATAACATTTGTTTCTTTATCTTGCCCAATTGCCCTAACCAGAACTTCCAATACCTTGCTATTTTGTTAATCTTTTCAAAAAACCAACTCCTGGATTCATTGATTTTTTGAAGAGTTTTTTGTGTCTCTATCTCCTTCAGTTCGGATCTAAGTTATTTCTTGTCTTCTATTAGCTTTTGATTTGTTTGCTCTGGCTTCTCTGGTTCTTTTAATTGTGTCATTAGAGTGTCGATTTTATATCTTTCCCACTTTCTGATGTGGGCGTTCAGTGCAATAAATTTCCCTCTAAACACTACTTTAGCTGTGTCCCAGATATTCTGGTACATTGTATCTTTGTTCTCATTGATTTTAAAGAACTTATTTATTTCTGCCTGCATTTCATTATTTACCCCATAGTCATTCAGGTGCAGGCTGTTCAGTTTCCATGTACTTGTTGGGTTTTGGGTAAGTTTCTTAATCCTGAGTTCTAATTTGATTGGACTGTGGTCTGAGAGACTGTTTGTTATGATTTCCGTTCTTTTGCATAAGCTGAGGAGTGTTTTACTTCCAATTACATGGTCAATTTTAGAATAACTGTGATGTGGTGCTTAGAAGAATGTACATTCTGATGATTTGAGGTGGAGAGTTCTATAGATGTCTATTAGGTCCACTTGGTCCTGAGCTGAGTTCAAGTCCTGAATATTCTTGTTAATTGTCTGACTCATTGATCTGTCTAATATCGACAGTGGGGTGTTCAAGTCTCCCAGTATTATCGTGTGGGAGTCTAAGTCTCTTTGTAGGTCTCTAAGTACTTGCTTTATGAAGCTGGGTGCTCCTGTATTGGGTGCAGATATATTTAGGATAGTTAGCTCTTCTTGTTGCATTGATCCCTTTACCATTATGTAATGCCTCACGTGGGTCCCTGGCCACCATGCCTCCTGACTGGGAGACACTTCCCAGAAGGGGTCAAGAGACACCTCATAAAAGAGAGCTCCAGCTGGCATCTTGTTGGTTTCCCTCTGGGACAAAGCCTTCAGAGGAAGGAACAGGAAGCAATCTTTGCTGTTCTGCAGCCTATGCTGGCGATACCCAGGCAAACAGGGTCTGGAGTGGACCCCCAGCAAACTCCAGCAGACCTTCAGCAGAGGGTCCAGACTGTTAGAAAGAAAACTATAAACAGAAAGCAATAGCATCAACATCAAAAAAAGGATGTACACACAAAAACCCCATTCAAGGGTCACCAATGTCAAGGACCAAAGGTAGATAAATCCACTAAGATGAGGAAAAACTAGTACAAAAAGGCTGAAAATTCCAAAAACCAGAATGCCTCTTCTCCTCCAAAGGATCACAACTCCTCACCAGCAAAAGAACAAAACTGGATGGAGAATGAGTTTGACAAATTTACAGAAGTAGGCTTCAGAAGGTGGGTAATAACGAACTCCTCTGTGCTAAAGGAGCATGTTCTAACCCAATGCGAGGAAGCTAAGAACCTTAAAAAATGGTCAGAGGAATTGCTAACTAGAATAACCAGTTTACAGAAGAACATAAATGACCTGATGGAGCTGAAAAACAGCATGAGAACTTCATGAAACATACACAAGTATCAATGTGGAATCAATCAAGTGGAAGACGGGATATCAGAGATTGAAGATCAACTTAATGAAATAAAGTGTGAAGACAAGATTAGAGAAAAAAGAATGAAAAGGAACAAACAAAGCCTCCGAGAAATATGGGACTATGTGAAAAGACCAAACCTATGTTTGATTGGTGTACCTAAAAGTGACAGGAAGAATGGAATCCAGTTAGAACACACACTTAAGGATATTATGCAGGAGAACTTTCCCAGCCTAGCAAGACAGGCCAACATTCAAATTCAGGAAATACAGAGAACACCGCAAAGATACTCCTTGAGAAGAGCAACCCCAAGACACATGATCGTCAGATTCACCAAGGTTGAAATGAAGGAAAAAATGTTAATGGAAGCCAGAGAGAAAGGTTGAGTTACCATAAAGGGAACCCCATCAGACTAACAGTGGATCTCTCTTCTGAAAAAACTTTATGAGCCAGAAGAGTGTGGGGGGCCAATATTAAACATTCTGAAAAAAAAAAAAGAATTTTCAACCCAGAATTTCATATCCAGCCAAACTAAGCTTCATAAGAGAAGGAGAAATTAAAACCATTACAGACAAGCAAATGCCAAGAGATTTTGTCACCACCATGCCTGCCTTACAAGAGTTCCTGAAGGAAGCACTAAATATGGAAAGGAAAAACCAGTACTAGCCACTGCAAAAACATACCAAATTGTAAAGATCTTCGACACTATGAAGAAACTGCATCAACTAATGGGCAAAATAACCAGCTAGCATCATAATGACAGGATCAAATTTACACATAACAATATTAACCTTAAATGTAGATGGGCTAAATGCCCCAGTTAAAAGACACAGACTTGCAGATTGGATAAACAGTCAAGACCCATCAGTGTGCTGTATTCAGGAGACCCATCTCACATGCAGACATACATAGGCTCAAAATAAAGGGATGGAGGAATATTTACCAAGCAAATGGAAAGCAAAAACAAAAAAGAACAAAACAAAACAAAACAAAACACAGAGGTTGCAATCCTAGTCTCTGATAAAACAGACTTTAAACCAACAAAGATAAAAAAAGTTATGCCATCTTTATATACATTTTTACTTTCAACCTTTTTGCGTTTAAATTATGCCTCTTTTAAGCATCATATAGTTGGGCTTCTCTTTTCATCTAAAAATCTTTGTCTGTTTGAATAGTTAACCCACATACATTTCAAGAGATTATTGACATATTTGACATTAAATCAATTTCTATGCCCTTTTTCTCTCTTCTCTAGTTGCCTTTGCATTAATCCAGTATTCTATATTATTGCATTTCCCCCATTAGCCTACTCATACTTTTACAAATTCTTTAATGTATATCTTTGAGATTCAAACATAAATATTTTATTTTTGAATATTTAACATATATATATAAATTTGTATTACTTGCAAGACAATGCAAAAAATTAAAATATATTTACCCTTGCTGTCTTTTGTGCTAGGGTTTTCATTAATTTTGACTACACAGATATTGTAAACCTTACATAACATTACTATTGTTGTTATACAGTCAATACTCATTTACATTTAAGCACAAATGTAATCTTTACATTGTACTTCATTATTTTCTGCATTTTTCTTTTTCATCTGAAATCACTGTTCTTCTACCAAAAGATCTTTTTTTAGTATTTTATGTTTTATGACTCTGTTGCTAATATATTTCCTCAGTTTGAATTTTCTGAATATGTCTTTATTATGCCAATATTTTTGAAGAATATACTTCTGGGTGTAGAAGTCTAGGCTGGTAGTAGTTTTTTATTCTTTTAGTATTTTGAAAATGTCATTCAATTGTCTCCTGGCTTTTATAATTTCTTATTAGTTAGCTGTAAGTTTTAGGATTCTTTCCTTAATGCTAATATATCATTTTTTCCTTTGGTTGCCTTTAATATTTTCTTTCATTTCATCGGTAATTACTGTGACGAATTTAAATGTGAGCTTCTTTGTGGTTTCTGGAAGGATTTTTGTTTGTTTGTTTGTTTTGCTTGGTGTTTGTAACACTTTTTGAATCTGGAGCTAATGTCCTTCAGTGATTGTATAAGCTTTCAGCCACTATCTTTTCAAATATTGCTTCTGCTATATTATCCCTCTTCACTTTTATGGGATTGCAGTTACTCATAGTTTAGACATTTTTATCTTTTCCCATTTATCTCTTAGACCCTTTTCTATATTTTCTATTATTTTTTTAATTATTCTATCTGTATATTTCTGACTGACATTTTTACACTCATTCTCACTTCATTGTGTTTAATCTGTTAGGCTCATAATAATGAGTTATTAACTTCAGTTTTATTTTTTCAGGTCTATGATTTTATTTGATTTTTTAATAGAGTTTGATTCTTAGCTAAAATTTTCCATCTTTTCATTTAATATTTTGGACACATGAATCCCAGTTTTTTAAAAGTTTATTCTTGTAAATTTAACATCTGGATGTCCTACCAGTCTGGCACTCTTGTCTGCTTTTATTCTTGTTTTATTTTTGTTTTTTAGTAGCTAGATCTCATATCATTGCATGCCTGATAAATTTTTTGTTGAAAGGCATTATGTCAAAAAAAAAGTGTAGAAATAATTTGAATTTCTGGATGATGTTTTCTTTCTTCAAAGAGGACTCAGTTTTGTTTCTCTCAGGCAGTTATTCTAGAGGCAGGTCTCAATACAATGCTGACTCCATCTCTTTTAGAGCTGGTCTTTATAAAGGGTGATCTATTTCCAGTTTTTCTATACTTATAGACAACCTTCCAAGTGTCCCAGTGTGAGTCAGGACTAACACGAGGCAAGTCTAGGGCACATGATTTAATGAGTGAGTGCCTCCTAAAATTTTGCACCATACATGCTTCATTTGCCTCTTACCAGCCTTAACCCTGGTACCAATTGAAAACCTGTGGTATTTTACCAGGCATTTATCCTTGGCAAGTTCTAAATTCCACATTTTGCTTCACAGCCCCATGAGACTATACAAGCTCTGCTTTTTCTTGGCTTTTTTGCCTTCGCTTACAAATAAGCAAAAATTTCTAGAGGAAATATAAAGCTTTAACATTAGGTTCATCTCTCTGCACTTCTCCTTTGGTTTTTTAGTCCCGTAAGTTATCACATTCTTTGTAAATCTCCCATAGTTCAAAGCACCTTTTTAAAAAATTGAATCTAGCTTTTCCAGTTATTCTCTGCAGGGTGACTGCTCAGATCCTAGCTAGTTATCATAGTCAGAAGCAGAAATCCCTTTTGTTTTTCTGTGTGTGTGGTAATGAAAGGTAGAGGGCCAAATTTAACATTTTTCTCAAATTGGAAATATTCTTTCTGGAAATTTGAAATCATCCCCATGGATCTTCCTTTTCTTCTTCCGTTGTTTGAATGCTGGTGTTCCACTGGACGTCTCCTTCAGTAATATTATCCCTGAACTATGTGACATGTTACCTATATTCAGATAAATCCCAGGTTTAAATCTTCATCAGAGCATTCTCTGGGATTCAAACTCATACTAAAAACACTTTGTGACATTTTTACACTCATTAAGTATAAAAATCATACAGAAATCATCTTTTATTCCTCTTTACCACTATGGATTTACTTTTCCCTATCTTAATTAATTATGGTTGCTTTTCTAAAGATATTTCTTAAACTGCAAGTTTCAGAAAGTCATCCTTTATTCTATTTTAAATTGCACATAATTCATCAAGTCATATGTGCACAGATCATAATCATATATCAATCTACCTCTATCATCTCCCATATATTAAGGTTGTCCTAATTAAAGACTAGTGATATCTCATCGAGACCTTCCCAACATCCTACTAACTCAGGGATGGCAAATGCTTATCTATGTCTGCTGCCACTTTCCCTGTTTTCCTTCTTAAATTCATGATAGGCATCATTTCTTCATTATTGAAGCCTTTCCCAATGAGTCCAGATGCAGTTTTAAAATCCTTCTCAAAACAGTACTTCAAAGAGACACTACCAGAGATAAACAAATTTATGCCAACTTGTCATCTCCTCTCTTTCATCTCCAACAGATGGTAAATGGTATAGACTGAGCTACCAGAGATATATCCCTATGGGAAATCCAACCATGGAATGTCCATGTTTAAAAATTTATGAGAGTCTCTTTTTGCTTACAAAATAAAGCAATAGCTCATTGGTTGAGTGTATTATGCCTTTCATAATCCAGTGATAATAGAAATTTTCAGATTTATTTACCATTATTCACACAAGTACTCTAATCTCCGATGGCAACATATATACCCCATTCCTGCAACCAAAGGCCTTTCATGCTGCCTTAATTCATACTATTACTTTTCCCCCCCAAGTTCCTTTCCTCATTCACTTTATGTTTAACTCATACTTACACTTATCCTTTTCTAGACGCCTCTGCAGAATTAGTTGATCCTTTATCACCAAAACACTTTTTTGAAAATTTAATAGAGCATATATTTCATTAACATGTTTTAAAGTGTTTACACATATGTATAGGGGATCTTTCCAGGTAATAACTGTCTTTATTCAATGCAAAATATTTAATAGATGCTCAGTTAATATTTATTAACAAAATAAACAAAGTGGGAAATCATTCTTTCTCTTTGGGAATAGTATTATTTCTATTATGATTGCTTATTTCCTTTTAGTCATTAATTCAACAAATTCTTTTTTTGAATATCTACTATGTGTTAGTCACTGAGCAACATCTATAAGAGAAATTTGCAGTTTCTTGCAAGGCATCACCCCGCATTTAAAGCAACAGGAACCAAGTGAGAACCTCTTTAAGTAGCTTTTATGCAAACATTTCAATCTGTCACGCTCCCTTCCATGGGTGAAGGAACTGTAAATGAAGGATTTGGCTCTCGGAGAGTTACGGCACAATTCTTGGCTCACCTTGATAAATATTGATCTTGTATAAATTACCCAGGAAAGGCAGACGATGGTTCTCTGGGCAACACACACAACCCCCACTCCCCTTTATGCAAAGACATAAATCATTTATGAATAGAGCCCCACATGCTCTATGAATAAGTCCCTTGGATTCCAAGATGACTGATACTCAAGTATTTTTCTCATTTGAGTGCAGACCTAAATTTGAGCAAGCAGTCAAACTACATGAAGTTACAATGCCCTTTTGTTCACTGTAAGGTGAGAGATGCATAATAGGCTTTCAAGGGTAAACATCACATGTTTCAAGATAAACACCATTAAATGCAACTGCACATTTATGCCTTTAATAAAACTGATGGCAGGGGGATAGCTCTTTAGAAACATCTCATGTCATGTTCATTCAATTTTAAGCTTCAGGCGCTGGTGAAAAGAGGAGGGTTAGTGTGTATATGTGTGTGGAATTGTGGAGAATTTATTTTCCTTGACTACAGTTGAATCAAGCCTTTGGTTTCATCTGGAAAGTTGTGAATAACACAATAAGGGGTCTGTGTGTGGTGAGGAGTCATTAAAATAAAGAACCAAAGGGCAGCAAACATTGGTTTTCTGGGATTCTTGTGGTAAGATTAATAATGAGAGTGTTTAACCTCTGGGGACTTCATCACTGAAGGGACAAGAAGGAGAATAAAAAGACAAACTGACAAATAGCTTGTGGTCTCTTGGCAGGAGCTGGAATTTGTCATTAGAGCTCACACAAAGGGTCAAAATGCGGAAACTTCTTGGGAGAAATAAAGGAATGTGACTTAGGCTTTTAGGTGCCTTTATTTATGTGACTTGTTCCACCTTGAATGTTTTTTGCCCTCTAATTTCAACTTTTTCACATTCTATGCAATTCTGTCAACTTCTTTTATAATTTAAATTGCATATGACCCATAACTTAAGAAATGCTATTTTAGGAATTGATGGACAGAAAATCTTTAATGAGGACTCAGAGGCATATATGCAAGGAGAATTATTATAGAATTATTTATAAGGGAGAAGATAAATTTTAAAAAACACCTAAATGCCCACAATATGAGACTGGTTAAACGAATTATAGAACATTCCTTCAGAGAAATGAAACGTAGCAGCTAAAAATCAGGAGGCAGACGTAAATATACTAGATAGAAGGTTGTCCAAGTTGTATTGACTTCCTTTAAAAAAAAAAAAAAGGAAAAGCAGAAGACTGTTGGACATTTAGAGTATGATTTCATTTAAGTAACATAAAACCACTATATCATATATATAGGTAGACTTTATGATGGTTATGTCTTGGGACTATATTTAGAGCAAAAGGGAATGAGCTTTCACTTTTTACATTAAATATGGCTGTACTGGTTTAATTTATTATAACGCAAAAGGAAGTTGGTTTTGTTCTGACAATTGAAAATTTTTTTTAACAAGTTATTGTCTTTCAGATCTAAGTTCAAATGTCATCTTATCTAGGAGTGAACTCTCTAATTTCTGCAATGCAGCTAACTTTTGTACCAATTTTGCAACAGTTGTTGCATATTGTTGCAATATTATGGAGCGAACTCCTAGCTTCTACTGTGAAGGCTGGCATTCAAATTCAATTCTGGCGCTTTCTAGCTGTAGAATAACTTGATGATTGTTATAACTTCTAAGGCTGCATTTTTCTTTCTGCAAAATGGTAGAAACAATGCTATCTCCACAGGATCCTTAAGAGTTGTAAAATGAGAGGCATTAATATATTGGTTATTTGTGTGCTTATTTTGTGCATCCTACAGTATTTTAACTTCTTTAATGAGAGCAGGCACTACTATCTTCATTAATTTATTTAATAGAGACAAATGAAGCAATTATTGTGTTTCAGGTACTGTGTTAATCTCTAGGACAATGACATCCGTTAAGTGAAGAAATCATGTAAATAATCAGACAATTGCCAAACAGTTTAATACGAGTTATAGTAGGAGAATCAGAAAACCCTCTCTGTAGGAAGTGGTTTTCAACTGAACCTCAGATGATGAATCAGCTTCATCAGGCAAAAAAGGTACAGAAGATTTGAAGCGTGTTTGTTAAGTGGAGGGAAAAGGGGTGAGTGAGAATGTAGAGAATTCAGAACATTAAGTATGTTCAGAGTTGTTGGAACTTAAAGGGTCAGGAAACGAGTGAAAATATGAGGTCTTGCACCTCCCTAACATGCCTCCTCATCCTCCCCAAGTGTTGCTGACTGTCCAGAATAATCAGGTGAGAATAATCAGCAACTCAAACTCACCAGATGCTGAAGGATAAAAGGGTCTAAGACTTAGAGGGCAGCATCATCTTAATACTGATCCAGAGACCCACCAGACTCCAGGATTTGTGAATCTACTTGGCCTTCAGAGAATTAGGACACAGGACAGAAGAGATGTTCTAAAATAGGTAATCTGCGAAAGGGAAGGGATGGTGGGGTGAGGTTGAAGGGCATGGGGAGATGCCTTTTTGTCTGTTTGGACTGAAGGATATGTTGGGGAACTAGATACATCAACGCATCTGTACCCTTGGTGCAAAACTACTGAGCAAATCAGAGCAAAGGGACAGAGAAGGAATGTATGAACATCTATCCTTATTGCTTAAACATTAAGAACCTCCAGATCCATACAGAAAGCTCTGACATTAAGACAAGTACTTGAAATGAAAAAGGTATACTGCATGTGAGTAACATAATACAAAGATTAAGAATCATAAAATTTCAGTGCTTACTTACATAGCCTTTTGAAATCACCTGGGTGACCTATCTTATTTCCTGGAGAAGGAAACTGAGGCCCAGGGATGATGAACTCTAATCATTCACATACTGGGGCATCCACGAATTATCTCTAAGAAGTACCTACTGGCTGCTTCCAGTCCCATACAATAGGGATAGAAAGCTGAAAAAGTTCTTTTTTCTGGCTGCACAGTTCTTACCATCCAGTGGTAAGTTATGTGAGATATTTTAAGACATAACACGGTGCAGTGAGAATATTTTGAGTAAGACCTGAAGAAAGGGATTTAGGAAGCCTTCACAGGAGGACACAGCACTGCACTTGTTCTCAAAGGATGCACAGGGCTTTTGCAAAAATGGAAGAAAGGAAATAACATTGCAGACAGAGCAACTAGGACACAGACAACAACATACAAATGCTAAATCAAGACAGGAAGTGGCAAGAAAGCATTTACAACTTAATGGCAGTTACAGATCACTAAGATATTAATGGTACTTTCCTAACATTAATCCCATATCTGGACAAAAAGGAAACTTGAAGGTTGTGGATGAATTCATATCTTCTGGTATCATATTTCCTAAACAAAAGCATTCAATAATGCATTAAGGATCTGAGTTTCTGAGAATTTCATTTTTCAAAGAGGAAAGAAATAAAAGCATAAATGGACACTAACCAATTAATTCTGATTTGTAAGAAAGGAAATAATGGTGACATGTAGGGTAGATAGATGGATAAAGTCATGGAAGTAGGGAAGGGTGCATTTAAATATGCTAAGTGATTCCGTACAGAATTTTACTTAATTTTCACACAAAGTGTGAATATAATTACTCCATTTTAGGAATGAGAAAAATTGAGGCTGGAAGACATTAAGTGACTTATCCAGAGGCAGAAAGCCAGTAGGTGCCAGGCTCAAAAGTTGAGTCCTAGTTCATCTCCAATGTCAGTATTCTTTCTATCATGTTAAAATCTCTTCCAGGAGCCCTGGGAGAAAAAGGTGAGGGTATCCTGAAGTTCATGAAAAGCAAGTAAAACAATCCAAAGAGTTTAAAAGGGGGACATATACCATTCCATAGCTGAGGACTATAAAAGAAATACAGCTTATGAGGGAGAGGGCAAATTTTCCCCCAACACTTTAGCATGAAAAATTTCAAATATACAGAAAAGTTGACAGAACTGTACAATAAAGACCTGTGTACCCCATCACCCTAATTCAATAACGAACACTTTGCTATATTTGCTTATCCAGATTGGCATTTTTTTCAGTAAAATTCTGACTATATAATCACTAGCAATTGTAAGTACAATAAGTCTATACATAATTATAAATACATAAATACTGGACCATAAGTTACATGAGTTTAAGGATGATGTTTGTTTATCTCTGTATAGCCAATGCTCACCTTGGTTTCTGTAACAGAGTTAGCCCTTGATAAATCTTTGTTGAGTAAATAAATAACATAATCCCAGCTAGTAAAAATGGGGTCTGGCTAAAAAAGTTAATAGTATGCCCTCTAATCAGTTAGTAACATAGGAGAAGGTGTTTCATAGATGAAAGGAATCACAATTCACCAGAGATCAATATATCAGAGGGTTGTCAGTTTGCTAAAGACAAGAATAAACTGAAGCTTGTCTTGCTGCATACTCTGACATACACTACAAAAAGCTGTGGAGAGGGTAAGGCTAGCATGGTAAAAGTCAGTAAGAACTACTGTGGAAGCATGGCTGATGGTACCAGGAGTTCTACTGCTCCCATTGGAAATGGTGGAGAGGGAGCCACAGTGATAGCTCTCAGATCTGCTCTCAAATAAGCAGAAAGTTAAACTTGCAATCTTAACTGCACAAGATGACCACAAAATGAAGAAACGCCAAACAGCCAAGAAAAATTTATTGCACTAAGAGGCAATAAACTTGATAAACAGAACTTATACCCAAAGAGATAAAAAAAGTTAACAGAGCAATTTTAACTGGATTTGAGAAAAACAATAAACATTTTCTATATTATTTCTGAGAGTAAATCTCAGGCCAATAGACAAAAGTAACAGATAGGCACATGTCAGTATAGCATAAAATGAGAATTTTTCAAATAATTATGTTTATTCAACAATGGACTTCAAAAGAGTATACCAAGCTCTACTCGTGACTCTATCACACATTCACACATGGCCTTTTTTTTTTTTTTTGAGACAGAGTCTTAATCTGTCACCCAGGCTGGAGTGCAGTGTTGATCCTGGCTCAATGCAATCTCCACTACCTCCCGGGTTCAAATTATTCTCGTGCCTCAGCCTCCCGAGTAGCTTGGACTACAGGCCCGTGCCACCACACCTGGCTAGTTTTTTAATTTTTTGGTAGCAAAGGGGTTTTGCCATGTTGGCCAAGCTGGTCTTGAACTCTTGGCCTCAGGTGATTTGCCTGCCTCAGCCTCCCAAAGTGCTGGGATTACAGGCATGAGCCACTGTGCCCAGTCCACTTACTGCATTTTAATCAAACACTCCGTGAAAGATGCAGAAAGGTGTATTATCAAGAGCAGCTTAGCTAAATTTAAAACAAAACAGCTCAGCCAACATACTAAGATTATTAGCCTGGATGCCACAGAACCAGGAACAAATAACCTATAATTACTGAGCCTAGCACAAAGTAGCCCTACAATCAATACTTGTCAAATAAACTTAAGCATCATCAGGGCAAATGCATGTCCATCTTGTTCACCAGCGAAAGGACAGATTCTTTGTTCATTGAATTTTCATTCTAATAGAGAAGATCGCTAACAAATAAATCTATGATATAAATGTAGTAGTGATAATTGTTATGAAGGAAAACAAAAACAGGTAAGGTGTGAGAGAATAATGTATGATCATTTTGTTTGGTTTGGTTTGTTTTAGAGGAGAGAAACTAGAGAGGAAAATATTTGTGCAAAGTTTCAAATAAATGAGGCATTGCATCAGTTATCTATCACTACATAGATCATACTGGCTTAAAACAGTATCTATTATCTTTCAGTTTCAGTGTGTCTAGAGCCTGTACTTAGCTTAGCTAAGTCCTCTGGCTCAGCCTGTCTCACAAGGCAGCAATCAGGGTGTCTTCTGAGGCTGCAGTCACTGCCAAGCTCTATTAAGAAGGACCTTCTTCTAATCTCACTCAGGAGGTTGTTGGCGGGATTTAGTTCCTCCCAAGTTCCTCCCAAGCTGCTGAACTGAGGGTCTCACCTCCTAGTTGGCTCTTGGCCAGAGGCCTTGTCACATTGACCTTCCATAGGGCACTCATGACTAGCAACTTGCTTCATGTGAGCCAGTGAGATGAGCCAGAGGGAGAAAGTGAGCAAGAATGGATGAAGGCACAGTCTTTTACAATTTAATCTTGGATGTGACATCCCATCACTCTCACTCTATTCTTTAGAGGCAAGTCACCGTGTCCACCCCACATACAGAGGACGGCATTACCCAAAGAAGTGAATATCGGGACATGGGGATCACTGGGAGCTGTGTCAGAAAGTTGCCTGCCATAGGCAGTGTGCTACATACAGATGTGGGGAAGAGCATTCCAGATGTTGGGGACAGTAAATGCAAAGACCATGGTACGTTTGAGGAACAGAGAGAAGGCAGGAGAGGAATAAGTCAAGAAGGAGGTGGAGCTTGAAGAGCAGGCATGGGTCAGATCTTAGGTCGTATGGAATGCTTTAGGTCTCAGTAGTTTGGATTTGATTATAAGTATAAAGAAAAGACTGGATGGGTTGGAGTAGAAGAGGTTAAGCCTTTCTTTTGTGAAATCATAGTGATGGTAAATGGTATATTGTATTTACTTTTTATCTGTCTTGTTTTTAATGACCTTTCTATGGGGAACCTGATACTTCCATGTCAGCTGTTCCTGTATTATGAAGAAATTATTTTACTGGTTCTTAATACCCTAACTCTGACAAGCTAGTGATCTATAAGGAGATTATTTGAAATCAGATTGTTTAAAATTTGAGCTCCTCAATTTCATTTAGGAAAGAAGAATTCATTGATATTGTTATTATTCACTGCAATTGATTGAGCTTCTGCCACATCAACCTTATGCAAAAGCCAGGAAAAATAAAAAGTTGGGAAGGGAAGAAATATGGTGGATGCAATCCTGGACTGTGTAGGTGGAGCCATTGGGGGAAGGTATCCTATAGTCACAGATATTTAGAGAGTGGAAAGGAGGCCTTCTACTTCCTGCTGGATAACAAACACTTAGATTGCCAATTCCTTCTCCCCAGTTATCTGGGTCAGTTAATCCCAGCACACAGCTGCCAGCTGAGCTCTTCCCTGGCCAAGCTCCTCTGCTTTGAAATTCTCCCCCCAGGCCACCTCGCCCAATGATGTCAGACGGTGTGAGTGCCCCACCAGCCCTCCCCTCTCACAAGATGATGTGCAAGGGGAAATGCATGCTGTCTTTGCTCAGGAAACATCTGGTTGATCCTCTAGTCCTCAAGCGGGTCACTGGCTGTTTTATAAGTTAGTGGAACAGAATAGGATGGGAAGACATGGAACTTCAGCAATTATTCAAACTCGCCATCAAGTAACAAACTAAAATGAGAGGTGAGGAAACGGCCTCCCTGGCAGGTGCTCTCCAGGGACTCAGCACCGTCGCTGAAGTCACATTTCCTAGCTTGTAATGGAAAACGAATGCTGTTTACAACAGCTTAAAGTAGCCGACATGGGAACATGAGCCAAACCGTGTAGTGAAGGGCGAACTCCTACTTGGAAGCTTTCAGCAGTCCAGTAATTATTCAATACCAGGCCTGAAATATAGGCTCCTAATGAAGAATATCATTCACTCTCCCTTGGAAAATGAAACACCACGTTCACTGGTAAGCAGAATCCATGACTACTTAAAAGCAGATCCAGCCCCTCATAAGCTGTTTGACATAAAACAAAAGTTGCTGTATGCTTTGCATGAAGTTTTAAGTGCTGTTTTTGTCCTGCTTGGTTTCCATTGACTTTTTCTCAGTTTATGAACCACTGGAGAGGAATTGGATAAGATGGATAAGAGAAAATGAATTTGGTGTGCTGTCCCTCCACCTACAGCCCCCTCCCCATGTCTGTACCTGGGGGATACAGGTTTTCTTCTTTCAGGATTTTGGCCTGCCAATGAAAAGATCTTCTCTTCTAGCCCTGTTTTGTCTCTAGCCTCTCTCCCTCCCCCCAGTTATATCAATAATATCATTCTGGTGAGTAGATTTTTAGGGGGCTAGTATATGCTCTCTAAAGGTGTTAAATCAGAATGAAAAATCAAAAAAAATTAATAAAGAAAAAACCCTGGAAAACAAAGAAATTCTAGCTTTAAAAAAAAACTGAAAACTAATTTGTCCTCAGTGTTCCCCTCCTTGGTAGAATTAGGTGGAACACAAGATTAAGAATACATTTTTTTTTGACCCATTGTTCAGGCATTATTGGTCAAAATGAGATCACAGGGCTTTGAAGTTGTTGCCCGACCATTGATTCATTTATTCCTTCAGCAGATACTTTAGAATATTTTGGTGCTCTATGTACTGAGTATATAATTTGGGAATAAGACAAAGTTCTGTACCCTTTTGGAGCTGAAATAAATGAGCAAAAAATGAATACATTTAATAGAAAGTATCACATGCGACGCAGACAAGGTGATGAAATAGGGAATGTCTTCTACTGCCAAAACTCTCAGAGGAGGTGACATTTAAACAATGACTTGCATGATTTAAAGAGTTCAGGCTTGTGTGGATCAGGGAGCAGGGCATTCTGGGCAGAAAGGACAACTGGTCCAATGACTGATGGAAAAACAAGCTTGAAATACTGATGGAACTGAAAGATGACGAAAAGGGTTGGGATGTGAGGGGAAATATGGAAGCTTGGGATCTAGGATCAAAGAAACCTGGCTCTGAGTTCCCAGTCTACCACCTAACTAGCCGAGTTACCTTAGGCACATTATTTAGCCTCTCTGAGCCTATATTCATCATCAGTAAGCTGGACATGGTGTTTCCTATCTCACCAAAGACTAAGCTGTAAGTGAAGTATCCATTCTAGTGCCTAGCACACAATAAGAGCTTCATAACGCTAAATCTTTTTCCTTATCTGAGAACACTGGGCTCTCACCAAGTATAATGTTTAATTTTATGTGTCAACTTGACTAGGCTATGGGCTGTCCAGATATTTGGTGAAACATTATTCTGAGTGTCACTGTAGGGGTGTTTGAGGACAAGATTAATATTTGAATTGAGTAGTTGATGGCTCTCTCTAATGTAGGAGGTTCTCATCCAATCAGCTGAAAGACTGAATAGAATAAAAAGGCTGACCCTCTTCTAAGAAAGGGGGAATGCCTCCTGCCTGACTGCTCCGAGCTGAGATATTGGTGTTTCTGGCCTTCAGACTTGAACTGAAACATCATCTATTTGAGTTTCCAGCTTGCCAGCTTTGGGGCTGGAGCCACACCATGAGATCTCCTCAGTCTCCAGCTTGCCAACTGCAGATTTTGGGGCTTCTCAGCTTCCATAATTGTATGAGCCAATTCCATAATTACACACACACACACACACACACACACACACACACACACACACGTGCTATTTAACAGAGATACATTCTGAGAAATATGTCAGGTGATTTTGTCATTGTGTAGACATCATAGTGTATACTTACACAAACCCAGATGGTATAGCCTACTACATAAATAGGCTATATGGTGTAGCCTGTTTTCCTAGGCTACAAAGCTAAACAACATCTTTTAATTGCCTACTGTATTCAGTAGGCAATTCAAACACAATGGTACATATTTGTGTATCCAGAAAAGGTAAAGTAAAAATTAGGATTATAATCTTATGGGACCACTGCCATACATATTGTTGGCGTGCTTTGTTTATTTTGTTTTTCAGTTGATGGTATGAATTGGAATGCAGTCTGTTGTTGACATCATGATGTGGTGCATGACAAGGTATATTCTGATGGGTTTGTTTCTTTGGAGAACCTGGACTAATACAGCATTTCTCAAAGGTGATTAATGGAAGTGGGAATTACTCCAACCTGAAGGTGCTGGGTTTTATTTATTTAGCACTATCATAGATTAGTTTTTTTCTAAACAAATGAACATCTTAGAGGGAATAGATTTCTAGTAAGCCTTCAATTTGGACAGAAATTTCACAAAACTTGGGGAAGATTTCCTACACAGACAAAAAGAATAGCCTGAGGTAAAGCATGGGGCAGGAGAGCAGGAGGCAGCTAGAGATGTACAATTGGGAGTAACAGCTAATAACAGTCAACATTTATTGACCACATTAAATGAAGCTGGAACAAGTCGGAGATTTGCTGACCACTTATTAAGTGTTTGGCACAGGCCAGGAGATCCAAGATCTACAGATGAGGAGGTATTTGAGCTGGTTCCTGATCTCCTGTTCCAAAGGGACACTCTCTTTGAGATATTCATGAGTTGGTATAGGCAAAGGTGCGTGTTTTTTTTTAAATGCCATCGCTTAAATAAGAAAGAAGTCTATTTCTCTCTCCTGTAACAGTTCAAGGGAGGCAGGGTTATTTTGTCATCCTTAATCTTAGGCTTTCATCCTTGATTCCAAGGCATTTGTTCCAGTGCGTATCATTTCCCAGACATGGTGAAGGGGGAAAGAACAAGTTGAGTTCATACCGTTTCCTTTTAAGAACCTGAGCTAGAAGTGGCACATATTATTTATGCTCACATGATACTGGCCAGAATTAAGTCCCATGGCCGCACTGTACTGCAGAGGTGGCTGGTGGCTTTGCACTCAACTAAAATGCACTGACTTTGGAATCATAAGATGTAATAACACAACAACTAAGCAGTATGCTATGTGCCTGACTTTCCAAGTTTTGTACATGATTTGCCAGGTCCATTGCTAAGCAGTGGAATACATAAATGTGGGGCGGATTCTTCCATTCAGGAATTACAGCAGTCTGCAGAGGACATGGAATATGTGCACAAGTGTTTATGAGAAAGGATTTGACCACCATCAGATGGAAGGAAAATGTAATACTTCAAGAGCTTGTAGCAAACTGCTCATTGTCCTACAGAATCTTGTCTACTAATTCTAAAGTCATTGCATCCGACCTTTATGTGCTCCACTGCCTGGCAATGGGCCTGGCATATCATATAGGAAACTTACTTAGAAAGTCACTTACATAGTGCACTGTTTAGTTGTTGTTCCATTATTATATCTTCTGAAATGCAGCATCTATTATGTGCATCCAAACAGACACACATGGACGCAATCATATGTAAATAGATGAGCAATGTAAATAAATTTGCTAAAGTCCCCCATTTTGTTGGTTCTAAACTCTGCAACCTAAACAAACAATCTGTTATGCTTCTGTCTTCTCAAGCAAACGGAAAAGTTCTTACTTGTAGTTAAAGATGAATATTTTAAAAAAAGGAACTTGGGGAAAGTGGACCTGCTTACATTTTTTATGCCTTTCTTTTTTTCTCTCCTACTTCTGGCCCCTTAAATGGCTCTGCTCTGAGGGGCTGCATGATGCAGATGTGTGGGAAGGTATGCTGTACCCCAACATGGGCCGGGAGAGACAGAGGGGCTGTGCATAGGTGGTCCCCTCCCTCTAGCCTTTTGCTTTTCAGTTAAACTTCAGAAGCTGATGTTCCACTTTGGAAACTTCGTTTAAATAGGGCTATTCTGCATGCTGCCTGGCATTGGAGAGAATTCAAAGTAATAGGGTTTAAGGTACCTTGGATAGCCCCACACAGTGCTACAGGAGAGGCTGTCAGAGATGCTGGGGAATCATGGAGAAAAATGAGTGGTGTTAAGGATAATATGTATTTTCAGCTCACTCCTCAATCTAAAATCTTTCAAAGCTTATTGGGACTCTTGGGAGAAGTCCCAAATCCTTGCCATAGCTCTCAGGACCCTCCATGGCCTGTCTACTTCTCCAGCCACATACAAGATGCTTCTCCTTCATGGCAGTGCTCCAGCCACACGGGCCTTCTGTTATTTTTCAGATGTGACGGAGTCTCCTGCTGATTCCTTCCTCCTCAGAGGTTTTGTGCAAATGGTTCTGTCATGAACAGCTTTCTTCTGCAATCTTCACCCAGCCAATTCCAACACATTCTCCTCTGCTTCTCAAACTTGGTTAGTGCCCCCCTTTTTTTTTTAACAGCACCCTTTATTTTCCTTTTCTGAGCACATATCATCCTTCAGCAGCTTGTTCACTGGGTTTTCATTAGACCATAAGCTCCTTAGGGGCAGGCACCATATTCCTCTCATTCATCCCACAAACTGCCATGCCTATCCCAATGCCAATGGACTCAGCCTCTTGAGAAATATTTGTTAAAGAACTAAATGTCTAGATGCATTTAAAGATAATTCTCTGAGCTGACTGGGTGGTGCTACTAGAAATGTGAGAACTGAATGGGGCTCTTCCTGCCTCATCTCTTGCAAGTCCAGCTAGGAAGTGGGAGGTTGGAAGGGCAGGCATTATAGATGGGGGATTCTGGGTGAGGAATCTCAGCCAGAGAGTCAGGCCAGGCCCCTCGCTGTGAAATAGGAACATTTTCAAGGGAAGTGACCCTCTGCTGGAACTCCTCCGGTTCCAAGGTGGTCATTAACTTTGAATTGTTATGCAGTGTGAATAATTTGCCTGTGGAAAAAATTTAGCTCCAACAGTAGTGCTACTTTTGCCATTAAATTTCAACTGGAATCCTGACTAATCTCAGCCAGACTCAGTTCAAACTGAGCCAATTTCTGTAACATTAAAATATAACCCATAGCCACACCAGCAAAGCCACCCCTTAAGAGAGAGAGGACATTAGTACTTTCAAGAAAGGACCAATGGGAACCTAGGAAATCTAGAACCCCCTCCCCAACCCTGCAAAGCACTGACTTGGGGAATAATTTGGCTTGAATCCATGGGGATTGAGCCTCTATATCTGGATGGATTTAGTCTTCCAGGTTCATGCCATTTGGTCAATCTACTCTAAATCATTTATTCACTCATTTAGTCACCATTTGAGTGCCTGCTATATACTACCCCAAGGACCAGTAATCAACGTGAAATAACTGTTTCTATCCACAAAATGCTTATCATCTGCTTGGAGAGACAGATATGGGAAAAATAAGCAAAACAAGGGGCTAGAGGAATGACAATATAACTTACAAATTCCAAGTGATACATCTAGCTGTTGCAGAAAAACATACCCTGAAAACTCAGGTGCAGGTCCCTAAGTAAAGCCCTAAACCATCAGTTCTCCATTTTTTTTTTTTTTTTTTTTTTTTTGGCCTTTGGCACTTATTATAAGTCAAGAGTTCTCAGTGTCTTATATAACCTCATAATCCATGCTGGTGAGGACTGTCCACCACCAAATTAGCAACTAAAAATGGCAAAAGTCATAACTCTATTAATTAGAGCAAACAGCAAATGCTGTGACCTGTTCAAATAAGTGCCTTACCTAAAAACTCAACATTCTTAGTATTTTCAGAGTTCTTAGCACATTATTTAATGTTATTTAAAGAAATGGTTTACATGACACCCTTTCATGCCAGTTCTCTTTCAATGACTATAATCTCAGTGCTTTTATTCCAAAGAATCTATACATAAGATTTCAACTTGACTTCTGTAACATGAGGCATTCAGATTTAGTTTATCTGGAATAGATTCCAGCTACATTACTGATAATGATATTTTAATGATAATGTTATGAGGCATTCACTTACTTGTATAATTCTATCCAGATGACTGTAATGAGCAGGGCATAGATAAGCATATGGTTTAGTGGGACTCTAAGTTATGGAATAGTGCAGGTTCTATGAGAAAGAAACATTGTCTTTTTTGTTTTGCTTGGCATGAGCCT
Organism: Ateles fusciceps; assembly: GCA_036589455.1. NCBI lineage: Eukaryota > Metazoa > Chordata > Mammalia > Primates > Atelidae > Ateles > Ateles fusciceps. The sequence goes on from JAZHEH010001386.1 coordinate 5,470,567, forward strand.
AGGAAGATGCCAACCTACTTATTGCTGTTAGCGGCAATCCTACCAGCAAATGTAGACCAATACCAAAGATGCCTCAAAGATCTGAACTCTAATCTCAGTTTGAGCACCTGTATTGGTCCCTCCCTGAAGCTACCTATGTCTGACCTTGCATATAAGTAAGCCCAAAATTATGTTTTATGTTCAAGTCTACAAGGTAGGCTGAATATAATTTGCAAATAAAGGAGATCTAACTTTAATGCATTATCACAAAAGGAAGAAGGTAGGAAGGAAGTAGTACACAGGACAAGTAACAACCACTCTGTATTTATTCATTATAGAACACGCTTTTCTTCCCAGAGAGAAAACAAACAGTCTGAGGTATCCCACGTTAATAAATCCCTTTCTATGGCTTTACGTCCTGAATTTCTCTGTTATTAATCAAGGTTCAGTGTCATTACACACAGTGATTAAAATTTTTCCCTGAGGACATCAAGGCTGTGCCTTTGACTATAGAAATATCTTATCCTACCAAAATTCACAAGAAAACATAGAAAACTAAAAGTCTTTCTGGTGGTAGAAAAGGCAGACGACTTAGGCAGAATTCCTGAGAAAAAGGTGCAGAGTCATTAAACCACCAATTAAATGTTACCTGGCTGTGAACTGTTATCCCTTCTACATTTCTAAATATTCTAGAAGGAAAATTCATCTTATTGCATAGAAAGACACTTTTTCACAAGGCTATGCACAAAGCATCTTTGCTTTTGCTAGCTGCCACAGCCACCTTGATGCCTCGATTTCCAGTAAAATGCAAAGCTTGAGAGGTATAGGCAGCCTTTCCCCCAATGACATATGGAAGAGAGAGAGAAAAAAAAGACATGGGTGATAAGGAAAAAGTGGTTGTCACATTATGTGTCCAGTCAGGCCTGTGATACTTCTCCAAATGGTCTGGCATCATAACAGCTACTAATCCTCCACAAGTAGGAACGAGGAAAGACTTACTGGATTATCACCTCAAATCCCAGCCTAACCAGCTCCACAAAGCATAAGGCCATTGGCACATGTCATCCAGTGTGGGTGCACTGAAAGTCAGCTCTGAATGGAACGCCACTTCCAGCAGCTCTTCCCGAGGTGGAAGAAATCACACCCTGCAAAGGAGCCAGCCTCCCCAAATAGTCATTCTTACATTTTGTTGTGTCCCTCTGCCCACCCATCCCCATAAAATGGCACAATGGAATGATTGTGTTTCCTACTGAAGACTTCTCTTCCTAATAGTAAGCAAGCAAAGATTTCCCTAATCTGCCCCATATTGAATTATAGAAGAAAGCAGCCCACCCCAGGATGCGGGGGAGTGAGAAAGGAAGCAGGAGAGAGGGCTGGATGTCAGGCGAACATGCTTAGGAAGGATATAGTAGAGTGTGTAAGCCTCTGAAGATGGAAACACGAGAGGGAGGCTGAGCAGTGGTGGGTGGTGGCCCTTCCAGAGACGTCATCCCATGGATGCAACATTCCCAATTCTCTTTCTTAGGTTTTCTTGAGGTAATTCTGACAGGCTCTTGCCATGTCTTTCAAGAAGTTAGGAACTCCATTCTGCAAGGGAAATGAGACTGTCATTTCTATGTCTTCACAGTGGTCACTCTTGATTCTTTGGGATGTGGCAGAATATAAACAATGTTGGCTTTAGGACTAATAAAAATGAATAGGCTCCCTTACTGGATTTCAGCGGAATGTTGTCACAAGTTATGACAAAAAGTAAGACCCAGGACAAAAGTAAAACCAGTCCACAGGAACTTCTCTCGCAAGGCATTGCCTTATATGTTAGCTTCTTCTAGGAAAAAGCAAAGATGTTTCTGAAACAGTGTTTCTCAAAAAAAAGAGAGAAAGAGAAAGAAAGAAAAAGAAAGAAGGAAGGAAGGAGACAAAGAAAGAGAAAGAGAGAGACAGAGAGGGAGAAAGACAGAAAGAAAGAAAGAAAGAAAGAAAACACAAGCAATGAGCTTGGGCTGGATTGTTGTATTCCTCCAAAGAACTGAGAGAAAGGACTTGCTTTACAGAATTAGAAAACTGTAAGGACTGGGGACCAAGGAGAAGGATATATTACTATTTAGTTAATGTTGAGCATTGAGCAAGACTTTTCCTAAATATTGTCTTATTTACTCCTCCTCTATGCAGTGGAAGACATCTATCTGCATTTTTAAAAAGGAAGAAATACATGGCTTCCTTAAATAAAACAAGACAGTCAGTGGAGAGCCAGCATTCAAAATTGCATCTGTTTGACTCCAAAGTTGATGCTTTTTCACTCTCCCAAGGAATTTGCTGAGCTCTCTAGTAGGTAGATGTTGTGCAAAGCAGGCCGATGGTCCCCATAATGCCAGGCTTCTGGGCGGTCTCTAGTGATACAAACTATCACCACAGTTCCCTCCCTTACAGGAAAAAAAAAAAAGGCAACAACAACGGCTTGGACACATCTGGTTGTCTCCAAGCCAGGTCAGTCTTATTCTCCCATAAGCAGAGGAATATAGGCTCCAAAGGCACTATTGTTCCTTCTAGGAGCACACTATTGTCCGCAGGTTCCAGAGAGTGATTCTGGTGGGGTCTTGGGGCACAAGCAGGGAGAGGCTGGCATTCCAAGCTGACAATTCTTTGTCTTTTGTCCCGGCCTCCGTCTTGGATGTTGGCAACCCCAGCCCCAACCAGAGTCACTCAACCAAACTCTTCATAAAAGAGCCTCATTACGCCTGAGACAATGTGTCTCTTCAGCCTGACAGCCCCGTGGGCTAAGTCAACATTTGTCAAACACACTCCCCCACCCCCCGCCCCACCTCCTGGGATCTCACCTTGGCAGCCCAGTTAATGAGCCAGGACGGAATTTGGCCACCCGGGTTATCAAAGTAATACATGAAAACTAGAGAGGAAAAAAAAAGCACAATTCAAAAAAAGGAAAAATACCAGAAAAACATAGCAACAAAACTGTGCACACTTTACATCTTCATGTTCAAGCTCAGGAACTGCAGAGGGAGGTAGCATATAATTCAGATGGACTTCTCTCCCGTGACTTCCCTTATGGCATACTTAAATATAGGCACTTTTGAAAACAGAGCCACAGGCACAATTTGCTGCTATTTATTAAATACCGGCAAGTGCTGGACACGTGGATATGGCCTCTCATGCAATTCCCCTAGCAATCCTAAGGAGATGGTAAAATTAATCCCATTTTATAAATGATGAAACAGAGACTCATAAAAATCAGGTGACATATTCAAGGTGACCATCTAACTATAGTTCAGATTTCTGCCTAGGACACAAGGCCACACTCATTCTGGTAGAGCAGGTGGCCTCACGCCCCACTCTCTGCAGCTCTCCTCCCTGGAAGCTGGAACTTGAGCCGGGCAGGTCTTGAGTCTCTGCGTTTGTACTGAGCCGAAACTGAGACCTCCAAGACAGACCTGCCAGCCTCCTTGCCTACCCTTAGGCCCAGCATATGCATCCACGGGACCAGCTGGAAGTGAATATCTAAACTCTCTGGTTTACTTTTAATGGTCTGGTTTTATCTGGGCAATGCCGTCTGGAGAAAATAGACTGGGTCAGAGTTAAACATCACCCTCATGCTCTACTCAGGTCTGTCGGGGTGGAATGAGGCTCTCTCTAGGTGCCGATCCTGGTCGGCTCTGTACCTGTGCCTGTCCTCTGACCTTCAGGGATATGCTTCACGTACTTGACACACCCTTCCATCAGCCTGGCCCTCCCGTGGGGACTCCTGGCTGGGTGCACTGACAAGCACCAGGGGTTTTACCTTTGCTCCCTTTCTTGCCGTCACTCTCGATCGCCAGGCTCTGCTTGTATTGCTTCACCCGGATCACCCCAGACCTCTCGCCAAGCTGAGGCACAGAGGTGCTCTGAGCCAGGACCACATGGATCTTCTGCCCTTCCACATCCAGGTCTCGCCGCTGCCGGAGATAGACATACTGCGTGGCCAGTCAAGGCAAGACACCAACGCCAGCATTGTAGACAGACAGAAGGAAAGTGCCACAAGCTGGAAGCAAAGGGAGGTGATTCTGTGCCTCCCGCTTGGCATCTGCTCCCTTCTACTGTGAGTTCACTCACCTGCCCTGTCTCCCTACCTGCCCTGCAAGACGGTGCCTCACACCACCTAGTGTTCTCACCAGAGAGCATGCATTACTTACCTGTGAGTCATCCCTTCATGCTTTTAATTATGTGAGGAAACCACTTTTCCTTTCTCCAAGAAGGTGCTAGATGACAGAGGAATGGTCACTTAACAGCTGTGTGATCCTAGATTGCCCGTACAGCCTTGCTGAGACTCAGATTCCCTATGTAAGAAAGGGAGTAACACTGCCTTCCAGACAGGCTTGGTGGGGGCATTAGAGAAAGACTCGGGCAGAACAAGCACTCAATAGACAATGGTGCCATTCCTCTTGGTTCTGGCCTCGCCCAATGCTCTAGTTACTGACCTCTATGTCTAGAAAATGGTCAAGCAATGTCACAACTAATAACCATAGGGAGACATGGGACTAACTGAATATTTCGTAGACAGACATCCTCTCTGGGCTAACACTAGTTCACCAAGAATAACAAAGCCATTTCATGTCCATCAACCTTGACAGAAGAACCCTTAAGTCTACAACGCTATTCTAGGGAGAATAATGAACATCTATGAAACAACAGAAATCACTACTTATCGAGCTCTTATCATGTAACATCATGCACTTGACATATAGCTTAAATTTCAATCTTTACAAAGACCCTGTGAGATTGGTATGAGTATCCCCATTCTACAGATGACAAAAGTGAGGTTCAGAGAGGTGAAAAACCTTGCCAAAAATGCCACATCCCAGTTGAAGTGATGCAACCTGAATTTTATACCAGATCTGGCTCCAAAACTTAGAAGTTCATAGCTGGACGGAACTCAGATATTTAGTTTGTTAGTTACACTTTCATACAACAGAATTTTGGGTTTTGCCCTCAAAGGAATCAAAAGCCTAAAATAATCAAAAAGTCACTAATCACAACACAATTACTATAACACAGCAACCATCTAAGCCCCCACCCACCTCAGTGTATTTTTTTTTTTTTTGAGACGGAGTCTTGCTCTGTCACCCAAGCTGGAGTGCAGTGGCACGATCTGGGCTCACTGCAACCTCTGCCTCCCGGGTTCAAGCTATCCTCCCACCTCAGCCTCTGGAGTAGCTGGGATTACAGGTGCTCACCATACCCAGCTAATTGTTTTTTGCATTTTTAGAAGAGATGGGGTTTCTCCATGTTGGCCAGGCTGATCTTGAGCTCTGACATCAAGTGATCTGCCCACTTCAGCCTCCCAAAGTGCTGGGATTATAGGCATGAGCCACCACGTCCAGCCCCACCTTGGTGTCTTGACAGCACCCACAGTTGCCCCACCCTCACATTGGACAGTCTATTCCTCCATGCTCTTACCAACTGATGAGTAAAGTTCTTAAACGTTTCAGGAAGTAGATGACATTGTTTTGTCTCTGGTTTCCTTTCTCCTAAATGTTTACTTTTTCCTTGCAGCAATATTGTCCCACTCTCTCCCCCCAACTTTCTCAGCTCAGTGATAGATACCACCTGATACTCCACTGAGAAAGAATTACCTTGATATAGTGATTAAAATTTGGCAGAACACCTTTGAAGTGCTGGCAGTTCATCTGATTCAGTGGCTTCCAAACGTTTTTTTAATCCATGAGATCATTTGCTAAAAGGATCTTATATGGAAACTGAATCTGTGAAACACCTGGCTGCTAGGATTGAAGAGGATGGTGAAGGAGTCAAAATCTTACCTAGGAGTGATCCCAGCTCCATCCTACCCACCCCCAACAATTCCATCCTAGCCCCCAGCCTTAGTCCTAAGGGGGTTCTGAAAATCTTATAGTGCCAGCCAAGCCTCCCTGCATTTCATTCAACTGCTTCATTTCATAAACAAGGATATTGAGGGGGAAGAAACTTACAGTCAATGTCCAGAGCCAACAATCCAGGAAGGATTACTGTGGGGTCAACTGAGATGGGGGTGGTGGACAGAGCTGGAAATGCAGGGGCCTGAGTTCAGTACCTGCTCTGCCACTAACCACCTGTGTGTCTCTGTCATCTCACCTCTCTGGGAGCCCCTTTCTCCTCTGTAGGCTGAGGGAGCAGTATCAAGCACTCTTTATGAAAAGTTCCTTTCAGGTCTCCAATTCTGTGACCTGACAATTTCAAGGCCTAAGGAAACTTCTTAGGAAAGTATGAGCTGCTCTCCAGTGACCATAATTACAGACACTCCATGTGGTCGGGCTCAGAAATCACACTCTGAGATCTCCAAACACCACACAAGAAGCAACATCTTTAGCAAATGCTGCAAGAATCAGAGAAAATGTTATCCGTGCCTGCTGAGAAACCGGCTCTACCTCTCTGCAACAGACTACAGCTGAGGAACACAGAAACACTTAGAGAGCCAGGGAATGAGTCCCTTGTGGAAAGGATACATCTCTGTTGGACATGGGAAAAGGGTACTTCACTTCCCAGTAGACTACAGTCTCTCCATTGCATTCTTGTTCATAGAGTTCTAAAGGAAAGCAAAAGAAGTTAATGCATCTGGAAGCCTTTTTAGCTACAACTAATAAGATGACCTCTTAGACCAAGCATGGTGACTCATGCCTATAATCCTAGCACTTTTCGAGGCCAAGACAAGTGGATCACTGGAGTCCAGGAGTTCAAGACAAGCCTGGGCAATATGGTGAAATTCCATCTGTACAAAAAATACAAAAAAATCAGCCAGGCATGCCAGGTAGTGCATGCCTGCAGTCCCAGCTACTCTGGAGGCTGAGGTAAGAGGACCATCTAAGCCTGGGAGGTCAAGGCTGCAGTGATCCAAGCCATGATTGCACCACTGCACTCCACCCTGGGTGACAGAATGACACCACATCGCCAGAGAAAAAAAAAAGATGCCTTCTTAGGGTATGATTAAACCAGTAACTCATAAGGCATAGAATTCTAGAAAAATATCAAACTGATTAATTTCCACCGAAAGTCTATTGCTCAGGGACAGAGTCTAGTGGATAGAAAAACACAGCAACAAATAAAAGAGGCCAACAAATCTTGTCTATTGTATGGCATAAACAGTATTCTTGATAGAATGCAGTGAAAATCAGACATCAGAAAAGTCAGAGGTTTTAAAATCAGGATAACCACCAGATGTCACTAGAGTACCAATAGTTTTGCTTCTGAGCCCTTTTATTTCCCTTTAGGATTCCTTGACCCATTACAGCTAGCCTGGAACTGAGTCACCCAGGATAGCACATTCATAGGTGGGAAATGAAGTTTCCAGAATGGGCAACGTCATTCCTAAATAGAGAGCAGCAGAACTGTGGCTTACCCCAAGTTTCTTTCTTGTCTCCCACATTTCTATACACTATGCCACAGCTAGGGTGGCCAAATTTCCCTATTATTCCTTCCATCTTACTATTATGTGCAAACAGCAGCCAACTCTTGGAGGGAGATAGCAAAAAAATTTTATGACATGCACACTACTCTCTGTCCCCCAGGCTGTTGCAGTAAGCTTCTTTGTACCTCCAGTTAGAGAAGGAGCCCAAAGTCCCTTGAGGAGATGCTAAGGAGGGGATAGTTTAGCTTTTGAGAGAAAATCTATTAGAAGTAGACTGTGGATTAAGGAGCTTGCCAACCAATTAATGTCACAGGAGGATAATGAGAGCCCATAAAGGAAAGGGAGAAGTGGACATCTGTTGCTTTTGCATGCTCAGCATTGATTCCCCCCTTGGGCATCTCAAATTTCCTTCAGGGCATCACCCTTTCCCTACTTCTCAGCTACTTGGTTTCAGCAAGACTGAATGGAGTAATTTCAGGGCTGGGAAAATGAGCAAGACATGGCCATGGTGACTAATTCAGGGATGGCAGATCTGGCCAGAGTCGTCATTTGTCACTCTAGCAAGTTGAGAGCAAAAAGTGATTTAGTAAAGCTCTCAGATGGACCAGAGTGAGATCTACAACCTCAAGATTGTTCCAGCAAAACCTAACTGCTGCTTCTACTGGATCAAAACTCAGAGTGAAAGATGTTGATGTTGGGGAGAAAACATCAGAGGCTCAGCAGTTGTTTTGCCTAAAGTCAGATGCCTTCACTGGTCACTGAAAAATGGATCTTCCATGCTACCTGCTTCCTCACATGGCTCTTTTCCAAACTGAAGCCACATGCAGGTCTTATTGGCAGAGTCTATGTCACATGACTGTATCTTGGCTGCGAGACCTAGAAAGACAGTGTCTGGCTGTTCCCTTGGATAGGTAAGCATCCCACTGCCCCCTAAATAGGAAGCATATTTGAAAGCACTAAGTTACCCAAAACCATGATGAATGTCCACAGAAAATAAGCACAAAGTCCAAGCTGAGCTGACAAGAGCCAATCCTAGCATCTGGCTGCCATCCCTAGAAAAGTAGAATTCTCTTTCCTCTGGGGTTATTTGTATGATTAGAATATAAGCCTGGATCTTCTGGTGGACATCTTGGCCATGACATAAGAATCTGCATAGAAATTAGGTTAACACAGAAGAAAACAGAGTCTAGAGATGGAGAAAGAAACAATCCTGATGAAATTATTTAAGCTCCCTGTTGCTGCTGTCCTCAAAGCTAGAAGCCCTGGACTATCTTCAATGCCATGAACTAATAAACTACTTTTCCTCTTTCTATACTTTCTTTGGTTGACTTTCTGTTACTTACAACCAAGAGTCTCGACTAAAGGCTTTATGTGCCTTTCTCTAGTTGCGTAGTTCCATTCCACTATGACTGGGTTGGCAGAGGCTACTCCAGCTCTAAGTGGCAAAAGAATTACTTGTGTAGTGTCTTTCATAACTGTATCACCCAAAGGGCAAAACTGAAGACCTGTAGCCTGGTCGCCATGCTAGGCCTTTGAGGATCTCGACCCAACATCTGCCCTAGTTCACGTAGTAGTAGAAAAACCTATTCTAGCTCTTCAAGTACTGCTAGTACTAGTTCTATTAGCTAGTTCTACTAGTACTAGCAGTACTAGTACTATCAGTAGTAGTAGTAGAACTAGTACTAGCAGTAGTAGAAGACCTAGGATAGCTTCTCTTACTCCAACCAACCCAGTACCAACAAACTGCTGGTGGTTATTGAACATATTGCTTCCTGCTGTCCTGACTTTACTAATGCTGATCCCTGGGCTTAGAATGCCCTTAACCAGTCATCCCCTCAACTCTCTCACCTCACATACATGTATTCTTACGTGTTTGGAAAATTTTAATTCAACTCTCAAATCAAAATTTGGACCCCACCTCCTCCAAGAAGCCTTTCATGACAACCTAGACACATGGGATGATCACACAACTTAAAAGTTTGTTCTGGGGCAAAGGAATCCCAGTAGCAAACTGTGGGGAGGATTTCAGACTATATAAGGAGGAAGTCCATGCAGGAGCAACAGTACATTTCAGTCCCATATTTAAAGTGTTTTTGTGCCAAAATTTAATAGGAAGCACTAGATAGTAGAAGTTAAATTTATTTTTTCTACTGGCGAGAATAAATAAAAGTAGATTACATATATATATATATATATATATATATATTTTTTTTTTTTTTTTTTTTGAGACAGGGTCTCCCTCTGTTGCCCAGGCTGAAGTGCAGTCTTGGCTCACTGCAACCTCCACCTCTCAGGTTCAAGCAATTCTTAATGCCTCAGCCTCCTGAGTAGCTGGGACTACAGGCATGCACCACCATGCCCAGCTAAGTTTTGTATTTTTAGTAGAGACAAGGTTTCACCATGTTGGTCAGGCTGGTCTCAAACTCCTGGCTTCAAGTGATCTGCCTGCTTCAGCCTCCCAAAGTGCTAGGATTACAGGCATGAGTCACTGCACCTAGTCAGAATAGATCTACTTTCTAATGACAAAAAAGAAAAAAAAAGCAGGCATCACTTACCTTTAACATACTGGTCCCACTGTTTTCTGTAGTTTAAGTCCATATAGACATCTGCCAGTAAAGTTGGTGAGCAGTCCTCCAGAACACCAAAGACTTTATACTCATAAAGTCCAGTCTGCTATAAAAATGGAACAGGTAGAAATGTCTATTGGTTCCCAAGGTGAGAGAAAGCTGGATTCCACATCATATGAAAAGCAGCTGATGATGGGGTTCATGCCACACCAAACACTGACGTCCTCTGTGGTCTTGGTGACACAGAAGTAAAAAAGCAGATGCTGGCCCTGCTCTCAGGGATCTTAAATTCAGGTAGGTGTCGGTGCTAGAGATAGCTATAAGTGCCATCCAGGTAATTTAAATAGGGTAAGAAGGGTTGTGTGATAAATGATGCTTTGCAAGAGCAGGGATGGGGAGGACATCTATGTAATCAGGTGATCAGGAGAGTTAACGTTTATCAGAGCATCTTCCTCCAAATGTTAGAAGTCAGCCATAGGAAGATAGGAAAAGCCCATTCCTGGTAGAAGGATGGTCTTCAGATTGATGGGGAGGCATCTTTAAAGAATCTGGGATCTGGAGAACTCTGGATGAAAATGAGAGTGGCAGGAGCTGAGGTCAGAGAGGTTGTGAGGGCTGGACCCAAAGGACTTTGTAAGCCAGGGTAAGAGGTAAAGATTTCACTCTTATTGCTACAGAAAACTAATGATGGCTTTAAACAGAGGGATGACCAGATCTGATTAGAAATCCACTTTAAGAAAGGCACAATCAAATTAATTTTTGAAATATGATTCTTGCTGCTTGGTAGAAAATAGAGCATAAGGGAACAAGGAGATGGGTTAGGAGACCAGTGCAATATTCAGATAAGAGATGATGGTGATTTGAACAGGGAGTTAACACCAGTGATGGGGGAAAAGTCAGTGATTTAAGGATATATTTTGGAGGTAAAGTTGAAAGGAATTGCTGATAAGATTGTGGGGGATGGGGAAAGCAAAAAATCAAGGATAACTCTTACAACCCAAGCTGGGAAGATGAGAACACCATCTTCTAAGACAGAAAAAACTTGGAGAAGAGGTGATTGGTGGGCTCTGGAGATAATTAAGAGTTCTCTTTTGAACAAGTTGAGTTTAAGATGTTTATTAAGCATCCAAGTAAGGGTGTCACATAGGCAGCTACCGTCTTGGGTGGGGTTATATTTTAAATAGCCATGTGGCATAATGAAACCCAACACATTGTTTTATCAATTCCAAGACATAATTTGTCAACAACCATCTCTTTTTGATTCTATATAAAAGACTGAAAAATGAAAAACAAAACAAAATCTGCTTCAAATCATTTAAGCTCCTTTTGTTTGGAAAAAGGCCTTTCTAGATTCCAAAGTACAAAGGAGTTTCCTTGTTTTCCTGGTAAGCCATATGCTTGTCCAGGAGGGTCCTGGCCTAGAGTTGGCCCCATCACACATTTTACCATTCCTGACCCTCGCCTTGCCTAAAGGCTCTATTGTTAAAATTAAAGCAGTGGTTCTTAGATTAATTTCAACACAAAGGCAAAAAACAAATGAACAAAAATGAACTTTTGGATGAACTCTTGCTTCCGTGTGCTAAGGCCGTGTCACTGGCTGATCATGCATGAATGGCTCCCTCTCCTTAAACACCATGCCGTGGACTGAGGGGGAAGCCAAGGAATAAACATGTTGAATCCTTCTAGAGATCCTGAAGCTTTAACAGACTTCTGGCTCCTGTGGTATAACCTAGGGATAAATACATCCCGGCTTAGGAATCTCAGATGTATGTGAAAGTACCTGGCACAAAATGAACATAAAATTGTAATTGAATCCATAAGAATCTTCCAGCTCTAAAGGCATGTGGCTTCAAACCATTAATTTTCAATCAGCAAATATCAAACTAGTCTATCTGAACCCCTTATGTGCCATGCCACAGATGCCCCAATAGAAGGTCAGACCTCAGGGTCTGATGAAAAATATCAGGAGGATAAACATCTTTCTTGCCTCCTCCTCCACATACACACACACACACACACACACACACACACACACACACACACACGAGAACTTAGTAAGGATTTATACACACCTACACATTACACTCATACACACTCGTTTTCATCAATAAGCTTTGGAAGGGAAACAACTAGCAATTATTCAAGAATATTGAGGCCTTGTTTTCTACACATTCTAAGCAAAAAGAATTCTTATGTGTTAAGATAATGACCTCTCCAAACTTTAAGTAATTTAGCATTGGATATCTGCAAAAATTAGGACACACTCTTCCCTTAAACTGGTTCCCTTCTTCTCCTGAATGTAGTTACAACCCTTAGTGACTTCCATTCTGTTATATGGCACAGAAAAAAAGAACAGAACGTTCTCAAGGAAGAGAAAAATAGAACAACCATGATTTGCATGAATCCAGAAGAATGAACTATTGTGACAACTTCCTTCAAACATTCACTTTGAGGCAGAACTGAGCAGTGCCAGAGCTCCAGAGGAACAAAATGCTCAATAACACAGCAACACCTTTCCTACTTCATCAATAAAATGTTCAAGTGCTGAACAGCCTGGTCCAGATTCTTGGATCAAAACATTTTCTCATCCATTTTTTCATTTTAAAAAGGATCTCAGCAATAATACTCATTTTTATTTCATATTTTATAAAATAAAGTGGTTAAAAAGATTATGAAAATGACAAAAAGAATTTTTAAAAAGTGACATGTAACCCCATAATCCACAAATATCTACTGATAATATCTGACATATTTCCCTTAAGTAAATAAATACATCTGTATGTTATCAAATGGAAATCATATGGTATAAATAGTTTGTATTCTTATTTTAAAATAAATATTATACTGAAGTTATGAAGACTTCATACCTAAATCAATTATTCTCCAAAAAGTATTTCTGTTTCTAAATATTTTTATGAAAAAAAAATTTTCAGAATATTTATGCTTGTGTAGAATACTTGGTCCATAATTCTATTTTTTTAAATAGAAATGCTTCCTTAGAAATAAAGTTTAAGTAGATTAATATTTTAAAGCACTTTATACTTTCTACAAACCTTGCAGAACGTGTGCACCAAGTGTGTGCTCTCACCAGTTCCAAAGAAGCATCTCACCAGCATTGGACACCATTGTTTATACAAACAATTTGATATGAAAAAACAAAACTAATTGGGCAAAGTTTTTATTACTACTATAAGATCTAATGTGTATATCTCTTTAAAATTAGAGATATAAATCCTTTGCAATATCTGCTTTATTTTTTCAAGCTTACTAACATTTGAATAAAAGACTCCAAATATGGTTACTCAAGAGATTCTTGGCTTTTCCTGAAGCTCCTCCAGAAAACCACCTCTAACAGTGGATCAATTTCCTTATCTAGACTAAAATATGTTGGACACTTTTCTAACGCTCCAGTTATAAGACATTTAGTTTCCTACAATTCAGACAGTAGAAGGATTATGTTGGTAGTGGAGATTAGTCAATATCATGTACAGAACACAACTGTCAGAAGAAACGTAAGACTGGATGTGGTAAACAGTCCTTCTTATTAAGAGAACCCCTGTGGACACGTAAACTGCTAATGACTTCCCTGGTCTCCTCTGCAGTTAGAGGTAGCCATGTGATTTCTCCCTGTTTTAAATGTGGACATGATATTTGGAACTATCCTATGACCAAGAAGCAATCAAAATGAGAAATAGAGTAGAAAGACTCAGAGGGTTGCTGGTATGATTGATAGCTAAACCAATGACAACAACTCTACCAATAGGTAGATCTCTGACCAATTTATTAGGTGAGAAAATATTCCTCTGTTTGTCATTGATTGTCCAATTTTCTATTACTTGTAGCTAAAAACAATTCTAATTGACATAGTGGTCCTATCAACAATGCTGAATTTTATTTGAACCCTGTCATCCTAGATCAGAGTGAAGGTTAAGAAATCCCCCCACCTTTTGTGTTTCATAAAGTTTACTGCAAAGATCCACTACCATTCCCCATAGGACTTAGATAAGACTCATGATGCCCCCGTTTACCTATGACAAGGCCAGACACAGACCCTCCAAATGTCCCTTTCTTTGTCTTATTAATGATTAGCCAAGCTGCCCACCCCCCACTGATCAACCAGAGCAAAATGCTTGTTAACCCAACTGGTTGAACTTTTCTCATTCCTCCAGGCCCCTGAACTTTGGCCCATCCTAAACCTGAGCCAGCGTACAGTCCCTCTTGAAAACAAGCTGAGCTCAGGGGCAGAGTATACCATGATCTGCTATCCGATCATGCCATCCTTTCATTCCGCGTCTCCGCATACGGTTCTTTCTAATGCTCTTTACTCCTCTTTATAAAAGAACAGCTCTGCAACTTCCAAGATGCCTTTAGAGCTTATGGGCAAAGCACTTTTCCTACTGTAATACTTCTTTCCCTGACTTCTTGAAATAATCCATGTGAATACAAGTCTCTCCTTACAAAGTCCAGATTTATTTTTTAAAATTTGACATCAAAGTAAAAAATAGGCTGACAGAATAGTGCTGATAAGACTTATAAATATTCACAAGAGGTCCTTTACATCCTTTGTTAGTTGTATTCCTAGGTATTTTATTCTCTTTGTAGCCCAAATGCCCATCAGTGATAGACTGGACAAAGAAAATGTGGTACATATACACACCACGGAATACTACGCAGCCATAAAAAACGATGAGTTTGTGTCCTTTGTAGGGACTTGGATGAATCTGGAAACCACCATTCTCAGCAAACTGACCCAAGAACAGAAAGCCAAGCACTGTATGTTCTCACTCATAGGCGAGTGTTGAACAACGAGAACACGTGGACTCAGGGAGAGGAGCTTCACACACAGGGGACAGTTAGGTGGGGGTAGGGGGAGAGACAATGGGGGGGGTGGGAAGGGAGGCGGGTGGGGAGGGATAACATGGGGAGAAATGCCAGATATAGTATGCACCTAAAGTAAAATAAATAATTTTAAAAAATATTCACAAGAAATATAATTATACATAAGTTCATTAAAACAGCACAGAAGTACATAAATGTTGCTAAAATGCACTGTCAAGGAAAAGAAAAGATTATGGATAATTTAATGTATATTAAATTGAGGTACAACATTTAATTTTGCACAGAGGCATATAAAACCATACATGCCATGTTATAAAAAGTACTGTCTCCTTTGAATAAGTAACTCAGAAAAAAAATATATAACTATATATAAAATATATAAATAAATATTATATGTAAGTATGATATATGTAACATAAATTTTATATATAACATTTATATATTGTGTATTTTATATATAATACCAGCAGATATATATATATATATATAATGGCAATAGGTATATATATTTATATATATGTATACCTGCTATAGTAGATAGAGTGAAGACCTGCTGGTATTCACTACATCTTGATCCCAAGAAGAAATCAAGCAGAGGCTTCTAGTTGTCTGCAGATTGGATTCTGTTTCCCCTGGTGATTTATTAGTAATACTATAAAAGTCATGTATTTTGTATTTGAAGGAGTTTTCTAATCCCTTTGACCTGCTATAAATTCTTTCAGTAATACTAGTAATTGTTTTTCTAAGCATGGTTCACTCTCCAAAGTTTTATATTCATTCTCTCATGTAACAGTTAAGATAGCCCTGTGATATAGATAGGAAAGCTAGTGCTATCTCCACCTTTACAGAAGGAAATGATGCTTAGAGAGGCCAACTTACTTGCCTGAGTCCTACAGCTAGTAACAGGACAAACAGAAAGAGATGGTGCATCATTTAACACTGGCACCTTCTATTTCCTAATCTATTCTCTTCTATTCCCTAACAATGTCTCCTTATTTAACTGTATTTTCTCTGCATGTCATCCCCAAATCGTTGTTCCAGACCACAAGCTAATGATAAACATAAAGAAGACCCATCACATAGGATCTTAGAGCAGGAAGGGGCCTTAGTTCAGCTGTATAAAAGATGTCAGTGACTTGTCAAGAGTCAGCTGATGATGCTGTTGGTGGCAAAGCCTGGATGGGAACCCATTCCTTCCTAAGCCAGTACTCCTGCTCCAGGCCACCCAGACCAAACCTCCCACTGAGATGCTCCCCCTGAGTCCCTAGGCCTGGTGTGTTTGCCCAACAAGCCTCCAAAGGGCCAGAGGGGGCATTTTTTTAGATGCAGCTTCTGAAGGGTTCAGAAAAGAACCAGGACAAAGGCAGGTATAGAGAAACAATGAATATTATCACTTTCAACAGATGAGGTACTGTGCCAAGTTTTTCCATATACTATTCCAAAATGCTGTCTCATAAATTAGAAAAGTTAGTCAGAAAAGACAGGTGGTGATTGTAGCATAAGCTCAGAGTCACCATCTGGGTAGAGTCTAAACTCTTCTACCTATTAACCTGCAAAAGGGGTCTAATACGTTTCTACTTCATGGAATGATCATGAGGATGAAACTAGATAACCCATCTAAAGTTCTATTATGTGGTACACATAATAAGTACTTAGTAAATATTTGATATGGTTTCCATTTATATGATAGGTTGTTATTTCATTAATAAGGTAAGTATGATGATCTCCTTTTTCCAGATTAAAGAACTAGGATTTAGGACTATAATGTACATTTTCAGGAAAACCAAGTATCTACAGTGTACCTGCTCTAAGCCAGGCTATGCTTAGTCCTGAATACTTGCAATAATCCTGTAAAGTAAGCATTGTTAGGTCCACTTTATAAATGAAGAAATGGAGGCTGGAGACAGAGGAATGCATGGCCAGGAAATACCTTACTGACATCATTAATTTTTGAGATGTTATTACTCTGGCTAACTTGTCTAAACACTAAATTGGTATATTTCTTACCAATAGTGATTTTAATGTGTGGAAAAAACAGCTGTGCAATTTATTTTCAATTATATTTATAGGGTTAAAGTATTCTGAGAAATATTATTTCCAGTAGTACACGTATTTGTCCCCCAAGCAGAATAAATTCTGAAAGAGATGTTATGCATTTACATATGAGAAGCATCAAAATGTCATAATGTTCACAAATGACATTTGCAATCCCCACACAAGAGTAATCTCCTGTAGAGTTTCCATCCCCCAGCCAGGCCTGGAGAAAGGCACCACTCATTCCCTCCAATTTATGGTGTTTATCTGAATTTACACCACTAACTACAAGGCAGTCTTGATGAATCACAGATTCTCAAATCCTGTGAATGCACTCATGAGTGTGCATTGAGTTCCCTTTGCCTCTCACAGAAGAGCTCATTTCCATTCCTCAGAGGGACAGGAGCCTCCCCCAATCTATTTATCTAAATGCTGTCCAAGTCCAGCCACTTTGTGGCAAGTAATAGACTCAGATGGTATGAAAAGTAAGCATTTTTCACCAAAGTAAAGCAGTTCTAATGGCAGAAGTCAAAGCCGCAGCTGCTGCTGGGAAGTATATGCCAAGACTCTACAAAGACAGAGAGTTGACTAAATCCGATTTAATATTTAAGACCTCTCTAAGAAAATGTGATAAGTTGAATCCCTACGGGTTGCACATAGCTGGGTAAAATAATACTGATAGCTGATATTTACTGAGTATTTACTGAATAGCAGGCACTGACCCAAGTGCTTCAACATGGATTATCCTACTTAATCCAAATAATGATATGAGGTATGGACCATCAGTAAACTCACTTTTCAAACAGGAAAACGAGGCTTAAAGATGTTCTGCAAAATGTCCAGAAAAGGCATATTTATGGAGACAAGAACCTCCATTCAGCATTGCCCCCGATTTGCCCACTGGTTCACTCGATGTTGGTATGATATCATGTCCAGGCATTCAGAACACCTATGCTCTTCCCTACAAGTCACCTCCCCCTCTCAAGGGATTCCCAAGGCCAAAAGAAATATCAGTGTTTTGTTTTATTAATAGTCACCTCCTGTAATCGCCATGCAGTGATCTTATACCTGGAGACAGAAGAGAGGCATCTTACTCTTTCCTCTCTCCTCCTCCCACCAAATCCGAATCTTGAGACCAGAGTTCTCCTGTGGCCTCATACCCACAGGCTTATTTTGAGAGAGAAGCAAAGAGAGGGAAAACTGAGGCTCTCACTTATCTATCCAGTTGCACACTCAAGGGAGACAGAAAAGAAGGAGCTGGCCTTGGTCTCTTGTGGGAAGTAGAATGCCACAGCTGGGTGTCCTTGAGACATGGTGGCCCTGCCCACTGGTAAGTTTCAGCTCCATAAGTGACCAGGGCTCAAGAACTATTCTATCAATCGCGCTGGTAATCAGAAGGGTGAGAGAAAGGAGAAGAACAGTTTTATAATCCTGAAGTATAGTGGCTCATTATGCTAATTGGATTATTATCCCACCCAGGGAAATAGGAATAGGCATTTCTCATCTATACAGTGAAATCTGTTCTGTGAGTTGAATCTGTTTTCTCTCTAAAGGCCAAACTTTCTCTCAGCCCAGCCTGCCCAAATGCAGGTTTTCCAGTCATGCTGGCCTTTCAGTATTTTAGTAGGTCAAAAGCACAGGAAAGAACAGTCCTGGGAAAGTACTGTCTGCTCCTCACCAAACTCTTTGATTAGAAGCCCTATTCAAAGACAAAAACACAATTTAGGCTGTCCCTTCTCACAGTGCCAGGCATTTAGATTTAAAAACTTAATAAGTCAAGCCATCAGCCAGAGCTTTTCAGTCCAACATTTATTTTGTCTAAATTGAAGCTGTGAGCCTCTGCGCGCTGGTTTCACACTGCCTATGGGCATGCTGCAGTGGTTAGTGGCATGGTAACGAATCCCAAAGCTCCTGCAAGGCCTGTGTGCAGATCAGTAGAAGAGCTTTTCCAAGTGATCCATGGCCCTTCTCCCAGGGGAACTTCTCAGCACTGCTCGGGGGACCACATTTACTCCCGAGTAGGAACCAACTTAAACATTAGGGAGAGGGAGTCCTAAAATGGATGTTACTTTTGTCTTAAGACATTTTTTGGTCTCACTTCCACCTTCCAATTTCCATTGCATCTCATCTCCTGCCTCTGACTTTAGCTCTCAATGTCAAAACTGCTTGCTAGATGCTCCCCATCCACCAATGGTTCTCAGAGTGTGGTTCCTGGACCAGTAGTGTCAGCATCACTCAGCAGCTGGTTAGAAATACAATGCACAAAAAAAGACAGAGTATCTGTACATACATACATACATGAACATAGAACATATTCATTGATGAGAACATGGATCACATTCATTGCCTATCCTCCACATCTGTGTAGAAGGGCAAATGAAAACTTATGTGACAGCATTTATAATTTGCAGCATCAAATAAAGTTATTATCATTACAACATGGAGGGGAAATAAGAGAAGAAAGGAAGGAAACAGAGTAGGCAAAGAAAGAAGTAAAGGAAATAAAAAGATGATGGTGTTGGGCAGCATGGTTTAAAAGAAACTTTCCAATCCAAAATGTTGCAAGTTAATAGAAAAATAGAAAACAAAAACTTTATCAAAATACTGTACAGCAAAAGTATCCTCTTGTCTAAGAACAGGATTCAGAATCATTTGTGTCAACTAAAAAAAGGACACAGTTATATTATTTTCATTTTAAAATAAAATTTGCTACACTGAAATCTCTTTCAAGAGCCTCTACTCTTGTTTCAGTCTTTTAAAAACATGTAATGGTAACTTTGTTACACCATCATTTAAATAATGGTCACAATTTTGTTTTTCTCTGTCCTTCTTTCAAATCCTGTTCAAGAGCCTCAAGGAGCCACATAGCTTTGGTCTTAGGTTGGCCACCTCTATGCTGAGTGTGGGAAGCAAAGCAAGGGGTCATCACAACCAGTTCATACTACACAGTGGCAAGCATACTATGCACAATCGGGTCCTTAAAGGACCATCAGTCCAACCAATGCCCATAACTTCATAACTAAACCACTAGAATCTTCAGGGGAGCAACTCTTAGATCCATAGCATTCCATCTGACACATTGCAGAGTCTGAATAAAGGCTGAATGAAGTATATATACAAATGGTCTCTGGTCTCCTGTCTGAATACAGTACTTGTGATATTACGTATATGTATATGTGTGTATATAAATATATATTATATATACATATGTGTGTATACATATGGGTGTGGGAGGTGTGTGTATTGGACATACAGTACTAGAATGTTTATATACACACACATCCACACACACACTCCAGTACTGTACAGCCAATAAACACACACACACACACACACACACACACACACACACACACACACACGTTTCTGTCCACTGTTTCTGGTTCATAACTCTCATAGCCCTTGTCACAGTGTTTTGTATGTTGGAGCACTTTAGGCCTCAGGGGTTGAGTCAAGAGTCATAACACCTTCATTCCAGGGAGGGGCCTCCCCAATACCCTGGAAAAAGGAATGCTGCATGGAGAGGCCAGAAGAACCTGGACAGGCTTTCTTGGGTTTCCCCAGTCAGTCTATTAATATAAGCTCAGATCCTTTTCATTCAGTCACATTTCAATGCTGTCGTCCATGCTTCAATCATGCCTAGCCAATGAAGTTTCCATAAAAGGCTGAAGAGGATGGGGTTCAGAGTTTCTGGATAGCTGAACTCATGGAGGTTCCTGAAGGGTGGTGCATCCAAGGAACCAAAAGTCTAAGCCCCTTTCCCTAGACCTCATCCTATGCATCAGAATCCTTTGCAATATCCTTTATAGTAAACCAGTAAACGTAATCAAGTGTTTCCCGGAGTTCTGTCAGCCTCTCTAGTAAATTAACTGAATCCGAGGAGAGGGTCGTGGGATCCCCCTATTTACAACCAGTTGATCAGAAGCTCAAGTAAAACAACCTGGGGCTTTCAACTGGCATTGCAAGTGGCAGGGAGGAGGGGGTTAATCTTGTGGGACTGGGACCTCAACCTATGGGATCTGACACTACTTCCAGGTAGATAGTGTCAACACTGAACTGGAGGACACCTAGCTGATGTCCACTGCAAAACTGACTGCTTACTTGGTGTTTTGGGAGAAATCCTCAGACATTTGGTCACAGGAGTCTTCTGTGCTAACTGTTGTTGGTGATGTTGAGGCAATGAAAAAAAACACAGTTTGAGTTTTTTTCTCCAACGCAGTACTGTACCTCCATTAATGAGGATCTCACCCTCCTAAGATGGTCCACCCCACATGCGGGAAGCTTTATTAGAAAAGAGGGTGTGTGGCTTGGGGGGAAAAGAGTAGGGGCTTCATGGGCAGATGGACTTGGATCTAAATCCCAGTTTCATTCACCACTTCTTAGCCATGTCCCTTGCATATGCCACTGACTTTCCCTGGACCTCAACTGCCTTGTTTGTATACAGGGAAGATGGCACAGTGGTCTGGGCTGGCAAGAGAAGAGGACAGGTCTATGGACAAGTCATGGGAGAGTGATGGAAATGTGAGCTGAGACCAAGTTAGTTCACTGTAGCCACCACGCAGTATTTGCCTTCTGTTTGGAGAGTCAATGCAGGAGCATGTTGAAGGCACAGGACTGGAGGCAGACAGCTGGGCTTGGATCCCAGCTGGAATCGTGAGCAACCAACTTAACTTTTCTGTGTATTCATTTCCATATAGGTAAAAAGGTGATCATCATAGTACCGTATCACAGGGTTGATGCAGGGATTGAGTAAATCAGTACTTGTAAAACACTTAGCACTTGGGATTATAAGAAAGCATGCAATAAATGTTAGCTATTACAAAGATGATTACTACTATTTCTGCAATCTATAGGTCACTGAAAAGGTAGTGATAAGATCACAGCTTCTCAGATGTTTGATTGTGCTGTGATGTGTAGGATAGACAGGAGCAGAGAGGTGGTAGGCCAAGAAACTAGTTAAGAGGTCACTGCAATTCTAAGTGAGGGTTGCTGAGTACCCAAACTAGCAAAGATAAAGGAAAGAAAATGAGAGGAAATAAGCCAGATGCCAGATATGTCTGAGCAGTTGAATCAACAAAACTTGACCAATGCCTTGATGTGGCTGGTAAGGAAAATGGAATAGCAGAGAAGATAAAAAGATTTTGTCTGGCTGGGTGTAGTAGCTCATCCCTGTAATCCCAGCACTTTGGGAGGCTGAGGGCTGAGGCAGGAGGATCCCTTGAGCCCAGGAGTTCAAGACCAACCTGGGCAACATAGCAAGGCCCCATCTCTAAAAAATAAAAATAAAAAAAAAAGACTGTCTGAAAATACATAAATTTTCAAACTGAGGTACCTTTTAAAGTTACCCTAAGAAATTAATTCTTCCTGTTCTAGACTGTAAGCTTCTTGGTTACCTTGTTATACCCAATGGTCCCAGCACTCAGCAAGTATTCAGAGTTTGTTGAGTGGGTAATCCATCAAGATATAACATCTGTATATTGAAAAAAAGTAAATAAGGCAGTTTATGCACTTGCAGTATCTGCTGTGTTCTGGATTAGGAAACGGCCAGCCCTACCAATTTGTAAGTATTCGAAGTAGCATGTTTTATAGTCCCACTAACTGGGGAGGGGATGGACTGTCTCCAAAGCAAATATGTATGTATTTAGACAGGAAATTTCTTCACAATACCTATATTCTCCATTTATTTAGGGTAGGGTTTCTCAACCTTGGCAATATTACAGTTTGGGACTGGATAATTCTTCCCTGGGAGAGGTATGGGGGCACTGTCCTGTGCATTGTAGTTATCCACAGCTATCAGATTTTCACACGTATCTGACAAATTGGATTTAAACCCCTTAACAATCCTGCAGTGAGGTAGGCAGAGTTTTCATTCCTGTTTAACAGATGACCAAATTCTAAATATTGCAGACGTTTTTCTGTTTTAAAATATAAAAATACTATATTTGATGTAAACAAAAATGCAATTGCCTAAAAAAGCAACCACATGTTTGACATTCGCAAGATCATGAACCCTGCAATCCCACCTCTGCTTTTCACTTATCTGGACCCTTTCAGGAGTGACTTCACCCTCTAGGCCTTCTGCTTCCATCTATGAAATGCAGGGTTTAACCACGTGAGCAGGAGGTATCCTCCTAGCTTGAACACTATAATACCCTGGTTCTATATCAGGAAACTTCAATTTCACCCACATTACCTGCAGGCAACTTTTAACCTACTTGCCATGCTGCGACTATTACACAAACCAACTGATGACAAGCCTTGGATGCCAGGCCGCAGGGGCAATGCCTTCCACCTGGATGGCTACCTGGTTCCAAAGACCTTAATAACCAATCCTGTTCCTCCTACATAACCAATCCTGTCACTCCTTCTGCCTGAAGCTTTGGACTCAACTTATTAAGTGCCACTTAGAAGGAAGGGGCAACAACCAAAAGAAACGAGTCACTAAAATAGTAGGGTCTTTCTTGGCAACCCCCGACGCTGACCACCTGCACATCCAGTCCCTGAAAAGTTCTGTTTCATTTCCTCCTCTATCCAAGCCCTATGATCCCCCCAAGCCCCCACGATGCCACTGGCACGCAATGGAGAGTGAGGATCAACGTCCCTTGTGGGCATGTGCACAGGCCTAGGAACCAGCTGACCCACGTTTCAACTGTCATTAACTTCGAACTAACTACTTTACCCGTGGGGCCTGACCTGAGGCTGAACTCCGATGACTCCAACTCCCCTGGATCTGCACGAGGCACACACTTGGAGGCACCGCCCCTGCGCTAGTTTCAGAGCCTGAGCCGGGGCTAGGGCGGAGCTCCTCCCTGCACCAGAGAAGACCCGCCCCTGTCCCTTCCGCGACTGCCGCCCCGCACTCCCGGCTAGGAGGTCGACCCCGTTGCACTCCAGGCCCTGCGGTCCTCCAGCGGGTCGGCCGCTACCTGGTCCAGCAGCCGGTAGATGCTGATGCCCGAGGTCTCCACCAGCAGCTGCCAGTCGGCCCCGGCCAGAGCGGGCTGCTGGAGCTCGGCGCAGGCCTCCCGGAACTGCTCCTCCGAGAAGCTGCCCGCGGCCAGCTCCATCCTCCCGCAGTTCAGGCTCCTCCGCCAGGAGTACAGGCCGCGGACACGCTTGGTGTGGGCCTCGGGGCGGGGCGACGGGGAGGCCCCAGCGTCATTGGCAGGAAACTGAGGAGGAGGCGGGGCCTAGACAGGAGGCGCGGCCTGAGGGCCTAGACAGGAGGAGCGGCGGGCCTAGAAAAAGTGGGCGGGCTGAGTAAGGGGTGAGGAGAGTAGACAAGAGGTAAAAGGAGAAAAGTTGGACTTGGTGTGGGAAAGGAAGGAAGAGCTAGAGAAGTGAGGAGGCTTCCAGAGGGAAGGGAAAAGGAAGAGGAAGGGAGACAGTGATGTCACTTCAAAAACACCTCCACAGTAGCCCATCCCATACTCCTTGCTACCCCCATAACCTACAGACCTACTTAGGTGTCTCTCCTTTACCTTTCTGAATAAAGTAGAGAAAGCCTCTTTGGTAGACATGAGAGAAGTAGGCAGAGGAGAAATGCTGGAAAAATCCTAAGGGGTCAACTGCTAGAACTGTATTCCAATATAATTTCTCTTCTTTCTGCTATACATTTTAAAACATTATTCTGAGACAAGGTCCATTGGATTCACTAGAAAACTCAAGGGGTTCATGAAACCAAAACAGCTTAGAAACCTAATCCATAATGGATCTGCAAGGTTATTGCCACCCTACAGGGTAGAAACTGATCTGAAAGGTATCATAATATCCACCTGGGATTTCTGTAACTTGCATAATTTAGCTCACTGTGCAACTCAAACATCTACTTGTTCCTTTGAAGTCCCTTGGGTAATACTGTATTTCCCACCAGCTGACTGCACTACCTGGCTTTGAATAAATTAGGTCATTTAAACATCAAAACGACGTAATAGCTACATGAATGTCAATAAACTCTGGAAACTCATGTTTCCTAATCTGTAAAATGGGTCAAGAGTTGTGCTACCAGTCACAGCTGAGGAGGTGATTGGACACAGAATAATTTTGCACAGTGCCTGTCCAAGTAAATGTTCAATAAAAATTTTCACTTGTTTTGCATGACTATATTGAAATGTTTTCCTTTCATTATTTGAAAGAAAGTTGATGGCAAATTCTTCATTTCTCTGAATTTCCAATCAGGGGAAATGATCACATTTGGCAGGTTGCTTAAACAGAGCAGAGAAAAATTATTGCTTTCTTCAGGTCAGTGCTGATTCTGTTTTGTTTTATAGGTGTGGAAAAGAGATGTGAGATTTTCCTAGAATAAATGCACAAAAGTTTAGGGACATACTTTCCCACTGTTTTATAATGCTTTATAAGTTTTCCATTTTTTGTAAATCTATATTTTATTTAAATGGAAATTCATTGCTTGAAAAAGCAATTGTGTAAAAAAACTCACTATGAAGTATTTTCAGATATCTTCAAGGAATTCATTATAGAGTTATGATTTGATAAAGCTCTGTTACTCTATACCAATAGACTAATGGAGACAAGCATGAGAGCACAAATGTATCATGTAAGACATAAGATATAAGGCATGTAATTCCAATTGTATTTATTGTATGTGTTTGAAAGTGTGTTGCCTACTAAACTCAGGAGAAAAATATACACTTGAATATGTTGATATTTACATTCAATTATTTTATTACAGTTAATGAAAGAATAATGTTAGAAAATATTTCGTGGTATCTCTAAAGTCTAAAAATGGCTTGGAAAGGAATCTAGGAAGGCTTGTTCTTGAGCAATTGCTTTAATAGCCTGTTTCCTTTGTGAAAAAAACTCTCTGAAAGAACTTCTGGCAAAATGACAGCTGAAGCTCCTGGCTTCAAACATTGAAATGTTGGCTAAAACCTGCTGAAAATGGTTTTAAATACATAGCTTAGCTGAAAAGTGAAAAGGGGTACTTCCAGGTTTCAGAAAGGGAAGAGAGAATGAAAGCCAGCAACACCAGCTCTTGGATATTCTTAGAATGGATGACTGGTCCTCACCCCATCTCCCCACACAATGTTCCCCTGTGGAGGAACTTTCATTAGGGAAATATGTTTGGCCTCATTCATTTGCTCAACTCCTACTCTGGAGAAGACGGGTAATTTAAATGCGGTCACGCATTACTTAACGTCAGGGATATATTCTGAGAAATATGTTGTCAGGCAATTGCATCCCAGTGCAAACATCATAGAGTGTACTCACACAAACCTAGATGATAGAGCCTACTACATACATAGGCTGTATGGTATAGCCTATTGTTCCTGGACTACAAACCTGTATAGCAGGTTACTGTACTGAATACTGAAGGCAACTGTAACACAATGGTATTTGTGTATCTAAACATAATTGACACAGAAAAGGTAAAATACAAATATGGTGCTATAATCATATGGGACCATCATCATATACGCAGTCCAACATTAACCAAAATGTTATTATGCTATGCATGACTATAGTTGATGAGTTTAGGAGAAGGGACTTCTGGTCATGTCTAGATCAACCCTTCTGGCTCTTCATTTTTGACACCTGTCTACTCGTAGGATATATGCATTCTCATCTGCCCTAAGTTGCACAGAAGGCTAATTCTAGAACTTGAGCAGAGAACTTCTAAAGTAAGCCTAAAACATGTTGTGCCTGAGAATAAGGAGATGTTCAAAGACAAATAGAGTTATGTCAAAAAGATATGGCAGTTGGCTTGAAAGAGTTCCCACTCTTCAAATTTTGGAAAATTTGAGATCACAAAGAGTAGTTATAGTAATAGATTATAAAATACTGAATTTAAAAAAAAATCCAGGCCAGGTGCAGTGGCTCACACATGTAATCCCAGCACTTTGGTAGGCCAAGGCAGGCGGATCACCTGAGGTCAGGAGTTCGAGACCAGCCTGACCAACATGATGACACCCCGTCTCTACTAAAAATACAAAATTAGCTGGGCGTGGTGGTGCATGCCTGTAATTCCAGCTACTTGGAAGGCTGAGGCAGGAGAATCGCTTGAACCAAGGAGGCGGAGTTTGCAGTGGCCCGAGATTGTGCCATTGCACTCTGGCCTGCGCAACAAGAGCAAACTCTGTCTCAAAAAAAAAAAAAAAAAAAAAAAAATCCATGTCTCCACAGTATTACTCAATTAAAAAAGAAAAGTAGGGGGAGAAAAATAGGGAAGGCAGAGAGGAGAAAACTTCTTCTTTAGAAAAGAATGCAAAATAATTCAGGTAAAAAGAATGTTGAAATTTGAAAACTTGCATTCTTTGACCCCCCAGATAAATAATTGATAGATTTAGTCAAGGATCATAAATGAATGTTGCAACCACTGGGTGAAAGGGCATGGAGATTAAACTTTTCATCTGATTACAAAGCATCATCCATTGATTACTTACTACTTACAGGCAGGAAAGTCTAACTTTATAGTGGGAAGATCTAGTGGTTGCCACCTTAACCAAGCTATCGATTGCATCACAAATAGTGGGACAACTGACATCACAGCCTCCATGACATGATGCAATACGTTTATATCATCTAAACATTTTTGCCAAAATGTCTAACTTGTAACTAGTCATAAGAACCCTATCAGACAAATCCAGAAAGTGGAAAATTTCTCAAAATAACTAGTAAAATAATTCAATATGGAGGAAACGATTCTAAAAGTCAAGGGAAATAGGAACTATGTGTCATGCATAAATCTTGCACCATGGATTAGGAAAAAGCCATTAAAAGGCATTTCTGGGATAATTGGAGGTATTCGTATATGCACAACTTTTAGAAAATATTATAAAATTATTTTTAACTTTGTAGGTGCAAAAAATGTTATTGTGGTTGAGAGGAAGAATGTTTTTATTCTTGAGAAATGAATGCCGAATTATTTAGGGGGAGAAGCAGCATGATACTTGCATCTCACATTCAAATGGTTCCATTAAAAAAGTGCAATTGATATACAGATAGAAAGAGAAGCAAAAGTGACAAATATAATCGATAAATTTAGATGAAAGGTAGCCAGGCTTTTATTTTCTATTTCTTCAACCTTTCTGCATATTTGAAATTACTCAAAATAAAAATTTAGGGAAACCTTAGCTATGTGTATTTATAAGAGACATAACTAAAACATAATTACACAGAAATGTGAAGGTAAAGATATGGAAAATATATACAAGTAAATCTGAAACAAAAGAAAGCTTGTGTGGCTCTGAAAATATAGGACTAAATGGATTTTAAGAGAAAAAAGTTAATAGAAGTTTCTGGGTTAATGATAAAAAGACAACTCTTCAGGTATTCAGAATGCGTAAATTTGTATTTATTCATTTTACAACTTAATCTCAAATACGTTAGGCAAAAATCATCATCAGTATAAGGAGAAATCAGTAAATTCGTAATTGCAGTGGAACATTTTAAGGCTCATTTTTAGGAAACCGACTAAGCAGACAAAAAAAATGGTAGATATGGAAGATTTCTGCATATAACTCATATGCTTGATCTAAAGGTCATATACAGAACCTCATACTTATAAGTAGAACACACATAACATTTGCAAATCTTCATAAGACATTCATTAAAATTGACAATCTTGTAACCTGCAAAGGATGTTTTCAACAAATGCAGAAGAATCAATATTGTTCTCCAATGACAATGCCAAAAAAAAAAAAAAGGGAAGAAGGAGCAAATAAAAATATCCAGTTTA
Source organism: Ateles fusciceps (assembly GCA_036589455.1). NCBI lineage: Eukaryota > Metazoa > Chordata > Mammalia > Primates > Atelidae > Ateles > Ateles fusciceps. The sequence continues at coordinate 5,499,068 of JAZHEH010001386.1, forward strand.
TACCCCCTATACATTTGGAAACTAAAAAACAAAACAAATACATACTTGCTCTAGGAGCTAGCCTACAACTAATTCCCTGTATCAAATTTATTTCTGCTTAGACATCTAGAGAGTGTTTGTTTTCTGCACTGACCTCTGACTAATGCTATATACCTGGCTTAAGATATTTAATACTTTAAACACCATTTCTATCTATCCAAACTATAAATCCAATGGTATTTAACCATAAAGGGTGTTCAAGGAACTTGACTCACCAATTCTAAAATTTATAAGACAGAGTTAAAGGTCAAGCAATTTGAAAACATAGGAAAGCAATTTTTTAAGGTAGGAGGGAGAAAAGAAAAAATATTCTCTATTAGATATAAGGATTTATTATAAAGAAAATAATATAATATTGACCTAGGGGTAGGGAAAAAAATAATTTAAAAAGAAACCAATGTAACAGCTTTCTATCCATAATCAACTCATGTACAGTTTGAAACATAGTATATAAGCAAAAATGGACAATTTTTAAACTGCTGTTGGAAGAACTGGCTATCCTTATTTTTAAAATTATATTCCTGTATCATATTATACACAAATGGAAATTTCAGATGTATAAAGAACCAAATGTGTAAGGCAAAACGTGGAAACTTTAAAATGATAATATAGGATTAAACCTTTATGACCTAAAAGTTAGAAAACAAATTTCTTAAAGACATAACACAGGACAATTCATAAATGATTAATTATTACCTACTTTAAGAAGCAAGAGTTCCTGTTCAATTATACACTATAAATAAATTAAAATCCATCACATAGATTGGTAGAAGACATATGTTACACAGACAAACAAGGATCAATATTGAAAATATACAGCGTAATTTTAGAAATCAATAAGAAAGCCCAAATAATGCAACTGAAAAGATGAGCAGTGGAAAAAAACCCAGAGCATATAAACAAGGAAAAGCTGTTCTACTTACATAGTAATGGGGGGAAATGCAAAATAAATTGTACCTTTTCATTAACAGAAAATTGGCAAAAATTTAAAAATCTGATGTTAGGTGTTGGTGAATTTTCAGGGAAATGAAAACTCCAACAGAAAACATTCTGGTTAAAGTGCCAATAGTAGTTTTAAAAACAATTTGACAAGATCTATTAAATGTGACAATACACACGCTGTTTGACCCAGCAGTTCCATTTTGAGTATGCCTGAGAGAACTGATAATATTACATAAGAATGCACATTATTTTAGTGGCAAAAACTTGGAAACGACATAAATATCCACCAACCACAGAGTGAACAAATAAATAAATAAACAAACAAATCTGTTCATCCGATAGCTTTTGAAATTTTTTAAAAATCTACTTATATATCATGGATAAATCTTGAAAACTGTTAAATTGAAAAAGTAGGTCACAGAAGTATGTACAGGGTAAGAAAATTTATAGTGTTTGTAAACTATACATGTGCCCTGAAATGTTTAAAATGTAAAATAGGAAGGATCCAGATTAACTTCAACAGTAGCTGTAATATTTTATTTCTTTAAAGAATTATGAAGCAAATAAGGCATAATATTAAGTGGTGGGTTCATGAATGCTCTATTACCATCTGTTCTTTTTGGTATTTTTGAATTATACATAATTTGAATTTAAAAAATTCTAATAAAGGTATAATCATAATGAAAAAATAGAAGAATAAAAACACCATTTTGGAATGCTGTTAAGAAATGAATGAATGAATGTTCACAGATGCCTAACTGCATAGAGAACACACATATATTACCTGTTGATCAACGTATTTTTAAAAAATTGAAATACTAAAAGTATATAGTAGTCCCCTCTTATCCTTAGGGGATGTGTTCCAAGAACCCCAGTGAGTACTTGAAACCACGGAGAATACTGAACCTCACATACACTGTGATTTTTCTTTACTGAACCCTATATATACTATGCTTTTCCCTACCTATACATACCTATGATAAAATTTAATTCACAAATTATGCACAGTAAAATAGTAACAACAATTACTAATAATCAAATAGGATAATTAAATAAACTAAGGGTTACTTGAAGAAAGGCACTGCAATATCATGACAATCTGATAACTGAGCTGGCTGCTTTCCAGCAAGTGAATCACTTAATGTAGACAGAGTGGATACACTGAACAAAGGAATAATTCATGTCCCAGGTGGAAGGGGTGAGGTGGTGCAAGATTTCACCATGTTACTCAAAATGGCACACAATTTACAACTTTTGAATTTTTTCTGAAATTGAATATTTTCAAACCTTAATCGACAAGTAACTGAAACCTGGGAAAAGGAAATCATGGCTAAGGAGGAGGCTACTGTATGTTCTTATTTAATAGTAAAAGTTACTAATATGCACCAAGCAATTGAGAAGTAAATGAAATATGTGGTATAACGGAGAAAACATCTGGGTAAGATTAGAACTTCTCACTTTCCCTAAAGGTGTTTTTCACGTTGCAAAATCAGTTTAGTATGTGGATTCCTAAAATAAGAGCCAAGGACAAGTGTCTAGTCACTTTAAGAACCAGACAAGTCACTTTAATTTTTTAAACCTGTTTACTTACCAGTGATATAAAAATAGTAATAGCAATCTTGAGGATTTGCTGAGGTGATTAAACAGATAATACAAGCAAAAGCACTCTGAAAAGTGAAAGGGAACACGTGATAGGCATTTCTAAATGCTGCAGCAGAGCTGATTTTACTATTTCAATTGCCATCCAAATCAGTTTAGTTCTAGTCTATTCAACTTGTACTATTGAATGTCTACCCCTATTAAAGTACACTAGGATGCCTGTAATCCCTGAGTAGCTACTCAGGAGGCTGAGGCAGGAGAATCGCTGGAACCTGGGAAGCAGAGGTTACCGTAAACCAAGATCGCACCACTGCACTCCAGCCTGGGCGACAGAGTGAGACTCCATCACAAAAAAAAAAAAAAAAAAAGAAGAAAGAAGAAAAAAAGAAGCACGAGAACTTTATCATGGTAGGGCAACGGAGAAGCAAAAAACACACACAAAAAAACAGTCATTTTATAAGCTTTAGAGACCACTGTTGCTGGCCTCTAAAGCTTATGAAATAACTTGCAACAGTCAGTTAATAATAGTTTAAGCCTGCTGAGTACTCATTATGGACCAGGAACTATGCTAAGTGTTTTCATTTAATCCCAACAATGCCACTGTGAAGTCAGTTCTTGTATAATCTCCAGGTTGCACAGGAAGAAACTGAGGTTTAGAGAATTGAAGTAACTTGTCCAAGGTCTCATGGGCAAGTCAAAGGCAGAGCTGAGGTTTAGAGTCAGTTCTGTGAGACTTAAAGCCCCCTTTCTCATGTTTTGGACACCTATTATGGATGTCGAATTTGCGGGCATGAAGCAGTGAACATAGCTTCTAACCCCATTACATTCGTAAAGGTCTTCATAACCAAAAGACTTTTTATGAACCATGATAGCCATAAAACTATACTCTAATGTCATGCTGAAAAAGAATTGAGATATCACCTTTAATGTAGTCTCTTTCTTATTTATATACTCCTTTGACAAGTACATATTTATCATTAATACATACTTGTCAAATGAATGAGTACACTAATAGATAAAAGAAGACATTAAAGGCTACATCCAAAAGCTCCTTCAGTATGAATTTTTATGGTTTAATGGCCATAATAGCTGTTGTAAAGTACAAAGATGTATCGGATGCAAAATCTCGTTCTTAACCAGTACTCCATGTAAACACATGAACACAAACAATGAATTAGAGAAATTATTTTATGTACATGTTATGTGTTATTGAGTCTACCACTTTCATTTTACAGATGAAGGAAGTAAGGCACAAGGATACACTGGATAATAACTTCATTATTCAGTTAGTTAAACCATGTTGTCATAGATCCATAGAAACTGAGGTTCCATAATATATTTAGCCTGCTAACATAAGTAAAATAAGAACATGAAAATCCGATGTTAGGAAAGATGAGTTTACAGTTTTGTCTGTTAATACAAATACTTTATGTGAAATTCACTAAATAAAATTGACAGTTGAGAACACTAGGCTTGTTTGAATCCTGGAAGGGATCAGAGAATAAAGTCGTCATTCACCTTTCTTCCAGTAAAGGGATTCCACAGACAAGCTGGATGTATTCTATTACGAAGTCCCTTCCGTTCTGATTCATCATGGCAGGAGATCAAAGTTCAACACCGGGATATTTCAGCCCGAAAGTCTAGAGTTACACTTGGGCTGTGATCCCCAGACTGCAGAACTGCACCCTTATACTAATCAGCATAAATATCAGTGCCTTTTTTCCTGCACCTGAAATCTTCTCTTTGTAGTGTAGGTCTCAAGTTTGGATCAGAGTCCTGGCTGTCTTCCTCTGAGAAAGTAGACTATGCTCTGGATAACTTCAGCAGACTGAATACAGACCACTTCCACCAGGGGAAGAAACTTATTTGGGTGCCCTCTACTTGCTTTTTCACTAAGATTGTATGTCCATGAGGACAAATCAAATTTGTTTGGAAGTTTGAAAACCTTTCAACTATACTTTTCTGCTCTCTTCAAACCCCAGATCTGATTTGTCAACAATTTTTCCATTTCTACTTCCCACATAGCTGAAATCTGTTTATTTCTTTCTATCTGGACTGCCCACCCAGCTGAAGCCACTATCAATGTTGCCCTGATGATTCAGTGACCTTCTGACATCTCCCTGCCGGATCCACTCCCTACACAGAGACAGAGACCGCTGTGTTAAAATGCTAAGGAGATCATGCCATTCCCTCCCTAAAATCCTCCCATGTGACTTCACAGTGCCTTAAATATAATTCAAACTCCTTGCCTACAAAGTCCTGTGTTCTCTTTTCAACCCCTCCACTCCCCAGGCTGTTCTCTCCACTTCACCTGTCCTCCTCAGCACTTCACCCATCCCTACTCTTCAGGTATCAGCTTAAGCACTCCTTCCATAGACTCTCCTCCCTAATCTCAACCCTCTCCGAACTTTTTTATTTAAAATTACAGCCTTATATATATATATGTCCTATATATCAGTATATTCCTGCATATAATATCCTATATGTCTTCTGTTTTAGTTACCTATTCCTGCATATGATAGTTACCTTTAGGTTTTGAATAGATATATCATGCTTATTAGTATCAAGAAACAAACTATTACTGACTTTCTCTGTGTAAAATAAATATAGAAAGTTTATACTTTCTCTCACTAACATCTGCCATTTCCTGGATTTGCTTATATTACCTTGGAATAAAAATCTGGATTAGTATTATTGTGGTTTAAAACATGCATGTTCTCTGTAAAGAATTATATTTTTACATTTGTAAAATGTTTTTAAAGCATGACTTTATTGCTTACTTTGAGTACTTGTGAACTACATCTTCACTCTTCATGAGTTAATTTGATTTCATGCTCAAAATTCTGTAAACATTGACCGCTTGGCATTCAGCTTTGGGGAAAATGGCTTGACTTCTAATCCTTTATAGAATACATGAGGCTTTAAAAGTCTCGATGCTTATAGAAAGTTTTATTTGTCTTTTATATTCAAGAATTTTGCCTGGATATACCTAGAAATGTGGGAATTTTTTTTTCCATTTCTTTTCAGTTAATCTTAACTATCAAATTCAAATATTCCTTTGGCTCAAAATGTTCTTCTTCCACTGTTTTCATCTTTGCTTGTGTTCTTTCAGTTGCATTATATTCTCTGGAATTTCTACTTTGTATAGACTAAATCCCTTGGGTTAGGAGTCCTCATTCCTTATTTTTTTCTCTCATTATTTTTATGTATTCAGATTCCTCATGACTGTCAACTCTCATTTTGGGAGGTGAAAAGTCTTCTTGAATTTTATTGAGAAAAAAATTTAAATCTTCACAAAATGTTCAATATTGTGTGCACACTAAATGTGCATTAATACTGCATATTTTGATGCAATTTAGTGGAAAAGGAAAAGCGGTACAGGAAATGGAATGAGGCAGGAGAAGTATTTAACAACATACTGTGTATATTGAGATATGTGTCATTTGTAGCCACCAAAATTAATTATTTTCACTGTTGGCCCTAGCTTCTATCGTATATTCATGGAGAAGATGAGACAAGAGAGGAAATTTTTTTAAAAAGGCAACAAAAAAAGCTGGAAGCAGAGTTAATGTGCACCCATAAAGATATTATGGGACATTCTTGCAATGGAACATGATGTAGCCATTTCTGATGATCCATTTATCGACCTGGACAGAGTTTGCCATGAATGGTTAATACAAAAAGAGAAAGTTTACACAAATTATATACAACATGATCCTACTTTTGTAAGAAAAATAATGTACATATTATGTAGAGAAGATGGAGTGAAGATACAAAAAATGTTGATAGTTCTATTGAAGGAAGAGTTAATGTGATTTTTATTTTCTACTTAGGTGTATCCATATTATCTCATTTTTTACATTGTAGCTAGATTTTCCTGGTGCAACTAAAAAAAGAAAAAAGACATCATGATTCTTAAAAGCAATAATTTGTGTTTTATGACTTTCAGGCATAGGCTGGGGAAATTGCATTTTTTGTATGTTCGAAACAGTTAAATTTGCTAATTTAACACAGACTTGTAGCCAGTAGTCGGTAGAGGGTGCAGAAGAGAGCAGGAAGTGAGTGGGTAAAGCTGGTGTGTAGATAGGTTGAAAGGTTTCCTAACACTTAAAGGTTGTTTTTATCTCCTTTTCACTCATTTATCCAATAACATTTCTCAAAGATCAAAGAAGCATAATTTCAGTTTGGCTATCACATCGTGAAATGTTTGGCATTATTTTATAGGGAAAGTCAAAACATATACTTTTAGTGGGTATAGGAAACTAAAAATAATTGAGTGTCTGGTTTATGCCAGGCACTGACATATACTTTACACACTGCAGTCTCCTATTTAAAATTTATCTTGAAAAGTTTAATTGTAAGTTATAAACAGATTAACACAGCCTTGAGAAGGATTTTTTTTCAAAGGATAACAAATGATGTATTAAAGTTAATAAGGGATATAATTTGGCTGTGTCCCCACCCAAATTTCATCTTGAACTGTGGTTCACATGTCATGGGAGGAACTGGGTGGAGATAATTAAATCACAGGGGCAATTTCTCCCATCCTGTTCTAATGATAGTGAGTGAGTTCTCATGACATCTGATGGTTTTATAAGGAGTCTTCTCCTTCACTGGGCACTCATTCTTGATGCTGCTGTGTGAAGAAAGACAAGTTTGCTTTCCCATCTGCCATGATTGTAAGTTTCCTGAGGCCTTCCCAGTCATGCTGGACTGTGAGGCAATAAAACTTCTTTCCTTCATAAATTGTCCAGTCTCAGATATGTCTTTATTAGCAGCATGAGAAAAGACTAATAAAATGAGCTAAAAAGGAAATATTCAAATAAGAATTTACATGCCTCTAGGAAAAATATAGCAAATGCAGATTGAAAAATTTTTTCAAAGTGAACCTACTTTACTGGATAATATAGAAAACTGACTCAATTCTAATATAGTCTACAATAATTAAGTAGGTCTCATGTTAAGTGTTCTTACCACAATGAAATTTTAAAATAGATGTACCATAGTAAATCCAAACATGGATATATATTCTCCCATAGTTAAATCTATGCAAAAAATAAAAACTTGTTAATTACTCTAAACCTTGTGCTACTGTAAAAACAGATACATAGAACTCAGTGTTTTAAAAACAACGTCTATCATGTTTTTCATATGAAACATCTCCAAAGCCTGTACTAAAAGAAGCTTATTATTTTAAGCTTAAAAGAGCAGACCGTGAAGTATAGGAAAGATTGGAAAATAAAGATTAGTCATGATACACTAAAAAGATAACAGAATGATTCGGACTGGCTTTTTGAGATGATTAGAAACTGCAAAGAAAATGGTAGTAAGTCACTTAACCACTTCAGGTTTCAATATTCCTGAGACTAAAGTGAAAGAGCTAGATTAGAAAATTTCCCAGCCTTTTTGCTGCACTATCAGTATATGTGTCTAGGATTTTTTTGACGCCTTTGCATAGAATCTTATAGCTTTTAAGTGCTTTTGTATTCTAAGTGTTTGGAGCATGAAATGGTTAATGAGAAAGCCTGGCCAGCTGCAGCTGGTCAGAGGTGGGGGTTGATGGTGGCGCAGGGAGAAGCACAGTCCACATTTTCATGCAACAGGGGTCCTTCTCAGCTGACCACAATCTGGAAGCTAATTATTTCTGTAATAGTAGGGAAAGATATACTGTATATAACTCACCCTACCACAGTGCAGGGATAGTACAGAGGCAACAGTGATGGAATGGCCGAAATACAAAAGGAAGTCATAAAATAATCAGAGAGAGGGAGACGGAGACAGAGAGTCAGGAAGAGAGAAAAATAGACAGAGAGACTGATAGAGACAGAGAAAGAGACAGTAAGAGAGAGAGACACAAAGATCTTCTTGAAGGTAATAAATAACAGGAGAAGCATCCCATAGATGCAAAACCTGCTAATTTCCTATCGCTGATACAGAGTCAGGAAGCAAGGAGGCAGCTGACTGTTCCAGCACAGAGCAGAAAGGAACCAGGACAGAAGATGGTACAAAGAATGGGACTGGCAGTTTCTCAAGGACAAAAAATCAGATAGGTCTGTAGCAGAGAAGGCTCCTTTAGGCCTAGCTAAGTCTTTATCCAGAGGCATAACAGATAGGGTGAGAGTGTTTGATCTTTAGGATAGCCATAGTGTGTTGTACAGCATTATGTTAAGAGAACTCTTTAACAATTATGTTGGTCTCATTCCATATTGGGGGTTCAATCATTTTCAATAAGGCTTCTTACATTTATAACATTCTGCATTAATAAAATCCTCCAGCTATTGTTAAAATGGATGATATTGTTTGGGTGCCCCTGAACTTCCAATGTTACCCGGAGAAGGCAAACATGAGAGTAACAACCTTTAGGTAATGTTACTGTAAACAGGCTACTTCCTGCACTTTATACTTTCCCATACCTGCATAATGACCCAAATAAGCAAGGTGGGCATGGTTACCCCACTTTTCCAAATAAAGGAAATTGAGGCACAGAGCTGTTAACTAATATGTCCCCAGTCACAACACTGCAAGCAGTAGAGCCAAGCAAGATTGGCTAGGGTTTCTGACATCTATTCCATCAATAAAGTTTTGCCCAAGAAATGTGTATTATATGTCTAACTATGCATTAGATGTTGTGCTTTAGTGCATGGGACACAAAGATTAATTTTGTACACTCCTTACTGTTGAGATACTCTCAGTCTTTTAGATTAGAGAACATAAACAAGCAAACAGCTACTTTCACACTATTTGTTGAGGGCTGTGATACATGTAAGCACAGATCAGTATTTTCAGCCAGGAACATTTTCACACCAGGGGTGATTTGGCAATGTCTGAAGACATTCTTGGTTCTTGGTTGTCACAAATGGGCAGAAGAGGAGGGATTGCTACTGGTATGGAGAGGGTACAGGCCAGAGATGCTGCTAGACATTCTGCAACGACAGGACAGCTCCTCACAACAAATAATTATCCAGCCCCAAATGTCAAAAGTACCCAGATTGAGAAAAACTGGCATAAACAGTATGGGAACATAGGGGAAGAAAACTCAAGCTGCCTAGTCTGAAAATAGAGGACTTATCAGGGAAGGTTTCTAGAAGCAGGTGATGCTTAAAGTGGTCATGAAAAGATGAGTGGGACGTCATCTTGAATCTCCAAGAGTAGGAACCAACAAAGCATGACAAACATAAAATAATGTGTTGTTTGTGATTTGTAATTTGATCCAAGCTGGAGCTGAGTCTGGAAAGGAAGGGAGAGGCCAGCTCATGGGAAGAATTGTGTGTCATGCTAAAATTCTAGACCTCAGATGAAGAGGAATCATGGATGGGTTTTAAAGAGGGGTGAGGCCAGATTTGCAAACTTGATAGCTTGTTGTGTTAGCATTAACCAGAGGATCTCAAACTTCATGTGGGATGCAGATAAAAAATGCAAATTCCTGACCTCTAACACACACACACACACACACACACACACACACACACACACACACACACTCCTGATGCAGTGATGTAGTTGGTCTGGGGTGGAGCCCAGAAACCTGTATTTTTTGCAAGCACCCTGTGTGATTCTGATGCAGGTAGCACAAATCCTCCCTGGTATATAGGACATATTTGACAGTGGTAAGATTGTAATCCTACCAAAAAGAAAATAAGAAAATTTGGGGAAGAGAGGGCTATATAGAGTGTTATCTTTTTCTCTGCTTATGAGAACTGTGTGCTTATAAAGGAATCCACTGCATTGATGGAAGTCACACAGCAGCACAGCAGCTTCTTTCTGGATTCCGTTGGCTGGGAAGGGAGGAGCTCTAAGGAAATGCATACTCCATGTGATCAGAGCACACCCTCTTGGCAGCCTCAGGGGAGCCCAGTTGCTTCTACAAAAACTGTCAAAGTCCTCTGTCCAAAAGCCTTGTTGGTCCAGCAGTACCTGCTTCCTGTTCCCAGAGAGATTCACCCTTGGGCTTTCCTATCAGTCTTCCCTAAAGTTGGCTGCTCTTGTGTCCTGTCACATAAAACTGTGAACCGAGGTCTCCGACTTACGTCATGTCAGTCACAGCAGGGTGAGGCTCCACAAGTGTGCATTCTGGCCCCTGCTGCTTTCCTTTCAAATTCAGTTTACAGTTTATTATGGTATTGGACTCCCCCGCGCTCCTTACTGCATTGGCTTTGGGTAAGAAAGAGTGGAAATCAGTGTGTAAACCCTGCAAACCTAGAATTTCTGATCGGGACTGAAGAAAACCTTCATGCTGCAGTCAGTCCCTGAGCCAGACGCCTGTGGCTCTCTTCACATGGAAATAGATGAATATCCACAGTAAAAGGTCAGTGGTTTTGCTGACAGATGTTGCACCAGGGAATTTTTTTTTTTTTAAAGAGGCTTCCCACAGCTGTTCTGGTAGCTTTGGTAGTAGTGTTAGCTATTTCCCCAAGTTGTCTCATTTCAGTTCTCTGATATTCTGAGCCCAAATAGGATTTTGTTTTAACAAAAGAAAAAAATAATAAAGTAGCTACAGATGGAATCCTGAGGTCTGACAATGGGGCTGTCAGAAGTTGGGTGGCTTGCCGAAGCCACAAAGAAGAAAGAAGAATCAAATTCAAGTTTCCTGACTTTCAGTTCATGGCTATTTTCATTGCACAATAATATTGGAGAGTCAGAAATATTCATTTTATTGTGGAAGTGATCCAAAACCTTATGCTATAACCTAAACCCTAGAAAAAAGATAATCAAGCCCTTATCAGTGCTGTAAAGAAAGTTTTGCAAACTAAATTTAACTTAGAAAATAAATAGCAAGAAATATATCAGGGAAACAAGGTTTCCCTGAGACTACTGACTCCATCATGTTGGAAATCACCCAAAGTTATCAATGGCAGATTCACCGACTAAGTACAAATGTACAGCTGGAATTCAAAGTAGACTCGGTGCCCCTCTGTGTGCCCTAATGGAAGAAACATCGTGTTCTCATTCTGCGGCTGTGTACTCTCTGGGGATCACTGGTTTTACCACGTTTTTACATTGCTTTTTCAAAGACAATAATGCCTGTTTCCTGCATAGTTTATTTAAGTAAACAAAAAGGAGACAGTAAAGTTCTGTCTCCTTTACAAAATGAGACTTTAAAATTTTTATCTAAAGAAAGAGAGCAAGAGATCTGCTCTCTGCATTGTTCCATAAGATAAGTTCATAAGATAAACAGTTCTATTTTGAACTAAGTTCAGCTGGGCAAATTGCTATGTTTCCTACTACCCACACATGTCGTGGACATCAAAGACTTTTTAAGAGGATAAATATGCTTTCAAAAGGTTTTTTGAGCTAATTCTATCTTCAATTAATATACCACTACAGAGGTTCTGTGGGAAGGCAATGGCATTTTTTGTGTGTGTGGTGAAGCAATCATTTTAAAATCCATGAGATTATCTGAAGGCCAGTTTACTCCTTATGAGCTACAGAAAGTGTGCCATCATTTAAACACAGAAACAGTATCCCACAGGGATTAGGAAGATATGTTTTGGCATCAGTCAGACTTTGGTTCTAGTCCTAGGCACCATTTTCCAAATGTAATTGAATAATTATTATAATTACTATTCATTTATAAATTAATATTTATCATTATAATAGGGAATAATTAGTGTACCTAGCACTAAATATCTGGGTACCTTAAAATAACCCATTTAAATAATTGTCTAAGTTTCAAGTTTACATCTGATTTCAATGTAGAGTCATTCTTTTATTTATTCATTGACTTATTTGGCAATGACTTTCCAAGCATGCAAAATTGATGGTAATATCGTTGAGGGAACTGATAGATGATTTCCCAACCAACATGATCATGGTAAACCCTTCAATATAAAGGCTTGCTTCCATTGCGTGAGGCCCAGAACAGAACATTTCAAAATAAATCTGTAGTGGATTTGGACTGCTATTTTTTTAAAGCATTAACTCATGGGGGAAACATAAAATTCGTTCTTAGTAAGGCAAAAGTGTTTCTTCATATGTGAAGTGAGGAGACGAGAACCTTCTATATATTCTTTCTTCATGAGTAGTACCTTAGAGTAGTGACCACTGGAGAAAACATTTTCATTACCAGAAAGTATTTCTGTAGTGCTTATTTTAAAATAATGTCTAACACTATAAAAAGAGAATTGCATAGTTTTTTTCTTGTTCTCAAGGAATTTAAAATTGAACATATAACCAATATATTCTTTGCATATGGTCAGTAAAAATAAAGTCTCAGATTGGAATTCTTAAAATATTTTCTTATTCTATGCAAAACATTAGCAATCTCACATCCTGTGCGTATATATTGTATGTGTGTCAGCAATTACGTGTGTGCATATGCATATGGAATGAAGCGAATTATAAAATTATTCACAATTTTAAGTGGAAAATTTATCTGTGAGCCTGTGACAGCATTTTTTGACCATTCAGACAAGGCATCAGGCAGTAATGCCAACTTTCTCTAGCATTTGCCTCTCCACAGGAGAAGTGAATAGCTATGCTAACAAAATTATTGCATATTCCTCACTCCATATCTACTCCTTGTCCTGACCTATTTCTGCTCACAGCAACCTCAAGCTATTAATTACTTAGGCTTTAAAACCTTACAAACTCCTCTCCCTTGACAACTTTCCCCACTTGAAATTCACTGCTGAGTTTTTGCTGATTCTACCATTGCAGTGACTTCCTACCTGACCACATTTCCCAATATCAGGTGCCCAGTGCCTCTTACCTGGACAATCACAGCGGCATCCAAACTGGTGTCTCATCCCGCTTTCCCTCCTCCCCATATTGACTTTCCCTAGGACATCCTGACGCTGTAAAGTCAGGCTACTGTTTATAATGCACAGAGCTGACTGTGCCATCCTGTTCAAAACCACATTGCTCTCAGAATAAAGTCCAAGCTTGCCATTGAGGCAATAAACTGACCATAAACTATTTCCAGTCTTATTTTGACTGCTCTCTGCCTGCCTTGTGCTCTTTAAAATTTAGTCAAACATGCTACTCAGTGCTCTTTGTAGAAGACTTGCACTTTTCAAAGCTATGCTTGAATATAGGCTGTTTCTTCCACCTGGAATCATGGTCTTTCCTTTTCTATTTATAATGTCAAATGACTGTGTGCCATGAAGATTCCAACCACTACCACCGCCCACCCTCTACACAAACACACACACACACACACACACACACACACCCCCACCACACACACCCCTAGGTCTGAGTTGGTTTCATCTTCCCTGGCCTCCCATAGCCGTTTGTTATTCCTTCTAGAAAAGGATTACCCACATTGGTGTCCCTGTGACTTTCCTGTTCTGGATGATAAACCCCATGAAAACAGAGATAATGCTTTGTTCACTGCTTTGCATCTGCTTAGATATAGCATTTAGCAAGTTCCTGGCACTCAAAGGAGCACAGGAAATAAAACGCTCCTGAAGGCAGAGGAATAGCCTGGGTGACTTTTGAAGTGGCCCAATTGCCATGGCATCTTCCACAGATTCCACAGGTACCAGGCATATGTCTGTCCTGGCATCAGATCTACCAAATCTACTTAGTAATGCAGCTCTATTTTAATACCCAGATGCATATGAAGCAAAATACATGGCTTAATTATTCTAGAAGCAATAGGCAACCCTTTTCAGAGCACTTTTCCCAAATGAAATCTAGTGAGAGCGTATCACCCTGAACCCAAGAAAATGAGACTTAAGCCAAACTTAGGAAAATGTACATAATCTAACTTTAAAAATGAATTTCTCACAACACAACATAGAAGAAGAAGGAGGTACCTAGATGTGAAACCTGGATCTGCCACTTTCCCTATAAATAAAATACAAATACTTGAGAGATATCTGTGTTATGGGTAGTGCATGTTAAATGCTTGCATTATTATGTCTCTTTCCTCTCCAAACGGAGCATATAGTATGGGTCACCTCAGATTGAAGGAGCCCAGGTTCTGGAGTTAAACCCAGAAACAGTGCTAGTCTCTGAACCTCCATTTCTTTCTCATCCAAACAGATAATTATAAAGTTATTTGTGAAAAATACCCTCCACGCTTCTCTTACCAAGCAGGTAACTTAAAATCTATGGTTTAAACTGTGTTTTCAATTATTTGAGGGAGGCCAGCACTGATGAGCTCATCCTAAGCCAGTCATTTTAAGGCCAGTGCTACCTAACTGGGAGAAGGCTAATCCAGTCGGAAGGCATATTCTGTTCTGTGAATATGGAATAGAGAAAAGCTAACTGACTCTTACAGAGATACCACAGCTTGTCAGTTTTTAGGACACTTTACATGTTGCATGGTGGTTTCCAATTTCCAGTGCCAGATTGGTGTCGAAGCCTAGAAGTTGTGCATTGATTAGGAGTGGACTGGGAGTCACACAATGTTTATGTACATCATTTTGTGAACTGGACAAGTGACATTTGTCACCAGAGCCTAGGGGGAGATTTCTCCTGTAAACAGGCATTAAAGGGCTCCAGGCTATCAAGTATAGAAAGGAGTGGCAAAAGAGTGAGGTCATTATGATCCCTTCCCTTCTCCTCCCTGAAAAAAAAAAAGTATTGTGGTTTCCTGCAAGGCCCAGAATACGTGACCCATAGCTCACTCACTAACGGAGGCTGATTCTAGGAGTGTGCATTTGTCTTAGGAAAGAGTCAGCCCAATTGGAGGTAACTCTCAAACTTTGGGTTTCCTCATCTTTGGCCTCCAAAGAATAACATACATAAATATAAAATTCTATGCAAAATGTATGGGGTTGTATCAGGATGACAGCAGTTTCAGTGCATATTCTGATTTTGAGACAGTAAAATCAATTCTTCTCATCTGAGGCCAGAATGACAATTAGATCTTGTTGAAGTGAGAGATTATTTACTCAGCTCTATTGTTTTTATGTTTATGTGAAATTTCATAGTCACTCAGAACAAAATGGGGTAAGAGAATGGGGGATTATAATGTGCTTCTAAAAGATGTGTGTTTCCATTTTCTATCGTCACATGGATCTTATGAGATTTCCATACCTATAAATTGACCACCAATTAGTAAAATATATATTTATATCTAACGCCCATTCATTGTTCCTCTTGGTACTATCAAAACTCTCTATTTAATGTCCTAGACCTCAAAGAAAAGTGCTTTGGAGGAGCAAAAAAGGAAAGAGGGAATAATAACATGACCTGTTATCCAAAATGAACACACAAGCACAGATCACTTTCCAAAATGTCCATGATTTCAGAACATAAATGCAGACACACCCTTAAAAGAAGCATTAGAGAGGAGAAAACCTGGCCAGCTTCCCAAATCTCACTGCATCCAATTTGGACTCGGTGATGACCAAGATCAAAGGCATGTGGTGATTGGACAGAGGGCCAGGAGGAACTGGCATCCTCAAGGCTGCTGGAAATTAGCCAGTTCAAACACACCAAGCACAAGCAAATTGGAAATAAAGACAGGCCAGTAATCAAACACACATGGGGCTACACTTCACGAAATGCAAACTTTATGTGTTCCCAAAGGAGAAATTTCCAGGTCTTCAACAGCACATACTCAATAGGAAAATAAAAACATCCCCTTTTGCAACCTAGAGCCTGAATCTTTGGCTTCCACTTTAGGGAAATGGGCAAAATGACCTCTTTGTCATGGTACCCATCATGCTCCCTACCCTCTTCCACTTCCAGACCCCTCTCCTGTAAGTAATTTTGTCTCTCATCTTGTTCCCTAAAAAAATTAGAGTTTCCCAATTTGGAGGCATTCTCTCTGGAACAGCAAATGTTCCTAGCTCTGCCATTTACAATGCCTTTGGTGGAAAGTCACCTCAGAGGTGTGATTTTTTAGTATAACATGATTTCTATGGTGCCTTGACATCCTCGGATGAAAAGCACCAATAGGACCACTCCTCTGATGTTAGGGAGAGGGTCCACTCAAGCACCAAATGCCATTTTTACCACTAATCCTTATCTTCCTTGTACTCCTTCTATTACCTGCATTTTATGGTGAAAGAGATTAGTTTATGATCCCATTCCTCTACATACACACTTTCCAACCCCATACTCCCTTAGAAATATAGAGCAAAGATTACAAATTTTTTTTCTGTAGGTTCTGATTCACAAAGGGTGAGCATCAGAACGGGGGTTTGGATAGAAAAAACTTGAAAATGAGTGCCTGAATAAAGACATAAAAAGAGAAAAGTGAAGGAAGATATTCTTTTCAAATTTGATGCCCTTTAAATATGTATATATGGATTACATTTTCATGGAAGAAAACAGAGTAAAATACAGCAGCATTTAAGGGATTTCCTCTCACCAAATTGTCTCCGGTCCCTTAATTGTGTTTAAGCCTTGCTGAGTACTTTGTTCACGGTCCCTAGTGTGGTGATTTGCATCCCCCTATCTGTGTTGCTGTTTTGCGGGGCAGGCAGCTGTCTCAGTCTAACTCTAGCTGGGAAAGGTAAGGATCTTTGCTTTGCTGTTTGAAAGATCTGGGAAGGAAATGTCGAATGCCTAGGTGGGTTAGAGGCATAGATAGATTCATTCATTGGAGGCTTTGAGAAAAGTTCTCCAAACTTAAAGGAGTCTCCTAAAGCCATGTGCTTTAGAAAGAACTAGAGAGATTTCCTCTTCCTTGTGAAAAGAGAGGGCTTGCAAAAATAAGGCTGGTTGCACTGTGGATGAAATTTTGCATTTGGGGCACGTGTCCCTGAAGGGATCCACAGGGGTGTTTCATACGTTATAGACACAGAGTGGAAGGAGAAATAAACATTCAGAGGCAACACTAGATCACTAGGAATTCTCTTTGAATTTCAATTTGAAGAGGTAAAGTCAGTTAAAGCTGCTTGTGTCAGTGGTTAGGATAACCACTGATACAATTTCTGCTTTATGCCAAAGCTTTCTACTTCTTTAAATTTAACGTACAAATCATCAGTTGTCTACTCAGAGTCTAGAGATGTGTATTGACGTATCAAGGCAGGTGCATACACCCTGGAGCACTGGGGTGAATGAGGCACCTGAGCCTGACAAGGCTGAGAAAGCTTTGGTACTGGAAGTGACCACAGACTAGCCCATGCTCCCAGGGCACAGACGCACTCGCTGTGCTTCATTATAGACCCAGCCAAGGGCTCACCATGGGAAAAGGTGCCATTGTCCTCTCTCTAGAAGGTCAATTTGTGCACCTTTAGCCTTGGTAACAGGAAAGCGTGCTTTTCAACAAAATAAGGTGATGTTCAGAGCTTTGGTGCAGTTATTGGGCTATCTTGGGAAGGAAGTAGTACGAGAAAGTAGAGGGGAATTGTGGGTAAGAAGACAGCTCTTTTAAGGAGCTTCTCAAGAACCTCCATTATACGTAGCCAGCAGCCCCCATCTCACCATCTTCCCTGGACAACTTTGGCAAAAAAAGTATTCCTGACCCTCAACACCAAGTGACAGTGCTCCTTGTGGATGAAGGCTGTCTCTCTAGGTCTGACATTCTTAAAAGTGTGAGGATCATGGTGACCAAGGCCCTCCAGGTACTTGCCATGACTCCCCCTAAGTCTCAGGGACTTTTCAACTTTATGTTTTGTAATAACATAACCCTGTCTCTGGCTTTCATTCTAGAATAAACAAGTTCTGGTCCCTCTGCTTTTGTGACAAGTCATCCGGGTATTGCTACAAGGCAAGGCTGGGGAGAGTGTGCTGTGCTCAAGGAAGGTGAGACGCTTGAGAGCATCCAAGTCCTTTGCCAGCAATTAGAAAAATCTAACAATCTGTTTTTCTTCTAACAAAGAAGGAAAACAAATCTCTTCCAACAGTTAATTTGGATTTGTGGTTCACAGTATTAATTCAAAGGGGTTATTAACACTTGTGCAGATGGAAAAATGAGGATGAAAAACTTTTAACTACAAAGTATAGGATGAGCTCCCAGTATTACCTTTTCTCCTCAAAAAGACAATCTAGGGCTTTACGTATTTCAAGTTTTTAAAAATTGCACAGGTTGTCTGTAAGAAAGCATAAACCTATAAAGCCACTTTATAGGTATATGGGGGCGGGAAATAGATGCCTAACTTCATTGTTTGAGTGTATGAGGTGTCAAGTTATATATGTTTGAATGTTTAAAATACCTTGTTCCTTAAAGTGGGCCAAGGAACAGATATCTCAACATAGGCAGGGAGCTTGTTACAGACCTACTGAATCAGAATCTGAATTTAACAATCTCCCCCAAGTGGTATATGTATCCATTAAAGATTAAGGTTCAAACCAGGGGTTTCTCTGTTACTGTGTGACCTTTGTCAAATCACTTAACCTCTCTGAGCCTGCTTCCTCATTTATGAACTAGTAAGAATTAATGTTAATGTGTGACATGTCTTAATATTGTGCCATCTCCAGAGTAGGTGCTCTGTAAATGGTAGCAATTATCATGATGGTGATAATCTTGGTACTGATAAAGTTACCGCCTTGAAAAAGCAGTAAACAATCATGTTTAAATCAATATGACTGGCTTTTCCCCTTAACCGCAAACATTCGTGCCTCCCACCCTCATTCCTAAATGAATTAATACTGAACAAGTGGGGATTTAAGCTTCAGTTGACTATCACGTGCATATAAAGAAAGAATAGTGGGAAAACCTAGGAACATGGATTTTTGCTGGCTTAGAGACTGAATTCAGCTGCCCGATGACTTCACAGCTGTTTCTGCTGCCCTGGAGAGTGTCTGTCCCCTCCGCTCTGTCCCCCTCAGCCGGGTCTGCAACGCTGACTCTGGGATTTTCTTATAAAAATGTCTGATGGACTGATGGACGGGAGGAAGATCTGGAGGTCGGCAGGGGAAAAATGAGTCATTCAAATTCACAAAGCAGACCGCTTAGTAAATACTGCAAGAGAAATAAAAGTAAAAGCTGGCTCCCGTCTCTGTGGAACCTGTAGAAATGATTTGGAGTTATCATGTCACTGAGCAAAGTTGGGGGAAGCCAAAACTCAGAATCTGCTGGCAAGGAAAAGAACGAAGGAAAAAAAAAGTTAGGGAGGGGCAAACCGGAGGGGGAGGGAATAAAAGACAGAGGGAGGCAAAGACAAGCGTCATTTAGGAACAGAGGTAGCCTGAAAGAAGCAGGAACTCCAGGATCCCCAAAAAAGACCCTATAGTAAAGTGTTTCTACATCTTTTCTTTTCCCCCAGAAGAGATTCCTAACCTGTCATTTTATTGACAGCCGTGCTGTTAGAGGCTCTTTCCCAGAAGCTGGACGGAGGCTCAAGTGCTGCTGTTTCTTCCCTTCCAAGTCAAGTTGTTTCTTTGGTAATGGATTGCCTCTCTCGGAGGTGAGTATAAGTAATCTGGGGGACAGATACTGATTTTCAGGTTAGCCCAATCTCAGCTTTGGGGGTGAAGATAATTTTTCCAGACATAAACTCAGTATCTTTTAACTGGCCTCGCCAGTAATTAGGGTGTTATTGGACAACAGTGATTAATTAATTTGGTAATTAAAAATGACGTGTGAGTAGGCAGCTGTAATATTTAGTTTCATTGCTCAGGGAGTGATATTTTGACTTTCCAGGGCAGGGAAGAACTATTTGATTTGGAGTTGAACGTGTTTTCAGTGGATGCTTAATATATTCAAAGTAGTAATCTCATTGAAATGGTCTCAAGTATCTTTCTTTAAACTTGTTCAGTAACTACAACTGTTCAACTGTGTAGCAGCCAGACAGCTTTTTGAAAATGGAAGACAGTGACTTAACATGTCTGAGCAGCAGACAAGTTTTCACTGATTTCCCATAGACAGCATTTCAACCAGATGCTTTTGATCAAAAGTCCCAAGCTTTGTTCTGAAATTTTCAGGTTTAAAATACTTAGAAAGGGTCATTGCAGCAAGTTTTATACACAAAGGCATGGGGGGGAAATGAAGTTTGTGAAATTTTCCTGAAAACCTAGCATGCTTATTTGTTTATGTATGTTGTAGTATACATAATATGGAAATTTTGTATTGAGCTTAATAGAAAATTTGTGAATTGACAGCTAATTACTATAATAATTGATTTTATGTGTGCCAAGAGAAAGCACAAAATTATAACCCATGAAGGGGTTTAATTTTTGTTCTTATTTTTCTCTTTCTAGCAGAGTGGAGGATATTGTTACATTTCAGATCACAAATCCCTACCTCATTGTCAATGAATTTTTTGCTGAATTGTCCACCTAAAATGGGTAATAAAAGATCCCAGGAAGCAGGTTGCACTGTGTTTGATAGTAACACAATAAAGACTTGTTGTCTATCATTCGATGGAGAAGAACATCATTTGTTGCTGGCTGCTTGCCTTGACATTGATTTTGTGGGCAGCGAATAGGTGATAGTTTGGAATGAATGCATGTTATGTCCAGCAAGATTGGCAGAGTCTGAGTTGCTGTAAGTTGTGGAATTAATGTGCAAAATATTGTTTGTAATATATTCTCCTTTTGAATGAGACCGTCTTTGGATTAGGATTCAGGCATTTCTGTGTGTTTAGAGGAAAGAGAAGCAATAGACAAAGTGGAAAAGCTTTTAAAACATTTGTAGACCACCAGGGTATATTAAACACTGTGAGTGCTTCCTGCTTTTCTGTCTTCCCTTCATGTTCATTTGCTTCATCTTTTTGCCTAAATGCGAAGAGAATGCAACCGATTCAAAAAAGAGTAAAGTTGCTTTTCACATGGATCTGTGCCTCCTGGAAAGGAGGTGCCTCCCTAGCTTTTTATTTCTGCTTGTAGGGTTCATTCTGATACATGTAACTGACATCTCCTGTTATCTTCACAGCTTTCACCCTGGTGAGACTGTCCAGATCTAGTCTGTAAACCCAGCTTAGAGGCACTGTTGTAAAAATGACTGAAGAGCCCATCAAGGAGATCCTGGGAGCCCCAAAGTCTCAAATGGTGGCAACGATGGAGAAGAGTCCCAAGAGTGAAGTTGTGGTCACCGCAGTCCCCCTGGTCAGTGAGATTCAGTTGATGGCTGCTACAGGGGGCACCGAGCTCTCCTGCTACCGCTGCATCATCCCCTTCGCCCTGGTTGTCTTCATCGCCGGCATCGTGGTCACCGCGGTGGCTTACAGCTTCAATTCCCACGGCTCCATCATCTCCATCTTTGGCCTGGTTGTTCTGTCATCTGGACTTTTTTTACTAGCCTCCAGTGCCTTGTGCTGGAAAGTAAGACAAAGGAGCAAGAAAGCCAAGAGACGGGAGAGTCAGACAGCTCTTGTGGCAAATCAAGAAGCTTGTTTGCTTGAGACTGAATGGGCTACTGGGCCTAGAAAACCTGCTCTGACTTTGTCAACCAATTCACCTAGAACCATGGTGGGAGAGAACGACTTGGTGTTAGAACAGACTGGAAGAATGGGGGTGGGAGGGTGGAGGGGGCTTCTCCTTTGTGAGGAATGACTCATGTCTGATTAATGACAAACTTAACCCTAAGGGCTATTTCTGAGACTGAAAAATCAACTTTCTATTTACATTAAACATTTTGGGGGTCATGGAAGTGCATGGCATTAGATAGCGTTTGGTTCACCCTGTAAAGTAGCCAGGAAAAGATGGGAAAATAACAAGATAGACCTGGCGCACTAGACATTTGCCTCCAAAAGAAATAACTCACACTCTTAAGATGTATCATAAAATTGTTCTGCCAAGGATCTAAATTGCCTTGGACTTTGTATATGTCTATGAAATTCTGTGACTTATTTTCAATACATTGATTCACTGGCATCTGTTTTTATTTTTCACTTTTAATAACTCATCACTGGTGGTACTTTATCTTGAAGAGTAAACTAATATTTTTTATATTTTACCATTGGATAGTTTTAGCCAGTTGTAATGATATGTCGGAAGTAAAGAAAAACACATGAAAGGCATAGCTAATCGATGCTGTTGGGGGTTAAATTAATATTAAAATAATCCAGTAGAGCACTTTTGACAATTTTTATATAAAAGTCAAGTATACATTTCATTTAGAATAATAAATACTTACTGCTGCTAAAACTTCTTAAATGGTTGTTTCTATTGTTTTTTTATTGCAGTTCTAAATTGCCATCTTCCCTTGTCTCATTTGCAAATTCTCAATTGCATTTCTCTCAAAGGGACAGATTCCTTCTTCTTTACTGGAGGATTTGTGTTTTTATCATATCGATTTTTCATTACTTCTGAATAGTCTTAATTACGTTTACTAAATTCTAAATGAGTTGTATGCTATTACAATTAGGAAATCAATGTCTTGGGTCAGGAACTTTATAATGTGCTATTAAATCTATATTATATTTTTATTAAATCAGTTGTTAATTATTTGCTTAACACATACGCCAGCACCAACTATATGCCAGGCAAAATATAGATTCTCAGGTTGCTTACTCAGTGAGATCTAACACAATGCAAATAAGATTACTGCTTAAATTATTCAGTGGACATTGAGCTACTTCACAGCTAGGACTCTACCCTGTAACTCCAGCCAGAAATATAGCTCATTCATGTAGTTTAAATCACCTTAAACTAGAATAGAAAGATAGGCATGAAGATTTCTTAAAACTTGGAAAACAAAATCAGCCTAGCATAGCACATTCATTGAAAGTCATTCTATCCAGGAATTTAATTAAACATGGCAGGAGCTCCCTTGTGCTCATGTAGTTTTGGTAAGCGGAAATACCCTAATGACTTTGCAGGGCAGGTGGTGTCACAAACAGATCAACATTTCTCCCAACCAAATGCAAGTTATGGGACTGTGCTCATTTCAATGCAAGTGAGTCTGCGCCTTCACATGCCTCTTCTCTGTACAAAGATATTCAAAGCCCCGGCACACCCATTGCTGTAAGAAGAAATTTCTCAGACAAGGTTCAAGATTCTCCAGTCCTGATCCAAAAGGCTGTATCCAGTTTTCATGCTCACTCTAACCCCAAAGTCTCCTTATGAGTTAGGCAGAATAGACTATTCACCATTCTTGCACCTGGCTCCAGTTTTCCTGCCTTTATATCTGTCCAAACTTGTGTTTTCCCTCGATTATAATATGATTGTTTCCTTGATTTTGATCTCCCCCAAATCCTGCTTCTCATGAGCACTCAACTCAAATGCTATCTCTTCCCAGAAGTCTTCCCTTTTTTCTGAAAGTGAATGCTCTTTCAGGAGTTCATCTTTTATTCCCTGATGGCACCTTTTATTTTCTGTCGTGTTGGTGGTGTAAGTTTTATCTTTATTCCAAAGCTCCTTAGAAGTGTGTGATATATCTTCTTTTTAACCCTAGTGTGATGCCTAACATAATGTCTTACGCAGATTAAGTATTCAATAAGTACCTAATTAAGGTGTCAAATGAGCCAAAGAATAAAAACTCAGAAAGTGAATGGTTTATCCAGAATTATAGCCCATTCTAATCTCTTTAAACAAAAAAAGTTTTGTTCTCATTTTTCCCCCAAAGGGGTCATCTCACTATCTATTATGCCTTCAGTGTAAGCAGCAGTTCGAGGTTACTCTATACTTCTCTAGCCTGACCTGTCCTTCCAAATGCTTGAAAAGCAAACTCATGAATTATTTCCCGGCCACCAGGGGGCTCCATGCTGCTATTTGAGTCCCATAAGAAACAGTTCTATGGAAAGACCTAAATTGTAATGACCGAAATGGGATTAAGTCTCTCCTAGATGTGAGGAGTTGGCCATTTATCCCACCCTTACTCACTTTGGTAAGCCACTTCACAGTGGCTATTTCGGGGTTCTCTTAGTATGGGAAAGGTATATACCATTACAGAGCTGTAAGGCGCAGAGACAGTTCTACATACTGTGAATCCCAACTCCCATGAGGCGAATAAATCGAAGTTGGGATTACAAATTATTAATATTAACTCAGAATATGTCTTTATTGGGTAAGGTCTATCTTTACAAATGGTTGTGTCATATACAAATATGCAGGTGTTCAATGAACGTACATAAAAATGCATGCATAAATGTACTAAAAAGATAATCTGACTCCTCCCTGGAATATCAGAAACCAGCTGTATCACCTAGTAGAATTCCCCCTAAGCTCACACATGCCAGAGTGTGCACAGAAAAAACTTTTAACTTTGTTCCATGCGACTTTTAACCTTGTTGTGGCCCTGGTGAGAACCACAGCTGTGTGGTGGCTCTGCTCTCCCCACCTTACTATTTTGGTTAATCTAGGGAATATTGTCTAGAGAAGCTGCCCAAGGAGATCATGTGATAGCACAGAAGGCTGATGCCAGAGGATGAACCCTAGAGAGCCAGATCACAAAGCCTCTGATCTACTTTCCACTAAAGAGAAATCCCTAAAGAGACAAAGAGGAATACAGAAGACAGAGAGAGAGAAAGACAGAGAGAGAGAGAAGTGTTAAACAGATGATAGATATCCTGGTCTCCAGGGAAGTATTATGGTTTTGAACTTAGAAAATCTTGATATTATAGTACTTGATAGTGTAACAGGACTCAACTGTAGCTGATATTCTTCACCACACTCTGAGGCTAGGGGTGTAAGTATACACTCCACTTCACATTTGAGGAAACTACAGTTCAGAGAGGTTAAGCGACGGCTCAGCTAAGATCTCAGAGCAGGTGAGGCCTAGCACCAGGTCCAATAAGCTGACCACACATTGTAGTTGTCTCAGTGTCTTAACCCTTTGGGTTGCTATAACAAAAATACCATAGACTGGGTGGCTTATAAATAACAGAAATATTTCTGTCTCACAGTTCTGAAGTCTGGGAAGTCCAAGATCAAGGCGTCAGTGTATTCTATATCTGGGGAAGGCCCACTCTCTCGTTCATAAGTGAAGTCTTCTTGCTGTGCCTTCATATGGTGGAAGGGGCAAAGGAGTTCTCTGCGGCCTCTTTTATAAGGGTGCTAATCCCATTCACGAGAATTTCACCTTCATAACCGAATCAACTCCCTAAAGCCCCACCTCCAAATACCACATTGAAGATTAGGTTTCAACATATAAATTGGGGAATGGAAGGGAACAGACATTCAGTCTATAGCACCCAGTTTTATGCTGAACCATAACCAAAATCATTTCCAGAACGTCTCTTCAGCAGAAGGAGACAATACAGGTATTACAACACCTACTTTTGAAAAACTCTTGTTAAAGTATAATTTACACAGAGAAAGTTGTACAGCTCAATAAATTTTTATAAATTTATGGAATTAATATCCAGACAAAGATACTGAATATTTGCAGCATTCAAAATCTCCCTTTGTATCTACTTTCCATCAGTATCTCTCCAGGGGAAACCACTGTCTGGCCTCTATCACCTGGAGTAGTGCTGCCTGTTTTTTAACTTTGCATCAGTGGAATCATATCAAGCATACTGCTTGTGCCTGGCTGCTTCTTGCAACAGTATGTTTATGAGCTACAATCTAAATTGTTGTATGTAGTTATAAATGGCTCGTTCTTAGTGCTGTGTAGAATTACATTGTACAAATACAGTATCATTTATTCTCTCTACTATTGATAGACATTTGGATAGTTTCTACTTTTTAACAATTAAAGATAGTATTTTTGGTAGTCAGTCTCTAAGAGAGCCCCACATGATCCTGGACCCCCCGGTATTTACATGATTCTGTGGCTTCCTCCCACACTGTCCCAGAGGTGGTTTGTGTAAACAGTAGAATATGGCAGAAGGGATAGTGGTTGACTTCCAAGATTAGGTTATAAAAGACATCTTGATTTTTCTCTCTTTTGATTGCTCCCACCCTTCCTGTCTTCCTCTTTCTCTGAGGGAAGCCATCTCCCATGTCGTGAGGACACCCAGGCAGCCATGGAGAGGTCCATATGGTGAGAAACTAAGGCCTCCAGCCAACAACTAGAGAATAACTAAGAACTGCCAGCCACCACCTGAGTGAGCCTGGAAGTGGATATTTACCCAGGGGAGCCTTCCAAGGACTGTGTTCCCGGATGACAGCTTGACAGACCTCATGAGAGACCCATCCAGCCAGGGATGCACCATGACTTTATGGGACCTACGCACTTCTGTCTTTATGGGCCCCTTCCTCCATTAGAACAAAAGGAAATATCTCACTCACTGGAAGGAAGAAATTGTACTAAGAAAGTCGTGGGCCCTAAGCCTGGTGCCTGCTGTACCAAATGGGTACCTTGGCCCTGAACCCAGCTAAGTTATTCCCAGATTCCTCACCCACAGAAACTGTGAGAAATAAATGTCTGTTGTTTTAAGTTGCTAAATTTGGGGGTAATATGTTTTGTAGCAGTAGGTAGCTGGTATTGTGCTATGAAGAAATTTCTTCTATGTGATTTTTCATGTACGTACGTGCATGTTTCTGTTGAGGGTAGACCTGGGTGTGGAATTCCTGGACAGTATGTGTTTAGCCTTATTGCCAGAAAGTTTTCCAAAGTGGTTGAATCAATGTGCTCTCCTGCCAGCACTCTAAGCATCTGGATGCACTACATCTTCAGCCATTTTAAAATATTTTTCATTTTAGTCATTTTTACGAGTGTAACATCTGCTTTCAAAGTATTGAGAAAGGAGACGTAGCACAAGAATGTGGGCTTAATAGGGCAGAGCAAATTAAAGATAGGAGAAGGATTTGGAGTAGGAAAGTAAGATTTAGATTTGGACTTCGTAGGAGCAAAGCAGTGAGACAGAAATTCTCAGGGGAAGTTCCCCTGGAGATCAGGAAACCAAACTAGAGACTGGAAGTTTAAGTCACAGTCCCAGTTTCAGCATTTATTAAGCATCAACTACACTCCCAACATCATATTCTGAGCTCCACGTGGAATATCTCATTTGATCCTCACAACGGCCTAGTGAAATAGATACCATTATTGTCTTCATTTCACAGATAAGGAAGCTGAGACACAGGTCACGCCAATTAATTGAGATCACACAGTGAGCACAACTTAGAGCCGGAGTTCAAACTCCAGAACCCATTCACTTAACCACATTGCCTATCCTGCCTGGTACACAGTATACTATCAGTACCTGGTTCTTGAAGCACTGTTCCACATAGAAGCTGAGCAACAACACAGACTCAGGAGTCTAAGCTAAAGAGTAAGGTCAGCAACAGTTTTGAGAAGCCCGGACTAAAATTAGAGATTATTATGGAATGATTTGCCATCTGAAGCCAGAACTTTTGCTGACAACCTCCATTTATTTGTAGCATTTAACAAACATCAAAACACTCTCTTGTGACTCTCATGAGACTCAGGACCCCAGCCACACCTTCTGCCACCAAAGATATGGCTGATGCTTTCATTCTCATCCTCCTTGAGTTTCCTGTGTGGAAAATCCAAGATTCAGAATATAAGCCAGCCTCAGCTTGCCACTGGATGCACAGTTCGAAGGAAGTGCATATCTGGAAACTGTAACACATGTCAGGGGAATCGAAGAAGGCTTCCTGCAGGCGGTGACTTGATAAGCCCAGGACAGATAAAGGAGTTAACCAGGTGATGGGAATTGAGGAGGAGCAATTAGGAGCACTCACAGAGGGAACACCATGAGTGAACACTGAAAGGTGATGGAGTGAGGTAGCCTTCAGCCTCTCTACCTCACTGGATCCTTGCAAGGTGAAAATGAAAGAACTTGTTAAGGATATGTATCAACTACAAAATTATGTCCAAGCAAAGGGGTTAAAGAACTCCAATATCCATACAGCTCAAACCTATAACCAGATAATCAAATGTTCAGGTTCTTTTTTTTCTCTCTCTCTTTTTTGAGACAGAGTCTTACTCTGTCACTCAGGCTGGAGCGCGGTGGTGTGATCTCGGCTCATTGCACCTCTGCCTCCCAGGGTCAAGTGATTCTCCTGCCTGAGCCTCCAAGTAGCTGGGATTACAGGCACCCGCCACCATGCCCTGCTAATTTTTGTATTTTTAGTAGAGACGAGGTTTCACTATGTTGGCTAGGCTGGTTTCGAACTCGTGACCTCAGGTGATCCACCTGCCTCAGCCTCCCAAAGTGCTGGGATTACAGGCGTGAGCCACCGCACTTGGCCAAATGTTCAGGTTCTTATATTGCACAAGTACTTCAATCTGTAAGCACTTGGGGATTCATATTAATAAATTATATTATAATTAATAAAAATATCGTAACTAAAATCTTTCTCTTCATCATCATATCAAATACTCAAATACTATCTTCCTAAAGACACCACAGCACTGTGGTTCAAGTACCTGGGCTTGGAATCCAGCTTTACCACTTACTAGCTGGGTATCTCTGCACAAGTCAGTTTCTCTCTGCCTCAGTTTCCTCATTAACAAAATGGGAATAATATTGGTTCATAATAGAGTTGTAGTAATTACTAATTGAGTTAATAGCTACAAAGTGCTTATGACAATGCCCGGTACTCAATACATTAGGTATGATTACTGTCTGTCTCAAAGTTGACATATGCTTTGAGTGAATCTATGTGACATATAAAACTACAGAAGCTACAAGAAAATCAGTTAAATAGGATATTAATAGGAAAACAGTGGCTTATGTCACGAGCGAAATTGCAAATACTTATGCTCATAGTAGAGTCTAGAAAAAAATAAGTTGCAAATGCTAAGAGCAAATTCAAATCCCTGCACATATCAATGTTTTGTTTGCTAAACCAAAAGTTGGTTGTGTTCAGCATATTCATATCCAAATTTACATAGCTAAAAAAACCTTTGATGTTATCAAACTACCTAATGGAGGGCCAATTAGCATTTGCCTGGTGCTTTAGGGTGGATACAGCATTTTCACTTGCATTGCCTTGCTAATTCCTTCCAGATGCTCTATAAAATGTTATCCTCGTTTTTTGATGTGGTAACTGAGACTTGAAGGGATTAAATGGCTTGCTCATGATCAAATAGTGCATATATGATAGAAATGACTCACACCCAGATCTAGAGCTCTTTTGGCTGCAGATTCTTCTTCTTTCCAGTGCATTTTGCCACTGTCTTGCTAATGCAGGCATTACAGGTTCCCATGGAATGTCCTCCCTTGGGCCATGCAGCTAAGGATGGTTCAACAAGTCTTGAAACTGGTTGTGTCTACAGCTACATCCTTTCTGATTGGACCAGATTTTTTAAAAAAAGTTATAGTGGTGAATTAAAATTTGCCTCAATATCTATAATAAGTATAGGATTTATGTAGAAAATATAACATGATCATGCAATGTAATTTTTTATTAACAGGCTCTTGTTGCTTTTGAGGTTTCTGTTACTATTGTTTGGGGGTTTTTATTTTTGTTGTTGTTGTTGTTGGTTTTAATAAAAAAAGCTTATATCTCAACAGAACTTAAGAGATAGTCTTTACTGGTGGTTTCCAAATGCATGTCTGAGTACTGGCTGCATCAGACTCACCTTAGGTGCTGACCCCAGAAATTCTGGTTTGGTAGGCTCAAAGTAAGACAAAAGTAATAGGTATAAAAGTAATGGAAGTAAAACCTACTTTCATTGATATCCCCTTCCTTTCCAACTTAATCACAAATTTTCATGGGTCATAGCCTCCTATGTGTTCTGGTGTTATTGCATTAGTTGTGGTACAACATTGGTAACTAAATGAATCAGTGATAATAGAAACTATTCATTATCCAGCCACTCAGGAGATAGTCACATCCTAAAAATACCCTTTGCCTAAGGAATCCTAAAAAGTAGTGGGCACAGAGGAGAAAACTCAAACAAGGGGAGTTGAGAAAGCCCTCTGTGTTGTTTTAACATGGAGTGGATCATCCAGTGTTAAGTTGAAGTGGATCTGACACCCGTTGCTCACAAGTTCTCAAGCATTTTTGATGGGAAGTAGGCCATGTCCAAAAAAAATAGAATGACACTTTTGCTCCACCTCAGCCTCCTATCGAGAAAAGCAAACACAGATGATTTTCCAAGTTCAAATGCAGAATGGATTGCTTCTTGTTTTGCTTGACTAGAGTAGTTAATGAGGGTTTAGAGACTGCTGGGAACATTGTGGACGCCTAGGTGGTGACTGAGCAACCCCAAGCTTCTGGAAGAATTGGCAAAACCCAAGCTATCTGAAATAACAAGAAGAAATTTTTGTTGATTTTTAACCTGCAAATTCTCATAGAATTTGGTTTCCAAGGAATGAGTTATTTGCTTTGTGATGCTTGTTATTTACTGTATCGGTTATATTTGAGAAAATGAGGAATAATGTGAAAAGTTAAAATGTAACTTGTAACTTTGGCTCTGCTAAAGCTGTAACTTGTAACTTTGGCTCTGCTGAGCTGTTCTTGTAAAAACAGGAACTCCTTGCAAGAGACTAACCGCTTAGCCTGACTGCCGGAGAGAGATGACAGCATGTAATGAGCTTCTCCTTGCAGAGAGCCTATAAACGGACGTGTAATGGAGAGGCTTATTACCCCAGATTCCTTTCTCAGGAAAGGCATATTGATTATGGCCCTGGAAAGGGAATGCAACCCTTATGGAGAGCCTATAAACAGACGCATGAGGGGCGTCTGTTTTGAGGGAAATCTCCGTGGCTGAGATAAGGATGTAAAAGTCTTTCTTCTCCCACTGCTCCTCCAGGACTGCATGGAGGCCCCCCTCCTCTTGCAGTTTTGTGGTCAGGCTGGTTGTCTGGTGTCAGATCCTTTACTCCTGCAGCTGTGAGCCCAATGCTTTTCCTGCTGATGATCATAAGTTTATGTTTAACCTCTATTCTTGCTAAGGTTTATGGTTTCTATGCTGACACTGTGATCCTTGTGCACCAGTTTTGCAAATGTATTCTTTTTGTATGATCGTCACTACAATGTTGTGTAACCTCACTCACCCTCCCCTATGCAAAGAGCCTAACAAAAAACTGAGGTTTTCAGGGAAATTTTAGACATCCATGGAGCAGCATTATGGAGTGTCTCCCCTGGGCCCAGCTTTAAGGAAAACTGTTTCTTTGTCTTTTTTTTCTTTTTCACTGACCACTTGATCACTTTGAGAGATCTTGAATCCACATTGATATTGGGAGCTGGTCTTCCAATAAGACACTGGCAGCCTGCCAGTCACAAAGCAGTTGTGATCACATTGTGGTATGAACTCAGAAAAACAAATAGACAAGAGTAAAGGGGTAGAGCCAGAAACTTTGTAAGTTTGGAGAAGACATGACTGTGATTACGAGTATTTCAAATGTCCAGCAAGTGGATAGAGCAGGTTGCCTTTCTGTATAGAGTGACTAGTTCAGAGAGAAAACGGGTATTTGGAGACAGGGTTTGTGTTGCTACTCTTCTCTGCAACTAGGCCCTATAATAAAAGTGCTTGCATCAGAGGAAGGCTGACCACACATTTTAGCACTTTCACAGCTCTAACTTAATCATAGCAGGAAGCTTTTCTGCTACTAGGAGAACAAGTTGCGTCACTAGGAACATCTGACTCCAGGATCTAGTGTCAATCACTTTCCCTAAGGTCATTAAAAAATACTACGGTGTCCCCTTACAGCATAAAGGCTTTGCCCAAGTGACAATTAAGAGGAAACACATAGCATGATAAATAATTGAACAGGTGGATTAAAGAAATGCCTTTCCTGTGTGAAATAAGAGGGATGATTGACAGTTGTAAATCCAGGCTCTTTGGTGCATCTTCCTCACAGTCCGAGGTTCTAACCCTGTGAACTGCTCTTTTTCTTTATTTTGCCTTCTTAGTTATTCAAGGAATACTCTTTGACCTCATAGAGTCAAGCAAACATTAGAGAAAGGCAATACCTCAGAAGTTTCCAAGAGCAGCTTTCAATGGACGGCTGCCAACGAGTAATGTTGCAAAGAACTGCCCACTGAGTGGACTAATATTTTGGACTTGGTTTGTACAGAACAAGCTCTGCTGTGAATCAAATGGCAAGTCTTTCTGCTCATCTGATTTAAGAGATGCCCTGTTTGATTTGCTGGTGCCAAAACACCCGTGAAGCACCACATGCGTGTCACCTTTTCCCCTAGGGTCTTTGGTTTAGAGCCTGTTCTCCTCCCAGACCAACAATATGGTATACGTGTCCAAAATGAGGACAAAGGGTAGCAATTTACTATGTCATTCATAGCAGTCCAAACAGCTTGGCTATTAACGTCGTGGGAAATATTTAACACCAGAGAGTTACTGTATCCCTGAATTGGTAAGCGCTCTCCAATAGATGCTTTTCCAACAGAGAAGAGAGAGAGAGAGAGAGAGAAAGAAGGAGAAAACAGAAAAGGAACAAACACAGAGACTTTCATAAAAAAGCCGCGGTCCTAGTTTCTATTTGCAGCCTAGCAGCGTTATCTAAAGTTCCCAGTAAAAATAAAACCCTTGAACTTGGAACTCCTGCTACCATGGCATATTTTTAAATGATTATGAAAGAAGTCTGAGCATTCAGTCTGGCAATGCCCAAGGTTCTTCAGCCATTCTGTGGATAGTACTTGAGATTCACCAAGCAAGTAGAGCCCTGTTTCACCAAGCTAGGTAAAGGAAAGGCAATGATAGAATTTGAGACACTGTAGAAGGCAGAGGGGCAGAGAACTCAACTAAGTGATTCCCATATTCCAAAACAGAAAAATTAACCACACTAGGATTTTTTGGTGGCAGAATTTGAAAACAAAACCAATCTTTAAAAAAAAAAAAACTTATTAAGAAAAAAATTACCTGTACTAAAGCAAGAGAGAATAGTGTCATGAACACCAGGGAACCATCTCTGGTTTCAGCAATTCTCAACTCCCACCTACCACCAGATTATTTTGTAGCATATCCCAGATGTAAAACATCTATTGCAATAGATGATTTGCAATAAAAAATTTATAAGACTTTTGATTTGTCTGTAGTTTAATTAGTAAAGTTAGATACTATCTACAGGAGACTAGGTATTTTTTCAAGCATTTTTACTTTTTAAAAAGTATTTTTTAAAAAAATTGTTTAAATACATTTCCCCTGAATTTTCATACTAACTAAAAATCAGCTTCATATTAGTTTTGTTAACCTCTTTTTGGTGGTACTCTGATGACTGGACAATGAGTTATACACCAATAAACAGCAGATCTGTAGTCTTGCAGGAGGTGGAGCTTTGGAGAAGCGAGGGTGGAGTGGAGATGTGTAATTGAGATGAGTGCTGACCCCAGGAAAGGGTGCAAAATGCAGTGTGAGATTACAGGGGGTACCGAGGAGCACGGAGATCAGAGAGCCTCTGCCGGTTACTACGGTCACTGCGTGGTCTACAGCCAAGGTTTTTCTTTGATCTTCATCCTTCAGACCATATTATTAATCTCTCCAGAGAGCTGCCCTTTACCTCCTTACACACCCAGTCCAATCTGGAATCACAAAAGGGCAAGGAAGGTTGGGAGTGAGCATCCAAATATATTAACTTCCCAGGCAGCTCTGCAGCTCTGTCTTATCTATGCAATGGGAAGAAGTGGGAGCAAAACAGTACAAATACAGTGGCCATTCATTTCCAATATTTCAATAAATGCAAATACAGATTTAGCAAAGATATAAATTAGAATGTTTAAGGAGTTTTTTTTGTTTGAATCGAATAAAGATGAATCACAGGGCTACTAATTTGCAGCACCTAACTTCCCCAGTGCATTTAATTATATTCTCATAAACGCAAACTAAGTTATATGTGTTTCAGTATCGCATACATTCCACCCAGTAGATATTTTTAAGCTCATATTATATACAAAGCACTGTTGTAAATTCTGGGGAAAATAAAAAGTTGAGTAATAAATGGTCACTGGTCAAAGGTAGACCATATGAATAAGAAAAGCAAAAATAAAATAAAGTAAAAATAAAGATAAAGGGACACTGGGCTCAGGGAGTTCACAGCATAACTGTCATCATAAGGCAAATACAAACATGGCCATAATGCCACAACAGCCACAACAACAACGACAACAACAAAATACCAGAAAAGGAAACAAACTGAGTGACGAAAAGGTTATCAGCAGAACGTGTTGAAGATGCAGGTGGGGGAAATGTTTCTTATAGATGAGAGTGGAGGAATGAAAGGCTTCTTAGAAGAAATAACATCTGACATGGGCCTTGAAGCTGGCGCAGAATTTCAATTGGTAAAATTGGGATTGGGAGAAGAATGTTTCTTCAGGAAGAAGAAAAGGCTAAAGAAAATGGAAGTATATAAGAAAAGGTAGAACATGTTCAGGGAAACGTACGCAGTCCATGTTAGAGGAGGAGTAGGTTATCTTTAGGGCAGAGGAGGAGAATGGGACTTAGAAGACAAGCTGATTGCATCAAGGCAAACAAATAACTCTGATGGGGTTAAATGCACAAAATCTGGAGGAAGATTATCAGGATCCTGATTCTGACTCTGAGCTGAGTGACCTTGGAGGAGTCACTGAGACCTTAAACCTCAAGGTCTTTGTCTAGAAAATCAGAATATGAACAAGCCCATCTCTTGCTGTTGTTATTTCATTACCTTATCAGTGAGGCATAATGAGGTTTCCCTGCATCGTCCAGGAGAGGTAAGGCCATTGCCGCTCACAGTGTGTTAGAGTTGGGTGGAATGCAGCCACTCTACCTACCTACCCTGAGCTGAGCTGATCCCAGATGGGTCTGGAGCCCAGAACCTCTCATGATAAGGAGATTCTTCTGGAAGACCACTGTCTGTTGTTGGTAGGACTGCAGAGCTGAACCTAGATAGAATGCATATTTGCAATTCCAGAGAGGCTCAGCCAGCAGCAACATTTTGTGTTACTTCGCTGGGAGGGCCACCTGCAGTTAATGGCTGGAGAGGGACCCATGTTCTGAGGAGCTCTGATAAAAGTTTCCAGTTTTTATTTTTATTACTTTATAACACAACCAACTCTGTCTTCATTACACATCCCAGCCCCTGAGCCGAGGATGCTTTCCAGTTGAAAAGGTCCCCAATGTGGAAAGAAGGGTGGAGAGTGAGTACCTTGCGATGTGACCTGACAGCATTTCGATAGATGGGTCACCTCTCGGCTCCCTCCCTTTCCAAGGTTATAAAATCCTTTCTTCCTGGAAGGGGTGGAGTAAGAGCTGATGCCAATTTATTGGGTCACAACTGGGTGTCTCTCTCTTCCTGAAGGGCCTGGCAGCACCTCTCCACCACTGTGATTATAAAGAAAGCGTTCACAAGGATGATTATCTAATCAGGGAATTAGTCTTGGTCCATGTGGCAAACATTAGAGGACTCTTAAAAATCTAATAGAAAAAAAAGGCCCAAGTCAAGAAATAGCACTGGTAATTAAACCCTAAATGATTATTGTACACGGACACTATGAAGGTCTGAAATGATTATTTATAAACAACTATAAACAAATTTGGCAGACATTTGTCATGAACACTTACCCCATGAAAGACACTGTCAACTTCTCCTATTTGATTTCCCCTCACTTAAGTCATTGAGCAGTCTAGTTTAATTTTCTCAAATTGTGGCCTTAGTGGTCATCTGATTCTGAACTCCCTAGAGTGCTTGTTAAAAATTTGGATTTCTAAGCACTGCCTTCGGTCTATGATATCAGAATTTCTAGGAGATGAAACCAAAATATCTGAATTTAAAATACCTTTTACTAGGAAAATTTGAAGCATATTCCAAAACAAAAGAAAAATACAATGGACCACCATGTATCTATCACCCATCTTTAATAATTATCAACTTATACCCAGTCTTATTTGATTAATATCCCATCCCAGATTATTTCACAGCAAGTCCCAGATATCATTCCATCTGTAAATATTTCAGCATGTATCTCTGAATGATAAAGACTTAAAAATCTAGAAACTATTTTCATGCCTTAAGAAATTAACAATATTCCCTTTACATAAAATATCTAGTCAGTGTTCAAATTTCCCATGTTGTCTCACAATGGTTTGCAACAAAAACCAAATAATTGCCCTGCATTGCAACTGTTGATGTATCTGTTTCCTCTTTTGTTGACTCCGCTATATTAGTCCATCTTCACACTGCTCTAAACATTCTGCCCGAGACTGGGTAGTTTATAAACAGAGGTTTAATTGACTCACAGTTCTGTATGGCTGGGGAGGCCTCAGGAAACTTAAAATCATGGCGGAAGGCAAAGGGAAGCACGGAGCTTTTTCAGATAGCAGCAGGAGAGAGAAGGAGTACAAGCAGGGGAAATGCCAGATGCTCATAAAACCATCAGATCTCATGGGAACTCACTCACTATCATGAGAACAGCATGGGGAAACTATCCCCATGATCCAATCATCTCCCACCTGACCCCCTCCCTCGACACATGGGGATTACAATTTGAGATGAGATTTGGGTGGGAACACAGACCAAACCATATCACCCTCCATCACTCTTTTTTCTCCCTCGCTTCTTATTTGTTGCAGAAACTGAGTTGTTTGTCCCATAAAACTTCCCATAGTCGACACTTTGCTGGTTATATCTTTATGGTATAATTTAACATGTCTTTTTGACCCCATGTTTCCTCTAGTTTATATAATACTTTATATAAAAATTAACTTTATAATCAGTTATATATTTTATTTTATTATTTATTAAGTATATAATAGCTAATAACAATTTTCTTATTATTCATTAAGTGTAAAGTCTTCATTAGCTTCAGAGATGATGTTTTTGGCAAGAACATAGGTGGTGTGAAGTTTCAAATGCTACCATCTGGGGGCACTACGCATCTGGTTGTCTTTTTATAATATGAGTAGCTATTGATGATCATTGCTTAGTTCCACTAACTCATTGGGGACTATGGTTCCTTATTTTTAAAGCAATCTAGATTCACCGAATTTTACACATATTAAAGCTCAAGAATTCTGCTCCAGTCCTTCTTCCATGCCGCTGGTAGAGTTATCCTATGGAAATGCAAATATACCATTGCCCTCTAATAAATTCTTTTTTTTTTTTTTTAAGACAGAGTTTTGCTCTTGTTGCCTAGGCTGGTGTACAATGGCATGATCTCGACTCACTGCAACCTCTGCCTCTCAGGTTTAAGCAATTCTCCTGCCTCGGCCTCCTGAGTAGCTGGGATTACAGGCATGCACCATGCCCAGCTAATTTTTAGTAGAGACAGGGTTTCTCCATATTCATCAGGCTGGTCTAGACTCCCAACCTCAGGTGATCCACCCACTCAGCCTCCCAAAGTGCTGGGATTACAGATGTGAGCCACCGCGCCCAGCCTAAACTCTTCTAATACAACAGATGAAGACTAAGCAAGACAATCCTTTCGAGTATAGACAGATTATATTAGTATTTCATTTAGTGTTACTTTTTTCCTTCAATATGAAATTAATATTATTAATACGGATTGATTGATTAACATGAATTGATCATAGTACTGTATAAAATTGATAAGTAAGTGTACATATATTTGGGAGGGAAGCTCAAAGCACTTTATTGATGGGATGCACAAGCAAAAAGTTTTGGTGTCTGTGGCTTAGAGGATGGGGCCCACATCCTTAAACTTGTCAGATAGGATATCCACTTCCCTGGCTTTATCTCTCACTATCCTCTTTCCCCTCACCCCGCCTCATGCTTAGTCATACTGAACCTCAGCCATTCCTCAGCATTGCCATGTCCTTTCCCACCTCTGTTACATTAAGTTTAGCCTAAAACTGCCTCCTTACATATTTTAAGTTCAGTTTAAAGGTTTCTCCATTCACAGTGAATAGTAACCTAACTGGATGTGTAAACAGAGTGTCACTTGCTCTTGTATCAATCACCAAGTTTTGGCACCCAACTGTTCAAACCATGCTGAAATAAGGCAAATGATAAGCTGTAACCAGTCTGGCTGTTTCTGTACCTCACTTCCTTTTTCTGTACCTCATTTTCCTTTCTCTGCCATAAACCTTCTTCCACCACCTTGGTTTGGCTGGAGACTTTCTGAACCTATTCTGGTTTAGGAGGCTGATTCATGAACTGCCCTCTGTTCAATTAATCTCTGTTAATTTGTCTAAAGTTTTCTTTTGACACCTCATGGCTCATGCCTACCTTGTGCCTTCACTGCCCTTCCCAGAGTTCGATACCTGGTAGGCTCCCTCTCTATGGAAGTTTACCAGAAGTAAGAACTTTTGCTTCAGCACTGTAATGTGCCTAGTGCATACATCCATCCTGGCTCTTACATTTTTGAAACAGGACTGTTCTCTACATGTGTGCCATTAACTATGCGTAACATCTGCATGAGTACAGTGGCTATGTCTTTTTTTCTCCTGGCTGTCAGAAAGCTAGAGGACCAGACTTAGAAGAAATTGGAACCAAAGGTATTCCCAAGGGCCCAGTAGCAGGAATCACAACAGACTTTTAATCAAAAGAATCTAGCCAGATGCTATTGCAACTGCCAGAGTACCAAGCCAACCCCATAGCCATAGCTTTCAATGAATTCCAACTGCCATTTTGTCTTTGTAGCACTCACTCAGTTTTCATAATACTGGGAAGAGAACATCTGATAGGCTAAGCCTAAGTCAGTGCTCATACCATGGAAGCAGGGAGGGGAGATATGGAGCATTTGACACCACCTCCCACCAAAGATAACATAACAGGGAGATTCTCCCCAAAATAGGAAGGTATGGTGACTGAACGGTTGGATAGCTTAAAAAAAAAAGTATATTTTACTTAGACAGTAAATGAATTAAATTGACATTAGAGCAAAAATTCATTTAGAGTAATGGTCAAGGATTTTCTCCCCAGACTCTTATAGTGAGAAAGGCTAATATTTCTATAAATTTTTATTACTATGATTTTTATACTTAATTCATCAGAAGTTAAAATTAATTTTAAGAAGGAAAAAGAAATTATGAAATAAAACAGTGGAGTAAGGAGAGTGCATGTTCTTTTCTTCAGGGAAGACATAATTTGGACTTCTGAAAAATGTTGAGCATATATTGAATGAATAGCATTGCTCCAAAACATTTGTCAGGTACAATGGCCATATTCTCTTCTTCTCACCTGTACTGGCTTGACCCCTTACAATCTGGCTATTGAAATTGCTCCCTCATCAGTCTGTAAAGCTCTTCTGATTGCCAAATCCAGTGGCTTCCCTCATTCTCTATCATCTCCAATGTCTTCTTAGACAAATCAGATGAAAAGATTACAAGTATCTGGGAGGACAGAACCAATGGGGCTTTAAGACTGATTATTTGGGGACAGAGGATGAGGAAAAGGAGCCAATCAAACTTAGTACCCAAGTTCCTGGCTTGGACTGGGTGGATGGGATTGTACCCCGTTCTTAAACATAGAGGTACAATAGGGAAAGCAAACTGGGGCAAGGCAGGGTGAGCAAATGATCCCTTTAGTTGGAAAAGTTGATGAATGTGTGCTTTACACTCTTGAGTAAATTAGAATTTCCTTGGGAGTTGCAGAATCATGAGATTTTTTTTCTTTTTTCTTTCTCTTGTAATCTCTCCTGTATCCAAATATCCAATTCCTTTAAAACATGCTCTCCCCCCGGTGTCTTTTTGGAAAAGATCTTTGGTCTCAGGCTTACTCCCATCAAGAATGCCTGGACTACTCCTCTTCTTAAGATGATATTATTAATAAAACAAGAATCTCAATCAACAAAGAGAAACACAGAAAAACCCTAATTCCTAAAATGCCATTCCCAAAAGTCTTTACATTTTATCAAAGCGTTGTCTTAATAAAAGGGGGATTACAAAGGAGAAATCGGTCTTACAATTCCCCTCATCATGAGACAGGAATTACAAAGGAGAAACAGATACAACTGTTTTTGTAGAACAAAGCAAGGGACCAAGATAATTTAAAACCATGTCAGGGGGAACCCCCTTGTGGGCATAATCTTCACCCTCTAGCTAGCCTGACTCTTCTGTCCCAAGACTGGCCTTTCCTCTGAGTGATGCTTTTGCCTTTTGTATTAAACCTTTACATTGCAAATAACCTTAATCCTTTAGGATCTTTGATATGGTTTGAATTTGTGTACTCACCTAAATCTCATGTCAAATTGTAATCCCCAGTGTTGGAGGAGGGGCCCAGTTTGGAGGTCCCTCCCTAGGGGCAGACTTCCCCCTTGCTGTTCTTGTAAAATAAGAGAGTTATCAGGAGATTTGATTGTTTAAAAGTGTGTAGCACCTCCCCCCTTTGCTGTCTTCCTCCTGCTCCAGCCATGTAGGACCTGCCTGCTTCCCCTTTGCCTTCTGCCATGATTTTAAGTTTCCTGAGACCTCCCTAGCTTCCTATATAGCTGTGGAATTGTGAGCCAATTAAACTTCTTTTATTTATAAATTACTCAGCCTCAGGTAGTTCTTTATTTTGCAACACAAGAACGAACTGATACAATCTTCCACTGTTCTCAGAGAGATGTGACTCCTTTCCATCTCTGTTCCAATCATCACAGCATAATTACTACACCACAATAACTTACAGTAATTTTACGAAGTCTCTATTCCTTTTGGAATAATACCTCAGGGAGGGAAAAGGAAAATAGGGGATGTGACAGGGATTTTGGCAAGATGGTTAAG
This sequence comes from Ateles fusciceps, assembly GCA_036589455.1. NCBI lineage: Eukaryota > Metazoa > Chordata > Mammalia > Primates > Atelidae > Ateles > Ateles fusciceps. Next base: position 5,539,893 of record JAZHEH010001386.1, read on the forward strand.
GGTGGACTTTCGTATTTTGGTAAGATAACATGCCAGGGTGGACTTTGGGATTCTGTTGTCTCTTTTGATAAATCCTTATCAGTGTGACATTCAGATATTCTTTATCTTTTTTCCTAGTTTCTAAGCAAATAACTATTGCTTCGAAGGTACACACAGGTGTATAAACATACATAAATACTTCCCTCCTTTCAAGAATAAACATTAATATTGCAAAAATGTAATCTAGTTGCTTATTTAAAAGTAAAACATTTTCCTGTATAAAACATAATCTTCAAGTACCTTATTACCAAGAGGCAGGCATTTTACATACGCACAGCTGAGTCAATCCCTTTGCTCATCTGTCTAAATCTTGTCCAGAAAAAGTAAGAGAGTTTATTAGCCTCAAATCCAAGTCACCTTCCCATTTCCACCTGTGGGTGGGATGGAAGTGCTTTGGGGTAGAAGATGGTTGGCTCTTCTGGTTCATTCCTTTGCACTAATGCTATAGCATGGGGAGATATATTTAATATTTAACGTTGGAGGCAACAACAAAAGTAAGCTATTTAGATACTAGCCAGGGCCTTGAAATACATATATCTATCCCAAATAATTTCCCTCCACATCTCTAAGATATTTGTGAAGTCTAAAACTAGCTCCCCCAGGAGTCGTGCCGATTCTTGAGAACTTTCTAAGGACTTCTGAGAATGCCTACTCGGTTGGTGCCTGAGCTCATAGTAGTAGGAGGTGGTAATTATTTAGCATCAAATGAGAGCCCAAGATTAATAGATGTTGACCCTAGCCCACAGATTGCAGTTTTACCCAGTCACCTTTCTGACTGTCAGCTCCATTAGCAGATTTACTATCTTAAAATCTGGAGGCCAGACCCATCCTAATCTGGCATTATTTACCCAGAACTGGAAAGAGGGCAACTGTTACTGGTATCCTTCCTCTGGGTTGTCATGGTATTTTCACATCCCCTACCTCAATGCTAGACACATCATATTATAATCTGTACATTTACATCTCCACTTTTCTTGCTTGACTGGGAGCTCCAGGAGGGCAGGGATTTATATGTATTTTTCCCTTATCCCCACCTTCTCCTTTCCTTCTCAGCACGAAGGGAGGCAAAGATTAGGTAAATGTTTTTGCATGGACCATAGATGATGACTTTGGGATTGCTTTAAACTGCTCAGCCTAGGGAATGGACAAGAAGCATCTGAATGGTTATTTGCCCTATTAACTCACAGTTTTACTTGGAAAAACAGAGTCCCAAGTATATTGGAGAATCAGCCACTTTCACAATCTCCAAACTCTGTTCAAATGAAATAATTTACCTCTCTAAACGTAATCTGGCTCTCTAAATCTTTCTGGATTGTCAATTAAGAGTGCCAATTGTGATTTTTTTTTTTTTTTTTTTTTTTTTTTTTGCTTTTCTCTATCTTGTACTTCCACAATCAGATTATCAAATTACACTGACACTTTTCTTGCTAGAGCAGGCTAAAGCCCACACACCCCTTCACCCCCATGTTCCACAATGGCACAGATTGCTTTCCCCTCCAGTTCTCAGTTGTGGGTCATTGGTTTGGAAATAAGAGCCATGAGTTAAGTGCCTTTGTTTCTTGCATAGGCCTTGGAAGCACTTAGAACCCTGGAGCCTGAGTAGGGAGTCGCTTATACCAACTGGAACAATCACAGGATTTACACTAGAAACAGAAGGGAAAAAAAAGTAAAGAAAAAAAAATCAGCTGCACCATTCAGCTGCCTCCTCATTCAGCCTGGGATGGTGGGAGTTGGCTCAGTTTGTGAATCCAGTTAGCAGCAGCATTCCTGGAAAAGTGGCCCATTGCAGTGCGTTCTCGTGAACTTCATCCACCTGTCATGTTGAGTCTTGGAGGGGGAGCCAGAACAGGCAGGAAATAATAGGCTGCAGGATACCGGTGTGTGTCAGTGGCCTCGACCCTCCCATTCCTGATCACAGATGAGCTGGAAGACTGCAAGGCGTTGCCACTGCATGGATGGGCTTGGGGGGGGCCACAGAAAGACTGGCTGGGGGCAGGGGGGAGACACAAAAGGGATGACAGAGGTTTAACTCACAGTGGGCCCCTCTTTGGGACTGTGGAAACATCTCTGCAGGGAAATGGCCTTGGCTGTTGCTCAGACACATCCCTTTGTTCTCACTGATCTAATGTTGCACACTTAAGGCTGAGCCTCAGATCTAAAGGAGAATGTCTGAGTCCTTCTCACCTTCACATCCTCCCTTCCCCTGGCCTCCCTGGCCAAAGAACTGGCTATGATGACATCAGCTGGCTACAGTTACATAAAACTTCCCTTTTCAACTCCCAGACCCCTGGATGATCATTATGTTTTGTTTTTAATTTCCACATGATTTCTCTTTATCCAATTGGGCTTCCTCCTTGCCACCTCTTATCCCCTTAATCCCTGTTAATTTGATTTTCTATTTTTTATTAGCGTGTTTTAGGCAACAAGGTGAAAGAAACATGGGTTCTCAAGGAACTGTAACTACAGGTTGGTGCAAAAGTAGTTGCCTAGAAGCAATAGAAATGCCAACATGATTTTAAATCTGATACCTGCCAGTGCTTCTCATTTAGAGACCCAGGGAGAGACAGGCGCACACTCAAATTAGCATAATTTACTTGTACATGTACCCCCTGAATCTAAAGTAAAAGTTGAAAAGAAAAAAAAAATTAGGATAATTTGAGGTTAGTCTATAAAGGAATTATCATCAAATGTATGAATGAGCTTCCTCAGGGATAGTAACAGAAGATGTGCTATCATCCAGGGCTCAAAGATAGGAGGAAGGAGCATGATGTGGTTTGACTGTGTCCCCACCCAAATCTCATCTTGGATTGTAGCTCCCATAATTCCCATGTGTTGTGGGAGGGACCCAGTGGGAGACAATTGAATCATGGGGGCGGTTTCCCTCACACTGTTCTCATGGTAGTTAATAAGTCTCACGAGATCTGATGATTTTATAAGTGGTTTCCCCTTTCGCTCGGCTGTCATTCTCTCTTGTATCCTGCCATGTAAGAGGTGCCCTTCTGCCATGATTGTGAGGTCTCCCCAGCCATGTGGAACTGTGAGTCCATTAAACCTCTTTCTTTATAACCTGCTTAGTCTTGGGTATGTCTTTATCAGCAGCATGAAAATGGTCTAATGCAGAGAAGTAGGGAATCCTAACAGGAGATCATTCTGTAGAGGGTCAACGTGAGAGGAGCAGTGGCCAGTGTTAAGCAAACTGCAAGGATGGAGGTGGAGAAATAAACACCTGGACTTCATTCTTTTCCCCGCCCTCTGATCTCCTGAGAGCATGCCCTGCTGACCATACCCACCAGAAGCCAGAGGGATTCCTGCAAGTCAACTTCCTGGGACAGAGAAAAGGGTAGGGGTTGGGGTTAGTGGAGAGAGGGTCTCAAGGAGCAAGTGGAAGGTATCTGACACATTTATACAGTTTCTGATACACAGATGATCAATACCACAAGGCAGTTTTTTTATTTCATCTCAGTTTTGACTTTAAGTTGAACTCCTGAGGTCAGAAATATCTTCCAACTCTGAATCCCTTTTAAATTAATTTTGGTGAATTTTTTTTTAAAAAAGCTTAGTTACTGAAACTTACAGTCCTTAATAGTTTTCCAAAAATGTTCACATCTGTTCTATCATTCATCCTTGTCACTGTCACTAATAAATGACATTTACATGCTAAATATAGCTACTTAGCTAATATTGTCTTCTGATTGCTAAGTTAGTCATATTTTCACAAACATTTCTTACAACGTCTTACGAGCTCATCCTACAAAATCTGCCTTTGTTTCGGTTTCTCTCATTTCTCTTTCTACTATGGTATTTATTACTTTACTTTCTGGAATAATTCTTTCCTTTTTCATAGTTATATTGTAGGTCTCAATATTTCTGCCTTGTTAGGTACAATATATCCTTTTAAAGGAATTTTTCTAAGATCTTTATAACTATACATTGTTATTTCTAAGCACAATCTTTTTTTATGACTCAAGTAGAGAAGCAGCCCAGTATTAGTGTACATAGGTAACTCTCTCTTGATTTGCTTACTTATTCATTTAAGAATATTTATTCAGAGTGTTCTAGACACTATATAAAAACTAAAGATACCATGGTGAATAAAAATAGAGCTGTTCTGTTATTTTATGGAGAAGTCAAAAAACAACAACCTAGAAAATTAATTTTTATTTCCTTATCGTTTAGAGTTGCATATTGAAATATATAAAAGTTATATGATATAAAACAACATTTAGAACTTGCTTCAAAATAATCTGAAGAGGAGGGAGCAAAGGGAAGTACAGGTGAAAGACGGGCCAAGAATAATGATTAAAACTAGGTTCAAGGAAAGTCGTTATACTATTGTCTTTACTTTAATATATGTGTAAAATATTCAATAATAAAAGTTTTTTAAAAAATTCATTCTTTGGAAGCAGAGTTGGAGTCAGGATTTCTATCTATTAGGTTTCTAACTATCAGGTTTCTATCTGGGGGCTCTAGGGGACAGCAATCAGGTTGGTAGGGAGTGTTTGATCCTGAGTTTGAATAGCACTATCTCACAAAATTGAGATGATTATTCCACAAAATTAAGAATTGGTTTCAGGTATATGAAGGGGGAGGGGATTGCTAACAGAAATTATAGAGGATAAAGCAATCCCCTCTACCCACAGTTTTGAAGATGGTTATAAGTAGTAAATTACTTTGATAGAGGTGTGGTATCTAAAAACAAACAATAATGGTATTGAATGAATTAACGTAAAAATAATTCACACAATTCACCACAGTGGCCCATGAATTGCCAAAGCATCTCAACAAATGCTTTTCAGAGGATAATAGAGTTAGAAAATTTAGTTCAGGAATCACTGAGAAGATTAATTTGTGGAAATAACCATATTTTTAAATTCCATAAACTAGTTGGTGAGAACGTGGCTATCTGTTATGTTTGTATACCTGAAATAGTTCTCTTTTTTGCTTTAAGAAAGCAAGAGAGAAAGGCAGGTAGAGTGATATTGTTTGTTGCCTGACATTTCAAAGCTATTGCATCTTCATTATCATCTTTGATGTTTGTATTTTTGATATTAAGCATTATCCCTCTAATTAATGTTTGCTTACAATATCCTTTTACACCTTTAATGCATGACATTTCTGTTTTGGATTGTTTTCGTTGTATTACTTGAAGATGGCATAAAGTTTATTGTGATTTTTCAGCCCAATGCAAGGGTTTGAGATTTTAGTTAAAAAAATAATAATCCAGTCCATATTACTGTCATAATTGATTTATTTGATCTTATTCCTGTTACATTTGCTTATTTTTGAGTTATCTTGCTGTTTACCTGGTTTTCTGCCTCATAGTACAGCATATGTTTTCATTTTTCCCTTGTTATTTCTAAGGAAACCATCTATTCTTTTTAGAATTGAGAAGTCGGTCTGTAAACATTTTAACTGAATTACAACATGCAATAAAGAACACAAATCTTTTATACACAGTTTGATAAATTTTTACAATGCATGTATCTTAGTGCTAGTGCTGTGTATCTGTTCTGTTTGTTTGATTGTTTGTTTATGGTAACAAGGCAACAAGTTACATTTTCATTGTCAGCAATAGAAACAAATGCTGGCCAAAAAGGAGGCTTACTGGGAGATAATTGAGGAGTCAGAGAATCAGTGGGGAGGCTGGACAACTAGGTTTAAAATATGGTAGCGACTATTAATCTTCAAAATGCTGCTGGAATGAACTCCAGCCATTTCCTTAGCCTTTGTCTATCCACTTAAGATTTAAAGTCCTAAGAGATGGAATGTGATTGGCCAAGCCTAGGTATCAGGGAGATTTTGGAACAGATCTGGTAGAAATAGCCTCCAGGCATCCCTTAGACTCCCATACAGAAAAGAAAGGGAAAAGCTTTCATATTTACAACCCCAACAAGATTATACAAAAATGGCATGAGTGATTCTCCAACAGGAAATTGGAGTGCTGTCAGGAAGGGGAATGACCAGGAAGAGGACTGAATGCTGGCAAATACAAAAATGTAGGTGACCAATATGAGATTTTAGTCTCCTGTCTTTCTTTTGCAAATCCAGATAGACACTCTACATTCAGTTGGCCAGGCATTACTACTTTAGTTCTTTTCATTTCCTTTTCTTGGACACTAGACACTGGTTGTGCTGCACCTGCCAGCGTACTGGAAAGAACAGAGATTTGTGACCCTAGAGAAGTTGCTTAAGCCCTCTGAGCCTCATTTTTATCCCCCATAAAATTGTAACATGCTTCAAGAGTTTTTGTGAGGATTATTAGTGGTAAGATGGTACTTGGCACAGTACTCACCCAACAAAATGTTAATTTTGCCCCTCCTCTTCTTAGGCCAATCTCTGGGGTGATTTTCACATTCGTTGAGGCTTGTTCACAATCTCTTTTCACAGAAAACCCTGCCAAGGCCTTGTTCTTCGTGTCAGAAATGTTTTTACATTCTTATACCTTCTACGCAGATTATTTACTTGGCATACATCTGGCTGTCAGCTCTTCCAGCTAGAATTGTTCTCTGTTTCTAATGAAAATGGCATGGCAGGTACATCCTCTCCTTGTCACAGTGCTACTGCTCATTTGTTTTCCAGTCCCAATTTCAGATCTGTCTGCTAAATGTACTATGTGCATTTCTCACAATATCTCTTTAAGTGACCCATAGTCTTACATAAAGTCAGATGATGCTGTCAGTGCCTTTGCCCTCTTTTCTCTGGAAATGTGCTTCAAATTAAGTTCCGTTTCTTCTTTCTGGAGCTTTATATCAAACTCTTTACTTCTAGAAACTGGAATTATTAAAGTTATGGCCTATAATCTTTTAAACTCAATTACTCACCAGTCAGTGCCACATATTCATTCTGTAGCTGGGCAACAGAGCAAGACCTACAAACCCTGAGTAGTAAATTCTTGCAGTGATAAATAGACTTTATTGTCCATTCATTACCAGGGATACTGTGGTTATTATAGAAATGAGTAACATATAGTTTCTTCTCTCCAATAGCCTATGGTATAGTGAGGTATGAGAGACATATGCAAACAGGTTGATTGTCTAAGAGTGTGATAAATGAGAATACAGGGCCAAGTGAGATTGGTCAAGGAAGTTTAAATGGAATCACCAAATAGCTAAAGGTTAACTGGACAAAGAGTTAGGGGGAAGATGACCTAGACTAAGGGAAGATTATGCAAAAAAGTACAATACTGAGAGAGAGCAGAGCATGGTTGGGGGAATTGCAAGTCATTCCGTGGGTCTTGGGTACAGAGATTTAAGGGGTTGGGTGAGAGAGTTGACTTTGAGGCTATGGGGCAGGGGTCAGTAAACTAAGGCCTGCAGGAGGGTCCCAGCTTTTGTAAGCAAAGTTTTGTTGGAACACAAACTTATGTATTACCTAAGCTGCTTTCTTGCTGTGGCAGCAGAGTTGAGTAGCTGCCACACAGACCATTTTGACCTTCAGAGCAGAAAATATTTACTGGCTGGGCTTTTATGAAAACATTAGTCAAACACTGCTAGAAGGATACGAAATAGTCAGATGGTGAAGGTCATTCGACTTTATTCTGAGGAGCAATGGGAAGACTGACAGAGGAGTTTAAGCAAGAGAATGATGTGGCCATCAGATTTGTGTGTTAGGACAATAATTTTTGCTGCATACCCAGAATGCCATGAAGGAGGCCAGATCAAAGGCAGGGGCAACAATTAGGTCTTTATTGCAATTATCCAGACAGGTGAAGACTGTGGCCAGAACTAGCGTATGTCCAGAATTGTAACAGAAGATACTTACGGAAGATAACAGCAAGTAGAATCTTCTTAGAGGTTTCCTCTGTGACCTCTCGTCTTCTTTTGTTCCTCTCTTCTGGGATACTTCCTTTCCCCTGTTCTCTTCCACATTTCTTCAGTGTGATTGTTCTTTTCTTTTCTTTAAACATTCTATTTGACAATGCACCTCTTGTCAATGTCATACATTGAAATTTCAGGAATCCATGGGTACAAACTTCTATAGTTGCACCATTGCTCTTGTGTCTTTGTTGTCTCTTTCCAAATCTTCATCACTGACTTATTGTTATAGAAGCCCTCAAGACCTTCCTCCTCTATTTCCTCATCTTAGTGGGTTGACTAGAGCCACTGCAATAGTTTCTGGAATCTCTCAATATTCCTTGGCTCACCTCAAGCACCATGTTGCTTCTATCTCAGCATGCACCAGCACCTTAAAATTTAAACTTCTGGAATTGGAACAACTGTCTTGATTATTTCGACTTTTATATGATGAAACACGTTGAGAGAGGTTAAATACCTTCCCCAAAGTAACAGCAAGTTAGTTGAAATCCAGGTCTCCTAAACCCTTACGTGGTGCTCTTGCTATTTCCCTACATCCAACAGTTCTAATCTCCTGTCTCCAGTTAGGGAACTAAAATGGCAATCACCATTTCTGCCCTGAGACACTCTACAACTTGATCACTAGAAGGAAGTTTGTAAATAGCAATGTATCTGTCCCAACTACTTGACTATACATAGATAGTTTTCTTAAGAAATTCCACTGAGTAGATCAATCGTTTCCTGATGCAGAGACCTAACTGGTAGTGTCAGAAATCATCTAGAATTCAATTATGAAATAAAGGCAAGGTTAATACCCAGGTTGCAGCAGGGAAATTGTGGGTGATATTCTAGCTTTGAAATATAAAAGTGTTATGGGATTTTATGCTTTCATTTGGTTTTTATTTCCTATCCCTGTGCCTTTTAAATATTCATGTTCCCTAGATAAATCACTCACCTCAAAAAATGGTGGTCTCATAACCTGTCATAAGCCGCAAAAATGTTACACATTTATTATCATCGTTTCACCGTGACTTTGATATTTTACCTCTGCTACAGAAGCTGCACATGACACACTGAAGCCAGATGCTGTCCTGTTCATAGCACTGAGTTTGAAGAAAGGTATGAGTGTTGCTGAAAGGCTTGATCCCTTTTACTCAGCTCCACAAGAAAAGGCTGTGGAAGACAGCCACTAGTCCTGGAGAATATCAGGACTGTCAAGGGCAGAGTGGCCAGGAGCAGGCACCTAATGCCTGGCTTGCCCTGGCCAGGGGAAGCATCTGGTTGTGGTCTTCTAAAGTGGCACTGTTCAACACGGTAGCCGCTTGTCACATGTGGCTATTCAATTTAAACCACTTATAATTAAACAAAATTTAAAATTTCATTCCTTAGTTCCATTATTGATATTTCAATTCCTAAATAACCACCTGTGGCTAGTAGCTACTATATTTGAAGCAGGCAAATATAGAGCATTATTATCATGGCAGAAAGTTTATTTGACAGCCCTGTTATGGAGAAAGGCAGAATAGAAGAATGAAATAAACTTGCAATTTTTCTGCAAGGAGAAAAATTGGTAGCTGGATTGATCACAGCGCACTGTATGAACTGAAACATTATGACACAGTAGCTAGAACATGTGAATGCTAGACTAGTTTTAGTCTGTTAGAAGCTGGTTGGACTGAACAAGTTACTTAAACTCACTTCCTGGTTTTCCTTCGATATAAAAGGTAGGTACTGATTGGTATTATTTTCCTACAGCTTTGTTGTCAGGAATTAAATGAGATCTTGTATGCAAAGGGCTTAGCGTGATGCCTGGCACATTGTGTGTGTTCAAAAACAATAGTGATTGTTGTGAGGGTGAGGCCATTTCATCAAATAACTTCTGTAGACTGAGATCTACTAGTAAGTCTAGTAGCTTGAACTTACTCCAATAATGATAGAGGAAGCCCTGTTTCAGACCCCTACTCATCTTGGAATTTTAAAAAATGGGATGATTTTCAAAGGAGGAGGTGAAAAGAAACTAACAGCTGGTGAATACAGTATCAGAAAGAATTTCAGTCAGGTACAAGCAACAGAAAATCCAACTAATCTGTGGCTTAAATGAGTAAAACATTTATTTGTTGGGAAATTATTCTTCTAGCTTTCTGTTCCACATCTCTATTGCACGACTGTCATTCTCACAGTTGAAATATATCAGTTGTTCCACAAGGCATCATGTCTATATCCTGGAAGGAGAAAAGAGGCTTCACTTTTTTATTTAGGAAAGGCCACCTCCATTCATGCCCCCTCTAGTACCTCACTGACTAGAAGAACCCTGTGCCATCCTAAGCTGCAAGAAAGGTAAGAGAGATTTGTTTTAGAATGAACCACATGAAATTACCAACATTTGAGCATTTTTAACCAACAAAGAGGCAACCTCAAATGACTCAGCCTCAGAGTTGGACCCATTAGGGTCCTGCACAAAACGGGTTCTGTTGGAAAAAGAGGGGGAGCATAGACAGTGGGTGGGCAACTAACTGTGTCTGCCATGAGCTCCCCTCCTTCACTGGGCACATGTGAGTCTCAGAGCCCCCTAAAGGCAATTGTTACCTCATTTCCTAAGATGTTACTTCATTTCTGAAACCTCATTTTTAAAATTGTTCAGTGCAAAGCTGCAGAGCTGGGAGAGAAAGCTAGATCTTTTGTCTGAAAATCCATGTGCGTCCTACCATTTTTCTCAACCAAAAGCAAAACTGAAAAAGCTCCCTTTTAAACAACACAAAATTCAAAGGAAACGAGAGTTTTCATCATAACAGAGTGTGTGTTACATAACATTGTGTAAATCAGTCACAGATGCATGGCTCTTTTATCAGAAGCATCAGTCACAACTGGGATGAAACAGATTGCATATAAGTGGAGGGGGAAATATATTGGCTTGTTTTGCTAGAATTTAATTCAATTTCCATGCCTGCCTTCTTCCCTTGGGGGAAGTGATTATTTGACTTGATGCTGAAAGGACTCAGCAAGATAAGCTTGTTTAAAGGCAATATTAGAAGAGAAGGTGGTATTAGGTTTTTATTTTTGTTTGCTTTGCTTCTTTTTTCTGGTTGAATTTTTCCCCCAAGGGAAGAAACTTGAATGTTAAAGTCAAAAAAGACAAAAAAAAAAAAGAAAAAGAAAGCCACAGAATAAAAAATGCCTTGCCTAAATAGTGAAAGCTACTCCCTCTATATGGATTACCATTTGGTCCCAGATATTGGCAAGATGAAGGGTGTTTTTGTGAGAAAATTAAATCATTATAAAAAAGGAATTAGGAATCAAAATGAGCATTCTTCCTCATCTTATTCATTTTCCCAACTTCTAGCATTAACTGAGAGCCTACTATGTGCCAGGTACCTGCTGGCTTCTGGGGGATGTAGTAGCGACAAAACAGACACAATGTCCTCTGAAAGTTTCCTTCTGAAGAAATGAGGCTACATTTAATCTTCCACTTATACCATCCATTTTCAGTTCCTTCGTAGCAATTGGGTTCTTAATAGAAATGTGGTATTGTGTCAGCCAGGAACTTGTGGATAAGCATGCTCCAGAGGTCTCTGTGGAGATGCTACTTGACACAGAGCATCAGTGATGGAACCAAATGGTACCATTCCCAGCCAGGCCATGTTTGGTTCAGCTTGTGAGTGTGGTTTTCTTTAGTTAGTTAAGCTTAAAAATATTTACAATGAAGAAAATCTTCCTGATACACTGTAAATTTATTGCATGAGTTTGGGAAATGTTTAGAAAGTGGTATTGACAGGCTTTGGGGACTGCATGGATATGAAGGGGATGAAGAAATGGAAGAGTCAAGGATGATTTCCAGGCTTTGGGTTTGAGCAAATGGGTGATTGGCGGTGTCATTTACTAAGAGGAAACACACCGGAAGAGAAGCGAGATGTTTTGTTTTGTTTTATTTTGTCTCGTTTAGGAGAAAGACCATGGAGTCTGTTTCAGGTATGTTGAGCTGTCTATAGACAGCCAGTGAAATAAGAGCTTGTGGAATCACAGCAGCTGAGGAAAGAGAGGCTTCTATGGAAGGAGGGAGAAACAAATCAAATTGAATGCTGATGAGACATCGAATAAGATAAAGGCACAGAAGTGCCCACTGGTCTAGGCAACACAGAGGATCTTGACAATCCTGTGTCAGTGGAGTCAAGGGGACAAACGTGGATTATGGAAACAATGGGGGCGAAGTAGATAAGACCATTAATAGAGATAAATACCTCTTTAAGTAGTTTTGCTGTGACATGGAAGGGTGAAACTGGATATTAATTGAAGGAGAATGTAAAGGAAAAAGATATTTCTCTGCTGTTTTAAGATGGAAGGCACTCTTCCACATGTCTGTGTGTGAATGGCAAAGGGCTACAGAAAAAATTGGTGAAGCAGGATGTGGGGTACTTGGGAATTCTGTATCATCTTTCCAATTGTTTTTTTTTTTTTTTTGGTAAATCTAAAACCATTCTAAAACAAAAGGTTTATTTTTAAAAAATGAGGCAGAAGAAAGAGAACATTTAGGAACAAAATCCTTGAAAGAAGATGGTCTTCAAATCCCAAATACAGAAGGACTGTCAGCAAATATCGTTCATTTGTTAGTGAATAACTGAATGAATTTTATTACATTTTAGAGTTTATAAAACATATATCCATTCACTTACTTGTATCATAACCTTAGGAGGAAGTTACTATGATGTTCATTTTCTGAGGTGAGGAAACTGAGGTTCAAAAAAGTAAGACTCTGGTTGAGAACAACACTTTTCATTAGCCAGAGAAATCTGAAGGACAAAGGTTTTTGAACACTTCATTTCCTTAAGATGGGTTTCAACATGTTGGTCCTGTGAGGGTTTATCCAGTCAGACATTCCACAAATGTTTATGTTGAGTCTCAGTTTCCTCTTCTGCAGAATAAGTAGATACCAAAAAAATACATATTTAGCGATCCTTTAGATCTAGAATCGCCTGATTTTAAAAAATTTTGTTGCATAACTGCTTGTGATTAAAGGTGAGAATGGTTAGGGTGTTTTCCAGGAAGAAAAATGTGAAGCAGTAGAGAGAGGGATCTGAGAGCTCATCAGGCCTTGCCCACTGCAAGTTGCTTGGTCTGTTTACAGCAGCATCCACTGTGATGGAATCTTCCATGTTGCTCCATGAGGAGGTGTTGACAGCATCACCTTTGCTCTTCTGCATGTGTTCAGTGATTGTGAATAGATGCATTAATGCTGAGTCAGCCTCTTTTGCTGAGTCCCTAATGCTGAGAGACTAATGTTGAGTCCCCTCCTCCCCCAGGGAATGTCATGAGGAATCAATAAAATCTCTGTCTACAAATCACAGGTCTTGAGAGCCACTCACAAAATCTCTTAGTTATCCAATTACATTTTTTCAGCTCCTTATTCAGTTTCTAGTCCTATGATGAGCCTGGAAATCTGAGAAATTTGGGAGTATCACCTGCCAGATGACAATCATATTTCTAAAACATTTTAGATTAATAACTGTCAGGTAGCAAAATTCCTGTATTTATTCAAGTCCATTTAGTAAGCATGTATTAACAGCCTGCTTACATTCTAGGCTTTGTGTTCAAATTGGGAATAGAAAGATGTATGATATATAGTCCTTTAACTCAAAAAACTCAGCCTACCAGGACAATTTGAAAGTTCATTGTTGTTGGTAGGAATCACAGCAATATCAAGCCTAATGCTCTAAGCCAAGGCCCCACGATGCTATTTCCCATGTTCCTCTTCTTTTTACTTGCAGCCTCCTCAAGATCTGCCCTGAGCCAAGTCAAGTTTGGCCAATGGAGAGCACAGCAAGAGATCAGAGGTTGAATGGAATGTGGTGTCAAGGTATTTATTCCCTTGTCTCCCCACCCGCAGGGTCACTGTTAGCTGGCAGCATCCTTCAGCTTTACACTTCAGGTGGTCCTCTCCTCACAGCCTTCTGCCTCAGGTCTTGGTGACCACCCCTCTCTGCTACCCCTTCAGCCTAGGAGTGAGTGGCACCTCACCGTTACTAGCCCCCAGGTTACTCTGTCATTCATTTCTTATCAATGGCATGATACTGTTGCCTATGGCTTTATAAGCAGTTCCTTTATTCAACTCCCAATTACCTAATTGTGCCCTGTGTTTCTCATGGGGACCATGACTGATCTGTACCTACTTCATTTGAGTTTGCTACGAACCCAATTCTTCTTTAGTAAATGATCAGGCTCCTTAAGAATGAGCCCCTTGAGGCAGGGCAAGAAAGCCAGAGGTTTAAGTTCCAGTTCTGGCTTTTGCTGCCTTCTGGGGCAAGAAGTTGGCCAAGTTAATTAACTTATTTAAACATTATCTTCCTCATCTGTAAAATGGAGATAAAAAATATCTATGTAGTGGGTTTCTTGTAAAAATTAAATAGATAACGTATTGTAGCATCTTGTAGTTCCCAGAACAAATAGTTTCTGAATATACACTAATCTCCTTCACCTTTGGAGTTTTAAACAGGATTTTGAGGTCTTTATATAGAATTTCTGAGAGAAGGTAAGATGCACCTCCAACACTTCTCCTATGGAGAGCCTTTTTTGATATTGAAACTGGAGTTGACCTCTTCTTAACCCTAAATCCCTGGGCTCTTTGTTTAAATTTCTTTCATGGCATGGTTTATATTTTGCCTTGTATTTCAAATATTTGCTCCCATCTTACTCCAGTTGTAAATTTTATTTTCCTTGGAGGTGCTTTCTTTTTATAACGATATTGTTTATTATACATAAATATATAGATAGACAGATATAAATAGGCAATATATATCTATTTTATGTTTATATAGCATACATATATATGGAGAGAGAGAGACGGCTGTTTCCAAATTAAAACAGCTTTAATGCTTTTTAATATAAAAGTATATTAAAAGTAAATCAATAGTAAGAAGAAAGGAGTATAAATATCACCAGAATATAAATGTCATCACATAAAGATGACCAATGGTAATATTTGAGGGAAAAATTTCCTCCTAAATATCTCTATACACCTTTATACACCCACACACAAACTCACTCACTCATTCATGCAATTTTATCAAAATGGATCTTAACCACTATGATATTTTGCCTGGCCCTATATTTTAACTTACTTTGATTTTGTCTATAAATACATGACAATCTCTTCAACTAATTCAAATATCTCCTTCTTTATGACATTTTGTTGTTTGAAAACAAAAAAGACTTTCATCTTAGCTTGTTAAAAAATTACTTCCAACACTTCTAGGTCCTTTTCACCAAAGCTCATTACACTTTCCGTGCATGCAACAAGATACCACATGTACCCCCATAAATATGTAAAATATTATGTGTCAATTTTAAGAAAAGCAGATTCAGTTTTCTTTTCAATCTGGAGTTCATTAAAAGTTCCACATTATAACTATAGGTTGTGTTACAATGTAATTGAACATCCATGTCCCCCACTACATAGTTTCACACTCAGTATCTGCCCCTATCCCAATGTCCTTTGAGAAATGTTGACACGAAGCTCTAATTTTGTCAAAGAAATCTCCCTGAATTGTTGTTTAAATCAGTTTCTTCCCCTTAGATGTAGTGACACTTAAGGCAAGGTAGTTCTCTGTTGTTGCAGAGATGACACTAACACCACCACCCTATTGTGACAACCAAAAATGTCTCCAAACATTTCCGAGTATTCTTCGGTGAACAGTCCAGTTCACACGCACGCACGCACACATACACACACACACACACACACACACACATGAGAACAGCTGACCTAAAGTATAAATAAATTCACAGCCGTGAGTGTGTGTTGGGGCAAGGAAGTGTCACACAGAGGAAACTGCAGTACGTGCAAAGGCCCTGAGGCCAGAGGGAACACAGGAGGTACCAAAGACAGAAAGAATCTATGTTGCTGAGGGCTCAGAGAGAAGGAAGGGGGGCAATCTGAGGCTCAGAGTAAGTGAGGACCAGTTTCCTTCCTGGGTTCTTTCTTACTTACCAATATATCATTCACAGAGCAAATGTAATTGCTGTATTAAAATATATGGTATTAGATAAAGTCTACATAGAAACTTACACTTTGAATTTTTATTTTATTTGGTTAAAAAGTAGCTACTATAAGTTCATATATATATTCTATTCCCAAAGAATTCCTATGGAGAATTTGGTAAGTACTCCACATGCCATCTTGAGATTTCATTCTGTGAGTTGCTTACTTTTGTAATGAAAAGTGTAATAAGGGATCATTGTAGATAATTTGAAAAATAGAGAATGACAGTCCCTGTACATTTTGTATATTTTTGCATTCTCCTGTTTTACCATTTCTTTATATGTAAAGTATTGTAATTATTTGTTTAAATGAACTTTTTGTCCCCATGAAATCACGAGTTTCCTAAGGCTAGGAGTTTATTCTATATGCATTTATATCCCCCAGTGCCTAGTGTAATAGATGGTACCTCAGAGGAGCTCAACAAAGGATTTTCGAAGTGACTACATGGCTGGATGAATGAAATGGATGTGATAGGTAGAATAGTAAGGGAAAGATATCTAGAGTTTATGAACGAACTTAGTTCTATGGGGATACTAAATATTATGCAGCAATATTGATAATAAATAAGAAATGCCCAAAAGGAAGTCCAGCTCTATAAAACAGAGTCAGTTCCAGGGTATGCAGAGGAAGATAGAAAGTACTATGACTTGTAGGGTCTTTTACATGCTCTGGGCCTCGTTGGCAGCAAACAGCATAAAGATATCTAAAAGTACAGCTGTCACAGCTGGGCTTCCTAGTCAGCATAGCAATGTAAACAATCCTGACATTTAAAATGTTAACTCTAAAGATAATTTGAGTTTAAAAGGAAGATATGGGAGACAAGGAGACCATTCGGAAGACTGAACAACATACAATAGAGGAAGAGAAATCAAACTGAGAAGAGGATAGAAAACATAAAAAGGAAAAAATAGATTTCAGAGGTACTTAGGAGATGACTGTATGAATGTAAAGAATGAGAAAGAAGAAATTGATGAAAAAGGTTATGGAACTCTAAGCTTAGACAAGCACATGTATTGTTTTTATCATTGTATTAGCCAATATTAAGAATACAGTACAAGATGTGGGTTTGGGATATCAGGTGAGTGTGGGATGGAGGAATTTATTATTCTCACTTCAGCATATTGAGTTTGTGGTGATTGAGAAATACTCAATTAAAGATGTTGGAAATATACATGTGAAATTAAAAGGGAGATGGAAGTTAAAGGAAGATGTTTTCTGTGTTCACATAGTTCTTTAAGCATAACTCCATTTATGTCTCTGCTTTATCCCTCTGTTTGTATCTCTTTCCACACTGAACTTCAAGGTCCATAAGTCAGAAACTTTTTCCCGTTCATTATCTCTCTAGTGCCTGTCACACAAAAGTTGTCGATGAGTGTTGCACTTATAAATGGTCATTGAACTTTGAGAATCATGGGATGGAAATTAGTATTTGTTAAAGCCATGGAAGGAGTGAGCCTGTTCATAATGGCTGAGGAGATGGCTAGGACGGAACCTACTAGAATGCTGACATCTATGGAAGAAGAAGGGAAGCCCACATAAAGAAGACTGAGAACCAGAGACAGGAGGAGACCCAGAAGGAAAAGGAAAAGTTCTCCAAAATTCAAAGGAAAAGAGGATTTTTAAAAGAAGTCATGATAGTGTTAGTGCATTAGAGATCAAAGAGGATGAGGATGTAGGCCACTGATTTTGGCATTTGGAAATTAGGAAGTCATCGGTGACTTGAGCAAGAGACTTTATTGTAAGCATAATTTTTAGTCAATTCAAAAATATACAGATAATGAAATACATATAATGAAAGCATACTAATCTTTCAGACATTTATAGATGATAGGAAAGAATAAAAGTTATAGCTCTAAAGAAAAATTATGCTAAAGGAAGCTCTAAAAGCAAACATTTTCACAGGTTGAGGGGAAGGAGCAAAACTGAAAAGCTGAAGACATAGGCAGGGATGTCTAGAAAACAGTGTAGATTTCTATACTATCAGGATTTATAGAAAGTATGTCACATTCCTATTCATATCTACTATCCATTTAATATTTTTCTAGAAAACTTATTGTGGTCTTTTGTTGGTTCATACCCACCTCAATATTTCAACTGCTATGTCTCAATATCCGGGGTCACTGAGATGTCTTTTAGTGTCATCTTGTTGCAGAAAACCACAGACTTCCATGCGACTCACCGCTAATGAAAACATTTCTCAGTCTTGCTTCACCCCTTTTCTTGTTTCCTGCAGCAGTAAGAGACTCCAAGGATAAGCTGCCAACATAATCATCAGTTTGTGGAGCCCAGTTTCACTGCGATCACAGATAGCAGTCCATGTTATTACTTATGTCACATAGCAAAAGAGCATGTCCATTGGGTTTTGATATTATTATTAATATCAGTGGCTTGTGAATACCATTAGGAATTATTTTCATTACACCAGGATCAAGACTGACTTTAAATCAGACTCTGCTCCACATTAAATCTTATGTTTCACTATGTGTCTCTAAGTTTATTCCACAATATTTTGAAAGAATTGACTAATCATAGTTGATTTTTGTACATTGCTAAACTCTCTTAGCATGTGTCTTAAATCTGGTTTTGTAGATAATCAGTCAGCCTGAAACAAAATGATATCTGAGTGTTTCTTTTATAATGCACTGAAAACATCAAAAGACCTCATTAATGCTAGCATTGTACCTATTTTTATTGACAGCTATTAGCTCTCCTTTTGTGGTTCAGGACAAGCTAATAAGGTAAGGTCAAAACATTCTTTGGGAATTGTCCTAATTGGAAATCTTTCCCATTTCTCTCTCTTCTGGGTAATAGAGTGGTTTTCCACCAATGTTTTATTTTGTTGGCTCAAAAGTAAACAACACTTAAGCTTCTTACCATTTCAATCTGTTCCAGATATTTGGCCCTATTTGAAACTCAGAGACTGTTTATTCAACAGAATAAGGTTTAGTTCATTCAGTCTGAGTTTGGAAAAAGATAATGTGTGCACTCTCTTATTTCCAATATTTAGTGAATACATTCATTGCTTAATTTTTAAATTCTGAACTGGAGCGTAAATTCTCCTGGAATAAAAAGCACAAATTGGTTTCACAAGAACTAGTAGCCTATTTGGGGTGACAGGACTGGGATTTCCATGACTAGCCTGGGTTATAACCTTCCTCTTTAGTTTTAAATAGTTAACACAATCTAGAACCTTCCCCTCAGCTACAAATACCACATAGGCTAGTGCAGCACAAAGGTATTAGAAGTTAAATTTCTGGACCCACAGCTTATAGCTAGCTCTTGGTGAGCTGGAAATTGAAACACCCACTAAACCATAATCTAATCAACCTACACACTTGGTCAAATTTCAGGATAATCAGACCTGTCATTGCTGCACAAAAGGCTGCTGTTAAATGTCAATCTTTCTATCACCAACAGGAAAGTCTACTTCCATGGTGTTTACAAGTCCAGCTTTGGAAAATCTGGTCCTAATCCCAGACTAACTTCCTCTGTGATAATTGCTAACATAACAGTACAACACAGCAACCTTGTTAATGGATCTCTTATTTTAGAAATCCATCAGATACCCAGCTGCCTCCCTGAAAAGGCCTTCAATTTATGCAGATGCCAAATATTGTGTTTCTTGGGACCCAAATTAACCCAAATGGCTTCCTTCCTCCAATGATGTGACTGATCTGAACCACAAACTCAGCCATACTCTGAGCCCAAACTCCTCACTCCCCAGTTTGTGAGGCACCTGAAAACCACTGAAATAATTTTGTCTGATATAACCACTGCAGAGAAACTGGATTTTGGATGTAGAGAATTTAGTATGGGATGAGCCAAGGCAAGGTTAAGCAAGTCAAGCAGAGGGATTTTTGCCTCTCAATCTTGGAATCCATGGTTTGCAGTAAATATAAAGAGGGAATCTGCTTCCTTTAGCACCCTGTCTGAATCTATTTCAGCACATGAACTGGAGGGGAAGGCAAAAAAATTAAAGAAATAAATTTATTTCTTTAATTTTTTTTACTTTTAGAAACACCCTGCTCTGTTGCCCAGGCTGTAGTGCAGTGGTGCAGTCATAGCCCAGTGCAGACTTCAATCTCCTGAGATCAAGCGATTCTCTCACCTCAGGCTCCTGAGTAGCTAGGACAACAGGAGTGTGCCACCATACCCACTAACTTTTTTTAGATCTTTTTTTTTAGAGTCTCACTATATTGCCCAAGCTGGTCACAAGCTCCTGGCCTGAAGGATCCTGCCTCGGCCTCCTGAGTATCTAGAACTATAGGCACAAGCCACCACTTCTGGCTAGATATTCTTTACATAGTTTACTTACTCTTAAAACAAGTAATTTACAACAAAAGAAACATGAAAGTTCATATATTAATAAAGAAGAATAGTCATGATACATCATTAAGTGAAAAAAAGTTAAAAACTAATAAAAGGTAGGGCATTTTCAAATTTTGAATAAAAACATTATTCATATTCATCTATTTGTATATACTATGTCTCTGGATATTTCCCACTGTGGGACTGGAGGAGGAAGACATAAGACCATTAATTTGACTTTAGAGGTTTTATGTTTTTGAGTTGTTAGAACATTTACCTTTCACTTTTATAATTCAAATAACCAAAAATTTTTAAAGTCAATCCCCCCCAAATATATACATGTGACAGACACAGGAGGAAGAAACTATATATGTGTGTCTATTTTCATTTAAATAGGATTAGGTTTTATATATATATATATATATATATATGCATATTTATATTGAAGATCACGTGGAAATGGAAATTGTTGTCCAAATACTTCAATGACTTGTGCGGTGGGTTAAAAACTATGAGGATTTGGAGAAATTCCAGGCAAAAATTTACAGCATTGTCTGATGGCAGAAGTGCAAAGGGCAGAATGATTGCTGAGAAAAAGAACATCTTGGAAGTATATTTCTTTGATTTTTTTTTCCCCTTGGACTCTATGCCATGAAAGGAAAACTCTAGGACTGGAAATTTGAGGGATATAATACAGAGAAACTTCCAAGTCAAAAATTATTTCATTTTTGGGAGACCAGTCTTGCACAGATACAGCCTATGAAGTTGAGATTCATCTAGAAAGACTCTTGTTTGTCTTTGATAGCTGAGGGTGAAGGGAGAGCATGAGAGAGATTTCTAGCTTAAGAGGCAGAAAAGGTTAACGGAAGGGGTGGTAGACAGCATGAAATAGGAAGTTGAAATGCAGAGGATGGTGAAACTATCCCTGCAACAACTGGAGCCAAGCTGAGTAATAAGTGCAGACCTGTCATTACTCACCAGGATAGAGTTATAGCCTGATATTTTCACACACTGTAGTAAAGTCAGCTCTGACCATCTGGCCCAGGAAACAATGGGGAGGAGTCACACAGGGGTATGGTGACATTCCCAGAAGCCTTGTCTTTAAAGAATAAACCCTTAATGGGAAGAGCACAGCAACCAGGAAATTACTCAAATAGCAGCAAGAACAATTAAAGAAATGTAGCTTTGAGGGGGCTTCCTTGAATCTCAGGTGTTCTCAGCATTGGATTTTCTAACAGTTAACAGTCTTGTGCATACTACCACCCAAGAATTCTATCTATTCTCATCTCAGTATCCATTTTTACTAGAAATTATGCATCCTGGGATATTGGCAGGACTTTACAAAGGGAAGATCAGAATGAGAACATTTATATCTAACATTCTTCCACATTCCTGCATTTCAAAGTAGGACAAGTATCAGAAATTTGCAGCATTTGATAGTGTCTCATTTCTGATACTAGCCCAGGGTATCCAGTCATAAAAAGTCACTTAGTCTTGTTTTTTTAACTGTGAAAGAAAAAGAGTGTATTGACATAAGTCCAAGAGATTTGGGGTGAAGTCATGATTATTACAAGGTATTTAAAGGAGAAATCAGAGGCCAATTCTGTTACATTCTGAGCATTTCTAGGCATAGTAACAAGGTATGTTAGTTCATTCTCACACTACTATGAAGAAACACCCGAGACAGAGTAAGTTAGAAAGAAAAGAAGTGTATTGGACTCATAGCTCTGCATGGCTGAGGAGCCTTAGGAAACTTATAATCATGTCAGAAGGCACCTCTTCACAAGGCAGCAGGAGAGAGAGAAGAAATGCCTTCTGCCATGACTGTAAGTTCCCTGAGGCCTCTCCAACAATTTGGAACTGGAGCAAATTAAAGCTTTTTTCCTTATAAATTACCTAGTCTCAGGTATTTCTTCACAGCAGTGTGAGAACAAACTAAGATGGCAAATTGGTACTACAGAGATTGGGTGTTGCTATAAAGATACCTGAAAATGAGGAAGCAACTTTGGAATTGGGTAACAGGCAGAGGCTGGAAGGGTTTGGAGGGCTCAAAAGAAGACAGGAAAATGTGGAAATCTTTGGAACTTCCTAGAGACTCATTGAATAGTTTTGACCAAAATGCTGATAGTAATATGAACAACGATGTCCAAGTTGAGGTGATCTCAGATGGAGATGAGGAACTTCTTGGGAAGTGGAGCAAAGGTGACTCTTCCTATGTTTTAACAAAGAGACTGGTGGCATTTTGCCCCTGCCCTGGAGATCTGTGGAACTTTGAACTTGAGAGAGATGATTTACGGTATCTGGCAGAAGAAAGTTTTAAGCAGCAAAGCTTTCAAGGGGAAGGAGAGCATAAAAGTTTGGAAAATTTGAAGTCTGACAATGCAATAGAAAAGAAAAATCCATTTTGGGGGGAGAAATTTAAGCTAGCTGCAGAAATTTGCATAAATAGAAAAGCTGAACATTAGTCACCAAGACAATGGGGAAAATGTCTCCAGGGCATGTCAGAGACCTTCACAGAAGCCCCTTCTATCACAATCTCAGAGCCTAGGAGGAAAAAATGGATTAGTGAGCCTGGCCCAGGGCCCCCCCTGCTCTGTGCAGCCTCAGAACGTGGTACCCTGTGTCTCAGCTGCTTCAGTTCCAGCTGTGGCTAAAAGGGGCCCAGGTACAGCTCAGTTGCTTCAGATAGTGCAAGCCTCAAGCCTTGGCAGCTTCCACGTGGTGTTGATCCTGAAGGTATGCAGAAGACAATAATTGAGGTTTGGGAACGTCCACCTAGATTTCAAACAATGTACGGAGATACATGGATGTTCGGGCAGAAGGCTGCTGCAAGAGCAGAGCCCTCACAAAGAACCTCTGCTAGGGCAGTGTGAAAGGAAAGTGTGGAATTGGAGCCTCCAAGCAGAGTTCCTACTGGGGCATTGCCTCGTGGAGCTATGTGAAGATGGCCATCATCCTCCAGATCCCAGAATGGTAGATCCACCAACAGCTTGTACTGTGTGCCTGAAAAAGCCACAGACAATTCCAGCTGTGAAAGCAGCCAGGAAGGGAGCTGAACCCTGCAAAGCCACAGAGGCAGAGCTGCCTAAGGCTGTGGAAGCCCACCTCTTCCATCAGCATGACCTGGATATGAGATATGGAGTCAAATAAAATCATTTTGGAACTTTAAGATTTATTGCCTACCTTATTGGATTTTGGACTTGCATGGAACCTGTGGCTCCTTTGTTTTGGCCATTTTCTCCCATTTTAAATTTACCCAATGCCTGTACCCTCATTGTCTCTAGGAAATAACTAACTTGCTTGTGATTTTACAGGCTCATAAGTGAAAGGGATATGCCTTGTGTCAGATTACACTCTAGACTTGGACTTTTGGGTTAGTGCTGGAATGAGTTAAGACTTTGGGGGACTGTTGGGAAGGCATGTTTGTGTTTTGACGTGTGAGGACATAAGATTTGAGAGGGGCCAGTGGTGGAATGAATGATACTGTTTGGCTCTGTGTCCCCACCCAAATCTCAACTTGAATTATAAAAATCCTTGTGTGTCAAGGGTGGGACCAGGTAGAGATAATTGAATCATGGGATTAGATGATGAAGGCCATTCCCCCCATGCTGTTCTCATGATAGTGAGTGAGTTCTCATGAGATCTGATGGTTTTATAAAGAGCTTTTCTCCTCTTGGCTCTGTACTTTTCTCATGACAGCCTGTGAAGAGGTGCCTTCCACCATGATTGTAAGTTTCCTAAGGCCTCCTGAGCCATGTGAAACTCTAAGTCAGTTAAACGTCTTCTTTTTAAATAAATTACCCAGTCTTGGTTATTTCTTCATAGAAGCATGAGAACATGAGGACAAATACAGTAAATGATTCAATTATCTCCACCAGATCCCGCCCTTGACATGTGGGGATTATTACAATTCAAGGTGAGATGTGGGTGGGGACACACAGCCAAACCATGTCACAAAGGTAAGGGCTATCTCCATTAATCTCCTCATGTAATAGTTTATGAAGAGTGAATTTTTAAAGAGTTACAAAAGTATGAACATTGGAGGTGTCTGTTGCCAGTGTTCCCCAGGTACCATCAATCAATGAATTTGAAGTTGAAATACTTTAAAAAGAAGAAACTAGACCAGGTCATTTTACAATTGAGTGAATCAGGAGCAGCATCTGTTTTCTATCCTGATTCATTTCTTCTGGGAGTTTCTTCCTCACAATCCAGTTTCTCACACAAGTCATTTGCTTTAACTTTTATTTTATTTTTCTACAAATGGGCATCCGATTGAGCCCCACCCCTTTCCCCCACAGCTCTTGGCAGCACCTCACCACAGAAGTGGAGCAAAGACCAAGGCTATAACTGATTCCCATCACAGAGGTCTGGCTCATATGAGGGCAACAGGAATGATCTGTTATGAACAGGGGCAAAAATGAAGTCTGATGACAAGAAAACAAATGAACCAACCAGCAATTATTTCCACAAATGAATTCCTGAATTCAGTTTTCATCCCTAGACACTTCACTGGCCATGGAACAGAAATGCTTGTGTTCTTCATTTGTCTCTTCCAGAGGGAACTGAGACCAGAGCCTTGATCTAGGTGTGCAGAGTCTATGGTAAAGATCACTCTCTTCTCCGCAGAAGGAGGGTGACCTTAGATGGGCCCCTGACCATCTCCCTGCCTTCAATAGTTGACTCTACTTTTAGTAAACATTGGTCAAATTCCCATAAGCCGGCTTTGGGGACTGTCAGAAGTCTTGTGGTAACACTGGAATTTATTTTCCGTAAAAATTGGAGCCAAGCAAGTCTTCCGAGACAGTCTGAAAATCTCGTCAGATCTGGGAACTCAGTTGGCTGCCAAACAGCCTAAATCCAGAGTTTATCAGAGCTTGGCACCCAAATATATTCAGAAGCTTGAATTCAGAAAGACCTTTCTTCCCCTTGTAGTATTGCCTTTAGTAAACATTCATTTTTTAACTTCCAAATCTGCTTCTGAGTTTCTAAAGGGAAGATTCCCCCCTCCCCCAACACACACACACAACACACACACACACACACACACACACACACACACACACACAGAAGAGAGGAGTAAGTCAGCATTTTCTGGGGCCAGTGGGTTGTATCAGTAAGAAATGGGCTACTGGGGTGGGAGTCAGGGACCGCAGGAGCTGGGAAGAAGACAAGGCAGAACCCGTAATCCAGAGTCCTGGGGTCAAATCTGCTTCCCTCTCTCTGCTTGGTAATTGTGTCAACAGTCACTCTCATTATAAGCCTGTTCATTCATCAAAGAGGATAACATTTGTTATGTGGGGGATAAAGCCTGAAGTTTTATGGCAATGCTAAAACAAAAGGGATCAGAAGTTAAGACTTTTTGAGTCCAGCATTATTATTTTTGCAGCTAAAACTCTGAGGTGCAGAGAGGGGAAGGTGCCTACCCAAAAGCTCACAAAAGGGAAAGTAAAGATCGGACCACAGGTTGTCTGATTCTCTACAGGTTCCATGCCCTCCCTCTCCTTAACGCCTGCCTCAGGGAGTCTACCCAGTGGTTTCTGCCTTTATGTCTCACTCTTGAAGTCTGTCCAGTTTCTCGGTGGAGAGATGAATTGTTAGCAAGATTGCTGGAAGCAGCAGCTCAGGGCTCAGACTCATGAACACCGGAGGAATGCACTCTTTCCTTTCAGTTATGAGGGACCACTGGACTCTGATCCAGAAGGTGAGATTCTAGATTAAGCGGTCTTGTGCCGGCCTCTGTCAAAGTGCAGCTCTGAGACCATCAAAAATAAGAGAGATGAGGAGGGAGGGAAGACAGAAAAGAAAGGAGGAGGGGAGGAAAGGGTTTGGGAGGAACTAATGTTAGAAAGTGGGAAGAGAGGATGAGTAAGAGGAGGTAAGAAGAGCATAAAGGAGAAAAACAAAGGAAAGGAAGGAGAGAGAAGGGAAGTTACTAAATAACAAGCAGATTTGAGCATATCTTCTTGTTATTGGTTCAGAAACTCCAAATCTGAGCATCACATAAAGTCTGCTGTGTGCTCTAAGGAGCAAAAATATACTCTGGGTTAAATGCATCCTGGAATCCTATTTGCATCCTGAGCAGTCAGGAGTCCTTCCCATTTCCATGTGAGAAGAGGGTGGACAGGGGACTCTCATTTCCTGACCTTCGACAGATCTCACTCTGGATACTGCATAAATTTTGCTAAGGGTGCTTCCCAGTCCTATTCCAAACTCATTTCATTTTGGGCTCAGAGAAAATGTTGCAGTCATGAATTTTCTTTGGTGACTTTTCATCCAGAAACTCTACGAGAAGCCTCTAAGCCCCTTAAACTGACATATATGTTAATATCCTTTGTCCAGCCAGGAGCTGCCTCAAGCTTTTCTTTGTTAAAATCTATGGGTGCCTTTGAACTCCAAATAGCTTCCAGATCTTGTGTGAATGCTGTGAGTGGCAGCATTCAACCAGAAATGTCTGGGGCTGCATGAACAAAAATAGCTGCAGGGACCAAGTAGCTGCTACTTTCCCTGACTCTTAACACAGGTTGCTCTGGCTCTCGAATGCACATTGCTAGTGGGACAGAGATGCCAGTTTGAGACCCTGACTGCTTCTGGAGTCTGTTACATCTGTGAACACTGGCCAGACTCCTGGGCAGGGCCCACCGTGGATCTATGTGCTTGAGAGCTTGAGAGGACCGCTGGGAAAGGACCGAGGGAGGCAGACAGATGAGCTTACCAGAAACAAAGTCCCAGTGTCCAAAGGGGCCTGGGGTTTGTGAGTACAGCTTTGTGTCTGTAATTTGGATGTCTTCCCTGTTAAGAGGGATTCTCTGAGTAGTAAAACAAAACAAAAGTGAAAGAACTGTTTATACTGAAAACTCTGCTTTTGTCAGCCTTCAACAAACTGTAAAGCACAAGGGGAGGGAGGCATTCTCCCCTTGGTGAGAACACAGATGGGCTGGTGCGTAACGCCTGAAATTCAGGGCCAGTGTTACAGGCTGCTTTGATATTTGGTGAAACCAGGAGCACCTCAAAAGGCCTAAGTACACATTCCTCTCTTCACTTTGCTCCCACAGATAATGTCCCCAGCCAAGTAATACTCATCAATTGGACCACATACAGTTCCTGCTTACTCCTGAAGAGTGGATTTCAGTTCCCTGCCAGCCCAAATAAGCGAATCATTTTCTCCCATAAGAAGCAGGAGCACTTCAACCTCTTGTTACTCTAAGGCCTGTCTCCCACACTCTGGTCATTCACTCTATTCTTAAGGACCACTGTGTGGTCCTGCACGATGTGTGTTGTGGTCCTTTGCCAGATTGTGAGTGTATGTAGCTAGTAAACTGTTAATATTATCTGTTCGGTGCCAGATGCCCCCACCAACCCTAAGGTGGTAATTCCTCCCTCACCAACAAGGGGAATAGGAGATGACCATACCAAGGTATGGGGGTACCATTGTATTAGCAATGATGGTGGAGGTGTCCCGTGTGCAGTAGAAGGAAGTACCAGCATCAGGAGATAGGACAAGCAGCTTTGGGAACAGCAACACGTAACATTGCTTATGGGGAAATCAACATTCTAATGGTCAAAAGTTGGAGAAGCATGTGAGAAGGTAATATTCGCCATTTCCTGTGGAATAGAAGGCTTTACTGAAAAAATGCCTAGATTCTAGCCTTTATTAGCTGGTTATGTGACCTTGGGGAAGTCATTTCACCTCTCTGAGCCTTGGTTTCATCTCCTACGAAATGCACGAAGCAAACTGGACTGCATGCGCATGGATGAAAAGGCTGATATGCAAGTTCTGATTGAGGAAATGGAAACAGCATTAAAAAATCTGACATCTACCTATTAAAAATCTAACATCTATCTATTCATACACTCCTGTCTGAACCCCATAGGAATGTCCTTTTTCTTTGAGACAGGGTCTCACCCTGTCACCCAGCCTGGAGTGCAGTGGCACAATCTCAGCTCACTGCACCCTCTGTCTTCCTGGGCTCAGGTGATCCTTCCACCTCAGCCTCCCGAGTAGCTAGGACTACTAGCATGCATCACCAAGCCCAGATAATTTTTATATTTTTTGTAGAGACAGGGTTTTACCATGTTGCCCAAGCTGGCCTCCATTTCTTAGGTTCAAGCAATCTACCCACCTCAGTCTCCCAAAATGCTGGGATTACAGGTATGAGCCACTGTGCTCGGCTCCAGCTCACTTATCCCTGTTATCACATCTCCTTCGTTGCTCATTTAGAACCCCATGTAAGTCAGAGTTTTTGGAAAATATTTGCTAATGCAGGTGACCTCTGTGCCAAATTATGAAAGCCTGAGGCAGACAAGGGAGAAATGAAAACGTACTCTAGACAAGGTGCCTGGGTAAACTGGCCTGGCTTGAGTAAAAAGTCTATATTGGAGAGAAGAAGAGATGCATTAAGACTGAGAAGAAAAAATGGGTAGAGAAGACGTGGCTGGAAATAAAACTCTGGCAAGGATAAGGACCAGCGAGTCACCTGTTTGCTGGGTGATCTCAGGCAAGTCACTTAACCTGGATAGATCTGAAAAAGAGACTAGAATGTGTGTATAGGGTTGGTCACCTGGCTAAATTGTGCCTAGGCTGTGTGGCAGTGTGGATAGAAAGGAGTCTAACTCCCTGGAGAAACTTGTCTCAGAAATAGGGTTGCTCCAGCAATGTGTTTTATTACCCCAGCCATATGTTACAATGTTGGGATTTCCACCTGGATGATAACCATGTTGTGTGCAAGGGATTATGACCTGCTAGCCGTGGAGTAATTGGTGGTGTCTATTCTAGACTCAGGCTGAATGCAAGCCCTTTGGTCTCCACATCATTATTTTATTTTCTACTTCTATCTCGATGCCAACGATGGACCAGTTTCTGGGTGGATATAATTTGTTTCTTCAAATTCTTCTGCTTCCTTTGTGTGGTGTCTCTGGGTGTCCTGTGATGCTGATATTTCAATGATGGGCAAGCATGTACATTCTTTGACACAACTTGAAAGTATCTGGGTCAAGAGATCTGGTCTCACTCACACGTGGAGGCTTAATGAGATCCTGATGCTTAGATAAGCCAAAGCACAGGCCCCTGGATTCTGAAAGGCCATGAATGCAACTGCCAAACAGTCAAGCCCCTTTACCATCCTTTATCTATACACATGGAATACCTTGATTAGGAGCCATAGGAAGGCAGGCAGAATGATACAGTCTTCAGTGATCTGGAAGCACCCATATACAGGTAGATACTTAATAAGAATCCTCAATAAAAGTCACATTTTCTTTCCAAAATGCCGTTTCTCAAGTTCAATCAAGCCTATGGCCAGTTAGCTCAGTTAAGCCAAGAACAGGCCAAGTGGATATAACCAGGAGAGGCTCAGTTATATCCTTCTATACAGTACGGTAGATAGAGTGGTTAGCTGTAGGGTTGCTCTTATTTCTGGGACCTTGGGCTGATGAGGAGCTCCAATGAATTGGTCCAAATATAGTGGCAGAGGGAGAGCCTGCAAAGGACTTATGTAAACATCTCAGGGAAATAGTTCCTTCAAATAACAACAATGACGAAAGTCTGGTTGAGCCACTTCTTACCTTCAGAAAAATGGCATAGCATTGTTTCCTTTCTCTACATATTTTTTATGTTTCTTAGTGTCCAGTGTCTGTTCTTTTGCTAAGTTTTCTAATGTGATGATTTCCATTAGGTTTACACTACAAACATAATGCGAATAAGATTTTCAGATCAATTCCTTTACTCTGTTATAATGTTGTCAAAAGTTGAACACTCCTTGTGTCCCCAAATCTCTCTAAATTTCCCACTTTACTTACTGGACTCTGGGCTCTTGAAAGCATCAATTCTGTCTCTGTCTTTGCACCCCTGGCATGTGCTATGGTAACTGTACTATACTCGGTGTTTAATAAGTGTTTCTTGAGACAGTGAAGTACCAGATACCTAATGAGATCTTGATAAAGGAGACCAAAAGAAATGAATCATCATCCATCCATTTATTCAACATATATCTATTGGAAGATAGAGCAATTTTTTAAAAGTCTCTGCCTTTAAGATATTTACATTCTATGAAACAGTGTGAGCCACTACTGGGGCACCTTGCATTCATGATATTTTGTTGTATATAAGCAGGGGATGGAGGGTGGATGAGAGACAGGCTTTTTGCTTTGTATGTATGATGCAGACATTATTTTTCCTCCACTCAAGGAAAAGTTGATGGCTTCTCTGGAGGTAGAGAAGGAACAACAAAAGGAGTATTAACAAAGAAACCCTAAACATTGGGGGGGGTGGAATTTGGGTTAAAATTATGCCTTTCATTCCATCCTAAAGAGCAAGTGATGTTGTAGAATCGTTTATAGGAGAAAAATATGAGCTCTGGTTTCTGTATTTAGACAGTTTCCTTCTTACCAAGACCATCTCCTCATTTCCTCAGGTCTCCGTTTCTATGCCTGAAAATCAGGGAAAATAACTTCTCAGACATTTTGCAGGACAGATGTGAGACTGAGGAAGGAGAGCAAAGAATATAAGCCCTTCATTAGGTTTTAGGACATAGAATAATAGACAACTCTTCCCTGAGCTCTACCTGTAAATAGCCACCGTTCTAAGTCCTTTATAGCATCAAACTTCACTGTGAAATTGGTAATATTACTACCTTTGAGAAAAATGGAGTCCAATTTGCTCAAAGTCATCCAGCTAGGAAATAAGGTGTGGGGGGCAGAATGAGGAAGCAGGCAGCCCGACACTACAGACACTGGTCTCAGTGCTAGGCTGTACTTCCTCCATGGAGAGCCTGTGTACCCTGTCTCCTATGCTGCACCACTTGCTGAATGTGGTAGAAGCACAAAATCTTTTCAAGGTTGATCCTCTATAGACTTTCTCATCTTCCTCACATTTTAGAGCATGCTCATCTGCCATGAAACAAAGTCTGGATGGAAAAACTGGGGGCCTGAGAAGCAGCCTCTGTGACAGTTTCATGCCTGGGAATTTAACGGCTTGGGGTCCTTCTAGCTCTTGCAATGAAGAGCATCTGACCTCACTCCTTCCTGTCAATGATGGCATTCAACTCCAAGATCCAGAAATCAGTGCTTATGTCCCAAACACAAAAACCTCTGTTGTAAGGGGCTCATTGGCACTTGCCTATGCACTTAATTGTGGAAAAAGATATAGAGGCAGACCTATTTATTCGCATACATAGCATGACATACAATGACCATACAGGTACAGAAACTTCCCAAAAGAAATTGGTACATCTCTCTACATTAATAGATTAGCAATAGAGACAGAGACAGAGACACAGATAGAGGTAAGATGATGGAGATGATGGAGATGGAGATGGAGATGGAGATAGACTAATACATAATAGGGTAAATGTCCCATTTGCCTTTAAGGATCAAGGACAAGGATATTTATTTAGTCATAGTTCTGAAGTTAGAGGATAAAAGCCAAATTGTTGAAAACCTGGGCTCCTTCTGGTATATTCTTTTGCTTACATGTTTTGGAATGCACTCTTGGCTTTTTAGGAATCCCTCAAATTGCTTTTCTTTCTTGATGCACCCACACTGTAGTATGTCAACAAAGGATTGCAAATTCCTCCTCAAGAGGGCATCAGGGTGAGGCTCAGGGGATAAGGAACCACTTAGACCCAGATGACTAAAGCAAAAATTATGCACACATAAAGGCAGTATAAAACCCTTAAGGTACAAGTAAAAAATAAAATAGCCAGAACAGTCCTGCTTGAGACCATTGGAAATTATGTATCACATCATGAGCCCTTTTTGCTGACTTTGATTCTTTTGGTATTATTATTATCAATACCTGGATTTATATCATGTTCAACTCTCAATGAGTTAGCTGTAAAATAACTGGCATGCATTGGACTGGGGGATACTTCAGTGTTCCTGAGATAAATTGAGAGGCTGAACAGGAAAAAACAAGGAAGAAGGATCAAGGTAGGTAAGTCTGGAATATTCTTAGGAAGGGACCTTCCTGATCCTTCTCCCTTAGGAAGAATATCACATTGACATTTGGGCCTGGGAGGAAATTGAGTCCACATGAGGAAGAGGTTAGAGAGGAAAGAACTGTTGTTTTAAAATGTTATCTTTATCCCAAGCGCTTATACATACGTTGATTCAAGTTTGATTTTCGTAAGCACCTGAGGTGGGTACTACCTCCATTTATACAGATGTGGAAGTAGGCAAAATATAGGTAAAACCCATTATTTGAGATTACACATTTGGTAAGTGCCATTTATGGAACCCAGATACCTCAGTTCCATCCTCCTTTACTTATCCAAATTCTTCCTCCCTAGAGGAAAACTGGGGGACCCGCCTAGACTGAGAATTTCTTAGAGTGGAAGCCATCTTGTGGGAGTTCTTTACTTGAAGTTGTATTTAACACTGAGGTCAAGGGGACAGAAACAGCAGAGAGGAAAGGTGGAAACAAAGGTCAGATAGAGGCGCCATGGCAGGTCTCTAGAACTGAGAAGGGTCAGGCACAGTGACAGAAGCCAGGGCAAACACAGGGGCTGGAGAAGCAAACTGAGGTGTATGGGGACTATGGGCAAAGGGAAAGAAGGAGAGTGTTCTTGGGTGGATATTTGGGAAGATGCTTTGGCCAAAGTGGGCTTTCATATGACCTTCAGCATGATGTGAGGCAAGGTCATCCATGTTTAAAATTCCAGAGTTTGGTTCTTTTTTGTTTGTTTTTGATAATTTACTCATTTCATTGAATTCCCACCCTTTTCAGGGTCATGCAAAGATATAAGTTCTCAGGGGTGAGGTTCCAAGGGACTTTATCACTCAGCTAGCAGCTTGCCTAATAGTATGCAGGATCAGATACCGAGCTGTAACTATTCAGCTATAGATACCAGCTTCCTGTGTTTGGAAAAGGTAAGGAAATTGTTCATTCATTCTACAAATACTTGTGGAGGATGCAAAAATGGAACAGCACCATCATGGAAGTTCAGATAAAATGCTGGGGGAGTTTAGAGGAGGAAACTGGCATTTGAGCTGGGACTAAAATCCACCCTAGCTCTTGTGTGTGTGTGCAAGTACATGCTTTCAATGCCTTCTTGTAGGAATGACGTTTGCACTAATCCCACTGCATTACAATTATCCAGTTACTTGTCTGCCTCTCCAGTCAAACTGAAAACTTTTAAGGGGCAAGGACTGAAGCTTGTTCATCATGGAACATATACTGCTCATAGTAGTAGTATACATTTGGAAAATCTTTGCTAAATTTTAATTGAGTTTAAATTAATGATCAGACCCAGAGTTTGGAAAACCTGACTCCAATTACAAAACCCAGTCCTAAGATTTGCAATACATAATCCGGTGCTCTCCCTATAAAACAACAGGGCTTGTGATGTTACCCTCCTGAGCAGAGCTTACAGCGTGGTTTTCCTGAATTTCCCACAGAATGAAAAACAGTGCCACAGACCTGGGAAAACTTGACAAATATTCTATCAGAATAATCAAATGATTCGACTTACAGCAAAACACAAATTAGTGTGACTTCAGAAAATATTTTCATCATATCCTGGTCATTTTTTTTCATCGTATATTATCCCTAGCAAAGAAACAGAGGACACGCAGACTGTATGACATGAGGTTTCACATTAGCTTGATTTGACAAAGACACAAATAATGCACAGACCATCTGTGCATGCAAACCAGATGTCTCATTTGCATTTGGGTTTTTCCAGTAGAAATGAATGTGGAGGGCTTAAGAAATGCATTAAATTTATTTTAATTGACATAGACGTAGAATGTTGAAACACATTATTTTCCAGGCATCAAATGCAAAGGTCAGTGTGTGCACTTGAAGGGGTATAAATAACAATGAAGAAGGGCAAGGCAGCCGAGGCCTGCACTGGAAGCATCTGGAGGATATAAAACCTGTAAGGAGATAGATACTAGAGGCACAGATAAACACCCAACTTTAATTAAGATTGCTTGAGACCATCTCATGTACCAGTTGTTGAAAAGGCAACTTCTGCATCCATTATTTCTTTAATTATCATAGCATCCATATAAGCAACTAATGAAACCCAATTTTGCTGATTAAAAAAAAAAGACATAGAGACACAAAGAGGTTAAGGTGGTTTGCCTATGCAGCCACAACTAGCAGGTCTCTGCATCAGGAATCAAACCCATGACTTGTGGCTTACTGACCAGTGCTCTGCAGCAGACAAGGCAGGGAGAAACAGGCAGGTTCCCTGGTGTCAAAAGCGAGACTCCAGATTAGTCGGCAAAACCAGCCTAACTGGCAAGAAGCAACAAGGTGGAGTTAGTTAAAAGGTCTACCTAAGACAGTAGTCCAGGACTCGCATGTATCAAGTCCTTGAGGCCTTTTAGGTAAAACCTGAACCTGGAACCTTGGCAGGGCAGAGATATTACTGTGGCTGTAAAGTGTTGACGTAGTTTTACCCTCTGGAGTCCTGGTCATTTTGGTTCAGTACAAATGGTGAGTCAGAAGCAGAGATTTTGAAACAGCAAAGAAGTGTCAAGCTCTAAGGAAAACTCAAATGGTCTATTTATCCTGTTTTGTTCCAGTTTTAGAATGAATACACACTTCTGCTAGCTCAGAGTTTGAGCCCCCTTGAGCAGAAAGAGTTAATCCCTTTGGAATTAGATGGGAAACTGGGTTGGTTAGGCTGTGGAAAAAAAAAAAAAAACACTAGCATTTAGTTCATTGAAACAGAGAAGGGGGCTGTGGGTCACTGTTGTTCAGCACCAAGACTAGGAAATGGTTTATTGTACAACATTCAATAAGCATTTTCTTTGAAGGAAGTGGGCTGTAAATGTGTCAAATGACAGTTATTGATTGGTCTCTGGGGGAGAGGAGATGTGTTGAATTGTGTGACTTGATAAATTGACTTAGGAATTAAATGTAAACTTCTACTCAGAATCACATGGACCTAGAGCAGGTCTTAATTCTATTCCAATAATGCTCTATTGAGAATGGTATTCCTTAATATTTGTGTGGTTCTTTATGAATTTTCCAAGGTATGTTTATACTTATCCTTTTTGAATTTCTTGTTGCTTGTGTTTAATTAAACTAAATTTGGCCCGAGAATGACTGTATACCTTTATTCCTTATTTAACAACTGCAACCTAATTGAGTACAGAAACTAACTGAAAACCAACCTTAGGAGTATACTTTTATAACAAATAGCTGAGTCTTGGCTCATCACAGCAGCTAAACTTCAATCAGTCACCAATCAGAACTTGTTCAAATAGGGCAAACACCAAGTTATAACCAATCAAGCTATGTCTGTGCCTCACTTCAATTTTCATAAATGCTGCCTGCCCATATTGTAAAAGGAAACTCTCTTAACCTCTCTGGTTCTGAGGGCTGCCCAATTTGTGGAAGCCCAAACTGCTAAATTTAATTTGACTCAGGTTTTTATTTGAACAGTTGGGAAGAGCAAAGTATTATTGTTCCCTCTCCCTTTAAAAAAGTTTTTTTAGTGATGGGGTTTGCTCTGTTGCCCAAGTTGGAGTGCAGTGGCATGATCATAGCTCACCGTAACCTTGAATTTCTGGGTTTAAGTGATCCTCCTACCTTACCCTCCCAAATATCTGGGACTATAGGCTCATGCCACCATGCCCATCTCCCTTTCATTTTAGATAAAAGAGCAGTGGTACAAGCCAGGCACTGTGGCTCATGCCTGTAATCCCAGTACTTTGAAAGGCTGAGGAGGATGGATCACCTGAGGTCAGGAGTTCGAGACCAGCCTAGCCAACATGGTGAAACCCTGACTCTTAAAAATACAAAAATTATCCAGGTGTGGTGGTGCCTGCCTGTAGTCCCAGCCACTCACTAGGCTGAGGCAGGAGAATCGCCTGAACTGGGGAGGTGGAGGTTGCAGTGAGCTGAGATTATGCCACTGGACTCCAGCCTGGGTGACAGGGCAAAACTCTATCAAAAAAGAAAAAAAAATCAGTGTTACAGACAGAAGAATGAATTACCAACATGAGCAGCATGAGGCTACTGCTGATCGTGATAATAATAATAATAAGAGTAACAAATAATTTGTTGAGCATCTCATACTCAGTGCCAAGCATTGTGCTAAGCACCTGATAAATATTATCTCATTTAATTGTCATCTCAGTTCTACGATATAGGTACAATTATGATCTCCATTTGAATAAGAAAAATCTGAAGTTTACAAAGGTGAAGAATCCTACTCAAGGCCAAGCAGGAAATGGCAGAGCTGGGATTTGAGACCCTGCAGTCTAGTTTCAGACTCACACTTCCAACCAGTGTGCTCTAACTTCCCTTTCCCCCTCTCCTCCTGCTCCTATTTAGCTCCCTCTCTACTGTGTCCCACCTAGTAGTTTAATAAGTCACCTGATTCCAAGAAAGTTGGGTAACATAGAGCTGTTGAGAATAAATGATGGTGGGTGTAAAATCCAAGACATGGCAGTTAGCACATTGTAGGTGCTCAAAACAATTGCTAAGCAGTATGTAGATGTATGGAAAACAATGTTACTTTTCTTAGCATCAGGATTTCTTTTAGGGAGAGGATTTTAGGTTGTTGGAAGATAACTTTGATTGTTGGTTTAGGGATTAGGGGACTATGTCCAACTGGCAGTTAAGCAACCCCTGCTTCATTCTATGGAAGATGGTTCCATTTACTTTTGGGGCTTTGTTGCTGAGAGGAGTATGCAAGTTTTCCGTGAACTTAATTCCTTCAGATCCTGGGAAGTAAACTGAGGGAAAGAAGAATCTAAGCACCATTGGAAAGAGAATTTGGAGAGAAGTGAGCAGAATATCTAAAAGGGGATTCTTATTAAATATTTTGCTGTGTGGCATGGAAAATAGACTCTGTCCTGCATCTCCCACAAATCTACAATGTAGTCCCCAGTGCCCATTGATGATTTGTAGAAGGTATGTTCTTTCTGAAGAAGTGAAGTTTCCTAGTGTGAGGAAGGTGTAGGCGACGAAAGGTTAGAGTTTTACTGTGTAAAAAGCTGAAAAGTGCCTGGTGCAACATCAAACATGGAGCAGACATTGAAAAAAAACAAAAACAATTACTCTCTCTATTGTCATTATAACCGACGGTACCTTGATATCTAATGGAATAACAGGAGACACAACAAAAGAGTGGAAACACTAGTTCTGCTGTTCATTAATCAATGCATTATTCAATCATAAGACCGAGGCAAAAGCTGCTGCCTCTAGAGATGAGAAAGGCCAAGAAGGAGATGTTGGTTTTTACTTGATGTTTGAAGCATATTGTAATTCATGATAAAACCTGAAGAACAAATTAGATCACATCTCACCATTTACTGCTTCCCTAATTAAGCTTTGATACCTTACAGCAA
Source organism: Ateles fusciceps (assembly GCA_036589455.1). Taxonomy (NCBI): domain Eukaryota; kingdom Metazoa; phylum Chordata; class Mammalia; order Primates; family Atelidae; genus Ateles; species Ateles fusciceps. The sequence continues at coordinate 5,577,369 of JAZHEH010001386.1, forward strand.
AGTTTGTCTGCAATTATATTTCAATTTTAAACATACATATGTATACATTATAGCATGCATATATATGTGTATATTACAGAACTGAAGAGTGACATATATCCATATGTATATGTATATCTACATTTATACACATGCACACACACATATGCATATGTCATCTAATGGCTGGTCAAACAGCATGGAAGAACGAGCACCCTTACCAGCCAGGGAGAGTATTTACTATTGCTTCTTTTTAATCTAATCCTCATGTAGTATTTACTATGGGACTGGTATGCTTTATGTGTATTAATCTATTTAATCCTCAAAATAACTCTATAAGGTAGATGCTATTATTCGCCCTACTTTACCCATGAGAAAATTGAAGCACAGAAAGATTAATAACTTTCCCAAGGTTATACAGTGAGCAAACAGACAGTGGAACCTGTTGACAGGCAGTATCTGTTCTTGAGGGATGTTCTGGGAGTGCCACCAATATGCCAAGAAGAAGTATTAAGCAGGATGATACAATTCATACATTTTTCCCAGCCTCGAGGTATCTCCTAGGCAATGGCTGAGGAAGGAGAGGATAAAGATAGGCAGACAATTGTGGGTTGAGTGAAAATCCCTTTATAAGGGCCGTCATACACCTCACTGCAGCCTCAGAGGAGGGACTAACAATCCAACGTACCATAGCTAAAAGAAACAATTGAGGCATGTCATGACTTCAGGGAATTTGAAGAAAAAAAATGAGAGCATGCAGGTGCAGGATGTCTGGAATACCGATTCAAAGGCACTATGATAGACCCACCTGGAACAAGTGCTGATTCAGTTTTCGCTGCCATTTCCAGGAACCCATTCCCCAGGCCCCAAAGGGACACATGTAATGTGGCTTTTTAAACTTGAGTGGCACAAGAAAGCAGCCAACGGGCTTTGCAGGGGACATGCCCTATTCCTTCCGGCTCCAACACCCACAGCAGCAGAGATATGGAATTCTGCATAGAGAAGAACCCAGTCCAGGTCACAAGGGTAGCCTGTTGCAGAGTAAGAAAACAAATTACTTGTTGGTAATGTGCTGAGCTCATATTGATGGACATGCTTAACCTGCACTGTCCTTCTCCAAGGATATATTTCTCCTGGGGTAACATGACATCTTTATTCTGACAGAATGTCCTGAGTGGGAGATAAAGACAAACTACAGTCCTCTAGCTGAAGCTTATTTAAAACTGACTGCCTGTTCATTTGAACAAGAAGTCCAATTCTTCTTTCCCTTGAACCAATGATGCAGGGAAATTTCCATAATTTGAACATTATTTTATCATTTAATGGACGCACAAGTTTATCCTTCTCCTGATTTATGTCTGAAGATCCTCTTGGGATCCTTTAAGAATATGCAGAAAAGATACATGTTTTATGTATGATCTAAGTATGAACCCAGAAAGATATCAAAAAATACAATGGTAGAAAAATGGCAACAACATCACTATCTTTTGGCTAATGTATTTCTATGCTAATCAACTGAACTGAATTTGGAATAGACACTGAGTTCAATGAAAGAGCAGATCTAGCCATCCAATGTGCACTACTCATAAAAATATCACTCTGGAACTGGGGCCAGTGCCTTCTGGGCACTACTTAGGAGAATTAGCTGCATGACCCTGGGCTTTTCTGAGTAAGTTTCCTCCTATATAAAATTGAAGACAGTAATATTGAGTTAGCAGCAATATTCTAATTACTACGATTGCAGTGTGAACCACATGCACAGCATCTTATCTGAACTTTTGTGTCATAATCATTTAACTCTTATAATGATTCGTGGTTTGGTATGCATCATCACCTGTTTAGGCCAAAATAACCTAATAGCTTAGTTTGCTGAGGGGTTCATAGACATTAAATCAATTGATCCTCACAGCAATCCTGGTAGATAGGACAAGTAAACATTATTTTATTTTAGAAACAAGGACGTGAAGCCCCAGGAGATTTCAATGATTTTCCTAAGCTCATGCAGCTAGAATATGGTATTAGGGAACACAAGTCTGGCACTTCTGATTTATAGAAGCCAGTCCCCAGGTGGAATTCTGGCTAGACAGGAAGGGCATCGACTTTCAGTAACATAGGACAATTATTTCATCATTGATCCATTTCCTTTTCCACCACCACTCTCAGGGCCTAGCACCATCCTTCATGTATATGAGGCTCTTCACAGATATTTGCTGAATTCTTTCAGTGGATGCACTCATTCATTCATTCAATATTTATTAAATATCTGTATGCCAGGCACTCTGTTAGGTGCTAAGATACTATGATAAACACGACTGACTTGATTGTGCCTTCAAAGGAGCTTATAATGTAGTGGGAGAAAGAAAAAAGGGAGGAAGGGAAGGATGGAGGGAGGGAGGAAATAAGGAAGGGAAAAAGGAAGGAAGGGAAAGAGAGAGGGAGAGAGGGAGGAAGAAAGGGAGGGAGACAAACTGTTCATGAATAAACAGTCTTCAGTTTTTAATCTGGATAAAAGACAAAAAGTTTGGTCCAGCCTGGGTAATTCTCCTTAGTGTGCCCAGAAAGTACTTGGCCCCCAGCTCAGAGTAATATTTTTATTAATACTGTGAAGATTTCCTAAAGGTGGCTTGTTGCAGAGTTTCTGGATTGCTGGGGAGGAAATGTGAAGGTGTGTCCAGTGCGGCTGTGGAAGATCACATAATGAATTGCAGTGAAATCATGGGAAGCTTGCTAGCTTCATCTTTTGCGACTTCTCTTTGTCTAGAGGAGAGAAGTGTTTATTTAGGAATGTTCTCTCTGCCCTTGGCTTGGAAACAAGTCATTAATTTTATAATTCCCATAGCAGCCTTCAACTTTTGTGCATTTTCTCTTCGATACAAATTCATGGACACTCTCTGAAAATCAGCCCTGAATTCACATCAGTGTTTCCAGTACATTTCAGTTACATAACGTTTAACAATTCTGAATCATAATTTTTTGGCACAGTGATTTCATCCAATAGCAAGGCAAGGGAAATAACATGTTTGAGCTCCTGCCTTACAGCAGGTTCTCACTCTCTACTGTTTATCCTTGGCCCAGGACATAGCAACCCTCAGTAAATAAATGTTTAATGAATGTATGAATATATGCTCTTAGGGCAATAGTGTGACTCTACTTATTTTACTTAAATTACCCAAGGTACCCATCAGAAAATGACTTTCCTACATGTCATGAAAATATTTGTAAAAGAATAAAATTGACATCTTCTTCATGCAGAATGTGCTTTTAAAAGTACTGAGTTTAAGTCTTTTTTAAAAAAATAAAGTTAGTCTTTAAAAAAAAAAATTTGTCAGATAATAGACACTGACAGGCCAGGCGTGGTGGCTCACACCTGTAATCTCAGCACTTTGGGAAGCCAAGATGGGCAGATCACAAGGTCAGGAGTTTGAGACCAGCCTGGCCAGCATGGTGAAACCCCAACTCTACCAAAAATACCAAAAAAAAAAAAAAAAAAAAAAAAAAGCCAGGCATAGTGGCTCGCGCCTATAATCTCAGCTACTCAGGAGACTGAGGCAGGAGAATTGCTTGAATCTGGGAGGTGGAGGGTGCAGTGAGCCAAAATTGTGCCACTGAACTCCAGTCTGGACGACAGAGCAAGACTCCACCTCAAAAAAAATAAATAAATAAGTAGACACTGACAAAAATTCATTTCTTCCCAGGCATGTTCATTATGGCATATTTATAAATCTGATATGCATAACCAGTAGATGAAAAAAATAGCAAAGTATAAATCTTCTGAGAATTCAGCACTGGAGTAGCATACATAATTTCATAACCCAAACCATGTTATAGATAAATAACTCATGCTGTTAATACTTCTCCATTGATGGTGTATAAATCGACAGCAGTGACTATAAGCAGGAAAAAAAACGCCAGACAGTCTTGCATTTCTTTGTAATGTCATGTTTCTATTTCTACTTCATCCATTTGGGAAAAAATTATATTCATCACTACTGAAAATAAGTTATCATATGGTTTAAGGTAAAACATATGATAAAATTTTAAAGTAATTTTGATGAATAAAGGAAATAATGACAGACAAACACCAAAAGATGTAATTTTGTTTCTTGGTCAAATTTGTAAGAAAAAGTTTATAGGCAGAATTTTATTTAAAAAAAGATCACTTAGTTCCGGAACCCTTATGTCTTGACTCATTCTTTGTTTCTGAAATATTTGGGGGGAACCAGAAACTTCTTTCACAGTTGGAAACCCTCTCCTTAGAAGAATGTACATCTGGACAGAATATTTTTTTAGTTTTTGGGGTACATAGAAGGCATATATATTTATGGGGTACATGAGGTGTTTTGACACAAGGGTGCAATGTAAAATAAGCGTATCATGGAGAATAGGGTCTGTATCCTCTCAGGCATTTATCCTTTGAGTTACAAACAATCCAATTATACTCTTTAAGTCATTTAAAAATGTACAATTAAGTTATTATTGAGGATAGTCACTCCTTTATGCTAATTTTCATATAATCTCACAGGGTTAAATCACATTCGAGCAGTCGATGTCCAGGTTCACTCCTTTCTATAGGATGGCAACAATAAAGCTAACAGAAAAGAAAGGAAGTCGTCCATGTGAACTCATGAAAACTCACCCAGTTTCAGCTTCAGGTTCGCACCACCTGCTGCTATCCAACACGACCTTTCATTTTGGAGACTCCAAAAATGCCTCAAGTTTCCAAACAAAAAACTTTAACAAATTGTTTCCAAGAGTTCCCACAAAATATTTCTATAGGAACTGTCTCCAAGACTGCCCCATTTGGCAAGCAGGCCTCAGCGTCCCTGAGTGTGCCATGGGTGAATAATACTGCCAGCTCTTGTTTGTTGTGTGTGTATAATGTGTCAGGCACTTGCAAAAGCACTTTACCGCAAGAGGCAGGTTCTATTTGCATTATTTTACAGAGGAAGAAACTGAGGCTTAAAATATCACATGACTCACCTGTGGTCATACAACCTGGACATTCAGATCCAAGTATTCTAACTCCGCTGGTGAATCATGAGTACAGGCTGTCTAGTGGGATGGGGATGGGTACCACTTGCAGAGACTGTGGGCTGAAGGTGAAAGGACACCTTTGCTGAGTACTGCTTGGGAATGAGATTCTTAGTTGTCCGTCACTGACACAAAGCCTGAGACTTTGATGAGCATCTACAAATTTTGTCTCTGACATTTCCAGCCAGCAAATACTGATTGAGAACCCACAGTATAAGTGATTTGCATTTTTGTAAAACTTGTGGTTCCCAAAGCATTTATTTATACATACTCCTATTTGATCCTCTCTGATTGTTTGCTATAAGAGGTTTTGATACTGGATTTTCACAGCTCAAATATAAAAGTGAAAACAACATTCAGCACTTGCTTTTGAGGTTTTGGACCCTCTGATCTGCTTCATTCTACTTCCTTTCTACCTGATATAAATCTTTCCCTTTTTAAAAATCTTAATACTTCAGAGAAACACTCTTTTCCCATAGGGATTCCCAAATCCAAATTGTGGTTCATCCTCAGCAGCATTGAGCTCCTAACCATACCTGGAGGGGAATATTACAAGTCCCTTTGCACTGATTCCAAGCTCAAATTTATCTGCTTTCTGTATTCATACTGAAGTGAACATAAAGCCATAGGCTGATGCCACACCAGGCTGTGCTGTCGGTGAAACCCCTAAAGAAGTATACCAACAAAGATACAACAGAACAACAAAATCAGGCTTGGTCTTTTCTCCAACAATAATTTCAAAATCTCTGGGTAACTGGTTCTCTTCTGCTTCCTTTCTTTTTTCTCCCCAATTAAAAAAATGTCTTTTGCACCTACACTCTTAACGTTTTATTTTTGTTGTCTTTCCTTTTTTTAAATAGTTTATTGCGTGTTTGCATTTTTTAAAACACTTCGGTCTATTCAATAAACGTTTATTGAAGAAGAAATGTTATTTGGGTCCATTTAATAAGTATTTATTTTTTACACCTTGAGCATCCGAGGGGAACAAAATAGACACTGACCTTGTCCTTTTGGAGTTTATATTCCAAGGTCTCTGGTAGAATCCATATGCTTTAAATGCTGTTATTGCCAGAGAGGTTGTATCTATACATGTTGTGGCTGGACAAACATATGTCTCTCCTATACCTATCCTTTATTTACAAACCATTTCTTTGTTGTCTGATATAGGCAAAGACTACTCCATTATGAAGACCACATGGGGAACGAACTTTCTCTTGCCCTTTGTGGTTTTAGTTTCTTTTCCTGCGATTGGGCATAGAAATGCTAGTAATATGGCATCAATTTATATTCATATTTTCTAACTCAACTATATTTTGGGTTGTTTGTGTATTTATACCTTTATTGCAAAAGGAATTTGGTAGTTTTCAAAGACACAATAAAATATGCTTAAATCATTTCATTAGTCCATTCTCACAGTGGTATAAGGAACTATCATGAAGAAAAAGGTTTAATTGACTCACAGTTCTACAGGTTGTACAGGGAGCATAGCTGGGAAGCTTCAGAAAATTTACCATCATGGAGGAAGGCGAAGGGGAAGCAAGCATTTCTTACTGTGGTGGAGCAGGAGAGAGAGACAGCGCAAAGGGGGAAGTGCTACACACTTAACCAGATCTCGTGAGAACTCACTGTCATGAGAACAGCAAGGCGAAAATCCACCCTCATAATACAATCACCCCCTACCAGGTCCCTCCCCCAACATTGGGAATTACAATTTGACATGAGATTTGGGTGGGGACATAGAGCCAAGTCATACCAATCATTAACATCAAATAAAATACAGCAGTCAGGTACAAACCCAAGGCTTAGAAAATTTGAGAATACTGATCACAGAACTTTTTCTCCAAGTTCCCATTAGTATGATGACATCATCAAAAAATTTTTTTGCAGAAGGCCTTGAAGCACCAAATCCTTTACCTGGTCCTAAGCTTTATGGAAAGCTTTTTTCGTTTTTTTTTTTCTTTTTTCTGTATTATTCTTTTCTCCCTGTCTCCTTTGGCATGCTTGATAGTTTCTAAGAAGTTTCTCCACAAAAGAAACTTTCCCTGATCTTTTGGGAACATTCCCGTATTATTCTTTAGGACCCTTCTTATTTTACTCAGTCTTTACAGCCTATGATAGACACTGTGTATTTTCAGTCACATTTAGTATGTAATATTCTTGGTGGAAAGAGCCATGCTTTGGGGTCATAGAGAACTGGGTTCAATTCTAGGTCTGTTTCTGAAAATAACTGTGCCCTTGGCTAAAGCACTTCCCTTCTGAGTTGCCTTCTTTACTCATAAAATTGGGTTAATGGCATCTTACAGGCTGAACTTGGAGTTCAGATAGCATATTGGTGGCAAGGAGATTAATGACCCTCACCCAGATATTTCCACGTCCTAATCCCCAGAACTTATAATATGTTAGGTTTCATGGCAAAGGAGAATTAAAGTTATTGAGGCTGCTAATCAGTTGACCTTGAGACAAAAGATTACCCTGGATTGCCTGGGTGGGCCTAACGAAATGACAAGGGTCCTCATAAGTGGAAGAGGGATACAGAACTGTCAGTGTCAGAGTGGTGCAATGTGAGAAAGACTGAACTAATCTTTACTGGCTCTGAAAATGGAAGGAGACCATGAAGCAATAAATACAGGAAGCCTCTAGAAACTGGAAAAGGCAAGGCAATGAATTCTGCCCTAGAGCCTGCAGAAAGGAATGCATTCCTGACAACACCCTGAGTTTAGCCCACTTGAGCCCATTTGGGATTTCTGACCTCTAGGACCATAAGATCATACTTCTGTATTGTTTTAAACCACTTCATTTATGGTAATTTGTTACAGAATCAATAGGAAACTGTGGTAGGCAGAATAATGCCCATGCCCCAAAGGTGTCTACATGTCAATCCCTGGAACCTGTGGATATGCCAGCTTAGATGGCAAAAGGGACTTTGCAAATGTGATTACATTGAGGATCTTTAGCGGGAGAAATTCCTCTGTATTATTTGATAAATGTATTGTTAACAGCAGGGATCCTCATAAAAGGGTGGTAGAAGGGTCGGAGTCAGAGAAGGAGATGCAACAATGGAAGCAGAAGTCAGAGTAATATGGGGTCATGAGCCAAGAAACACATGCAGCTTTGAGAAGTTGGAAAAGAGAAGAGAACAGATTCCCCCTGAAGCCTCCGGAAAGGAACACAGCCTGCCAATACCTTGATTTTAGCCCAAGGAGATCCGTCTTGGACTTCTGACCTCCAGAACTGTAAAATAATAAATTCATGTTACTTTAAGGCAGTTTATGAGTTTATAAATTTGTGAGTTTATAAATGTGCCAACACACTTAAAAAAAAATAAAAGGAAAGGAAAACCATGAGAAAAGAAACTCAAAGAATGTCCTGAAATACTATACTATATACAACCAAGCAACTGGCACATTTATAAACTCACAAACTTATAAACTCACAAAAATTATCAATTATTTGTGATAATTTTTGAAAATTTATTAACAGCAGCAATAGGAAATAATACAATATATGCTCCCCTTTCCTAAGTATCACCCTTAACCCTCCTTGTTACATCAAACTTGTTCATCTCTTCTCCCTTAGACCATTGAATTCTGTGATCTAAAATCTGCTCCATAAATATATACAAATATTATGTATGAACAGAACATTTTTAAGTAATAAAATATAAAAATTAACAAACAAGAGCTTAAAGGAAAAATCTGCTCTGGCAGCCTTCTGAAAGGCACTGCTCCCTGGGAGGTCAAGAAACCCCAGGGACCAGTCTCTTCTCACTGACAAACGAGTCATGGTTTTCACATCTGGAGCTGTGGGCTCTGCTCTTAATCATGTTTATTATTTGAGGACTCCATCTTTGTCATTCTCTTTGCTCTCTTTGTTGCATCAGACAAGTTCTGGGAAGAAGAAAGACTCTTAGTTATCAACAGATTATTTCTTGGCACAGTTTTAATCTATTCTTTCCAAAGAGAATCCTCACCCTTTTCCCCCCCCAACACCTTCGTGGACACTCTGGAATGTGTGTATTAGGCAGAGCCTTTTGTCCTGCTTGATCTCTTTCTTCCCTCATCACCTTGAACTTGTCAACTGATATGTTTCAATGAATTTCTAATTTTCAATATCTAGTCTCATAGTTCTTCAACTTCTTCCCCCTCTTTTCTTCTGCTGTCATGCATATCTTTGTTTGTCCTTCAAAGGCATCAACATTTTCTTTTACTCACATGAAAGCTTCCTTTATATCACCCGAAAATTCCTCACTTATGATATATAAAGAAAAGAGACTATAGATTCCATGCTTTTGAGCTTCACTGTTTTATATATTTATCTTTTCTCCTTTCTGGTCCCGAAAGAGTTTTGTGAAATTTCACAGGCAAACTTTCTTAGCTTTTGAGAAGGCAAAATGAATTATTGTATGATCAGAGATTATGGTAGCTTTCAAATTATCTATCACAATCTTAACTGTCCATAAACAATGAAAATTCTACTGGCTGATTTGTCAGTAAGCAAATACAAATCGGCTCTATTTAGTCCTTTATTATTATGAGGATTTTAAAAAAGATTTCAGTGTATGTCTTTTTAAATATTTTATATCCAACTTTCTTTTCCTACTTTGACATGTTCATGAAATTCACCTGAGCAAACATCTTCTTTTTACTTTCACTGAAGTTCTCTGTATCATAAATCAATTTTTCATTTTTATACATATTTATATACCTACATTTCTATTTTAAAAATACATAACCTCAACTTTTTTCCTTTCCACATATCACCGTTTAACAAAACTTCTTTAACAGTTTATATTCCAACCTGAGTACTGTTCACATTCAGCAGTTTCTCACCATGAGCCGTAAGCTTCTCTTTCACCAGCCATTATCAGTCCAGACATAATTTCATAAGCAAAAATTTCCCCCTTCCATATAAATTCATGTTTCTTTCATAACGATTATTTGCAACTCTTGAAGGAATAGAGAATCTAAAGCTACTTTATAACCAAGTAAACTACATTCATTAATATTTGATTATTGAACACCATCTCCGGGCCAGGCAAAGTGCTAGTGCTGGGTATAAAATAGTAAGCAAAAAACAGAGTCCCTGTCCTCATGCAACTTCCAATCTAAGTTTATAAAATCAAAATATACTTATTTCAGCTTGTTTTCTCATATGTAAAGCAGGAATTGAAGATACAGAAAATAAAATGCTTGGTACAAACCGGATGTTCAATTAATTATCTACCACAATGACCTAAGATAATAACCATTATGACTATTATGGTGCAGAAAATTATTGGTCTCTTACTTCACAGGCTATGGCTGTATCCCCAAAACCTTTAGATTACCAACTCCATGATGCTTTTTGGAGTAGTGAAAAAAGCTTACCCAGTTCTACTACTGTATTGCTTCCATGAGAGCTTACACCCCAGAATTAGATGGGTATGGATTCAAATCTTGACTTCATCCCTGAATATGTGATTTTTAAGTGTGATTTTAAGCAAGTTACTAATTTTCAAGCTTTGTTTTCCTCATCCATAAAATGTGTATGAGAGTTTCCATCCCATGGAGTTTTCGTGAAGGCTAAATATGAAAATAAATATAATGCATTCAGTAGAGTACTTGGGATCTAGTAAAGTGCTTAATAAACGATTAGTCAAAAAAAACATTCTTATCTCTTAATTCTGGTCTTCCAGGAATCTGGGGCCTCCAGGATGGGAAACATTACCAGAAAGAGCCATTAAAGAGGTGAATGCTTTGGTTTGTTTGTTCTTTGGGAGTGTGAATTGAAAGCAATTTTAAAGCAAATAAATATTTTGGAGGGATTAATTTGGAGGCATTGTTCAGAATAAACTAGGAGTGCAAGATACAAGAGAGAAGTAAAAAAGCTATTCACATATAGAGATTTAAAGGGTCTAAATTGATCAGTTCAATATTCCTTTAGTCAAATTGCTTGTTTCAGGACATTCTTCGGTTTCTTTTCTCATGGTTTTCCCTTTTTTTTTTTTCAAGACAAGGTCTTGCTCTGTCACCCAGGCTAGACCAGGCTAGAGTGCAGTAGTCCATCACTGCTTACTGAAGCCTTGACCTCCTGAGCTCAAGTGATTCTCCCACATCAGTTCCCCACATAACTAGGACTATAGGTGCATTCCACCATGCCTGGCTAATTTTTGTATTTTTTTGTAGAGACAGGATTTAACCCTGTTGCCCAGGCTGGTCTCATGGTTTCGAACTCCTGAGCTCAAGCAATCTACCCACCTCAGCTTCCCAAAGTGCTAGGATTACAGGCCACCACACCCAGCCTCTCATGGCTTACTTGATTCTATGCCTTATCCATACAGGCAGGTCAAACTTAATAGAAATAAATTGTAACCTCTCTTTCTTTTCATCATTTGTCCTGGTCCTTCTTACCTGTTCCTTCAAGTACTTTGTTCTTCTATTACTTGTGTGGTTCCTGTGTCTACTATTATCTAATCTGTTTATCATAGACTTTGGAGTCAAGCAGTTTCCAGGGCAGAAAATGAAACCAGAGCCAGGCAAAAGATGCAACTAAATCATCAACGTCAAGAGGCCAAGCTGAGCAAGAGATCCCGGGTACCAGGAAACAGGCCAAGAATCTGAGAAATCAGAACATGTATTTGTTGCTCCATTATCCATCTAACTGATGTAACAAAGAACCTGTACAGCTCTGTAAACTGAATTAGGATCTGGGTGTGCAATGATCTGCAAATAGGCATAGCTTTGTGTAGCCTACACACTACAGGAGAGGCACCAATAAAATCATTATAAAATTGCACCTAGGGTAAATGCTACACAGGCAATGTCCCCAGGGCTGTAAAAGGAAGACTTGATGTGGTCAGGGAGGTCACAAAGATTTCCCCAAGGGAGGGATGACTGAATTGAGAAGGATCATTGACTAGTGTTGAAATAGAGGGCAAGCTAGGTGGTGTCTGGAGTAGTTTCCTAAGTCCCAGGTGCTTCCTATAGGACCTGGTGGAAGATCTGGTTGAAGGTGTGATTGGAAGTACCTAGAGTCCTAAGATGCTCTATGTCTTTAAATCTGAACTCTCTTGTCTGCTCTTCTTTCCTTGGACTTCTACTTCCTGGAATAGCAAATCAGGACTTGTCCTGACTGTGGCCTTTCCAAATCTTGGTGGCTTTGAGAGGACACCAAACAAGGAAAAAGGACAGGGAACCCAGCTCTATGTATCTAGATCTCACCCCACTGGTGAGTGACCTGTCTGTCCAGATATTCTTTCTACCTGGCTTAGCCCTTGCATGGAAGGGATTGTACACATTTTGCTTTTGATCCATCTCTTGTAACTCCTCCCGCTTATCTCACACTCCCCTCCCGTGTTTTCACTGTGAGGCTTGGGTAAGGTCTGTACTTCACTGATATCCCTTAGATATTGTCTCTTCTAATATTTTCCTTAGTTGTGAGCAGATCCCATACTCTACAGACTCTACATGCTAAAGAGTAAGCAGCAAACAGGGACAGAGTCTATTTGAAACACATGGGCATTGAGATGCATGATCATTTCTCCGATGCACTGTATGGCAACTAGGCAAGAACAGCAAGCAACCACGAAATGAAAATAGTGTTCCTTTTACTGAGAAATAAACAGAGCCTCCCTGTCTTCTCTTGTCAATGCTTACATCTGCAGCTGTCAGTGAACATCCCCCATTGCCTTGCTGAACATGAGAGGAGAGGAGCGTCTCAGGGCTTGGCTTAATCTCAGAATTTTGTTCTTCCTGCCCTTGTTCCTGCACCATCAGGTTATGAGTATCCCCAATACTACCCTTCTCCCTCTTCCTAAGTTACAGCACCCGTGGCTGCTCACTCTCTGCATCTCCTTACCAGGGCTCCAGCCGTCTTCTCACGTTCACCACTCACCTGTACTGATAAACCCATTCACCCACACGGCACCCAACACACAGGGAGGCGACATGGCCAACCCAAGACTTTTTGGCAAGTCAGTAGCAGAGCTGGGACTAACTCAGAATGTTGGTCTTCTCAGTTGTGGCTCTATGCTCTTTTTACTAAATCATGTTTGCTTTTGTTTGGTTGGTTTTCAAATAGGATATTTTAGCCAAGAAACACGTGCTGGATATGTTCCATTTTCCTGTCTGGAAGGTTCTCCATCCCCCAGGGGACTATGTGCAGCCTCCACATTTGTTCTTGTCCTTTGGCTTCCTGTTACGTTGGGCCAATGGGAAGCCCTGGAAGGAGACAAAAGGGTGAGAAGATAACGAGATGCGGTAGCTGTATCCCTGGTCCCTTGTTGCTGGGTCAGGGGTTTTAGTCACTGTGTTCCTCCACCCAAGCCTTCGATTCCTGTTCAGTATCTCTCTCCTACACCCTTCATTGTACTCCGATAACCACTCTCTCCCCTCACCCCATCAGATCTAAGAATGACAATGGCTCCCAGTTATTGCTAGCTCTTAAATGTTTTCCTATCCCTTGTTGATTTCTTAACTCTTCCACCTCTTTGTAAATAGTCATTTCATTAAATTTTCTTCAGTTATCCACTTCAGGGTGCCTTCTCTTTCCTGCAAAAACTAAGAGTGATACAGAGGGTTGTGAAGGAGCCTTCTGAATTTAATTCCTATCAGCTATAGGCATCTATTCCCTGAACTTCTTTGCCGTCCTCAAGTTTGCTAATGGGTATATTTCACATCTTGTAAAATATGCTTACTGTGGTGGAGCTCCTGAGAAATGAGCAGTACCCATAGAATTCCATCTTTCCCAACACTGGCATGTCCCATAGAGTCTCTTGTGAGATTTGTACCAACTTCAAGGAGAAAATACCCTTTACACACATAAAGAAACAGGACGGGCATTCATGGATAGGATCCTTACTTCAGGGTAACAGAAAATTGATGGATTAGTGAAGGAAGACCCTCCTTGACTTGTCTTTGGGAAGACTAATGTTGGTCCTGTACCTAAAATTGCACACAAGCCCTTTAGTTTTAATGATTAAGTCCCCATTATAAAAAATGGTACTTGGCACTGAACTGGAAGTGCTTGTTTTTTGTGGTTAGCCTGAGGCCATGGAACTGCAGGGTCTCTTTCAGGGAGGTTTCCATGATACATAATTCCAGGGCCCCTCCCACTGCCACAGTAAACACCCTTGAAAAGTCCTAAAGGAATGTTCCCAGTGACAACCTGGGGATCTCAGAAATCTGTGGGAGGCTCCTAGGCACAGTGGTTTCAGGGTTTTTACACTACCGTCATCCAGGACCACAGGACCACATCTTCCTCCTCCCCACACTGTCTGAACTGCCTGAAAAGTATCAGTGGGCTAGGCGCAGTGGCTCATACCTGTAATTTCAGCACTTTGGGAGGCCAAGGTGGGTGGATCACCTGAGGTCAGGAGTTCGAGACCAACCTGGCCAACATGGTGAAACCCCGTCTCTACTAAAAATACAAAAATTAACCAGGCACTGTGGTGGGTGCCTGTAATCCCAGCTACTCAGGAGGCTGAGGCAGGAGAATCACGTGAACCCAGGAGGCGGAGGTTGTGGTGAGCCAAGATTATGCCACTGCACTCTAGCCTGGGTAACAGAGTGAGACTCCGTCTCAAAAAAAAAAAAAAGAAAAGAGAAGTGTCAGTGAATGTGACTCCAAGCCACAGAGGGCTCATCTAAGCAGAAAGCCTGGGCAAGGTGAGTTTGCCATGATCACGGCCCACTCTCTGAAAAGACTGCTGCAAGACCATCACCTGGTTTAGCCATTTTGGCCCAGATAACGCCATTGTTATTGTTATTCTCTGCAAAGCTATTTTAGCTTCCCCAAACTTTTCCAAATCCTCTATTTCCTTAGATCCACCTTGCAAATCTATACTCTTGGCAGGATAACTACTGTTATCCTGTTTTTACAGAGCGATGAGGAAACTGAGATCATGATTTAAGTTCTCAGAGCTAGCTGTTGGCAGGACTGGAATTAGAAATCAGGTCTTCCTATGTTCCCCGCCTTCCCACTCCCTCCTTTTCATTGCATTACCTTTCATCCATGATGTCTGCATGCACAGTTTATCAGTTTTCTTATTGAAAGTGCTTCCAACAATATGTTAATGGTGTTCTTATTCTTGCTACTATCATATAAAATTCCAAATAAATTGTGTATCAAAAAAACTTGCATTCATTAAGTTAAAATATTTATTTACAATGCATTTACCATTGCAAGTTTGAAAATATTGTGGTTGGAGTTTCAAAGTGGCCCATGAAACCCAAACACTGTAGAAAAGGTAGTACTAGCAGTAGTACTACAATCTACTTTCCTAGCCTACAGCATGCATCTCTGCAAGTCCGCAGCCTGGTTGAACTTGAAGTTTCCCAGAGGGAACTGTAAGTTCACTGAAGATTAAGTATCTCCATGTCACAATGCCAGCAGGAGGCCCCACGGCAGCTTTCACAAGGACTGGTTTCTGCTAAATCAAGTATTGTAAGTGGATAACCAACCTCCCTAAGTAAAATCCAAGCTTCTTGATTTGAAACCCTCCTACTCACAAAGCTGTGCATATCATGCGTCCTGGCACTAAATTAGCAAGGAATGAAGAAGCTTCATTGCCATTGATTGTACTTCCCTTCTGTGATGGGGCCAAAAGGATTACATGTTGAGAGAGCTGTCACCTCTGCTAGAGATGCTCATGGAGTGCAGAAGATATATTGCTGAGCTGTGGGAGGGAAAGAAAGAAGGTATTTCCGTTTAGCACTGGTTTTGTTTTCATTTCAGGGATGGTCACCATTAGAGAGGCGAAGTTCAGACATAAGCTCCACACACTCCTCAGTGTTCACAACTTACATGGAATCTCAAGAGCTGGGAAGAGTCCCAGCCAATCCTCTCTCTACATCTGCACTAAAATAGGAAAACAGCTCTTCAGTATTCTTTGATCACCAATAACGTAACCAACACTGGCCTAAGCCCTGAAATATAAAGGAGGTTCAGTCTGTGTCATTGAAGAGAGTGGTTTTGAGATGGAGCATCAGATAGAAAAATGTAATAAAGAGAAAATAATTGCTATTTTTTAACCAAACCTGCCTTCCAAGGTCGTTACCTGGAAATGCACTACTCTTTGTTTTTCCTTCTGAGTGCTTGTGTTGATTTGCTTGAGTAAAGCTGGACACAGATTAGAGTTGAGCGAAAGGAGGAAGGCAGAAATAAACATGAGAAGGTGAAAATAAATTAGATTTCTTGGAGCTAATCCCAGAGGGGAATAGGTGAGGCAGAGACAAGAGAATCAGGAACAGAGAGAGAACCGCTAGCGTAGCTGGTATTGTACCTGGAGCACAACTTGGGAGGCAACATTGGAAGCATCTCAGGGTAAAGTGGCAGAGGCTTTTAGAACTGAGATGTCCAGTGTCCACTTTGAAATTGTTTGCATTGCTGCAGAGCAAACTGCCTCCCTACCTCCTTCCAGTAAAATTTACTCTGCAAAGATTGCCTTGTGTAAGTAGGGGTTTTGAAAACACAGAGGAAAGTCCTGCATTTCCTCCTGCCTGGGCTGAGGCGGTGCAGCACTGATTCTGGCACACACAGTACGGTGACAACCCACAAGCCAAGGATGCAGCCCGCTGAGCTCAGTGTGACTTCAATCTGCAGAAACCCTCGGGACAATGGGGTGTGGTTATGAATTCACACCAAACACAGAACTGGAGGTTCAAGAAGATTTTCTGAGTCCTAAATGAGAAAGTAACCCTTGCTGTCTATGCTGCTTTAAAAAAAAAATAAAATAAAATTTTTAAAGTATTTTAATAGAAGTTAGGACAAAATATTAGAGCTTAGGATATAATATTACTACCATATTGAACCAAGAAACTAAAGCAACAGAAGAAGTGAAGTGGGGTTGGGAAGGGTTTCAGAGAGAGGGGAAAATTAAAGCAGGGTCTTGGAAGATGAATAGGATTTCACCAGTCTGAGAAATGACAGCGGGAGAAAGAAACAAGGAAGAGTATTTTAGGTAGAGTTAAGTGCTTATGTCAGAGTTTCTCTACCTGAGCACCACTGAAATCTTGGGCTAAATAACTCCTTACTTAGGGAGAAGTCCTGTGCATTATAGAATGTTTAGTAGAATACCTGACCTCTATTTTCAGTAGCACACACCTGTCCAGTTGTGACAAACAAAAATGTCTCCAAACATTGCCAAACCAAACGAGCCCTGAAGAATATAGCAAATGGCATGTTTGGGTGATAAAGGTCGATGAAGTTGAAACCCACTGTTCATAGATCACAGCGGCCAAAGATAAAGTTGGCAAGTAAGTTATGACCAGGTAGTGGAAGAAGGCTAAGTGCTTGCCATGGAATTGCCATAATTCTCTAAGTCCTGGCAATTCAGATGTGAATTTTAAGCAGAAATGACACAGTCCAACCAGGAATCATATGGATAATGACTTAGAGAGGCAGAGAATTTAATTAGACAATTGGTATGTCCTGTAAGAAAACAAACACATCTTCCTTGCTTCCTTGTCACTTTGGTCTGCAAAATGGTCCATGATTCTCCATGACTATTACCCTAAGAACTTTCTGTTAGGCCCAGCCAAACTTTCCCAGCCTTGACTCTGCACTAGTAGCTTGTTCTGAAGGCTGAGAACACCTGTAACTTTGCCCCCCTTATTTTAGCAATCATCCTTGAAGCAGCCAGAAGCTTACACCCAGAAGCCTTTTCAGCTGTTTGTTGTGTTGTTGCTAACAGAGCCTGAGGTCTAACAGGGGTTTCCAGGGCGTGTTGATTAGCTATCTGCTACCAAGGGACCCAGGAACACAGTGTGCGTAGGGGCTGCTCAGCTTAGGAACCCACAGTCAGAACTGGTAGTTATTTAAAGCCTCCAATAGTAGTATCAATGTCGCTTTGGCATTTTTTTTTAAGGTGCTTTAAGGGGTCAGGAGTAATGGCTGGCTCATTCTTACACTTTGCCTTGCTAATTTGGGATTTGAGCTGAAATTATAAACAGCTGTCACAACATCACTAGATTCCTAGGCACAAAAAGGGGGTGGCAGAAACTCTGCTATGGGTCTGTTCAAGATTTTGACGATTGAATTTTCTCCCTTGGGAATGAAACGCTATGAGTAGTAGTAGGCTCAGAACTCCTATCACATTTGAAGCAAATAAAATATTCCTTGATTGCAAAGAATACTTGCGTTCAACAAATATGTATTGAATACCTACCATGGTCCAGGCTATGAAGAGAGCTTACTAAAAATCGCATGCTGTTAGAGTTTACAAAGATAATCATCTCCAAATATGGCCCCCAAAGGAGTTCATTCCTTCATTTACTCATTAAGTTATTTAATCAGTTATATGTGGAGCACATCTTCTGTGCAGACACTGTAATCCTACGCCTAGAGAAGCTTATAGGCTGGGTTAATAAACCTAGAGGCAAAAAAAAAGAGCAATTATACAATGAAGTAATGATTATAATGGATCTGTCTCAAATGTGTGGTGAATAGACAGGTCATAGAGTTGAAGTTCTTAAACTCTTCCTTGGAATCAAGGACAGCTTTCCAACATGACTGGCTCACTGAGAACTGAGAGCAGGTCTATTTTGTATACCACTGTATTTCTGGTGCTTTGTATAGTGGCTCTCACACAGTGGACATTCAAATATCTGTTAAACAATTGAATTAATTAATAAGGTAGTGATTATGCTGACATTTGAAGGATCCAGATGGTCTTGGCACCAAGAAATAGTATGCTCAGTTCTAAAGTCCTTCTGAATCATCTGGTGATCTGAATCATCTAATGGTCTAATGCCAAGAACCCTAATTTCTCTAATATGCTCAGATTAAAGTTGAGCTGTCAAGATACTCATGAGAGTGAATGCCTTTGAAATAATGCCTTAAGGCAACAAGTTTGTCATTTTGATCTTTTTGTAAAGCAAAGGAACATTTTCCTTGATTATCTTGTCCTTCAGAAATGGAGCGGGAAGAACACACATGTAACTCCTTAATGTTCTGGAAAATACAAAATGGAACTCAAAAGTCTCGGCACCGTTCCCCTTGGTTTAGAACCATCAGAACCCTCAAGGTCTTTCGCAACAAAACTCCATTCAAAATATAAGATACTCACAGCCTAATCCTTGTTGTGGAGAAAGTGCTAATGTAGTGAAAGCATACTGGACTGGGAATTATGAAGCTGTAGAGATTCTTGCTTTTAACCCCAAGAAGTCTCTTTTTCTTCTTGTGCTTTAGCTTCCTTCTCTATCCTGTCTCAATATCATGGTCACAGTGAAGGTCACCTGAGATCAGAGCAATGAATGTTTTGCAGAAGACCAAATGCTTTACAAATGCAATTCAACCCAACCAAAAAAAAAAAAAAATTTTTTTTTTGAGACAGAGTCTTGCTCTGTCACCCGGCTGGAGTGCAGTGGTGCAATCTCAGCTCACTGCAACCTACACCACCTGGGTTCAAGCAATTCCCCTGCCTCAGCCTCCTGAATAGCTGGGATGACAGGTGCACGTCACTATGCTCGGATAATTTTTTGTATTTTTTAGTAGAGATGGGGTTTCACCATGTTGTCCAGGATGGTCTCGATCTCCTGACGTTGTGATCTGCCCGCAGCCTCCCAAAGTGCTGTCATTACAGGAATGAGCCACCATGCTTTTGAGACAGGGTCTCATTTTGTTGCTCAGGCTGGACTGCAGTGGCACAATCACAGCTCACTGCAGCCTTGAAGTCCTAGGCTCAAGAGATCCTCCCATTTCAGGCTCCCAAGTAGCTGGGACTATGCACTACCACACCCAAATTTGTTTTTTTAGAGACAGAGTCTTGCTATGTTGCCCAGGCAGGTATCAAACTCCTGGCCTCAAGCAATACTGCCATCTTGGCCATCCAAACCAACAAATACTTATTAGGCCCTACACTGGACTATTTAAGGAGGAGCAATGAGAAGAACTAGACTCCATCCTAAGCTAGCTTACAAGCTATTTGGAAAGACATGCATGAAAATATGTATCTATAATACCTGGCAGAGCTGGATAAGTCCCATAAATCTGAAAGGCCATTGAAAATCTTCAATGAGACTGATAGAAGACCCAACGGGATCAGATTTAAAATACTTTCTGTAATTTTCTATTGCTGCATAATAAATTACCACAAATTCAGCAACTTAAACCAACAACCACTAGTAATATCGTAATTTCTGTAGGTCAGCAGCCCAAGCACAGCATAACTAGCTTCTCTGCTCAGGGCCTCATAGGCTGAAATCACTGTATCATCTGGGCTACATTTTCATCTGGATTTCATGGTCCTCTGACTCACATGGTTGTTGGCAGAATTCAGTTGCTTCATTCTTGCTATCAATGGGGGTTTCTCTCAGCTGTTAGAGGCTGCTGTTACAACCTAGAGATCTCCCTCAGATCCTTACTACGTGGGCTTCTCCATCTTTAAAGTATCATATGAAATCTAGACACCAATCTAAATATGGCTAGGCAGATTCTTTCTTTACATAGTTAATGTATTTTTCTGCTAGTGATTATCTGAGATCTTAAGGAATTGAAATACTTCATCAAGAATTATAGAGCTGTTATCTAGATGAGCTAATATCAGTGTGAGTTATTCAAACTTGATGTTATCCAGAGAGGATCATCCAACCTAGTCCAACTTCTTCCCCATCTTTTTCACATCATGCTAAACATGAAAAATGACAACACATGTAGGAGCACACCAAAGTAGTTAGATAAGGCTGCTTACAGGAGGAGGCCACTGCCTCAGGGGCTCTGTCCATTTTGGACCAGCCTCTTAACAACTGAGGAAGGCAGTGTGTCTACATATCCCTAGCTCATTCTACATATAAACACACAAGGTGGGAAACTTTCCTTGACCCAATAGGGAGTGCCTAATCAGCAACTGAGCATTATCAGGTGGTCTGTTTAATAACATTTACCGAGTATTTATTATGTGTCAAGTTCTGAGTCTGGGTGCTAGAAACACAGAGGTTTATTCACCTGTCATCACCCTTAAATAACTTGCAGTCCAATGTAAGAATACATATACTCCATTATTAGGATAGAAAACCTTATTTAAATTTTTTTTGGAGAAAACTAATTGGCTGATAATAGCTACTCGAAGCACTAGTTGAGAAGGATTGTTAAGGATGTCTACCGGTGGACAGAGCTGTGAAGCTTTCCGGTACAGATAAGAAAATACTGTGATTACTTAACAATTTTTGCCATGTGAGGAAATAGGGAAAGTAGCATAAGCACGCAAGCCATGTACCTGCCAACTCCATTCCTTTAACTGCAGTAAATGATATTAAAAGCCCATTATAGGTTCTACTTTCAATTGTCACATATTATTTATATAACTATACTGTGTTTTCATTATCCTCCCTAGAAATTACCATTGTGTTTAGTAATCAACACCACTGATTTACGCAAGTTACTTTTAAGTCAATCACTCTAGCACTTAAAAACAATAGTTTTGAATGAAGTTATTTCCTGGGAGAATGTTAAATGTTTCCGAGTTCAGATATCCAAGGAAAGGCGGCTCCCTGCATGTAAGGGAAGAGAATAAAAAGTTTTCTGGCAGCTGGACCAAGATAAAGTGTTCAAATAAGTGCTATAGTTGGTAGGGAGTGAATGGGAGTAACTCGCTGTTTCCTGCCTGAAAGTGTACTGTTGGATGCATTCAGTTGCCTAATGCAGCAAGCTTTTAATTACTGATATAAATCCTGATAGGGTCCCTCAAGGGATCAGAAATAACCTTTAGCCATTCTGTCTGCAAACAATAGCAAGCCTGCAAAGGAAAGGTAGCTGGTGCAAATGGTTGCAAGGGAACTCTGTTACGTCCAATTTATTGTGTAAGCTTCACACCCCTGAGCTGGCTGCCCACAGATCTGGATTCCAATCCAAGATTTTTAACTTAAAAGACAGACTCTAAAGTCTCATGTCTCAGCAGACTAAAGGCTGAACCTAAATCATGGAAAGGGATGAAAAGAAAAGTTAGACATGATAGTGGACAGGGCTGTGTTCTTACACTGTAATCGAAGGAGAGGAAGAGGGAGAAAATAATGCACTCCTTACTTAGTGTATACTTTGTACCAAGTACTTTAGTTCTTACTCTAAATGTAAAGGGGTCAAACTTTTAAGTTCAGATAGCTTTTGAGGACACTCTCAACATGAGCCAGGAAAGAGACATGACATCTCTTGTTCACAGTTGTGAAATAAGGACCCTACAAGGAAGTTATCAGAGGCACCGTCTGAGAAGGGACTCAAGTCAGAAACAAACAGATCATATGAAATCTTGATATCAGTCTAAATATGGTTAGGCACAAAAGCAAGTTCAGGTTTGCAATTAAAATGGCAGGGAGCCATGAAAGTTCTTGCCAGATCTTTCTATCTCTCACCATCCTAAATCCGACTCCTAGAATCCCAGCCAAGACTAGAAGTGGCCTCCCCCATCTTCATGTGCTCATGAGAGAAATTCAATAGGTATTTGGCCTTGTCATTGTAAAAGCTTTTCAATGAGGCAGTAACTTTCTCAAGGGGGAGTGATGAAATGAATGAATACATGCGGGTGTCTCATGAACAAGGTTAAACTTAACTTTCCCATAGAATTTGACCTGGGGTGGTTGATATTTCCTCTATTAAAATCTTGGTAAAGATTAATTTATTTTCTTCCTGAGGGAATAATCCTTAAAAATAAAAACAACAACAACAAAAGGCAAACCAATTTTAGAAGAAGAGGAATGTGTGGGAAGAAGACTGTGAGAGCTGTGTTTCTTTGGAGTTGATTCTCTTCTGCTTTAGCCAGGCACTCGTAAAGTTGCCTTTCATCTCAAATATGAAAAAATAGCAAGCTCACCCCATGTATCATCAGTTCCAGGGAGGCATGTGTTTATGAAAAGAGTTTATTAACTGGATGTAACTAGATTTCCCAGAAGAAAATATGGTATTCTCAATTTAGGAACTCTGTTCATTTATCGCCTAACTAGATGAAATCTGTGATATGAATTTTGGCAAACAGAAACTCTAACTCTACATGGGACAGAGATTCAACCTATTACCCCACCTTTGAAAATAAAATAAAAACATCTCTTTCCTTGGGCACAGAAATTTGCAAGGTACAAATGCCTTTATCACTTCCATCAAGTATAACACTCCGTATAATCCCCACGATACAAAATAAGTAAACTGGGGTTCATTCAGGCTAAATGGTTATTCAAGGTCACTTAAAGATAGAACTTTAATTCAGTTCTTCAGACACTGCTATGGTCTAAATGTTTTGTGTCCCACCAAAATTTACATGTTGAAATCCTAACCCCCAATGTGATAGTATTAAGGAGTAGGGTCTTTGGTAAGTGAGCAGGTCATGAAAGCTCTGTCCTCATGAAAGAAATTAGTGCATTTATAAAAGAGGCCTGGGGGAGTTTGCCACCTTTTCCACCAGTTGAGGACACAAGTAAAATGCCCTGTCTATGAGGAGAAGACTCTCACCAGACACCGAATCTGCTGGTGCCTTCCTTCACCTTAAACTTTCCAGCCTCTAGAACTGTGAGGAATAGATTTCTGTTGTTTGTGAGTTACCCAATATTTCATTATGGGAGCCCAAACAAACTAAGACAGATCCCAAGTCTGGAGCTCTTTCCACCACATCAGAGAGATCTGCAGAAATGTCTAGCATCCCATCTTCCCCCTCCCTGGGAACACAAGCAATTAATGAAATCGGTATCTTTGCCATGCGCTATTTGTGCTAAATAAAATGGAACTTGGTCCTTTCCGTTGAAAATTAAGTGTGAATTGAAGAGCTGATTTCCATTTAACTGCAAGTAGACAGAGAAAAGATTGACGTCATCTACAGCTACACAATTTACAAACTGTAAGGCAGAGAAGGTTGAATATAGATCATGAACATGCTGAGAGAGCATGGTGCTTGGAAAGATTTGTGGTGGGTAAATCCATAGAATGTGGTACCTTGCAAATGGAATACTTTTGCTCTTCAGGTCCTAAGGACCTTATACAATAACCCACACAGATGTTGTCAGGGGCCATTTAGGTACTTTCCGTTATTATAGTAATTCGGGTTCACAACAGTCAACTTGGGTGGACACAGGCCCAACTGGGTGTCCTCTCTTACTCTTGGGCTTTGGAGGGCTAAGACCAAATGACTTTGGAAACCACAGGCCATTGTGCCCAGTCTCCTCGGAGGATGCAGGCCAAGGAGCTAGGCCTTGGACATGATATTTGCCTGAGGGACCCCAGAATATATGTTCTCCCCAGTGGCAACAAACCTAGGAAACAGAACTGAGATATACACATCAAACCATCCCTCCTTTTAGTTGCCAATATTACCTAGACGCTGATAACTCCACAATGCTTATCTTCAGTCCAGACCCTTTTTCAGCACTCTAGACAAGGGGTCAGCAAACTTTTTCTGTAAAGGGTCACAGTGCTTTAAAAATATATAAAGCATTCTTAAACAGGCTCTGGACCTGTTGGCCCTCAGGCCATAGCTTGCCAACCACTGCTCCAGATCTCCTCTACCCCATTCCTCATTCCTCCCTCTCCTCCCTAGCTCATCTGCTTCCACCATCTGCCACTTTTCTTTTCTTTTCCTCAATAGCAGTAAATTTTCAAATCTGAAAGCAGTATGATTTTTAGAGGCACCACATGTCATACGAGGACACGCTAAATAAAGTTGGGTGGTTGTATTAGTCATCTGTTGCTGCGAAGCAAATTACCAAAAATTTTGTGACTTAAAATAAGAAGAAACATTTATCATTATCATCCCTGACAGTTTCTGTGGGTCAAGGATCCAGAACTTACTTAGCTGAGCAGTTCTGTCTCAGGGTCTCTCAGGAGAGTGCTGTCAAAATATTGAGCAGGTTGACAAGCATATCGTAAAATGTATATGGAAATGCAAAACACCTAGAATATATAAAACATTTGAAAACAAAGTTAAAGGAATTTCCCATCCTAATTTCCAAGCTTACTTTAATAAAGCTATAATTATCAGGAACAATGTGGCATTGTTTCATAAATAAATCCTTACATTTATGGCCAAATCGTTTTTGACAAGGGAGCAAGACACTTCATTTGGGAAAGGGTAGTTCAAAAATGGTGCTGACATTGTAGAGTGACTATAGTTAGCAATATTACGTTATAAAGTTTCAAATAGCTAAAAGGAGGATATTGAATATTCCCAACACAAAGAAGTGGTAAATGTTTGAGATGCTGTGTATGCTAATTAACCTTATCTGATCACTATACAATATATACATCTCAACTTCACTGTGTGGCCCAAATATGTGCAAATATTATATGTCAATTTAAAAAATTAAAAAAATTAAAAAAAATTTAAAGTGGTGCCAAGGAAATTGAACTTAGACCTCACCTTATACAATACACCTTACACAATACACAAAAATTAACTCAAAATGGATCGTAGATTTAAATGTAAGTGCTAAAGTCATAAAATGTTTAGGAGGAAACATTCAAGATCTTAGGTTAAGCAAATAATTCATAGCTACAACACTAAAAACAGTCCACAAAAGAAGACAGAAATATAAATTGGACCTCATTAAAATTTAAAACATTGGCACTTCAAACGACACCACTCAGAAAATAAAAAGACAAGCAACAGAGTAAGTGGAAAATATTTGCAAAACACTTATCTGATAAAGGACTTGCATCAAGAATTTACAAAGAACACTTAGAACTCAACAATAAAGACAAACAACCCAATCACAAAACAGATAAAAGAAATAAACAGACGTTTCACCCAAGAAGCTATATGAATAGCTAATAAGTACATGAAAAGATGTTCAACATCATTAGTCATTAGGGAAATGCAAATTTAAACCACAGTGAGATACCATTTCACGCTCACTAAATAAGCTATGATACGTTAGACAAGTAATAATAAATGTTGGTAAGAATGTGGAGAAATGGAAACACTCATACACTGTTGGTGGGAATGTAAAATGATGCAGCACCACTACAGAAAACAGTTTTGCAGTTCTTCAAGTGGATAAACATAGTTATCTTCAGAAAACACGTGCACAAAAAGACTTGCATGTGAAAATTCGTAAGAGCAAAAAAGTAAAAAACAACCCAAATATCATCATTTGATAAAATAAAATGTGATATATTCACATGATTGAATGCTATCCAGCAAAGAAAGAAACAAAGTACTAATAAACACTACAACAGGGGTGAACCTCAAATACATTATGCTAAATCAAAGAAACGAGGCACAAGTAAGCACATGTTATTATCCCATTTATATGAAATGTCTAGAGAAGGCAAAATTATAGATGCAGAAAGTAAATTAATGGTTGCTTAAGGAGAGCAGTGGGAAGGGGGTATTCATTATCAGTTGGCATGAGGAATATGATTGAGAAGATGAAATGTTTCTAAATTGATTAATTATGATAGTTGCATCACTCAATAAAGTTACTAAAAATCACTGAATTGTAACACCTGAAATGATTCAATTTTATAATATGTCAAATATACTTCAATGATGTTGTGACTGGGTAGGGATTAGAAGTCTCAACTGAGACTGACGGATTCACTTTCAAGGTGGCTTACTCACCTGGCAGGCAAATTAGTGCTGGATGTTGGCAGGAGGCTTAAGTCTCCCAATGCAAAAGGCTGCTTGAGTGGTGGCTCACTCCTGTAATCCAGCACTTTGGGAGATGAAGATGGGAGGACGCTTGAGCCCAGGAGCTCAAGACCAGCCTGGGTAACACAGTGAGACCCCATTCCAAAAAAAGTTTTTTTGAATTTACATTTTTCATTTAAATTTTTAAAATGCTGCTTGAATATCTTCAAAATAAGGCAGAGAAAACAACCCAAAAAAGAGAGTGCCAGATGTCATCTATTATTTTAATGACCTTTCCAGAGTCAGAACATCACATCCGCCACATTCTACTCATTGGAAGTGAGTCACCAAGTTCCATCCTAAATTCAAGGGGAGGAGGCTGAGGATGTGCCTTTTGAAGTACGGCATGTTGAAGAACTTGTGCACCAGTTTTAGACCCTTGTCCCCCCAGTCTCCCATCAGACCACAAATTACGTATATTCATCCCACACGCAAAATATACAGACTCCCTTCCAGGCCATCTAACATTATCATCCCATTACAGCACCAAGTTCTAAGATTTTATCATCTAAATCGTGTCCCAGTGCAGATGGGGCTCCTTGGGTATGGTTTCTGACAATCAGCTGCTCAAATACAGTTTCCCTTGATCTATACACTTGTGAACTATCGAGACAAGTTTTTCCTCCCCCCAGTACACAATAATGGGATGATATAGGATGATCATAATAGACTTTCCCATTCAAAAAAGTGGGAGGAAGGAGGTTCACAGGAGTATCCATACATAGCAATTCTAAAATCAATTAGAGCACATGTTAGCAGGCTCTTGGAGTATTATCAAGAACCTCTGGAGTCTTGATTTCTGACCTTCTTTTCCTTGAAAAATAGCTCAAATTTGCAATTGACTAGTTTTCTCAGGCTGTTTTCTGCTTATGTAAGTTTTGGGATTCAGATGATTTTTTTTATTTTTTTTCATTTTTATATTATCTATTCCCCTTTCACCCTAAGCAAACAGAGCTTCTGACAATGTTATTATCTTAACAATGTTGTGGGTCTTCTATTAATTTTGTTAGACTTTACTCCATTAGACAAAAGCCGTACTCATAAATGTCTTCGAGATCAGCCCTTCTCTCCCTTTGGCTCTGATGACATTCCTAAGGCGCCACAGCCTTAGAAGCACTATTACTTGATGAAAGAGTCCTTGAACCTTTTTGAGATCTTAAAGATTTTATTCTTCCAGCCTCAGCTTCATATTTAGATGATGTTCTCTTGGCAATGCCCTAGATTTGATCTTTACCAGAAACCATACCTTGATTTTAGCATCGATTTGCATTTGAAGGGCTGGTAATTTTAAAAGCCAGCAAATTCTGCCCCTTTTTGCTTATTGGTCTTTCCTTCAATTTATCCCTTTATAATTACATATAGTATCTCCTTTAGCAATGAGAATCATTATTGTTCCTATTACAATCATATTAAATTAGCTGAAAGTTCAGAGTGGAAAGTATTATGCTAATTGAGTTCTGACCCTAGAGATTTTTCTGAATTTTATTATCATGATGATCAAATATTAGACATTTTATAGTGCTTTAAAATTTACAAAGGTCTTCTTAAACATCACTCTTTTTTTTATGATAGGTGTAATTTTCTTTAGTTTTATTTGTTCATTTCCTACCTCATAAGTTTTTCTTAAATTCTACTCACAGCCCCTTTCCTCATCTCCATTTTCAGGTGACCATAAGTTGAAGCCATTGGAGCTCTCCTGGAAGTGGATACAGGCTTTGATAATTCCAGAGATTTCTGATTGATCAAATAACTTTCATTATGTAAAATCAGAAGAATTTTAAACTAAGAAGAGGCAAAACCTTGAAGACCACTATAATTTCATAATATCTTAAACAGAAGAGATAGGGAGTGTTTTGCTTTAAAGAAAACAAAATTAACCCATTAACATGTTTCTTTAAAACTTTAGAAATTAAAATTCTGTTATAAGCCACATATTGACTTTGCTGGATTCAGAATAAATTACTTATTAAACAGACACAATAGAAATGGCCTCTTAAATTTAAATGGTGCCTTTATTAGTCCGTTCTCACACTGCTATAAAGAACTGCCTGAGACTGGGTAATTTATAAAGAAAAAAGATTTAATTGACTGACAGTTCTCCATGGCTGGGGAGGCTTCAGGAAACGTACAATATATAGGGCAGTTGGTTCCTCTCACCTTCTCCTTACTCCTAAGCAACCAGGGGAGTTCCTCCCCAAACTAGACTACAAATTTGAGCCTAGATCTCTGGAGCAGTGAACCACAGCAGCTCTGAACTGCAGATGTCAGGTGCAGATGGGAGCAGGGGGTTAAGTGTCATACCAAAAACAGGGATATAAAAATGAATGTCTGCATTTTGATTGGTAAGACTCTCAGCTCTTTTTAATTGTGTAGCACCCCAGACTGTCTCTGTCAGACAGTCTTAAGATACTCCCTAGGCAGGATGTGAATAGTTCTTCTTTCTGGACTGGTCCCAGAAAAGCACCTATGGACACCACCATTTCCTCTGATGAAAAAGCTGGCCCAGGCCTGATTACCCTATGATGATGCCTAACAGTCAACATACTTTTCCTTTGCACCCAGACTTCCTTGTCAGCATCTAAGCCAAAGAATGCCAAAAGTTTGAGGAAAGTCTCTAACATAAAAGACAAATCAACAGAAAAATAATAGGAAAAAGGGGGAATTTGCATGGCGCAGAAGAAAAGAAACTAACAAACTGCAACTTCCATCCTCAGATAATATGAAAAAAATATTCTGTCTATAGAGCAAGAACTGATGAGTTCAGGGATGAGTTCATGGAAATACACCAATATGGTGAGCTTTTTTGTTGCTGTTAAAAGTCAATTGAAGGGGTGCGAAGTAAGTTAAAAAAATCTAAAACCTAAGGAAAAAGTCAGAAATGGAAAAATAAGAGAGAAATGTATAAAAATTAGACAAATTAGTGCTATGGTAGATTAAAGATGGCTACACATTTTTTGCTGTTCCTCTCATTGAGAGGTAGAGTCTATCCCCCACCCTTGAAATCGAACTGGTCTTAGTGACTTGCTTGACCAATAGAATGTGGTAGACATGATACTGTGGGACTTCCAAGGCCAGGTCATAAGAAGCCCTGCAATTTCTATCTGGGCTTCCTGTAATATCTAGAACCCAGACATCATGTTCTAAGAAAGTTCAAGCAGCCCCATGAAGTCTCATGTGAAAAGCACCAAAGCCCCCAATCAAAAGCCACCACCATCTTGCCAGTCCTGTGACTGAGCTATCCCGGACTCAGACACTCCATTCCCAATGGAGATGACCCAATGGCGCCACATAAAGTAGAGTAGCTATTCCAACTGAGGCATCCTTGAATTGCAGATTTGTGAGCCAAATAAATGATTGCTACTGTTTTAAGCTACTTAGCTTTGAGATGGTTTATATCAATAGATAACTGGAACAAGGGTCAACATTTGACTGATAAGAATTTTAGAAAGAGAAATGGGGGAAAAAGAAAACAATAGAAGGAAGGAAACTTTCGAAATACGAATACAAGAGAAATTCCCAGAACTAAATGTCCAGATTTAAACTAAAAGAAAAACAAAATACTGAATGCCCAACACTATCCCAAGATACGTCATCCTAAAATTTCAGAAACTAAGCATAAAGAGAAGATCCTAAAAGTTTCCAAAGAGAAGGAAAAAGCAACATACAAGTATTAGGAACCAGACTTTTGCACAGCCATGCTGGAAGCTGAAGACCATGAAGCAATGCTTCAAAGCTATTGGAGAAAGTATTCTGAACCCAGAATTCTATTCCCAAACTACCATTCAAGTGTGAGGAGAGAATAAAGACATGTTTGTACATGCAAGGTCTCAAAGACGCATTCTGTCAAAAGACAGAATAAATCAAGAATTTTAAAAATCCTGAGATCCAGGACACAAAAATGAAGCACCAGAGATGGGAAGGAGTTCCCAGGAGGAAGATGAAGGGCAAACCCACTGTGCCTGCTGAGCACCAAGCCCAGAGATGCAGCACTCTAGTGTGCAGAGTAGGGGACTCGGGGGCTGGGGGAGTAAGGAGAGAGGAGATGGAACCAGTAGGTTTCCTGGTGTTTTGACCATATTGAAAGGACTTTTGCAGTTCTGGCAATGATTTGTGCTTCAATTAGTGATAGGTAATTGAAAAATGAGGCAAAAACAAAACGTTAAAGAAATATTTAATTCTAAGCAAAGCAAAAAGTTATAGAGGAAGGAAATGTGAACATTACATTCTACAGACTCAGCTATATGCTTACGTGGTCATGATAATATAAACATAGACTATTTGACCCAAAATTATGAAATTGGGATGTGATCACGTTGTAAAAAATGTGGGGAGAAAAGCATGTGTGTCTGGAGCAGGGGACAGTTTTAAGAGAGCTGAACTGTCTTGTGCTAGGTAAGAGATCATTAATTAACATATTAAAATGAAAAATCAAGAGAAAGCAGCCTACACATAAGATTTGTTTATACAGCAGTACATTTACACTTAGATCGATATGACTCATAACAGTCTTTCTCAAGAGGATTTTTCTGGGGCAGCAGGTCAGGATGAGGGTGAGGCAAGTGAGATGCCCAGGGCTTGGCCCTGAAGTGCACAACCCTGAAACCCTGAAAGTGAGAGCTTCCTTACATCTTGTACCCTAGGCACCTCACTTGCCTGACCCTGGCTCCTGCCCTAGGAGAGAGCACTGGATATCATAAAGGTGACAGTAGAAAGAGCAATTTGTGAAACAGATATGGAAAACATACACAGAGGGAAGAAGGCTGAAGATTATGTACAACACCTCCTAAGGGATGGATTGAAGAAGGGTTCTTTAAGTCAAGCCTGAAGAGATGAGTAGTCTTTTGCAAGACATAGAGAAAGACATTCTAATATCAACAAACAAAACCAAAGAAACGAGGGTATGAACACCTGGGTGTGAGGCTGGGGGAAAATTGAACATAACTGTGAAGGTCAGGGGCAAACATCTAATGGAATCTTGCTACGCTTCACACACGCTAAAACACTAGGTTGCATTCTTAATACATGGTTAGAGTCTTAGAAAGAGTTTGCTTCTAAAGCAAAATGAATTAATTTAAGCATACCCTATAGTTGATTGCCTTATTATAGGTCTGAAAAACAAAATCTAGAGATTTCAATTTGTCGGCATCAGTTGATTGATAATATTAGCCCATAGGGGGCCTTGTCTTGAGGCATTTGGCATGAAGACTGTCTATATATAGATAGATAGGGTTTGGCTGTGTCCTCACCCAAATCTCATCTTGAATTGTAACTCTCACAATTCCCATGTGTAGGAGGAACCTGATGGGAGGTAACTGAATCGTGGGGGAGGGTCTTTCCCATGCTATTTTTATGATAGTGAATAAGTACTCACAAATCTGATGGTTTTATAAAGGGCAGCTCCATGTACACAATCTCCTGCCTGCTGCCAGGTAAGATATGCCTTTGCTCCTCCTTTGCCTTCAACCATGATTGTGAGGCCTCCCCATCCATGTGGAACTGTGAGTTCATTAAACCTCTTTTTCTTTATAAATTATGCATTCTTGGGTATGTCTTTATTAGCAGCATGAGAACAGACTAATACATATATATTAATATATATGAGATGCTTCCACTGAGAATTGCTTTAACATGAGTTTTATGAGTTTGCATAGTGGGGCTCAGTGGACAGGAGCTTGCTGAGAAGAGCTCTGTCCCATGCCATGAAAAGCACAAGCTATTAGGTGCCACGGGGCTCTCGCAGCTCCAAAGCCTGGTTCTCAAGAGTCCCTGGGAAATAGATCAGGAAGTTTAGGTAGGAGAGGGTCAGAATTTACGATGACTGACGATATCATTGCGAAAACAAACAAACATTTAGCCCCAGATCCTCTAAACAAGTGGAAGACAATGTTTTGTTTGCCTATTGAATAGCTTAGCATAATATTTTCTCAATCTTGGTCCCATATCAATTTCTGACAGTACAATTGAGGGCTGATGCAGGAGTGCATTGTCTCCAGGGCCAGCCAAGGAAATTGGGAGTTTGGTCAGTGGCTGTAAATATCCTCTTGGTATTTCACTTTGTTTACTCTGAAGTACTCTCTCAGAGGCTGAGAGGGTTCTGGGACACACTGGCACCAGGTTTTCAGTGGGAAAGATCAGCTGCTGAGATAAAGGTTGGGGTCCGCCTTGAAACGTGCCATGAAAAAAGATCTGATTTAGCCATTAAATCTCTAGAAAGGGTGGTGAGTATGACTGTAACAATGGGGTATTCAGAAAAACACTTGGTAGGCAGGAAAGGGCTTTTCAAACATAAATGCAACAGAGGCTTAGGGGACTGAACTGTCACTCCCTCTTCTTACCAGGACACTGACCGAACTTCAGCAAAAAGACTCTTAGAAATAGATTCCTGTTTTCATGGCCAAGAGATGGCAAAGACCAAACAGTAAAGCCAGAAGACAGCAAAGTCTGCTGATGATTTGTTGCCAGTGGAAATTTAGTCCTGATCCACATGATTCACCATGGGTGGTCCTGGCTGAACTTAGGGGGAATGAGCTCACTGATACTTCTTGTTTTTAAGTGTCCTAACAGACTTGACTACTCCAGAAGCAAGATCCTTGGCAAGAAAAAGAAAAAAGACAAAGAGAGACATAAGCACATAAAGAAGTCCACAGAAAAACATGTGCACACACACAAAAAGCATATGTAGAAGGAGAAAGAATCCTGGAGATACGTTCATCAAGATCTATACAGGGCAGCAGAAGGATTCACATGTATCCTTACTGGGTGGTCCACCCCAAGTCCAAGAGATGCTCTGAAACCACACATACACACATGCACACATGTGTACATGTACACACACACACACACACACCAAGAACTAAATTAAAGGGATTCTTCAGTATCTGCAGTTCTTCAGTTTGAAATCTCTTGTTTGTATTTAGTGTGGAGTGTTTTCCCTAAAGGATATCCTGTTTGAGATTAGTATTGGCTGGTTCCTTTTAACATCCCTAAAGAAACATCCAGGGAAACTAAATAAACCCCCACCCCTGCCACAGCATGCCAAATAATTTGTCTAGAGGGAGTCAGAGAGAGAGTTAACATGAAGCAAGACATATTCTTGTCTCCTCCTGCAGGTTCCTGCTATAACCCAGAATCCCTAACAGCTTCCCCAAAAAAAGAAGGAATCTTGATCTCAATATTGGCATAATCCAGGGAGGCAGTGTGGCATTGAAACTGAACCAATCTAAGACTCATTCCTGGCTTAGCTACTGCTCAAGCAAATCTGTGCCTCAGTTATGTTACATGTAAAATGAGCATAAATGGACTCAAAGGGCCATTGGGAGAATCAAATGAGCAAATGCATATGGCACCTTATAGTTTATAACGTACTTTAACTGACATTATTATTATACACATTTATCCCATCAACTTGAAAATACCATACTGACTTCATAGAATGAATGAACAAATGAATGAACAGCTGAAAAAATTAAATGATTAGAAATATCATTTTTACCACTTAACTCAGCAACAGATTGTGTTTTCTTTATATGCTAAAAAGTAATGCATTAGTGTCGTTATTTTTATCAGATTTAAAATACCAAGTTTCTCAACCAATGTTCCCATTATCTCTTCTTTTAACAGCAGCCCTAACACTGCATAGCAAGTAGAAAATAAGAACTACAGAGACAGATTCTATGTAGCCCAGTAAGTTGTACATTGCTATTTTGAAGGTTATATCTCCTTCAAGTCTCTTCGACCTGGCTTTTCTCACTTTGCCCCAGCCATTAGCTTAGACTTTTAACATAGTCTACCTGGATCACACAGTAACTTTGCTGTTTTCTCTGCCTTTGGATTTTTTTCTTTCTTTCACTTTAACAGGGGTAAAACCTGGACAATATGTCTATTGTCCACCACCTCATTCCCTTCATCATTCCTCACAGTATCTATGCTAAGTCTTACTTAACAACTTCCACTTTTCCAAATCATGCTCTCTACTTCTGAGAGTTTGCCTGAAACGAAATTTCAAAACCCCTTTTCACCTTTGCATTCAGGTTTCAGGTCAGGTGTCCCCTGCCATGGGAAGCATTTCTAATACTCCTTCTGTATCATCCATCTCCTCCCAAATCCTAGAAGATACCCATGCTGTGTAATCCAGAATGGGCTGTGGATATCTTTTTATCATAGCATGAATTCCATGGCATTGAGATATTTTGTTTTTCCAGATTTTTCCTATTTATGAGCATCTTAGGGAAGGGGATTATGTCAAACATCTCTTTACATTTCTGAGACCCAGCCTAGTCCTGGCATAGTATGAATCCAATGTATGTTTCTTGTGAATAGACAAATAAATGAAAGGACAAATTTGGTGAGGTGAAATTAGTTTCCAAATAGTGGCAGTTTGCTTGTCTGGAGAGTTTTAAGACAAGGTGAGACAGCTATCCTTTTAGGGCACTTTGAGGTGCAGGTTTGGCAGAGGTGAGGGAGACTAGATGGTACCTGCATCCCATCTGGTCCTCTGCCTCTAGGCCTGAGCCTGGCAGGGGGGAATAATTTCTCAAGAACGGGAGGACACAGAGTGAAGGGAAAGTAACCATTGTTGGGCGCTCAGCACACCCTCAGGACTGTGATAGTCTATACTATTTTGTTTTTCCAATAATCATGTGTATTTGGTGTGTTTAATCCTCCTTTTACAAATGAAGAAACTGAAAATTAGAGAATTTAACTAACTTTCCCAGATCACATAATTCCTAAGTGACTCTGCCAGGATTTGAACTCAGTTTCTCCTGGGTCCTTTATCTGTGCTTCTCCAAGTGTAGCTTAAGTATTCTCTTAGTTAAATAGTGTTTGGGTTACACAAAACAACAGGATGTGCCTAGGACACGTCTTCCTGGACATTCTGCTTAAAGCTTTTGAAGAAAATACTGTATTTATGCTCAGAAACCACAAAAATAAATACATAATTTGTATAAAGGTTTAGGATGAAGGGAGACATAAAACATTTTTCAGATCTAGGGTTGGCTGCTCTGGGCTGGACTTCCAGACTGCCAGTTTCCACACACTCCTGCTCTGAGGTCATCAGAACCACTGACTGGAGAAGTTCTGAGACACTCTGGAGGACGGTCAAGAAAGCAGCTGAGGATGCCAAGAATGAGGCGGAGTTGATGACGCCATCACCCTCCCAACTGTGGGACCTACTGCTGCAGAAGAGGCTCACGCTGGGACACTCATGGCCTGGGATGGAAGAACAAAACAGCAGGAGCTCATCTGGGAGCTTATCGGCTTACACTTGTCCAAGAAGGCATTTCCAAACACCAAGCCCAGGACATCTCCCCTTCCTGACTCAGCAGCAGACTCAAGCTCCGGGTGTACTGTCTTGCCAAAGAGATGGAGCAAAGCCAGTGGTGTCTGGACCATCTGGAATTAGAACATAGAGAAAAGTTTCAAGTACCACTTTTTAAGCTAAACTCAGATGTCTAGTTAGCAAATAATCTTCTACTGGAGTTTCTCTTCAATTAATATTTCATTAGTCACCTCACCCTTTGAACAGAGTCAAAACTTTATCAAGCAAATATAGGACTTTAATTCCAATTCACACCTAACAAGTATATGCTATATTTTTTTCTATGTTAACATGCAACTATTTTCACATTTTAACATCTCTGATATTGATATTTAATTCTAATTGACACCTAACAAGTTTTTGCCATATTTATTCTACATTAAGATGTAACTATTTTTCACAGTTTAACATCTCTGATATTGATGTGTCTCTTAAAATCTATGGCATATCATATTTTAATAAGCCATTTTATTTCTTTGTGTCATATTGCATAATGATGTATCTTGTCATCAAGGGCTTCTAGGAGTCAAAATAATGTATTGGGTTTTTACCACTGGATTTCAACATAAACACTGTCCCTGTATGTAAGTTTAATAATTTTAAACATTATAAACTGTTGAGACTTTTCTTCATATAAAATCTTCAAATGAAATGCTATATACAAAAGAAATAAAAGGAATTATCATGGTTGAGGCAGGAATGGAGGTCTTCCACCTGAAAGCATCCACTGAGAATACCCTGGTCTTCCCTGAGACAACTCCATGGCATATGTCAAAGTAAGTAGACAAGTGGATGAAGGTATAAATATAATACACAGTATAAGCATTAAAGTTGATTTTATTGCCTATTTCCATATCTGCCTCCAACTATGTGCCAGGAAGAGGAATTCTTATGTCATTAATAAAGCCTTATATAACTATTTGACCATATAAACAACATGAAGGCATAACTCTGATATATTTTAAAAATAAAAGTATTTATAAAAATCTCTATGATATATGAAGCTATATTTAGAACAAAAATAATGACTGTAAAAATATTAATAAATATATTAATAAAGCATTTGACACAAAGAAGTAGAAAACAAATAAATGAAAAAAGTGTAAGCAAAGGGTTATAAAGGAATCAATAAAAGCAAAGGTAGAAATTAATTAATAGTAAAACAAAAAGAGTAGAACTTATACAGGTATAATGTGATTCTTTGAAAGAAACCGTAACTAAAATAAACAATAATAGGTAAACCACCTATTATTATTATTACCTAAATTAATCAAGAGAAAAAAGTAAGAAAGGATAATAATAGAAAAACAACCCTGGAGAAGAGGAAATGAAAATAATTATATGAAATAGCTGTAAAGGTCTATGCAACCGATTTTTAAAACCTGGGAGAAATGAACTCTTTTCATGGAAAATAGAAACTTCCAAACTTGACTCAAGGAAGAAAAAAATAAACAGATCAATTGTGCAAGCTGTCAAAGAGCATCTGGTTTTTAATCCATGCTGGAATGCACAGTAAGAAGTAACGTTTCCAAGTTATTATTATAGAGTCATCATAATAATAACAAAAATATCAAAGATAGCACTTAAGACCCAATCTAACTAATGTGTATCAATGCAAAAATTATAAAATAAGCCTTACAAAGACAATTTAGCAGTACATTGTGTAACAGTCTATCAGGAACGTCTGAGACATAGTTCAACGTTAAGAAATATGTTCTTACAAGTCACCACATTAATAGGTGAAAGGGCTAAAAAGCATACACTCATTTTAATAGACACTGAAACTCATAACGAATTTTTTTTTAACATGAAAAAAATTAGTATCTCAAACTATGCTACCTGTCTAATAGGAAACAGTTATAAAAATTCCCATTAGAGGAAACAACAGAGCTGGAAGGGCCATTATCACCACCTTTATATAACATCTTTCTGGAAATATTTTCCAAAGTAGTGTGACATAAAAAAAAAAACTTAGAAGTTTGAAAACATGGAGAAGGAAAAATGATCGTTATTTACAGATAGTGTGATTTATACTTGGAAAACTTAAGAGAGGCCATTGAAAAACATATTTTTAAAAAATAAGAGAAATGATTTAAGTCCTGGAGTTTTGTTGCACAGCAGGTGACTATAATCAACAATGATGTATTGTATACTTCAAAATAGCTAGAGGAGAGGATTTTGAATGTTCTCACCACAAAGCAATGACAAGTCTTTGAGGTGATGGATATGTTAATTACCTTGATTCGATCATTACACAATGTATATATATATTGAAATATAACTGTGTACCCCATAAATATGTAAAATTGTCATATGCCAATTAAAAACAAGTAAACCATATAATAAATTAAGTTAAAATCAAAAATAAATAAATAAGAGACCTGAGTCAATGGTTGATAACAATTTAACAAAACGACCTTAGAAAATGTCACAAAATTTTAAATCTAATTTACAAAAGGAAAATGAAAGATTAAAATACTTAGGAATATTTACTTAACAAATGTGAAAGACCTTGACTTTAAAACAATAAAGTTCATCTGAGGAACATAGAAGACTTGAATATTTCTTAATGGAAAGACCTCATGTTCAAAAGAAATTAATTTCCCTAAAATAATTTGTAAATGCAATGAATACAATCACATCACATAAGTGACCTATATCATGACATCAACAATGTGGGAAAATTAGGGAGATTCTGACAAAGACAAATATTAAAGGAGCACTAGTGAGATGTTATTTTTAAAATTATAAAGCTTCATTAATTTAAACTATTTGCTATTAGTATTGAAAAAGACAGATAAGTCAATGGAATATCACAGAGACTCCAAAAACATACCAAAATACATGTGGCTATATAGTGAGGAACATGTATGAGTAGGGAACAGATAAGGTATTCATTATATAAAATTAGTATAATACCTATTCAGAAAAAATAATAAAGCTAGATGCCTACCACCATAACCATTATTGAAAAATAAATTCCAGGCATATCAAAGATTCAAACATTTTTTAAAATACTCTGAACATACTAAATGAAACAAAAGTACTTTTTCAAATTAATCGTGTAGGGAGAAATTCCCTCTTGATGATGGTACAAAACCCAGAGATCAAAAATGTAAAAGAACAATAAATATAGCAATAAAAATACTTTTGAATAGCAAAAATACCATGAACAAAGACTGAAAATAACAAATTGGAAAATATTTACATTTGACACCTAAATAATACCCTTATAATAAGACCTCCTAAACATTATTTATTAAAAAGAGAGAAACAATCCTATATAAATAATGTCAAAGGATATAGATCTGAGGAAAAAAGAGAAATTAAAATAGTAATAAACGTGAAAAGATGCTCAACGTGACTGGTCATCAATGAAATGCATATTGAGCAATAATGTAATTCCATTTCCATCTCAAAAGTGATTTACTGACAAATGTGGGGATGGAAAGCACTCTTGTAAATTGGTTGGTGAAAATAAAAATTGGTACAACTCATTTGGAAGGTAATTGGATAGTATCTGTCAAAATATAAAGTGCATATATCCTTTGTTTCAGTTAACAGCATTTCTAGAAATCTATCCTAAAGAAATGTTCTCCAATGTATATAAACATAAATGTTCACAGGGATTTGTAGGAGCATTGTAGCCATAGTAAAAGTCAGGAAATAAGCCAAGTATCTGTCAGTAGGGAACACTTAGACTGTGACATATACACATATTGTGAAGCATTATTCAGCTGTTAAAGAGTAACATGGGTTCATGTATGGTGATAAGGGAAAATGTCCAAGGTCTATTATGTAACAAATCAAGGAAGATACAAAGACCTGTTTAGCATAACTCCATTCAGACTTTTTTAAAGCATACACATGTATGTGCAGATGCTTGCCTACACATAGAACATCTCTGAAATGTTAGGCAAGAAGGGGTAAATATGATTACCTCTGGGTGTTAGGACTTACAGCAAAGGGTGAAAGCACTTTTACCTTTTACTTTATACCCTTCTCAACTATGTTAATGTAAATCATGATCATGAATTTCTTTTATTTTTAGAAATTAATTTTTATAATATGTGAGACCTTGTTTTCTTGTAGTCTTGAGTTTCTAAGACCTAGGACATTTGGGCTGCATATACTATTTATTATTTCTCATAAAAACAACAATACTCACTTTATAGATGAGAAATTTGCATTTCAAAAAAGGTTAAATCACCTTCTCAAGGTCACAGAGTGCCTCTGTCATGGCCAAGATTTGAATTTGAATTGAAGTCTGTCTAACTTCAAGCCACTGTAAAATACCAGACACTTGCCTCCATTTCTTCATGATTGGTATGTGCACAAGGACACCCCTAGATCTGTAAGGGCAAGCATCTTTCTCTCACCCTTTCCTGCTTATCCAGGCTCTGGCAGAGAGTAGACTCCACAAAAACTATCCACTGAGTGGTGGATAGGTGAAAGGAACAATTGATTTAATAGCTTGAATCATGGATCTCACTTGTTTCATTACAGCAATAGATAAGAATCAGAAAACAAAAAAATAAGGAAGTAATTATAAAGCTTTTACCTCTATTCTGTCCTTATTACTATCTTGTTTTATGGTAAAAATCACCAGCTGTCCAGCAGGGTAGCACTGTTGCTGACAAGCAGCTGCCTGAAGTGGAATCATCTTCCCCAGGCTGCCCCACTCCCTTGCATAAATGGAGCCACATGGGTGAGTTTTAATCAATGAAATATTGG
This sequence comes from Ateles fusciceps, assembly GCA_036589455.1. NCBI lineage: Eukaryota > Metazoa > Chordata > Mammalia > Primates > Atelidae > Ateles > Ateles fusciceps. Next base: position 5,618,012 of record JAZHEH010001386.1, read on the forward strand.
GGGAAGTGAAAAATGCTCCTTTCTGGACTGGCTGATGGAAATTCCTGTGCAAGTTTGCATCCTCTCCCTTCCCTTGTCTGCAGGCTGGATGCAGAGATTTCAGCAGAAAATTCAAGGTCTTATGGCAGAGCCATGAGTTGGAAGGAGACAGGACCTCTCAACCGCAGCCTGTGGAAGAAGTGCCCAGTGACCAGGACCTTCAAATGAACATGAAGTAAATCATTGTGAGCAGCCACTAAGATTTGAGAGCTTAACCATAACAAAGACTAGTCTTTTCTTAAATATATAATACTGACCTCTTCTACTAGATTATAAATTTCTGGAGGACAGAGCTTATGTTTTATATCTACACCATGCCTCATATAATATTGAACATAAAGTAGATTCTCAACAAACGTTTGCTGATATGAAAGGATACTGAGATCTAGCAGGTATAGATGGATGGAGCCCCTACATTGGAAAAGGAATCAAAAAGGATTTCCATAAGAAAACGAAAATATTTTTAAAAACATTGAACTCATCTCCCTGTTGAAAATATATTACTCCAACAGGCTTAGGAGAATTTCTACCATGCTCAAGGCATCTTATATTAAAAAAGGGTATATTTATTTTTTAGTATTAAATTTAACATTTAATAATGTGGATTATTATATTCTTTTCATTACACATATATAATTGTCTTTATTATCATAAGAGGAATTATTGTTAAAGGAAATTGCATGTGTAGAAAAATACACTAAGGTATAAAGAATGAAAATGGCACTCACAATGCCACCATTTAGCAGGGGTGTCCAGTCTTTTATATTTCCTGGGCCACATTGGAAGAATTGTCTTGGCACACATAAAATACACTAATAATAACCAATAAGCTAAAAAAAAAAAAAAGACAAAAAAATCTAATAATGTTTTAAGAAAGTTTACAGATTTGTGTTGGGCTGCATTCAAAACCACCCTGGGCCACATGCTACCCAGAGGCCGCAGATTGGACAAGCTTGATTTGGAGGTTGCCACTATTACCATGAATATATGTTTCCTTAATACACATGTCATTAGACACTGTGCATGAGCATTGTCATATATTATTAAATATTTATTTATATCATTGAATGGTCATAGAGCATTTCATTGCTAGACATATGTAATTTATTTAATCAATATCTTTTGTTGGAAATGTTTGCTACTTCCAGATTTTTACATTCATAAGTAAAACTGATGAATAACTTGTGTACACTTTCTTACTGTTTTTAAAGGATAAATTCCGAAAAGTAGAATGACTGGGTCAAAGATTATGAATGTCATTAAGTCTCTTAATATGGGTGGCTAAATTGCCCTCCAGAAATGTCATACCAATGCATTCCTGAGGAATAGTCTTATAAACCCATGTAATTTATAAGCACACACCTACTCAGCATATTTGTCTAAAATGATTATGTCAGTGAAATATAGAGCTACTCTGGCAAATCCAGTCAAAACTAGAAGACTGTTAGAAGGAAAAAAAAGTGGCAGTGAGGTTCAGCTAAAATAGCCTCCCTTCAACAAATGACCAGCATTAGGAGCTCTTAGAAGGCTTGCTTATACACTGTCCTTCCTCAGTCAGCTGTGCCATTTAAAGAGCTAAAGGAATCAGATATTTCTTGTGATTTTTCTGATCCCACCTTCAAGCCAGATTTAAACATAGTCAAAACATCTGGTCCCCCAGGACCCATTTCAAAAATTAAAAATTCCAGATAATGCAGAACCATCAAGATCCAAAGACTGTTGGGAATGCAAATCTCAGCCATAAATTAGGTTGATTATCACAGTACAGTACTGTATGAGGGAGGGAGGGAAAGGACAGGAGGGAGGGACAGAGGGAGGGGAGGGAAGGAGGAAAGAAGGAAGGAAGGTAGGAAGGAGGGAAGGAAGGGAGGGAGGGAGGAAGAAAGAGAAGGAAGGAAGGATGGAAGGAAGGAAAGGAAAGAAAGAAAGAAAAAGAAAGAGGGAGGGGAGAAGGAAGAAAAGAAACTTTTGTTAAAAATTCTAACATAAGTTTGAGAGGTGGTTATATCTTGTGAGCCTTGTAAATCACTTCTGCAGCTTAAGTCCCTCATTGCTTTCCTAACTACAGCCTGTGTCTGAGGATCTGCAGCTTAAGTCCCTCATTGCTTTCCTAACTACAGCCTGTGTCTGAGGATCACAGGATGTCAGCTACCCAGCAAGGCATGCATTGAGCAAATCAGCCAAATCTGGGAGAAAGAGAAAATGCAGCCTCCTTCAGCTAATTTGCTGGACTCAATTTTAAAGTATCAGAGCTGGAACTCCTTAGAGGCCACCAAGTCAAGCTCCCTCAGGTAGTGGAGACTGGCCTCCCGATTAATGCTCAGCCTGGTTCCAAAATGACTCAGGAACCAGAAGTGGCATAGAGCAAAGGTCAAGACAGGCAGGATCTGACTCCTCAAAAAGAGTGAAGGCTCAGTCCTTCCATCTGCCCAGCTGTTTAGAAAACCACAACAGCAAACAGCTACAAATACAAGTTATGACCTGGAGTTGTCTATGCTTTAAGTCCCACAGAATAAACACAGAAGAGAACAGAGAGTAACAAAGATTAGGTCATTGGCTCTGTGGTCCATGTGTCCCTCCCTGCTGACCACAGAGACCTGTGGAAACTGACCTTAGAATGCACTTTTTATTCTGCCCCAGTGCTGAGAAGCCAGCCCAGCCCAGGCCACTTGGACAACCTCCAGTATGTGAATGGGTTCATCATACTCATTCAGTTCAAGGACCAGAGTCTCAACTATATCACCAACTTGTCTTCCCCTCCCAAGCTTGTTCCTCATCTTGGCTCTAACATTTTCATCTATGTTTATGAAACTAAACTCATCCTTCAGGCCTAATGTTTGACCCATGTTTCCTAGAACCGGCCTCCAAATTCCACCCTTACACCCACGTCTGAGTTAATGCCTGTCTCAAGGCACTGTCAAGAAGCCTTCCACTCAATTGAGCCTGGTCTCCAAGACCCTACCCTAGAAAAATCCCAAGTAGCAATAGTGAACTTCTCCCTTGGACCTAGTTAAGAGTGGGCTGGCATAGGTGATGGAAAGTAGTGCAGAATATAGGGGGATATTAGGTTGGAAAAGCAGTTTGAGACCAATTTGTGAAGATCCTTTAATGCTAAGAAGTTTAATTTTATCCTAAAGACACCTAGGAGCTTTTAGAGGTTTTTGAGAAGAAGGCACCCTTGATCAGATCTGTCTGTACTTTTAAAAGACCACTCTGGAAGCAATGTGAAGAATGGATATGAGTGAGACCAGAGAAACATCAGATCAATTCACAGAGCAGTAGAATCACACAGGAGAATGTTACTGTAAGTCATGGCAGTGAGGATGGAGAAAAATGAGCATAGCTCCCCCCCAACAACCCCCAAAAAATTCATGTCTACCTAGAAACTCAGAATGTGACCCTATTTGGAAATAGGCCCTTTGCAGATGTAATTAGTTAAAGATCACACGATAATGTCATATTGGATTTATATGGAGTTTTTTGTTTGTTTGTTTTTTGTTGTTTGCTTGTTTGTTTTTGTTGAGGCAAAGTCTCGCCCTGTCACCCAGACCTGATGTTTGACCCATGTTCTCTAGAACTGGCCACCAAATTCCACCCTTACACCCATGCCTGGAATGCATCACCCACTGTCACCCAGACTGGAGTGCAGTGGCATGATCTCAGCTCACTGCAACCTCTGCCTCCCAGGTTCAAGTGATTCTTGTGCCCCATCTTCCCAGGTAGCTGAGATTACAGGTGCTCACCACCACGCCTGGCTAATTTTTGTTGTTGTTGTTGTATTTTTAGTGGAGATCGGGTTTCACCATGCTGGTCAGGCTGCTCTCCAACTCCTGACCTCAAGTGATCCTCCCACCTTGGTCTCCCAAAGGGCTAGGATTACAGGCATGAGCCACCACACCCAGCCTCATACCAGACTTAGAATGCACCCTAAATCCAATAACTGGGGTCTTTACAAGAAGAAGAAAGGACACAGAGACAACAGAGAAGGCCATATGGAGACAGACAAAGGTTGGGATGATGCTGACACAAGCCAAGAATTGCTAGAAGCCCCAGAAGCTGGAGGACGTAAGGACAGATTCTTTCCTAGGACCTTCAGAAGGAGCAGGGCCCTGGTGACACTTTGTTGTCAAATGTCTAGCCTCCAAAACTGTGACAGAAAGAATTCTGTTGTTTTAAGTCACACAATTGGTGATATTTTCTAATGGCAGCCCTAGGAAGCCAGTACAGTATGAAAGCAAGAGAGAGAGAGAAGATTGAGAGAACTGGCACAGATAATAGCTAGGAGCAGAGCAAAAAGATAAAAATAGTTAAAGAGATTTGCTATATGATAAGTCTTTCTATTAAAAGCCTTACCAGATTGGTTTCATTTAATCTGTAAAATAACCCTGTTAGGTAGGTATCACTATTACCTGTTTATTATCTCCTTTTTCTATATGAGGCAACTGAGAAGTAATTAACTCATTCAAGATTACATGGCTAGTAATCCAATTCAATATTTGAGTCTGTATGACTCCAAAATCTCATGTGATGCTTCCAGATAGGAGGAGACTGGAACTTGAGTTAATATGATTGTATCAGTGAGTCATTAAAGAAGAATCATGAGATATTAAATCTGACAGATGTTTCCAAGACATCATTAAATGGAGGAAGCTTTGAAACAAACAGGCACTTGGGTTCAGTTTATTTAAAAAGATAGTCAAAAGCCACTGTCATTTCCCACTTACTAGTCTATGTTTACTAGGTAGGATTAACAGGCTGCCTCAAGTCATTCTTCCTCATACAGGGTACACAACCTTCTCATCAAGGGTGGGCAGGTGGCCAGGGGAGCAGTGTTTGTAAATTCAACAGGAGACTGTGTTCTCTCTCCCACGTAAGCCCCAGGAAGTAGCTTCCAGGAAAAAGACCTCCACCAAGCCAAGAGGAATTATTCACATCTACAAACAACCCTCTTTGCCAAAATTCTGTTCAGTTTCTTGCTGCACACATACACACAAAGATAAATACAATGAAGCAAATACATTATAAAAGGTTAACTTAGAGTAAGGAAAAGCAGGCTATGGATAGGAAAATGAGAGGAAAAAGGAGTTATGTTTTCTGATTGTCAGCACACTACCTGCATGACCTATCACATGCACACAAAAATTCACGTATGTGTGCATATATAAGAACCCCATGTGGCCAGATGCACTGGCTCACACCTGTAATCCCAGCACTTTGGGAGGCCGAGGTGGGTGGATCATGAGGTCAGGAGATCGAGACCATCCTGACCAACATGATGAAACCCCATCTCTACTAAAACACAAAAAATTTAGCTGGACATGTTGGTGCACACCTGTAGTCCCAGCTACTTGGGAGGCTAAGGCAGGGGAATTGCTTGAACCCAGGAGGCAGAGGTTGCAGTGAGCCAAGATCATGCTACTGCACTCCAGCCTGACAACAGAGCAAGACTCCGTCTCAAAAAAAAAAAGAACCCCATGTATGTGCACACATGAGCACACACGGGAACACAAACACATGCATGTGCACACACACACACACACACACACACACACCCGTCTCTTTCTTTCCTCCATGACTTATGGGATAGTTGTCGGGTTATTTTGCCTGATGGATTTTACTTCTTTGAAGAATGAAACACTTCTTATCTCAGAGCCCAAACTCTGGGACAGCTGTAGTGGAAGGGAGGGAAGCCTAGAGGCTCAAGCTGAGTCCCTGAAGGCCTGGCAAGTGTGTCCTCAAGCTCAAAACTCAGCCTGCTGGGGTTCTTGGCTTAACTCTCTCTGGGTTTGTATGCACGTTTGCCAGTAAGGATTGAGTGAAAGGCATGTTATTTTTGAGAAGCAGGAGTAAGGACGAGGTTGCCTCTTTCTACTAAGCACTGATCAACAGCTGTAATTTTAATGGTAGTTAACTGACGAAGCAAGAGGAGGGAGGAGATTGCCTCTTTCCATTAAAGGGTGACCAACAGCTGTAATTTTAGTGGCAGTAACTGACAGGAACAGCTTGATGGCATCATGTTTAATGGGAAGAGACCAGCTCACCTCATGCCCTGGTTGCTATGTACAGAGATCTGAGGAGTCCATAACAAAGGCTGTGAGAGTCACTACTTAGGGTAGAGGAAACAGGGGTTATCCCAAAGAAGGGGGGCTTGCTTTTGTCCAGTCCTGTTGGAATTTATGAGGTCTGTAGAGTGGAGTCTATGGAGGCCACCTAGGAGGCAATGAAAGCCCCTATGAATTGCTCAGATATCCTTCACTCCAAGAAGCTTCCTAAGTAATTATTGAACTTGGGAGAACGTAATTAAAGAACACAAGTCTCTGCAGCCATATTTACACATAGTGGAAGACTTTCTGGCATGTTGAAAATAGCATCAGTTTCCATCTTATGCCCTCTGGGAATTCTTTGACCCATCAGCAATTGGCCACTTTTTGGTGGAGGATGAGAAATGAGCCACACAATTTTATATGTGAAAACCACAGGGAAAATAGGTTTCATTAGCCCTGAGGGCAAAAAGAAGCATACATTTCAAGAATAAATATGTGTATGTTTAAGAAATTAGCAGATGTATTTTCTTTGCTTCCCACTTCATATCCACCCTGAGAAGAAAAAATTGAGGACACAGGTTGCTGAGGCCTCACAGTGGGTGCAACTGACCATAATGTTACCAGGTCCACTGCAGAAATCAATGTAGCTGACCGAAGTGGAAGCCAAGTACCCAGGGCAAGGGGCTGACAATCAAGTGGCTCAAAGTCAAGAGCTCTGTCCTCAGGAGCCCTCCAAGCAAGAGAGGTGGCAACAAGCATTTGTTCCGTTGCAAGCAGGTATAGCGCACTGGAGGGTGCTAATATTAGTATAGATCATTTGGAACTAGAAATGCAAGGCAAAGGTTCTGATCCTCCATCCTATAGTGAGGAATACTTTCCTTTAATGTCAAATCAGAACTTTCTATCTCCTATCTTGCTACTTTAAGAATCGCAGCCTTTTATCATGTTCCCTACCCCAAGTATTTCTGAGAATCCCTGAGGCCTATTGGGCTGTCCCACAGATCCGTGCTGTTTGCCAGCTCCGTCAATCATCTGAGATTTGACCAGCTTTTTGTGGACTCTTCTTACCATCTCATGATCAAACTTCTCAAGACTCATCATTCCCAAAATGGACATTTATATCTCTTAGTTACCCAAGCACAAGAAAACCACTCTGCAGTGTGTAATGTTCCTTTATTGAAGGCATTGAGCTCTAACAGAAATGGATTGAAACACATGAGAAAGAAAGTAAATGCTAGATCTGAATGTGGCTATTCCCAGTATCCTCAATGGTCACCCACACCATTCCTTCTGGTTCTTATTGTGCTATAGAGGTCAGTTACTTCCTCTTGTAAGACAGCTGTCAGCCACATGTCCATTTCCTGGAGCCCAGATCCCCCAGATCCTCTGAGTGGTTACTCATACACACACAGCCCCAAAGGAAAAGTAGTCAATCTCAGTGACATTATCCTAAACACAGTAAAGATGACCTTCTATATTAAGAGCACAGCAACATTGCACCCCATTATCCAGAATATCCCATTGCTGAATAGAAAGGTAGGCTCAGCTCTAATTCTGTTACAACAGTAAGAACAGCAATAATTACATAATAGTAGCTACGGTTTATTGAATTTCTACTCTATGCCATTAATAGCACTAACCACTTTTATATGTTATTTTAAATATTTACATTGATATCAAGATTAGGTGTTAGTCTCATTTTATGGCTAAGAAAAGTAAAGATAAATAAAGTAACTTGTCCAAGATTAAACTTTTGGAAAAATCATAAATAAGATTAAAATCAAGATATTTCAAGACACTGAACCAGTATGATGGCTGACTCCTTCCTCCAAAGTACTGCAGCAGAAAAATACCAAGAAATTTGTCAAGAGAGCCGGAGTTATGCTGTTTAGGACTGGTATATGAGTAAGGCTTTGACTTTGAATAGAAGGAATAACAATATACATTAGGAGAGTACAATAAGATAGGAACTCTTGATGTTTTCCTCTTGCTCTTCGCTGTTGCTGCCTTGAACAAACAATTTCTGTCCTCATACTTATGGCTTTCAGCTCTGGTCCAGGTGTGCGAGGTAATACAAGCAAAGCAATGCAGAAGAGCTGCATTTGTGAGGCACTAAGAAAAACAGGTGGAGACTACTTGAGCAGAGACTCACCATTCCTCCCCTATCAAACTCTTAAGACTACTTAACTTTTACAATCTCAAGATGCTACTTCCTCTAGGCAAAGAGTGAGGCCCTGACGTAAGGGCCAGAAGTAACTAATTGGTTTTTCTGTACCTGGCCTTCCCCCTGTGGCCATATTTAGGCATAGTGGAAGACTCTCTGGCATTTTTAAAATAGCATCAGCTTCTATCTTATGGCCTCTGGGAATTCTCTGACCCACCAGAAATTGACCACTTCTTGGAGGAAGATAAGCAATGAGCCACATCATTTTATTAATAGATGTGAAAACCAAAGGGAAAGCAGGTTTCATTAGCCCTGAGGGAAAAAAGAAGCGCATATCTCGAGAATAAATACATGTGAGTTTAAGAAATCAGCAGACATATTCCCCCTGGGCCCCCACCCCGCCCAAGGGCTTAGCTTCCTAACCTGAGCTACTTAGAGCTGTTGAAGCTTAAGGTCTACCCTTCTCTGACAATGTAGCCAGTATCTCCTGAGGAAGATGATCTCACAAGGCAAAATAAAAATACATTTGAAAAGCACAACTATTTCAAATAAAAACAACTTGGGGGGTTATATATGATGCCAAAGAAGAAATATTAGAACTGAAAGAGATGATAAAAGTTATAAGAAATAAATAAAAATAAAGAAAAAATTAAATAAATAGCATGAATTCGCTAAGGAATAGATTCAATATTTGAAACACTGATTTGAGAAAAATCTTCCCAAAAATAAAAAATAAAAAAGACAAGAAGATATAAAACATAAAAGAAAATCTAAGACGTGGAGGGAGAAATTAGAATTAGTAACATGAGAATAATAGAAATCCCAGAAAGAGAAAGGAATAAGAAGAAGAGAAAACACTTCAAGATGTGATGGAGATAAATTTTCCAGAGTAAAAGGAAAAAAAGAAGAGGACACTTTATAGTAAAAGAGGAAGAGAATTCCAAAGAGGAGATAAAAACCCACACTAGATATCTTATTTAAAAATGTAAGAATAACAAAGGCAAGGAGAAAATCATAAAAGCTCTAGAGAATAAAAAGCAGATCCGGTAATACTGATCGAGAATCAGATTAATTTTAGATGTTTCAACAGCAACACTGGAAACAACCAACATCAAAAAAAGAAATTCTAAAAATAGGGTAATATTTTTAAAGTATTGGGGGAAAACGTATTTAGAGCAAGAAGTTTATATTCAGCCAAACTATCATTTAAGTATGAGAGGATGCTAAACATATTCTCAGGCATACAAATCCTCAAGTGACACAACAATATTCATACTGAAACAAATTTTGTATTAAGTACTTTAATTAGAATACAGAACATTCCAGATGGCACAGATTTATATAAATTAATAATAATCAAATGCCTTGATAGATTTTGATGTTATATTAAAAAGTAGCTACAGAGTGACATCACCAAGATGGTAGATTAGGAAGCCCAAGACCTCACTCCCCCAACAAAACCATTGACTCAACAATAATACATGCTCCAAAATGCCTTTATCAGAATGCCGAAAACCAATTAGGAAGCTGCAATATCCTAGACACACTGAAAGTCAATAACATCTCCACCAAAACAGGTAAGAAAAGCCATTTCATGTCAACTGCATCAGACACAGAGAAGTGGAATGTACATTCAACATTTCAACTTTTGAAGGGAATGCCAGGACTGCCTTTTGTCTTGCCTGTCACAGAGCATTGATGGGGAAACCTACATACTTTGGCTGCCTGATTGCCTCTGAGAACAAAAGAGAGCTCAACAACTTAGGAGCAGCACCAGAGAACTTGCAATACTGCAGAAGCCAACATAGCTCACCAAGACAGTGAGAAACCACCAAGATTATGCCATTTCCCATAGGAGGAAAGGAGAGAAATGTGTGTCCAACCTCTGGCTTTTGTGGGGACTTCCTAAATAACTGATTTCTGTTTCACCTTGTTTAAAGCACTGATGAAAACCGGGCATACTTCAAAGGCCTGGGGGCCACTGAGCTGAAAGAGAGCTCAGTGGCTTGCGGAAGTGCTGGAAAACTGCAGTGCTATAAACATCCACCAGAGTGAGTAAGAGACTACAGCTCTTGAAAAAGAAATCAGCAAGCCTATCTAATTGAGAAATAAACCCAGAGAAAATGAATCCCCATGAAAAGTTTGAAAGACCTCTGGAACCTCCAACCAGGCTGATGGGTGAATGTCTTCTCCTATATGAAGCCAGTCCTTAAAGACTGGGAGAGGTGGTTATTTTTTTCAAATGCAAAATCACAACAAAAATTACAAAGCACACAAACAAACAAGGAAACATGGCCCAATGAAAGAAACAAAAAAACTCCAGAGACTGACTCTCAAAAAATGGAAAGCTATGAATTGCATGACAAAGAATTCAAAATAACCTTCTTAAAGAAGTTTAACGCACTACAAGAGAACACAAATAGACAACCAAAGTCAGAAGAATAATCCATGAACAAAATGAGAATATCAAAATAAGATAGAAACTACATTTTTTAAAAAAAACAGATATTGAAGCTGCAGAATACAATAACTAAAAATTTACTAGAGAGTATCAATAGCAGACTTGATCAAACAGAAAAAGAAATGGAAAACTAAAAAATAGTTTATTTAAAATTATAAAGTCAGAGGAACAAAAATTGAAGAAAATGAAAGAAAGCCTATGGGACTTATTGGACACTATCAAGCTGACTAATATCTGAATTATAGAAGTCAAAAAGTGAGAAAAGAGAGAATGGAGCAGAGAGTATATCAGAATAAATAACAACCCAAACCTTCTCAAATCTAAGGAAAACAGTGGATGTCCAAATTCAAGATGTTCAAAGAACTCTAACTAGGATGAACCCAAAGAGGCCCATAGGGAGACACATCATAATAACACTTTCAAAAGTCAAAGACAAAGACGATCTGGAAAACAACAAGAGGAAAGCAACTTGTCATTAAAAAGTGAGCTTTCATAAGGTTATCAGCAGATTACTCAGCAGAGATGTTTTAAAGCTGAATGGAGTGGCATGATATAGTCAAAGCAGTGAAAAAAAATTACCAACAAAGAATTCTATATCTGGAGAAACTGTCCTTCAAAATGAAAGAATAAGATCTTCCTAAATCCACAAATGTTTAGGGAGGTCATCACCACTACACCTGCCATAAAAAAATCGATAAACAGAGTCCTTCAAGTTGAAATAAAAGGATGCTAACATTAGCAGCACAAAAGTATACAAAAAATGAAAGTTCTCTGTAAAGGTAAATATATAAATAAATACAGAAACAAATTGTAATGCCAGTGTATAAAACACTTTTAATTCAGGCATAGAATTTAAAAGAAAGCATATAATTAACTAGTTATAAAACTATATTAATGAATATAAAATATAAAAATATGTAATTTGTGACATCAATAACATTATTGGTTAGTAAATATTTAAAGTAGTAGAGTTTTAAATTCTGTTGAAGTTATAATCAGTTTAAAATATATTTTTATAACCAGAAGATGTCTTATGTTATCTCTATGATAACCATAAGAAAACACCTATAGAATATTCACAAAAGAAAATGAGAAAGAAATCAAAGCATATCACTACAAAAAAATTAATGAATCACAAAGAAAGGCAACAAGAAATAAAAATGGAGAGAAAACTACAAGACATACCAAAAACAATAAAATGGCAATAGGAGGTCCTTCTTTATCAGTAATTAATTTAAGTGTAAATGGATTAAACTCTTCAATCATAAGAAATAGAATGACTGAAAAGCTTAAAAAAAAAATCCAGCTATATACCATCTACAAGAGACTCATTTTAGGTATAAAGACATACACAGGCTTAAAGAAAAAGGATAGAAAAACATATTCTATGAAAATAGTAACTGAAAGAAACCAGAATGGCCATATTTATCTAAAAAATAGACTTTAAGTCAAAAACTGTCTTACAAGAGAAAAAGAATGACATTATATAATGATAAAGAGTGCATTCTCCAGGAAGATGCAGCTTACAGTAGAGCACCCAAATGTACGAAGCAAACATTGACAGAATTGAAGGGAGAAATAATAACATGATAATAGTAGGATAATTTAATACCTACTTTCAATAAATGATAGATCAACCAGATAGAATATCAATAAGGAAATAGAGGACTTGGACAAAATTATAGACCAAATGAACTTAACAGAAATATACAGAACATTCCATCCAACAGCAGCAGAATACACATTCTTCAAGAACACATGGAACATTCTCCAGAGAATAAAAACAAAGCTGAAGGCCTCACACTTCCTAACTTCAAAACATATTACAAACCCACAGTAATCAAAACAGCATGGTACTGGCATAAGGACAGACACATAGATCAATAGAACAGATAAGAGAACTCAGAAATAATCCTCACACATATGGTCAAATGATCTTCAACAAAATTGCCAAGGCTACACAATGGAGAAAAGATAATCTCTTCAACAAGTGATGTTGGGAAAACTGTATATCCATGTGCAGAGGAATAAAGTTGGACCCTTGCCTTACACCATATACACATATACAAATATTAATTGAAAATGTATTGAAGACTTAAACATAAGACCTGAAACTATACAACTTCTAGAAGAAAATGTAGAGAAAAGCCTTCGTGACTTTGAATTTGGCAGTGGTTTCTTGGATATGACACCAAAAGTATAGACAACAAAAGCACAAATAGTCAAATGAGACTACATCAAACTTAAAAACTTCTGTGCAGCAATGGAAACAATCAGCAGAATGAAAAGGCAACCTATGAAATAGAAGGATATATTTGCAATGATATATCTGATACAGATTGAGTACATCTCATTTGAAATGTTGAGACCAGGAGTGTTCTGGATTTCAGATTTTTTGAAATTTGGGAATATTTGCATTTATGTAATGAGGTATCTTGGGGATGGAAACCAAATCTAAATATGGAATTCATTTACATTTCATACATACCTTATACACATAGCTGGCAGGTAATTTTATACAATATTTTTAATAATTTTGTGCATGAATCAAAGTTTTGACGGCTTTTTGGCAGTCACCAGTCACATAAGATCATGTGTGAACTTTTTCATGTATGACACCATGTCAGTACTCAAAAAGCAAAAAGAAATGACAAGACTTGCATGCAATAGCTACAAATCTAAAATTATACTAGGAAATTTTAACACACATTCTGCAGTAAATGAGATCACAGGCAAAAATAAATTGGTAAGAATGTAAGTGATTTGAAAAATGTGATATCAAATTTGCCCTAATTTTTATACATTGAAAAATTACTCCAAAATTTTCCAAGACCCACTCATTCTTCCCAGTTTTCTTGGGAATTTAACAAATATTGCCATATGGCAGATTGCAGAGCAAGCTTCAAACATTTCAAAGGATTGTAGTAATCTAGAGTATGTTCTCTGGTCATAGTGGACTTAAGTTAGAAATACATAACAAAATCCCTATATGTTTGGAAATTAATTTCTAAATTATTAATTTCTAAACAAAATGGAGCACAGTAGAAATCACAATAAAAATTAGAAAATATTTTGAAATTATAATAATGAAAATATAACATATCATAATTTGTGAGATGAAAATAAGACCCTATTAAATAGAAATGCACAACATTAAATGCATATATCAGAAAAGAAGAAAGGCTGAAAATCAATTAACTAAGCATTAAGTTAGTTTTTAGAATAGCAAATTAAACCCTCCCAAAATTTTTAGACACAATTTTTTAAAGGATAGAAATTAATGAACTAGAAAACAAACAAACACTAAAGACTTTCAACAAAGCCACAGATTGATTCACTGAAAATACTTCTTAGTAAGATTTATAAAGCCCTAGCTAGGTCAATTTTCTTAAAGATTAAAAACAACAGGAATGTTAAAATGGACATCACTACGTATCACATAGATATAAAACTATTATGAAGAACTTTATGCCAATATATTTGAAATTTTACATAAAATGGACTATCCTAAACAAATTATACTGTGCAAGCTAGTATAAGAAGATATAATTTCCAAAATGAATGCAAGAAAGATATAGAAAATATATCTTCTGGACATTGGCTGAGTCAAAGAATTTATGACTAAGACCCCAAAAGCAAAATGCGACAAAAACAAAAATAAATAAATGTGACCTAGTTAAACTAAAAAGCTTCTGCACAGCAAAAGAAACAATCAGAAAGAGAAAACAGACAACTCACAGAGAGGGAGAAAATACTTACTAACTATGTATCTCACAATGGTCTAATATCCAGAATCTATAAGGAACTCAAACAAATCAGGAAGATAAAAAACAAATAATCTCATGAAAAAGTGGGCAAATGACATGAATAGACACTTCTCAAAAGAAGATACATACAAATGACCAACAAACATGAAAAAATGCTCAACATTACTAATTATCAGGGAAATGCAAATCAAAACCATAATGAGATACCACCTTACCCCAGCCAGAATAGCCATTATTAAAAAGTCAAAAAACAAGAGATCTTAGTATGGATGTGGTGAAAAGAAAATGCTTATACATTGCTGGTGGGAATGTAAATTAGTACAGCCACTATGGAAAACAGTATGGAGATTTCTCAAAGAACTAAAAGTAGATCTACCATTTGATCTAGCAATCCCACTACTGAGTATCTACCCAGAGGAAAAGAAGTCACTATATCGAAAGACACCTACACATATATGTTTGTGGCAGCATAATTCACAATTGCAAAGATATGAAAACAATGTAAGTGCCCATCAACCAATGAATGGATAAAGAAAATGTGGTATATATACACCATGGACTACCATACAGCCGTGAGAAAGAATGAAATAATGTCTTTTGCAGCAACTTGGATGGTGCTAGAGGCCATTATTTAAGTGAAGTAACTCAGGAATGGAAAACCAAAGACTGTATGTTGTGACTTCTAACTGGAAGCTAATCTATGGGTATGCAAAGGCATACAGAGTGGTATAATGGACATTAGATACTGAGAAGTGAAGAGAGTGAGAGGGGGATGAGGGTTATAAACTTATATATAGGGTATAGTGTACACTACTCGAGTGACAGGTACACTAAAATCTCAGACTTCACCACTATTCAATTCATCCATGTAACCAAAAAAACCACTTGACCCAAACCCCGTATATATTTATTTCAATAAATATAAACATCCTGCACTCATTAAATAAGTTGAATACTAACTAATAAATGAAGAAAATCTTTAGGCCCTGACATCTTCACCAGTGAATTTTTCTAAATATTTAGAAAAGGAAGAAAACAGTCTTATCCAATCTCTTCCAGAGAGTAGAAGAGAAAACAATTGTAAACTCATTTTTTGAAGCCAATAGAATCTTGATATAATACTAAGCTAAATGCACCAAGGATTTATAAAGAAGGAATTTTATAGGCCAGTCTCTTACTCATGAACACAGATGCAAACATCCTCAACAGAGTATTAGTAAATCCAATTCTGCAATTACTCAAAAAGAATAACCAAGTTGTGCTTATTCCAGATGTGCCCTGTTGCTTCCTACTAAAGTTAACCAATATGATTCCCCAAATTAAGAGAATAAAGAAAATTAAACTCATATAATTACCTTAATAGATGAAAAAGATATCATAAAACGTTTTAATATTATATTAATAATTTTTAAAGCCTTAGCAAACTAGAATAGAAAGAAATTTCCTTAATCTGATAAAGGCTATCTAGAAAGAATGAGAGAGTGAGCATCTACCACACACAGGGACAGGACAGAAAAATAATTCATAATGCCAGGTATGCAGTTTGGAACCTTAAGGTGGGTGGGACTTATTTTCAACCAATTAATGAAATTAATTCATCTCATTAATTAATACTCCTTCAGAAACTCAAGACCACTTTGATGGAAGGTCAAGTGACCTATTTCTCTCTATTCCTATATACACCTGACCAATGCTTTGCATATAGTCACATCATGTTTGTTAGAAACAGTAATTCACTAGATCATAATACCTAAAACATCACTATGAAGTTTTATTATTCTTCCCTACCCGCTGCCATTGGAGTGGAATTTTTTTTTTTTTTTTTTTTTTTGCAAGTGGGAGTTAAATCTCTCATCTGGACCATAGCATGTTGACTTCGCCTTCCCCTGTACCCATTAAATTAACCAAGCAATAATTTCCTGACTGGGGAAGTAATCGGGGATAGCTTCACTTTCCCAGGTTTCCTCCCTCCTTTTTGGTGTGTTAGGTCTGTGTTTTGCTCTTTTCCCTTCTCTCCTCTTGTTCCTCTATCTGATTTGGCTGAGGATTATTTTTACTTTTTCCCATCATTCGTTCAGCTTTAACCACTTGGAAATATAAGTTAACCAAAGTTTAAGTGAATGCAAGCCTTATCCTATGATTTTAAAACTTTCATAAGCTAAAGTTCTATACCCAACATTATTACATTTAAAGAAAATAACAGAGAGTTTGAAATTAAAACAGAGAGTGTAATCTTCACATTCCTAGCCACTATAACTCTGGAAAAACACACATCTTTTGTTTCTGATACAAAATATTAATTTCCTACAGAGCTCCCAGCTTCATAAATTCCATTTTCTAGTGTTATGGGGATTTTCCTAACACTTTATCCACTAGAAAGCCGCTTTAACACTAGAAAGCCACTTTATCCTATTTCAGTGAACATAGTTCTTAGGAGGCTTGCATAGAAAAAAGAGAACCAAAATATTTAAGGACTGGTTTTAGCATTAATTACATAATTTATAAATTATCTTACATAATTATGAATTCTGAACAATTCTGAAGGGCCTATTACACTTACCCCTTAACTCTGCTAACATGGAGGTCTACTTATCCATAAAGAGAGGCAACACTTTGAACATTGCTGTGGACATCTGTGGACATCTTTCAACGGGAAGCTGATAAGTTTTCACTATAGGAAGATATTGTCATTTCTGGTGATGGTCAGATCACCAGATTCCAGTGGGTGGTCAGATAAATGGACCTTTTCTCTCTCCCTCTCACCCACTCTTTTTCTCTCTATCTCAACTCCACTAATTGAAAATGATAAGCAGATACTTTGTAGCCTATAGTGTTCTGGCCGCAATAAGTCCTGAAATCATCTTTATAACACTAGAAAAGGTTTAAAGCGACAGCATCGTGACAGTGTCTCTCCTCTGCTTTCTTTGAGCTCTGTACAACTGGAGTCATATTGCTTGAGGAGGAAGAGAATCAAACAATGAGTAGATAGACCAAAGTCAGATCGTAAGAAGGCAAGTTGGTGCAAATACTTCCTCAGCCCTCTCTTCATTTCTTCTGCATTTGGGGATTTTGTTACAACTTCCAGCTCCCTTTCTCTCAAATGAAAGCCTAGTGTGGAGGGTACGTTTTTCAAGATACAAGGGCAAAAACATACTAATTAAGTCCAGCTGTTGGCCTCTGCTCCCCCTCCTTGAACCTGGCCTTACATCAGACAACTTAGGTTTGGGAAAAGGAGGGCTGGTAACTCCAAGTGCAGAGGGGAAAGGAAGTTTGATTTTCATGTAAAGAGCACAGAAGGATTTTTGAAGCCATGACCCTTTGTTTAGCTGCATTGTAATAGATAGTACACTTGCTTTACAGCAAAGGGATTTTGGGCTTTCCAAAGGGTTGAGAGGTCTTGGAACATGTCTCCACTGCAGGCTACAGAATCATGTTGTCAAGAAACTTGAAATAATATAAACAATGATTATAGAATCCACATGCCACTTGGAAAAGGGATGTGGTAAGAAGAAAATGAGATAACATCAGTTAAGCACTTAGGAAGTAACAGGGACCTGTAATAGCAACAGTAATTGTCCCTATTGTATAAATTTAATGTTTATTTTCCTATGCTGTTCTTCATCAGTGATAACAAGTGTTGATATTTTGTTAATACTAACTCTTCCAAAGTCATCAAGATACTGTACATAACTTCTGTTACATCATCATCCCCATTTCCTTGGCCATATTTATGAATTCATTCAACAAACATTTACTGAATACTTATTACATATCAGGCTAAGTACTAAATGCCGGACGTTCAAAGATGGGCAAGATCTGGTCCTTGGTCTTAAAAGACTTAAAATTGAGTTAGAGAAACAGACACATGAACAACTAACTCGAACATAAAGCAGAGAGAAAGAGAGGTAAACACACCAGTAGTGAAGAGGATAAGGTGAAGATCCTTGCAAAGCAGTACTGGAGAGTTACAAAAGAGCAACCAATTCAAACTAGGAGGGGTAGGGAAGGGATTTTGAAAAACCTTCCAGGAATAGAGGAAGCTTGCACTACCTTCAGATCTGAATGAGGACTTGGTGTCCAGCAAATCAAAGAGAGAGAAAGGGGAGAAGAGTAGACTGAATAAGGGAAAGCCCATAGGATCATGAGTCACCAAGACGTCTTAGTACAATGGCAAATCCTGTCTGTCCTGGAACCAGGGAAGGTGAGGAGTTCAGGCGGGAGTGGAGGAGTAGGCTAGAACCAAATCATAAAGACATTGTTTGTTCCTTGTCGTACTCCCACCTCTCCGTGGCCAAGAGAGGCCGCCAGCCAGATCCTAAGGAACAGCTCGAGTTGTGAGATCACAAGCACATAAAGACAGAAACCCCATTATATAAGAGCTTCCAGAGGAGACAGGACAATCCAGAGATACTCCAACTGACAAGCACAGTTCTAAAACTCAGGAACTTGGACTTTTGTTTTGCTGCAGGGCTGGATTCAGAGAGCACACAATGCCCTGTGTTGAAAGCCCCTTTTTGGAAGGAAGAACAGTTGCACATATGGGAAAGGTTAGGGTCAAACATATAAATGAGGGGAGCGGAGCACATTACTCTGAGACACTCCGTCTGTGACGTCAATCACTGCTGGGTTTGGACAGAGGCTCTCTCTTGTGCAGCAGTCAGGGACCCATTAACTTTGCCCAGTGCCTGAGTGTTTATGTGGAAAATGTGAGGCCAGGAAGTGTCTCCTAATTATGATTTGGAGGTTGTCAAGTAGCTATTCTTTAATAATTGGTTTCTGTCTTTTCTACCTTCCCAGCGCCACTCAGTTTCTGTTTTCTCTTTGTTCCAGCCCTATTTATCTCTCTCTTTCTCCCTATCATCTGCTCTTAAAAGAAAAAAAAAAAAAAGATCCATTTTAGACCTTGCTTGTTGCCTCCACCCTTCTCCTCTCCATGGCTGCAGGCCCAGCTGGGAAGTGAATTTTCAGAGCACACAGTCACATATAATACACTGAGTGTTTGACTATCGATTACCTTCTTTTTCAAACTTCAGGAAGCAAGCCATACTCTACACAGGCACCAGCACTGCCAGTCTCCACTGCCAAGTCATAAAGAGACAGGAAATTGAGCCAGCACCATCTCTTACCCCCTCTGGTGTCAACGAAATATAAAGAAAAGGATGGCAGATACCAAAATCTCTATGTGAGAAAGTGTTCTCAGCCCGTATTTTTCCTCCCTCTTCTTACCTCTATCCTACTCCCCAACACATCCAAGGCCATTATCACCTACTCAAATAATAATTTGGAGAACTAAAAACCTGCGTTTTGTAACTACCGTATATATTTCTGGGCCAATGTGAGACACCCCAGTGTTCCACTGCCAACTCCAGGGGGAAAAATTGTTAACATCCCCTTATAATGTATACAGATGACCCACTTTAAAAATGATTGATGATTGACAGTGCAGCTTAAGTTCAAGACTACCTTTATGTTTGCTCAGTTACTTTCCCCACCACCCATTGATCAGCCTCCTCCTCAATAAGTGCTGCTGAGAAGCTTGAGAAAGGCAGAGAAGAGTAAAAATACTTGGAAAATACAAACAAAATTTAATGATGCCAGCCGCAACCAGGCAGAAACTGAAAGGCAAATAAGCAAGAGAGAGAAATATGCATAAATTATTAAACATATTTCAATATATATACAATACATAATCATATATACAGTCAACCAGGCATGAACTGAAAAAGAAAAGAAAACTACTTTTACAATAAGGAAAATATTTTTTAAAAACATTTAGTTGCCTATAAATTGCTACATCTTTTCAATTTCCCATAAGCTTTCATTAAGCTTTTTTGAGGAATCAAAAAATTCAGCAATTAACTTTTTTTAGCTTAGAAATTACAAGCTAAACCATAAAGTCCAAGTGGAAATAAGAAAGAAAAACTTTCAAAAGTTTCAAACATTCAGCTATAAGCCAAAGGAAATATATTTAGCAACACATCAAATAAAAGTAAGAGCAAGAAGAAGTTGGAAATGCTAAATTATATCATTTTTAATTATTTCAAAGATTAATTTTGCTAAATGCATACAGACATCATAGGTATAAAGTTAATAAACTAACAGGAGAAATTGAACAGGAATTTTGTATAGATGAATATTAATAATGTAAAACACACATAATGAATAGCATATATTTTTTCATTGTTTAGAGAAGATACATTTTTTCCAGACTTACAGAAAAATGTTTAGTTCGTGTAATCACGAACTAAAATATTTTAAAATAAAGAAAAAATTATGAGACAATAGTTAAAAGAACAAATGAAGGGAGTGATAAGATTATGCAAAGGATTTATCATAAAAATTAGTAGTAGTCACATATTAAGAATTAAACACAAGCTCCAAGTCAGTAAAATATTCATATTAATAAGGGAAAAAATGAAATACCCACAGCATAAATAAAAAAACAAAATCATTTATTTAAAATATGTGGGGAAATCTCAGCTCTCTACATTTACTGGAGATGCAAATCAAATTCGTAAA
The DNA here is from genome assembly GCA_036589455.1 of Ateles fusciceps. Taxonomy (NCBI): domain Eukaryota; kingdom Metazoa; phylum Chordata; class Mammalia; order Primates; family Atelidae; genus Ateles; species Ateles fusciceps. The sequence goes on from JAZHEH010001386.1 coordinate 5,639,006, forward strand.
AAGGTATCACTAATTTTCGATCAGAACTTTCAAAATTGATGGGTGGAGCAATGAAATGACAGTTTCATAGTCATAATAATATGTCACAATGAATAGTTTAATGTGGCTGTTGTACAGAGGGCAAAGTGGCAAGAAAAGAAACTAATACTTTCTGTTTTTCCTCTCTTCCTAAGTTTCCTGGCTGACATCTTACTACATCATCATGTAGCTTCATGAGGGTTGGGACTGCATCTATTTTCTTTATGTGTATTCCTCAGCATGAAGTTGTGCACATATTAGGTACTCAGTAAATAAGTATAGAATTAGCATTTATCGAATCTCAAGAATAGAACCCCAGACATCAGATTTGCTTGTATTCACCAGCCAAACAGATATGATCATGAATCTTCTTGCCCACTGGGGACATTTCTGTATTTCATAAAAAAGATTAATTAAATCAGATAAGAAACTCAAGAATCACAGAATATTTGGCCTAATCATAATGCCAGTGATTATTTTGTGTGATTCTCTCACATTTACAGAAAGTACAGATGTGGCTAAGAAAGGATAACAGTTCTAACTTGAGTTTAGTGGCTGCATATTTGGATATGGGCCATAATTTCAGATAATTTCAGGTTTGGGAATCAGTGTTACAGAAATTTAAGCATGAACTATAAAAAAAGTATTCCTATGAATTACAGTTGCTCAGTGGTATTTATCTTATCAGAATTTCTCATCAGTGATTAATACTATGCAAGATACAACAAAGAAGTTTTGAAAAGGCACCAATGACGCTATTTTTTTAACCTTAAAAATACATAGAGATATAGGCCAGGCGCGGCAGCTCACACCGGTAATCCCAGCACTTTGGGAGGCTGAGGCAAGTGGATCACTTGAGGCCAGGAGTTTGAGACCAGCCTGGCCAACATGGTAACATCCTGTCTCTGCTAAAAATACAAAAATTAGCCAGGTGTGGTGGTGTGGGCCTGTCATCCCAGCTATTTGGGAGTCTGAGGCAGGAGAATTGCTTTAACCTGGGAGGCAGAGGTTGCAGTGAGCCAAGATCTCACCACTGCACTCCAGCCTGGGCAACAGCACAAGACTCTGTATAAAAAAAATACAGAGATATAAATGTAGATATAGCTATAACTAGACATTTTATTTGCGTTGTACCATGATGATTGTAGAAGGCTATGTACAGAGAGGATGTCAGCCAGGAAGCTTAGGAAGGGAGGAAATACAGAAAGAGCAATGGAACATCAGTAATATGTAGCACTGTAACAAACTGTCAGCAGACACGTGAGTATCAGCGAAAGTATACTCTGAGGTCTGAAAGTTCCATGTGAAATTTAAACTCTGTTTTCACTTCAATGATAACACATCATTGAACTTAATCCAAAAACATTCTGCCTGTTCTAGATGACCACTTGATAACAGAGTTCTCCCATACAATTTCAGGGCCCTTGCACTTGTGATGCTAATTTCATTAGTACTAAGTGAATGCCAAATGACCCCTCAGAGCACTTTTTAATTGAAAGTTTACAGTTGTGCAGAGATAGGAATTGAAAGAATTGAGACATCACATAGAAGAACATCACATAGATATCTTAAATGCAAAACTCCTTGTGCTGTGTCTGTCAGTAGTCTGTTCAAGTTGTGAGTGGATGCTATGACATCCACTTCTCAGCATAAGAGTGACAGATGCACATGAAGAAATGTCATTCAGTTTTTTGGGCTGTAATGCCTATAATAATTATTAAAAACAATTATAGGCTGGGTGCAGTGGCTCATGCCTGTAATCCCAGCACTTTGGGAGGTGAAGGCAGCCCAATTGCTTGAGGTCAGGAGTTTGATACCAGCCTGGCCAACATGGCAAAACCCCATCTCTATTAAAATTACAAAAATTAGCAGGGCATGGTGGCACACGCCTGTAATCCCAGTTATGTTGAGAGGCTGAGGCATGAGAATTGCTTGAACCTGGGAGGCAGAGGTTACAGTGAGCCAAGATTGTGCCACTGCACTCCCGCCTTGGTGACAGAGTGAGACTCTGTCTCAAACAAACAAACAAACATAATTATAAATATATATTTATATATTTAACCCAGTTAGAAGTTTCTCCTAGACATATATATATATATACATACACACACACACATATTTCTGAGCTGTTCTATTGCTCATAAAGCTCCTCTTCGTCTTGTTCACCTTCTACTTGTTTGCATACCTCATTCTTCCTAGTTGCAGGACAAGAACTCAGGACCCACCAAATGGTGAGGCTAAAAGAACTGTAACACAAACATGCCCCTTGCTCACCACATTGCAGGTGAAGAGGAGAGAACTGGGAGCTCCCTGAGTCAGGGCTGTCACTCCTTCTTTAGGGCCCTGCAGTTCTTGGCATCTGCCCTTCCAGGCACCACTGCATTTCCCCATGTGAGCTGGGAAGCTGCTTGCGGTGTGCCTGGTCCAGCCATAGCCTCACAGAGAGCTGGTGCCCATGCCAATACCTGGAGCTGCCTGCCCCACGGAAGCAGCTGGCATGTCTGACTACAGAGTGGCTGGACCCCATGCTCACTCACACACCCCTTGCTGCTCCATGCCTGACTCAGTCTCCTTGGAGGCATGGGATCCAGGCCGGTAGCATGAGCTGAGTGCAGCCTGCCAGGCCAAAACAGAGGAACAAGCCCAGTAGGCCTGAGTAAAACTTGGGCAAAAGTGTCACTGGTCACAGGTTGCTGGCCAGAAAAGTGACACCCCAAAGATCCTGTAACAGTAATTTACATTCTCACCAGCAGTTCATAAGCGTTCCCTTTTCACCATATCCATGCCAAGATCTCTCGTTTTTTGACTTTTAATAATGGCCATTCTGGCTGGGGTAAGGTGGCATCTTGTGGTTTTAATTTGCATTTCCCTCATGAGTATTTTTTCATGTTTGTTTGTCATTTGTATATATCTTCTGTTGAGAAGTGTCTATTCATGTCATTTGCCCACTTTTGGATGGGATTATTTGTTTTTTCTTGCTGATTTGTTTGAGTTCCTTGTAGATTCTGGATATTAGACCTTTGTCAGATACATAGTTAGTAAGTATTTTCTCCCTCTCTGTGAGTTGTCTGTTTACTCTTTTGATTATTTCTTTTGCTGTGAAGAAGCTTTTTAGTTTAATTAGGTCCCATTTATTTACTTTTGATTTTGCTGCATTTGCTTTTGAGGTCTTAGTCATAAATTCTTTGCCTAGGCCAATGTCCAGAAGAGAAAAAACTAGTTTATTTTTGAAACAGAAAAGCTGTGAATGATGTAATGATGATTAATGCTATGGTCCATCATGCTCAAGTACAAGAGAACCAATGCCGCAATTAAAATGTAAAACACAAAATTTTTTTCCACTCTTAACTTTAAGATTAATAGTTTAATATCGGCAAAACAACATTATCCACTGCATCAAATCCTCTGATTTGAACTTTATGAGACGAGACAGTTTGACATATTTATTTTATAAATTGGTGTACAAAATATTTTTGTATGACTATTAAGAGCTTATGCTTATTTTATATTTATAGATATTTAAGTAACCTTATGATAAAAAGAAAATACTGTAAATCAACCCTAGTTTTTTGCACTAGTGATTTACAGTAGTGTCTGTAAAACCATTTTTCCCCCTCTTTATAGGAGACTATTTGTTACTTAATTTTGAGAAATGATGAGAATATTATTTTAATTTTTCTATATCAAAAGTATTGATCAATGATATCATGACTGGCACTATGTACCAATGACTATCATTTGAACCAATAATTACTTTGAAGCTCTCCCCCTCCAAATGCACAGTGTATATGCATAACATGTGTGAGTCTATCTATGCAATGCTTTTGGCTTTGAAATTCATATTCACTGTAACTGCATTTATCATAGCTTTATCTAAAATACATTACATTTCCTCTGTGTTTCATATACATACACAGATTACATCACTGAATTATAACAATAGCTCTATGAAGTGTACACTAATATTGGATCCATTTTATTGGTAAGCAAGGTGAGGCTCAAAGATATCGAGTGAATTGTTCAAAGTTATAGAGCTAGTGACACAGAGAAGGGATTAAACTTAAATAATATGACTATATATTCTCTTAACCATCAGTTTTTGATACCTTGTCCTTTAGTAATACCTATAATTGGTGTATAAATTGATGTTCTCCATTAGGCATGAACTCTTATAAAGCAAAAACAGTGTCTTAATTCTTCAACAACTTTAATTGAGATATAATTCACATACCCTATAAATCACTCATTTGTATAATTCAGTGGTTTTGTGCATATTACATTATTACCTTTTATAAATTGTGGTTACATATAATAAAATTTGTCATTTATTCATTTTAAGTGTACAATTCAGTGACACTGATTACATTTACAATGTTGTGCAACCACGTTCGCTATCTATTTCCAAAGTTTTTCATTACCCCAAACAAAAACTCTGTAACCGTTAAGCAATAATTCCCTATTCCCCTCTTCCCCAACGCCCTGGTAACATCTAATCTACTATCTATCCCAACAAATTTGCCTAGAATGATACATTATTGATCTTTGTTCCCCATTACCTTGAACAGATGCCAAAAAATATTGATCTTTATTCCCCCATTACCCTGAAAAGATGCCAAACATGTAGGAAATGGTCAATCCATATTTGTTGAACAAATGAAGAATATAGACATGTTTTCCTTGCATCTTTGCCTAGACTATAACTTTTTAATGCCCCTCATTCTTCTGCACCAACATTCTTTCGTATACCCTCTTCATTTACAACCCAGTTCATAAACTCATCCTCTCTAGACAACTATCCTCTTGTCCATGCCCTTATGCTGTATCATCGAGAAATATATGACATATTGCTTCAGCTGCACAGAGGTCAATGAGCTGGTAAAACAGCCAAAGATACTGAGATAAATGCAAAAGGCTACCACAAGATGAAATGAATGACCATGACTTGACTAAGGGCATCTCACATGGGCATAGATGATTAATAGCAAGTCCCTGAACTGCTGTCACTAGAGGGCATAGAAAATGAATTTTCTGTAAAAGTTCACATCCTTAAGCAATCAGAGATGCATTTTCAAGCTGAACTCATTCAGAATGTCACTCTCTCTCAACAAAAGCCATGGAGGTAACCAACAACCTCTTCTTTCTACAGTACAGAACACAGAAGGATAAAAGGAGGAGCAGGTTTAGCAAAGAGGCAACACAAGAACATGTCATTTCTGAAGTGATTTATGATTGACAAATAGAGGTAGCGAATACAAAAAGAAGATGAGAGGAGGTAGTTCTTCCAGTTGTTTAAAAAGAAAGAGAGAAACAAGCAACAGCCGCAGCTTACAGTCTGCTGAGTACTTTGAGGGTGAACTCTTCCTCTAGAATTTCAGACTTTTAGCAATCAACATAGTAGTTGAAACTACAGAAATAATGTTAATACACTTAAATTCAGTACTTTTAGCAGCTGCACATAGATTAAGAATTTTCTGCATTTTGTATAAAGACATTGATGGAATAAAGTAATAGTAATATACAGATCTATATATTAAGCCAATAAGTAATATATGTCTCCATATATATAGACAGTAAATAATATATGAATCAATAACTAAAACAAAGAATAGAATCAATGGACTATTTAAAACAAGGTGAGAGAGTTAAAGAGGGAAAAGGAAAGAGGGGGAGAAAAAAAGAGACTCTAGGATATACCAAGACAGAGGTTTTGCCCTGAGCTATACCTGAATAAGAATTCACTAATTTCTTAATAAGGAGGAAATTGAATTTAATATTTGAACACTATTTCTTTTATACGTATAGGTTTATGCTTAGGTTAACAACTTAGTAAAGTGAATGTTGTTTCTCCCATATTGTGGATTAAGTCATTCTTAACAAATAATTTTGTGGTCTTTAAGGAGTCCCAGATCAAATCCATACTTGGGTCACTTGTTTGCAATAGGTACCTTAAAAAAATTATATTGAAGATTCTGTTGCTAAGCTAAGCAGCACCACCTGAAGATCGTTTCCTTGAGAAGGATAATCGCTCTTGGATGTGCTAGACATGGCAGAGGTACTTGATGGGTGACCTGTATGGGCCCTTTCTCAGAGCCTGATTAACATATATTTTTCCAAACACTTAGTAGAGATGAGAGTTGGCCTCATAAACCTTAGTTATATTCATTAGGTCCTAGGCCAGTTTATTCTTTCATTTAGCAAATATGTATTGAGTATAGACTCTGTGTCAGGGGCTGCATAAAGTGCTGGGAGACCATGTGAATGCCTGTCAGTGTACAATTTTCAAAATGTTAAAAACAGAATTCTCATTAAAAATGTAGTGAGCACATGTCAAAGTTGTATTTGAGTCATTCATGAGGGATTCATCAAGATAATCAAGCTGGTTCAAAGAAATATGCAAGATAAAATAAATATATGCTATATACACATATATAAATACACATGTATATGTAGAAAAAGAGAGAGCAATATAGAGGAAGAGTCAGTTTAACAAAAAAAGTGCTGGAATAAGATTTCTAAATTGGTTTTTAAAAAGTCAATTTCTACAGTATAGTAAAACCATAATTTTTGTGGTAATAATTCTCTCTACTAGACAAAAATCATTTACATATTATTAGTTTCCTACAAGTTCAGCCCTAACTTTACAGAGTATAGCCCTTAATTAAGGTAAATAGTACATCAAATGAAACCAATTGACCCATGGACAGGCTTATTACTCAATGCTCTATGACATGGAAAGAACACACAGTCATCCTTTTTTCCTTATTTCTAAGTTTTGGGTGATCTTCTTCACATGATGAACAAAAGCCAACACAGTCTCTACCCTCAAGGATCTATCACCTAGTCACATTATCATTGCATTATCGATTGCACAAATAAGTGCAGATTTCAACTGTGTTGAGAGCTGTGAAGGAGAGGTACATGATGGTTACGAGTGTTTACAACAGGGTTTTATCTAAGCAGGGGATCAGGAAGGCACCAGTTAGGAAGGAGACACCAAAACACTGGGGAATGTTGAGCAGTAGTGAACCAGATGGGCCCTCTTTCTTCCCTATCCACACATCTCTCCATACATGTGCCGATTTCTTTCACACGTACACATTCAGTCCTTCCTCTCCTCAAACATTCAGACCAGAGATTTCACTTGGAGAGCACACACACATCTCACGTTTTGCATGTCCAAAGCAGAATTCTCGGTCCTGGCTCACACCAAACATCCGCTCTTCTCATAGCCTTTCCGCTGTAGAAAGTGGCACCACCATCCATCCAATTGATTAAACCAAATGTTCAGGAATTCATTCTGAGTTTTCTCTTTCCCTCACTCCCCCTACCCCAAAGCAGTTTGTCAGTTAACACTGCCTGCTCTTCCTTATAGTATGCAAAATCCATCACCTTCCCACCACTACCCAGGGCCAAGACATCAATATCCTCTCTTTCTTGTGAACTATTTCAGTCTTTCCACCAAGACTTCATTCTGCACTCAGCAGCCAAAGTGTAAATCTCATCTAAAAGGTAAATCCCATCATGTCGTTCTTCTAAAATCCCTCCAGCGGCAATTGGAATAAAGTCTAAACTTCTCCCATGGACTCGCACAGCCCTAAGACACCCCGAACTTTGACCTTCGTGCCTTCTGACCTCAACTGTTACTCTTTCCACTCCCACCCCCAGCCCCACCCCTAACTCTACTCCAGTCACACAATCCTTCTTTTGGTTCTTCAAACATTCCATGCTTATTCCCAGCTATGGCCTTTGAGCTTGTAGTTCGCTCTTTCTGATATGTTTTTCCTGATTACTTTTGCCTGTCTGTCTCCTTTCATTATCCAGATCTCAAGCCTCAATATTACATCTTTAGAAAGGTCTTCCCTAACCACCCATCTAACCTACACCTAGTTTCTCTCCATTAGATCTTTTGACTTTAATTATCTGCATGATGTCATCATGAGCTAGTATTTCTTCTTGTTTACTTCCTCTTTCTTTTCTGTCTGCCCTTCCCAACCCAACCCCTCCATACATATCTGGAATTTTAGTTGTACCTCCAGTGCCTACAACAGTGCCCGACACGTAGGTGCTAGAAAATAATTTTGAATACATGAACCTGCAAAGAGGGAAAGCATAATCACTCAGGCAAAAGGAGACAGAAGGAGCATAAAGGACCAAAAAAAATTCAGCGTAGTAGGAAGCTGGGAGCACAGAGAGCAGGAGGGAGCAGGGTGAAAAGGACAGTGGAGAGCGAGAAGCCACCAACCCATACAGCACACGGAGGGGATTTCAAGGAGTTTCTTCATCCAAAGACTAATGAGAAGACAGACATAGGGCTGAGAAAAGGATAATATACTAGTGGTCTTGAACTCAAACTGAAAGAAACTTAATAGAAAAAAATAAGGCCACTGCTGTAGTGATGGGCCCTTGGGTACAGTCAGAGCAGAAATGCACTAACCCACATCAGTTCACTTCTCTCCCCATGACACGCACAGGCATCATCACTTCCAACCTCGCCACTATAAAGTGAACAACAGCCCAAGAAATGAACTTTCACTTCTTCCAGTGCATCATGCTGCTTTCCAACTCCAACTCAGGCCCGCCGTGCATACGGTTTCCTCTATGTATAAAGCTCTTCCAACTTCCAACTCATTTGCCTCGTTAACTCCTTTTTTCCCCTTCATTTCTCTGCTGAAACCTCGTTTCCTCAGGAAAAGCCTTCTCAGACCCTCTCCCCCAAACAATACTGTGTCAGAGCCCACTGTTATAGTTCCCTGAATAATTACCTAATTACCATTATTTCTTTCATAGCAGTAATCACAGTATCACATATGGTTGAAAATGAAAGCTGTTAGACCACATAGCATCCCAGACTTTCTACGTGGTAGCTGTGTAAACATAGGCAAATTATACAATCTCCTTGAAGACTTCAGTTTCATCATCTGTAAAACAGGAATAATAATAGTCCCTACTTCAATTTCTTTTTTTTTGGGGGGGGGGGGGGGCAGTAGTTTCACTCTTGTTGCCCAGGCTGGAGTGCGATGGCACAATCTCAGCTCACCGCAACCTTTGCCTCCTAGGTTCAAGTGATTCTCCTGACTCAATCTCCCAAGTAGCTATGATTACAGGCAGTCACCACCATCCCCGGCTAATTTTTTGTATTTTTAGTAGACGGCTTTTTCTTCATGTTGGTCAGGCTGGTCTCGAACTCCTGACCTCAGGTGTCTGCCCACCTCGGCCTCCCAACGTGCTGGGATTATAGGCATGAGCCACCGCACCCGGCTACTTCAATTTTAAGAATATTGAATAACACACACAAAATGCTTAGCATAATTCCTAGCACGCAATTATGCATTCAGTAAATGTTAGCTATCATCATCATTATATTATGATTTGTAATGATATATTATCCGTTTGACTAAGTAATGATGCCTTTCATGTCCACCAGACTGGCGTCTTCATTAGGGAAGGAACAACGAGGGCTTACTCCAGCAGGGTAGAGTGCCTGGCTCAAGTAAGAGCTCAATTAATAAAGTAAGAGCTCAATTAATATTAGTTGAATGAACAGATGTACAGTCTTTTCTTGAATGGAAAATTATTGCCCTGTAATATTCCTTTGCTGGACTGCACCTAGAAACACTGAAGTCTGGCATTGAAAGATGCATTTTGCAGTTGTGACTTATGACGATGATTGTCTAAGTCTGTTCCAGCTGCTATAAAATTACCAGAAATTTAGAAGGCCGGGTATGGCAGCTCATGCCTATAATCCCAGCACTTTGGGAAGTTGAACCAGAAGGATTACTTGAAGCCAAGAGTTGGAGACCAGTCCAGGCAGCAACACAAGATCCTATGTCTATAAAAAAATGTTTGAAAAATTAGCCAGATGTGATGGTACACCTAGAAGCAGCATATGCACCAGCTATTTAGGAGGCTGAGGAGGGAGGACTGGTTGAATCCTGGAGTTTGGAGGCTGCAGTGAGCTATGATAATGCCACTGCACTCCAGCCTGCCTGACAGAGAGAGATCCTATCTGTAAAAAGTAATAAGTAAATAAAGGAAATTTAGAAAATATTTCTAGCAAGTATTACTATGAAAGATGATTTGGTGCTGGAATAGATGTATTCATTCAAATTAATTTTATTGAGTATCTAATATGTTCAGTGTGCCTAGGCACTAGAGATGGAGCAAGAAATCAAACAAATCAAAACCCCTGACCTAATAGAGTTTTCAAGTGGATAAGAATCTTGTTCAATTTTTTCTTAAGTGTCAGATACATACATTTCTTTGTACCCCATGCTTTTCCTTTTAATTTGCAGTCATGTGACCACCTTTCTAAGTCTAAACTAAGCCATTTGTAAATCAGTCCATATGTCCTTCTCCTCCTGTTATCCTACAAGTCAAGTCTTCAATTCTTTCCACAGCCCCCGCAGCACTCAGCTCATTACTTAGGGCCCTTGGCACTCACATGCAATCTGAACCCAAACAATATGCTGCGCAGGCTCCATGAAAAAAGAAAAGAGAGCTCATGTTCCACCAAGTTCGATATAGGACAAGGAAATCTCGAGGCCATTTGGATCAAGTGAGGAAACCCTGTGGAGGAACCAGCCTCCAGCAAACATAAGAAAGTTACATTACTGACCCCCCCTTTTTTTTTTTTTTTTTTTGGAGAGAGGGTCTCAGTCTGTCTCCCAGGCTTATGTGCAGTGGCACAATCATGATCACTGTAGCCTCCATCTCCCAGGTTCAGGTGATCCTCTGACCTCAGCCTCCCAAGTAGCTGGGACCACACGTGTGTGCCACCACCCCCAGTCCCTTCTTATTCTTTTAACTTCCTCAGCAGGGCTCTCGTTGAAGTGTCAGATGTCCATCTTTGCCTTTCAATAGCTAGCTCTGCTTTGGAATTGCCGTTAGTGTTGCTCTTAGGTGCTGATGAGGACTCTGGGTGAGAACATTGGGCCTATTTTTTCAGGTCCATGGATCTCTCAGCTTGAAGTCAACATCTCATTTCCTTCTTACAGACCTGCCCCTTCTTCCCCTTTCCAGCTGGCAAAGAAGCAGGCTGCTTCTTCCAGGTTTCAGAAACTGTGGTCATTTGATGGTGCAAGAAGTCAGACTGTGTTTTGTTACAAGCAGCAGAAAGCTCTGGGGATCCTGCCTAGGAGGGAGCTCAGCCAAAACATTGGGTTAAGTGGAGGTGGGAGGGGTAATCCGTTTGATCCAACTTCAAATCCCACCACTGACTCCTTTGAACCAGGGCTATCAAATGAAGCCCTCTCCCAGCAAGCTGTGTGAAATTGGAGACTCCACTTACCTTCTGCCTCTTAAAATTAGGCAAGCCTTCCACGCAGCAAGAGAGTAAGTGGCAAGCATGTGGACAGCTCTTTCTGAACTGAATGATTTAGTGAAGCAGCTGTGGGGGATACGGGAGGGGGGATGTAAAAGAAGGACCCAGTGGGCTGAGGGAGGACTATTCACCCCCTATTTGTAATGCTGGTAAGAGCAATATTGATTGAGAGGTGGAGAGAGGAGAGCTTGCTGTTTTTAAGGCTTTGAGATTTTTGCCATGGAGTCAGTGGGGAGCCTTTGAAGACAGGTTCCCCCACCCCCATTTCCCACTCAGGGCCTGGGAAGGGGCTTAGGCTAATACAGTGATCTGGGAACAGCCAAAATCCAGTTGCTGTTTGGCTCTGCACTTCCAGGGAAATGTGAGCTGTCTGTTTCTCATTACTTTGCTCTTATCACATCAGGCTGTTATTGTGGGGGAAGCAGTTTCATTTCCAAGAAACTTGCTTTGCTTCTCTTCCCTTGAAGTCCTCCAAGCTCTTGCCTCCTCCCTCTCTCTCTACCCCCTCCCTCATCGTCTCACCTCTCATTCCATCTGCTAGTGACCCAATTTCTTCCCCCACCTACGAACTAAGCTGCTGCCGGCCCCTAGCTAGCACCAGATCTAGAAAATGAAAAGATTAAAGTTTGGTCAGTGACTGCAGCACATGGCAAAATATGACTCTCCTTCCTTGTGTTTCTAGGTTATTACTTTCTTGCCTATGGTGTTAACAGGACTGAGAACCTCAGCCCATTTTGTGGTCATAAACCAGAAACTTGGAGAAAGTACCCGGTGTGTTTGCAGGTGGGACTCCTTGTAAAAGACACCTGGTAGCCCATAGTCTGAAAGGCAGGACAAAGCAAATCACGTGGGTAAGTCCAGCCACCATGCTCCAACACCATCTCCTTCAGGACACGAAAGGGTATGAACAGCCAAGTCCTCTATTGTCGCACATGCTCCATGAGGACCTGGGGAACTTCTCAGCCAGAAGGACCAGCTGGATGGCTGCTCATTGCTCAAGCGTCCCTCGGTGAGACCTCGGGGAGCCCCAAGTACCTCTCGCCAAGTTCCTATCATGTGCACTTGCTTTTATTCTTACGTTCTTCTTTCTACTTCTCACCTTTTATCTGCCCCTGCCTTTCTTCTATCGTCCCCATCTTGTTAAAAACAACAAAAAACAACAACAAAACAAAAAAAAAAACCAGAAAGAATGAATATGACCTACTATTTGATAGCACAATCAGGTGACTATGGTCAATAATAACAACTGTACCTTTTAAAATAACGAGTGTAATTGGATTGTTTATAACTCAAAGGATAAATGCTTGAGCGGATAGATACCCCATTCTCCATGATGTGCTTTTTTCACATTACATGCCTGTAACAAAACATCTCATGTACCCCATAAATATATACACCTACTATGTATCCACAAATTTTTTTAATGAAAATATCTTCCCTATCTCTTCCTAGAGTTTCACTCTTCACTGTCATTGAAGGGTTCACTGAGTCTCGCATCACCCAGGGTCCGCTGAGATGTCCCTGCTCTTCAGCTTTAAGGAGATCACCCCAATTCTACTCATGCTTATGCCCGCCCTGTGAAGATCCAAAGTCCTCCTCAGGTTGTCTGTGAATTCCTCAAGAGGTAGATCCCTTTAGTCTACTCTGGCTCTCAACTCCTGCTTCCACTGAGCTAAACAACCATGAAGGCTGTTGATTCTGTGCCTGCTATGCTACTTCTTTCTATGCCAGAATCACCAACTATAAGAACCTGACACCTGCCTCAGTTTAAAACACAATTCTCACCAGGCCCACGTGTGTGAGTAGATTAAGAGGTTCACATTGGAGAATCTCACACAACTTCCAACTGCATACAGGTATCCCTTTGTGTGAAATGGTCAGACCACACTTGCAGATTATTCATAGACTCCATGACCCCAGGAGCCCCAGCCTCACCCTCTTCTCTGCCCCCTTTTCCTCTTTGCATCTCTCTTCTTCACCAGCTCGTTTGTGGATAAGCCTTTGTAATGACAAAAGGGCCATCCATTTTAACAGGTCTATCTTTCTTACAAGGCTGTTGTAAATGTTAAATTTTTTAAATTGTGAATGGAAAAATTATAGTCGTATACATTTATTGGGTACAATTTTACTTTAATTTTTTTTTTTTTGAGATGGAGTTTTGCTTTTTTTTTTTTTTTTTTTGATGGAATCTCACTCTGTTGTCCAAGCTGGAGTGCAGTGGTACGATCCCAGTTCACAGCAACCTCTGCCTCCCAGGTTCAAGCGATTCTCCTGACTGACTCAGCCTCCTGAGTACCTGGGATTGCAGGCACGCACCACCACACTTGACTGATTTTGTATTTTTAGTCGAGACAGGGTTTCACCATGTTGGCCACACTGGTCTTGAACTCCTGACTTGCGGTGATCCACCCGCCTCAGCCTCCCAAATTACTAGGATTACAGGCGTGAATGACCGCACCCATCCATTTTTACTTTAATTTTTAATTATAAAATATTTCAGGCATTTAGAAAAGTACACTGGTATATTTTAAGATTTAACAGATTTAAATAAGATATAATGGATGCTAAAATGTTGCTATTTTTGCTTCAGGTCTCTCTCTCTTTCCCACTCCCACTATTCCCCCCCGCCCAACAAAAAAAATAAAATGCTTTTCATGCAGCTAAAGCCTAGAGCCATCCCTTTCCTTCCCTCCCATCTCCTTTAGGATTAACCAGTATCCAAAAGTTGTTGCGTTATTCTCATGCATGTTTTTGTACTTTCCTTATATATAAATGTTTCCATAAACAACATACAGAATTGTTTAGGGCATTTAAAAATATTTGCTTAAATGGTGTATCGTAGTGGATGCTGAGAATGAGCTTTACGAGCAAGAACAACATTATCTTACTCTGGTTTCCATTTCTTACAATCTCAGCCTTGAGCCCAGTGGCCCATCTTGTAGGTACTCCATAAATATCTTCGGAATAAACTGCATTATTTTGTAGTGCCCCCAAATCATCAATAATAAAGCATGCCAAATTAAGAAGTGACCCAAGATAGGCGGTTATTTATACACTTTTTAATTTTTGGCCTAAGAAATTTCAATAACTATGAATAACTGTTCCCATATAGGTACATTCTTCCTGAGATTAAGCAGGGGCTTTATAAGTGCCTCACTAAGAAGACTTCTATTCACAAGGCCCAGTGTGTCTCCTTTACATGGCCCTCATTCAATGAGATCCCCTGAGACTGAAGTTCTTAGCCCATATCCTCCTATTCCCCAAACTGCTGACTTCATGGATAAGTAAAGCCTCTCCTCTTCTTCTACCTCAAGTTCATCCCCCTCAAATGCCAAGAAGACTACTTGATGTTACTACCTCTGGAGCAGCCAAGGTCACCAGCAGTCATTCAGTAATGGGTAGGGCTCACTTCCCTATGGTATTATTTATTCATCCAGACTGTGAGAAGCAGAATCCTTCAGACTCTTGGCTGCCACTCCCTGTGAGGCAGAAACAACATGAAACTTAATGAAAGATGATTAGACACAGCAGAGGGTTGCGTGAGAGGGTAGGACATGATGCTGACTTGAGAACATAGATCTCTGCTCAAACCAGCATTCAGTTCCAGTAAGAGGAAAATGTAAAACAGGTCCAACTCTTAGAGGCTAATTGTTTAAGACAGAAGTTAGGAGGAAAAGAAAGAAAGAAGGACAGGAAGGGGAAAAGAAGAAAGAGAAGAGAAATCACAGAATGTTCTTAATGTTTTTATTCTCAATCAAGAGCAATGTATCACCAGGGAAGAGGGATATTTAATGAAATACTTGGAAAACTTTATTGCTGGAACTAAAGTGATCTGTACTGGTCTTTGAGAAAGATCTTATTGAATAGTTGGCTGCCAGTCTGTCCCTGATGATAAACATTGTCTGTGTGGTCTGTGTGTAAATTATTTATGTCTTTTTTTTTTTTTTTTTTTTTTTGGAGACAGGGTGGTGCTCTGTCTCTGGTACCCAAGCTGGAGAGCAGTGTTGTGATCATGGCTCACTGAAGCCTTGACCTCCCAGGCTCAGGCAATCATCCCACCTCAGCCTCCCAAGTAGCTGGGACTATAGGTGCACGCCACGACTCCCAGTTAATTTTTTTACTTATTTGTAGAGAAGGGATCTCGCTATGTGTCCTACACTGGTCTCAAATTCCAGGCCTAAGTGATCCTCCTACCTTAGCCTCCAAGAGTGCTGGAATTACAGGTGTGAGCCACCATCTGGCCTCGTGTCTTTTTTTCAGTGAGAACTGGTCATACCACTTTCTTCCCCTTTTTCTGACACTGCCTAGAAGACTCATCCTACTCACAGTCTCACTGCTCACACACACACCCATTGTGCAGGACTTCTCCAACCTGTGGCTGGTTTCACAACTTGCCGACATTGATCTGAGATGCTAGTGTTGGCTGTATTTTTCTGGTTTTCTTCCAAAGGGCAACAGCACCTAGAGGATAAGTACCATCAGAAACTAGCATTATCCCCAGGTCTGTTATGTACGAGGTATTTTACTGATGTAAGATAGTCAATCCCTTTGAAAATCCAGTAAGAAAAGTATTGCTGTCCCCCACTTTATGCATGTGGACAGTAAGGTTCAGAGAAGTGATGTGCTTTTTTCAGTCACACAGCTAGTGAGAATCTGTGTCTGCTGTCTGATCCCAAGCACATGATCTCTATTCTGCATATGGTATCTCTCAGCTACAAGGCAGAAGTTTTTAGGCACATAAAACTACCTCACTACAGCCAGAGAAATCTTTTCAAAAATGTAGACCTAATCATATCCCTCCCCAGCTAAAAATACTTCCTAAAATAGTTCCTTACTACTTAGAGCTTACACCACTCCCTCCCCTGGAAATACTAACCCTTCAGCTCTAAATCCGCACCCAAACCCACATGCACAGATGTATGCACTCACACTCACTCATACACACACACACATCATTCAGTTTCATTTAAATAACTACAGTCACGTGTCACTTAATGACAGGGATACAGCCTGAGAAATGCGTCATTAAGTGATTTCACTGTTGTGCAAATAGCATCAAGTGAACTTACACAAACCTAGAAGGTGTAGCCTCCTACACACCTAGACTATATTATATAGTCTATTGTTCCTAAGCTACAAACCTGTACAGTGTGTTACTGTACTGAATACTGTAGGCAAATGTAACATGATGGTATTTGTGTATCTAAACATAGAAAAGATACAGTAAAAAGATGGTATCATAATCTTATGAGACCACCATATATGCTGTGGATAGTTGGCTAAAATGTCATTATGCAACATATGACTAAACTTTCCTTTCACGTTTACTATACCCTAAACCAGTAGTTTACCAACTGCAGGGTCTGCACAAATTATCTGTGAATATTGCTAAAATGTTTAATTTTCAAGCCTTACCCTCAGAAATTCAGTATCCATAAATCTGAGGAAGGGTCAAAAATTTACATGTTAAACAACCACTTGAAATGAAAGAAAATAAAGTCCTTATTCTCATGGAGCTTACAATTTCACTGGAGTAAAACCAAAAAGCCAATGGACATAGGGTATATCAGGTGGCAAAGAATAATAAATAATTAAAAAAAAGTGATAGGAAGCTATTGTATTATTTATTTAATATTTTCTCCTTAAAGGAAATGGTTTTATATATCTTCTTCACTGCTTCATCCCAAGTATCAGGGGTCTAGCACTCATCAAACATCTGTTGAGGTAGGAATAGGATTACTTTCCACATGCTAAAATAAGGATCCTCATCATAGCGTTTGTAAAGTTACAAACAATGACATGATGCCTAATGCTGCCACCTAGAGCAGCCTACGTAAGCATTCCAAAGTAGAAGTCAGTAGTTCAGAGCCAAGGAACTTAACTTTTGTTTTGTTTTATTTTGTCCTGTTTTGTTTTTGAGACAGAGTCTCACTCTGTTTCGTGGGCTGGAGTGCAGTGGCACAATCTTGGCTCACTGCAAACTCTGCCTCCTGGGTTCAAGCAATTATCCTGCCTCAGCCTCCCAAGTCGCTGGGCTTACAAGCACACACCACCATGCCTGGCTAATTTTTGTATTTTTAGTAGAGATGGGTTTTGCCATGTTGGCCAGTCTGGTCTCGAACTCCTGGCCTCAAAGTTATCTGCCTGTCTCGGTCTCCCAAAGTGCTGAGATTACAGGTATGAGCCTGAGCCACCATGCCTGGACTGGAACTTAAGTTTTATCACAAAAATAAAACGACAGGAGTTTTAGGCATAGCCAAGATGGAGTAACAGGTGATTGGATTTACTCTTTCATTAAACAACTAGAAAAAATAAACATATAACAGTGGTTTTCAAGCAGTAGACATCAGGCACTATAGGACAGAGATACTTGAAACTCAGGAACAAACAAGGTAATCACTGTTGCCCCAGCTTACTGCCTGGACAGATATTTCTGTCCAGGCAACACTGCAGGGATGTGGAATCCATGCAGAGCCTAGCCATCACGCTGAATTGAGGAGAGAGAACTGAGTGTCTGAGAGGGCAAAGGGGGCTAGAATTTGCAAGACAGATCCCTGGAGAGAAAACATATGCACAGAGAAAAAGATTGAGCTCCAGAAATATTCAAAAAGTCCACCTCAAATTTTCAGATGAGTATTGACCAGTGTATACCTGTGAGAAAAGTGCATGAGACTAGAGAAGGAACATCCCAAAAAGAGCACAAGTAATCACTGCTGGGGTTTACAAAGCCAAGAGTAGTTTGTGTTCTCACCAGGCAAAGTAGAACACCTTGTAATTCATTGTCCATTAGGTGGAACATTCAGAACAGTATTGCCTTAGTAAACGGAAAATTTAGCTCAAGATCAAAGGGCACTCTAGTCCTACCTTAAAATGCTTTAAAGCAAACCTCAAAAATATCAAACTACTTGCTAATAATGTAACTGTGTTCCAAAACTAAGTAAAAATATTTATTAGAATATACAAATACAAGCTATAGAATATAAAGATAATCACCACCCAACAATTACACAATGTCTAGTATCCAATCAAAACTTACTAGGCATGCAAAGAAGTAAGAAAAGATAGCCTATGCTGAGGAGAAAAATTAATCAATAGAAACAGACCCAGAAAAGACAAATGTAATACAATCAGTATAAAAAACATTAGAGTAATAATTTTTCATGATATTCCATATGTTCAAATGGTAGGTATTAAGGTTAACCATGCTTTACAGATATATAAAAAATACTTTCCAAAAGATCCATATTAATCTTCTAGAGATGAAAACAACAGTTTATGAGATTAAAAATGTACAGCATGGAATTAATAACAGATTACACATTGCAAAAGAAAATACTAGTAAACTTGAAGATACAACAATAGCAACTATCCAAAATATCCATACACACACACACACACACACACGCACATGCACAGGCACAGCAGACAAAAAATAAACAGAGAACAGAGCATTAAGTTGTGGGACAATTTCAAGAGGCCTAATACAATGTAATTGGAATCCCTAGAGGAAAATAGATAGAGGAATAAATAGGAAAAAATATTTGAAGAAAATAAGTGCATTTTTTTTCCAAATGTAATGAACACTGTAAACCCACAGATTTAAGAAGCTCAATTAATCTAAAGCACAAGAAATATAAAGAAATGTAAACCATAGAACATCATAAACATGAGGCTTAAAACCAGTGATAGAAATCTTAAAAACAGCCAGAAAGAAAAAGACGTGTTATATATAAAGTAATATAAATAATAATAGCTGACTCCTGCTCCACAACAATGCAAGCCAGAATACAGTGGAACAACATCTTTAAAATGCTGAAAGAAAAAAAAAACCCTCACAACTTAAAATTCTAAACCCGATAAAGTACCATTCACAAAAATGTATAATAAAGACTTTTTCAGACTTACAAAAGAGGCCAGGTGCAGTGGCTCATACCTGTAATCCCAGCACGTTGGGAGGCTGAAGTGGGTGGATCACATGAGGTCAGGAGTTCGAGACTAGCCTGGCCAACATGGTAAAACCTTGTCTCTAAAATACAAAATTAGCTAGGCATGAGGATGCATGCCTGTAATCCCAGCTAGTCAGGAGGCTGAGGCAGGAGAATCTCTTGAACCCAGGAGGTGGAGGTTGCAGTGAGCCGAGATCCTGTCATTGCACTCCAGCCTGGGCAATAAGATCAAAATTCTGTCTCCAAATACATACATATATAAATATATACGTGTGTGTGTGTGTGTGTGTGGTGTGTGTGTGTGTGTGTAAGATTAATCACCAGAAAATTGGTGTAAGTCAAAATAAGAAGAATGTAGTATGAGATGTATCACTTAGGTAGAAGTAAAATATATGGCAAAAATAGCACAAAGGTAAGGCAAGGGGGAATAGAATTATACTGTTGTAATAACCCAAAAGAAGGCACAAAATAGGAATAAAAAAATAGATAATACAAATACAAAACAAACAGCAAGATAGTATATTTAAACTGAAGCACAATAATCATCAATTACTAAATGTAATTAGTTTAAATATCTCAATTAAAAGAGATCCTCAAATTAGAAAAACAAAAGACAATTTACGTGTGTACATATGTCTAAATTTGTCAAACTGTACACTTTATATTCTTGGTTTAGTGTACATCAATTATAGCTTAATAAAGATTTTAAAACAAATAAATAATCTAGTGTTTGGTAGCAGAATAGGGTGATTATAGTTAACAATAATGTATTGTATATTTCAAAATAACTAGAAGAGTAGAATCAGAACGTTTATAACACAAATGATAAATGCTTGAAGTGATGGATATTGCTGTTACCCTGACTTGATTATTACACATTGTATGCCTGTATCAAACATCACATGTAGCACCATAAACATGTAAAATTATTATGTATCCATAATAATTACAAATAACTACAAACTATATTTTTAAATATATAAAATTATATTTAAATTTTAAAAATAAATTTAAAAATTAAATTAAATAGAATAACACAAAGGAAAAGTGGACAGGAGAAACGGGCTGAGAATAAAAAACTTGGTAGGGAAGGTCTTCACCAAGGGACTCACTATAGAAAGCTGTAGACCGAAAGTCAATCACATCATTCATGAATTCAAGGTGACTGTAAGGAATTCATTGAAGACAAAGTAACCACGTGTTTTCTAAATTGAGCCAAGTCACAGGAAGCCAAAAGTGTTTTCAAAGGCACTTTTCCAACAAGTTATTCATTCAAAGGATGTTGACAGATGATTCAAGTGTCTAGTTCAAAATCTCAGTTCAAAGAGGAATCTATTCAAGAGTCTGTCTTCCTAAGAAATGGTCTTCTAGCTCTTTGCACTGACAAGGAGCTCTCCTGTTAGATATGAATCATTAAATGCATCTTATTTTTGACCTTTAGAATGAGACTAAATTAATCTGCCCCCCTCTCCCACTTGATAGCCCTTCAGATATTTTCAGATCATATTATCGCTTCTCTAGGTTAATTGTCTATGGTAAAATTAACAATTCCTTATAGGACCTGCTTCCAGAAATTCTCACCATTCTAAACACTTTTGTTTGGATATACTTCTGCTGAAAATCTCCCTTTTAAAAATAGAGTACTATACTCAGAATGAGCACAAAATTCTAGATGTGGTCTTTTAAAACTTAAATTTTATATATTGCGACCTATAAACACATTTGTTTTCTTAATAACATTGGCAAAATCTGTGTCAAATATACACTTTAAGCTTTCAACTTGTTTTCACGAAAACAGCTAACCAGGATAGGAGTCTTCATCCTACCTTCTCTAATCAGCATTTTGAACCTCAGTGCAATATTTTGTATTTGGTGAAATTATATGCTTTCTCATATGTGCAGGTTTACTTCACATCTTTTTTATTTTAATTGTTTATTTTATTTTATTTATTTTTATTTTATTTTATTTTGTTTTTTTTTTAAGATGTAGTCTTGCTCTGTTGCCCAGGCGGAAGTGTAGTGGTGCGGTCTTGGCTTACTGCAACCTCCCTGTCCTGAGTTCAAGCGATTTTCTTGCCTCAGCCTCCTGAGTAGCTGGAGGCACCTGCCACCACACTCAGCTTCTTTTTAATATTTGTACTAGAGATAGGGTCTTGCCATGTTGGCCAGGCTGGTCTCAAACTCCTGACCTCATGATCCACCTTCCTTGGCCTCCCAAAGTGCTGGAATTATACTTTCAATGTATTATCTATTTCTACTAATTTTGCATCTTTTTTGACTATGATTTGCAAGAAATAAGATAAATTAGATAGAATTCTAATCAGAAAGCAAGTTAAGTAGCCAGGTACAATATTTCTATCAATAGCTATTTGATATTACAGTGTGGAGGAAACATCAGATATTCGCCTGCCAAAACAAAACATTGAAATCAAAAATAAAAGAACTGAGTCAAGTAGTCAGCATGTGAGAGTCAAGTCCTGATTCCCCCTATAGAATAAATAAGGTGGAAGAACATACCTATTTATCTCTCTTTCCATCCACCTTCTAAAAAGTAAGAAAATAAAAGAACTAAATAGATATAAATTAAAATTATATAAATACATGGGAATAAAAAGAATGGTAGGGATGATAATGTATATAAAAGATGGCAGCTAAATATTAGAACTTGAAAATAATGATTAAATAGTAATAGGCTTAATAGATCTGATAGAAATCAAGGTTACAGAAGAGAAAACCAGGAAGATTCAAGCAACTCATTTCATAAAACCTCAGAGAGGCTCAGAATATTTTGTCATCAGCTTTCTCAAAACATCAAGATGAAGGATGGGATTTCAAGGTTATATAAGAAGGAGTTATACTCTCCAACTTCCTCCACCATTCAGAAAACTGGTTACCTATCCCTTCTTCAGTCTAGCAAAAAAAAAAAAAAAAAGCAGGAAGTACAGGAAGTTTGCTGTTTGGAGAATAACCAATCAGCTCTCTTCTTCCACTTGGTTTCCCAACATTGGTAGCCAGGCTTGTAACACCTAGTCAGGAAATTGGAGAATTCTTCTATGGAGAAATTGAGAGGCTCAGGATTTTGGGGAATTCCCCCAACAAATCAGACAGGTCCATTCCTAGTCTCTCTAAAATGAAGTCAACAAGCCCTAGCCCACCCATAGAGATTTTCAGGTTTTCTAAGAAATAACTCAAGAAAAAAATGCCCTGACACTGAAAGATAGAGATCTATAGATGATAAGGAACCAGCCCAAATGCTCATCAATCAATGAGTGGATAAAGAAAATGTTGGGGGTGTGTGTGTGTGCGTGTGTGTGTGTGCACCATATATATACCATATATATATATATATATACCATGGAATGCTACTCAGCCACAAAAAGGAACAAAATGATGGCATTTGCACTAACCTGGATGAAACTGCAGACCATTTATTCTAAGTGAAATATCTCAGGAATGGAAAACCAAACATAGTATGTTCTCACTCAGAAGTGTAGCTAAGCTATGAGGGTGCAGAGACATAAGGATGATGCAATAGACTTTGGGAACTTGTGGGGAAAAGGTGGAAGGGTGGTAAGAGATAAAATACTATACATTCCATACAATGTACACTGCTTGTATGATAGGTCCACCAAAATCTCAGAAATCACCACTAAAGAACTTATTCATATAACAAAATACCACCTCTTCCCCCAAACACCTATTGAAATAGAAAAGAGAGAGAAATTTACAGATTAAAATATTGCACTGAGTATCCAGCACAATGAATTTTTTTAAAGACCCACATTAACACACATCACTGTGAAAATTCAAATCCAGAGAAAAAAGCAGTATATATAAAATATTGTGAATAATATTAATATTAGCCTTCTTTTTCTGAGACAGAGTTTTGCTCTTTTGCCAGGCGCCAGGCTGGAGTGCAGTGGCGCAATCTCGGCTCACTGCAACCTCCACCTCCTGGCTTCAAGCAATTCTCCTGCCTCAGCCTCCCAAGTAGCTGGGACTACAGGTGCTCACCACCATGCCCAGCTAATTTTTGTATTTTTGTAGAGATGGAGTTTCACTGTGTTGGCCAGGATGGTCTCGATCTCTTGACCTCGTGATCCACCCGCCTCGGCCTCCCAAAGTGCTGGGATTACAGGCATGAGTCACCACACCTGGCCAATATTAGCCTTCTTTACAGGAACTCTTGAAGCTTAAAGACAAAGAAGTAATGTCTTCAAGATTCACAGCAATAGTCAGTTTCCACATGGAATTCTCTACACGAGCACATATGCATGTATACACACGCTATTAATCATGTAAGAGGGTAGAATAAAAGTGTTTTCAGATATGTGAAATACTGTCTCAAGAAATTTAACAGTCAAGCACCCCTCTAAACAAGTGACTGGAAAATATACCCTACAAAATGAGAAAGTAGCCTAAGACAGAGGTTCCTGGAAACAGAGGATCTGACACAGGAGGGGGAAAAAATCTAGTATGAAGTTAGGGAAGCCGCAGGATGTTAGCTGGTCATCAAGCCTACAGACCTGCCAAGATTGACACAAAAGAACAGAAAGTTCCAACAGGGGCGACTCCATGAAAAACAAAAATAGAACAAATGTTCGACTGCTGACAAAAAATGTTCAACTAATAGAATATAGAATGAATTAGTGACAGAAATATGGAGGAAAGTGCTAATCAAAAATTAAGGCAATGATTAATGCTAGGAAAACAAAATGTTCAGAAGAGAAACATGTAACTGTGTATTTCTTTGATTTAAAATACATATTTTAATTAAAAATAAATACATTCATCAAGGAGCAGAATCTGCCCAGTTGTTCCATTCCTTTTCTTTCTTTGAAACACTTGATCATTATTTTCTTATTTTATATATTATTTCATCCATTGATGACGGAACAAAAGGATTTAGATCCATGCATACTGGCTGAGTATGGTGGTGCACACCTGTAGTCCCAGCTACATGGGAGACTGAGGGAGAAGGATCACTTGACCTGAAGTTTGAGGCTGCAGTGAGTTATGATTGCACCACTGCACTCCAGCCTGAATGACAGAGTAAGACCCTGTCTCAAAAATTAAAACAAAACAAAAATTTAGATCCATGTGTACTAAAGCCCCTTACTTACACACACACACATACTTCTGCTAACTCTATCTTCTTGATATTATGATTTTTGGATAAGCAAAAATGCATCATTCATAATATTATGACTGTACAAATACTGTCACAGCTGTAGCTCAAGGAGTTAGGAAACTGTACAGAAAGTCATTGATAAAATAATGTCTATGATTGAAAAAAATTAATACTTTTCCAGCACATTTAGAAATATGGGGGTAAAATTCAGAAGAGTCACTAGCAGTTGAAAGTTTATGGTTCTGGGGGACATGACTCAATATTAGGGAGCAGGACCCTTGTAGTTCTATTTTATTTTTTTACCATATGACTCTGTTGTTCTTTGACAATAATTTTAATTAATTTTTTAAAATTATGATCACCAAGGATCTTATTTAAAATTATAATAAACATTCTTTTTTATTGTTTAGAAACTTGTTCTTGAAATTTAAAATACTCACTTGAGAATCAAATAATTTATACTGGAAAATTGAAAAAGCAAATTAATGTAATATATATTTAAAAATCAGATAAATTACAATTCAGGAATTCAGAACTTTAACCGCAGACCATTTGGCCAAGGAAGGTTGGCACGTTACACTTCCATTTTTTTTTCATTTTCCTGTTTATCATTATGCTTCATTTCCCAAATTATTTGGAATTCAGAATGCATATTGGAATTTAGCATCTTTGGATCAGTAAAATCTCCTTAGTCATATTTCCTCCATTCATTATGAACAATGAAAAGAGAGAGATTGAAAGAGTACTGTCCACATGTAAACATATGAGCCAGTGTTTAACTTCTAATCTGAAACCCACTTCTTCTTGGAATCTTTCTTCATGAAGCGGGGGAAAACAAAGATAAAAGGCATTTCTGGTAACATATTTTTATAGTTGCAACACACAAAATTATAATATGGAAATTTGTCCTTACAGATATCTGAACAATTTGTAGTGAAGAACCAATTTACTCCAAACTAAAATGCTATTTGTTTGCTGTTTTTTGTTCTGTAAATAACAAAATTTAAACCTATTCTTCTGCCAAAATAACAGTTGGAAATTTTTTTTATTACTTAATCATGTAGGCTGCTGAGTATTGCTACAGATGAGTTGAGTTAGCCAGAAAATTACCCCAAAATTTATATTCAGGGCCTGAAAAATATTATACTGAATAAGTCCAGACATTGAAAAAAGCAACTTAAAAACTAGTGAAAAGAGGCTGGGCGCAGTGGCTCATGCCTGTAATCCCAGCACTTTGGGAGGCTGAGGCAGATGGATCACTCAAGGCCAGGAATTTGAGACCAGCCTGGCCAACATGGCAAAACCACCTCTCTACAAAAAAAATACAAAAATTAGCCAGGCATGGTAATGCACACCTGTAGTCCCAGCTACTTGGGAGGCTGAAGCAGAAAATCACTTGAACCCAGGAGACAGAGGTTGCAGTGAGCTAAGATGGTGCCACTGCACTCCAGCCTGGGCGACAGAAAGAGACTCTGTCTCAAACAACAGCAACAAACAAACAAAACTAGTGAAAATATAAACTACCTAGCAGTACTGTCATATGTTTTTGTGAATCCTAGTATTTATAATAAGGCATAATAAAAGACTGGAATCTAGGATTTTCATCCTGGATCTGCCACTCATATGTCATTTGACAACAAGGCTAGTCACATCTCCTCTCTCTGCTTCATTTCCCACCTGCAAAATGAGAGGATCAGACCAGATGATCCATCAAGTTTCTTTCAGGTCATAGGAGAATACAAAATATACATTAAGAACATAAGAAGAATTTCCTCTTTCTCTTTTTGTGTATCCCCTAGATTGATTTCTATAATTATAGGCATGCATGTGAAAACCCTTCCATTTCCAGGGATCTGACAGACAATTACAGCAGGAAATGTGGTCATCTAATTTAACTCTTAAACATCATCAACAAGACTAAAAGCTTGGATGCAACCCAATTATCCCCAAAATTAAGAGTGTGGTATCAAGAATAATCCAAAACGCTTCCACTGAGCTTTGGGATTTGTTATATTTTTTGGTTTACTCTAGATTCCAAATAAATTTTGGTTAATTCAGGCTAATTTAAAAATATGTTGCCTTAATTACATATTCAAACCGTCTAGTCTACAAAATAATGTCCTTAAATTTGACATAGTCCTTGAATTTCCACACTGAGACCTAGTTACATGGTCATATGGTTTGGCTTTGTCCCCACCTAAATCTCATCTCAAATTGTAGCTCCCATAATCCCCACTTGTAGGAGGGACCTGGTGGGAGATAATTGAATCATGGGGATGGGTTTTCCTGTGCTGTTCTCATGATAGTGAATAAGTCTCATGAGATCTGATGGTTTTATAGAGAGTTCCCCTGCACAAGCTCTCTCTTGCCTGCTGCCCTGTAAGACGTTCCATTGCTCCTCCTTTGCCTTCTGCCATGATTGTGAGGCCTCCCCAGCCATGTGGAACTGTGAGTCCATTAAGAATCTTTTTCTTTATAAGTTACACAGTCTCGGGTATTTCTTCATGGCAGTATGAAAATGGACTAATACACAAGGTAATACTAGAGAACTCTGTGATGTCTGCCCAGCCCATAATTCCCTCTCCTCTAAGAACAGCTCTCCATTCTGAGCCCCTGGGTCACAGAAATAGGACCCTGGAAGCCATGTTTTAGTCACATAACACCATTGCCTAGAACTCAGCTAACTGCACAATGGCCGAGCACTGGAACCAAATTGAGCCAATCAGAACCCCTTCTTAGGAATTTACAGTTGTATCTGAAAGTAAAATCTTAATGAGGGTTCACTTATACAGACACTATATTAACTTGAGAACTGGGGTTCAGCCACTGTCTTAGGAGTATATGAGTAATAGAGACAGATTTGCAAAGATGTTTGAAGAGAGAAATGGAGAAAAAAATAAAGCCTGCCTGTTTTCTGGGCTCCTCATGGCTCTCCATCTCTAGTCCCTTCTGAGTCACAACTCCATCTCTGCCGCTGGCTTCCAGAATATATTCATTTCTTCTTTCATTATCTTAAATTCTCCCTTCCTGCTTAGACTAATTAAAATTTATTTCTATTATTATCAACAAAAAAATGCCTGCTAAATAGGCTTTTTTTTGTAACTGAATTGAAAACTATAACGGGGATATCTTTTCAATTGCTTTTGTTTGTTTGTTTGTTTGTTTTGCATTTACTTGTAGCATAACCGTGCAGAGAAGTGGCTTGGCACCGGAGACTTCAGATAACTAAAACATGATTCACACTGAGGAAATTTTATCTTATTTTCTGCAACAGTCTCTAGTCTATAAAGCTTAAGCTTTATTGTATAATTAGAATGATGCACTGAATTTATGAGGTTAAATGGAGGGTCACAGCAGTGGAACATTTTATTGTAAGGTACAACTACATTCCTGAATCAGGCACAGGTTAATACATAATAATTAATTATTCTCTGGAAACAATGGCAAAGCATTCCTAGCAACAGACAAATCAAACAACTACTTGAGTATTATGGCAGCCATTTGTTAATTACTCCCAGATAACTGCAAAACACACACCCTCTTTGGCAAAAACTGAAATTTCACACCCCTTAGAGAAAAAAAGGGGATCAGGAACTACAATGCAGAGAGCACCAAAACGGGTGTCCACTGATGTGAACCAAAGTCTTTGCAACTATCTTCACTTCTGTTAATTTTAGCTTCTTCATCTGATTTGAAACAGAGAAAATTCCACATGAGACCCAAAGGCCAAAGGTAGCTCAGTCGACCATGTGCCAAGGCCTCCTTTTTCTGAACATGTTGTTAAACCTTTTGTGCCCCCATTTCCTCAACTGTATAAGGGAAATGCTACTTGTACCTACCTCATAGGATTGCTGTGGGGTAGTTATTACATAGTAAGTGCTTGGAAGAGTGTCTAGCACATAGGAGTACTCAATTAATGACAGCTATATTCGTTTTTTTTTATTATTCCTGAGGATTTTTCAAACAGGTTAGCCAGTTACAAGCATCTCAGTAGTGCATTTACTTTGACCATTGCCAACTATATATTTCATGTAGCTTGTTAAACAAATTTATAACTGTAATCAAAGCTAAATGTACATAATGATAATATTTTAAGACATTCAAGTTAAATTCCACTAAAAGCAAATCAGCAAGCTGGGGTGACATAAAGCATGATTGAATAAGGAAGAATGGGTCTGAAGAAAGCCTGCAGATAGCATCTGACTCATTTTTTAATTATGGCCAATATTTATACTACAAGAATAGCTTACTATGTTGCCTTTACACTTCTGGATTTCATATCATGAGGGTAAACTGCTGAAAATGTATGCACAAAGAAAAAGAAAACAAAAACATATACATATTCTATTTGAGTTCTAATGTTGCTTTCAGGTAAGACATTCTAGATTTTCATGGTTTGGGCTTCAGAAAATTCTAAGTCTAGAAAGCAGCTGGTTTCTGTGGATGTCCCAAAGAAGAAAACTGCTGTGTGGAACAAAAGCAAACTGTGGTCTCATCTGCACATTTGCAGAGTAGCATGCGGGTCTGTGGAGATGCCGCTTGCTGAAAAAATAACATTCACTGTGATAGACCTCACCTACGTGCCCCTTTCCAGGGTATAGTCTGGAAGGACATGGAAAATTAAAAGAGAAGTTAAACACTGCACAATTAAGTCAGAGAACTTTGAATCTCATTAAGCAACCCAGGTCAGACAACAGGAAAAGAATGGAGATAAGGAGAAGATATGAACTATACAAAAAGGAAGGTCAGCCCTCCGCCAAACCAGCAAGATATTCCCTGTGGTGAAGAAAGGCTGATGAATTTCAGGGCAAAGGTATCTAATATTTAGTTTCAAGTTGCTGTCTACATGATGCTATGCCATCATCCTTCCATTACTGCAAAGCTTCAGCAAAGAGAAAAAGAAAGTTAACAGCAGAAATGAAGAGCAACATTTAGAAAGCACAATGGGACATAGATAAAGATGTGTAAACTCTATAAAATTACACAGGTGAGACTTTTCAATAGCAATATCTTATTTCAGTTTTAAAATTCTGGCTCAGACCAGAAAGTGAGGGTACTTGGGGTCACCCACACAACTGACACTTGGGTGACATGATTCATGTATTCCTACACAAAGGAGAAAAACCTCTTCCACATGATGGCAAATATCCCTGCAAATGTTATCTTTCACTTTATCTTACCATTGTCTGGTTTGTTTAGCTCCTGCCTGGGTCCTGTTCTATACTATTGTGTTCCCTTCACTTATTATGGTTACATTCCACTTCTTAATTATGTCTGCTACAGCTCCATGTTTATGTAAAACAGTGACTGTGTACTAATGTTTAGTCACAATAAGAGTAACCCATACAAAGTAAAAGAGTTGGATTTCAAAGAAAAAATACAATTTAAGACTTTTTCCCTTTGACGTTATTTCTTTCCGTATGTCAGCAAATACATAAAAACATTCTCACTTTATCAAGGCCAAAGGCTAACTACTAAGAGATTCATTGATTCCACAAATATTTACTGTTCATCAGTCCTATGATGGACACTACTAGGAGGTAGGGCCATGGAGAGGTCTTAAATGTACCTAAATGGTGGCAATGTAATTAGGGAAAGAGAAATGTAAACAAAACTGGAAGCCAGTGTATAGACCAGGCTAAGACAATAAAAGGAGCTTATCTAAAGCCTCTGGCATGGGAAGATACAAAAACTTCAAAAGAAAGTGACAATTGGAGCAGGTTTTGAGGAATCCATGAGGGTTCACCAAGCCAACAGGATGGCAAGAGCATGAACTTACAAGTAACAGCCACATTATTGAGGGAAGCTTGAGCATGTGGAGAGGTCAGCGGAAGGAAAGGGAAAGGCAGGTAGTGTTGGAGTTGTGGAGATGTTTGCATGCCTGAGATGTCTGGCCTTTAATAACCATGGAGAACCACTAAAAGTTGATAACGACAGGAGTGATTAAGAAGATATGCTGCTTCTGAAGGATGGGTTCAAAAAGGAGATAGAAATGGAATTTGAAAGTTCACAAAATCTCCAACTTTGGTCATGACAGTGGGGAGGAGCAGGGAAATTAAATCATTATTATTAGGTAGGCTCAAATAGGATATCTCTACTTATTCCCTGTGCCTGGCAGCCTGAATCTCATGTTGAACTTGCCTAAGGGAAGAGGGTCAAAAAAAAAAAAATTCACTTATTTCTTCCTCCTTCCCCCAGACAATTCCCAAATGAGAAGTTCTATATCCAAGCAATCCTTCTGTTTTCCTGCATTTTTAACTGCCTCTGGGGTAGTCTGTATTAATTAGCTGTACAATCTCCTAGATTTCCATCTCAGTTTCTAAAAGGGAAACCTTCTGCCTCCACTAATATTTCAATTGCCAAAGGATGAGCATAGGGTGTAGTGTGTAGATGACAGAGAGGAGAGTGAAGTCTGCATTGTTCTGACTTCCTAGAGCAGCACTAACTGTTTTCACATCCCTGGGCTGGATTGATTTGTGATCCTTGTCTCTCCTACCCCCTGACCTTTACCACCTCAGTCAATCTCTGGAAAGCCAAACTGGGTTCCTATACTGGCTACATACAGTCCATTCCAAATGACCTTTTGCCAAATCCCCATGGAATTTAGAGATCCTTGTGGGGATTTATAAAGCTTTGTTGTTTTTAGATCAAACTTTCTCTTTTGTTTCTCTTTCCTCACTTGGGCTTTGGAGGAGAGTTCAGCTTTCAGTTTGATGATGAAATATTAGTTAAACACACCATCCCCAAAGGGATCTCTTTGCGTCTTCTATGAATGACGATGGAAACAGTCTCAGCTGATCAGCAAGATTGGCTGAGGATGTCCTTACCTAAATGAGCAATGAAGATTCATCGGCTACAGCTGAGATGTACTTGCATAGTACATGAGATGTACTTGCATAGGCTAACTTATTGAGAAGGAAAAATTATATAAAATATGTTTGTTTTGGCCAGGTGCAGTGGCTCACACCTGTAATCCCAGCACACTGAGAGGCCGAGGCGGGCAGATCACGAGGTCAGGAGTTCAAGACGAGCCTAACCAACATAGCGAAACCCCGTCTCTACTAAAAATACAAAAATCAGCCGGACATGATGGTGCACACCTGTAGTCCCAGCTACTTGGGAAGCTGAGAAGGAGAATCGCTTGAACCCAGGAGTGGAAGGTTGTGGTGAGCCGAGATAGCGCCACTGCACTCCAGTCTGGGTGACAGAGCAAGACTCCATCTCAAAAAAAAAAAAAAAAAAAGTTTGTATTTTTTTTGTTTGTTTTTGAGACAGGGTCTGGGTCCATCACCCAGGCTGGAGTAGAGTGGTGCCACTGCAGCTCACCACAGCCCTAACCTCTGGGCTCAAGGGATCCTCCTGCCTCCGCCTCCCCGGTAGATAAAACTACAAGCACGTGTCACCACATCTGGATAATTTTGTATTTTTTGTATAGGAGGGATTTCCCCATGTCACCCAAGCTGATCTTGAACTCCTAGACTCAAGATCCGCCCATCTCAGCCTCCCAAAGTGTTGGGATTACAGGCGTGAGCCACTGTTCCAAGCCTGGATATATTGTATAAAATAGTTTAATGGTAAATTAATTATGAGTTCTTGGGCAAAATTCAGCTGCTTATTTGTAAAACCAACTAGCGTTTTTTAAAACCATATTCTGCTTTGTATTGTCTGTATTGGTATCTCTTGCATACTGCAGTAAGAGGAAACCTAAGAAGGATAGTTCTGTTACCTCCATTTCTTCTTCAGAATAAATGTCAACATCTATGAGCTCTTCTTTATACAATTTTAAATAGTGCTAGACAGACCCAGAGCAAACATCTGAAGGAGTCCCTTGAAATATAAGTGAGGTCACTAAAACCCAAAGAGGTTAAGTGACTTACCCAACATCACACAGGCAGTTTGTGGCAGAGCTCTAATTCTACCCAGATTTCCTGGTTCTTCATCCAAACTCTTTAGCTACTTTTCTTTGTATGCAAGTTGCATTTTCTTCCAACTATCTTAGCAGAAAGAGTAAAAACAATTAAGTTATAGGCTTAAGATTTCCTTGAGGCTGGGTGCAGTGGCTCACGCCTGTAATCCCAACACTTTGGGAGGCCAAGATGATCAGATTATCTGAGGTCAGGAGTTCAAGACCAGCCTGGCCAATATGGTGAGACCCCTGTCTCTACTAAAAATACAAAAATTAGCTGGGCGTGGTGGTGGGCACCTGTAATCCCAGCTACTCAGAAGGCTGAGGCAGGAGAATTGCTTGAACCGGGGACGCGAAGTTTGCAGTGAGCCGAGATCATACCCCTGCACTCCAGCCTGGATGACAAGAGTGCAACTGAGGAAGAAGGAAGGAAGGAAGGGAGGGAGGGAGGGAGGGAGGGAGGGAAGTAGGGAAAGAAAGAAGAAAGAAAGAAGAAAAGACTTCCTTGAATAGCTGTGCTTGGTGGTGTGCACCTATAATTCAAGCAACTCGGGAGGCTGAGGCTGGAGGATCACTGGAGACCAGAAGTTTGAAGCTGCAATGAGCTATAATCACACCACTGCACTCAGGCCTGGGTGACAGAGCAAGTCCCTATCTTTAAATATATATATAATATAAAATTGAAAAAAAAGGGCTTCCTTGAATAATGCCACCCACCTGTGATGTTATCCTGGTTAGTAAATAACCATGAGTAATGGTATTGATTTATGTGTTCACATATGCAACAAGCACTTGTCAGGCATTTATTATCGTGCATCACATGAGGCTAGGCAGTCGGAGAACAATGAGATAACACAATCTAGATTTTTAAGAGCTTCACAGTG
Organism: Ateles fusciceps; assembly: GCA_036589455.1. Classification (NCBI taxonomy): domain Eukaryota; kingdom Metazoa; phylum Chordata; class Mammalia; order Primates; family Atelidae; genus Ateles; species Ateles fusciceps. Next base: position 5,672,211 of record JAZHEH010001386.1, read on the forward strand.
CAAACAGCAAGACACACTAAAATAATGGGTAATATGTGCTCTATTCCTGGCATGTGAAAAGTTCTGGAATATAGAGGAGAGAAGGCTGAAAAGTGAAAGGTGCAACCTAGAACTCTCACCGGTGACTAGGAGTTTTCCAGAGGAGGAGAAAGGGAAAGGCATTTCAGGAAAAGGCCAGCATGAACACACACACATGGAGCTGCATGCAAGTGCAGAAAAGGGGAGGTATTAGTCTTCTGGGACTAGTAGGCAGACCCTGGTTTCTGCCACCCCTGCTAAATTTAATGCCTTCTGAGGACAGACACAAGGTGTTCAAACCTAAGTTGACAATTCCTTTCTCCCATGATCTGTTGAGTGGCAGCCTATTTTTTCTGACTGTGAAACGGATTGCAAGAGAAAATTCCTGCTCAGAGGGTGCCCTCTCTTGGTAAGCGTATACATTGGCATTTCTCTCCAAGAAGGAAAAAGATACTTCAAATTGCCTATGGTGTCACCCCTCATGCAAATCTATAAAGAAAACACAGTTTCCCAGACAGGTCACTTCAGTTGACAATAAAAGTAGATGTGAGGGAAAGAGCCTTACACTGAGAAAAACTGGATCCCACAGTCCTTGTGACCTGTTCATAAAATCAGTGGATTGCACCAAATGGTCTTAGTCTCGCCTTTCTCTGATGTACCCTGACTTCTAGGAGCTATGGCTTACTGGATCTTGGCTAAATTTAAAATTCTTGGCACTTAGACCATATTCTCAGAAGTTAAGGACTCTGGAGAAACCAGAGAATCCCCACCAGGAGAGAAATATTGTTTCTGGCTGTGGCAGCTTTCATCTCTGAATGTTCCATGACAGCCAGACATAATTGGTCCAAATAACTTTTCCTTTCTCTTTTTCTCACATTCTAGCAGTAAAAATCCTTTTTGAAGATGGTCAATAACATGAGTACATAGAGCAGAATCACATTCTGTTCCTACATAACACCCCCCCACCATGTTAAACTACAAATCTGCCAAACAGAAGATCATCCAAAAGACACTTTTTGAGTGCATTGCAGAATTGGGAGGATATCTTCTTCCGAAGTGATTTCGTTTTTCAGGCTTGCAGTAACAAAACGATCTCTAAGAGTGCTGAGGGCCAACAGCAGAGGAGAGTAGAGCCACCGTTGAGCCCCGAGCCTTGGTGGTATCCTGGGATTTGGAAATTCCCCACAGATACTTCCAGCAAATGCATTAAACAGTTCCTGGAAGTGGGGGAAGGAGACTAAGTGTAGGGAGGGGGAGAGAAAGGAGCCACAGGCAAACTGTGTGTGGTCATGTGGGAAAAAGTTAGCTTATTTTTCAGTTGTTGCCCAAAGAATGTCACTGGTGATGTAAAGAAGTGGAAAATGAGAAAACCCCGTGATCATCCAAAAGCAATTATTGTCCATTTCCTGCCCCTGATGGGAAGGAAAATTGGACCATAAATCTTAGACTTACATCTGGTCGTGGTCTCTTAATGCCCTCTTCTGGCAAGAAGGCACACTGCAGCTGCCTGCCCTGTGTTACTGTGGACAAACTGCATAGTACCTCCAGGCTTCATTTCCCCCTCATCTATAAAACGGGGATAATAATAGTATTTCTACTATTACTATTTCTACTAAATAGTTCTACTAAATGGTAGAACAAGTATAAATAGTATTTCTATGATTTCTATTATTACAAGTGTGAGCCACTGTAATCCCAGCACTTTTGGATGCCGAGACCGGTAGATCACCTGAGCTCAGGAGTTCAAGACCAGCCTAGCCAACATGGTGAAACACCATCTCTAATAAAAATACAAAAATAATATCGTGGTGTGGTGGCTCATGCCTGTAATCCCAGGTACTTGGGGGGCTGAGGTGGAGAGGATCACTTGAATCCGGGAGGAGGAGGGTACAGTGAGCCAAGATCTCATCATTGCACTCCAGCCTGGAGGACAGAGTGAGACTCCATCTCAAATAATAATAATAATAACAAATAATAATTATCTTACAGAAACGTTGGAAAGATTAAAGGAGCTAACATATTTAATGGATTCAAAATGGTGCTAGCTATAAATTAGAATGGCCTTGTTGGCCACATTTATTTCCTTCCTCTGTCTCCACTGTTTTTTGTTTGTTTTCCCAAATCAAAACAAATCAATTACACCTCTGTATTTAGTGTGGTGGCTCATGCTTGTGATTCCAGCAATTTGGGAGGTCAAAGTGGGCACATCTCTTGAGCTCAGGAGTTCGAGACCAGTCTAGCCAACATGGTGAAACCCCACCTCTACTAAAAATACAAAAATTAGCCAGACATGGTGGTGCATGCCTGTAGTCCCATCTACTCGGGAGGCTGAGGTTGGAGAATTGCTTGAGCCCAGGAGGCAGAAGTTGCAGTGAGCCAAGATCGTGCCACTGCACTCCAGCCTGGGTGACAGAGTAAAACCCTGTCTTAAAATAAATAAACAAATAAATTTCAATTTCACTTTCATTATGTTCAAAGTATCATATATAGTAGATATTTTATCCCTATCCTCAGTGAATTAAATCTATTTTGAAGACAAAACACAAAACTGGTGAAAAGTTAAGTCTTAGGAAGATTTGTATAGAGTATTGAGTCATCAAAAGAATTTTAACAGGGAAGTACATTATGAATTCTAAATTAGTTGTGCATACAATGAAATTTTCAGAGGAGAAGAGTAATGTAAAATTTTATGGGGAAGGTAGGATTTGGACTTGGTATTGAAGAGTGGATTTTAGGTAAGGATGAACAAAGAAGGCATAAGAAACTAGAACAGCAATCAATCAATCAATGAATCAATCAATGAGGCATGGTAATGGGAAGGAAAATTAAGCAAAAGTGGACAGACAAAGGATGACACCGTTTTTCTAAATATATGTGAGTAATGAAAAATAAACCTGAAAAGTAGGTTGGTGCTAACAGAAGGCTGAGCTAAGAACTAGCACATCTACATGTGAAGGAAAAAAACCCTTCTGTAGACAGGGGAACAATTATAAAAGGAGGTAGAGCATAGAAGTTACAAGTGCAGGCTCCAGCACCACTGCCTAGATGCCAGCCGTGGCTCTGCTACATAAAAACATATGACCTTGGGCAACTTCCTCAACCTCTCTGTGCCTCAGTGTTCTCATCTGTAAAATGGGGTGGTAAACCTCTATAGAGTTGCTGGGAGGATTAGATGGCTCAGTGCATGTAAAGCAATTAGAAGAGAACCTAGCACATGGTAAACTCTCAGTGCATGTTAATTGTGATGATGACAATGTAATGTTAGTCTGCCTTTTAGGATTGAAGTCAATCCTAGTTTTACAATTGCTACTAGTAATAGGGCACCTTTTCCTCTAGCTTTATTCAAGTGTTACTAGTAATAGAACACCATTTTCTCTTAGTAATAATGGACTTCCTGAAACCACTGGACCCTTAGAAATTTTAGTGAGCTAGAGAAATGTAAATCAAAACCACAATGAGATACCATCTCATACCAATCAGAATGGTGACTACATTAAAGTCAAAAAATAACAGATGCTGGCCAGGTTGCAGAGAAAAAGGAATGCTTATACACCTGTTGGTGGGAGTGTAAATTAGTTAACCTACTGTAGAAAGCAGTGTGGTGATTCCTCAAAGAGCTAAAAACAGAAATACCATTAACCCAGCAATCTCATTACTGGGTATATAACCAAAGGAATAAAATCATTCTACCATAAAGACACATGCATGTGTATGATCATTGCAGCATTATTCAAAATAGCAAAAACATGGAATCACCCCAAATGTCCATCAATGACAGATTCCATAAAGAAAATGTGGTACATATACACCACAGAATACTGCGTAGGCCTAAAAAAGAATGAGATCATATCCTTTGCAGGAACATGGATGGGGTTGGAGGTCAATATCCTTAACAAACGAACACAGGAACAGAACACCAGTGTTGCATGTTCTCACAAGTGGGAGCTGAATGATGAGAATTTATGGACACAAAGGGCAACAGCAGACTCTAAAGCCTACTTGAGGGTGGAGGGTGGGAGGAGGGGAGAGGAGCAGAGAAAAACAACTATTAGGTCCTAGTGTTAGTGCCTGGGTGACAAAATAATCTGTACGACAAACCCCTGTAACATGAGTGTACCTATGTAAAAAACCTGCACATGTTCCCCTGAACCTAAAATAAAAGTTCAAAAAAAAAAGGAAAAATTAAAACTTTATCTGGAGATTAGATATTAATATGTTTTCCTCAAAACTTGAAACAACTTTTCTGAAAAAAGAAAGAAAGTTTTAATGAGCTTATGTTTTCCATTCGGCTTCATATAAATAGAGCTAGGCATTTTGAAAGCCCAACTCAAAATATTACTTTTCCCTGAAGCTCAACGTAGTAGTCGGCTAAGACTGCCATAACCAAATACTGGCTATTAGGTGGTCTAAACAGCAGAAACTTATTTCCTCACAGATCTGGAGGCTCTGGAAAGTCCAAGATCAAGATGTCTTCAGGTTTGGTTTCTTCTGAGGCTTCTCTCCTTGGCTTGTCTACTGCCGCTTTCTTGCTGTGTCCCCGCATGGTCTTCTTGCCACGCATGCACATCCCCCGCTGCCTCCTGGTGTCGTTCTGATTTCCTCTTCTTCAAAGGACACCCTAATGGCCTCATGTTAACTTAATCACCTCTTAAAAGGCCGTATCTCCAAATACAGTCACATTCTGAGGTGCTAGGGGTTAGGGATCCAACATATGAATTCTGGTTGACACAATTCAGCCGAGAGCATTAGACTAAGACCTCTTTCCTCATGATAATATTTATTTAATCCCTGTCAAATCTATTTTTTATCACCATTATCTCCTAATATTGAAAGAGATATATTTGTGAATGGCTTATTCATCCATTCATTCTCCAAATATATATTCAATGCTTACAATGTGACTGCCATGCTCTGGGCCACTGTACAGGGATACAATGAATAAAACAAACTCCCTGCCCCCAGGGAACTTACTTTCTAGTGGGGAGAGTCATCAAAATACATGACAACACTAAGAGTATGTCAGATGGGGATGAGGGCTGTAGAAAATAATCAAGCAGAATAAAGGAGAAAAGGAGTGGCCTGGGGAGGGAGGTGACATGGCTTGGCTGTGTCCCCACCCAAATCTCACCTTGAATTGTAATAATCCCCACATGTGAAGGGTGGGGCCAGGTGGAGATAATTGAATCACAGGGGCAGTTTGCCCCATACTGTTTTCATGGTAATGAATAAGTCTCATGAGATCTGATGGTTTTATAAATGGAAGTTCCCCTACACAAACTCTCTTGCCTGCCACTATGTAAGACGTGGCACTGCTCCCCATTCACCTTCTGCCATGATTGACAGGCCTCCCCAGCCATGTGCAACTGTGAGTCCATTTAACCTCTTTCCTTTATAAGTTACCCAGTCTCAGGTGTGTCTTTACCAGCAGTGTGAAAACAGACTAATCCAGGAGGGATTCTCTTTTATAAGGAGTGGTCATGGAAAGCTGTAAAAGTCATACTTGAGCAATGATCTGAAGGAAGCAGAGAACTAGCCATGCAGAAAATTGGAGAAAGAACATCTTGTGTAGACAGAACAGCAAGTACTACAATCCTGAAATGGGAGTGGCTTGGAATATCCAAAAAACACCAAAGTGACTAGAGTGGAATAGGTGAGGGAGAAAGTATTTGGAAATGAGAGGACAGAGGTAGATTAGCCAGCTTATGCAGTGCCTTACTGCCCTTGTAAGAATGCTAACTTTTGATGGAGTGAACTGGGGAGTCATTAGAAGGTTTTGAGCAAAGGATTAACATGGCTTGACGTGTGTTAAAAAGCTAGCTCAGGTTGTTGTGTTGAAAATAGACTAGGTGAGGGGGAGTGGGGAAATCTAAGCAGGTATGCTAGTTGCAGTAGTCAAGTCAGGAGGTAACAGAGGGTTGGCAAAAAAAGTTAAAGCAGTGAAGATGGTAAGAGAAGTTTGCATTCCCAATATATTTTAAATGTAGAGCCCCCAAGATTTTCTGCTATCCCATATGGTGCTCATACCTCCTTCTCTGGGTTGCTTTCGGCATCCTGACAATTAACACTGTCAAAGTTTTAGATGCATCTGAGCATTCTCTACATCTTGGAGCCAAGTATACATCTAAAATCTATGCATGTCCTCCCAAGTCCAATCTACACACCAAATAAATGAACATTAACATTATATAAATCCTACATAGGAAACTAGAGAAAGATAAAGTAGATATCTTTATGCATCTATACCCTAATCACAGGTTATAAAAAGTCCAAAGCCAAAAGGAATGCAGAATGCCTCCAGATGGTATGATATTCAGATAAGGAAATACAGAATGTCATCATGGGTGTGAAACATTTCTAACCAGAAAAGGGAACAAGAGCAGCAGAAAGGAAAGCAGACCAGGGAAGTGATCACATTTGGTATCCCTAAAACAGGGTAGCTAGCATGGCACAATTAGTTTTTGTAAGGGTTGTTGTCAATACTTTCAAAAGCAAGCTACAAAACTCTTCTCTCTAATTGCTGAAGTTAAGACAAATTGGTGTCATTTTTGTTTTTCTTGTTTAAGATAAAGAATTTAGGCTAGCTCTACTCATCATTTTCTTCCTTGATTTTCTTTCATACATTCTGAGATGTTAGCTCAAGATAATGTTTTTTTTGAGATGGAGTTTTGCTCTCACTTTCCACAGCTTCAGTGAACCGTTACCAACCACAGTCTGAAAATATTGAGTGGAAAATTCCAGAAATAAACTATTCATAAGTTTTCAATTGTGTGCTCTTCTGAGCAATCTGATGCAATCTCACACTGTCCCACTCCGTCCCACCTGGGACCTGAATTATCCCTTTGTCCACGGTATCCCTGCTGTTCATGCTGCCTGCCCATCAGTCACTCAGTGACCACCTCAGTCTTCAGACTGACTGTTGCTTTATCACTGTGCTTGTGTTCAAGTTACCCTTATTTTACTGAATAATAGCCCCAAAGTGCAAGAGTAGTGATGCCAGCAATTTGGATATGCCAAACAGAAGCCATAAAGCACTTCCTTTAAGTGAAAGTGTGAAAGTTCTCTATTTAATAAGAAAAAAAGTTGAATGCTCCAGGTCGCTAAAATTTATGGTTAGAATGAATTTTCTATCCAGGAAATTGTGAAGGATAAAAAAGAAATTTGTGATAATACATACAAATGTATTATCTACATTTTCAGGCAGCCACTGGTGGTCTTGGAAAGTAGTTCCCTCATCTGATAAGGGAGAACTGACTAGACTTATCTTTATTGAAAACTGACCATCCCTAAGGACACTGCTTCTGCACCAGCCATATCAAATGGAAGTTGATTTTTCTTCCATATCCCCACGCAGTAGGCTGAGAAAATGGCCTTCCCATCTTTCAGCCTACTGCATGGGAAATGGAAGGAAACCATCTATATCCTGTCTCCTGGAGCCCGTGAATGTTACTTTATATAGCAGATTTTGCAGATGTGATCTTGAGATGAGGAGATTCTACTAGATTTTCTGGGTGGGCTCAAAATGCCATCACATGTATCCTTATACAGGGAAACAAACGGGAGATTTCACACACACAGAGGAGAAGGCAGTATGAAGACAGAACAGAGAGAGATTTGAAGATGCTGGCTGTGAAGATTGGGTGATACAAACACAATACCATAGCCATCAGAAGGAGAAAACAGCAAGGAACAGAAATCCTCCCTCTTCATCCCCCAAAGGAAGTACAGTCTCACCAACACTGTTTTTGCCCCAGTAGCACTGATTTCAGACTCCTGGCCTCTAGAATCATGAGAGAATAAATTGCTGTTGTTTTAGCCACGAAGTTTGTTAGAGCGACCACAAAAATTAATATACCCACATGCTTCAGAACCTACAATTTAAGTAGGTAATTTACAACCCTGAACAGCTTCTCCTAAGCATTTTTTCATCTTTCTCCATCAAAATCCTGGGTTGGTGTGGTGTGCATACATTAGTGAAGGACATGTTGCCAGACTTACTCACCAAATGCCTCTTCTTTTCACAATCATCTAGCAACCTCCTGACCACCATTCTCTTACCAAGGACTTGAGCACTCAGCTCACCTCATTCTCTCCCCCTCTTACACTTTGTCCTTCCAGACAATTTCAGCAATCCTCTGCCCCTGCAGATTTTTTATTGTCTCAACTCCAAAGATATGCCCTTCCCTGCCCTTCTGCTATACTCTCTCATGGTCTTCTACATCTTGTCATTGCAAATAATTTCAGAATCTCAATTCCAGTCATACCCCTTCTTGAAACACCACTGCCAGTCCTCCCAGTGTGCCAACTCTCCTTCTCTGCTCCAACTCTCTTTTGACCACACAGGGACCACCTTTGCATTTACCCCACCATTTATCACAATTTCCTGCCACATTCCACCCACACACCACATGCCCTCATATCCCTTCTTACCCAATGTACAGGTTTTCATCTGGTATCAGAACTATTTCCTTCCTAACATCCTCTTGCCCCCACCTTCTGTTTTGTTCACTGACTAACCTTCAGTCTGCTTAACCAAATTACCTGCCTACTTTGAACTAGTATCTCACTTTAAATTCATGACAGTCTGTGTCAAAGGGGAATTCAACATTGCCCAGCACTCCTACCCTCCTTCTCTGGGATATTTGTCTTCTTTTTTGTCAAAATAACTATTTCAAAAGTTCTCCTCTTTAAAATACACAGTACATTTCCCCCACTCAAAATCTGCTAATGATCTTAGCTCATTCCTGGGTGAGGGAAAAAAAAAAAACTCAAATACCGGATGAAACAAACTTCATATTCTCACCACCAAAGCTATTCTAAATCTACTTATTTTTCCTCTCTCTTGACAAGTGGAAGCATTGTCCCTACCTTGAGTTGGGACCCTTCTTTCCATGTTTCCTCTGGATTTCATCTCTGTTCAAGGAAATTTTCCTTTTCTCTCTCATATTATTCTTTTCTCTCTCATACAACTTTTTCTTTTCCATCTTATATTGTCAATTGCCCTTTCACAGCTCACAACCCATGGACTTACATGATGCTTTAATATTACTCATCTAGAACCAAAACAAAACAACTTTGTTTCACTACCATACTGCTTTCCAGCTAGTTCTCATTTCTTTTCAATATTTCACAACCAAACTCCTCAAAATTATTTTTACTCATGGTCTACTTTTTTTTCCTTTCTTCACCTATTTTAGGAGTTTTCTTTCTCATCCCACCCTCTCTATAAAAATACCCTTCTGTTTTTAGCAAAATCTCAAAACTAACAGTCAATTGTCTATTCTCATGTTACTTGATCGATCGCTCAGCTGCTTTCAACCTAGTTGGTCACTTCCTTTGTTGAACCCTGCAATAGTTTGAATAATGTTCCCCAAAGTTCATGTGTTGGTAACTTAATCCCCAATTCAACAGTGTTGAAAAGTGGAACATTTAAGAGGAAATTTGGCCATGAGGGCTTTGTCTTTATGAGTGGATTAATGCTTTTATTGTGGGAGTGGGTTCATTATCAAGAGAGTAGACTCTTGATGAAAGGACGGATTCAGCCCTCTTTATCTTGCCCGTTCTGCTCTCCTGCTCTCTCTTGCCCTTCCACCTTCTACCGTGGGATGACACAGCAACAAGGCCCTCACCAGATGCTGGTCCCTTAGTCTTGGACTTCCCATTTTCCAGAACTGTGAGGAAAGTTACCCAGTCTCAAGTATTCTGTTATAGCAAAATTTCCATGGCACTATGTTCTTCTGGTTTTCCTCTTATCTCTCTGTTCACTTCTCTTTATTATTTGTTGATTTCTTCTCTGTTTAACATCTAGATGTTGGGATACTCTAGGCCCTGTCTTTATCCCTCTTCTCTTCCCAGTGTACATCTTCTCTTAATGTCATCTCATTCAGTTCCATGGCTGTAAATACTACCTATATATTGATAACTCCAAAATCTATATTTGCAACACTGACTTTTCCACCGAGATCTGAAGTTGAATATCCAGCTGTCTTCTCAGCATCTCATATTTAATCTTAAGGATAACTCTTGATTCACCTCCCAAATTTACGTTCCTTCAGTCATCCACATCACTAAGTGATGCCTCCATGTACCCGAGTTGTTCACTCTGTGACCTTGGTAATAAGAACCATGGAGTCTTTTCAATCAGGCATCTCTCAACTTGTTGTTGTTGTTGTTTTTGAGACAGAGTCTCACTCTGTCACCCATTCTGGAGTGCAGTAGCGCGATTTTGGCTCACTGCAACCTCCACCTCCCAAGTTCAGGTGATTCTCCTGCCTCAGCCTCCCGAGCTGGGACTCCCTCAGCTGGGACTATAGGCGTCCACCACCATGCCTGGATAATTTTTGTATTTTTAGTAGAGATGGGGTTTCACCATGTTGGGCAGGCTGGTCTCGAACTCCTGACCTCAGGTGATTCACCCACCTTAGCCTCCCAAAGTGCTGGGATTATAGACATGAGCCACCGTGCAAGGCCCATCTCTCACCTTTTGCATCTCAATCCTACTTCAGAGTCTTAGAAACTCTTCATTATTTTTCCTGTACCATCTTCAATGCAAAAATAATATTTTACTGCATATGCCTTCAATAGTAAGGTATCCCTGGTTTGTCTAGTTAGCTACCTTTCTCAGACATTGTTCTCTGCTATTCCAGCATATTGCCACTCAGTGTTATATAGGGCATGAGACTTCTTGTGGAACTTGTCAATCTTCCAAGGATATGCTATGTAATCAAAGCCCAAGCGTTTCTGCCTTGGAGTGCCCATCTAGGTGATTCTATAGTCCTTCTCCTAAGAGATGGTATAGGGAATGTTGGGGAGAGGGTCTTCTTAGGCATACACAAATATCTAAGCTCTTGTCGCCTCCCCTTGGAATTCCTTTTTCAAATCTTCCTTAAGAACAGGAAGACTGGCCAGGCACAGTGGCTCATGCCTGTGCACTTTGGGAGGCCGAGGCGGGCAGATCACCTGAGGTCAGGAGTTCAAGACCAGCCTGGCCAACATGGCGAAACCCCGTCTCTACTAAAAGTATAAAAAATTAGCCGGGCATGGTGGTGGGCATCTGTAATCCCAGCTACTTGGGAGGCTGAGGCAGGTGAATTTCTCAAACCCGGGAGGTGGAGGTTGCAGTGAGCCAAGATCATGCCATTGCACTCCAGCGTGGGTGACAGAGCAAGACTCTGTCTCAAAAAAAAAAAAAAAAAAAAGAAAGAAAGAAAAAATAGGAAGACTGTTCACATTCCTCACTTTCTCTTTCCTATATTTTGGCCTGTTATATAAACTTTATGTTTTTGGCCTCTTGATACACAAAGCCAATATTTTATCATTCTAAAAATGGCCCTTGCTTTCCCCACAATGCCTGGCTCAAAGTCTACGGACTTTGGTATAAGTGTACAGAATTCTACAAAGGAGCTCAAGAAGGATGAACTTGACTCTTCCAGGCTGTATCTCTCCTGAGAGTCAGTACCCTTAGAAATCTTGGAATGATGAAGGAGAAGAGAAATTGGTTCAAATAAGTCTTGGAAGGAGAGGGAGAAGTAACACCACAGCATCTTAAAAATATTATCCCCCTGCTACATTGTTTTTCATTGTTTTGTAGGTTTTTACTTTTTTTCTGTGTCTTCTGAGGAATTCTACTGGGAAGATATAAAAGGCTACATCAGGGGCTTCCAGCCAAGTGCTATTTTAAACTGAAGGTCTTTATTTTTTATAGAAGTAAATTTTACATACAGTAATTTTCTTTCATCTCATGCATTTTCTTCATAGAGCCATACCTGAGAAGAAAGAGCCAGGAAGCAAGCTCAGGTCTGTAAGGGGCAAGTGCCAAAATACAAGAGAAGAGGATATGAAAGAGTTTAGTACACCGCATGGTTTTCTCCGTGCCACATCTGGTTTTATCCACACATTAGATAGGTGGTATGTTAGTTTCCTAGGACTGCTATATCAAAACACCACAAAATGGATGACTTAAAATCATGGAATTTATTCTCTCACACTTATGGAAACTGGAAGTCTGGAATCAAGGTGTCAGCAGGGTTAGTAACTTCCAGAGGCTCTGAGGGAGAGTCTGTCCCAGGCCTGTCTTCCAGTTTCTGGTGGTGCCTACAGTCCTCAGCATTCCATGGCTTGTAAGATGCCTCCCTCCGATCTCTCTCTATCTTTCCATAGCATCTCCTGTGTGCCTCTGTGTCCTCACAAGTCTTGCTGATAAGGACACCAGTCATTGGACTCAGGGCTCACCCTTCTCCAGTAAAATCTCACCCTTAACTAACCATATCTGCCAAGATCCTATTTCCAAATAAGGCTACATTCTGAGATTCCAGGTTGGTGAATTTGAAGGGAGACATTATTCAATCAAGTGTAGATGTAAGGAAAGACTTTGAAATTGTGACAAAATATGGCAGTATTTCTTCAGGGGCTCCAGGTGAGCCATCCACCTGATTACAAGTAGGAAGCTGAGAAGGGTGGTAGGTTGAAAGTCGGGTTATGTCCTCTTAGCACAAATTTAAAGGTTAAGTGGACCTTTGAAAATATACATGGCTAGCATTTGGTTTTATTATTATCCCCTTATCACGTTACCAGAATCTACAGCATCTTTCCCTCTTTTGTTTTTCACCTGTATAGTCAATAGTTCCAGTGCAAAAAAAAAAAAAACTAGACTAGAATTCAAAGACATTGCCTTAATGTCTTGTTTCTGTCATTTACTATCTGTTTGGACCTAAGAAAATCACTTCCCTGTGCCTGAATGTCCTCAACTGTGAAATAATCAAAGCCCCAATCATTTTTATAATTTAAGTTTATAACATTTTTACCTCTGAAGTTGTTGAAACTTAACACTTCTCTAAGACACTAAAACTCTTGGGATACCATATTTTATCAAGGAAGCAAGGCACTTTGAAATACCAGAGATAAATTTTCATCCAGAATAGTTGTTACACAAAAATATGTTTATGTTTAAGATGATAAACTCTACTTACTTAAAAATGCATTTATATGGAACACATATTTATCCGATATTATTAAGTAATATTCCAGGCCAGCCATAAAAATGGACTACACTGTAAATAAATATGTAAATAATTGAATATCCATGGAATATCTATCCAATGAGTTTTGAATGCTCTATAGAATAAGATATTCCTGTGGATGTTTTATTCATATTTTATGCAATAGAAAAGAGAAGTGGAAGGGCGAGAGGGAGAAAGGGAATGAGAATAAGCTCATTAGAATTTCACTGCCTCTTTAAGCTTCAATTTTCTCATTTTAAAAAATGGGGTTAGAATTCCTCTTTCCCTCTGAGCTCTGCATTGGTCATACAGTATGGTTTCAGTATTTATCATATAATCAAGCTCCAAAGTGCTTAGTACCTTGCTAGCATATGGGTAAGTACACAATTCATATTTTTAATAAACGAAGGAATGAGTATGTCCAGACTACCTCAAGGGGTTCTTCTGAAATGCAGCTCATTACTGTTTTCACCTATGTCACCCTGTCACGCTGATTAGTAATAGCTGATTAGTCCCAGTGTGCCTATTGCCAAGTGTTTTTCTTTATTTAGCAGCCCCCTGCTTGGCCACTAGATGGCACAAAAGGAAAGTTACTTAGAGACAGCAAAAGAAAGATGGGTGAGGTTAGCCCCAATATGAATAAAGGAGCCATCCAGGTTAATTAAGTAAAACAAGCAGCCAGCATTTCACCAAAGACATTGCAAGGAAGTGAAGCCTTCATGAGACTGGACTCAAATGAACTTTGAGCACTAGTGGAAAGAAAAACAAAAAACATTCTGCAAACAGTAATAAGATACTGAAACCAAAGCCTTGAGCAAAACATTCTGGAACACCATGGGTATCGGCAGAAAGGGGGCAATCTAAGAAGAGAGGCCAGACCCGATCACACATCATGATTAAGGATTATCACCATTACGCAGAGAAACCTAGACCTGATATGAAAGCTCCACTCAATAGAGCAGATCTGTTGCATATATTTCAGTTTAATTTAATGTGGATTAAACTTTGTGTAGTTCTCACTTCAGAGTCAATTTTAACGAATCCTTGTGTCATCTATTTAAAGTCACCAAATAGCTCCCCTAAATACTGTCACATGGAGGTACCTGGGCTATCCAGACTCAGTTTACTATAGAAGTCACGAATCTAGAGTCTCGAGTGGGCAAAAAAAGTAGGCATCTGGCACATAATGCCTTTTAAAGCCTCGCTTCTGTCTGGTGCATTGCACGTGATTTACAGATGCAACAGACAACTCTACTTGCTGTGCAATTCTGTGCTTACCAAGAAACTTTCCAATTATAAATGGACTTTTCCTGTAGATCTGCCTGCAGGAAGAAAAGCTATGTCCTTGCAAGCACAGAATTAATTCTCTGAATCTGTTCGACTCAAACCTTGGATAGTGTTGAATTCTATGTTGAATGCCCCCTGGAATAGCTCTTCACAGATCACCAACGCCCTGGTGACCACATATTGGCCCATTTTCTTCACATCCTTTTCTTCTACTTTTCTAGCCATGATTCTCCATCCTGGTTGCAGATCAAAATCATCCATGAAGATTTTTATGAACTCAGATCCCTAGACTCTACCCCCAAAGATTCTAACTCAATAGATCTAGGGTTGATCCAGGTATCTGTATTGATAGAGGCCCCACAGATTCAAATAAGGCTGACCCTAAATCTATGGTGTTTCAGAACCATGCATCTTCTGGAGTATAATTACATAAGTTAGTCCAGGACCATAGACTCATGGAAGATATTATTTGGAAAAGGTGTCTAGATGCATAAGAACCCCATACTACATCTTCAAACCCTCCGGTTCCCATAGAAGCTGGATATAAAGGAGCCTGACCAGAAGCCACTAGCCCATTGAAGCTTAACACTAAGAAACCAGCAGACCTTTGGGGAGCTTCAGCCTTTAACTAGGAGTATCCAAAAAGTCCTATTAGCTACTGGAGAAAAAGCTACTGATGCCCCTATCTGCCCAAAAGTATATATGCTAAAAAGTCAAGAATTTCAAGATGGCAACAGCAGAGCATTAAACCAAGTGTGAGGTCTTTCTGAGCACGGAATGTTGTGCAGCTGCACAGGGCACATGCCCATGAGGTAGCCCTATGCAGGGTTATTGGGGCAGGGCTACAACTGTGGCAGGACAGTGATTTATACATCAAGGAATAACTGCAATCTGATCAATATCTGATCTTCCTCTCGATTTGCTTGTCTTTCTGTATCCAGGAGGCAGCCAAGGGGATCTCTTCAAAATGCAAATTCAATAGTGTCACTCCCCTGCACAAAAGCATTCAATGGCATCCCATTGCTCTAGGATCAAATCTGAAGTCCTGAGTATGGCCACAAGTGCCTGTGCCTTCTGGCTCCTGCCTGCCTCTCCCACTTTCTGCTCCCCCGTTCTCTTTATGCTTCAGTCACACTGCCCTTGTTTCAGTGCTTGCCATTTCCCAGGCTCCTTTCCGCTCGGGTCTTCACAGATGCAGTTCTTTGCGGCTAGAAGAATCATCTCTGTCTCTTCTCACTTAGCTAAATGCTACTTATCCTTCTGATCATAGGTTAAACGTCACTTCTGCATGGGAGCTTCTCTGACCCACATTGAGACACACTCTCCTCTTACCCTCTATTTGTCCCTTATAAACTTATTTCCACTGTTCTTAAATGGTGAGTTGTGCAATTATCTGTTTAAAGGCTATCTTTCCTGCTAGACTACCTGCTTCTCTGTCTTATCATTGCCATTTCTGCTTTGCTTAATGAAGTGTCTGAAACACAGGGAGTAAGTACTCAAAAAGCAGTTTTGAATTAACTAATGAGAAAAACAGCAACAAATGAAGAAAGGGTGAAAATATCAGGCACTAGTATCTTCTTGCTGTTGAAGAATCACATCTACTTCCAAAGCCTACTGACCTGATCATGCAAATCACTCCATACATGGTACTAAACATCCCTTATACCAAGACAACACAATTGTCCAGGACAATCCAGTTTTTCAGCTGTCATCTTGGAATGCTTATTAACAGCACTTACTTTTGCTCACCAAACTGTCTGTGTGGATGCTGAATTATGTGAATGCTCTACTTACACACCATGATCCAGTAACTCATGAGCCATCTCTCTCTCTCTTCTCTCTCTGTGTAGGTGAACTGATGAGAGACAGCTTCTGTGTTTTGGTGGCTGTGTATTAACAGCAAGCTTAAGTTATTAAACCGAGCAGCTTTAATCCCCAAGGTCTCCTGGAGCAGTAGGGATTAATGTATTTTTACTCCAGAGCCAATGTAGCTATCCCGATGCTCTAAGATCTGCTCTCTGCAATGCCCAAACTGACCCCAATTGCCTTTCTCTAGACCTGCTTCTTCACCGTGGGAGAAGTGATGGAATTCTACTTGGAGATCGACCCTGTCACCTTGAACCTGATCATCCTAGTTGTGAGCTACATCATCTTGCTCCTGGTCTTCCTCATCTCCTGTATGCTATATGACTGCCGAGGCAAGGATCCCAGTAAGGAGTATGCGCCCGAGGCCACTCTTGAGGCCCAGACCTCCATCCGGCTGGTGGTGATGCAGCCAAGTGCCCCTGGGGTCCACTGGCCAAGGGGCCTGGCCTTCCTTTGGGGGATCCCACTGCACTAGGGAAGAAAAGCACAATGGTATGAGGCTGGCTAAGGGACACTGGGGAGAGACCACTAGACTTTCCATAGAGACAAACTGCTCCCTATCATGGCTCTAATTCTCTAGCACATGTGCCCTGCCTGGTGAAGAAAGTGAGGACTCTGTCTTACCTGCTGTTTCTCTCACCTTCTTTGTGAAAAAAGCAATGGTTTAAGGTAAGAAGCCCAAAGTGGTCTTTAGTCAAATTCTCCAAATGCAAAATGTGAGCAATACTATAGTATAATGAAGTTGGCTACTGGTACATTTCTGATGTTGCTGTCCTTGCAACTCACAGGAGAGATTGACTTTCGATCAAGGGTTAAAGAAGAAAATGCAATAGGGTGTGTGTGTGTGTGTGTGTGTGTGTGTGTGATGAGGAATAAGACTAACTCCAGTCTAGCCTATTCTTTGCAAATCTTTTCTTTTCAAGGCAACCACTTTTTTGCTTTTGGTTTTGTTTTGCTTTGTTTTGTTTTTAAGAGACAGGGTCTTGCTCTGTTGCTCATGCTTGAGTGCAGCAGTGTGGTCATAGCTCACTGCAGGCTTGAACTGGGCTCAAGGAACCCTCCCACTTCAGCCTCCCATGTACCGGGGACTATAGGTGCATGCCACACATGCCTGGCCTTTTTTTTTTTTTTTTTTGAGATGGGGGTTCATTCTGTTGCCCAGGCCGGTATTGAACTCCTGGCCTTAAGCAATCCTCCTGTCTTGGCCTCACAAAATGCTGAGATTACAGATGTGAGCCACTGCACCCAGTCAAGGCAACCCCATTGAATTTGTTCAGACTTCAGAACATCATTATTTCTGTACATACCAGCTCTTCACATTCTTTTACCAACTCTGAGACAGAATAAGGAACACATACAATTAAAACAACAAACCTGGGAGCCTGGGTTCAAATCCTGCCTCTTCCACTTGCTAATTGTGTGGCCATGGTTAAGGTCAGCCACCTCTTCTTTCCTCAGTGATAGTGACTGGACCTCTAACTTTTTGGGGCTATTTAAATAAGTTAATTCACCAAAAGCACTTGAGACAGTTCTTGACACACAGGATTAGCTATGATGATGATCACTGATATTATTTCCTTCCATATGCCTCATCAAAAATTTAATCTCCAATCCTCAAATCTGACCTGATCCAATACAAAGTTACTGAAAACTCATTGAAGATTCCTGAGGTCCCACAGCTTGGTGTATCTGTCCCCAGAACACTGCTTGCTCTCCCTTCACTCTCTTTGTTGATGTTGAATTATATGTTTCTTACCCTGTTCGTTAGTCTATTTCCAAAATTTTTGAATTATTATCTCCATTGTGTGTATTTTTATTAATCCTCCCTTCCCCAAGCTCAGAAAAACTTAGGTATTTACTTCAACATTTACTCAACCCCTCTCTTTCCATTAGGACCTGCATGGAAATAAAAAGAAATAAATGTCATGACCCTGCCCTCTGATCTTTGCTGCCCAACAGCAGGAAGTGGGGGTCAGGCATGACTTAGGCAATGAAGGATAAGAAAGCTTTGCAGATGCTCTGCTAGAAGTCTACATAGGATACAGGAGTCCTCAGAGACATGAGTGTCTGGCACACAGAAGACGCTCAAGAAATATTTGAATAATGTTGAATGGCTAATTTCATCTTAGACTCAGGTACCAAAGATAAGATGATTTGGCTTAAAAGATAAGTAGTTATTTTTCCAGAAGAACAAAGTATGTTGGAGACTTGAAGGGTAGGACAGGAGAGGTTTTTTAGACAGAAGAAATAACAAAAACAAAGCTTAAAAGCAAAAAAATTAGAGTCCATTGATTGTGAAAGTCTGATGGTGTCTAATTTGTGAAGAAAATGTGAAAAAATCAATTTCAGTTTCTCCTGTGGAAAACTGAAGAGGAGGGCCTGGCCAGCCTGCCCTGCCAGCTTTGACAATGAGCACTGTTTGCCTTTGGATTGTTAAGTATCTGTAACAAACATGAAGATAATCCCAGTTACTTTGTTTTCAGGTTTTGATGTTCATTTTTAATTTAATTTGGTTCTTAGTTTATCAGAACATTGTATTTTCTCTCAAATATGTGATTTGAAAATTATTGAAAACCCTTCAGAGCAACTTTGTTTCCTTTATGAGCAAGAAGCCATCTTCACTTTTATAAGGAAAATATAAAGTGAACGAGGAAACACCATAAATTCATAGGCAGCTTCTAAGAACCTTCCCTTTATATATTATATACTTATGGTCCCATGAAAGGGAAAGAAATAAGGTTAGTTCAGCGGAGGCTCACATTAAGAAAAGGGCATGT
Source organism: Ateles fusciceps (assembly GCA_036589455.1). Lineage (NCBI taxonomy): Eukaryota > Metazoa > Chordata > Mammalia > Primates > Atelidae > Ateles > Ateles fusciceps. The sequence goes on from JAZHEH010001386.1 coordinate 5,691,154, forward strand.
TCATATGTGTATATATATTCTTGTGAATATATATATATAATATGTATGTATTTTATGGGAATATATATAGTGAATATATATATTGAATGTATATATTTCATGGGACTGTATATACTCTGTATATATTGCTCTTCTCTCTCTCTCTCTCTATATATATATATATACACACACCCATAAAACATATATAATAAATATATATATTGAATTTCGCAAATATATTCACTGATTATATAATGTATATAATCATATAATGTATATGACTGATGTTACATATAATCAGTGGATATGTAATTATATATAATATATATTATTACATATAATAATTATACACATAATCAGTGAATATATATATAATGAGACATATACATTTGTGTATATATATTTTGTCTATATATAGACAAAGACACGAGTGTCTGGCACACAGAAGACACTCAAGAAATATTTGAATAGACAAAATATATATGTGGAGAAAAAAATCAATGCACCACAAGAAAGTAATGAAAATAATGATAATGAATTTAGCTTTTTCAGAGAGAGACATAGAAAATGTTCAATGCGTCTAATATTGAAGTTAAGAATATAAAATATTCTTCTCTCTTGGACTCCTTTTAAAATAAAATTTTCAAAAATTTTAAAGACTATGAAGTAAACATTCATTTAAAAATATTTCACTTACATTTCAATTCTATATTAGAGCCAACTGAAGAGGAAAGATTAACAGAAATAGAGGACAGAAAAATAAATTCCAAGAGAAAGAAAGAGAATGAGAACAAAAAGCAAATAATAACAATCCTAACAACAACAACAACAACAAATAAGAGGAACGGAAATAAAGTCAGAGAAGAGAAAGAAGAGGGGAAAAAATGGAAAAAAACTAAAAAAGACTCTACAGTGAATGCTGGAATAGATGGCATTGAGTTACTTGAAGCCTCTGGTAACTCAATTTGTTCTTCAAGAAGGAACCAACTTTTTAGTATTTAAAACAATCTTTTCAATATGAAAGGAAGTCTTAGAATCTTATAAGAACTAAAACCAAGAATTTTACAGACCAGGAGCAGTGACTCATGCCTGTAATCTCAGCACTTTGGGAAGCTGAGGCAAGAGGATCACTTGAGCCCAAGAGTTTGAGACCAGCCTGGGGAATATTGCAAGAGCCCATCTCTGTAGGAAGTGAGAGAATTGGCTGAGTGTGGAGGCTGGCTCCTGTAGTCCCAGCTATTAACAAGGTGAGGCAGAAGGATTGCTTGAGCCAAGGAGGTCAAGGCTGCAGTGAGCCATGGTCACGATTACTCTCTACTCTCCAGCCTGGGTAACAGAGCAAGGCCCTGTCACTAAAAAAATTTTTTTTAAATCTACCAGGAAGGAAATAAGCCCAGGAGAAATTATGATTTCTTCCCAAGAGTATTTGGCCTCAGAGCCAAGAGAAAGAAAGAGAAGAACAAAAAAACAGGAACTGAGGTCCTATTATCCCCTTTTTCCTATTTGCCCCCACCACCTACCTTTCTACAGCATGATCTGTTTACTTGCATGTATTTTAAACCTTCATTAATTATATCTTATTTTTAAATAAAGCTTATCTCTTAATGGAATTATAAGTTGCACAACTTCAAGGTTCTACCTAATGTTTTAAGATTTTGCTATTAAGACCTGGTGGAACGGCTTGCCAGCTAGAACCAAGAGGTTCCCTTCGACATTCAAATACTGCCTTATTTTTGTTTCCTTATGCTTTTAGGACTCCCTTTTTCCAGTTTATTTTAATTCATTATTCTCCCTAGCGTGCACAATTTGTATTAAAGCAAATGCAGTATTTTGGCTTAATTTGGATGACAGCTTTGGGAAGGACCCAAATCAAACACTTCCAAGGCGAGGAAAGGAAGGGAGATAAATGGGGATTTATCAAGAATTTGCTACATGCCAGATACTTTTTATTCATGATATCGTTTAATCCTCAGGCTCCCCCTATGAGATAGTCACACCTAAAATTAGTTCAAAGGCTAGGAAGTGGAGGCTCACAGAACAGTTCAAATTTGCACAAGACCAAGCAGTTTATCCATGTAAGAAGCAGGATTTGAACTCAATTCTAGATGTGTCATCTCCTACTATCTGTTTTTTCACAGCTATTAAAGAGCAGTAGTAAACCCATGGTTGTTGCACCAACCCCATCTCTCTCCTTTGCTAAAATTGCATGCCTAGGAAGTTGCTCCATAAGCATCTGTTTCATCCAAAGTCCTTTCAGATTTTCTCCTCTGAATAAGATATCCCATCAGAGGAAAAATAAAATTATTGTGATTTGGCCAGAACATCTCCTGATATTCCAGAAGACACTGGGACAGAGTTGGACTAAGCCTGGACTTTGTACTGGAAAAGCCTCACTCAATTTCCCCTCTGTCACTATCTGCTATTTAGGGTTTTGTGTTTTTTGTTTGTTTTTCTTTCTTTTCTTTTTTTTTTTTCTTGAGATAGAGTCTCAGTCTGTCACCCAGGCTGGAGTGCAATGGCCTGATCTCAGTTCACTGCAACTTCTGCCTCCCAGGTTCAAGTGATTCTCCTGTCTCAGCCTTTCCATTAACTGGGATTAGAAGTGCGTGCCACCACGCTGGCTATTTTTTTGTATTTTTAGTAGAGACAGGGTTTTGCCATGTTGGCCAGGCTGACCTTGAACTCCTGACCTCAAATGATCCACCCACCTCGGCCTCCTTAAGTTTTGGGATTACAGGCGTAAGCCACTATGCCCAGCCTGTTTAACCTTTTCTGCATTAATTAACTCCCTAAGCCTTTCTCAACTAAAAAATGTATATATACCTTGAGCCCAGGAGTTTGAGACCAGCCTAGGCAACATAGCAAGACCCCATCTCTAATAAAAAATAGATATAATGTTAATATAAACGAGGTTTAGAACCACACACATAAAGTATTGGAATATAGTGATAAATGAAAGCCACTACCAGCAAATAAGGTGACAATAAGTAGAGGCAAGAGATGGCTCAGGACAATTTAGACACATTTATGGGGGGTGTTGAGGGGAAGGGACAAGAAAGGTTAGACAGCTGCCACGTGCTGTAGAAATTTGGAAAGAAAAGGTAGTGTCTGTTATGGGTTGAATTTTGTCCCCCCAGAATTCATATGTTGAAGTCCTTACCCACTGTATCTCAGAATGTGATCTTATTTTGAAATAGTGTCATTACTAATATAATTAGTTGAGGTGAGGTCATAATGGAGTATGGTGGACCCCCTAATCCAATAGGACTGTGTCCTTATAAAAAAGGGGAATTTTTGACACAGATATGCACACATGTGAAGAATGGAGTTATGCAATCACAAGCCAAAGAACTACCAAAAGGTAGGAGAGAGGCTTAGAATACATCCTTCCCCAGTACCTTCAAAAGGAACCTGACCTGGCTGATGCCTTGAACTCAGACTTTTAACCTCCAAAAGCATGAGGCAATAAATTTCAATTGTTTAAGCCACTCAGTTTGTAGTACTTTGTTAGGACAGCCCTAACAACCTAATTCAGTGCCTAAAAGGAATGTTTAGATGTGTGATGAGTTGTTTGACATTTCAAAGCTCTTTAGGGTCAGTTCCATCATTCTGTTGGATGGGACACTGTGCTGAGTTAGAGTCTCGGGGAGAAATGAGAAGGCCAAACTTAAAAGAGGTTGCCTAGGAAATAGATGCTGCACAAGCAGAGTAACCATTTATTGAGGAGGTTTTGTTTGTTTTAGAGACAATGTTTCACTATGTTGGTCAGGCTAGTCTTGAACTCCTGAGTTCAAGCAATCCTCCTGCCTCAGCCTCCCAAGCAGCTGGGGAATTACAGGCGCACACCACCATGTTGTGCTTTTAAAGAGGGTAGAATACAGGAGGAAAAACCCCTGGTAGAAAATGTGCTTGTGGTTTTGCCAGATGAAATGCAAGGGGTAATTGAGAGGAATAGAAGCAAGAAACTCGTTGTTTCATACAGAAGAACTAGGGACAAATCACAAAGAAAAGATATTATGGGATCCAAGCACAAAACTATTTGAGTGAAGCAAAGACAGTTCGGAATTATTCCTAAAGTATCCAAGTCTCTTCAGATACCCCATATACACTTCAGAAGCCACTTAGTGAGTGCCTGGTACCTCATTTAATATTCCTGAAGATTTGTAAGAGGAGGAACCATTATTTTTATTTTAGAGACAAGGGAGTTTCAGACTGTCATACAAAAACCTTTAGGTTGAAAGGGTGGGATTAGTAGAATCCAGGGATGCCAACTCTTCTTCCTGAGTTTACACTATAACTTTATAGCTGCCCAGATCCATGCAGAGCAACAGGTTGATTCAGCAAGGTGGGTGCAGAAAAGTCATGTTTTTGAGATCTGTCTCTCCCTGCCATCACTTTCAGGGAGTACAAAATAACATAATCTCTTTGATTAGAACAATTCCTGAGAACTAGAGGCAGACACAGACAAGTATTGCCCAAGAGTGACAAGAACAGTCTTTTTTTTTCATTACATCATCTTTCCTGAAAACACTAGTGATTGAGATACAATAATAAATGATTGAGATCATGTATTATCTACCTCTGTTATACAGTTCATTTCGACTTTGACTTTCTTGGGCTGGTAGTGTTCCTTATAAGGGTTTTATAACACCAGGATTAAGAAAGATTTTAGCTATTTCACATCCTCCCAAGATCGTAGGAAGTTGTCTGCGTATTTTTTTTTTTTCTCAAAGCTTCTCTGTACTCAGCCATTATTTAATTAAACACCAGCCATATGCTGGGATCTTCTGGTTCTCTGCTTGACGCATTGCCAGCCTGGTGGCCTCAACTGCAATTTGAAGCTGACAGGCGTACAATACAAAGCTCAGGAGGCACTAGGAAGAAGAGGACTTGGCTTGGAGGAATCAGGAAGAACCAGGGAGAGAAAAGCATGCTGCTCCAAGGGAGGGCTTAAAATTGCCCCAGAGTGGCTCAGTGGAAACGTGGCAGTGGAATTTGGAATCTGGAGTGTTTGTCAGAATTGATAAAGACATTCTTATCATGGAAATGTATCCATGAAAAGCTGTTTGCCATTGGGGGAGGGAGAAATGAATACTATAGAATTTTGGAGACAAAAATGTACATGCAGCATTCATTATACACATAATCAGGAGGAAAACCAGAAGATCTAGGGGCCAAAGGGGAATACTTGATTTCTTAAATGGCAGGAAGACTGGGTTTGACAATTCTCACTATCAAGAATGTTTCTCTGTACTTAACCTACATCTCTCTGCTCTTAGACTTTATATTCATTTTCTCTTATTTATCCATTATTGGTCTTTTTGAAAAAAAAAAAATTAAGACAGGATCGCTGCAGCCTTGAACTTCTAGGGACAAGTGTTCCTCCCAAGTAGCTAGGACTACAGGTGTTTGCCACTCCCTGATCATTTCCTTTTTAAAAAAAAAAAAATTTATAGAGACAGAGGTCTCACTGTGTTGTCTGGCTGGTCTCAACCTCCTGTCCTCAAACGATCCTCACCTAGCCTACCCAAAGTGCTGGGATCACAGGCATGAGCCACCACACCCAGTCCATTATTGGTTTTATAAAGAAGCACTGTTTATACAGAGATTGTTCTAAGTGGGCCTCATGAAAGAATCCAATCAGATTAGATCACAAAGTGTAATAAGTTATGGTTATGGCAGTGGTTCAAAACCATGGGTTTGTAGCATGCTGGTGAATCATCATCAGCCATGAGGTGTGTTGTAAATAGTTTGTTTCTAATAATAAATTACTCAAGTTTGTGAATGATTTACCTATTATTACACAGAGGGTGAGTTGAAGGTTGTTTCTTTCATAATGTTTTTCTCAGTTCTGTGTATTCCAATTTTGTTGCCTGTATAGCACGGATACAGGTGAAAGTTTAGTTAACGTGGACATAATTGGACATAAGTGGACAGACCACTCATCTATTTGAAAAATATTTGTAAACCACCTACTTTGTGCAGTTGCTATGCCTGGCCTGAGAGGTACAATAAATGCACACAACAGACGTGACTTCTGTCTTTGTAAAGCTTACCAACTGGCAGGAAAAACTATACCAAGCACTTTTCTTGAACCTTCACTGTAACCCTGAGAGGTTAATATCATTCTTCCCAACTTTATATATTTTAGGCAACTCTGAAGCCCTTTCTCTAAACCAGTGGCTTCCGAATGCCTTTGACCATGCATTCCTGTCAGTGAAGACAATTTTAGTACTCATGTGTGTGTGTTTTCAAACAAGTATACATTTGTATATGCTTATATATCATATATACACATATGCACATTCCTATAAATTACATGTACATTATTTGAATCTTCTTGTACGCCTCACTTTGAAGACTGGCTCTGCACCACTCCACCATATCACCTTGGAGTTTGTCTATGTGTAACGAGAATAATCCACCTCCAATCTTCCCCCATCTAACCCCAGGTTTTGGTCTAGATGGGTAGGGGGTAGGAACTTTGCCAAGAACTTGATCCAGGAAGTTTTTTTAAAAAGTTAAAAAATAGTATAGTTCAAATTTGGTCTTCATATTGCTAAGGATGCCTTGCAGAATTCCTTGATGAGCTTTTTCATATGCAAAAGAAAGTTATTCTGTTAGTTTGTAAATCCTAATCACTTCCCTTGTGTTCTCTTTCCTGGCTGGATCTGAAACACCTCAAAAAAAGAGTGCATGTCTCGTACATCTATTTCAACTCCCCCACAGTACCCAATAAATGACTGAATATGTCAGAAATTCTCCGTCCTTTGGAGATGACTTTGTTTCTCATTGGAAAAAGCAGAGAGATTTTTCACATCCATTGTAGCATAAGAATACTATCCTATGGAAACAAACTGTTCCCAGACACAGTAGAGAGGAAGTCCCTGGGCATAGAGGGCTGGGAAAATGCAGCAGGTAGCTTTGTGATGAATGAGGCCATGGAGAGAAAGCCAGGGTTCACAGGGAAGGTGAGGGTTGAGAAAATGAATCAACAGATTAGTCTTTTTGTCTCTCTGCCCACTTTGGCTTCAAATTATCCAAACTTCTTTTTTTTTTTTTTTTTTTTTGAGAGAGAGAGAGGTCTGATGCCCAGGTTGGAGTGCAGTGGTGCCATCTCGGGTCACTGCAGCCTTGATCTCCTGGGTTCAAGGGATCCTCCAACCTCAGCCTCCTGAGTAGCTGGGACTACAGGCATGTACCACCACATCTGGCTAATTTTTGTATTTTTTGTAGAGACGAGGTTTCACTATGTTGCCCAGGCTGATCTCAAACTCCTGGACTCAAGCAATCCTGCCTCAACCTCTCAAAGTGCTAGGGTACACGCTTGAGTCACCACCTTCAGCCCAAACTTCTTTTCCTCAGTGGAGGTGCCTCTACTGAACTACCAAGAAAATAGCTACAACTCCCTCCCTGACTTGATACTACCAAGACCTCTGTGTCAGTTGACCCTGTGCTTGGTTGTCATCCGCATTCCTGATTCCACAGACTACACCTTGGAGCACCAGCCTGGGGGTACGGAGTTCTAATTCTAGCCCCGTCACTAACTTCCTTGGAGGCACTAGGCCTCACTTGCTCAACTGCAAAAAAGGAGCAGTGGAGTAATTAACAAACTGCCAAGGACCTTTTGGCTATGGCAGGTTTGACCCTGCATCTTTCTTTGTTCCTGATCTTTCCTTTCCTCTCATTTCCAGCCTGACCTTTTTGAATGAGGAAATCAGGGATAGGAGGATTTGTCCTGAAAAACTGCCTGTGGCTACAGCATTGCTACTGATCAGGTAGCTGCAGCAGGAAGCTTAACAGGGGGTTGAGGCCTTTGCTTTCACAGGATGTACTCACACGCCCCATTTGCTAACATGTTTTCCATCCAACATTTCAAGTAACTGTCCCCACATTGGTGCTTCTACAAGTCAAGGTCTGTTCTGCACTCTTTAGAAAGAATGTAAACCGTGACAAATGGTCTCAGTTCAGGCATATGGTGATGCATTGACTTCCTAGTTGCTGGGGTGTATTAACAAACTTATTGCCCCCAAATGTAAAAAATAATGAATTTGTCACCATGCATGGAACGTTGACAATGTGAAACACATTAGATGTATTGGATCTTCAGAGCCTATCCTTAATTTTTAGTAGAACATTGCCTTTTATTTCCTTAATTTTAAGTGAATTTCGATTGCATTGCCCCTAAAACCTTTTTTTAAGATGTCACAGTAATTAGAAATTGATGTGTGTGGGGTTTTTTTTCTTTTTTTTTAAGTGGGTGTATTCATTAGAAACTGTGCTCAGCTATGACTAACAGCTACAGCGGTTGAAATACCAAGGGGAGTTTGTTCTCTTTCTTTCACTCTGATGTTGAAAAAAAGGGGCTGAGCCAGATGCAGTGGCTCCAACATGCCCCTAATATTGCAGGCACCTTTATTTCTGCTCCATGAGCTTTACTTCATCCTTGAGGTTGTCTTCTCATTAAAGGTTGGCCACTGCAGTTCCAAACCTTACATCTGAGTTCGAGTCCAGGAAGAAGGAGGGCATAGGCAAACAGGCACAACCCCATTTAGTTAGACGAGAGACCCACCCGGCAATGTGTGCTTATATTTCATTAGTTAGAACTTAATGGAATGTCTACTTCTACCTGCAAGGAAGACTGGAAGGTATAGATTTTTGCTGGTTACATTGAACATTTCCAACAAAATCGAGATTCCACTAGAAAGGAAGAAGGAGAGAATGAATTTGGAGTAGACAGCTGCCCTAGTGGGGTTGTTTTTCTTTCTAAAATTAATACACATTTGTTAAGCAAACTTGAAAAACGGAGTAAAGGAAAAGAAAGAGAAGACGATGATATTAACTCCTCAAAGTGATCTCTACCAGCATTTAGTGTAATTCTTTGCTTACTTTTTGTTAATATTTGAAGATTTTTTTTCTGATTGTACTTTTCTCTTTTTTTGGTGGGGGACAGAGTCTTGCTCTGTCACCTAGGCAAAAGTGCAATGGTGCAATCATGGCTCACTACAGCTTCAACCTCCCAGGCTCAAGTAATCCTCCCACTTCAGCCTCCTGAGTAGCTGAAACTTCAGACATGCACCACTACATCAGGCTAATTTTTTATTCTTTGTAGAGATGGGGTCTTACTATGTTGCCCAGGCTGGTCTTAAACCCCTAGTCTTAAGAGATCCTCCTGTCTCAGCTTCCCAAAGTACTCGGATTACAGGTGGGAGCCACAGTGCCCAGCCTAGTTGTATTTTTCTGATTCTAAAAGTAATGCCTATTCACTTGGGAAACTCAAAAAATACAGCAAACTATAGAAAAAAAATAGAAACCACCCATAATCCCATTACCCACATTATACTATGTCATTTTGCTGTATTTTCTGCTGTTCTAAGTATATATTTTATGTATTTATGATCATAGTGTATGTACAAGTTGACACCTTTTTCTCACTTTCTAAATAAAATAAGTAAATTTACATATGACCCTACTTCGTGTATCCCTGGGTCCTCATAACAGAGCATTTCAAATCTTGGTTGCAAATCTGTTTGGAAAGTGCTTGAAGTAGGAAAGAACAAATAGCAAGGGCTGATTTTCCCCTTCACTGTTTCTGGGAGACCATACGGCAGATTTGGCTCACTTCTCACTCTCACTCTGAGACCATATCATATGCTCTCCTTTCTTTATTTTTCTATCTCAAAAAATGTCAAGTGTACAAACCAAGAGTTAAAATTATTCCTTAGAGAACATGAGCTGTCAGGCCCATTCTTACCGTATGGCTCACAAAAGTCGGTTTTGCTCTGGCTTATAAATTCATATGATGTCAAAGCTAGAAAAAGCCCCCACAGCTTTCAGTCCAAACCACTAATGTAAAAGCAAAAAGAAACAGAAATGAAAAGTACCCTGCTCAGGATACTACCTGGCAGAATCAGTGCCAGAGCCCAGGCCCCTGAGTGCCTTTCTGGTGATTTTCCACTCTACTTTAGATGCTTTTGATGATACAACTAACTGGTATACTTCAAAGGTGTTACAACTTTCACAAAAATACTCATCAATAAGATTCCCCAAGATTCTCCTAATGGTATTAACTAAAACCTAGAGTTTTATAACTTGCCCAAGGTAACTTTTCTCCAATTGGCAGTTCCATTTAATATACTTGGATTTTTGGTGAAAACATACACTCTAGAGAAAACAACTTTTTTCCCCATCCAGTGTTCACTTGCTATGAGCTCAGACTTTTGCTAAGAGCCATAGGATTACGCCATAGTGTAGAAAATTTACAGCCTGGTTGGGAAGATGAGGGAGATACATGAACCAGTGTGGTATATTCATGCAATGGAAAGCCAAACACCTGCAAATGAGGTAATCTGCATGAACTGCCATGGGAAGATGGCCATGAAATATTGTTAGAAGAAAAATCTGGGTTGCAGAGGAGTGTGATGATCTATGTAGTATGATCTCTTTTGTGGTTTAAAAGAAAAGAGTATATTCACACATTTATATGTTTTCATGTGCATAGAAAATATTTAGACAAATACAAAACTTTTAACAGTGGCTACTCTACAGAGAATGGGTTTGAAGATGAAGAAATTACTTTTCTTCCTTTTTCACTTACACATTTCTATTTTCCTCTCTTTTTTTTTTTTGAGACAGGGTCTCACTCCACCCAGGAAGGAGTGCAGTGGAGTGATATCAGCTCACTGCGACCTCCACCTCCTGGGTTCAAGCAATTCTCCTGCCTCAGCCTCCTGAGTAACTGGGATTACAGGCATGTACCACCACACCCAGCTAATTTTTATATTTTTAATAGAGAGAGGTTTCACCACATTGGCCAGGCTGGTCTCAAACTCCTGACCTCAGGTGATCCACCCGCCTCGGCCTCCCAAAGTGCTGGGATTACAGGCATGAGCCACCTCACCCAGCCTTACATTGCTGTTTTCTAAATATAATTATGTACTGCAGTTTCCTCACTGTACATGTTGAATAACCACGGTATCTGCCACAGAGTTGTGACAATTAAATGAGTTGTTCTAAATAAAATGTTTGGATATTTGCCAGACCCATACTAAGTGCTCATTAAATATTAGCAAAGATGATGATGCTGATGATAGAAAAGGAGTACTCTCATACTGCTACCAGGTGTGAGCATTCATACAAGTTATAAGGCCATTTGATTAGATATGTATGTGTAGAGCCTTTAAAATTTGAAGACACTTGACCCAGCAGGTCCACTTTCAAAAATTTCTTCTATGGAAAAAATTGAATAGGTGTATAAGAAGAGTATACAAAGATGAATAAAGAAAAAAACATTGGTGACAAGCTAAATGTTCAAAAATGAAAACAGTTTAATAACATATGGTGTATTTTTACCATGGAATAGTACGTCCTCATTGTAGCAACAAATATACTGACGTTGTAATAGGCTAATAATCATATAATATTAAGTAAGAAAAGCTACCTTCTGAACAGCATATGCAGTATGACCTCATGACAGTACAAAAACTATAATGTGCATATGTATGTCTAGAAGCACATGTCCTAAACTTGCATGCACAGTATTAAACCCTGGGAAATTGTAAAATTTTTCGTCTTTATGGTTGGGTAAAATTTCCAATTTTTCTAAAATTAATCTCTATTACTTGTGCAAGTGTTTGAAAGAAAGGCAAAGGGACTTTGGGGGAGCATTTCATAATGCAGCCTCCACACTAACAGACTGCAATCAGGATGCCTCTGCCCGGAGCCAGAGGAGACGCAAGTGCTTCCAGCCTGCAAGGATCAAGTGGGCACATTTTTCCAGTCTCTACTGCAGAATCAGCAGACATGGGACTAGTGTCCTGGCCTGACTCAGGAGACTGACTTTGGGATGTTGGCTGAAGGCCAAAAAAGTAAATACTGAGGAAAGCTGGGCCATGTCATTGCCATCAGTCAACCTAAAAAAGGTTTAATTTTCCAAGAATTGAAGGTTTAATTTCCAAGAGTCTAGGGGAGACAAAGACAGTTACTCACCTCACCTTTTAGTGGGGTTTTCAGAAGTTTCTAGCAGCTTCCCTTCAGATTCAGCTAGCAGCCTTGTTTGAGACTGGTCCAGAATCCACACTCCCTGTAGGCTCCTTTTAGCCATTTGCCAGGGAACAGCAAAGGCTGTCAGCAGCACTCCTCCAAGTAGTCAGCTGCAAGGAGTCTCAGCCTTGCATCTCCTAATTTCTCAAGGCAGAAAGGAACTGGAATTTTACTTAAGCCATTTTCTCCTTTCTGTGATGTTTTTCTAGGTTCCCCATGGGTGATACTGCTGGAGGGGAAGAAGGAAAAGCCCCCAGAGAGCTGAACTTCCTATTTACCCACAAGGACTGACCCAGGCATGCCTCAATTTCTACAAAGGCCCCCACCCATATATTCAGGCTTCATTTGTTGCTATCCTCCTCCCTGCTCTCTCTGTTCTGGTGTTTCTTGAGTATTCTCAGTTTCTTATGTAAACCCTCCCCTTTTGTAGCCTCTGGAATTTTTGCAGGCAACTTCAGGGATCAGCCGATATGCCTCCTTCTCAGTGCAGTCTTCCCTGATCCCTCACCTTCCCCAGCACTCTGGATTAGGAAAGCCTGTTCTGTGACCTCATAGCACCCTGTCCTAAACTCCACAGGGACACTTTTCTACTGTTAGAATCATTTCTTCCTGGTCTCTGTTCCCAACTCTAGTCCAAGTGACTTGCAGCCAGAGGCCATGCCTTATTTTCCTTTATATTCTCAGTGCCCAGCACATGGTATGTGCTCAACACACGTTTGTCAAATAATTAAATGAATAAGTTCATTCAGCCATCAATTGATCTTTAAATTGGTTGCAAATTACCTTCTTCTTAAAATCCAAACAATTCTGGGAATTTTCAGGGAGCTGATATTAGCTATTCTTGTTTTAGTGTGAATTCATTTGTTTGATCCCAAGGCTTTCCTTTCATGTTAAAGTAAGGAATAGGGAATTGAAATTTGACTTGGAGATTAAGTTCTTAGAATGGAGAATGGTAGTTCACTTTGGGTAGAATATAGGGTAAGGTATGATGCAGACTTATGGGTAGTGAAACACCAGCTCCGTTTCTAAAAGTGTGACAAGCTACATCAAAATCACTTGAGTACTTATTAAAAATGCAACATCCAAGGCCCCAACCCAGACCCACACTGCCTAGAATCTAGTGAAATGGGCATATGGAGCTTCCTTCATCGTCAGCCAGTTCTGATCAGAGGAATTAGAAAGGCCTAAAGTTACCAGACATTTGGGGTCATGAGGAGAGATGCAGATAGTGGTAGGAGCACACAGAGTTGGAGAGGAACATGCCAAGGCAAACCTCATCTCCTCTGAAATTCTGTCTAAGATTCCTCGTAAAAGAAAGCTCTTTCTTGGCCAGGCATGGTGGCTCACGCCAGCACTTTGGGAGGCCGAGGCAGGCAGATCACCTGTGGTTGAGAGTTCAAGACCAACCTGACCAACGTGGAGAAATCCCATCTCGACTGAAAGTACAAAATTAGCCGGGCATGGTGGCGCATGCCTGTAATCCCACCTACGAGAGAGGCTGAGGCAGGAGAATCGCTTGAACCCGGGAGGCAGAGGTTGTGGTGAGCCAAGATCATCTGGGCAACAAAAGCAAAAATTCATCTCAAATAAAAAAAGAAAAGCTCTTTCTTTCTTTTCTTCATCTCAATTCATTGTTTTATATTACATAGAAATCAGTGCCACTCTATTCTTGAAAATTAACATTAAGCATAAAATAGTAGAATGGATAAGAATACATATGGACACTAGAGATATACTGCCTAGTTCAAACTCTAGCTTTTAAACTCACTTGACATGTAATCTTGGGTAGCTAATGTCTCAGTGCCTCAGTTTCCTCATATGTAAAATGGGAATGATAACAGTAGATACCTACCTTCCAGGGCTTATGGAATTAAATGAACTACAACATATAAAGTGCTTAGAACTTCATGTAGCAAGTACAATATATATTAGATATTAACATTACTCTGTAAATTATAGCTTAAATAGGCAAATTGTTGTGTTCTTAGACCCAACAACCATAGAATATGTTGGTTTTTAAGATTTTTTTTCTGCTAGGCACAGTGGCTCTCACCTGTAATCCCAGCATTTTGGGGGGCCCAGGTGGGAGGAAAAATTAAACCCAGGAGTTCAACTCCAGCCGGGGGCAACATAGGGAGACCTCGTCTGTACAGTAAAAAAAAAATCAGCAGCGTGTAGTGGAACACACCTGTGGTCCCAGCTACTTAGGCGGCTGAGGTGGAAGGACCTCTTGAGTCTGGAAGGTTGAGGCTGCAATGAGCTGTGATTGCACCACTGTGCTCCTGCCTGAGCAACAGAGCAAGACCCTGCCTCAAAAAAAAAAAAAAAAAGGAAGGGAGAGAGAGAGAGAATGTTTCTTTTTAGATTTAGTTTTTTATTTTGATTATGACATTTTCAGATCTACTAAAAAGTAGAGAAAATGATAGAAGTCTCCATAAAATTATCACCAGTAATTATCAAGATTTTGCCATCTTAGCCTAATCTATCCTTTAATAAAATATTTTAAGGAAAATCATATATATATATAATGCCATTTTACTCCTCTATATTTCGTTATGCATCTCTAAAATATATGGATAGTTTCTTACATTACCTCAATGTTCTTACAATATCTGTGACATAAGCATTCCTTGGTATCATCTAAATCCAGTCAATGGTACCATATTTCCCTAATGGTTGAAATCAGAATCCTAACCAGGTCCACTCATCACATTTGGTCCTAATATTTCTTAACTCTCTTTTAATCTAGAACAGTCTTTCTTGCCTTTGCCTCATGGCATCGACTTATTGCAGAAACCAGGTCAGTCATTTTTGAAAATTTAATTTCATCTTACTAAAAACTTTTATAAAAATAAAATTATTTGCAAATGAAAAAAAAAGAAGAAGAACGTACCACATGCTCACAGTGACCACTCCTCAAGGTCTGCATGAGACAGCCCCAGTTTATACTTTTTCATCCCAGTACAGTTACGAGTAACACTCCTCTCACCCTTAGTTGCCTACCCATTGGGAGTTTGTCTATTTGTTTTATTGCCTGCTTTAATTTGTTCTATCTGCCACATTTCCTATACATTGACATTAGCTAAAGACTCGATGCAGCTTCATCTTTTTTGATAAGAATTCTTCCTAGATGGTTCTGTTAGCTGTAAATATCCTTGTACTTGGAGGTTTACAATGTCTGATTGTCCCACTTTTAGTGATACTGAAATCGATGAGTGAATTCAGGGAATATCCGCATGATCAAACCACTGCAAAGTTCTTCATCTACCTTTCATCTCATGGTTTCGTTTCTTGTTGATAATTACCTGAACTGATTATTACATTAGATGTTAGAAACCAGTTCTAGCTCTATCAATCCTTCCATATTTGTTGGCTGGAATTTTTTTTGTAAAGGAGAACTTTTCCTCCTCAATTAGGGCTTGGTTACACTGCAGGATAATGCGTACAGGAAGGACTGAATAAATGTTTAACTCTTTCCTTTCCTTCCCATTCAATTTTCAGAATGGGAAGTTGAAACCTTAGTTACTTCCAGTGGCGTCCAACTTACTAATTTTTTGAATTTTTTTGTTGTTGTTTGTTTTTTGGTAGGGTAATTTTTTTCTGTTGAAAAAAGTTTGTATCATTATAAATTCATAGTTTCTTATATATTAAGCTTTATATATAAAGTCTTTATATATAAAGTCTTCCTCTGTCTAGCTCACAAATTATCCTCATAAATTAGGAGCAGTCTATATTAGTCAGGGTTCTCTGGAGAAACAAAGCTAATAGAATGTACAGAGAGAAAGAGAAAGAGAGAGATTTTAAGAAATTAGTTCATACAGGCTGGGCATGGTGGCTCATGCCTATAATCCCAGCATTTTGGGAGGCTGAGTCAGGCAGATCACTTGAGGTAAGGTATTCAAGACCAATCAGCCTGGCCAACATGGTGAAACCCATCTCTACTAAAAGTACAAAAATTAGCTAGCATGGAGGTGCATGCCTGTAATCCCAGCTATTCAGGAGGCTGAGCCTTGAGAATCCCTTGAACACAGAGGTGGATGTTGCAGTGAGCCAAGATCGTGCCACTGCACTCCAGCCTGGGTGACAGAGCGAGACTCCATCTCAAAAAAAGGAATTAGTTCACACAACTGTGGGGGCTGGCATTTCTGAAATGTGTAGGGCAGGCGGGCAGAGTAGAAGCCCAGAGGAGAGTTATTATTACAGCTCAAGTCTGAAGGCAGTCTGGGCCTCAGTCCTTGTCTCTTGAGGCTTTCAACTGATTAGAGAAGGCACACCCACATTATGGAAGGTCATCTGCTTTACTTACTCTACTGATTTAAATGTTAATCTCATTTCAAAAGTACCTTCCTAGCAACATTCAGACTGGTGTTTGACCATGTATCTGGGTACTGCGGCCTAACTTAACTAATAAACTATTACACTGTCTCTGTATTTTTAAATAACAATAACATCTCAGGGTAGAAAATGCAAAAAGCAGTAGAATCAATTCTTACTGTGAGTGTTCCTATATGGGAGAGAGCACTCAGGCTGAACCAAACAAGAAACATTTGAATTTGTGATTTCTGAATGTTCTGCTGGTTTTCACGCTAGACAGAGCTGACAAAAAATGCCCCTGGCTCTGCTACTTCCTGTGTAACCTTAAGGAACTCACATTAGTTCAATGAGCCTCAGAACCTTCATCTAAAAACAAGGATAATAGCATCCATTTGGCCTGCCATTTGACAGCCAAGAGTTTGTGCACATTTTGAAGTCTCTGTATGTTACACAAATACGTTATTAGACTACTTTTGCTAAGTAGTAGTAAATGAACCAGAGTGTCAAACAAATGTGCTTTGAAGCTGTAGTCACGAGTGTAATGCTGCATTACGATGTTCAGTGACTTTCTCTTCATTTGACAGAGACCATTACTCTCAGGTCTCACATTTTAAGAAAAGGGAAAGTTATTATTCTCCTAAGGGAAAGAGTAAGAGTACTAATTTTCCATATGAATGCCTCTATCAGTGTTCAGTATTAGGGCCTACAGTGTTTACACTATGTCAGCAATGTAACAATAACAAATGCAAAAGATAAGTAAAGGTAGTTATCAACGTAGTAATAACAAATGTGAAGTCTGTCTCTTTGTCATTCATTCAACAAGCACTTATAAAAGGCCCATTAAATGTGAAAGACTATGCCAGGTGCTACTGAAGACACGGCAATGAATCAAATCTAGATTCTGTCCTCAAGCAAAGGACAGGCTATTAAGAGGAAGAAACCATAATTAAAAAGGAAAAATCTATAAGATTTGAATTGAAAAGTACAATGAGAGCACTTAGTAACAGCCTGTGGAAGTCTGGAGAAGGAGAGATGAGTTTCAGTTGCAGGTTCCAGACAACTTTTTGGACAAGTTGGCACACGGAAGCTAGACTAAAGAATAGGAATACATTTGGACCTGTGAGATAGGCAGCGTGGGGCAGATGAAAGGTGTGGGGAATGTTGTGGATGTGGTGGGAGTATAAGACCATTGACGGTCCTACAAAGTAGGAAGGAAGGATGGACATATGCTATGTGTGGCAATCAATGAATTCTTTTCTTTGCCTCTAACTTCTTTCTCTGCAATTTTAGAAAGGATCTTGGGATTCATCTAATACTAGGATGGCAAAAAGTCTTCCTCTGTCTAGCTCACCAACTTCAATTGATGGGTAACAGAAGATCACACTTGGTTGGTCAGCTCAGTAGAGAGGGTAATTGTCCTATACCGCTTCATAAATAAAATTCTTATTAAAATCATGATGCTTTGCCGGACATGGTGACACATGCCTATAATCCCAGCACTTTGGGAGGTCGATGCAGGAGAATTGCTTGAGTCTAGGGGTTTGAAACAAGCCCGGGCAACATAGTAGGACCTCATTTCTACAAAAAAATTAAATTAAAAAAATAAAATTAGGCATAGTGGCATAAGCCTGTAGTCTCAGCTACTTGGGAGGCTGAGGTGGGAGAATCACATGAGGCTAGGAGGTCGAGGCTGCAGTGACCCAGGATTGCACCACTACACTCCAGCCTGGGCAACAGAGTGAGACCCTGTCTCAAAAAAATAATTATTATTATAATGATGCTTTCCAACTCTAAAACTCTACGATTCCCAGAAGCCAAATCTTGCCTGGAAGTTTTAAACATTTTAGATATAAATTTTTCCTAGCTGGAATACTTACACCTATGCTTCCTAAACACAAAATACAGAACTTAATCTAGCCTTCTCGATGATTCAGATTGGTCATCATTGAAAACAGGAGGGATTGTACTGTATTGTATCACAGCATTGCCAGGATCCATGGAGGCATAGAGGATTATTTACTCTTAAATTTAGTGGCTCCAAAATGCTCTCTTCTTGTTATATATAATGTTTTCTTTTTCTTCTGCCTGGTTATTGAGCATTTAAGCTCTCAGATTTCGATGCTTTCAGTATATTGACCTATTTTGCCCCATTTTTGTTCTCTCTGTTTGCTGTTCCTATTCTACTTGAAGCTTGGAAGTTACATAATGAAGTTCTGTTAGAATTACACATGAAATAAGAGTAAATAAGCTCTGAGTATGAGTCTAAGAAGATTGTCTACATGTAAAGTATCTTAAACCTTAGTGCCATCTGGTCTGGCTGTTTAATTAAAAGCGATTGTGTGTGTGTGTGTGTGTGTGTGTGTGTGTGTGTGTGTGTTTATGTGAGAGAGAGGGAGAGGGAGAGAAAGAGACAGAGAGAGAATGAAGAGAATATATGCGTGTGTCTGCACGTAAATGTATTTTTCCCTTCTGGCTTTTCACTATGACTGTGAGACAGCTAAATTCAACACAAGTAAGTGTGACAGTTTATAATTTGCCTAGAAAAATTGAGAAGCATAGAAAAATCTAAGATAGCAAGAAATTTTGTCACATCGCATAGAAGAGATAATCATGGTTGCCCCTGCTGTTGTGCAGACCCTGTGTTGATCATGAGGCAATGCAAAGAGCAACCACTATCTCTGAGAAACAGCAGCTACATGATTAGGCCAAGCTCCTATGGGGAAACTAAAAGAAAATGATTATTAGACTTGAGGTTTCCTGATCCCAAACCAGACTTCCTTCAACTTCTGTGAAATTCTGCCCATATGATAATTATTATTAGACATCAAAAGAAATCCTGCACCTCTGCACTACATTGAAAGAGCATGTATCCAAGGGATGTGGGTTTGGAGTAAGTCAATGCACCCCCCCAAAAAAATCAACCAATAAGTGGCTGAACAGAATCACCTGGAGAGCTTGTTTAAAATATAGATGCTTGGATCCCATTATCTAGAGTCTGTTTAGCAGACTGGAGATTGAAATCAGAAGTTTGGGAGAGGTTTTCATCCTTAAATATTTAAGCATTCAACTCCATCATAGCTATAGTACGATTATCACACCCAGGTTTGATTTTAGAGAAACTCAAATTGTCTTTGTACTTCCATTTAGTATTCAGGCCTGGGGCTTTAGATAGTCAAAAAATCATTGCTTTTTTTTTTTTTTTTTCAGAACACTTCTTTTTTCCTGCCTCTGCCTTTCCTGTCCAGCTCACTATGTACTTCTCAGCCCCTTCACCCATGCCTGTGCCAAAAGTACAGGCTATCTAGGCACGCATGACATCCCAACCAATTTCTTTCTGTTCTACCTCTGCTCATGGTGCTGAATTGGAAGTGGTGGCAAGGTTACTACGGGACACTCTAAGCGCCTGGCCCTCTTTCACAGAGCAGGTGGTGTTGCAGGAGTAGGGTGAGGCTTTTTGCAGCAAAGATCATGTTGCTGAAGAAAAGTTCAAGTGGTCCAAGGTATTGTTCACAGTGAAAATTGTGACAGTGTCCCAGCTAGGAAGTAAAAGTATTCTCCAGGGTTGAAGGCACACCTACCATCTTCTGCAACAGCAGCAACAGGGGTTCTTACTGACAGCATACACAAGAAAAAGTGTTTTTGCTCATATCACCTCACTTAATACTCACAACGGCTCTAAGATGAAAATATTATTGTCCTTACTTTATAATAAAACTAAAGCTGAGAAGTAATTTGGTCAAGTTTGTACAATAAGAAAGAGGCAAAGCTGAGTTCAAAATCATCACAACAGATGCAAAATCTGAATCTCAGCCACTGGGCTATGTTAGCATACAACCAGATTTATTTATTTATCTATCTATTTATTTATTTATAACTTTTTGAGATGGAGTCTCGCTCTGTTGCCCAGGCTGGAGAGCAATGGCGCAGTCTCAGCTCATTGCAACCTCTGCCTACTGGTTCAAGCAATTCTCCTGCCTCGGCCTCCTGAGTAGCTGGAATTACAGGTGTGTACCACCACACCCAGCTAAGTTTTGTATTTTTAGTAGAGACAGGGTTTCACCATGTAATCCAGGCTAGTCTCAAACTCCTGACCTCGGGTAATCTGCCCCCCTCAGCCTCCCAAAGTGGTAGGATTACAGGCATGAGCCACCATGCCCAGCTGCACAGCTGGATTTAAATACATATTCAGATGTTACAAGAATCCTGATACCTGCCTGTGGTCCTAAGCAATGCTGTGGAGGATACATTCCATCCCTATACCTTGAGGTCATTGTAGCAATGCTGAATCCTATGGGAGCAGGAGCTAGAAGTTTTACAAGCACTGAAAAGCTGAGAAATCTTCTGTCTTTGGAAGTCAGTGTCAGGATCTGCAGCTGACTCAATGCCTGGGAGAAACTTGTGGGTTAGGCTACCCCATTGGGAATGCAGAGAGCCCCTCTCAATCAGAAAGATGGAGCACTATAGAGCTCACGAGAAATCACAGGAAAGCAGCCTTCACACGAGTCTGCAGGACTTTGGAATCTCTGCTGCTGCACAGGGGTTTCATTCTCCTTCTCAGATTCAAAATTAAACACTGATATGACAGATCTGGGTACAAATAGCATCCTCACCAATGAACATTTAACCCAGTGGGTTTTTTTTACTCTCAGGTGGCTGAGGAGCTCCACAAAGGTGTCTTAAGAGACACTGCAAAGAAACAAGGTAAGTGCAATATGCCTGAGTTCTCACAGCCAATCCCATTTCAACTAGAACAGGTGCTGCTGAAATGTGTTTTATATGTTGGGCTTCCTTGTAAGCTTCTATTTGAAGGAAGTATTCCATGTCAAGAAACATGTTTGTAAATGACTGTTTCTATCCTCTTGGACTACTATTATTGCTAAACCCTACCAGATGGTTGGAGATCTAAGACTGAATAAAATCTAAGAAATAGGCCCGGTGTGGTGGCTCACATCTGCACTCCCAGCACTCTAGGAAGTGAAGGCAAGCAGATCACTTGAGCCCAGGAGTTCAAGACTAGCCTGGGCAACATGGCAAGATCTTGTCTCTACTAAAAATACAAAAATTAGCTGGGTATTGTGGCACTTGTAGTTCTAGCTACTTGAGAGGCTGAGGTGGGAGGATCACTTGAACCTGGAAGGTCGAGGCTGCATTGAGACAAGATCACACTACTGAACTCCAGCCTGGGTAATAGAGCGAGACCTTGTCTAAAAAACAAAACAAAAAAAGGCTGAGGAACGACCTACCCTCAACATAACAATAGGTATTCCCCAACATTTTTTTGAGGCAGGGTCTTGCTTTGTCACCCAGGCTGGAGTGCAGTGGTGCAGTCATGGCTCACTGCAACCTCAGCCTCTGAGATTCAAGTGGTTCTCTCACCTCAGCCTCCCTACAGGTGCATACCATCACTCCTAGCTAATTTTTGTATTTTTTTGTAGAGACAGGATCTCACCATGTTGCTCATGCTGGTCTCAAACTCCTGGGATCAAACAGTTCACCTGCCTTGGCCTTCCAAAGTGCTGTGATTACAGGCATGAGCCACCATGCCCAGCTTCAAATATCCTTGATGGGAAAATTGTACCCTTCTCTGAGGAAAGAGATGCTTCTTCAGTTAAACTTGATTCTTCAGGTTACAAAGGGATAAAAGATGAGCATCCAAGTCCCTGTACATCACTATGCTGAGAGAAACCTCAGCCAACTCTATCAAGCACCATGGAGATTTAATCAAATCATACCAGAACACCTACTGTACACAGATATTCAGAGAAAGCCTGAGTTCTATTGGGGAAATACGAAGAAAGGAGTGTACAAGAAAGACAGTAGCTACATGGGCCTGGCAGTTACTGTTGGTTGCCTAGTTGTCGACCATACTCCACCCATACTTCACGTCTTCTTCTTTGCTGGCAGGGCCTCATCTCCCTTTGTTTAGGCTGAAAATGTCAAATATTCACTTTCCCAGCTTCCTTAGTAACTAGGACATGGGAATGTGTCCCATTTCTCCAAAAGGCTTCTGGGAAGAGCTGTTCTCTCTCTCTCTCTCTTCTCTCTCTAAAAAAAAAAGGGGGGGGGGGGGGGGATAGGTCCACAAAAATGCCCCTCTTCTTCACCTGCCAGGCCCTTGGAAAACATTATCCCTTTTTATCCTCATAGCAACCCTATGAGGGAATTAATAATATCTTTCCAAGTTTAGAAATAAAGAAACTAAGGCTTAGAAAGCTGAATAACCTGACCAAGACCATATCCAATAAATGGTAGAGCCAAGATTTGAACTCAGATCTGTGTGACTTCTGTTATGGATTGAATTTTGTCCCCCTAAAAAGATATGTTGAGGTCCTTAGTCCCCAGTACACAGAATGAGGCCTCATGCAGAAATAGGGTCTCTACAGAGGTAATCAAGTTAAAATAGGGTCATTACAGTGGGCCCTAATCTAACATGACCAGCATAATGATAAAAAAGGGGAAATTTGTGCACAGAGACAGACACACATAGAAGACGCTCTAAGGCATGCAGGGCAAAGACAGTCATGTGTCTGGAATGATGCATCTCCAAGCCAGGGGAACTCAAGAATTGAACGCAAACTGGAAGTCAGAGAAGGCAAGGAAAGATTCTCTTCCCATAGAGCCATCAGAAAACTTGGCTCTGCTGTCACCTTCATTTAAGGCTTCCAGCCTCCACAACTATGAAACGATGCATTTCTGTTGTTTAAAGCCACCTAGTTTTTGGTACTTTTTTTTTTGAAACAGTGTAGCTCCATCACCTATGCTAGAGTGCAATGGTATGATCATAGCTCATTGCAGACTCAACCCCCTGGGCTCAACCAATCCCCCTGCCTCAGCCTCCCAAGTAGGACTACAGGTGAGGACCACAGGTGAGTCACCGCATGTGGTCCCATTTTTTGGTACTTGTTATGGCAGTCCTACGGAACTAAAACAACTTCCAAACTGTCAAAGAGGTTATTATTATAATGCCTCCCTGAAAATGTGCAAATTTAGTTACGTTTGCCTGGGAATGGCACTGGAGTAGCAGAGGCAATCCTAAAAATGACAGTCTTGGCCAGGCATGGTGGCTCACCCCTGTAATCCCAGCACTTTGGGAGGCCGAGGCAGGTGGATCACTTAAGGTTAGGAGTTCAAGACCAGCCTAGCCAACATGGTGAAATACCTTCTCTACTAAAAATACAAAAAATTGGCCAGGCGTGGTGGCAGGTGCCTGCAGTCACCTACTCAGGAGCTGAGGTGGGAGAATTATTTGAACCCGGGAGGTGGAGGTTGCAGTGAGCTGAGATCACACCACTGCAGCACTCCAACCTGGGCGACAGAGCAAGACTCCATCTCAAAAAAAAAAAAGAAAAAAAATCGCAACAATCTTCATGAAGGCACAAAGACAGGGCCAAGCAAATCGTGTATTGGCCCAGCAGGAGAGCCAGGTTGCAGCAGAGACAATGACAAACTCAATCTGCCTTTATCAAACTAAAAATATGACCAAAGATGCTTCCTATGTAAGGCTCCAACACCCTTTGAGGTTGGTGTCTCTGTTTGCATTCTATAGGTAATGGAACTGACTGGCCCCCAAATCCCACAGCTAATAAAAAGAAGCCTTTGAACCTATAGCTTCTAAAAAGGCCAACTGCTCTTTCTGCCCGCTGTGACTTACTGTCATGGGAGACCATCCTCAGGGACATTTCATGGCCTCTGGCTATGGGCAGACATTAGAACGAACACTGTGTAAGTACAATATTTGCCTCGTGCTTTGTGTTTCTATTTGGAACAGGTTTTGGTTTTAGGGTTTTTTGGGGATTTTTAGGACTTAATTGGTCAGTGTAACAATTGCAGTTCCTCTGTGTGTTGTCTCAGAACACCCAACTACATCTCCCTCATGGCCTCATTTCCCCCTTCTGTTACTGTGCATTCCACTGCAGCAGAGCTAATAATTGCAACTAATTAATTTAAGAATTGCCTTGAGATAAGAACAAAAGCGCTTACGTGGAGGAAGTCAGCAGGTTGGAGGTAGGCAAAAGAACTTACTCCTCAAGAGGAAATCTGAACTTTGGCTTCCAGCCCTTGGCACCTCTGACACCACCAAGTCCATGATCTGTGGCTTTTCTGTTGAGGAGACCCAGGATGCTTCCTCTACAGCTGAGAGAATCACATCAGTGAAAGCTCCTCCTCCTGCCCACTCCCTCAGCCCAGAAAGCAGCAGGAACGTTGTGGGTCATCACCACCCAGGGTGCCAAGAAGAGGGGCTCCGAAATAAAGAAAATGGAAGATAACAACTCAAGCTACAGGTTCTGCACTTGAGAACGCCAAGAGGGAAGGAATATGATTTCTGGACTTATCTTTTTTCATCATTTAGCTCAACTTTTCAGAATGTGATTATTTGTAACTTCTTTTGCCCTGCGTTATCATGGACCCCTGCTTGGTAACCTGCAAACTCCCATACCTAGCATCTAAAAGTCTCCATACACTGACACTAACTTCTCATTCAAACTAGACTCCAGTCGCTCCCAAACTTGAAGCCTCCCTTCTAACCAAATGACTCCAAAATATCTGTGGCACTTTCTCATCTTTCTGTCTCCTGGCTCAAAGCACTTCCGCACTGGGATCCCATCATAACAAAATAAACATGAAAGGGCACCCATCCTGCAGTCCGGTGGATCTAAATCATCTATCCAGAGACTGGCTTTACCCAAACCATCTAAGGAGCTTATCAGAGACCCTGAGCTCTACTGCCAGATGGTTCTCTGCACATTCAAGTTTGGAAACTCCTAATAGCCCAAACTCACTTGGCCAGTGCAGGGCTCTCCTCTATACTATTCTAAGACACAGAAACCAGTCTCTGCTTGAACATTCACTGTGGTCTGGAAATCACCACCTGATGAAAGAACTGAATTCCATTTTAAACAAAGTTAATTGTCAAAAATGTATGCCATTTGTTGAGGCAATGCCATCTTCTCTGCAAATCCCACTATTTGACCTAATTCTGTCATATGCGTCTACCCAACATATACACAGTAGCTCTTCCAACAGCAGTTGTTCAAATATCTAAAGATAGACATAATATCCCATGCATCCCACACCCAAACTCATAAGTCTTCAAATCCTCTGGGTAAACAACTCTAATTCCTCCAAATGTAAATCATAATTGATCATGATGATCATAGTCCTTGGCATAATCCATGAAATAGATACTATCATTATTTCCATTATATAGACAAGTAAACCGAGGCTGTGAGAGATTAAGTAACTTCCCCAAGGTGACATAGTAAGCGTCAGAACTTGTGTCAGTCTGAACAAGTCTGACTCCAAATGATGTTATTACGCTTTGCTGTGCTGTTCCTAATTTGTTCATTTTGTTTGAACAATTTCCGATTTTAATATCGCTCATTCAATGTCATACCCAGAATGGAACACATTGCTTGTGAACTTGTGTGCCCAACACAGAGCACAGAGCCCTCTTGCTGTCCACAGTTCACTTCTATCCATGTAGCCCAAGATGATCTTGGTATTTCCTGGTAGCTCCACCACACAGTTGACTGACATCAATTTAACTGCTTTGATTTATTTTCACGTGAACTGCTATAAAGTCAGGTATTATTTCCATTTTATCAATTGCCTATTGTGTGCAAATCCAAAAACTATGGACTAAGGATACTGGAGTGGATACAATGTTATATAAGGCACACCTGCTCTCAAAGAAGTGAATGAAAGAAAAGGAAAGGAAAATACTGAGTGGAAAAGATTAGAGAACTGGTTCCCATCCTTATCAATATCATTTATGTAACTGTCAGGTGGAGAGAGCTTAGGGAGGCCCAATCCTTTTTCAACTCCGTGATAATTGTTACTTTGTGACTATATAATCTCTATTACTAAAGCCTGAACAGAAGAACAGGTTAGATGCTCAAAGCTACCATTCTATGTTTCTTATCCTGTGCCTTTTAAACCTGAGTTGAAGACTCCTTCTATGTGCACTGAGTTGTATCTTATGTATTTAACTTGTGAGTCTTGGCCATCTTTCCAAACTTTAGAAGTTTTTTATATTTTTAGTTTTGTTTTTTAACCTGATTCTGCCATATAATGTCTTGGTTAGCACTACCAGATCTGAACTTCCTACAGATGGAATTAACACGCCCTCTATGTTCCAGAGGAAGCATCGAATGGGAATTGAGCCTAGACAAGTAGCACTGCAATAGAGATATAAGTTCAATTCAAGAAAGGCCTCTGCTGAGCTTGCTCAGTAACTCCCCAGCACATGGCACAGCGTTCCACGTGGAATGAATACATATTAAGCCTTGTATAAATCAATTAATTAATTAAGATCCTTCTCCAGTTTCAAACCATAGAATATTAGAATGTCCTAGGTGGACAGGACCTTAAAAGTCATTTAACATCCTCTTTTTTGTTTTTTTTTTTAGACAAGGCCTTGCTCTGTTACCCAGGCTGGAGTGCAGTGGCACAATCTCAGATCACTGCAACCTCTGCCTCCTGGGTTCAAGTGATTCTCATGCCTCACCCTCCTGAATAGCTGGGATACAGGCCCATGCCACCACACTAGGCTAATTATTGAATTTTTAGTAGAGTCAGGGTTTTGCCATGTTGACCAGGCTGGTCTTGTCTGGGCCTCAAGTGATCCATCCATCTCACCCTCCCAAAGTGCTGGGATTATAGGCACCTGGGCTTCAACATCCTCTTTCTTATAGTCAGAAAATGAAACCCCAAAAGGAACAAGTATTGACCTCAAGTACCTACTTCGGGGGAAAAAAACAGAGATCAATTACCCAGGCTTCCTATTTTCAAATGCAGAGCACTTTCCACCACACCAAGACAAGGACTTACTAATCAGTATTCTCCTATTATGTTTGTCTAGCCTTTAAATATACTACAGTAATCCCCTCTTATTCTCAGTACAGTATAAGAGACTACATATTTATGTAACTTTTATTACAGTATATTGTTGTTATTATTTAGAAACAAGGTCTCATTCTTGTCACCCAGGCTGGAATGCAGTGGCCAGGTCATAACGCACTGCAGCCTCAAACTCCTGGGCTCAAGCAATACTCTTGCCTCAGCCAAGTAACTGTGCCATGACTGACAATTTTTTTTTTTTTTTTAGAGATGGGGTCTCACTATGTTGCCCAGGCTGACTTTGAACTCCTGGGCTCAAGCAATCTTCTCACCTCAGCCTCCCAAAGTGCTGGGATTACAGGTGTGAGCCACAGTGTCCAGCTTTATTATTATTAGTCTCTTACTATGCCTAATTTTAAAATTAAGGTTTATCATAGACATTATGTATAGGAAAAATAATAGTATACATTGAGTTCAGTACTACCTAAAGTTGAAAATATCCACTGAAGGTCTTAGAACAGATCCCCTAGAATAAGGGGTGGGGGGTGGTTACTGTATTATTATATAGCCTGGAGAATCATGGAATTCCAATTAGAACAGAAGAAATATCTTTTCCTTCTGACTCAGAGGCCAAATGTTCTTGGGTAAATGAAGCTAAATCCCCAGCTTAGAATTAAACTTATTATCATATGGGAAAGGCCTCTTTAACAGAGAGTTATCCAGCTTTGTGGGGTTGGGAGAAGTCTTCCATCATTCCTCAGACACAGAAATTGGCCTTCAAAGGACCTCTCCACATCTGAGGCTCATGACCCCATAGGCCTGAGTATTCTGTCTCTGGGCCTGACCTATTCTAGATTGTGCTTTCTAATCCACAGTAAATATTAAAGTGTTATGAATTGTTGAGCACCTATTAAGTGCTAGTCACTTAAAAAACTGAAGTATGGTTTTAGTTCTTTATTTCAAATCCTCATGACAACCCTGCATGCCCGATTTTTTAAAATTTGTATTTATTTATTTATTTATTTATTTAGAGACATATTCTCTGTTGTCCAGACTGGAGTGCAGTGGTTCTATCATAGCTCACTGCAGCTTCAAATTCCTAGGCTCAAATGATCCTCCCACGTTAGCCTCCTGAGTTGCTAAGACTACAGGCACATGCCACCACACCTGGCTAATTTTTTAAATTTTTGTAGGAATGAGGTCTTGCTACATTGCTAAGGCTGGTCCGGAATTCCTGGCCTCCCAAAGTGCTGAGATTACAGACATGAGCCACCATGCCCTGCACATGGCACCTTTTATTAGCCCATTTTTCAGATGAGGAAATGAACAGCTAGAGGTTAACTTAATATATTAAGTTAGTATATGTAATACTTATTAAGTATTAATACTTAAGTATTAATTAACTGAATACCTATATTAACAGTACTTTTCAGTATTAAGTGGAGAAGTCAACATTCAACCCAGGTCTATTCATCTAAATCCAAGATTTAATCCAAGACCATATACTTCACACAACATCCAACTGCTTGCCCTAAAATCTGTCCAAAATTATTTCAAGCCAAACCTTAACAATCTCCCTAACAAATTACCCAGAAAAATATGAATTTGTCTATCACTATATCTACACGTGTTCCCATCTGGTACTCCAGACCAATGTCTCAGTGGATCCCTAATGTAACCTACATTTGTAGCCTTCTTCCACAAGAAATCTCTGCCCTGAATTGTTCTATTGACTAACCACATTACAGAATCAAAAACAGTCTGATTTCAAGGAGACATTTAACTCATTCAATACTACCACTGGTGGGAGTCTGTATTTTTTGGTTTTTGTTTGTTTTTGCTTTTTTGACTCATTAAAGAAATGAAGATCATAAAAATGAGTTACGTTTTTCTGGATATTCATAGAAATGTGTTTGTTTTCTGTGTTTAAATGTACAGAACAATTTATACACAAATTATTTACTTATGTGTTTTATTTGTTTTGGCATTTGTTTTGTTTTTTGAGACAGGGTCTCACTCTGTTGTCCAGGTTGGAGTGCAGTGGCACAATCACAGCTCACTGCAGCCTGGAACTCCTGGACTCAAGCAACCCTGCCACTCCTCTGTAATCAGTCCTCTTCCTCACTGCAGTCCCTAGCAATCACTGATCTGATTTATGTTCCTAGAGTTTCACCTTTTTCAGAATGTCCTGTAAATGAGATCATACAGTATGCAGCTCTTGAGTATGGCTTTTCCACTTAGTATTATGTTTTGAGATTCATCCATGTTGTTGCATGGATAATCAGTTCTTTTTAACAAGGATATTTTGAGAGTGTATGAACAAGAGAAAAGAGAGAAGGAAGAAGAATAGAACAATGATTTGGGGGAGCAAGGTG
This sequence comes from Ateles fusciceps, assembly GCA_036589455.1. NCBI lineage: Eukaryota > Metazoa > Chordata > Mammalia > Primates > Atelidae > Ateles > Ateles fusciceps. Next base: position 5,720,703 of record JAZHEH010001386.1, read on the forward strand.
AGGTTGAGTCAAGAATCAGGTGTTTGGAAAACTGAACACACTCAAAATATGGTATGAATAATTATGTTAGATTTTTTTCCCAAAGTCTAGTGTACACAAATCTCTCCCTTCTCCCACTCCTGGGCCTTGGGTTAGAGTTAAGATAATTATACTTCTCAGTTCCCAGTATCTTACTACCTTCAGTCTGTGCAAGGCCTCACTCTTGCTTAATTATGTTTTTCAATTTATTCTCTACTAAGTACAAAACTCTTCCTCTAGATTCTCTCTCTCTAGCTTATGTGTTCACTATATGTGCTTAGGTGCACATGGATTCTTAAATCCTACATAGTGCTAATTTGTGTATTTATGTGTTTTAAATTTGCATAAATGGTATTGTGCTGTTTTGTTTTCACTCAGCCTTATGGTTTTTGTTTTTGTTTTTGAGACAGAGTCTCACTCTGTCACCCAGGCGTGCAGTGGCGCCATCTCGGCTCACGCAACCTCTGCCACCCAGGTTCAAGCGATTCTCCTTACAGGTGCTTGCCACCATGCCTGGCTAATTTTTGTAGTTTTAGTAGAGACAGGGTTTCACCATCTTGGCCAGGCTGGTCTTGAACTCCTGATCTCATGATCCACCCGCCTTGGCCTCCCAAAGTGCTGGGATTACAGGTGTGAGCCACCGTCCCCGGTCAGCATTAGGTTTTTAAGAACTATCCATGATGAGTTAACAATGCACAGGACTTTGAAAACTGTAAAGACTTCTACAAATGCTCCTACTACTACCAGGGATAATAAATAGTAACAATTTGTTTAATAAATATTTTTATGTTATTTATTTATTTATTGTTAAGAGACAGGGTCTCACTCTGTTGCCCAGGTTGAGTGCCGTGGCACCATCATAGCTTACTACAGCCACCAACTCCTAGGCACAATCCTCTTGCCTCAGCCTCCCAAATTGCTGGGATTATAGGCACATGCCACCGCACTGAGCTTTTTACTTTTATTTTTGTAGAGACAGGTTCTTGCTGTACTGCCCAGGCTGGTCTCAAATTCCTGGACTCAAGTGATCCTCCTGCCTTGGCCTACCAAAGTGCTGAGGTTACAGGTGTGAGTTACCATACCCAACCAAGAAATCATTTTTAGCATCTATTTTAGGCATGTTGCTAAACCTTTGGTGTAAAAAAAATTATTTTAAAGGACACAGTTCCTTATGAAGGAATACAGTAAACAAATAATTGCATAATCAACTCTATAAATATGATAGCAGTAAGTCTAAAATCATAAAGAACTGAACAGTATGAGAATTTCTAACAGTAGCCCTAACCTCACCTTGAGACTCAGGGACAACTTCCCTGAGGCAAAGATACTTATGCCAACTTTTGTCCCTTAAATTCAAACTTCATAGAAGACTCATATACGTCACACATATTGGACATATACTAAATGGGTTTTGCCATATTTTTAGAAGGATAAGTTTGAACAACAAGAGCAAAAAAAATCTAGGACCTAGCTGCAGAAAATTTGACCCAGTGACTCTCTGGAGAGATGACTCAAACCCAGGTCACCTAGAGATGACTTACAGCAGCACAGAGCATTCAAAACCGAATTAATCAATGGTGTGAGGCAACTTCTCATTCTGAAATGGGAATCTCCCTCACAGGGCATGCGATGAGGGTGGGACTCACATCTTCAGTGCCCCGCGGCTGAAACCTCTAGGGGAGCATACACACGGGCAGGCTGTGGGACTCCGACCCCACTGGCAGTCTCTGGGGTGAATGTTGGTAGTGTCTAGGGGTGAATGTTGACAGTTCCTGAGGCCCCAGTGGGCGTGTGTTTCAGGGTGCTTAGTTTGCCATCTACAGGCCGCTTGAGTTAACCAGCTCAATTGGACCCCCTTCCTTATCACCAGGACAGAGGGATTTCTATACCCTGGGGTTTCTTGCCTTGGTGTACTGGACAAATCAAATCACACGTGGGCTTGGAGATTGAGTGTAAAATTTTATTGAGTGGAAGTAGCTCTCAGCCGATGGAGGAGCCAGAAGGCAGACAGTCTTCCCATGCAGTTGGGCCACTCAGCAGCCCAGCTCTCCTCCCAGTGCCCCAGCCAGACTGCCCCGTCCAAACTGCCCCATCCAGACTGCCCCGGGCAGACTCCATGGCCTGCAGGCATGCTCTTTGGCTGGCTTGCTCTTTGGCCGGCTTGCTCTTCTCAACAACCAGCCGCTCGAGGTGCTCCTTTGGAAGTGTGGCCAACTGTGTGCCCGCAGGCTATAGTCTCGGGGGTTATTATAGTCACAGGATGGGGATGTGGCAGGCCAGGATGGTCCTGGGAAATGCAACATTTGGGCAGGAAATGTCTGTCCTCATCTAGGTCCGTGGGGGTGGAGCCCTAGCCAAAGACCACGCCTTCCTCTACCCAGCACTTCCCTTCCTTGCTTCCCTATTATTTAAAGAGACCAGGGTGTTCCCTTCCCAGCACTCCCATGTTAATTTCACACATGTGGATGTCATCAACAGTTAGGCCAGCATCGTCAGAAGGAATATTAATTAAACTCCTGTCGCTGCACATTGTGACTGGGGGCCTGTTTGTTTGCTTGGATGGAGGAACAATTGGAGAAAGTGAATAATAGAACTTCCAGATAGTGGATCACATCATTATTCTTAGCTTTACTGCTGAACTGCACCAAATAATTGGTGCGAAGAGAGAGAAAAAAATCCAGGTTCACAATACAGAATTTATACCTCCAAACTAAGTAATATATCTTGTGTTAATCTCCCTTTAATGTAAAGTAGGAAGGAGAAACAAAAGAGAAAAGACACAATCTAAAAACAGGGAGCACATACTCACATGAAGATGTTCAGCTAGCAGGAAAATCCCAACTCTATGCCTCCATTAATCTCAAGAGCAGGCATCATCCTCTGGATTAATGACATAGTCAAATACTTTTCCCTTTAGTGAGATAGTCAGATAAAGATCTCGAGAGCTGTCAACAGCCATATATATATATATATATATGTATATATATAATTTTTTGTTTGTTTTTTGATACAGAGTTTCACTCTTGTCACCCAGGCTGGAGTGCAATATCGAGGTCTCGGCTCACTGCAATCTCTGCCTCCCAGGTTCAAGCAATTCTCCTGCCTCAGCCTCCCGAGTAGCTGGGATTACAGCTGCCCTCCACTACACCCAGTAAATTTTTGTATTTTTAGTAAAGACAGGATTTCATCACATTGGCCAGACTGGTCTCAAACTCCTGACCTCAGGTGATCCACCCACCTTGGCCTCCCAAAATGCTGGGATTACAGGCGTGAGACACCAAACCTGGCTCAGGAATATATTTGTTTAATGCAAGCCTATACAAACACTGTTCTTCTTCATTTAGAGAACATTTATGTATTTTCTAATAAGGCAGATTTATTTGAAAACTGCCTGGTTTATCCTTTCCCAATCTACTTTTATGATCATGAATTAATCTCACAAAAATCTGTGTCCTCATGTTTGAGGAATAACATTACGTTATAACTGCTTACCCATTCGCAATCCTCTCACACAGGAAATCTGAAATCACAAACTGCTATGTAGGATTTATCGAAATGCTTGATGGTTAATGGTACTTAAAAGACTAACGGGCATGGCCTATTTTGAATGTACTTTGAATGCCTCTCAATTTGCCTTTTTAATGTGTTGACATGAGTAGAGATTTAACACCAAAGGTGACCTGAAAGTAATGAAACTTCTACTTAAGTCCCAAGAGTAAACCCACATAATAATTATTTTTTAGTATTCACCTTCCTGTTTGAATATGATTCACAGTGAAAAATATTTATTGAACCTTCTGACTACATGCAAGAGAAACAGAAACAAACACAGACTTAAACAGCCAAATTCTTAATCTTGGGCCCTAAAACAGACGGTTTAACAACCACATTGTCCTTAAGTATCCAAATCTCTAAACTCATTTGGGGAAAATTAGGGGTCAAGGCTTTCATCAGATTCTCAAAGCATCTGTGGCTTTAAGAAATTGAAGGATCACTGTCCTAGTTGTGCAATAAGGCATATGTAAGAATTGACAGATAGGTTTGTCTACTGTGGGAAAAAAGATGGAATGATAAATTGTTAAAGGTGAATTGGTACTTAAAAATCATCTCATCTGAGTCAGCCTTCTTTGGTTTACAGATGAGAAAACCAAGGCACAGCAGGGAAAGGTGACTTGCCCCTAGAATAGGAGAGAATTAATAATGTGCCACAGCCCTTGTTCTGGAACTAACTATGGATGTGACTTGGATAGGGAAAGTTAATTGTCATAAAACAATTACAGGAGAAGAAGGGAAAGAGTTCATTTGCTTGGGAATAACAAGAAAAGACATAATGAGGGATATGGCCTTTGAAACAGTCTCAAATGATTTTTTATTTTTTTTTTTAGACAAAGTTTTGCTCTTGTTGCCCAGGCTGGAGTGCAATGGCACGAGCTTGGCTCACTGAAACCTCCACCTCCCAGGGTTAAGCGATTCTCCTACCTCAGCCTCCCAAGTATCTGGGATTACAGGCTCCTGCCACCATGCCTGGCTAATTTTTGTATTTTTAGTAGAGATTGGATTTCACCATGTTGGCCAGTCTGGTCTCAAAATTCTGGCCTCAAATGACCCGTCCGCCTTGGCCTCCCAAAATGCTGGGATTACAGGCGTGAGGCACCACACCTGGCCTTTTTAAAAAAATTTTTTTGAGACAGCGCTCCCTCTGTCACCCTGGCTGGAGTGCAGTGGCGTGATCATAGCTCACTGCAGCCCCAACCTCCCGAATTCAAGCAATCCTCCCACCTCAGCCTTCCTGGAGTAGCTGAAACCACAGGCATGCTCCACCATGCCCAGCTAATTTTTTTGATATTTCATACAGACAAGGTCTCACTATGTTGCCCAGGCTGGTCCCAAACTCCTGGGCTCAACTGATCCTCCCACCTTGGCTTCCCAAGGAGCTGGGGTTATAGGCATGAGCCACCGCCCTTGTCTCAAATGATATTAATAGATTTTAAGAGATTACAGAAGGCTAAGGTGACAGTGGATGGAATGTGAGTATCATCTAGAGAGAAGGAGCATAAAGCTGAGAATGTATGAATCCTGTTTGAATAACAGTGCAGGGATGGGGGCAGGGTGAGGGTAGTGGGAGAGGAATAGAAGGAGATAAGATGAGGTCGAAGAGATAGGTGGCAGTTCTCTTTTGAAAGGCATCGGAGACCAGATGAGGATTTATTCTCTATGCACGATACAAGCTAAAGAATCCACAAACTACCATGTGTTCTCTATCATATGTCCAAAGACTTCTTTAAATGCTTGCACTTACTCAGCATTGGCAAACGCTCATAAAAGCTGCTGGTGGGACTGTAAATCGGTACAACCTCTCCAGAGGGCAATTTGGGAATCAGTATCAAAATGCTTTGAAAAGGGCATAGCTTTTGACTGAACAATTTATATTCTAGGAATTTATTCTAAGTAAACTATAATGAATGTGCACAGATATTTCTCTCTAAGACAATCCATTTCAGTGTTTGTTCTAGTAATGAATAATGCAAAATTGCCTAATGCTCACACATATAGAATATATTAAATTATGGTATCTCTTCATGATGAAAAAAAAATATGATCATTAAGTCTCATATTGTAGAACAGAAGTCACTGACATGAGAAAATATTTATGATACCTTGTGAAGATTTTAAGTTTGTTTTGATTATTTTACCTTCTGTATTACGTTATCCTCAAATAAGAAGCCAGAGGTTTTAAACTTGTCTGTGCAAGTTCATCTTGCTTTATTTCACTAAAAATGTATCATGAGCATAGGAAGCCCATAATTCACTTTTAGTGAAATAAAGCAAGTTTCAAAGCAGTAAGTATACTATCATCATTCATGTAAAAAGGCATGTAAATACATGTATGTAGCCTCAAAGATACTCAGCAAAATGTTAATTAGTGATTATCCCCAGTTGTTAAATTAACATTAAAAAATTTTTACTTTCTGTTTTTCTATGTTTTCTAGTCTTAAAAAATAACTTGTGATTCCTTTAAAAGCAAAACAATACAGGTATTTGTTTTGTGGGGTTTTTTTCAAGAGTAATCCCTGCAGCTTATTTATTTTTTAGTGAGAAGGTAAATCCAGCCAGGGTGATTTCTGACCTCAGCAGTTCTTCTCTTTTGTAATGCACATCAAAATGCCACAGGATGCATCCCTTTCGAGTTTTTCCTATCTTATTTTGAAAGCTTGTTTTGTCTGAGATAATTTATTTAGGGGCTTCGTTTATCTCTTAACACTTCCTCCCTTTTAATAAACATCTTCTAAACCCACTTTTTAAATATGAATATTCCAAAGACTCACACTAAACACCTACTTAAAAACAACTTCCTAGGAAAGTTATTTCTGGTTTTGTCAACAGTTCCATCGCTGACCGGCTGACACTGGATGGTCAGCTGCTAATGACCCTTCTGCTGGAGAGAAGAGGAAGTGGGCTTGACTCTAACTTGCCTTGATCCCCTTCCAGCCCGTCATTTCTATGCACAGCACCATTTTTTCTATTCGAAAGCAAAGTCAAACATTTATAGGTCACTCTCAGGTCACCCAGAGACAGAATGTGAGCTGAGTGATGACAAAGCCCATTTTCTGGAACGGGTCGGACACTGTGTGAGTGGAGCATGTGGAGGCAGCAGAGCTGGATCTTTCTGTGCGCTGTTCACAGCAAGCTCTTGGTTTGTCGAGACTCACGGTCAAATTCCTCTTGAGAAGCTGAGAACTTGCTCTACTCTAAGTCACCTCCAGACAGAATTTGAAATCCATGGACCGAGGTCATAATCCCCCACCTCTCCAGCCCTGCGAGTTTTCCTCCCCCATCACTATCACTACCCCAGCTCTGTTAGCAACTGCATTCTGCTGTTTCTACACACGAAACTGTGTGTACGCACTCACACTGCTGCCTAGAGTCAACCGGATATTTTCAAATGAACTGGTGGTTTAACTGGATGCAACTGTTATCAGTTTCTACACCAGCAGTTTTCTAACTCTTCTGGGGAACATCTATATTCAGGAATATTTACACAAATTCCTGAACAACGGGATGTATGGTCAAATACACTTGGGTTTATTAAAACCATATTTGCGTCAAATACGCTGGGGCTTATTAAAGTGTTTTCTTTCTTTCTTTCTTTTTGTAGAGATAGTCTCACTGTCACCCAGGCTGGAGTACAGTGGCCCAATCATAGCTTACTACAGCCTCAAACTCCTGGGCTCAAGTGATCCTCCCTCCTCAGCCTCTCAAGTTGCTGAGGGCACCTATCATCATGCCTGTCTAATTTTTTTTATTTTTTTATTTTTTAGACAAGGTCTCACTATGTTGCCCAGACTAGTCTCAAACTCCTGGCTTCAAGTGGTCCTTCAGCCCTGGCCTCTCAAAATGCTAGGATTACAAGAATGAGCCACTGCACACCCTACAGTGTTTTCTTTAGAATTTTTCAGAACCGTTGATATACATTGTTCAGGAGGAAAGAAAAAGTCATAAATCTTTTGTGCAGGAAATACATAGTAATTCCTTAGGTAGTGTAGTTTAGGAAAACTGGTAAATTCATTCATTCAGCAAATACTTATTAAGTATCTACTATGTGTCAGGGACTGTGCCAGGTACAAAGAAGGCATATCTTTCTCAAGGACTTTTTCATGGCATTTTTAATCTAGTGGAAGAGAAGACACTCAGCAAATAAACAAGACTGTTTCAGCCTGTGATAAGAAACCTGTGGAGGAAAAAGCCACTTCAAGGCCTCTGTGGGGAGCTATGTGAGCTGAAACTGGAAGATAAAACATAAGTCAGCCACAGGAAGAGCCACAGGGGAAGTATTCCAGACAGACAAGGGCAAGTGCAAAGACACAAAGACAAGAAAGACCTTGGCCTTCTTCAAGGACAAGCCAAGGTCAGCCCAGCTGGAGGTGCTGAGGGAGGGTGATGAATGGAGACAGTGGTAGAAATGAGGTTGGAGAAGGTGCCAGTACTGGATCACATAGGGTCCTGTTATGCTACCATCAGGAATGGGGGTCTTAGCCTATGGATGATAAGAAGCCACTAGAGAGCTTTAAGCAGAGAGGTGGCAGCAAGGGAGATGGAAAGAAGTGGGCAGATTAGAGATGTATTCTTAGAGGTAAAGTCCGTAGACTCTCCAGTGTTACTGTGTAGACTCACAGGTGCCTAAACCTATTATCTGTGCTCTGCCAGTATTGCCCTGTGCTTGTGAGCCTCTGTCTCCTAACTCAGCTGCAAGTTCCCTCTCTCTTGGCTGTAAACAAAAAGCAGGGGAGTACTATCTGGGTATTGCACCCTGGGTTCCACGTCGGGGCTCACACTAAGCAACTGTATGAGTGTGGGCAAGTCACTTCATCTCTCTAAGCCTCCACCATGTTCTCTGTGAAATAAAACCAAAGGACTAAGTGCTCTGCTTGCAACATTGTGAGATCCATGTTCTATGCTTCTGATGGCAACAGAACTAGATAGATAGAAAAAACAATTAGGAATTGCCCCACATCCCTTGAGAGAAAGCAATGAGGAAATGTAATAGGTCAAAGATTAGACATTCTGTTAGTTTTCACAGGACTGCTGTATAACATATTACCACACAATGAGTGTCTTAAAACAACAGAATTTTTTTTTTCTTTCACATTCTAGAAGCCAGGAGTCTAAATCAAGGTGTCAGAGGGGCTGTACTCCCTCTGAAGGCTCCAGGAGCAAATCTATTGCTTGCCTCTTCTACATTACATTTGGGTGGTTCCAGGAGTTCCCTGGCTTGTGGCCACATCACTCAAATCTTAACACCCCCTGCTGATACTGCTGCCTCCTCTTCTCTCCCAAAACTTCTCCTGCCTCTCTTGATACTTGTGATTGCATTTAGGGCCCGTCTGGGTACTCCAGGAGAAACTCCTACTACTGTCAAGATTTAACTTAGTCATACCTTATGTCATATAAAGTAATATTCACTATTTTATGACGTAAAATAATAGTCACAGTTTCTGGAGATTAGGACATGGGCATATATTCTGGGGGATCATCCTTCAATCCGTTGCATCAATCAGTGATCACTCTAACCCAAATAAACCCTCATATTATTTTCAAGTATCCATTTGTCCTTTTCCCAGGGTCCCCATTCCATGACTTTTGTTTCTTTCATTTCTCCTTCACAGTGCTCAATATTGGGCTTTGTACAGGGTAAGTGGTTACTCAATGAATGCTGCTCCCAACAGAAACTTTCAGAAACCCTTTAGTAAGAGTATCCTGGGCCAGGGGCAATGGCTCACTCCTGTAATCCCAGAGTTTTGGGAGACCAAGACAGGCAGGTCACTTGCTATCAGGAGTTCCAGAGCAGCCTTACCAACATGGTGAAACTCCCTCTCTACTAAAAATACAAAGAATGAACTGGGCATGGCAGTGTGCATCTGTAATCCCAGCTACTTGGGAGGCTGAAGCACAAGAATCACTTGAACTGGGGAGGTGGAGATTGCAGTGAGCCTAGATCACGCCACTGCACTCCAGCCTGGGCAACAGAATGAGACTTTGTCTCAAAATAATAAAAGTAATTTGAAAAAAACAGTATCCTGGCCATTTGCCTTAAAACTCAAAGTTTGGAAAATCAGCTTTACACCAGATTATCTGTAAAGCAACAAAAGAACATACTCAGCTAGATGTAAAGTGATGGGGATTTTAGTCCCTACTCTAAACCAACTTGTTTATGACCCTGAATAGATAGGTCCCTCCAGCTGTCTAGACATTTGCTTTCTAAAGAGAAGGCCTTAGTACAGTTGGCTTCCAGAAGACTTTATACCACTTACATGCCACAAGAATTCAAGATTAAATATTCTTTCTTAGGATCCTTTGAAACACAGTATTTCCTTTAAGTTACAGAAAAACATGATCTTTGCCCTGTCTTACTGCAAATTGGGGTTAAGTGGCTGCTCTAGAAGAAGGAAAGGATGGAGTGAGATAAAGCATCTTAATTTTCCAGTCCCAATGGCCCAGATCTGAACACTTAGGGCTTTTGCAATAAGGAGGGTCAAGTTTCAAAGATTGCTATCTCTGCAGTAAGCACGATTGCTGTTTTGTAAAAAGCTAACAGATCCTTCAGCTAACAAATAGTCTTAGGCTTAGCAACATTTAACCAACTGGGTGTCTGTTTCTGTTTTCCACCTTCATCCTGCCCATCTCCCCAGGCTCCCCCTCTCAACCCCTGACCATATCCTCTGGAAAACTTTCTCCTATAAATAATTTGAAGAGCCAAGCGTTAATTATAGAAGTTATAATAGAAAAATAAGGAAAAGCACAGAAATAGGAAAAGAATTATCTTGTCCTTTTCATCACACTCCCTTACTTGGGCCTTAAAGGAAATTTAAAACTTTTGGCCCGGCACGGTGGCTTATGCCTGTAATCCCAGTACTTTGGGAGGCTGAGGTGGGTGGATCATGAGGTCAGGAGTTCAAGACAAAGCTGGCCAAGATGGTGAAACCCTGTGTCTACTAAAAACACAAAAATTAGCTGGGCGGGCTAGGTGGTGGGCGCCTATAATCCCAGCTACTCGGGAGGCTGAGGCAGAGAATTGCTTGAACCCAGCAGGTGGAGGTTGCAGTGAGCCAAGATCGCACCACGGCACTCCAGCCTGGGAAACAGAGCAAGACTCCATCTCAAAAAAAATACATATATATATGAATTTTTATGCCAGGGAGAAAAGAACACAGCATTAACTGAGCACCTACTATATACCAGGCCTTTTCCTGGTTATCCTATTCTCACAAAAATCTGTGAAATAGATATTACATCCCCTTTAACAGATATGAACACGATAGCCAAAAGGTAGCAACAACTGAAATGTCCATTGACAGATGAATGGATAAAGAAAATATGGTATATACCTTCAATGAAAGATTATTCTGCCTTATAAAGGAATGAAATTCTGATACATGCTCAAACATGGATGAACCTTAAGACATTATGCTAAGTGAAATGAACCATATACAAAATGAGAAATATTATATGAGTCCACCTAAATAGGCAAGTTCATAGAGGCAGAAAGTAGAGTAGTGATTACCAGGGGGCCACACAGAGGGGCATAGAAGTTATCATTTGATGGGCACAGAGTTTCTGCTCGGGATGATGAACCAGTTCTGGAAATGGATAGTGATGATGGTTTCACAACATTGCAAATGTTCTTAATGTTACTGAACTGTACACTTAAAAATGGTTAAAATGATAAATTTTATGTTATGTGTATTTTACTATGATAAAATAAAAGGATACGGAAACTGAGAAGTTGTCTAAAGCCTCATAGCCACTGTTAGGGGAAGCCAGGGTTTGTGCCCATCTGTCTGACATGATAAATTATCATATGGGGGGAAAAATTAGTAGTGATAATTCTGATCTTCAGACAAAGCAAAACCTCATCTGAAGAAACCATAGCTTCTCATGTCTATCCCAAGCTAATTTCCTGACCTGAGGTTGTTTTTCAGATGACAACTAGATTGGTGTAAGGAATGTTAACACATCATTCATTGAATATTATCTAACCACATCCTCATAAGTCCCTTGTGTAGATGGCCTTATCTGCTGTTTTATCCTGTGGATCTACCTCTGTTTGAACTCTGAGGATGTTTAAAGAACTAAAAGAAAAATAAATAAGGCTCCGGAAGGCTACAAATAACAGCAATAATGAGAGTAAATAGAGTGATTCCCTTCAGCCAGCGTCATGGAATTTTCCAGGTCACTAGACTGTAGTGCATAAGTTCATCATCTTTGTCTCCCATTCCTAGGTATTTGGCACAACACCTGGCCAATATCCATATTTGGAAATGTTTTAATGAATTGAATTACAATTTGAAACTTTAACCCCAAACCTGATAGGAGAAATATTCGTTCTGACCAGTCTAGGTACTGAATAATCTGGTCTCCAACAGAAATCACCGATCTGAGATTTTCTTGTGGTGGTTGTCTCCCTGTCTACCACACCACCATTACATATAGAGACTAACTCTCCTTTTTCTTGCACGTCCTGGGCATCTTTATCAAAAGACCACTTAAGAAAGTTTAAGTACTGCATCCTTTGTTGTTAATAATAACAACTAATGTTTACGGAGTGTGTGCTAGTGCCAGGCAGTGCTATAAGGCGTTATATTAGCAGCTCATTTAATCTCCACAACTCTATGAGATAGGTAGTAATATTCTTCTCACTTTAGTGATGAAGAAACTGAAAAACTTGCCCTGGATCACACAGTAGTTGAAGCAAGTCGTCATTCCTAGTCACTTTGCCTTGCTACTCAAAATATTCCATTATATAATGCAGATTTCCCAAGGAGAGAACGTGGGACCATGTCAAGAACAATTATTTTCTTTTTTTTTAGACAGAGTCCCATTCTGTTGTCCAGGCTAGAGTACAGTGGTGTGATCTTGGCTCATTGCAACCTCTGCCTCTTGGGTTCAAGGAATTCCCCTCCGTTAGCCTCCCAAGTAGCTGGAATTACAGGTGCACATCACCACGCCTGGCTAATTTTTGTATTTTTTAGTAGAGATGAGGTTTCACTATGTTGGCCAGGCTGATCTTGAATGCCTGACCTCAAGTGATCCGCCTGCCTCGGCCCTCCAAAAGTGCTAGGATTACAGATATGAGCTACTGTACCTGGCCCCAAGACCAATTCTTGACAAGCCTGCAGTGAATTACTTCACTTCCAAGAAATGCCAAAAACAGACCTAATACAAGCTTATAATCAAAACCCTCACCTGAATTCTAAATTATGTAGTGCTTTCTCGGTCCACAAAATTCAAGTCTTCCCTTTATTAGTTCTTAAATATTCATTAATGTAGTTACCGCTATTACTAAAACTCTACCTTTTAGGAAGTTGTATAATAATAAAATGATGTCAGTACTGCCAGAATAGAACTCAGTTTTTTATTTAGGGGCCAGTTCATTTTGTTTTGATGGTAGGGAGAGGAAGTAGTCAAGTGGTCTGAGTATATCTAGACGTTTGTTCAATCCGCTGCAATTAACAACTGTGGAAACTAAGAGACATGATTTTACCTCTCTGGGCCCTTCTCTTGTGAAATTAAGTTTCACAAAATTATAAGATCTTTTCCAGCTTAGACTTGCTGTAACCAGCACTCAAAATAATCGGTTTCACAACCAATCTGTTCTATTTTATTCAATTATGAAATTTTTAAAGAAAGTCTCTCGAGGCTGGGCAAATCACTTTCCTTCTAAAGTTTTATATGATTGTACTTTAAAAGTATCCCCCCATAGCTGCTTCCTGGCTTCCTTCCACCCTAGGTGTCTGTTCATCTGATAACCAAGTGCTGAGAACCATTGTGATCTGAGGCAGGCCGTTCAAGGTTGGAGCAGAGGACATTTGGGAAGATTTTAAAGGGTGAGTGGTCCCTCAGGCCAGAAATGGTCAAGATTGACATGTTAAGTTCAAGTCTTACCCTTCACTTCCTGAATTTCATTTTCCACCAAGAGTAAATCATTTTTTTACACTCTGTAAATCTTCAACTACCTACAGGTTAGTGAAAGTGAGATTGGTGATGGGGGGTGCACAAGAATTCTGCTTAAATGTGTTCAGTCTCCAAAATCATACCTAACAAAGAGTCTTTCCATCCCAAGATTAGTGAGAGTGACCAGGCCAACACCTCTCAGGAGAATAAGGTCTGGAGGCTGGGAACTTAAGGCCAATTGTGTTGAATCAAGGAAAAACACCAATCAAGCAAAAACACCTGGAGGCAGGGACTCTGAGGCCAATTTGTGCTGACTTTCTAAGAGAGAAAACACCAAGGTCTGGGGGGAAGGAGATCTAAGGTCAATTAGTGCTAACTCCCCAAAGCTGGATCAAAAGGTAAATACCTGGGTCTCTGAACAGGGAACCTAAAGCTAATTAATGCAAACTTCCTAAAGCTAAACCTAAAGGTGAAACCCCATCTCCTCAAGCCCCAGTAGCAAAAGGTCAAAGGCTACTCTCCCTACAACCCTCCTTCTCCACCACATCTCAGATGGAAAGGGAGAGTGCTTGGATTGGCCCTGAGCCAAGCACGGACAATCCCTTCATCTGCATAGGGCACCAGTTCGCCTCAGCCTTTAATTAGCCACGGACCAAATCCTTCATCCAGATAAGGGGTAATGGATAAGAACCTCAAAAGGCATACGGAAAACCCGGAAAACTTTGTAACCAGGCCCTTGGGCTTCTTGCTCCGTCCCACTCCCATCCTGTAGAGTGCTTTGTCTCTTTAGTAAGATCCTGTTTTTGCTGCTTCGTTCCTGTGTTTCCTTCCTTTGTTATTTTGCTTGTGCTTTTGTCCAGTTTTTTGTTCAAAACACCAAGAACCTGGACAACTTACACTCATGGCCGTCCTTCTGGTAACAGAGTTGACATGGATTCTAATCCTCTCCCAGAATTGTTGAAAGCGAGCCCTTGGTTTGATTTCCACAAGTTCTGGGCAGGCCTAGATTACCCTACATTTCAGGTGGAAGTTTGCCTGGAGGCAAACTGCAGTCCAGGTGACCTGCACACCTGGGTAATAAGCCTGGGCGCAGAGCAGAAGGCCGCACTCCCATCTGCCTGCCCACCCTCTGCCCATCCCCAGCACTTTCTCACTAAAGCAAAGGTTTTTAGCAAAACTAACTTTGCCTTGTGATTGATTTTTCACCTTTATTTTACAGAAAACTAACCTAAAATAAAACACTAAAAAATATTCCCAGTGGAGGCATCTCCAACTTCTTTTGGAGGGGATTTAAAGTTGCCAGTATTGTTTGTTGTCATAGCAAGTATTTTTCTGGTTTAGGTTTTGTTTTTTCTGTGTGGTTTTTTTTTTTTTTTTTTTTTTTTTTTTTGAGATGGAGTCTCTGTCCTCCAGGCTGGAGTACAGTGGCATGATCTCGGCTCAGTGCAACCTCTCTGCCTCCCAGGTTCAAGCGATTCTCCTGCCTCAGCCTCCCAAGTATCTGGGACTACAAGCATGTGCCACCACACCCAGCTAATTTTTGTATTTTTAGTAGAGATGGGGTTTCTCCATGTTGGTCAGGAAGGTCTTGAACTCCCGATCTCAGGTGATCCGCCCACCTCGGCCTCCCAAAGTGCTGAGATTACAGGCATGAGCGACCGTGCCCAGCCTCGTCATTGCAAGTTTTTAAAATATATAGTATACATGTCAACTTCAAGATGTAGCACTAAGTCCAGAGCCCTCTGGTGCAGAGGGAGTCCCTGAGCAACTCCCATCCAGAACAGCAGCTGTGGGAAATGGGAACCTGGCCGTTGCCAAGCTCGGATGGGGATACAGAAAGGCCTCCTTGTTCCAGCATGATAGCACGCGCCTTGCTCAGAGGCTGGCCCCCTCCTCTATCCCCATCCTCCACCCAGGACATCCTGCCCTGGTATTTCTAAATCAGGACCAAAGGCAACAAAGTGTAAACTCTACATTCCATTCCTTATGTAAGAAAGTCCTGTGAAAGTTTCCCTCTTGGCAAGAGAGAAAGTGGAGGAGCGTTAAGGAGTTGTCAGAGGACTGCACATTTTAAAGGAAAATTTTCACATCTGCAATTTTCCCATGGAAAAAGCCTTCAAAAGGAGATTGATAGCCGGGTGCAGTGGCTCATGCCTATAATCCCAGCACTTTGGGAGGCCGAGGCCGGGCGGATCACAAAGTCAGGCAACAGAGACCACGCTGGCCAATATGGTGAAACCCTGTCTCTACTAAAAAATGTAGCTGGATGTAGTGGCACACCCCTGTAGTCCCAGCTACTCGGGAGGCTGAGGCAGGAGAATTGCTTGAACCCAGGAGGCGGAGATTGCAGTGAGCCGAGATCACACCACTGCACTACAGCCTGGGTGACAGTGCCAGACTCTGTCTCAAAAAAAAAAAAAAAAAAAAAATAGAGATTGATTAGGGCCATGCATCATGGCCCAAAGCATCATGTTCTACAACAAAGCAATTCGGTTTTAAATAAGGTTGGGGAGTAATGCACATTAATATCTCTCTTGCAGACTCACACTGTGTGTTAGCATGTTAAGGGTTCTGGGAAAAACTACTATAAAGCAACCTGTTTATGTTTAATGCAAGATTTCCAAAAGTCTTTTGACAGTCTTCTTCTTTTTTTATGTAACACCTATTAACATCTGTTCTGAGGAATACACATGGGGAAATCCTGGTGTAATGGGAAATCAGAAAACCTTTGAAGTCAGAAAACCAAGATTGGAATCACCACTTGATCCCTTACTTGCTGTGGGGCCTTAGGAAATTGTCTTAACCTCCCTGAGTCTCTCTCTGTTTTGTCATCTTCAGAATGAAGCTAATAACTCCAACCTCATAAGACTCATAAGACTACATGAAGATGAAATAAACAAGCCTATTGCTTGGTGTCTGATAAATGGTAACTTGTTATTAACAAAAATGACACCTTATGGAGTGAAGGTTGTAACTTCCCACATCCTGCTGCTGGAATAAAAGAAGGATTTTTTTCCCAAGCTGCTGGGAATGCTGCAGGAAGACAGCCATCAGCTCTCAATCCTCTTCAGGAATTGTCTTGGCTAAAGAGAGCTAATCTTGGCCAAAGGCAAGTCCCATCCTTAGGGCAGCTGTCGAAGGGGCAGAGGTTACAAAGGTCTGGCTCCCTCACCCTATCTGGGGATAAGTCTGAGGGTTATGCCTGCTTCAGAGCTTCCCATGGCATTGGCTAAAGTCTCTCTTGAGACTATTGCAGCCTATCTGCTCCCAGTCCCATATCATTTCTCTTTCTTTCTCCTTTCTTACTCTCCCCCTTCCCCCTCCACAAGTGTTAATCCAAGAGCACTCCCTGATAAACTTCCTGCAAATACATTTCCTGGAGACCCAGCTGATACCACATTGATTATAATAGCCCACCTTCCATTCAGATTTTGAATGACAGAAAAGAAAGGTGTGCAAGACTCAAATGGCCTCAGAGAGACCCAGGTTTATGCATTTAAGCATGTATGAGTTCCATATAGAAATGCATCACCACAGCTACTCTGGGCACACTGCCTATGGGGTAGCCCTGCTCTGCAAGGAACGGCTTTAAAAAAATTAAATTAAAATTTAAAAAACGAAGAAATGCATCACTGCTTGAGCCCAGGAGTTCTAGGCTGCAGTGAGCTATGATCACATCAACTGCACTCCAGCCTGCATAATAGAGTAAGACTGTCTCAAAAAAAAAAGGAAAGAAACGCATTACATACCAGAAAAACGTCCTCTCCATCAGTGATCGGTTTCCTCAGTAAGACAGAGTACGGCTTTACTCCTCAAAGTGTGGCTCATCAGCATCACCTGAGAAGCTTAAAAATAGTGGGGTTTGCTGGGCCCACGCAGAGACTGTCTCAGGTGTAGGTCTCTGATACTACTGGAAATAAACATTGGTAACAGAATCTCCAAATGATGCTGATGCAGGCTGTCTTTGGACCACCCTGGAGAATCAGTGCCGCAAACTTCTTCCGTAAAGGATCAGATAGTACATATTATAAGACTGGCAGGCCATGTAGTCTCTGTTATAACTATTCAACTCTGTGGTTGTAGCATGAAAGCTGCCACAGACAATATGTTAGATGAACGAGAGTGAATGTGTTCTGACAAAACTTCATTTACAGAAAAGGCAGCTGGCCGGATTTGGCCATAGGCCATGCTTTGCTACCTTCTGCCCTAGACCCTTGCTATTCAAGCCTTGATGCTAGGAGCATTAACATCATCTGGGACCATGCTAGAAATACTGAATCTCAGGCCCAGTTTCCAAACTACTTAATAGAAACTGTCAGTAACAAGACAGGTAACAAGACCCTCCAGTGATTTGCAGTACATTTGAGTTTGAGAAGCAATGCTGTATAGTGTCCACTGGGGCAAGAGCACAGATCAAAATATCATGAGCTGGTTAGTTTCTCTCTGTTCTGTGATTACAGAGGAATGATCAGAACCTAGGCTGAGCCAGCTTTCTTGCAGAAGTGTGACACAGAGAGCAGGCTGGCTTCATGTACCCATTTATTGGGAAAACTAAGTTCTAACTTTCTAACTGGGACCCTGTGGTTAATTAATATGATGGACACAATCTTTTTAAAAAATGCAATCAAGGTCAGGAGCTGTAGCTCATGCCTTTAATCCCAGCAATTTGGGAGGCTGAGGCAGGCAGATCACTTGAGGTCAGGAGTTCCAGACCAGCCTGGGCAATATCGTGAAACCCTGTCTCTACCAAAAAATACAAAAATTAGCCGGGCATGTTGGTGGGTGCCTGTAATCCCAGCTACTCTGGAGGCTGAGGCAGGAGAATGGCTTGATTCTGAGAGGCAGAGGTTGCAGTAAGCTGAGATCATGCACCCCAGCCTGGGGGAAAGAGTGAGACTCCATCTAAAACAATACAAAACAAAACAAAAAATACAATCAAGCTGAAATATAAGGAAAGAGGGAAAAAAAGAAAATTTATTTTTGAGGGAAATTAAGAGTGGAGGAGATAATCTGGTTGCCAGGCACTAGAGCTCATCCTCCTGAATCATGCCATCCTGTTTTTCCAGTAGAGACATTGCAATATTGCATTAGTCAAGTGATTTTGCAACATCATTTAAATGACATAAGGTGTCTGCTTGTGTCTGAGCATGATTCTGAGGGTGGATTTGTGCCAGCCCATCTGTTCCTCAGAAATTATATCCAGAATTAATTCTATTAGAAACTCAAAAACAACAGGCTTACTTTGGCACGATGACCCTAGCAATGGTTATAAAAGAATTGTGCATCAGAGGAACTCGCCTTTTAATGAACACCACCAGCAAAAGGGCAGCTACATCTTGTCCTCCTCTCTGCCCATGCGCTAAGGAAAGCCCACAGATGCTTTCTTGGCTGGATCTAACCATTCCATTCTCTAGAGCAGTGGTCAGCCAACATTTTCTGTAAAAGACAAGATAGTATATGTAGGAAGGCAAAATTTTATTTCTACCTTTTTAGGATCGCTGGCTGGGCCTGAGAATTAAAGTGACCTGAAATAGATTAACAGGAGAAAAGCACACACAGGTAATTCAAGTTTCGCTTGACACAGGAGCCTTCCTAAGAAAATAGGAGGGTCTTATTAGGTTGAACGGAGAGAGCAATTGTGGAAAAGTAACTAAATTATGTAGGGGAGGCTAAAGGAAGGTCAGAATTAGTTTAACACAGTGTGTTTGCACAGAATTCTCTAGCTATGACTCTCCACCGAAGAATGGTCCTTTTCTCCTGGCACAGACAGGGCATCTTTCACATGGGAGTCTTTATCTCCTCTTTGCTGTAAGAAAAGGGGAAGATTGGAATGCCCTTCTTGTATCTATTGTTTTTCAAGTGCCTTCAGGTAGAAGTCTCATGTCAAAGTGGCATATTTTTGGGTGGCATATTCTGCCCCCTTTCATAAATATTTTAGGCTCTGTCAGCTATAAGGTCTCTGTTACAACTACTCAGCTCTGCCATTATAGTGAAAAAGCACCCATAGACAATTTGTAAAGGAATGAATGTGGCTGTGTTCAATAAAGCTTTATTTGCAAAAGCAGGTAGTGAGCTGGATTGGGTCTGTGGATTTTAGTTTGCTGCCTCCTGCTCTAGAGTCTGGTCTAGACTACAGCTTTTCAAACATGAATATGCATAAAATCACTAAGGTATCATGTTAAAATGCAGATTTTGATTCAATAGATGGGATCTAAGGTTCTTTTTTTTTTTTTTTTTGAGACAGAGTTTCACTCTTGTTGCCCAGGCTGGAGTGCGATGGTGCGATCTCGGCTCACCGAAACCTCCACCTCCCGGGTTCAAGCAATTCTCCTGCCTCAGCCTCCCAGATAGCTGAGGATTACAGGCAAACACCACCACGCCCAGCTAATTTTTGTATTTTTTGTAGGGACGGGGTTTCGCCACATTGACCAGGATGGTCTCAATCTCTTGACCTCTCGATCAGCCTGCCTCGGCCTCCCAAAGTGCTGGGATTACAGACGTGGGCACCGCGTCTGGCCTGAGATTCTATATTTTTAACAAATACTCACATGATGATGGTAATGAAGATGATCCAAGGACCATACTTTGAACAGCAAGGCTTGAATTAAGACCACTAGTTCTCAATCTTGAATGGACCCTAGAATCACCTGGAGAGCTTTAAAAATACCAGTGCCTGGTTTTCATTGCTTCCTCGCCACACCCCATTATGATTTCTCTATTTTGTGGTGTGGCCTGAGTATCAGGATTTTTAAAAGCTCCCTAAGTAATCCTGACATGCAACTAAAATTAAGAATATTGCCCAGCATGTGAATGAAAGATTTAAGAGTTTCTTTGACAAGATTTAAATTCAATCCTCAGATTTATAAAATGGAACACTTGTTCAGAAGGAAGTTATCCTTTGAGGAAAGGGAATCTTTCTACCCAAGAGGTTTGACACTTGGGTAGAAAGTAACCAGGTCCCTGAGTTAGTCATATTTGATTTAAAGTCCAAGTGGATCAATAAGCTGTCTAGAAGGAAGCAGCCCCTTCCTCTGAGATTGGGACAAGAAAAGCCACACAAGATTTTGTTAGGGGCTGGAAGCTGGGGTATTCATGTCTACTGTTTTGTAGAGGAAGACATATTCAGCCAGCAAACATTTTCTGAGCACTTAGCATGTCTCAGGGGAGGTCAGCTGCTGAGCATGGGAAATGA
This sequence comes from Ateles fusciceps, assembly GCA_036589455.1. Classification (NCBI taxonomy): domain Eukaryota; kingdom Metazoa; phylum Chordata; class Mammalia; order Primates; family Atelidae; genus Ateles; species Ateles fusciceps. The sequence goes on from JAZHEH010001386.1 coordinate 5,741,362, forward strand.
AAGTGGAATAAAAGACTTGAAGAGAATTGTGAAAATTTAGAATAGGTTCTGTGAACACTAGGAGAAGATGCAGAGCAGGGGAAAAATGGATTTCCCGGTGCTGTTGTGGCTCAGCTGCAGTTAGAAACATTTTTCTGCTGAATAAAAGGAGGAATTTGCTGACAGTAAAAACCGTCCTGAGTTGTCATGGGCTTCCCTCGGAAATGGGGAACTTCCAGTGGCTGGATCTCAACCATAGGTGAGATCAGCACTTTTCATCTGAAAAACCTATATTCGAAGCATAGCCGAGTGGGATGTTACTAGTAATTTCAGCTAATAATGATGCCAACCTATGCAAATGTATGATTTTTTAAATGCACTCTAGAATACAATCCAGGCTGAGCCTGTAATAGCATCCCTTTTAATTACTTGCATTATTGATTCACTTTGAGTGGAAGAAAAAAGGTGTGGCACAAGCTTAGCTGCCAGGAATTATACAGAACCCACAAACTATCTGATCTCATCAGCAGAGGTAATGTATCTCATATGTGAATGTTATCCATTGAGTGTGGGGGAATGGAAAAATGGGCTGAGAACTGCTGAGACAGATGACAACATGGTAGTGGGAGATGTAAGAATTGAACATGGAGTGGGGGTGTTGACCTGAACAGCAGTTAAAGTCCTTTCAACTCTGATATTTTGTGATTCTAAGAAAACACCTGTGTGTCTGGATCTTCTTTAGGTTTGAAAGTAAAAGCCTCACACAAGAAGAGAATGAATCACTACATAAGTTATTCAGTGCTGGAGGGCCCCCAGAGAATTACTTTCTGTTCTTTGATTGAGGGAGGGATCATCTCCTAGATCCTTAGTCTGATTCAAGGCTGCATTTTGGATCTCAGATCCAGAAACAATGCTATAGATAATTAGGTCATCACTATCTAGGTCTCCTCCATCTGGAGTCATTATGATTACCAAAAGCATCACCTTGTGCATAGCTTGCAGGAAATTCTTTTCCCTACTTACAGTCCAGAATTGTTGGTTGAGACAGGTTAGGTGTTGTTGCAAAGGGATTTCATAGCTAGTGGGAAACAGAATGACATAACAGTGTGCCTGGGGCCAGATATCAGTTTTACCATGTTCCAGGTGGTTACCTTAGCCAGGTTACTTTCTGCTCAGTGCCAGCCTCATTACTGGTAAAATGAGAATAATAATGTGTCAGAGGGTTACCATGAAGACATAATACACATCAAGTGCTTAGACTAGCACCTGGAAAGTATAAGGTAAGTATTCCAGCCACCTTAGTTACATAATTCCTATCTTCTAGGAGCTGGAAGGAAGATACATTTAGATGGATATATTTTACAACCCATACAGCCAACAAAATAAGAACATACAACCAAAACAAAATTAGACAGTGGGTATTTTATTACCTCCTTTTATAGGTTCTCCTTGTTTAGAAAATTAGGCACCAACTCTTTAGCTTGGCATCAGAATCCTTCATGACAATGCCCATGTTTCAATATACACAATACACTCTTCCCTATTAAGTAAATAACTTACACTTGAACAGAATCAGACCATTTGCTGTGGTCCCAGTGGGCACGATTCCTCCCCATCTTTGAAAGTTTACTCATAGTATTTACTCAATCTGTATGCAATATAATTTTCACTCATCCTTGCTTGTTAGTATCTTCTCATCCTTGACCATTCAAGCCAAGTGACTTTATGAAGACTTCCTTTAAATCCCCAGTAGACAAGATATATCTGTCCCTCTCTGTGGTACCTTAACACTTTATACTTCCACTACCATACTTTTCATACGCTCCCTTGGTGTAGAGTTATTTTGTGAATTCCTCCAAATTTTAAGTGTCTTGAAAGACAGAATTTGTTCCTTATTCATCTTTATTTCTCATCCTGTGACTGGCTCCCATCATCACTGCTCCCACAATATGCACGGTGTAGGCCATGGTGCCCTATACACTATAGGCATTTGATAAATGTAGGCTGGTTATGGGACTCTCTGGGATGTAAGAAAGCACTTAATTGGAATGGAGATGGGGAAGAGTTCCCTATCCAGCCTAAGTGGAGAAAGCAAGAGCAGATGCTGTAACCCAGGGGCTTTGAGCACTTATTAAAATTAGATATTTAATGTCTGAGAACAAATCCTAGCACATACTTTGCATATTTCAGATGCTAGCCAGCCCCTCTTCTAAAAGATCTACCTCCTACCCGCAGCCCCTGATGAAGTGGTGAATGAATCATCTGTCTTTGTTCTACTGCAGTCCCCACTCCATCTTGAGTTGATTGAATCAGGGCAGCCAATTCACCGAAAGCCTAGCTACCTTTCATCCTTGTGAGACAAGATGAGCTCAGCCACTGGCTCTCTCTACTGAGATTTCAAGTTAGGACTTAAAAATACTCACCTAGGAGCTATAAACTCTAAAATTGCTGCAATATTAACAATAACTAACAAGAACCACTGTATTTATTGAGCATGTACTATGTGCCAGTCACTGTGTAGCATACAGTACATGCTCAATATACTTAAGGACATTATCTTTACTCCTCACAATACTCTGAAGTTGAGGCTGTTTTCATTCCCATTTTATTTTATTTTAATTATTTATTATTTTTTTATTAGTTATTTTTTTTTTTTTGAGACAGAGTCTTGTTCTGTTGACCAGGCTGGAGTGCAGCCGTGCCATCTTGGCTCACTACAACCTCCGCCTCCCTGGTTCAAATGATTCTCCTGCCTCAGACTCCCAAATAGCTGGGACTACAGACACGTGCCACCACACCCAGTTAGTTCTTGTATTTTCAGTAGAGATGGGGTTTCACCATTTGGGCTAGGCTGGTCTCGAACACCTGACCTCAAGTGATCTACCTGCCTCAGCCTCCCAAAGTGTTGGGATTACAGGCATGAGCCACTGTGCCTGGCCTCCCCCATTTTATAGATGAGAAAACTGGAACACAGAGAAGTGAAGATTTGAATGGAGAGTCAAACTCCAGCAATCTGTCAACAGAGTCTATGCTGTTACCCACTATGTTAAAATATGTTTACCCAGGGCAGGGCAAGTCAAAATGAAATGTCTCAAAGACTCAAAGACTCAAAGACAGGGCACAGACAAGCCAGTGAGTAAGCAAAGGAAGCCAGTCTACAGATGAAAAAACAACTGTGGGGGGAGGAGCAAAGGGGAAATTATACATGAAAGATTACACAGCCATGAGGCAGTCACAGAAAGACACAGGACAACCCCATTTCATCACAGCTGTAAAACTCCTGGGGCTTGGCAATATTACATTTCCTGCCTTAGGATTTTGTAAATCCCACTGCTTATGATAAACTGACCTTTGCACTAGCTAAATAAGTGGAGCATAAAAAGAACCTGGTGTGCATGGTAAAAACCTGTGTCTCCATATTGAATGTGGACTCAAGCCACATTCATTGCTCGGTCCTCGAGTCAGGTCAGCTCCTACTTTGCAGATCACGAGTGAGACTTTATTGGCACTCCAGCTCTGCCACATTATTAAAATGGAGAAACCTTAAACTGGTCCTTAATGTGTTTGGACTTCAGCAGTTTCATTTATAAAATGAGTGTCGGGGGGAGGAAAGAGCCAATAACAAAACATCTGACCTGCTATCTGCCTCCAGCCAAAAGTTGTAAGTGTAAAGGCCATGCAAATGTGGAACTTTTTTTTTAAGCTTAGCATTCCTTAGGGCTAGTGTGTAAACCATGACTGTTATCAGCAGTGCTGGGCCAGTCAGTAAAGAAAAAAGTAATGCTACCTATCACCCTGGCATTTCCCTCTCTCACGTCTCTGTTTACAAAGTTACAGGTATTGCCAGAAAATACCCATATTCCTTTGTTCTCACTAATGAGTCAACTCTGGAAGCACCAGTTCCTTTATCGGTAAGACAGATCGACCTTTTCCAAGTCTCTGTTTACTCAACAACAGAAACCTTCTACTGGGCTGTTCTCCGTAGTCTTGGCTCACAGTCTTTCTGTGCCTTTGTGCTTTGCCAGACTTCACCATTTCTACCCACTTGGACCTAGATAGGCTCCCATTCCCAACAACAAGGGCTGTGATTCCTGCCAGGGAGACTTTTTGTTTGGGGAGAAACGTGGCAACAAAGACATGAGACAGATAGTTATTAGCTTGAGTGTCCAGACAGTGTGATTCTCTGATACAGTTACATTTACAAGACCCAGAGATGTTAAATTTAATTGAATTTTATGGTAGATTTATTTTGCTAAATAAAATTCACAGGAGGCTATTGGTTTGGACTGAGCTCCCCCCTGCACTAGATCTGACAGGCCAAACCAAAATGGAGTCAACTAATGCTGATGTTCTGCACTACCAAGCTGAAACTGAGTTGTTTATCTGACCTACCAAGAAATCAAGACAGATAATAGCCAAATCCCCAAACAGGCCAGTTTTAGGTAGTCTGCTCTGCCTTAACCTTAACAAGAAAAGTAACTTTGAAAACCCATCTACCCTTCGTTCTCTGTTGGGGCTTTCCTCAGCCCTTGTCTACAAGCTAACCCACCTGCTCAGCTCATCGGAACACTCATTCTGTTTTATGGAATGAGGTGTTGCCCAACTTTAGAATGGCAAGCAAAAGCCAATTAAAATCTTTAAATTTGTTGTAACTTTGTCTTTTAACAGTTTGTAAATAGACTCTGCTGCCCTCATAAATATGACTTATGTTGGGTTGTCCCCAACTTCAGAAAGGTCTTATGTCTCATCAAAACCACAATATCACTAAATCATAGTCTTCCTATCTTGTATCGCATGCAGACATGACCACAATTTCCCATGAATAAATTATAAGATATTTGAAGCTTGCTTTATTAGATTATGGGATGGGATGACCCAGCAAGTTAGAAGCCCTGGGGTAGGATTGCCAGATAAAATACAGAATGCTGAGTTGTGTGTGTGTGTGTGTGTGTGTGTGTGTGTGTGTGTGTATTCTTTTATATGTATTTTTTTCTTTTCTCTATTGTCTAAGCTGAAATGCAGTGGCATGAACACAGCTCACTGCAGCCTCCATCTCCTGGGCTCAAGTGCTCCTCCTGCCTCAGCTTCCTGAGTAGCTGGGACTACAAGCCTGGGCCACCATGCCTGGTTAATTTATTTTTCCTTTTTTTTTTTTTTTTTGGAAAGACAAGGTCTCGCCATGTTGCCCAGGCTGGTCTTGAACTCCTGGGCTCAAGCAGTCCTCCCACCTCAGCCTTCCAAAGTGCAGGGATTACTGGCATGAGCTACCATATCCAGCCCTGAGTTAAATTTGAACTTCAGATAAATAATGAATAAACAACCAATATTGCATGAGGCAGAATTATACTAAAAAATTATTTACTGATAATTAAAATTCAAACTTAAAGGAAATTCTATATTTTTATTTGCTAAATCTGGCAACCCTCCCCCAGAGGTCCAATTCTGACTCTTACAACAGATAAGAGTTGTAAATTTAAATTATGTCATCCTCAGAATCCTCTATAAAATGAAAAGTCTGAACAAGATGAATCCTAAGGTTTCTTGCAGTTCAATAATTACGTAATTCTATGACTCAAGTACTAATGAACTACAAATGTGGCATTGGGCAAGTTATTTAATCTCTTGATGGATTAATTTCCTCATCTTCAAAATCAGGATAAAGCCAACGTCACAATTGTTAGATGAATGGACCTGGTTTGTGACTTGTCTTAGATAAACAAAGCTGGATATAGTTAAAGAGGTGAAAGCGGATTTTATTCAACTACTGACAGTAAGGAAAGAGTTGGGCTGCCTTGTAATTTGTGCAAAGGTAACTAGACATTTTAAAGGGAAAATGAGGGAGAAGGAAACATGAGCAACTGCAGCTCAGGCAGAGCCAGGGAAAATGAAAAATGACCAAGGGTTGTTCAGGGTAAATGTGATTAGGCTTGCTGCATCTGCTAGCTGGCAATTATGGAAGTCAGGATTCTGTCCTCCCTGAGACTCCCAGGCCCTATCCTTCCTGATGATTATATTTCAAAGGAATAGTTTTCAGGTCCTTGAGAAAGACACTCCTAAGTTGTGGGAGACACATATACAATCAAAGCAACAGAGAAAGGACTCAGAATGGTAAGCCACTTTGAGTTCACGTGCTAGGAAAGGAAAGTCATGGGCCTATTATCAAGTGTTGACTAAAATAAACAGTAAATGTTTCTGACAGCCCTGAGCTTTTCCTGACAGCAACTCAAAAGGGGGCTGTGTTTTCCCAATGATGCCGCCTTCTGATGATAGTACAATTGGTCAAGTCTTAGTGCAGTGGTATGGAGCTGCTCTTATGTGCCAAGAGTTCTTTGCAGTTCTCACCTTCAAAAGTGTATGGCATAGTAACTTGTGCTTCATAATTAATCGTTTGTTTATTCATTCAAAATACTATACAATTCCTAATGATCAAGCTGTATCTAAGGAACACTTTTTTATAACTTAATTCTGTGTGAAGAAAAGGCTTTTGACGCAAACTTTTTTTTTTTTTTTTTTTTTTTTTTCTGAGACAGAGTTTCACTTTGTCACCAGGCTGGAGTGCAGTGGCAAGATCTCGGCTCACTGCAGCCTCCGCCTCCTGGGTTCAAGTGATTCTCCTGCCTCAGCCTCCCAAGTAGCTGGGACTACAGGTGCACGCCATCACGCCCAGCTAATTTTTGTATTTTTAGTAGAGATGAGGTATCACTATGTTGTCCAGGCTGGTCTGGAACTCCTGGGCTCAAGCGATCCTCTTGCCTTGGCCTCCCAGAGTGCTGGGATTTCAGGCGTGAGCTACCATGGCCCACCGCTTGCTTAAAATAGTATGAGTCTTAGCAAATTGTTGGTAAGCAATGATGGTGCGACAGTTTAAAATGAATCTGATTTCTTCATTAAGTCATCTCTTAAGACATCATTGTCACCATATTTGTGGACACAAAGTTGGTGACCTATGGACACAAAATACACATCTTTAAATTATTATAGAATTTGTGTGTTAGCTTTCAACTTGCTATCTCTTCAGCTGGTCCAAAAAGAAAAGATTCCTCAGTTTCCGAATAGGTGAAGGTACTACACTGATTTAATTATATCTGTATTGCAGCAAATCTGAGCTGGATCTGGAGAAGAGTGTGTGTCCTCTTTTTGTTTCTCTTTACTCATTAGATTTCTATTTTTAAATGGTGCTAAATTGTGAATTTAATGCAATGCACACAGACGTAGTCATGGGTGGAATTTTATCCCTCCTTGGCTCTAAAGAGTTTTCACAGATTTAGGCTTTGTGTAGAGAACTTCTTCATCTTTCTCAGATGATCCTCTTTTCTCCACTCCATTGATGTTGTCTTGGTTCTGTCCTTCATCGCTGCTTGCCTGGATTATTATACTCTTGTGTGTTTTTTTTGTTTGTTGTTTTTTTGAGATAGAGTTTTTGCTCCTATTGCCCATGCTGGAGTGCAGTGGCACGACCTCGGCTCACTGCAACCTCTGCCTCCTGGATTCAAGTGATTCTCCTGCCTCAGTCTCCCTAGTAGCTGGAATTACAGGCATGCACCACCACACCCAGCTAATTTTTTTGTATTTTTAGTAGAGAGAGGGTTTCACCTTGTTGGCCAGGCTGGTTGGTCTCAAACTCCTGACCTCAGGTGATCTGCCTGCCTCAGCCTCTTAAAGTGCTGGGATTACAGATGTGAGCCACTGCACTCAGCCTATACTCTTGTTTTAAAATTGTGACTCTACTTCCAGCATCCCTCACAGTATTTGTTAGGCTAAGCTGTATGTAACGAAAGCCCCAAGTAAGAGTAGTACAAGAGATTTATTTATTCTTCTTACAGACCTTCTGGAGGTGGAGGGTTTTCCCCACTGGCTTAGAGAAGAAATGCTGGATGGAAACATGGGGTTGTTTGAGAGAAAAGAGATATGGTAGCTGCCATATGACATAGAACTAGAGAGATACAGGGATATTTAAGAGTTATGTACAATGTATTTTCCTTCTCCGTATTCACAAGAAACTTTAGTAACAATTGACATTACTTGTCTTGTGCTTTTACAACAGCAGTCCCCAACCTTTTTGGCACCAGGGATGAAACTGGTTTCATAGAAGACAATATTTCAACAGACCACAGGGCGGGGATGGTTTCAGGATGAAACTGTTCCACCTCAGATCATCAGGCATTAGATTCTCATAAGGAGCGAGCAATCTAGGTCCTTCACATGCTCAATTCACAATAGGGTTTGTATTCCTATGAGACTGTAATGTCCTCGCCTGTGTGGTTCACAATAAGGTTCATGCTCCTATGAGAATTTAATGCCGCCGCTGATCTGACAGGAGGCAGAGCTCAGGTGGTAATGCTCGCTCCCCACAGCTCACCTTCTGTTGTACAGCCTGATTCCTAACAGGCCACAGACTGGTACCGTCCACGGCCCAGGGGTTGGGGACCCCCTGTTTTAGAGACTCACTTAGGTTTGTGATTCTTCCAGAAGCATTAAGGCAGGTGCTAGGGCTTGCCCAAGGAGGCTCAGTTGCATTTAGATTACACATGAGCAATGATATCTACCTGACCCTCTACAGCACCTGGTGAGGTTTCAGAGCAGCATCTTTGTGTGTGTGTGAGTTTAGAAATCGTCATGGGCGTTTCCACCAACATGCTCTGCTTTTCTCACTTCAAGAGACATTGCATTTCATCTTTGCCACCACCTCTTATTTATCGTGAACAAATAGAATAACTGAGACCACACAAAGACACTAAGAATCTCAAATCTTTTCCGTCCACGGTTGACTTTGGTAGAATGAAAGAACTCACAGGCTGACTATTCCCACTGGCTTCTTACTACCCTTACCTAATAAAGAAAGAAGCATCAAGATAAATGGCTAAATGAGCCCAAATAAGGGGCATCTACATTGTGTTAAATATAATTCTTCATTCTTTGTGGCTAAAGCAAAAGCGCAGACATGAGTTTCACACAGACCAATAGGAAAGCCCCTAATGTGTCTTGTGGGCTCTGCACCACATTGTGAGAACCACTGCCATCAACTTTTGCATTATGTTGGTCTTTTCAGGTCTTCCTTGCATTCATTGGCATTCCCATTCTTATTCTCATCACCTCTCAAACCTCTGCTTGAAGAAAGAGCTGAAGCAATCCTGACCCTCAATCCTCAGCAGAATATGTCATGAGGCAGTCAGTGTCTTACATTCGAATAATGTTCTTTTTTGAGGGAAAACAACCACAACAGCCAACAGAATGTCATTTATTGATTGTCCAGTGAGAATAGAACACTGCTTCATGCAGTGAGGAATGACACATAATCATCTACTGTGACAAGGCATGGGTGGAAAAAGCCCTGAGCTTGGAGTCAGAAACCCTGGGCTCAATTCTTGACTTTTTTACTAATACAAATTTATGTTATTTGTAAAGCCTCTCTAAGCTTTCACTTCTTCATCAATAAAACAGACACGATATTATCTATCTCACAGGATAGTTTAAAGAATAAAATGATATAATAGAATTTCTAGAACCATGTCAGGCATTCAAGAAGTTAATCTGCAGGAGGTGGGGGGCAAGGGGAGGGAGAACATTAGGACAAATGCCTAATGCATGTGGGGCTTAAACCGTAGATTTTAACCTGTTTAACCTGTGGTTGATAGGTGGAGCAAACCACCATGGCACATGTATACCTAGGTAGCAAACCTGCATGTTCTGCACATGTACCCCAGAACTTAAAGTTTAAAAAAAATTAATCTATGCAACATTCCATTATACATCTGCCTTCCATGTAGTCCAGTTGCTAAAAGAAGTAACTTTCAAATAAATACAACCAAACAGCCAAAAATAATTTTTAAAAAGGACTCAAAACTTTACTTCTTGGAAAACATGAGAGTATCCAACTTACATTGTTAATAAAACTATTCCCAACGTCATTCCTCCTCCTACTCTTCTTCATCTTCGTCTTTGTCCTTCCCACAATCCTATGAATCCTCTTATTTTGCTAAATCCCAATCCACCTCTCGAAACACCTTGACCAACATCTCCCAGAGTATGAATTTTTTTTTTCTTAGTCACCTTTATCAGGGTGATGCATATAGCCTATCTACCTAAGTCCTTCACTTTTTCTGTAGGTCTTTTTTCTTCCCATTGTTTTATCCAGTTGTTTTTATCAAGCAAGTCTAGGAATGGGGCATGAGGGATACATGTACTACTCAAAGGTCAGCGATCGTGGGGGAGAAAACCAAGTAGGAAAAGACAATATTCTTCTTTTCAGAAAGAGAGAAAGACTGAGAGCACCTGTATTTTAAAACTTGCTTTACTCAGTCATGTTTGTAAAAAAGAGAGATTGAACACCAGTAACAGAACACAGGATGAAATTGGAAGTTCAGTCAACTCTTCCCAAGGTGTCTAGAGTCAAAGTTTGGAGAAAAGCTGCTATTTCAGATTGGATTATCAGAGCTAGGGGAGCAGGTCCCAGGTGCTTCTTTGTATGGTGGGCATCCTATCCAGGAACTCTGGATATCCCTCTGTGAGCAGAGCAGGTGTTTCCTCTCCTAAACATTTCCTCTGGCATCTATTCTATTGCACCTGGAGTCTGCTCTATCACAAATTCCTTCTTATAGGTACAGGCAGTGCCCATGCAAATATATACCTGCAGTTTTGCAGAAAGAAGAACTATATCTCTGAGCTCAACAAAAATGTCACATCCTGCTAATGCAAAACACTTTCCATTGTCTTCAGCTCTTACAACACTAATCTCTAAGTCAAATTGTATACCTCTTTTCTGCAAACATATTTGGGATTGCTCCTCAGAAACAGATTCATTCAACACCTCACTAAAAAAATGTGGCAGGTGTTTACATGATTCCTTTAAAGCTGTTTCTTGTGTTTTATTTTTATCTTTTGTGGCTTGCTTTTTATCTTGGGGGGGTAAGTTACAGGAAAGATGAGGTTAATTCAAAATTGTCATCATATTTGTTTAAGTCACCTTTAGTTAATATTCTAGCATTTCTGTGGAAGACACCACTGTAGGTCAAGGTGTTTTATTTCATCTGATTTAATCTGAATTTTTATCTCATTCATTTTTTTCCCCTTGGGTAAATATCATTCTTATTGATGTTTCTAAACCTAGGTAGCCTCTCCTCTCACAAGTTTTCCTCATTCCAACCACTTCTCTTCCTTGTTCAAGCCATTCTCCCAGTGGGAAAGTCTGTGCCAAGTGATACCTAGCCAGCGTCTCAATCCAAATCCATCTTCAGACTTCGTTCTCTGGTACCCCTTCCTCATTATGCTCATCATTCTCAGTCCACTTATTATCTCTGCACATTCCTATGTCACTGATGGAATGTGATCTGGCATCTGTTGACTTATTGTGTTGCTGTTGTTTTCATTTATTCTTTAAATTAAATTCATATAACTATTTATTGAGTACCTACTGTGTGTGAGTTTCCGTTAAAAGTCTCCAAGAAATACAAACATGAGTAAGACAGTCTGTGCTCCAGATATTTTTATTTCAACCTTTTACAGAAACTAAAATTTTTCAAAATATTTTAACAGCTTTATTAAGATATAATTCCTATGCCATACAATTTACCCACTTAAAGTGTAGAGTTCAGTGGCTTTTGTATATTCACGGAGTTGTACATCCGTTATCACAATTTGAGAACATTTTCATTAGACCCCCCTCCAAAAGAACCCTTGCACCTCTTAGCCATCACTTCCCAATCCCCTCCCATTCCCCTGTCCTAGGCAACCGCTAATCTACTTTCTGTCTTTATAGATTTGCCTATCCTGGACACATAAATGGGATTTTGTATAAATGGAATCATACAACCTGCAGTTCTTTGTGACTGGTTTCTTTCATTTAACATAGTGTTTTCAATTTCATCCATGTTGTAGCATGTATCAGCACTGCCCTTCCTTCCTTCCCTCCTTCCCTCTTTCCTTCCTTCCTTCCCTCCTTCTCTCCCTTTCCCTCTCCCTCTCTCTCTTTCTTTCTTCCTTCTGTCCCTTCCTTCCCTTCCTTTTCTTCCCTCCCTTCCTTCTTTCCTCCCTCCCTCCCTCCCTCCCTCTCTCTCTCTCTCTCCTTTCAACAGGATCATCTCACTCTGTGGCCCAGTTTCAAGTGATCCTCCCACCTCAACCTCCCAAGTAGCTGGAACCACAGCTGTGTGCCACAACACCTGGCTAATTCTGTTGTTGTTTTTAGAGATGAAGTCTTGCTTTCCTCAAAGCTCAGGCTAGTTTCAAACTCCTGGCTTCAAATGATCCTCCCACCATATCCCCCAAAGTGTTGAGATTATAGGTGCAAGCCACTGTGCCTAGTCTTTTTTTTTTTTTTTTTTTGACTATTTTTTCCAGAGAAGTTTTATGATCACTCAAAAATTGAGAGTAAAGTACAGGGATTTCCCATACATACATAGCCTCTCTCATCATCCACATCCCCCCAACAGTGAGGTCCATCTGTTACAATTGAACTTCCTTGTTTTTTTAATGCTTCTTATGTTATTTCCCATGGCTATTTTGTGTCTATCTTTATTAGCTATCTCTTTTATTACCTTTCTCTCCCGAACTGATGGTTTAGCCCAGGGACTCAACATAGCTGATTAGAAGTAGACTTTCAATCCAGGCTCATTTTCCTGATTTAGTGTTGGGGGTGGCTGGGGGAGGAAGTTTTGTTTGTTTTGTTTTAGAGATGTACATTGCTTTAAAACAGGGAGAGACAGTCTGAAGTACAAAGGATCTGTGTCTTTAATGTTAGAGAAAGGTAGGTAGGAGTTTTAGTTTTGCCTTTGCCAAATTCATTATCACTCTAAGCCTCAGGCTCCTTATCTGTAAAATTGAGTTGGATAATGCCCATCTGGAGGAGTTCTTGGGAAGATTAATGCAATAAGCACCAAAAGCACCTCTCTGGAAGGTTCAAGGAAAGGAAACTGGAATTATTAGCCGGGATGGCAGAATTCCCCGGCTTTCCAACGCTTCGCCATAGACCTAATAATGAGCACTCCTAGCAGGCTAGCACGCTGGCTTCCTGCCCCTCCAGAGTCTCTAGCTTGTGGGCTGTGGGCTGTGGGCTGGATATGGACAGGATACCTGGAGGGGGATCACATCGAACTTCCAAGGGTTATCCTGGAAAGGCTCGACAAATCACCCATTCATTCATTCGTTCATTCGTGTGCGTGTGTGACGGAGTCTTGCTCTGTCTCCCAGGCTGTAATGCAGTGGCGCGATCTTGGCTCACTGCAACCTCTGCCTCCCAAGTTCCAGCGATTCTCCTATCTCAGCCTCTCGAGTAGCTGGGATTACAGGCACCTGCCACCACACCTGGCTAATTTTGGTATTTTTAGTAGAGACGGGGTTTCACCATGTTGACCAGGCTGGTTTTGAACTCCTGATCTCAGGTGATCTCCACCCCTTGGCTTCCAAAAGTGCTGGGATTACAGGTGTGAGCCATCCCGCCTGACCCATTCATTCATTTTTATTTGAACCTGTCTTCCAGGAAGCCCTCTGAGTTTAGAAGGTTTAGCGACAGGACCCTGATACAAGTCTACTGGTTTATTTGAAAGCTGCTTGAATAAAAAATAATAATAAAATAAACTGGAGGATAATATAAAAGGATCCTTGCAGAGGATTCCTCCGTTTCATTGAATCTCAGAGTTAGACGACGGCTCAAAGACCTCAACCGCCTCATGGGTCAGACAAGGAGGTTTTTCATTCTGCCCTGGATCCTCTCACAATAGCCCAGCGGGAGCTGGCGCTCAAAATGATGAAGGAATAAATGAATGGAGGGATGGAGAAATGAATGATAACGAAAGAATGAATGAGTTAGGGCTGCTTGTTTGCTGCTATTTCCTTCACAATGCTTTTAAGATTTCTTGATCCATCTCCTCCTTCACTATTTCTCTCCCTCGGTCTCTTCTTCAACTTGTCTCTTATTGAAGGGCGCCGCGTTCCCGCCCTCCTCCCCTTTTCCTGGTCCCGCTCCGCCCCGCCGCCGCGAGGCCCCGCCCCGCCGCCCAAGCCCGGCGGGAATGAATGGCAGCGAAGCCGCCGCGCCGCTCGGGGCGCCGATTGGCTGACCGGAGCGCTGACGCGCTGGCGACCGCGGGTGCACGCAGGCGAGCGGAGCCGGCGGGGGCGGAGCCGGGCTCCGGGGCGGGGCGCATGAGCCCCGGGGCGGAGGAGCCGGGGAGGCGGGAGGCGGGAGGCGTTGGGGCCGTTTAAGCGGCCTCCCTCCCGCCCCCAGCCGCCAGGTCTGGCCCCAGCCCTGTCCCGACCCCCGGCCTGGCCCACTCCGGCCGTACCAGGCCGAAGGGTTCCGCTGGACACGCAGGCGGCCTCTGGAGCAGCACAAGCCCATGAGGGCCGCGCGCCCGGCCGCCGGTGCTGACGAGACGGAGCTCCCGGCCCCCGAGGAGGAGCAGAGGATCAATGCGGTTCAAATATCGATTCCAGCGGTGAGAGGGTTGGCGTCCCGGTCCCGCTGCCAGTGGCAGGAGCGGGTCCCCAGATCCCTTCGTTAAGAGCGCGTGTCCGCTTTTCTCACCTGGATCCATCCTGGGTGGATCCCGCACCGTGGCCCGGGATTAGCTTCCAGGGGAGTCCCTTCCCTGCTGTCCCTGGGCGACCCCCTTCCTCCGAGGATGGGAACTCGTGCCTGACTCGGGTCTCCTCTCGCGATCTGCGGACAGCGGATGGATTCCCGGACCCGGGACCCCAGCCTCCCTCCTTCCAGGGGATCCCTTTGCTGCCGGGGCTGACCCTGGCGACCCCCGTACAGGCCGGGCTCTGGCTCGCTCTGGGAACCCGAACCCCAGCCCCGGGAGCCGCCCTCGAGTCCTCCAACGTGGCTTGCGCCTCCATCCCTTTACCTCCAGGGTGGGGGTCTCCCGGGGCGCGCGGAACTGGGTGGCGCTCTGCGGAGAGATTTGTCATAAAGTCGGGTGCTGGGCATTGTGGGTGCTTTGTCTGTGAACGACCCTAGCAACAGGGAAACTGAGGCACGCTCCGCCGGCTTACTCCCTCCATGGCCGTGTAGGGGCCTTGCTGGTTCTGCAGCTGAGCGTCTCAGGGCGGTGCTATTTTGGGCTCTGCGAAGGGGCAAGCTAGCTTTCGGGTGACGAGACCTGCTGCGGAGGCGCCGGTGTTAGGAAACGAGGATGAGGAACCGTGGAGGCGCCACCGGAAGGATGACCGACTGCTCATTCACTGTAGAGCTGGTGGGAATGCCAGGCTGGGGGGGCGCCGTGGCCTTACTCCCCTCTGGGGCTCCGCCGTCTAACAATGGATGGAGGTTAGCCCATGACTCTGAGAGGAACTCCAGTCTTTTCTTTTTTGTTTAAGTGGGTGAAAGTTCACCTCCTCAGGGCTTGTGGTAATTCTGCATCCCTTTGTGTGAATTCCCGGACCTTCACCACAGGCAGCCTTGCTGGGGGTGCAGTGACAGGGGAAATTTTAAGAAATGCATGAACTCTTCCAAGAAGGTTGTTGAGCTTTGGACACTACCTTTTATTTCAGAATTTTAAAGTACATATTTTTCTTTTTCTTTCCAATCTCCATGCCCTCACTGCCCACTCAGCCATCTCATTCCTCCCCCAGTCCCAAAATGTAAAGGAGCCAACAAATGCACAGAAGAGTTACCATGGTCTGGGCCACCAGGAGGGGGATCAGCTTGAAGACGTGGATTGACTTCTGAATATATTGCTCATCAGTCAGGATGTTGAATGCCTCGCACTGTTCCCCCAGTGGGAACTTCATGTCAGTGTGTCTAAGGGCAAAATGGAACCGTGGCATTCTGACTTTAGAACCTGATGTCAGAAATGAAGACCAGAGAGGTTTTTAGAGAGAATATAACATGCACTCAGGCATGAACAGTGAAGCCCTGTGCATGCGGTTTGTTTGATTTGGTTTTACTTCTCTACACTTCTGTGCTCTTCCTGTTTTCAGAGAACAGTAGCGATATTCTGTGAAATTGCCCCTTCCTTATTTGATTAAGAGTTTGTCTTTCTTTCCTATCCCTTTGGATTCCCTAAAAAGAAAAAAGAAAAGACCCTGCTTAATTATTTGTTTCACAAACCTTAAAACAGTGTTAAAAGAAATAAAACACTTCATTGAGGATGCTACCCTCTCAGCTTATTGAACTTTTAAATTTTTTTAAATTTTTAAAATTTTTTATTATTTTTTTTTTGCTGGACACTGATCTCTCCATTCCTTATTAGCACAGTTGTAATGTGATTTTTGCACTCTATATTATTCACTTAAAAACTAAAAATACAGGCCTTTTCTTTTGTTGTGGCATAGACAATTTTCTTGGGGGCTTGTGTTTTGCACTCAATGGATATTTAACGATTTCTTTCTTGATGTCATCTAGACCTACCATGATTTTCTTTGAGGATTTGTGTGATCTCATAATTTCTTGGTTCTCTATCGTAGGCTAGGTTGGAAACATATTTCTAAGTATCAATTTTAACTTGGAAAATAAAGCCTGTAAACAAAAAGTAATGTAATGAGAATGTCTTGATTTTTGTGGTTCACACATTAAAATGCTGAGAGTACTATTCTGCACCTTTAATATTGTGTTCCTAATATATCTTTCTGAGCATTTCCAAATAGGTAAATTACAAAGGATCTGGACAGAGGGACATACTGTCTTTGAAGGGAGATGTACTTCTTCCCTGATAGATTTATTGGAACTGGATTGAGGAGCATGCAGAGGGTATATGCAATGACGGCTTCTCAACAAACTTAGGATGTGAAAAATTCCACTGGAACACAGAGACATAGTTTATCTTCCTTGTTTTATCTGTTTCACACTTGAGTATCCCCAAGATACCTACACACACATAGACAAACACAAAGTCATTCTCTCCCCTTCACAGCATCTCTGATTGATGGCAATAACTGCTAACATTTTTTGAGTGCCATTTATCTATGCCATACACTGGCTGGGCACTTGTATATTACTCATCTCATCCTCAACTATAACTCTGGAAGATATAAATTTTATACCCATTTAATAGAAGAGTAAATAGGTTTAGAGAATGAAAGGGACCTTGCCCATAGTCACGCAGCTAGGAAGGGGGTAGACCCAAGAGTTCAATTTCATGTCTGTCACTCCTCCACTCATGCTGCTAGCTCACCTCTTTCTCTCTCTGACTCCCTGCCCACACCACATCTATGTGTATCGCATGTAGGCATAGGATCCACAGAGCTTCTACTGTATCTTCTTGTTGGTGTGTACTCATTTCAACAGTCTTGCAACCAAAAATCCAAGGAAAAAGAAACCCTCTTCCTCAGCCCCAGCCTCATGATCATATAGCTAGTTTCAAAACTGAATATGTGGGAAGGCATCTGAATCTAAAGTATTAGGAAGTCTTTCAGGGCTACCTATTGTCTTTCTTCCCATGTTCTTAAAGCACTAAGTCATAGGCATGGGGTAGTCTCCTTATATACGCGGTCTTCCTTTATTTAATAAGTCAAGATTGGCACTATTGGCAGTGGACATTTTTCCTGAACAAATATGCTGTCATAAAGGGGAGCTAATAGAGGGGTCCACTTATGTTGCAATGTAAGTGATGCTGAAGGGGCCTTGGAATATCCATTGTCTTGGCCTTTAAGTGTTTTCTTTTTGTGAGATTCAGGGTTCTCTTGGTTCCCAGGCTGCCTATTTCTCTTAACTTACAGAACCTGCTGGGACCACAGTAAAAGTAAAACTAATTGACTACAGAGTATCTCTGTTAAGACAAAGTAGTTCAGCAGTAGCTGGAATGTCTTTTTATTCATTCAACAATTATTAAGCTCCAGCAATAAGCTGGGCGTTGTACTTGAGTTTGGTAATGGAAAGGTGAACAAGACAGCCTTCATGGAATTCACACTGCAGTGGGGGAAAGATGAAATAAAAAATAAGCTAAAACAAATCAAAGTCTTACCAATTGTGACATGGGGCTCTGGTCAGATGCGGAGTACTGAAATGATACTTCAGTTAGGATAGTCTGGAAAACCTCTCTGAGGAGGTGACATCTGAGCTGAGATGGGAGGATGAGAAGAGAGCTGAGTATTCTGGAGAAGATCCTAGACAGAAGTAAACAAGTACACATGCCCAGAGGCAGACACAACCTTGACATTTTTAAGGAGAAGAAAGGAGGTGGTATAGCCAGAGGGTGGAGAGAGAGAAAGATGCCATCCTGAGACTGGAAGAGTAGTAAGGCCCAGAGCAGTCAAGGCTTGTGTGCCTCTGAACACTGTGTTGCAGAGCTATTGTAAGCACTTTGGGAAGCCAGAGGCACACTTTAAGCTGGGGATTGGGGTATGTGATGTGATCTGGGCTTTTTGTTGTTGTTGTTTGTTTTTGAGACAGGGTTTTGTTCTGTCACCCAGACTGGAGTGCAGTGGTGCCATCACAACTCACTGTTGTAGCCTTGACCTCTGAGGTCAAGCAGTCCTTCTACCTCAGTCACAAGTAGCTGGGGCTACAGGTGTGCACCACTACACCTGGCTAATTTTTACATTTTTTGTGTGTGTAAAGATGGGATCTCACTATATTGCCCAGGCTGTTCTCAAGCTCTTGGGCTCAAGTGACCTCCTCCCTCAGCTCCACAAAAGTACTGGAATTACAGATGTGAGCCACCATACCCAGCCCCTGATCTGTTTCTAATAGAAAACTGTGGCTGCTAACATAGAGAAGATAATCTATAGGGGAACAAGCAGGAATACTAGTTAAATGACTTTGTATTTGTACAGATGTTAGGTCTTTATTTAAGGTAGGAGCTGTAGAACTGGGTTTACCACGTCACCACCACCCCCCCCCCGCACCCCCCCCCGGCTAATTTTTGTATTTTTAGTAGAGATGGGCTTTAGCCCTTTTGCCCAGGCTGGTCTCTAACTCCTGGGCTCAAGTGATCCGCACGCCTCAGCCTCCTAAAGTGATGGGATTACAGGTGCCCACCACCATGCCTGGCTAATTTTTGTATTTTTAGTAGAGACCGAGTTTCTCCATGTTGGCCAGGCTGGTCTTGAACTCTTGACCTCAAGTGATGAGCTGGACCTATTAGAAATATATTTGAAGGTAGTGTTGGTGGTACTTCCGATGGGAGAATGAGGAACACTTGCGGGATTTGATCTGCTGAGATCAGCCTCTCAGATCTGGTGCATTGCAGATCTACTCAGTGGGCACAGTGCATTGGACTGAATTCAAGTGTGTTAGTGTGCTAGGGAGTGTCCCCAGGTCTCTATCTGTTCTTTCTCTCCACAGTTTTGAAATTCTGTCATGGCATGGGAGAGGGGTATGGGAGAAGGGGGAGGTGATAAGAACACTGGGCAAAGGGGGAAGGCAGGAGAGTTTTGAAAGAAAGTGAGATGAGTGAAAAAAACCCTGCTTAACTAGTAGCTTTATTAAGTGCAGTTCCCACTCCCAGGACTAAATCACCTTCCTTCGAACCCTCTAGGGCTTGCTGGTTACTCAAGCATTGAGTAACCATTAGGGCCACTCTGCCTTAAATAGAGATGTCTTCCATAAATGGATGCTGTTTTCCATAACCAGCACTTGAACCTTTCTCATTCTTTTTTGGGGGAAGACATGAGGGCCAGAGTGTGGGAGCTGATTTACATTTTACATCTGCTTTTCCATTTAGGTCTTAGGAATGATTTCTTCAGAAGGCTGTGGAGGAGGCTTGATTGCACCCCGAGCAGGTTAGAGAGAAATGGGGAAAATTGTATTGTACTTTCCCAGCAGAACAATTATGCTGTCTATCTTACTGAGCTCCAGATGTAGAGAGCTGCTTCCAGGATAGTTACCCTTATCTTTCCCCTATTGCTCGGGTCTTGCCCTGTGCATCAGGAGAGAGTGCCTTAAGTCACCGTGGGTGGAATATTTTTTTGTATAATTTTCTGCTTTATTTTTAATGTGAATTATTCTAGGTGATCAGGGGACTAAGCTGTCACAAACATAGCCATCCAGTTTATTTGTTTTTAGGAGAAAATGTGAAAGTCTATCCCTGTTGCTGGGTAATGGCTTGACTATTTTTAGATTGGGCTGCCAGAGATATAAATTGCTATTTTAGTCTGCAGTCTGGTGGTGGGTAGACAAATCCTACTTACTGCACCCTGCACAGAGCACTTTGAATTTCATCTAACTTCAGCCATCTTGGGACCTTGCTCTTCACCCTTGAAAATTCCTAATAGGGTATGCTACTTATAGCTCTGTTGTATATCTCAGGGTAATGATGTGGTATGTCCTCTAATACTTGGGACACTTTTAAAGCATTCTTCCCAAGAGTGTAATTATTTTCTTTTTTGCTAATGAGAACTGTATAGCAACATTCTTGTCCCTTAGGAAATTAGTAAAATTATTTAAAATATTATCAGGGGGAGAAAAGATGATCCTTGATAACAGTTACCTGTATTTCAGAATAGCTTGGATAAATTTTGAAACTACTAGCTGTATATTTCTCTTTAACAGTTGGTTTTCAAACCATCTGGTAGATTATACTCAGCAAGTACATATTTTGTACACTAGTTAAATATCTTAACCCATCAGTGGGCCAAGTGAAATATCTTCACTGTCCCAAATTCATTCCCCAGTGGATTTTCCACCTCAACTATCTGTATTGTGTTAATAATGGCTGCCACTTTATTTTTATTTATTTGATCTAAGGATAATAGACTTTTCTTAACTCAGGGAGAGAGTATTAGTTGGTCTTTTATTCATAAACTGGGCACTCTCTAGAATGGCTTGGCCATGCATTGTAGCCAATTTTTGGCAACTTGGTTCTACTATTTGGTTCAGCCTCATACCATTTTTCATTGTTTTTATGAATAAGGTAAAGAGTAGTTAGAACTCACTAGCAGCACAGAATACCACCCCCCCCCCCCATGCACACTTCTTTAAACTAGCTTGAGCAAAAGGATGATTTATTGTGCAAAGCCTGTTGACATCTTAAAGACTCTAAGCACAGGAATGCAGTGGGCCTTTGCGACCTGAATGCTGTTGGAGTTTTTTTTAACCTACGTCTGTTTCTGTGCATCTGATTCTTCCTTCCTTTATTCAGACAGCTGCTATTTTTTCTCCTCCTGAGAAAAAAGGCTTAGTTAGACTAATCCAGAATCCCTCATGAAACCTGTTGTGGGTATGGACTGGGTTTTTGGTGGGGAGGGCATCCTCACTCAGCATACTGAAATGGAAGAATGCTGTCCTCCCTTTAGGTCCTGTGGTATTCATGCTTTTCACTGTACTGGTAATTGTCACAAAGTTAGCCCAAAGGGAAGTGTGGAATATGGGCATATGTCTATATGTGTAACAGATTTTGATATTTAGATACACACGCACATTTGTGTATATATGTGAATTTTATAGCCAAAAGTATCAGGTAGTAGTCATGTGTTTGGTTTTTGAAGCGAACTCTTTGAATTCAGGGAGAACGAAGGTGAAAACATACCTCCTGTTTTAAGTTGCATAGAAGTAGCCAGGTATCATTTATTTAAGCTGTCTGGTGCTAGACTGGTAATACAATATAGGGAAACTAGTGGGACAGGCCTGTTAATCATGGGATGTAGGGCTTAAAGATATGCCTATATAATTTTTTTTTTTTGAGACAGAGTTTCGCTCTTGTCACCCAGGCTGGAGTGCAATGACACGATCTTGGATCACTGCAACCTCCGCCTACCGGGTTCAAGCAATTCTCCTGCCTCAGCCTCCTGAGTAGCTGGGATTACAGGTGCCCACCACCACACCCAGCTAATTTTTTTGTATTTTTAGTAGGGACAGGGTTTCACTATGCTGGCCAGGCTGGTCTCAAACTCCTGACCTCAGGCGATGCACCCGCTTCAGCCTCCCAAAGTGGTGGGATTACAGGCCTGAGCCACCGCGCCCAGCCCAAGCTTTATAAATTTTAAGAGAGAAAATAGAAACTTTTTTTTTCAAATGTAGTGTATCCCTTTCACTAAATGGTAATAAATTTCGAAAAATTCCTTTTTTTTTCTAGTTGTACCGTGTGTGTGTGTGTGTGTGTGTGTGTGTGTGTGTGTGTGTGGAGAATAAAGGAGGAGGGTTCCAATTGAAGGAGATATGGAGATATGGTTTCTGTTTGCTTTTGGTTGTAGAAGGTTTTTCTTTGGAATAAACTGAAAGAATGCTTAATGTAATAAACTAGGGTGTTTGCTTAAGGATCATTGCTGTTGGCTCAGTTTACCCCTCTTTAGTGACTTTGGCTTTATTGCCGTAACTAGGTATTCCCACCAGTCATGTCTTTGCTTAGAATAGATCAAATACACACTGATAGATTTCCTCATTATTCTTCACACACTTTGAGCTTTTCTTACGTGATGTCTGTTTGTTTTTACAGGTTCATGAACCATCGAGCTCCAGCCAATGGCCGCTACAAACCAACTTGCTATGAACATGCTGCTAACTGTTACACACATGCAGTGAGTACAAGTTTTCTGCCACTGCCATCCTTTCCACAGGGCTTTGGCGGGAGGAAGGGGTAATTATCTCTAGTAACCTAGCACAATTAGTTGGATTTACCCATCTCTGTGACCTTATCTACCAGGAAATCAGTGCTGGGCCATGTCACCACAAACTATGTAAGCATATAGAACAGTTGGTGTGTTCTAATCCACATTCAGCTCTGTCCTGGGCTTGCTTTCTCTAACAAGATCTTCTTTAAAGGAATAATAATAGTATGTACCCTAGCTATAGAAAAACCAAAGACACCTGTTTATGAAGACTCTCACCCCTAGAATGCAATCAACTGTATTTATTTTGCAAGGAGAGTTCACAATTTGTTGAAAAAGATGCTTTTTAAAAATGAAGTGGTCTTCTGAAATGGGGAGGGGAGCCATAGCCTCCCACCCCTACAGTGGCCATTGCTTCCTGGAAGAGATGTTATTCCATATTGGTGAAGAAAAAGCTGATGTTATCCCTAAATGTTTTGTTATTTTTTTTCTGTATTATAAAAGGAAAACATGCTCATTGTAAGAAACTTTAAAAATACTGAAAAATATATCAGAAAAACAAAACTAACTAGAAATAAACTGTTAACACTTTGGTGCATTTCTGTGTGTGTGTGTGTGTGTGTGTGTGTGTGTGTGTGTTGGGGAGGGTTTGTGAATATGTATTTTCAGTTTTCCTGTTAATGTGAAATTAGTGCCATTTTCTTATGTTATAAATTTTACTTTATCTGTGGTTTCATTATTACCTTTGAAAGCTGCATTTAGTGACTTTGAGGGAAAAATAGTGGCTGGGAGATGGTCTGAAAACAAGAAATAGAGAAAAGACCAGTTTACTCCTTTAACAGTGAGACTTTAGAACAGGCTAGTTTAACTATGATAGACAGTGTTGGTACAATACAGTGGTTCACACAGCTTACCTTTAGGAATAATATTTACTTGGATGAACCTGAATAAGCCTTAACTTGTCTCTTCTGAGTGTGTCACAGGTTAAGGAACACTTGTATAAACTGAAGTTAAGGGAAATCTGACAAAACCTCCATATTAATTTTTTAGAACAGAAAATATAATCTTATTAAACAATATCTTCAATATCTTGAATTTTTTTTTATTTCAGGGACCAATAATATTTCTAAAACAGACAAAACACCTCTATTGTCACCATTTCATTAGAAGATACTTTAACATGAAAAAAGTAGAAAGGACATGATCTCAAAATAAAGGGCATTCCTTTAAATGAAATACATTGTGTTTTATGGAAAACTTTATTGTACTTAATCTTCTAATTTTGCTCTTGGGCCAATGAAAACTTCAGCCTCTGAAAAACTCATTCCAGTCTCATCTAGGGCATTTAATATTCTGTTGCAAGATGGCAAATATAGGTTTGGGAAGAAAGGAAAAGATAAGCAAATTGCTAACATTTGTATTCTTTGTCAAGTATGCTTATTCGAATATCTAATAAAGTAGTATATTCTCCTGGGAATTTCTGTTATTATAAGATGTTTACTAGTCATAGTTCTACATATATGACTAGACATTAAAATTTGTGACCATGTGGACTATGAAATATGGTGAAGGAAGCAAAATTCTCTCTAAAATTCTCAAGATTTTTTGAATAGGTAAGCCTTAGAAGGGGATTGCTCTTGCTTACTTAAAAGGTTCTGTTAAAAATGAAGTGACCCCAAAATGTTCACTCTGCAGTAGCACTCATATTGGCAGAATGTACATATCCAAACTGAAAATCAGGATGTATAACTTCAACAATTGACTCTTTGTATGTGTGTGTGGCTGTGTACATTATAATACTTACTGCTTGATTTGTTCAAGCAGTTATCCTGTCCTGAAATAATGGGATTTCAGTAGCAACAGGACAGATGTTCTAAAATGAGGACCTCCTGAAAAATCTGGGTATATGCTTGGATTTTTTTTTTTTTTTGAGACAAGGTCTCACTCTGCCTCCCAAGCTGGAGTGCAGTGGTGTGATCATGGCTCACTAAGCCTCAACTTCTCGGGCCCAAACAGCCTTCCCACCTCAGCCTGCCAAATAGCTGGGACTACAGGTGTTTGCCACCATGTCTGGCTAATTTTTTTAATTTTTGCAGAGGCAGGGACTTGCTGTGTTGCCCAGGCTGTTCTGCAACTCCTGGACTCAAGCAATTCTCCTGCCTCAGCCTCCCAAAGTGCTGGGTTTACAGGCATGAGCCACCACACCTGGCCTTCCAGTGTAGCAGCTAACTTCATCTGGCTCTCGTTGTGATTATCCAGGAGGGGCAAATACTTGCTTTAAGATTATTTTTCTAAAATTGTTCCAGGCAAACCTCTGTATTTTTAGCAAAAGACTCAACTCCATAAAAGCCAGAATATTCCATTCATTACTCTTTACTTTTCCCTCAGTTCCTCATTGTTCCGGCCATTGTGGGCAGTGCCCTCCTTCATCGGCTGTCTGATGACTGCTGGGAAAAGATAACAGCATGGATTTATGGGATGGGACTCTGTGCCCTCTTCATCGTTTCTACAGTATTTCACATTGTATCATGGAAAAAGAGCCACTTAAGGTACAGTGGATGGCATGCTGTTTCAACAGATCCAAATAGTTGACTCAATATGTTTGGCAGCCTCCCACGCTGGCATGCTTTAGTCAAGTGGGGGCAAAGGGTAGACATTTTCTGCCTTGTAGACTAGAATGCTCTCCCATTATTCACAACATGTTCTTTGGACTGGATGAAGTTTGAGGACTCCTCCCCAGTATGTATCTAAAAAGGTAGGCCTTTGCTCAGTAACCCCCAAAAAACCTCACCGATTCCCTAGGACTTACCACTTAAAAACCTGAGCGCTGTTTTCCAATACTATCAAGCACACTAAGGATATGATGAGAGCAGCAGTGTGGAGTAGTGACAGAGCACACTGAGCTTGGAGTCAGCAGGTAGGCTTTGAGGCCTAGCCCTGCTCTTTAATATTGGGTAAGTCACTTGACCTTGTGGAGCCTCAGTATCTGTATCACTAAAGTGAGAATAATAATACCTGAATCACATAGTCACTGTGATACAGGAATGAGATAAGGTACTTGAAAATAACTTGAAAATTACAAAAAACCAAAGGACTGTATGAAGTACAGAGGCATACTTATAGTTTGGGTTTAGCATTTTGCAAAGTTTAGCTTTCAGAATTAAGTCTTGTGTATATTATTAAAATAAAATTCACATATTTTGCTATTAATAGCCGTCAAGCACTTTCCAAACAATACGATAGCTCTTGGCCTGCCAAGGAGAAGAACATTAAAGCTTTCCTCCTCTGAGTGAAGGATTGATTTTGGAGCAGCACACCGTTTAGGTGGGAATGTGTTGCTTGAAATGGATTCTGCATAACCCTGAGGGGCAAACTTCTTTTCAAAAAAGGAAGATTCAGAGCGGACTCTGAGCAATTTAAAGAAATACTGGAATATGCCTTTTGGTTTTAAAGAATGTCCAAAAAAAACTCAAACTAGTCAATATGATATTTAAAAGATATGCCACATTTATAAGCAGGATTTGAGATTTATGAGATGATTACTGGTTTCCTCACATGTAGAATCCTAGAGTTTTAGATCTGGGAGGATCTTTAGAAATCATCTAATTTAAATCACTTAATTTTTATTTGAGGGTGCTGAGGCTCAGAGAAGTAGTCTGACTTGTCTGAGTCAGTGAATCCAGCAAAATCTGATTATCCCAAGACCTCTGACTCCAAGTCCTAGTTTTTTTCACCATATCTTTTACAATATTGCATATAGTTGGCAGTCTGCTACCCTTTCCTGTAAGGTAACAGTTTTCTGGGCTTAAAATAAAACCACAGCATTAAATCACAAGGGCGCTCTGAGACACACTCACAAGAGAACCACAAAAGTACCTTTCCTGGCTCCTCAGGACACACTGTCGCAGCACCCAGAGGCCAGTTTAGAAGCTGAGTACTTTATTATCTTCTTGGCACAATTTAGTGCTTGTGGTTGTCTCAGCAAACTTGGCTTCAATGTCTAGATTCTGGATCAATAAAAAGTTGTAGGTACCTATTTCAGTATTCTGGGTCTCCCTGCCACAGGTGTAATAGGAACTAGATTCTATTGAACTTTGAATAGCACTGCTAGAATCATAAGCCATGTGTAGATTTTTGTTCTTCGTTTAAATTTTTAAATATTAAAAAATCCTTAATTTAAGTAAAAGGGAGAAGGGAATTAGCATTTATTATGTGCTAGGTGCTCCCGTGTGCTAGGTACTATGCTAGATACATGGCCTACATTACCTCATTTAATGTTCACACATACTCCCTGAGAAATATCTTATTTCCATTTTACCTATGAGGAAAGTGAGAGTCAGAGAGGTCGGTGGTGGCAGCTCTTGGATGAGATTCCAGGTCTGTCTACCTACTCTAACAGTGTATAACAATCTAGAAAGCAGAATTAGAAAGGCCCAAAACCTTGTTAGGAATCACGGTCATCCAAGGAGTTTTACAAACTTATTCTTCCCATTCCTCCACCCTCTATCTCACCTCCAAACCCTTCAGAATCTTTTGAACTGGAATCCATCACGATATTTTGTAAGCTCCCCCAGGTGATGATATGCAGTCAAGTTTGAAAAGCTTTGATCTAGTATTGGCTTCTTTAGACCTGTAATGTAAAGTATCATCTATGGGTAAGCTATAGCTTCTGATGACTAGTAGACTGAAATCCATTCTTTCTTACAAATGTATTTCTCACGTTTTTAAAACTTTTTTTTTAATTTTTAATTTTTGTGGGTACATAGAAGATGTATATATTTATGGGGTACATTTTCTTTTCTTTTTTTTTTTTTTTGAGGCAGACTCTTACTGTGTCACCCAGACTGGAGTGCAGTGGTACGATCTCAGCTCACTGCCACCCCCGCCTCCTGGGCTCAAGTGATTCTTGTGCCTTAGCCACTCGAGTAGCTGGAACTACAGGCATGCGCCACCACACCTGGCTAATTTTTGTATTTTTAGTAGTGACAGCTTTTCACCATGTTGGCCAGGCTGGTCTCAAATTCCTGACCTCAAATGATCCACCTGCCTCAGCCTCCCAAAGTACTGCAATTATCGGCATGAGCCACCATGCCCAGCCTTTATGGGAAACATTTTATCACTTATTCACACAAGTCCTTATTAGTTTGCTTTGGTCAATGTTATGTGTAGGGGGAGGCAAAGTCTAATACTAGTGTTCCCTCAAATTATACCTGCTTGGACACTGAAAATAGATTCAAGATGATACTATGAATTTGTACTTTTAAATTACCTCAGTAAAGGGCAGATTCTGTCTAATCCATTTTATGAATAGACCTCAGTGAACCAAACTCTTTATACATATACTCCTGACTTTTCAGTTTTGGAAGGAGGAATTTGCTTAGAAATACAGGTGGCCATGCTTTTACAGTAAATGTGCCTTTTGTTTCTGTTTTTGTTATTGCTTTTCCTAAGTTAGTCTCTGAATTTCTTGTATTACTACTTACTGTCCACAGTAGGATATTCGAAGTAAAAACTTTAAATACATTCTAATAAGACACAAAGAATGTGATTTCAGCTCAGAGAGTGATTACTAAGCATCAGAACTTTGCCTTGCACTGATAGGAGCCAGGGGGTGGTCTGCTCTCCAGGAACTTCATTTTTCTGTTAGATGGGATCTCAAAGAAATGGAAAGCATCAAAAAAAGACAGATTTTGTTTGTTTGCTTTAACCACTTCAGACTTCCTATCATGGGGTTCTGTTCCTATGTCTCATATACGCTGTGAGGCTAAGAGTATCTGTTGTATGTGCAACCTAAAAAATAATACAAAGCTTTTACTCATGGTTTCATAACATTAACAACAACAAAAAGCTGTGTGATCTTGGAAGACCAAGTATAAAGGCCATGAGAACTAGAACAAGAATGGAAATTGCAACATAGTGAAGTGATAACCCATACTTCCTCTATGATCATTTTCTGAAACATTTATTTAACTTTTTTTCCACCTCACTAGGACAGTGGAGCATTGTTTTCACATGTGTGATAGAATGGTTATCTATTTCTTCATTGCTGCTTCTTACGCCCCATGGTAAGATATGGTCTTCCTGTTTTTGAAGGTAGTGATTTTATGGTTAGAATTCCTCAGTCCTTCTTTCCTCTCTTCCTCTTGTCCCCACCCTCAGCCCTCATGGGTACACCACCTCCCCTCCTCTTGAACATAAACATGCATGCATTTTTTTTCTCATTTGATTTACTTGGGTCAGAATGCATGTTTGAAGGGGAGAATATTGCTGCTGTCTATAAGATCGGGGCATTGGATTGTTCAAGAAGAAGTGCTATGAACTGGTGTGTAGATAGCTTGCCCACTCTTGAAATCTGTAACCTTTGCTTCTCCATATTGTTTCCCTATACCTCTGCTGTTGTTCAGAACACTAGAAAATTGAATTGTTCAAGTGGAAATGCTGTAAATATGTATGAGGAAAGCAAGCTTATTTATTTATTTAATTATTATTTTTTTGAGACAGAGTCTCGCTCTGTCACTCAGGCTGGAGTGCAGTGGCGCAGTCTCGGCTCACTGCAACCTCTGCCTCCTAGGTTCAAGAGATTCTCTTGTCTCAGTCTCCCGAGTAGCTGGGATTACAGATGCCTGCCACCATGCCCCGCTAATTTTTTATATTTTTAGTAGAGATGGGATTTCACCATGTTGGTCAGGCTGGTCTTGAACTCCTGACCTCGTGATCCACCCACCTCAGCCTCCCAAAGGGCTGGGAGTACAGGCATAAGCCACCGTGCCCAGCCTATTTTTGAAATTGATACCATTTGTCTTCAATTCACCTCAAGTGCAATAGCTACTACATAGCGAGTGTGTTTGTCATTTCTTTTGCTGAGTAAGAGAACCAGCCACATGAGTTAACTATTTAAAATACCTAATATTCTGTTCAGTGCCTTGGATCTTTCTGCCTTTTTGGTGCTGATCAAATATAATCTTTTGTTGCTTTGAAACTCTTAATTAAAGAAACATTAGCTTTCCTCTACAAGACATAATCCAGTTTTAAACACCCAGAAGTTAGTATTTTGCTATCATCTACTGTGGTCATTAGAAACAGTATGCCTCTAGATTCTGGCTAATGCAGCATTAATCATTCAAAAGAAACCTGATTATCTAAAGGGGTAAAAAGTAAGTGCTCTCTTTGCCCAGCATCTGACTAAATTATAGATCTACTTCATGTTGCAGGAAGCACGCCGAAAGGCTTTTGTGAATGGATAATAAGTTCCCAGAACAATGCTTATCTCAGTAGGAACCTACAGGGTGCAAACAGGATTCCTTACTTTACTTATTTTAAATTCTCCAATTTAAAATGAGTAAATGAATCAAAAGAATTTAAATGTGAGGTAAGGAGTTAAATATCATAGTAGGCAATTTCTTTACATGTAGTTTTAGATATATAGGCTGTACTTTTTCCATTTGGAAATGTGAATTTTGTAGTTAGAGATAATCAGGACAACATTTGTTTTTTTCTCATTTGTTCTTTTTTTTTTTTTGAGATGCAATTTTGCTCTTGTTGTCCAGGCTGGACTGGAGTTCAATAGCGAGATCTCGGCTCACTGCAACCTCCGCCTCCTGGGTTCAAGAGATTCTCCTGCCTCAGCCTCCCAAGTAGCTGGGATTACAGGTGCCCACCACCACACCTGGCTAATTTTTGTATTTTTAGTAGAGACTGGGTTTCACCATGTTGGCCAGGCTGGGCTTGAACTTCTGACCTCAAGTGATCTGCCTGCCTCAGCCTCCCAAAGTGCTGGGATTACAGATGTGAGCCACTGTTCCTGAACTTCTCATGTATTCTTAGTATGAAATTAGTACAAATAGATTTGCAGTATTTTAAAATTTAGACCTCACAATGGTCCATGGTTAAATTCTAACAAAATGTCTTCCATAATATATGTTAGGAATAATTCTTCTCATGTTCTCTCTTGGCAGAGAGATTGATATGGAGACACTTGTTTTGTGTATTAGGTGTCCACTGTGGGTATGTGATCCTGGTTCAGGATTTTGTTCCAGGTTCTCATTAAGCTTTGTAAGCAACCAACTCCCAAGTACATGGTCAGAAATTAAAGGGCAAGCAGTCTTGACCTCATTCTGCCCAATAGGGAAAGTCAGGCATCACAAGAGTGCTGGGACTCCCTTCTACTTTTCTGCTTTTAGTTGGTCCTATTTTTAAACCATGTTGAAACTAATTCTAAGTCTTTTTTTCTCTCTCTCTCTCTTTTTTTTTTTTTTTTGGCAGAGTCTTGCTCTGTTGCCCAGGCTGGAGTCCAGTGGTGTGATCTCAGCTCACAGGAATCTCTGCCTTCCGGCTCAAGCAATTCTCCTGCCTCAGTCTCCCAAGTAACTTGGGTTACAGGTGCCTGCCACCACACCCAGCTAATTTTTGTATTTTTAGTAGATACAGGGTTTCAGCATATTGGCCAGGCTGGTCTCGAACTCTTGATCTCAAGTGATCCATCCACCTTGGCACCCCAAAGTACTGGGATTACAGACATTACCCACTGCACCTGGCCTAATTCTGAGTCTTAAAGGTTGACAGAAAATTTGTCTTTGAGTTCCTTAATTTTACCTAAATTGCCCAAATGCCTCATTGGTGTGTTGAGTGCCTTTTCTTCCTGCTCTTACTCTAAGACTTTCTCAGTTTTCAATGACACAGGTTCTATTAATTCCCTTCATTTATCACTTCTGTTCTTTGTTGTCATGTTTATTTACATTTTTAGGTTAAATCTTCGTGAACTTGGACCCCTGGCATCTCACATGCGTTGGTTTATCTGGCTCATGGCAGCTGGAGGAACCATTTATGTATTTCTCTACCATGAAAAGTAAGAGAAAATAATTTACATTTGATAGTTTTAAAATCAACTGCCTAAATATTACCTGCATTGCAATACAATTTATTTTTATTTGTACTTCAAAATAGTAGAAATACATAAATAGAATGTTATTTTTAATAAATCTTCAAAACCATTTGGTATTCATTATTAGTGGAAAGATTGCTGTGGAAAAACAGAGTGGTACAGGTGGTATGATACAATTGAGGGGGACATTGTGACCAGCCCCTGTGGAGTCCATCAGACTTCATTTCTTTATCATGAGGCAGACTGGCCTTATCCTCTGTGATTCAGTCATCATGTGAGAAAAACAGCCACTTTTCAAGGTGTCTGTGAAGACTGGAGAGAATAGATATTAAGTGCCCCGCACAATACTTACCTAAAGAAGGGCCTAGATGGTATTCCCAAAAGGGTATCTTGAGAAAAATATGTTGGAAAGGGCATTGGAACTCTTAATATCCTAGCCCTGGGGTATAGCTTTTTAGCCAATTATTCATAGCTGATAGTCCTAAATACTGAGCAATATAAAAACAAAAGCTTATGGAAATTTAGCATCTTTGCTCTAGAGGAGACCTTCAAGGTCCCCCATTCCAGCTTCATGAACATTTAGGATATGCACCAAATTAGTGACTCATCTGGAAATTAGGACCCAAGCGTCCCTGTTCTGATTCCATTGCACTTTTCATTACCCTGTATGTTTGAATTTGAGAAATGCACAACCGTGAAATCTTTGTCATTGGGTTTATTTACAGTTCATTAAATTCTTTCTCTATTGTGGTTGGCAGAATGGCTCTCAGAATTGAACATAATTTGTGTTTATCAGAAAGTACAAATTGTTTTTCCCTTTCAGAAGAAGAAAATGGTAGTTTTGACTAACCTCTTTTTTGGCTCTGAAATTCACTTAAATACCTTTTTGACCATAATTAGCAATGCTGAGTAATGTTATATATTATAGTATATATAAGTCTTTGCTTCTTAGATTCAAATCTCTTATTTATATGCTTGGATAAAATAGGAAGTCAAGAAAGGCAGCTGTCTTTTCTCCTCTCCCGCCTTCTGGTGTAAACAAAACCCATAAACCCATTCATCCCCTATATGATTAGTTCATGGTAGGCTTTGAGTATAAAACATGAGGAATGAGGTATGAGTCACCCTTGGCCATTCAGTTTGGCAGACATTACGGAGTACCTAAATTGTGTCAGGTACTATTCTAGGATTTACAGATCAAAACATAATTAAATCTTGGTTCCTGCCTTTGAGGAGCTTACAGTCTGCTTTGATTAGGCTGAAATGTAATTTGAATTTCAATACAATGTGTTTCTTGGGGTTTTTAGATTTTTTTGTAGTCTATGTGATGAGCCTTAAAAATTACAGTTTGTGCAAAGAGACAAAATTACATGTCCTTTCCTTAGGGCTCCTGCTCTTTTTGCTGGTAAACTAGGCTCCAGGCTACATCTCTACTCATCTTCAGAATTTCACTTATAGCTCTGGATTGGAATGCTAATGAAAGCAAACACTCTAGGATCAGAAGAAGAAATATTTTACAAGGTGGAGTAGATTCAAAGATAGCTACTTTTGGCAGAAAGCATTTTCTAGGTAGCATGTGCAGTTTGATGCCTTTTCAACCCTGAAAGAAATGCTAGTTCCTTGTTACTCAACTACCGTGTTTTAATTAGAGGCCTAGTGGTTGCCTACTGAGAAACGGCATTTTATTTGAATCGTTAGAGTTTACATTTCTTTCTCAAAAGAAAAAAAGGAAAGGCTGGTATGTAAATTGTTAGGTATAATATAAATGTATAAGTTAAATTAACTGCATTTCTGTTCCTGCAGGTATAAGGTGATTGAGCTCTTTTTCTATCTCACAATGGGATTCTCTCCAGCCTTGGTGGTGACATCAATGGTAAGACATGGCTTCAAAATTTTAGTTATTTTCTTTTAAACTGCTGTAATGTAATATGATTATAGATATGATATTTAGCTTTTCTTTCCGAAGTTATGTCCACTAAGTAGAGACTCAAAAGAAAAAAAAATTATAAATAATGAAGTGTTTAGCTGGACATGGTGGCATGTACCTGTGGTCCCAGCTACAGGGTGGGAGGCTGAGGCAGAAGGATTGTTGAGCCCAGGAGGTTGAGGCTGTGGTGAGCCATGTTCATGCCACTGCACTACAGCCTGAGCAACAGAGCAAGACCCTGTCTAAAAAAAATAGTAAAAACAATGAAGTGTGCCAGTAACTCGTCAGCTTGCACTAGGTACCATGTACAGTTTGGGAAAGCTATAAATTTAGGTATGTTTCTGTCTTTATGGTACTTTCCTGAATCAGAACCAGAATAGGTTCAGAGAGAGATTTTTCAAATCCCTTTAATCTTACTTTTCCTTTCCTTTGCTTTTAAGTCATAAGTCAAGCACTTTTTTTGTTTGTTCTGTTTTCTAAGGCAAGCACTTTTTTTTTTCCTTTCACTTTGCTTGAAAGTATCTTTGGGGATTTTTGTAAGTAAAGTATAACATTACCTGTGGTAGGCAGTTGCATGTATACATTTTGAATTCCCTTTCGAATTGAATTACTGTTGAGAAGTCTATGTGTATCTGTCTTTTTGAAACAAAAATATATTATTACAACTTCGTGGTTCCATCCACCTGGTTACCAGGCCTTTAGCTTATGTATTCCAGTATCTTAGGCTCTACATTTTTTTGTCACTAGGCACTATATTAACTAAGGAGGTCCTAGTGTGTTTAGTTTGAACTATTCTGAGCCTACAGTGGTCAGAAGAACTGTTCTTATGATTTTAGGCACATTGTAAGAACCTTTTTCTTTTTTTTTGAGACAGAGTCTCGCTGTGTCGCCCAGGCTGGGATGCAGTGACGCAGTCTTGGCTCACTGCAATCTCTGCCTTCTGGGTTCAAGCTGTTCTCCCACCTCAGCCCCCTAAGTAGCTGGTATTACAAGTGTGCGCTGCAATGCTTGGCTGATTTTTTTGTATTTCTAGTAGAGACAGGGTTTCACCATGTTGGCCAGGCTGGTCTTGAACTCCTGAGCTCAGCTGATCCACCTGCCTCCGCCTCCCAAAGTGCTGGGATTACAGGCATAAGCCATTGCGCCTGGTTGTAAGAACATAATTCTGTGATAGTTTTTTTTTTTCCTGGTCACAAAAACACCTATACAAGATTTAAGAGTTTCAAATCTGGTTCTGTTTTTTCAGGGACTATGTCTTACAAGAATATAACAAAATACATTTCTTTGAGATATGAGGTTTATGACGGCTTTAATAATTACCTAGCACCCAAAATACATATAGATGGTAAAAGCAACAGGGAATGGTAAGGAGGAGGAGTTAATTGACAGAAATGAGAAAGTCAGCCTTGAAGGCCATGTAGTTAGAGGGCATTTCAGGACACCCAAAGCAGTATAAGCAAGGTCTATGCAGCTTAATTATTAGAGTAGAATTTCAAGCAAATTCCCTCTGGGTATCATAAGAGCAGGTTTATCCAGTAATTTTACTAGCCTGATTTTTTCATTGACATTTCCATAAGTGGTATAACAGCAGGTGACTAATATTTATGATAATCAAGCAGGATGATCCCCCACTCTCCCTTCATAGAGTCAAGGAGGCAAATATAGTTCCTATTAAAGAAAAAGGTATCATGAAATTTTATAAAGTATTTGATTGGGAAAAGTTTAGGCTGCTATGGGAGCTTGACAGAAGTACCAGAGGAAGTGATATTTAAGCTGATTTGGAAAAACATGTAGGAGCCAAGAGATGGGAGGGCTGAGGCAAGTGTTACAGGTAGAGAATACAGCATGAAGGAAGCCCAGAGAGGGGAAAGCACCAGCATCTTTGGAGAAATGAAAATAGCTCATTGGTTGTAACATAAAATACATGTACCAGCTTGAGTTATGTACATATGCATGATGGGGGCAGGTATGCAGGTAGCACAAGTCTTGTAATAAAGCTGGAGAGCTAGACAGAGTCCTGATTGGACCTCATAAGCCACTAACAAAGTAACAGAATGAATGAAGATGCAAATCTTTGGTTCTGGCCAGAATCATGGGTATCAGACTTACCCTTCTGCCGTAAAGAACTGGAAAACTGGAAAAGAATAAAAGCAATGCTTTTTGGCTTTAAACACAAACAATACAGGACTGTGATTCTTGAGGGAAGAGAAACCAAGAAAATGAGCTTTGAATTCACCCTAGTTGTTTCCTTGGAGATACTTTCCAAACAGCAGCAAGAGGTAGAACCCAGAGAACAGCAGTCTGGGTGGAGGAAACAGAAATTACACTTCAGGCTACTGTGACACGGCTGCAGTTTGTGGAAGAGGAGGGAGCAGCTCCACAAACTGCAGATGCAGAGAAGATGCTTCAGAAATCTAAAAAGCAGTTTCCTTGAGTCTTTGTCCAGATATCAAGCTGAATTTGTGCAGAGCAAAACTGCCAGCGCCAGCTGCAAATAACTCTTAGGAGGCTGGAAGATAAATGGAAATTCCAGACAGTGCCCAGTGCTGGGAGACACTGGAATTCCAACCAGCCAGAGTTCAGAGATGGTGCTGGACACCCCAGGAATTCAGTTGATCCTGCCAAGGACACAGCTTAGGAGTAGAGCTACTCTAGCCCTAGAGAGAAGGCTACTCTAGAACTGCCATAACAAGGCCCAAACCAACCTCGAAGGGACAAAATTGATCCTCTAGTAAATAAGCCACCTAACAGAGCAAAACTCAACCATTTTTAAAGGAATACAACAGAATCTTTACTGTAACAACTTAGCATGAGTAAATATTACCGTAAGTAAATAGTAATATTATCAGAAATAAATAAATAATAATGTAATAAAATAAATATAAAATAAAGGAACATTGCCAGATAGGCAAGAACCTGAAAAGTGACATATACCTAAGGGAAAACAGATCAATAGACACAGATCAAAAGATGGGAGAGATGTTGAGATTCCTACACAGGGAGTTTAAAACAGAAGAGGAATCTCAGAAAATACATGGAGACGGTGAGAAGAATCCACATGGGAATTCTAGATCTGAAAACTGTGATGTCTTGAGAAAAAAAAGATTATTGGAGTGATTTAATAACAGATTGGATACTACAGAAGCAAAAGTCAGTGAACTTGAAGCCAGGTCAGTAGAAACTATACAAACTGAAGCATGAGAGAAGAGTGATTTAAAAATGAACAAAAGGAGAAGAGATGGAGATTGGGGCAGTTTTTTGTTTTGGGATTTTTTTTTTTAAGAAATAATAGTTACAACTTTTCCAGAATGATAAAAATATCAATCTGGAGCTCCACAAAGCACAAGGAGGCCTGAGCAGGATAAACACAAAGAAAACTACACTAAGACACACTGAAGTCAAATTACTAAAAAACAAAGGCAAAGAAAAGACCTTAAAATCAGCCATAGAGAGAAAAACAAGCAAGGAGAGATGATGACCACTGACATTTTATCAGAATTCACGGGAGCAGGAATACAATGTAATGCCACATTTAAAATGCTGAAAGGGGCCAGCGTGGTGGCTCACGCGTGTAATCCCAGCACTTTGGGAGGCTGAGGCGGGTGGATCACATGAGGTCAGGAGTTCAAGACCAGCCTGGCCAGCATGGTGAAACCCCATCTCTACTAAAAGTACAAAAATTAGCTGGATGTGGTGGTGGAGCTCCTGTAATCCTATTTACTTGAGAGGCTGAGGCAGGAGAATTGCTTGAACCCAGGAGGTTGAGGTTGCAGTAAGCTGAGATCAGGCCACTACAGTCCAGCCTGGGCAACAGTGCGTGACTCCATCTCAGTCAGTCAGTCAATCATTAAAATGCTGAAAGAAAAAAAAAAAAACCCTATCAACTTCAAGTTGATGTTAGCTCAGGTTAGCTCAGTTTAGAACATTAATGTCAAAAATAAACCAGGGAGGCTGAGGCAGGCAGATCACTTGAGGTCAGGAGTTCAAGACCAGTCTGGCCAACATGGTGAAACCCCATCTCTACTAAAAATACAAAAATTAGCTGGGCGTGGTGGCATGAGCCTGCAATCCCAGCTACTTGGGAGACTGAGGCAAGAGAATCACTTGAACGTGGGAGGTGGAGGTTTCAGTGAGCAGAGATCATGCCATTGCACTCCAGCCTGGGCAACAGACCAAGATTCTGTCCATAAATAAATAAACAAACAAAAAAATAAATAAATAAATAACCAGGATTGCTAGAAATGATGAATTTCTATGTAAATATATGGCTGTTTTTCATGTCTTAATTCCTTCAAAAGATAACATAGGGATTTCTAACTTGTAGAAGTAAAGTACATGGTAACAATAGATGGGGTGGAGAAATGGAAGCACACTGTTTTAAGGGTCTTAACTTTGTGTAGGGGATATAGTAATAAAGGTATATTGTGATGAGTTAAGGATACATACTGTAATCCATAGAATCACCACCACCAACAACAACAAAAGCAAAATAAATATTATAGTTAAGTAATCAAGAGAAAAGATAAAATGGAATCCCAAAGTTATTCAATTTAATCTAAAAGCAAGTGGGAAAATTGGAAAAGGAAACAAAGGTTAGGTGAAACCAAATAGAAAACATAAAGCAAGATGGGAGGCCTAAATACAACCATACCAGTAATTACGTGTCTCATATATAATAACAATTACATGACAGTGGACTGAACACTCCAATTAAAAAGCAGAGATTTTCAGACTGGATAAAAAAGTTTTCTGATCTGTAAAATGGGGATAATAGTACCTAATTTAGGATTGTTGTGAAGATTAAATCAATAAATATATGAAGTGCTTCAAACAGTGCCTGGAACATAGTTACCATAATGATAGTGATAATGAAAAAAATTGTTTTGATACAAAATTAACTATGTTCTAGGTCTTTGAAAGGTGAGGTCAGTGTGGTATCTTAAGAATGCCTGTGAACAGAATGTATGTCAAAACCAACCTGTGTACTTGGTTTGGTCCGTTGCTTGTTTTGGCAGAAAGAAAAAAAAAAGAGGGTATTTTGGAACAGTGACAACCCATGTGATTTTGTTCAGGCCATTTCACTGCTCTGGCCTTAGTCTCCTCACCTCTGCAATAAGGGGGTTGTGTTAGATGAGTGACTCTTACCATCTGGGAGTCCTGTACCCCTTCGTGAATCTGCTGACAGCCTTACCTCTGTCCTAGAAAAGGGCTCCTAATACACACACAATAATTTTGTATAATGTGTATTCATTGCTGTATAACCTTGAGGAATTAATAACATGTGTTGTATTTTGTCTTTGTTTTTACTTTTTAAATAAAAATAAATCTGGCTGAAGTCCTTTCTTCCCAAGGTTAGGGAGAAATCTGATGTCAGTCCATTCGGATTGGCTCCTTCTCCATCTTTTGATCCCCCCACAAAACATGGGTGCTTCTATGAATTTTGAAAAAGGACTGATGCACACAGCTGGCCTAGATCCTCACACCTGGTCGTTAGCTCATGATGGTCTATTGTTGCCTTGCTTTTAACCAAGGCCCTTGGGACCCATTCTAAGTAGGTGCCTGAGTTAGAGCTTCCCTTTACTCTTGCTGGGCTTGGCCCATGGAGACCTGATCCAAGGCTCAAGGCTGCTACCCAGTGCCCAGGCCTCTGTGACACCCACATACCTGTCCCCCTTCCAAGGCCCTGCCGTGATCTGCCTTAGGTTTCCCCCTCACTCTGCAGAACCTGTCTCCTTTCTATTCCTAGTCCTCAGAAATCCAGGGCACTGACTTGCTTCTTCATCAGCTTCTAAGCATTGCCTCTATTCTCTCCCCCTGATTCATATAAGCCATTTTAATCTTGTATATGGGCCTTGGTCTTTGAAAACCAAGAACAGCCTAAAAAATTCTTCCTTCTGCTCTAAGACACACAAGAGTGTTCAGTTATTGTTAAGCTAAGCAATGCCCAGGCTCAAAGGCAAAAAGGCCTGGAGGCATCTAGAAGGTTAGGAAATATCTTGTACTATGTGATCTATTATCTCAGAGGTCACTTCTAGTTATGATTTTCATGTGTGAGCCTTAAGGAATCTATAAGCTCACATAAGCAGGGGAAGTCTCAAAGAAGCAATCAGTGTAGAACAGTGTTTGAGAAGGACAAAGGGAAGTGAAAACCCTGGCTGAGATGTAAATTATAAATGGATTGCTTGGGTCTGCCTTAGTAGGGAAGAAAGCATTTAAAGGGGAAGATAAGAACGAAGGATTGCACTTTATTAAAATGAACTTCCGTGTCTGGCTGTGATTGCAGTCTGTTTAAATATGCTGTAAATGAGCAGAATGTTATGCTTTTTCATTTGGGACCTGTAATGTGATTGCTTGCTAAACTCAAGACTGTCAGTCCAAAGGGCAATCCAGGTCAATGACTTTTTTAATGTTTGGTTCATGTTTACAGATCAGGATTGTGTTCACACAGCTTCTTCATTGTCTTAGAAAATCAAGAGCCTTAGGGGGGGAATTAGCTTATCTGTAGCTTGTCGCAGCAGAGTAACATCAAACCCTTTTTATTTTCTTTTTCCCTTTTGACAGAACAACACCGATGGACTTCAGGAACTTGCCTATGGGGGTTTAATTTATTGCTTGGGAGTTGTGTTCTTCAAGAGTGATGGCATCATTCCATTTGCTCATGCCATCTGGCACCTGTTTGTGGCCACGGCAGCTGCAGTGCATTACTACGCCATTTGGAAATACCTTTACCGAAGTCCTACGGACTTTATGCGGCATTTATGACCAATCTGTACTAGGTCTCCAAACCAGTATTATTTCAATTATGGCACTTGAGAGTGGGGTGAGAGCTGAACATTGCACAGGGAAAGAAAAAAAGATAAGATAACTGCACTGACTTTCTTTATATCTTTTGAATATAATTACTGTGAAAGTATAAAGGCTGTGTTCTGGATTCTCCCCCCCTCACAGCAAATAAATAAGGTAGTGAATTAATTATCCATTCCATTCCACTATCATGAAGGACTCTGAATAGACTTGGCCAACTGATGTTTACAAACCAGAATTTTGTATTTTAGTTTTACAGATTTTACTACATGATTTTTCTAAATTACTATGTCAGATTATAAAAGTCAGTGCAATAACAAAGCTTCCTTTTTAAGAAGAAAATTGTTTCTATCACTTTCCCATTCACTAGGTGAAGAATCATGAACAGAACTTACACTACTTTTTACCATGTTTCATCTTGGCATAACATGGTTCTTTTTTAAATAGAAACTTTAGTTTTTTGTAAGTTTTTTAAAAAACTATTTCATTGAAACGCATCTCTGCGGGTCCTCATTCATGTTGTGAATTTTGCAACAAGCAGTCAACATTCCACAAATGAACAAACATTATACCTCTTCTGATAGTTTTATTAAGCATGGAGAAATTGCCAATTTTTAAAAACTACAGTTTTCCAAACTTTTTGCCAACCTCTTACTCTGATTCAGTGCTGCTTTGGGACATATACTTGACCTAGCTTGGTTTACCAGTGATGGAAAAGTATTTTGATATCATTAACTTTTTCAAAAGATCCAACTTTATGCCTTTGCCACATTCTCTTCAGGGTCTCTTTCAACATTGGATGAGTATTTTGTCTGTATTTTGTATGTATTGGGATGGCCATCTGCTGAAACTTCTGAAGAGCATTGTGTATTACAGTGAGCAGTTGTATTCCCTGTTTGGTGCCCAATGGTTAAGTCATCATCACTTAGCTTTATATTGTCAGTTTGATATTTATTTTAAATTGTGGAACTAGATACATAAATTCACATTTCTACCTTTCCTTTGCATCTTCCAATATAGTGTGTGTGTGTGTGTGTTTTTTTTTTTTTTTCCTAGAAAAATATTTAAAGCCTTGTTTGACAGGTAGAGACTCATGTATCTGTAGTCCATGAGTTATATCTTGGCTCAGTGGAGTGATATTTATGTATAATTTTTACTTTTTTCTTAGTGTCTTATATTAAGATTAACATATTATTAATAGTTGCTTTGTTGATTAATCTCTCTTGTTGGTGTTTTAATAAATGAAATAGCCTTGCCTTTAGATCAGGTGCTGATATTGCCTGTTTCCTAGTAATGGGCTTGATCAGTGGAATTTTTGGTTTGATGATAAGCTTATTAATTGAAATTTTTTACTGATGTGGCTTTAAAAGAGGTTTATTTTGTGTATGTTTAGAACTCTTTGATTCTAATGAATTGTATGAGAATGAGAAACAGAAGTGGTATTTGATGGTGAATTAAATAGGCAAGGTACCCAGTGATGATACCAACCAAACCACTCCTATCTGCATGATTCTGAACGTCTGGATGCCTGTTGTTTTACTGTGTATATTTTATTTTTAATATATTAACTTTTTGTGGATTCATTTAAAGTCTCCTCAAAAGTAACACTGTCAAAACCACTAATATATATATGTAAAAATTGTGCTGTATACTACAATAAAACTGTTACTTGGATTTGTTCCACTGTCTCTAAATTAGATGACTATGAAAATAATAATGCATATTTAAGAGTTCAAGCTCATCCAGCATCTGTAATTTTTATATTAGTCCTTTTTTTTTAAATTTTTTTTGAGATGGAGTCTCGCTCTGTTGCCAGGCTGGAGTGCAGTGGCACAATCTTGGCTCACTGCAACTTCTGCCTCCCAGGTTCAAGCAAGTCTCCTGCCTCAGCCTCCCAAGTATCTAGGACTACAGGTGTGTGCCACCACACCCAGTTAATTTATGTATTTTTAGTAGAGATGGGGTTTCACCATGTTGGCCAGGATGGTCTCAATCTCTTGACCTCATGATCCACCCACCTTTGCCTCCCAAAGTGCTGGGATTACCGGAGTGAGCCACCGCACCTGGCTTGTATACTAGTTCTTTAAAAAAAAAAAAAAGTCTGAATGGGAAAGAAAAACAAATATGCCTTGTCACTTAGAACTTTCTAGTCTACTTTTTAATAATTGAATTGCCAGAGCTAGCTCAAACATTAATCAACAGACATTTTCAGTTTAAAATATACTAGTCAGGACCTAATGATTTCAAGCTTTGTAGATGATGTGTCTTTACCAAGAGAAGCTTTTTGGTTTAGCATATTTAATATTCTATAGGACTGAGGTTACAGGCTTTTATATTACCAACCAGACAAATATCAGATTATAAACCCAACAACTCTCCGAGTGTCAGATGTTATTCTACCTCTTCTATAGTGCTGGAAACCAGGGCCAGAGAAGTTCAACTGCTTCATCCTAAATCAGGGAGCTGGAACAGCAGCCAGCTCTATCTGATTCCGAAGCCTCCCAATCACTATATACCACTACATTTCCAGAGTCAGCAAAAACAAATGAAAAACTTGAACTGAAAATTCATCAGGCATGGACACAGAAAGAAAACACTATTCACGTGGTTTAGAACCTCAATAAGCCCTCAGACAACTCTCCATCAAAACTAATTTTGAGCATTGAATGTCTTGAAGTGTTATTATTCCCAAGAGTTCTGTCCTCTAGGTCACCGATGTGACCTCATCCATCCATTTCTAGAGTGTCCCCACTATTGTGCTGTCACTTTCTTGGTCAGTATCTCCAGCCTTAAAGTATTTTCCTTTTTTTTTTTTTTTTTTTTGAGACAGAGTCTTGCTCTGTCACCAGGTGCCAGGCTGGAGTGCAGTGGCGTGATCTTGGCTCACTGCAACCTCCGCCTCCCGGGTTCAAGCAATTCTCCTGCCTCAGCCTCCCGAGTAGCTGGGACTACAGGCATGTGCCACCACACCCAGCTAATTTTTTTATTTTTTAGTAGAGATGGGGTTTCACCATGTTGGCCAGGATGGTTTTGATCTCTT
This sequence comes from Ateles fusciceps, assembly GCA_036589455.1. Lineage (NCBI taxonomy): Eukaryota > Metazoa > Chordata > Mammalia > Primates > Atelidae > Ateles > Ateles fusciceps. Next base: position 5,784,418 of record JAZHEH010001386.1, read on the forward strand.
GACCCCTTGATCCACCCGCCTTGGCCTCCCAAAGTGCTGGGATTACAGTCGTGAGCCACCGTGCCCAGCCCTTAAACTATTTCCTAAGGACTAGACCTCTCTCTAATCAACTGCCTAAATGCTCCCAGGCGTACTGACTCAAGCCATCCCAAACTGATTTCATTATCTTTCCTCATCCTACCACCAAACCTATTTTCTGAAATTTCCTAACTTAGTTAATGGCATGGCCACAGCCATCTGTTCATTCATCCATCCTTGATTTCTCGCACCCCCCCAGATCCAACAGGTCAGCCAGAACTGTCACCCTGCTTTTCCTCACAGCTTCCTGATCTGGTTCCTCACCTCTCTTCGCACTGCAAGGTCCTAAAAAGACCTACTTAGCAGTCATCAGACTACAGCAGCCACCTCCTCATTTGTATCCCTGCCACCGCTTACACCCCTCAAATGAGCTCATCCTCCACACTGTACCAGCATTATCTTCCTAAAATAAAATCTGAGCATGTGTCTCGATGCTCCAAAACTTCCACTGACTATTACCCTATAAGATTCACGCCAGATGCTTTAGCATGGACTCTTCACATGCTGACTCCGCCTGATCGGCCCTCTCCCCCAGCTGAACCCCACTTGACATCAGCCCCGCTAGTGATTTTCACAGCCTCCCCCACAACACACATGCCCTCATGGTGCTTTTGCAGCTGTGTGTTTGTACCTGCTGTTCCTCGGCCTGAAATGCCCTTACTCCAGCCCCTTTCCTACCTGGCAAATAGTTGCTTATTCCAAGCAGGTGCCACCCCACCTCCCTTGTGCCATTGACCAATCACCCCGGCATGATGAGTGGTGCCCTCCTTTGACCTCACAGCATTGCTGTTCCTTCATGGTCCCTGTCGTGGTGCACTGCAATTGTGTTTACTGTCTTTATCTCTGCTCTTGGGGCTGAACTCTTTCAGGCAGAGACAGACTCTCATCTACTTCTGTTCCTAGCTTCTAGCATAGCACTGGCTCATGACAGGAGTGAAGAAGCTTTGTTGAATGAAAGGGGTGGGTTGGGGGAAAGGCTGGAGAATGGTGCTGTGGAAGGGAAAGACTGAGAATAAAACATTTTTTAGGACAGACTTTGGTTTTAGCAAGTTTATTCTGTCCTTCACAAGCAGTCTTACTGGCCGGAATCTGACTTTTGGCTTCCTTGGCCTTAGAGGCTTTTTTTGACCACAAGGGTCAGCTAGCACATTCATAGCAACCGCAGGAAAGTTGATGAGAAAATGGAATGTAAATATTAGAAAGTATGTCCTAAAGAAGAAAAAGTCCAGCATGTTTATTGGTGCTTTCATAGAAATAACTATCAACAATTTACAAACTTATTTTGGAAAAAAAGCATTTGGCCTAACTTATTTCCCTCTGGTCCTCTTTCTGAATACAGCAATAAAATAAATCAAAACAATTATTCTGCAATCGTTGGGTCTTAGTGCAGATTATACTCAAGAAGCAACAACTTACATTTTTAAAAAATATTCTAAATATTTTTACTCTAAAAATCATACAGCTATATAAAACCCTTTGCAAAATAGAGAAAGCTAAAAATTATCCAACATTCTCTTACCATAATATATTTTAATATACTTCCAATCTTTTTATTTCCCTATTTTTATTATACAGCTGTCAATATGCCACATGCAATTTATATACCTTTTCCCACTTATTGTAAGCATTTAAAAATACTATTATATCATTCATAGCAAGAATTTTCGGTGATTCCATCATCTTTCAGAACTGGATATTCAACCTATTTTGCTTAATCATTTGCCTAACTAGATTTTTTATTATAAACAATGCTGCAGCGAACATACAGCTTTGTCCATATTTATGACTGGGTTTTAAAGGTAATAATAAACAATTGAGTGTTCTTATGTATCAGGTATTGTGCTAGTTCACATGGATTATCTCATTTTATGTTTACAAAAAAAAGTATTCTTCTTCCCATTTTACAGATGAGGAAGCAAATACAGATGAATGAGTTTTCTTGACCAAGGTAAGTGGCAGAACCCGTGTGAACCCAGGAACCCTATAGGCTGTTTTCATTTTCAGGAGAGCAATTCCTGGGGCAAAGGTTTATTAATGGGTTTACCCAAAGAAGACCTTTTAAAAATAGAGCTCATTTCCAAAGCTCTACATTTATACTTGGCCTCTTCAGTTTATGTCTACTCTTCTTACATGCCAATGAGATGGAGAGTGGAATAGGAAAATCTCCAAAGGAAACTGACCTCGAAGAAGCTGGTTCACCTCCCCTCCTTGTACAACAAAATAAAAGTTTCTCAAGGGGCCCAAGGAATGTTTTTAGTTTAACAAGGTTAGAATTATTGCATTCATGTCTTTCTACTGCTTTTGCTATTTTAAATAGACAGTGCCAATATGTTCTTACATTCTGTGCCATTCCCACCTACATCCCTGCAATGGATTGGTGGTGTTATTTTTCCAAGAAACAGTGCCACTGTGCACTCTCGCCACTTTGCAAGGGGAGTTAAGCTATTCTCATCAGGGGGCCTGTTCAACACAACAGAACGCTTTCTCATTCTGCCACACAGCTCATTATCACTCATCCTTTCACTGCAGTCAGACTTGTGAAGTCAAAACAGACTGGCAAGGCATAAGGGGGGCTTGGGAAAGTAGGCTTTGGAGCCTTGCCCTGTCTCCTGGGAGAGGTCACAGGTCCTTTGCTGTTCTGTGCCAGGCCACACTTAACACACCCAATCTACTGTGTCAGTCACTAAAAAGGTAAGGAAAACTTTTTGATCACTAGGATTTGGTTCTCTTAAAGTCATACTAGTGTTTTTTGAATCTCATCTATGAGCTGTCTGTTGAGTCAGGGTAGAATCAGATAGCCTGTGACAAATTGGCTGGGTGAGCTTTGGCAAGTTTGGTATTACTTTTGAACGTCAGTTCCTGTCTGCAAAAGGGGTATATCACCTCTCTTGCAGTGAGGTCATAGGGATTAAATAATATATTGAAAGTGTCAACTTTATGCAGTCTGGCATATGAGTGACACTGGGTAACTAATCCTAGTGCTTCCTTCCCAAGTGGCTGAGCTTTTAAAATTATGGTTATAGCTCACCTGGGGATATTTTCCATGCACAAACAACCTGAAGAACAGTACCACTCTTAAAATTGTTCTGTGCATTTTCTAGCTCTTACAAATGGTTCTGGATCAAATGATGGCCAAGGCTAAACTGAGGCATGTGGTCACTCCAGGCTTTCTAATAATTTTGCGTCATTTTAAACAATGTTCTTTAAATATTCAACTTTTTTTAGACGGAATCTCGCTCTGTCACCCAGCCTGGAGTGGAGTGGTGCTATCTCAGCTCACTATAACCTGCACCTCCCAGATTCAAGCGACTCTCCTGCCTTAGCCTCCTAAGTAGCTGGGACTACAGGCGTACACCACCACACCCAGCTAATTCTTGTATTTTTAGTAGAGACGGGGTTTCACCGTGTTGGCCAGGATGGTCTTGATCTCTTGACCTCATGATCTGCCCACCCCGGCCTCCCAAAGTGCTGGGATTACAAGCGCGAGCCACCATGCCCAGCCTGCATTTTTAGTAGAAACGGGGTTTCCCTATTTTGGCCAGCCTGGTCTCGAGCTCTGACTTCAGGTGATCTGCTGGCCTCTGCCTCCCAAAGTGCTGGGATTACAGGCATGAGCCACCATGCCCAGCCAAATATTCAACATTTCTTTAAACAAGAACATGAGTATTCACCGAGAAAGGGTAGAAAAGGGGAAGGCTGGGGCAGTTCTTTTTGTCCAGATAGGAGCTGCATACTTCGCTTAGCAAAACAAAAGGCCTTCAATACATTGGACCCTCACTCTGTCAAATTGGACAGCAATTTGGTCATCATCTGTTGTTACCTGAGCATGCTTCTTGGGGGACACACACCCAACGGACTGACTTTTAGTGGCTTATTAAAGAATTCCTTCCAACTACAGTTGTATAATACCTTCTCCACCTTGTTTCTCTGCCAGTGATGTTGTAGGGTCCTTTATTCACACATTCATTCGACAAATGTTTATTGGGTATCATCTATGTGCCAGGGACCAGTCTAGGGACTGAGGATGTTATAATAGAAAAAAAGAGAAACAAAAAGACTAAACTCTTGCCTGTTGCTCAGGCTAGATGAGTCTCTGCCCTGAAGCTTCCTTAATCTGTATTTGATGTTTGGGGGAGTTTTTGTCAATCTGTTTGTTGGCATCATACAGAGAGATGACTGTGGCCAGTGAATGTGACAATGTACATTGCCAAGTAGAATTTACCTGTCTTTTCAACAAGGGTGACTTACTTTGTGTTACTCATTTGTGCATCTGCTAGGCTGAGGTCGAATTGCCTGTTTGAAAGATGGCTCTTACTTTTGAGAGCACTGAAGCAGCTCATTATTTAAAGAAACTTGTGGTGAACTCTGCCCCTCTAATGAATAACCCTCACGTGTGAATGAATCACGCTTTGCTTCAGCTGCACAGGTTAATTTGAAGCAGGGTTTACCTATCCTCCCAGGCAAAGGATGATGAATGGGCAACACCTGTGTGGGGTGAGCTGTTTTTTTCCCTTCCTTGTTCACGGTGTCTGGGATGCCTGAGGTCCATCCATCATTCCCCGAGTCCTGCCATGTATTATACTTGTATGAGAGGCTGGGGAGACAGCATCCAATAAGGTAAGTCTCTGCCCTCAGGGTAGAGGGATATGGAAACAAATTAACAATTATAATGCAAGATCATCTCCATCTGTGTATTGGATGCTATTATTGGAGGAGGGAGTGTTAACCCTGCCCAGGGGAGTCAGAAATCCTCTGTACAGAAGAGTAGTTTGGCTGACACTCAAAGGGTGAATGAGGAATTGCCAGGGAGTCAAGTGAGGGGGCAGTGGGTAGAGACAGAGTAGAAGAAAGACGTATTCCAGGCATAGGAACCAGCAGGCTTCAGGAAAGCATGGGGTGTGTGAAAGGGGAGATAATAATAACAGCTAATATTGACTGAGTCCCGACTAAGGGCCCAGCCCATTCTTCATGTTTGACGTCCATATTGACTCATCTATTATTCTGGGGAGTGAGGAAGATGATCTTGTATACATATGAATTCTTCTGTAGCAGACTAAATCTTAGATGGTGTATTATTCAGTTCCTGCACGGCTATAAAGAAATACCAGAGACTAGGTAATTTATAAAGAAAAGAGGTTTAATTGGCTCACCATTCTGCAGGCTGCACAGGAAGCATAAAAGCGTCTGCTTCTGGGGGAGCCCTCAGGAAACTTACAATCAGGGCGGAAGGCAAAGGGGGAGCCAGCACTTCGCATGGCTAGAGCAGGAGGGAGAAGCGGTGGGAAGTACTACACACTTTTAAACAACCAGATCTCACAATAACTCACTCACTATCACAAGAACAGCAGTGAGGGGATGGTGCTGACCCATTCATGAGAAATCCGCCCCGATGATCCAATCACCTTCCACCAGGCCCCACCTCCAACACTGGGGATTACAATTCCACATCAGATTTGGTGGTCACACAGATCCAAACTGTATCAGATGGATTTCTTTGTCTTAATATTTGGATCTTCTTTTCCTTTTTTTGATCCCTTGCAAACATGTACCAACATAGAATTCTTATGGAAGGCAAATATTTTGTCATTCACCTGAGCAAATTCCTGTGGTGCTGTATTAAAATGGAAACAAAGCATGACAAAGTATATTATGAATTGGTTGGACAGACAATCTACTACTAGGGATTCTTATCCTTCAGTACTAACATAGATTATCCAGATCCGAGGGTGTTTATGGAGACCCTTATCCAGGTGTCCAACTCATTTAAAGGGCGAGCCCCTTGTAGGTGCCAGATGTTGCTCCTGGTGTTGAGGATAAAGTGAACAGAACAGACACAAACTCCTCCTTCACAGAACATACATTCTAGTTGTGGGAAAACAGCCGATAAACAAATATATAAAGAAAACGTATAGTGTATGAAATGGTGATATGTGCTAGGGTGAAAAATCAATCAGGGAAGAGGTGTGGAAAATGCTGAAGGTGGGTGAATGTGTGCTCATAAACATGGCAGCTAAGGACAGTCTCATTGAGAAGGGCATATTTGGGTACAGACCTGAAAGGCCAAGGTACCCAGCTCCCGGCCCCCAGACACCTGCTAAGAAAGGCATCCAGGCAGAGGCAGTAGCAGGTGCAAAGGCCTGAGGTGGGCATAGCCTGGTACAGACAGAGGCCGTGATGTAGGGCTTTGAGTGAAGGGAGAACTCAAAATGGGTTGGCAATGAGGTCAGAGATAAGACAAAAACTCTCTTTTACCAAGCTTGACTCAGGCTCCTCTGAATCCACTTTCTGACTGATACCTTGGGTGCTGTCATTCTATTTGGTCCAGTTTTAGCAAGAATCCTACTGGGTCATTTTAGAGAAAATTCCCTACACTTGATATCTGATCAAGCTCCTTATTACTCTGGACTACCTTTAGCAAGAATCCTTCAAGCTGTGATGTTTCTTCTGCATAATTTTCCATCCGCTGACCCCGACCCTGCTCCTTGTCTATAAATCTCCACTTGTTCTTGTTGTTTTTGGAGTTGATCCTGATCTCTCTCTCCTGCTACGAAATCCCATTTTAGTAGTCCCCTTGAATAAAATCTGCCTGCCTTAGCACCTTTAACAAGTGACATGAATTATTTTTTCTTTAGCAGCAGTACTCAATGCTAGGGTACACAGGGTCTTGTAAGCCATGGTAAGGCCCACAGGCACATGTGCAGGGTGATTGTTAGTGGAAGAATCATTCATGTTTGGGTATTAGAACATCCCAGCATCTGGATTCATAGCACTGTGTTAAGTCCTAGCTTCTAAAGCCAAATGAACATGGGCAAGCCCCTCGAGCTTCTATTTGTCTTTAAATACAGATTATACTAATAAGACCATCAGCCTCATAGGGTAGAAAACATGGTGAACATGTGAGTTTAAACATGACTTTGTCAAACCAAATGAGGGAATGAGGCAAGAGTCTCAACCAGCCAAGGTTTATTGAGCCAGAACCTGAGGGCACGCCTGGAAAAATACCCGTGGTAGAAGCCCGGATGGGCTGTGCTCTCCAAAGAGGTTTTCAGGAGGCTCAGTTGTTTGTTTGTTTGTTGTGTGTTGAGATGGAGTCTCGCTCTGTTGCCAGGCTAGAGTGCAGTGGCGCGATCTCAGCTCACTGCAACCTCTGCCTTCCGGGTTCAAGTGTTTCTGCTGCCTCAGCCTCCCGAGTAGCTGGGACTACAGGTGTGCGCCACCATGCCCAGCTAATTTTTATAGTTTTAGTAGAGATGGGGTTTCACCATGTTGGCCAGGATGCTCTCGATTTCTTGACCTCGTGATCTGCCCGCCTCGGCTTCCCAAAGTGCTGGGATTACAGGCATGAACCACTGTGCCCGGCTGAGCTCAATATTTATATGTTTCTTTAAAGGGGAAAAGCATGCAGGAAGTGAGGAATAGGCGATGAGGCCAACGGTTACATTCTTGTGAGGCTTCAGTTAGTGCCCAGTAAATCTACATTTTACACAAGATTCGGTGAACATTTAAAGAAGCGGGAGTAGAAAGGAAGGGTCAATTATGTAGATATGGCAGGGTGGAGGGAGGAGTGATCGATCTTGTCTAGTCCTTGTTCTGTACCTGGGAAGATAAGCTCGATATTTGTCCATGTGAGATTTTACTGACCTTAGTTTTAGGAGTTAAATTGAGGTTACAGACCTAAAGTTAATTGACATGTGCTTGTTTTATAGGAGGATGTACGTCTTGAAAGTTAAGGGGTCATCCCTCGTGAGGTCAGTCATCTGGAGGTGTGGGAGGCTTTTTGCTTTTGTGGGAGTCTGGTTAATGTAGAATGCTTTGACAAAAGGTTGGGAAGTAATCACTGCCTGTTTGGGAAAAGAATGGTAGTGTTACCTGACTCAGGCTTACTATCCCGTTGGCATAATGAGTTTGGGGATACCGAGATTTTTATTTACCTTTACATCACCAACTTTTTTTTTCTTTTTCTTTTTTTTTTTCGAGATGCAGTCTTGCTCTTGTTGCCTGGGCTGGAGTGCAGTGGCATGACCTCAGCTCACTGCAACCTTCACCTCCCAAGTTCAAGTGATTCTCCTGCCTCAGCCTCCCGAGTAGCTGGGATTACAGGTGCGTGCCACCACACCCGGCTGATTTTTGTATTTTTAGTAGAGATGGGGTTTCACCATGTTGTCAGACTGGTCTCGCACACCTGATCTAATGGTCCACTCTCCTTGGCCTCCCAAAGTGCTAGGATTATAGGTGTGAGCCACCGCGCCTGGCCTACATCACCAACTTTCAGGATAAAAAGTGAACCAGATATTCCCAAGCAGCCCTGAAATCATCCTGGCTGACCTTCCTCCCCAACATTACTCACCTTGCTTGTGATCCCTCCCCCCAGCTGTCCTTTGCCCCTTTGAAAGAAAGCATCTTTGTGCAGTGTCTTATCTCTCTCTACCCATTGATTTAACTATGTTTCTGTGAGTGTGGTCATGGTAGAAATAGCATCCTACATCTGGCCCAAATCTATCTTTATTTCCACTTATCAGCATTAAGACCTCAAGCCAGTGAGAGATGAAAGGCTCTTCACAGATCTGTTTTGGGGAGGGTGACCTGGTGATCAGTGGAGAGGAAAAGAGACAAGCAGTCGACTTGTCCATGCTGAGCCTTGATTTCCTCATCTTGAAAGGGAGGATTATGCTGTCAGCCTCAAAGGGCTGCATTGAAATTATTTATGTAAAGTATCCAGCACAGGACCTGACCATCAATATGTGCTGAATTCCATTCCCAGAAATGCTCTGATGAATGTGGAATAGCCCTTTGTTATGAAGGCAGAGGGGCACAGGTAGATTTCTCTCATATTTATCTCCTTTCATCTCAGATTAGGGAAAAATGGCCCTCCTTCTATCTAACACTCTTCTTCAAGCCCATCAGAGCCCATCAGAGAATTGTTTGAACGCTTGGGAGTTGGAGGTTGCAGTGAGCCTAGATTGGGCCACTGCTCTCCAGCCTGGAGGACACAGTGAGACTCTGTCTGAAAAGAAAGAAAGAAAGAGAGAAAGAGAAAGAAAGAAAAAGAAAGAAAGAAAGAAAGAAGAAAGAAAGAAGAAAGAAGGAAGGAAGGAGAGAGAAAGAAGGAAAGAGAAAAACAACATTTTCCCTATCCTCCAAATCCAAGTGTCACCTCCTCCTAAAAGTCTTTTTTGATCCCCCCTGGGCTTAGAGAGGGCTCCTCCTTCACATTCCCCTATGGCATTCTATTATGGTAGTTATTAATGACACTGTATTTTATTCATCTGTTTCTCACAGTAGATCTCAAGGTCAAGGAAAATTTCTATTTCTATTTGGGCCTTATTCTACCAACCCTCTCTTCCTTTCCCCATTTCCGGCCTTCATCATACTTATCCTCCCTAAGGAACTTGATAACACTGTGCACTTTCCCTTCTTCAATCTACCCCCAACCCTGGCTTCCCCGACATTACTACCTCCTGGTTTCTCTGCTGCATTTCTGGCCTCTCTCTTAGTCTTCTTACCTTGTTCCTCCTGCTCTATTTACCTTTAAACCTTGGTGTATCCAGGGGCCCTTGGCTCCCTTATTTTCTCTCCTGACCCACTTTCCCATGATGATCTCACTTGCATCTGTGGTAAGAGTCTCTATCTAGCACTAAACGCTCTCCCAATTTCCAAATTGTTTTTTAAGTTGTTATGTATTTATTTTTTTAGAAATGAGGTCTCACTCTACTGCCCAGGCTGGAGTGCAGGGGCATGTTCATAGCTCACTGCAGCCTCAAACTCCTGGACTCAAGTGATGCTCCCATCTCAGCCTCTGGAGTAGCTGGATTACAGGGTTGAACCACTGCACCCAGCTATGACTTGTAAAGGCTTAAACCCATTTGTCTACTGGCAATCTCCACATAGATATCCACCACGCTCACCTTAAAGTCAGTAGTTTCAGAGCTAAACAAACCATCTTTTCTCCCAATCCTGATTCTCCTCTCATATCTTCTGTATAAGCCAACAGTATAACTATACACACAATCAGCTAAGCCCCAAACCTGGGAGTAATTCTAAACTCCCTTCTTCACATCTATCCTCCACGTTCCATGGTCACCAAGTCCTTTATATTCTCTGTCCAGATCTCTCTCTCTAGGCCTCTCACCTTCTCCACAGGTACTGCCTTAGTAAAGGTCCTTATCAATTCTTAGGTGCTTTACTGTGATGTCTCCCAGCAAGTCTCTCTGCCGCCGACCCTGCTCCTTCAATCCCACATGCCTCTAATCTATTCACATTTCTACCAGTGCACTTTTTAAAATGAGAATCTGATTCAATTAAGTCTGGAGGAAAATCTGTGAACTAGTTCCCTGTCTCCTTCACGATAGACCCAGTACTGGATCTGGCACCAATTTAGCTGTCCAGCCTCATCTCTTGCTCCTCCACAGCTGATCAAACTGCCTGCTCAACTCCTTGACTATGCCACTGCTTGATCACACCTCCACACCTTGGCAGGTGCTGTACCCTCTCCCTAGAACACCTTCCCTTAATCTATCCACATTGAAATTTTCTCCCTATTAGCCGGACATGGTAGCACACAGCTGCTACTTGGGAGACTGAGGTGAGAATCACTTGAACCACCAGGAGGCGGAGGTTGCAGTGAGCCGAGATGGCGTCACTGCACTCCAGCCTTGGGGACAGAGTGAGACTGTCTCAAAAGAAAAATAAAGGAAAGAAAAGAAAAGAAAATATTTCCTTATCCTTCAAGTCCAAGTGTCACCTTCTCCTAAAAGTCTTTTCTGATCTCCCTGGGCTTAGAGAGGGCTTCTCCCTCACACTCCTCTAGGGCATTCCATTGTGATAGTCATTAATGACATCTGTTTCTCACAATAGATCTGAAGGTCAAGGAAAATTTCCAATTTTTGTTCTCCTGATCCTTAAGGAGTTCTTGACATGTAGGATGTCACTTTAAACTTGCCTATTGAATGAATGAATGATTTTGAATGAAGACTTGATGGTGAGTGTCATCAAAAGGAGCATTTGTTGAGAGATTATCAGTGGTTATGAGAAGACAAGAAGACCTGGGAGATCCAGCTGTCAGATGCACTGCCAGCATGTGTACTGAAGTCTTCAAAAGTGATGACAAAGAGAAGAAAGCCTTGATCCAGGATTAACTCCAGACAATCTTCCTCCCACCACCCCACATCTATCTGGGCCGCCGCTCCCTCCCTTCCCTCTCACAAAGTTCAGCCTGAACAAAACAAAATTACAAAGATAAAACTTTTAAAATTACTATTGCAGTTCTGAATTAAAATGATTCACACTCCTTGAGATTATTTGCTTTTTGAGATTATGCTCTGCCCTTAGCAAGGATAATCAAGGATTGACTATTTCTCTTTCTCAGATTCTCTTTCCTGATGCATCAGAGCAACTTGTTAGCACTCTATGAGATGAAAACTGTCAAACCAAACAAATCAACCAGGAGACATCCTGGAGGACCAGAAAGAGCACAGGATTCAGACTTGAGGTCCCTTCCCAGCCCACATAGATCATGAAGGCCCTGTCAGCTTTAATGGCGGGGCAGCAGAGGGCCCTGACCGTAGTAACTCACAGACTATGTGGTTATGAGAAACGCTCTAATGGTAATGCCTCTCAACTTAAGACATCTCTCTAGGGAAAATGTCCAAGTGCTTTTGTGGCTATCACCGACCTTATTTTTCCTTTTCTTTAGGCCATTTAGTGGCACATGTTCTAAATCTGATGTTAGAACTGGAGGGAACTGAACCTTCCAGGAGGTAAATAACAACCGGGGGATCACATAGTGAATTGGAGATCAAGCCAGGACCTGCACCCAAGCAGAAATAACTCATGAAAGGCTATTTTACCAAGTCTTCTATGAAGCATCATCTGTTCTTTATTTAAGTCTGGGGGGAAAATTAAATTTGGGAAAAAAGAATAGAAGCATAATTAAAGGATCTGGCAAGAGAATATAAAACCCGGAGGGAACAAATCATTCCTTTGTGCCTTTTTTTTTAGCTGCTTGAGCACGCATATGATTTTCCTTGTTCCTTATTCCCAAATGTTCCTCCTTCTTTTTTAAAGTAAAGTCTTAAAGGCTGAAGCCTAAACCCTTGAGCACCTGACTTCCTTGTTTCCTGACCTTCCCTGGATTTACTCTTCCAGGGGCTGACCAAGCAACTCAGCTCTATTCTTTAAAATGTTTTTAAATGTTACTATGGAAAATTTTTATATGTGTACAAAAGTACACAGCAACTCAACCCTAAACAGAAAAATAAATATAAAACAAAAAACCTAGCCCTAAGGAGTTTTCAATGTATTTTCATCTCAGGACATCACTAGCCTATTTTCCAATGGTATAAAATGAACTCAGGACTTGAAGAAGAATGAATATCTGGATCCAGCTTTCCCTTGTCTTAACTGTGTGGTATTTGGAAAATTGCTCTGAGGCTTGTTTTTTTCACTTTCAGAATCAGAATAATCAAACCAGCCCCACAGAATGACTGTGACAATGAAATGAGATAATGTCTGGGAACATGTCCTGTAAGTTATAAAATGCTCTTAAAAACGTGAAGAACTATTATTCATATTTCACAGGGCCCCTGGAGCATCACCATGAAAAGGGTGGCTAACAGACTCAGGAATGTGGGCAGAAGGTGTGCGTGTCAGGAGCCTGTGTGCCCATCCTGCTGAGACTCCATCCTGAACCCTTCACCTCACACCATCTTGTTTTTCACCCACTTGACTACCAGCCTCGCCATCACTACCCCCTTTCCTCCTTTTTTCAAGGGTGATTATTTTTTATCAATTTTGTCTCCCCAGCTTTACCCTGGGTCCTCCTCTGGTCACTTGTCCTATTTTTCCACCCAGAATATGCCATCTTAGGCTGTCTTCATTTAGAAAGATCCTCTTTAAGGGGCACCTGTCTTCTTCCTCCTCTTCTCCTCCTTTTTCGTCTTCTTCTTCTTCTTCCTCTCCTCTTCATCCTCCTCCTCCTTCTCCTTCCTTTTAGACAGAGTTTTGCTCTTGTTGACCAGGCTGAAGTACAGTGGTGAGATCTTGGCTCACTGCAACCTCCACCTTCCGGTTTCAAGCAATTCTCCTGCCTCAACCTCCCGAGTAGCTGGGATTACAGGTGCCCACCACCACACCTACCTAATTGTTTTTGTATTTTTAGTAGAGACAGAGTTTCATCATGTTGGCCAGGCTGGTCTCGAACTCCTGACCTCGTGATCTGCCTGCCTCAGCCTCCCAAAGTGCTGGGATTACAGGCATGAGCCACCACACCGGCTCTCTTCTTTTTTTTTAAGCCGGGTCTCATACTGTTGCCCAGGCTGAAGTACGGTGAAGTGATCACAGCTCACTGCAGCCACAATTTCCAGGACTCAAGAAATCCTCCTGCCTTAGCCTCCTGAGTAACTGAGACTACAGGCATGCACCACCACACCTGGCTAATTTTTTTCTATTTTTTGTAGAGGCAGAGTCTCACTATGTTGCCCAGGCTGCTCTTGAACTCCTGGGCTCAAGTGATCCTCCCATTTCAACCTCCCAAAGTGCTGGGATTACAGGCGTGAACCACCTATGATCTTTCATTCCAGCAAAATCCTGATTGGTAGCACCCTAATCAGTGTCAGGACCCAGGCAGGAAGCACTGTGGGCATAGTAAGGGGGGCGGAGAAGGAAGACTCCTCATAGCTGGCTCAGCCTCTATCTCATGGGCTAAGAGGGACTCACTCTCCTTAGAAGGTGGTTTAAGGAATAGTGGTGAACAAAATAAAATCCATGCCCTCATGGAATTTATATTCCAGAGGGGGAGTTGAGTATACATGAGTAGGTGTGCAAATAAATAATACGTAAAATTAAAAACAAAAACATAATATTTCAAATCGTGAAAAGAAATGATGCAGAGTTAGGGACTAGCAAGAGACTGGAGGTGGGGTGGCTAATTCAGACAGTGTGGTTAAGGTCAAGGGCTGTGGCTTTATTTTATAAGTGCTAACCCCCCACTGCACCCCATTGTGAATAAGGAAGCTAAGAGCCCTACTTGCTGCTGGCAGCCATCCTAATAACCATAGAGGAGGCAGTTTTAGGATGAAGCCATTGCTGTAGATAACAGACCAGAAAAAGATAAAACTGAGTGCTCCATGCTGTGGTTAAACCACCATACATCATTGAGTCCTGAAGCCCACGCAGGTCTGGGCCTTTCAGTTAGGTGAGTCAGTGACTTGTTCAGGCCATTTTGATTTGGGTTTTCAATTCTAATAACCAAATACATCAAAACTGATGCATGCTTCTAGTGGGTTATCATTCCCCACCCAGGCAGCTTATCCACCTAGCCATACACAGCTCTTCTCATGTGATTTCTGAGAAGCCTGTGTTTCTCCATCTTCCTGCGTTTCCATGCCATTACCCGGCTGAGGCACTTCTTAATGTGCCTGACATATTAATGATACTTGACAAATATCTGTTGAACTCAATTGAGAGAATAATCCAGAGAGCTGCTTAAGGAGAGAAGGTGCACGAAGTCCTACTCTCCCCAAAGACAAGGACATTCCAAAATAAACTTTTGCAGCCCTTTCTAGGTCACAGAAAGCTTTCATATATGTTACACCATTTAATCTTGTATCACCCCAGGGACTATCATTATCTTCATTTTATGGATGAAGAAATAGAGAATGAGAAAGGTTAACTCAGGGGCATAGCAATTAGGTGATGCTCAAAGGTTTTCTGACTCCCAACCTCCCACTCTTGTCTGGGCTCTGAAAATAAACCAGATGATGCAGTAAATCATCCAAATTCCAGGTAATCCGGAAGAATGACCAAAATAATGTGCATAGGCTTATTGATCCAGGAGAACAAAGCTTTCAGAGATGACAGCATGGAAAACATGTTTATCCATAATCAGCCAGTCACTGGAAGGGCTGAAGATTTATGTCAGGAACACAGGAGTCCTTTTTCTGTGCTGCTACAACCAAAGCTGCCTGTCAACCCCCAAAGAATGAAGAGAAAGCAGAATAAAGGCTTGTGTAGCACTTTCCTCCCGCCAGCCCTCTCTCCACTTTATTATGCCAGCAGTACATTGCTTGTACCTTTTCCAATTGCACAATTCATCTTTTTAAATTTTATTTTATTATTTTTATCTTTGTGGGGGATGGAGGTCTCACTATGTTGCCCAGGCTGGATCAGAACACACTGCAGCCTCAAACTCCGGACCCAAGTGATCTTCCTGCCTCAGCCTCTCAAGTAGCTGAGACTACACGTGCACACTACCATGCCTGGCTCTTTATTTTTGTTTGTTTGTTTACTTATTTTTCCAGACAGGGTCTCACTCTGTCACCCAGGCTGGAGTGCAGTGGCGTGATCACAGCTCACTGCAGCCTTGACCTCCTGGCTCAAGTGATCCTCCCACCCCAGTGTCCTGAATAGCTGGGATCATAGGTGTGTACCACCACTCAGCTAATTTTAAAATTTTTTTGTAGAGACAGGGTCTCCCCATGTTGTCCAAACTGGTCTCAAACTCCAGGGCTCAAGCCATCCTCCTACCTCAGCCTCCTGAATGCTGCGATTACAGGTGTGAACCACTGTGTCCAGCCTTTCATAAACTATTTTTATTTTCACTTTACAGCAAAGTTATGACATTAGTGCAGAGTTTCCCATATATCCTGATGCCCAGTTTCTCCTGTTATTAACATCTTACATTAGGATGGTGTATGAGTCACAATGAATGAACCAAAATCGATCAATTACTATTCACTAAAGTTCATACTTTGTTCAGATTTCCTTCTTTTTTTTTGACTGAATCTTGCTGTATTACCCAGGCTGGAGTGCTGTGGCGTGATCTCGGCTCACTGCAACCTCTACCTCTTGGGTTTAAGCAATTCTCGTGCCTCAGCCTCCCGAGTAGCAGGGACTACAGGCACCCACCACCATGTCCAGCTAATGTTTTTAGTAGAGACAAGGTTTCACTATGTCAGCCAGGCTGGTCTCTAACTCCTGACCTCAAGTGATCTGCCCACCCCCAAAGTGCTGTGATTACAGGCATGAGCCACCGCACCCAGCCTAGATTTCTTTCTTTTTTACCTAATGTTCTTTGTCTGTTCCAAGATCTCATCCAGGAGACCACATTGCATTTCTTCATCCTGTCTCCTTAGGCTTCTCTTGGCTATGATAGTTTCTCAGACTCTTTTTTTTTTTTTTTAAATGACCTTGACAGTTTCAAGGAGGACTTGTTATCTATTTTGTAGAAAGTCCCTGATGTGGTGTGGCTGTGTCCCCACCCAAATCTCATCTTGAATTGTAGCTCCCATAATTCCCATGTGTTGTGGGAGAGACGCAGTGAGAGATAATTGAATCATGGGGGGGAAGATTTCCTCTATACTGTTCTCTTCATAGTGAATAAGTCTCATGAGATCTGATGGGGTTATAAGGGGAAACTGCCTTCACTTGGTTCTCATTCTTTCTCTTGCCTGTCGCCATGTAAGACATGCCTTTTACCTTCTGCCATGATTGTGAGGCCTCCCAGCCACGTGAAACTATGAGTCCATTAAACTTCTTTGTCTTTATAAATTACCCAATCTCGGATACGTCTTATCAGCAGCATGAAAATGAACTAATATGGTCCCTTAACTGGGATTCATCTATTTTCTTTTTTTTATATGATTAGACTGGTATCCTGAGTTTTTGAGAGCAAGACCACAAAGACACAGTGCCATTCTCGTCACATCTTACTAAGGGACATGACTTACCACGGTTGATGTTGAACTTGATCACCTGGCTGAGGTGGTGTTTGTCAGGTTGCTCTTTTCCCAGCTGCTTTCATGGACCGGTATTGAGTGTCTGTGGCTTTTCCAGGTGCACGGTGCAAGCTGTCAGTGGATCTACCATTCCAGGGTCTGGAGGACAGTGGCCCTCTTCTCACCACTCCACAAGGTGGTGGCCCAGTAGGGACTCTGTGGGGGCTCTTCACCCCACATTTTCCTTCTGTACTGTCCTAGCAGAGGTTCTCCATGAGAGCCCACCCCTTGCAGCAAACTTCTGCCTGGACATCCAGGCATTTCCATACGCCCTCTTAAATCTAGGTGGAGGATCCCAAACCCCAGTTCTTGATTTCTGTGCACTCACAGGCTCAACACCATGTGGAAGTTGCCAATGCTTGAGGCTTGCACCTTCTGAAGTCACAGCCTATGCCCTGTGTTGGCCTTTTTCAGCCATGGCTGGAGCAGCTGGGATGCAGGGCACCAAGTCCCTAGGCTGCACACAGCACTGGGACCCCAGGCCCAGCCCATGAAACTTCTTTTCCTCCTGGGACTCCAGGCCTGTGATGAGAGGGGCGGCTGTGAAGACCTCTGACGTGCCCTGGAGACATTTTCCTCATTGTCTTGGAGACTAACATTCAGCTCCTCATTAATTAGGCAATTTTCTGCAGCTGGCTTGAATTTCTCCTCAAAAAATTAGCACCCAGCTGAATTTTGTATTTTTAGTAGAGACGGGGTTTCACCATCTTGACCAAGATGGTCTCAATCTCTTGACCTCATGATATGCCTGCCTCGACCTCCCAAAGTGCTGGGATAACAGGCGTGAGCCACTGTGCCCAGCCCGATTCAGGTCTTTCTCCCTCCCAAAATGCTCCTCCTAAGGACTGCATTTGAATTCTAAACACCATGCACTGAATAGGCATTAGAGGTGGGGGGAGGCATGTGATACCTCGGTGTCACCTGTCACCATTGTGCTGGCCTCTACCTGGTGCTCAGGTATGGTTACCTGGGATGTGGCTTACTTGTCCCTCTGCTTTGCCATGGTGGTGATGCCATCAATGTCTGCCTGCTGGCTGTCTTTGTCTTTCATGGAGATACAGGGAAAGTTGGAATTCTTTCACACTGCTTTGGAGCCTCAGGAAAGTGAGCGTGGCTGCTTCAGACCCTCTCTGTTGTCAGCTTCTCACATAACAGTATTTGCCTTCTGTTCTCAGGCCACAGGGGTATAAAGAACACCTGCATGATTCCTGGATTCCAGTCAAGAATTAGGGCACAGTTCCTGAACTCTTCAATACCCACACTTACCAGGGGACACTATCATCCCATTCTCTTTGAAGCTGACTCTGGGGGAGGAGGGCCCCTTCTCAGGTACATTCACCATCTGCTTTCCTGCTGCTTTCATTCTAACTCTCTCATGTTCTTCCTCTTGGGAGATGGACATGGGTGGAGGGGGAGCCTAGCTCAGCAAATTTTCTGTTAAATCAGTACAGCTTAGACCTGGACTAGGATGTTTATCTTAAGATGCAATAATATGACAAAGTTCTTTCTGCTTTCTAGTCTCACCTTGGACTCCAGAGAAAGATCTCACGAGGATGAAAAAGGCAGATGCAGTAATTGGGTGACATATCATAATCAATGAGCATAAAAGCAGCATCTTTTCCCTTTAGGAACATAATACAATGTGGAAAACAGGACAGAGGGGCAGTGGATGTCTTCATCAGAGACCTTATTCATGTACAGAGTACAGTGCACCTCTTTAGGCAGTGCAGACTCTTGCAAAAGAGATGATCCTTCTCTTCTAGTTCATGTTGGTTACCTTCTGAGACTAAATAATAATAGGAGCTTAGGTCTTCCTAACACTTCAAAGTTTACCAAGCACTTTGATTACTACATCCTTGTGAGTGGGGAGGTCTAATGATCCTCATTTCACAGATGAGGAGACCAGGGTTGAGAAATTAAGGGACTTGGCCCAAGCAAACCAGAGAATGACAACAGTTGCTAGAACTTAACATCTCCTGTTTCTGTGTTCTTTGTAAAAGGTGTGCTCAAAAGTGTGGCTCATCACCTTTGGAGAAGGAAGAAAATGGCAAGGCAGAAAGCCCATCTCACTGCTAGGGCTTCAGGGAAATTGCAATGATGTGACAATCAAGGCAAAAGCATTAATTCTTCAGTGTTGCTAAACTGCTGCCCTTTAAGTCCATGGAGGGGAGTGTTTATGTTGTAGCAAAAAGGGTTTAAGTTTAGGTATTATTTATTCATTCAACAAACATTAATCAAATGTCTACTAGTGTTGGGTGCTATTCTGGGTGCTAGGGGTACAAAGGATCAGTACCACAAGACTTGAGCAGCTTATCTTTAGTAAGGGGAGATATGTGAACAAGTAAGTGAAATAAGATCTTATGAGAATCTTAGAGGTGATACAGAGCTTAATTTGGCTTAAAGGAGAGATTGAATAGTCCTGGGCATCTGCGCCATGACAGAGTTGGCAGGTGTCATAGAGGAGGTGCCTCTTGAGCCACGGCTATAAAATGGGTGAGTTTTTTAGGAGTGCAAAAGGCTAAAAAATATACAAATAAATAAAAATGAGTGAGTTTTCACCAAATGAATAGGGAGATGAGGGGGAAGCGCAACTGAGGTACAGACTATGTTACAGGGAACAGTCCTAAGGCATGAAGTGACATGAAATATGTTGAGAAATGAACTTCCATGAAACTGAATCCTTATATGCAGCAAGGAATGAAATGGAGATAAGAGTGAAGAACTTGAAAAGAAGCTAGGTCCTCGAGAGCCTTATAAGCCATGCTGATGGGTTATGATTCTCCCTCTAAGCCCATGCTGACCAAAACAGCAGCCGCAAGCCACATGGGTCAGTAGACCATTTGAAATGTGGTTAGTGTGAGTCAGGAATTTAATTTTTAACTTTAATCAATTTAATTATAAAAACTGATGCTCAATTCAGTTCTTGGAAAGCTTTTTGTTTTATTTTGTTTTTGAGACAGGGTCTCACCCTGTCACCAAGGCTGGAGTGCAGTGATGTGCCACCACACTTGAGATAGGGTCCTGCTATGTTGCCCTATGTATCCCAGGGCAACTACTTAGGTCTCAAACTCCTGGGCTAAAGTGATCCACCCACCTTGGCCTCAAAAAGTGCTGGGAGTATAGGCGTGAGCCACTGTGGCTGGCCAGAAAACTTTTAAGTATGTTTGGAATAACTTGGTTAAGTACATCTACTCTGTCAGTTATGAAATCTAAATACAAATCAAGTCATTTCCATGAAAATAAAACATCTGAATTGAGGTGTGCTGTAAGTGAAGAAATATACACCAGGTTTCAAACACCTGGCATGAAATATCAATGATTTTTATATTGGTTACAGGTTGAAATAATATTTTTGATACATTGGGTTCAATAATATACATTTTTATGTGAATTTAACATTTCATTTTACTTTTTAAGTTTTCTGGTAACCACATAATACCACATATGTGATCCACATTATATTTCTATTGAATATTACATATGTGGTTCACATTATATTTCTCCCTTATTTGGGAGAACAGTGAGGATTTTATGTAGGACAGAGACATGATTCAATTTTCATTTCAGAGAGAATGTTCTGGTAGGAAAGAAGATAGATTGGTGAGATCTAAGGCTAGAGAAAGGAATGCAAGTTGGGAAATGATTGCAATAATTTAGGCATTAGATGATGAGGGCCTGCCTTAAAACAGAAGCTTTAGGAATGGGATAATTAGATCAAGAAAAGGACAATTACAGCATGCATCAGATTCCCTGAAGGGCTTAAGACACAGTTTCCCTGACCTCCCCTCTAGATAGTCTGATTTAGGAGAAATAGGGTGAGGTCCCAAGCATTTTCATTACTAACTAGTTTCCAGATATTGCTGCTGCTGGTGGTGGTGGTTTGGAAACCTCATCCTGAAAACCTTTCCTTACAATACTTGGCGACCAGTCGAATATATCAAAAAAAGGGAGAAGTCTATGAAGACTTCCAGGTTCTTGCTATGGCTATATGCGGAGACAGGGACTAAAAAGAGGAGATGCTTATTTGGGAAAGAGTAGGATAGGTTTAGTTTGGGATCCTGAGTTTGAGGCCACTTTGGAACCTCTAGGAGGAGAAAGCTCAAGCGTAGTTGTATATCTATGGATCTGGAATTCAGGAAAGAGATTACACTATAATTAAAGATTTGAAAGTCATCAGAATTTAGTTGGCCCTAAGCATGAGCGAGATTGCCCAGAGAATCAGTATGAGAAGAAAAGAAACCAAAGGACAGATTACTGTAATGAAGCTCTGTTTTGATCAAAATCATTAGTGTTCAGTAAAAATAAGATAGGCATGAATTTCCACTGTTGTTTTTAACCATCTGCCTCTTGTATTTGATCACAGTGACTGAGGTTTAGGTAACACTTTCATAAGGCTTCAAAAGCCTTCTTAAGATTTGAATCAATGGTTAGCTGTTTCATCAGTGATACTGAAGAAGTTAAACAAAGCCTTATTTATAAATTTGATTATTAATAAAATAGGCTTGACCAAATAGCAGAAACCCCAGAGCTTCAGTTTCTTCATCTATAAAATTATAACATTGATACCTCCCTCACAGAGTTGCTGGGAAAATGGTGGCAATGTATGTGAAGCATGGCATCTGATCTACCCAGAATAGCATCTCAGTGAAGGTAATTATCATTATTGTTTTGAGAGCTGCATCCAGGTGAGTCTACTTTCCTCATTAAACCCAATGGGATGGGGCCAAGGAAAGACTCCATTCACATGGAATTCCACCTCATGCAAAAGGTAATGTAAAGCACTGAAAATAGCAATAATTTCAGTACTACTGTAATAGTAATTTTATAATCCAGAGGGGGAGAAACCCAACTACTTAGGGCAATGTGTGTTGTCCATTGTTTCATTGTGTTTTTCTAACAATTTAAATAGAAGGAAAATAGCCTTCCTATATGCTAGACAGGATGGATATATTATTTCATTAGATTTATCTATTTAATATCTTTAAAATAAGGCCACAGTGAATGGCTCCAAGTGTTTCCTGGGATGACCTGGGTCTCTTTGATCCCCAGAAATGCCATTGCTAAGGCAGTCAAAAGCTGGGTCATTGCAAGTGGCTTGTTGTTGTGTATTTAGCGCAGCAGATGGCTGGCTACAGTTCTGATTCAATTGATGAGCACAGACGGACCTGGGTTGACAAGCACAACTTTTCTTTTGTTCATTTAAGCCATTTTCTCTATCACCCTCTTCTGTTCTCATTTTCTTTGGGAGCCTCAGTACTTTCTTTGATTTACCTGCTATTTTCCCCAAACAAAACCCTCTCTACCTGAGACAGGCAATCTTTCTCACATTACCTTTAATCTGAATATTGCTTTCAGCGTCTTAACCAGAGAGACTTATCAAGTACAGCTGCTTTGATTTAGCTGCGGTCTGGAAAGAAGAAAAAATGGAATTTGTGGGGTGTGGCTGACATCTCTCCTAGTCCTCCTGTACTTTTCTTTCCAGAGAATTTACCCTTCCCCCAGGTCCGGTTTGTTTCTGCTAGGCACAGAAGGAAGCCCAAATGTATTTCTTAATGGTTTGTTTTCCAGGTAGGCTGAACAGAATCAAAACCACAAACCACCAATGAGGGCCCAAAACGTACAAAAGAACAAAGGAAACCATTAAAAACGCCAAAAATAAAATCAGAGGCTCATGAGAGTCTCTGTAGTTATTTTATTAAGGAGTGGGAGAAGATTATTTTATATACATATAAATGTATGTCATTAACAAGTGTTGTTATATTATTTACCAAACGACCAGGTATGCTGCACTGTTTAAAACAAAAGCATATCTCCTTCCTAACCTCTACCACTCAGCCACAGAGACAAGCGATCAGCAAACTCACTTTTATCTGTAAACACTTCTGTAAATATTACCAGGCCTTAGTTGACATCCAAGGTAATTGTGTGCCCTCTGTTAGGATCTGAATGTTTGTGTTCCTCCCAAATTCATATGTTGAAATCCTAATCCTCAAGGAAAGATAGTTTTTGTTTGTTTTTTGAGAAGGAGTCTCACTCTGTCACCCAGGCTGGAGTGCAGTGGCACAATCTCGGCTCACTGCAACTTCCTCCTCCCAGTTCAAGTGATTCTCCTGCCTCAGCCTCCCGAGTAGCTGGGACTACAGGTGTCCGCCACCATGTCCAGCTAATTTTTATATTTTTACTAGAGACCAGCCAGTTTTCACCATATTGGCCAGGCTGGTCTCGAACTCATGACCTCGTGATCTGCCCTCCTAGGTCTCCCAAAGTGCTGGGATTACAGGTGAGAGCCATCGCGCCTTGCTGGAAAGATAGTATTAAGAGCTGGAGGCTTTGGAAGGTGATTAGATGATAAGAGCAGAGTCTTCATATCATGGGGTGAGGATGCTTACAACAGAGGCCTGAGGAATTTGTCTGTCCCTTCCACCACCTGAGGACACAGTAAGACGGTGCCATACATGAAGAATGGGCCCTCTACAGCCACTAAATCTGTTGGCACCTTGATCTTGGATTTCCCAGCCTCTAGAATTTTGAGAAATAAACATCTGTGGCTGGGCGCGGTGGCTCATGCCTATGATCCCAGCAGGTGGATCACTAGGTCAAGAGATCGAGACCATCCTGGTCAACATGGTGAAACCCCGTCTCTAGTAAAAATACAAAAATTAGCTGGGCATGGTGGTGCATGCCTGTAGTCCCAGCTACTCGGGAGGCTGAGGCAGGAGAATTGCTTGAATCCAGGAGGCAGAGGTTGCAGTGAGCTATGATCGTGCCATTGCACTCCAGCCTGGGTAACAAGAGCGAAACTCTGTCTCAAAAAAAAAAGAAAGAAAGAAAGAAAGAAAGAAACATCTGTTGTTTATAAGCCATTCAGTTCATGTGTTTTGTTATAGCAGCCTGAATGGACTAAGGCATCCTCTTACTCTCCTACAGCTTAGGATCAGATGGTAGGACAGGGGTTCTCCTTGTTTGCCATCGTTACATCCAGACCATTACGTCTCCATCCTCTTACTAAAACAAAACTAAAACAAAAACACACAATGACAATAAACCTAGCTCCTTTGAAGTTCATGCTGTTAAAACTTATCTTCCTCTCCCCTTCCTCATCTGGTTTCTTTCCCTCATTCACTGAAGTATTAAGGACCTGGCTAAGGGTCTTTGTGTCTTGAAACCCACGCCATTAATCTTCATAACTTTTGTAAGCAGGCATGCAGCTTATTCCAAACCTTCTGCATCCATTCATTGGCCATCGGCAACTCCACATCAACCCACGAATTCATGACCCCATCCTGAATGTTATTGTATCCACATATCTTCACCCGTTCCAAACTCATGATTTTGTAGATCCATGTTTTAGACCACATTTTCCTACCTTGCCAGGACTTCTTCAGCCTCGTGGAGGCCTCCAATCGATTAGTCTACTTATTTTTTACCTTTGTCCTTCTCTCCGCTCTTAACATCACTTACATATTTATAACTTGTATTTCATGATTTATCAGTATCATCATGCTTTGCCACCACGTTTATTTATTTATTTTGAGACGGAGTCTTGCTCTTCACCCAAGCTGGAGTGCAGTGGCACAATCTCGGCTCACTGCAACCTCTGCCTCCTGGGTTCAAGCAATTCTCCTTCCTCAGCCTCCCGAGTACCTGGAACTACAGGCATGCGCCACCACCCCCGGCTAATTTTTGTATTTTTAGTAGAGATGAGATTTCACCATGTTGGTAAGGCTGGCCTCAAACTCCTGACCTCAAGTGATCTGCCTGCCTCAGCTTCCCAAAGTGCTGGGATTTCAGGTGTGACCCACCGCGCCTGGCCACCACCTTTAACTATTTTGCCCTCCTCTCCTTTAATCACATTGACCTTATACATAGAACAGTTTCTGTACCAGTGCCTCTGGGAATGGCTATAGAAAACCGCACAATGGCACAATGGAGCAAATTATTGTCACTTTAAATGAAAGATAACTCACTTCAAATGCATACAGCATGATGCCTAGGATTTCTACCATAACTCTCTAGTAATCTTGATCTCTATGATGGCTAATTTTATGTGTCAACTTGACTGTCAACACCCAGATAACTGGAAAAACATTACTGCTAGTTGTATCTGTGAGGGTGTTTCTGGAAGAGATTACCATTGGATCAGTAGTCTGAGTAAAGATCTGCCCTCACTAATGTGCTCAGGGATCATTCAATCCCTTGATGGCCCAAATAGAACTAAAAGGCAGAGGAAGGCCAAATTCTCCTTGAGCTGGGACATGCATCTTCTCCCGCTGTTGGACATCAGAACTCCTGGTTCTTGGGCCATTGCACTCTGGGACTTACACTAGCACTATCTTTCTTTCCAGGTTTTACCCCTGCCTCTCTGGAGTCTTATTCTTAGAGCCTGTGTTGATCATCGTGTGTGTGTGTGTGTGTGTGTGTGTGTGTGTCTGTTTGTGTGTGTGCATGTACACACATGTGCATGTACACAAATTCACTCTCTGGCCTTCTCCACTCTGCTCTGTGCCTCTGTGCCCTGGCAGGCCTGACCCACATGCATCTGTGAGCTTATTTGCCCTCTGGATTCCTGTTGGGTCCAGCCAAGGGTATGCTCCTGCAGGAAATCAAAGGGTAAGAGGAGTATGAGGATGTCGTATGTATGTGCCAGCTTTAGCACAGCTGGATTGCTGTGGGTTGACTATGTCCTGCTATCGAAAGGCTGCCACTCCCATTGGGAGACTTCTACGCTCAGCTCTCCTCTCAGGATTCTGGAACTGCTCCTTTCTCTGGCTTCTTTTAGCCCTGGGGATAGTAAAGCTCCAACTGTTGTTAACCCTGGCAGGACTGCACTATCTTCTTCTGTTTCTGTAAGCCTTGCCCACACCTTTGTAAATAGTCTCTTTATAAAATTCTGTTCAAACAACTTACTTTGAATGTGCCATCCTATTCCTGCTGGGATCCTATAGCTTCTCCTCTACCTGAACTATAAATATTTAAATTCCTCAGGCTTCGGTGTTAGACCCTTTTCTTTCTATGTTTTTCCTAGGTTACTTCATTCACTTCAATTGCTGTACACTGATGCTCTAATAAACTATATCCCTGGCTGAGAACTCTCCTTTGACTTTGAGATGTGTATAGCCAGCTGCCTATTTGGAAGTCCTGTGGACAGTAACCATACTAAAAGAGCATGCTCCATTCCCTAGTGTAAGGATTACTGTCTGCCTAGCATCTGCCTATGACTATTGCCATTTCTGAGAGTCCAGTGTTACAGCAGGACTGTAGCTATTCCACTCCAGGTCCTTCCCCTTACCCTAATCTTTTGTATTGTCTCTTCTTCTAAATTGGCCTCTACCAAAAGGCAGTAAGGATAGTTTATTCAAAGTACAAGGCATTCTCAATTAAAAGAAGACTTCGTTCTGAAAGCTTATCAGGAGTTTAGAAGTCTTAATGCTTTTCCCCATTGAACTTATGCTATAGCTTATGCCTAGATTTCTAGTTTACCTCACAAATATTGCTGAAAGCATATTTTACTTGTAAGCTTCTCAAGGGCAATGATTGTATCTAATTTATCTTTAAAAAACAGCTTTATTGAGATAAGATTCAAACATCATGCAATTTATCCACTAAAAGTGAATAACTCAATTTTTTATTATATTCACAGTATACCATCACCACAATCTAGTTTTAGAATATTTCCATTCCCTCCTGCAAAACAATCCCATACCCATTAGCAGTCATTTTCTCATCCTACACCACCCCATTTCTAGGCAACCACAAATCTACTCTCTGTCTCTATAAGTTTGCCTATTTGGACATTTTATATAAATAGATTCATGCAATATATGGTCTTTTGTGACTGATGTCTCTCACTTAGCATAATGTTTTTAAGTTTTATCATGTTGTAGTATATATCAATACTTCATTCCTTTTTATTGCCAAATACTATTCTGTTGTATGGATATATTACATTTTGATTATTCATTCATTCATTGATGAATGTCTAGCTTGTTTCCACTTTTTGGCTATTAGGAATAATGCTGCTATGGACATTATGTATTCTGTACAGAAATAAGTTTTCATTTCTCTTGGGTATTTAGCTAGGAGTGAAATTTCCAGGTCATGTAGTAATACCATGCTTAACTTTTTGAATAACTGACAAAAAATTTTCCAAAACAGTTGTACCATTTTGCATCCTTGATTAATAGATTTTTATTTTAGCACTTTGACTCTGTCTTCTTCCTGCTTTCTGGCCTCCACTGTTTCTGATGAGAAGTCTGTTTAAATCTTATTGGGGTTCTTTTGCATGTGATGAGGTGTTCTTCTTACTGCTTTCAAGATTATTTGTCTTTCAGCATTTGACTAGGAAGTGTCTGAGTGTGAGTCTCTTTGTGTTTATCTTATTTGGCATTTGTTGAGCTTCTTGAATGGATAGATCAATGTTTTTCATCAACGTTAGGAAATTTTAGCCATAATTTCTTTAATTTTTTTGTTCCTTTCTCTTCTTCTCTCCTTTTGGTGCTCTCATCACATGTATGTTGGTGTATATCATGGTGTTTCACATGTCTCTGAGGCTCTGTTTTTCTTAATTCTTTTTTCTCTCTGGTTATCAGATTGCATGATCTCTATCACTCTATCTATATTCAAGTTTGCCAATTCTTTCTTCTGCCAGTTCAAATCTGCTGTTGAGTCCCTCTAGTGAATTATTCATTTTCACTACTGTACTTTTAAACTCCAGAATTTCCTTTTGGCTGTGTGTGTTTGTGTATGTGTTTGTGTGTGTGTTGTGTGTGTGTGTGTGTGTGTGTGTGTATTTCTATCTCTTTACTGATCTTCTGTATTTGATATTTTTACCATAGAGATCTCTTCAAAAAGTTCATAGAAAATGCATATTATAAAAAACTATGCATGAATGTTAAACTTTTTTTGCACCAAAATAAACTCACACTAACTTGTTATAACATGTCTGGACAGGATCTTGTTTGAGACAATAGGAAGGAAAACATATCAGTTGAAAAAGAGTGCCATGAGATAAACACAAATTCTGCTAAATTGAAGCTAGAACAAACATCAAATTTATGGTGACACTTGAGTGGAAGAATGGTAAAAATCATTGATGCTTTACAAAAAGTTTATGGGGAAAATGCCCCAAAGAAATCAGTAGTTTACAAATAAATAAATACAGAAATCAGCAGTTTACAAATGGATAATTCTTTTTAAGAAGGGATGAGACTGTTGAAGTCTGCAGTAGCAGGCCATGAACATCAATTTGTAAAGAAAAAATTAATATTGTTCATGTCCTAATTAGGACTGACGATTAACAGCAGAAACAATAGCCAACACCAACACCATAGATACCCCAATTAGTTTACCTTAAAATCTTCTGACTGAAATTTTTAAATTAAGCAAATTTTCTACTTTATGGGTGCCAGAACCATTGTATCCAGCTTAGCTGCAGACAAGAGCAGAGTTTCAATGGAAATTTTAAATAAGTGGGATCAAGGTCCTAAAGCATTTCTTCAAAGAATTGTAAAAGGAGATAAAACATGGCTTTACCACTGTGATCTTGAAGACAAAGCAGAATTAAAGCAATGGCTACCAAGAGGTGGAAGTGGTCCAGTCAAAGAAAACATGGGGGTCAGGTGCAGTACCTCACTCCTGTAATCCCAGCACTTTGAAAGACCGAGGTGGGCAGATCACCTGAGGTCAGGAGTTCGAGACCAGCCTGGCCAACATGGCAAAACCTCATCTCCACTAAAAATACAAAAGTTAGCTAGGCATGGTGGTGGGCACCTGTAATCCCAGCTACTTGGGAGGCTGAGGCAGGAGAATTGCTTGAACCTGGGAGGCGGAGATTGCAGTGAGCCAAGATCTCACCACTGCACTCCAGGTTGGGTGACAGAGCAAGACTCCATTTCTAAAAAAAAAAAAAAAGAAAAGAAAATATGGGCTATTTAAGAGCAAAGATCATGACAAAAGTTTTTTGGGATTCTTAAGACATTTTGCTTCTTGGCTTTTTATAAGGTCAAAGAACAATAACATTTACCTATTATGAGAGTGATTTGAGAAGTTAGTCCAAAGCTTTGGCAGAAAAATGCCTAGGAAAGCTTTATCATAGAGTCTTTCTCTGCCACAAAGCTCCTGCTTATTCCTCTCAACAAACAAGGGCAATATTGTAAGTTTAAATGGAAAATTATTAAGTATACACTCTCCAGTCCTGATTTGGCTTCTTCTGACTTCTTTTCCCCACCTAATCTTAAACACTCTTTAAAGGGCACTCATTTTTATTCAGTTAGTAATGTAAAAAAAAAAAAACCAAACTGCACTGACATGGTTAAGTTCCCAGGACCCTCAGTTCCTTAGGGATGGACTAAACTGCTGGTATCATCACTTAGAAAAATTGTATTGACCTTGATGGAATTTAAGATGGGAAATAAAGTTTATATTTCTTATTTTTACTCTTTGTTGCTTCCACTTCCCATGAACTTTTTGAAGTCCTCTCATACTTTATTTCTATGCATGTTTTCTTTGAACATATTTATAATAGCTACTTTGAAGTCTTTGTCTGCTAAGTACATCTGGGCCCTCTCTAAGGCTGTTTCTGTTGCCCGCTTTTTTTCCATGTATGGGTCATATTTCCCGTTTCTTTTAATGTCTCACAACTTTTTACTGAATACTGGACATTTTAGATCATATATCGTAGCAATTCTGAACACTGATTCTCTGGACCTTGCTGTTTCCTTGGTCATTTGTTTAATAGCTAAGCTGAAGTAGTCCTTCAAAGTCTGTTTCACTTGCAGTGTGCAGCTTCTAATGTCCCTGCTTAGATTTTTTCCCCTTTATTTTTATTTTGTTTTTAGTTATCTATTTTTGAGATGGAGTTTCACTTTTGTTGCCCAGGCTGGAGTCAAATGGGGCGATCTCAGCTCACCGCAACCTCTCCCTCCTGGGTTCAAGCAATTTTTCTGCCTCAGCGTCCCGAGTAGCTGGGATTACAGGCCTGCGCCACCACACCTGGCTAATTTTGTATTTTTAGTAGAGATGGGATTTCTCCATGTTGGTCAGGCTGGTCTCAAACTCCCGGCCTCAGCTGATCCACCTGCCTCGGCCTCCCAAAGCGCGGGGATTACAGGCATGAGACACCACACTCGGCCCCCTTATTTTTATCTTTTAGCTTGGCTAGATAGGGGTTCCCTCTAGGTCAGCATAAGCCACTTATTAGTCAAAGTTATGCTTCAGCCTCCTAAGTCTGTTAGGTTTTTTGTTTTGTTTTGTTTTTTTGAGGCAGAGTCTGGCTCCATCGCCAGGCGCCAGGCGCCAGGCTGGAGTGCAGTGGCGCGATCTTGGCTTACTGCAACCTCCGCCTCCCGGGTTCAAGCAATTCTCCTGCCTCAGCCTCCTGAGTAGCTGGGACTACAGGCACACGCCACCACGCCCAGCTAATTTTTGTATTTTTAGTAGAGATGGGGTTTCACCATGTTGGCCAGGATGGTCTCGATCTCTTGACCTCGTGATCCGCCCGCCTCGGCCTCCCAAAGTGCTGGGATTACAGGCGTGAGCCACCGCGCCTGGCCTCTGTTAGTTTTTTTTTTTTACCCCTTACTGTTGGAAATAGTATGTGTGACCTGGAGGCTGTTATCACAGTTCAGAGCGCTTACTACTTTTCTCCCATGTTCACCTAGGAACTAGTAGCCTGCTGGTTCCCTCTCTGATTGCTTCTTGGTGGATGCAGCCTTGGGTATGCACATAGTCTTCCAGATTTCCAGGGATGACTATGATTTTATTTTTAAATTTAGCCATCTTGGAGTCACTCCTGAGTCAGAATCACATATTGTTCAGTCAGTTGTTAATCAGAAGTTGTGCTTATGCCCTTTTTACCAGTAAAAGTTCCACTCTATGTTGATGGGCCTGTGGGTGACTTGAGAAATGCTATGCTATCTGCCCCACATCCTGCTCTGATTTTTCCCAAGTGGGTGCAGCCTAGCACAGCCTTTTTGATTCCCAGACTTGACTGTACTCATAGAAAGGTTCCTCTTGGCTCTCTTTCAAGGTTCTCCCTATTAAACTTCTGAATACTCTCTATTTTGTTTGTACACGCACATACCAGCCGCCTCTTAATTGCTCCCCCCAACAAGATTACCATTATTTTTAAGAATGTCCTTACATATGGAGTTCGCCCTTTGTTCCAAATAAAGTCAGTCTCCTCAAGCAGAGCTATGGTGCTTTTGTTCTTTGTGGCCTGCCTTTCTCACTAGGTAGAACCCCTGTGCCACGGCACTGAAGCTGGGACAGAGATCTTCTTTCCCCAGAGTGACATCCCTTCTCCACTAGTAGGTACTGGGATTGGGGAGTGTGGAGACCCCTTGTCTTCTCATCTGACTTCTCCCAGCATGTAATCTCTCACTTGCAAGTGAACTGAGCTGTAGGAAACAAGTCCCCAGTATCCTCGACTTGCCTACAACAGAGCTTCTACCTTACAACTGGGGACTGGATGACACTTCTTGGCATGCTTATCTGGAATAGAACTTCTGCAGACTGGGGCTGAGTAGGGTGAGAAACACTAGCATCCTGTCTCTTCTAGGGTGAAACCATAGCCTCAAACTAGGGATGTAGAGAGAGATGGAGCCCTGTCTTGGATGATGTATACTGGGTAGAGTTTCCATAATTGGGAGCTAGTTGGAAGGTTAATGGGCAAATCTTAGCTCAAATGGCACAGACTCTTGCTATTATTATTGAAATTTTATAGATTTTCTTGAATTAATGTTTCTTATTTGCTGTATGGCCCTTACAACACTTTCCAGAGACTTTAAATGATGGGTATTTTAAATAATTTTCTCTAGTTTGATTGTAGTTTTGCTGGAGATAGAGTCCACCAAAGTTGTTATGTCATTCCCCCAAAGTCCCACCCCTTGATTCCTCTTTATATATTCACCATAATATCTGTTTGCACATAACATAGAAGTGAAAAGCACAAGCTCCAGTGTAACCAGCCTGAATTCAAATCTCTAGTCTGCCACTTGTTAGCTATGTTACTTAGCACACGTTATTAAATGAATAGTAGCTACCTCAGGGGACTGTGGTGAGAGTAAATGAGCTAATCCATGGAAAATGCCTAGCATAGTATTTGTCTCAGATTTAGGCATCCACTAAAGGATCACTGTCATGTTCATCTTGGTAACCCTGCATGATGACAGATTGCCACAAGGGGGCACCAAGAACCAGGTGTAATGAAGGACTAGAGGGATTCAGTTAGGTCACCTCAAAAGTTCTATTTATAGGCTCACATTTACATTTGTAAGCTAACCAGAGGTAGGTATTTTCCAAGAAAACAAAAGATGGAGGTTGAAAGCACGTTATAAATATCACCCTACCATTTCCCACAGAAGAGATAAATTCAAGATCCTTCCTAAACATCACCAGTCCATTTTCCCAACTTGGAAGCTTGGCTATGCAAAAGGAACTACGCTGTGAAAGGTGGAGTGTCTCTTCTGATTTTCAAGATACTTTCCTCTGTACAAGGCACTGTTCCATGAGTTGAGGGGATTCAAAGATTTCCTTACAGAGCAACAACTGTAGTAAGTTGGCATTTACTTATTGAGTGCCTGCCATGTACTAAGGATTCTCGATAGCTTAAGGCATCATCATGCCATTCCTTTTGTTTTTATTGAAGAGGTCCCCAGAGGCTTGGCTGAGGATTTAGCCCATGTCCAGAGGATGATAAAAAGTCAACAGACGATCTGGAGTAGGGAGAGGGCATCTTAATGAAGAATGAATTTAGCATGATTGTTAGATTTTTTTTTTTTTTTTTTTTTGGGGTAGGGTCTCACTCTGGTGACAGGGTCTCACTCTGTCACCCAGGCTGGAGTGCAGTGGTACAATCTCAGCTCACAGCAACCTCTGTCTCCCAGGTTCAAGAAATTCTCCTGCCCCTAGCCACCTGAATACCTGGCATTACAGGCACACCCCACCATACCTGGCTAATGTTTGCATTTTTAGTAGAGACGGGGTTTTGCCATGTTGACCAGGCTGATCTCGATCTCCTAACTTCAAGTGATCCACCTGCCTCGGCCTCTCAAAGTGCTGGGATTACAGGTATGAGCCATCACACCCAGCCAGAATGAATTTAGCTTGATTTATTTAGAGTGGAGTGCAGGAAGAAGAGAGTCAAAGGCCAGGGATGCCCCTGGCAATGTTGGAACAGATTAATGTGAAGTCAAACACTGTTAAAGCAGAAATTCCTAATATAACTAAATTTAAAGAGAAATCACAACAGTTAACAGAAATAAAAATGAAGCTGTAGTTCTGGCTGAATTAAGAGTAGTGAGCCTGGGTCTCCACCTACTAAGCTTTTTCTTACCTTCTTACAGTCCAGAAAATGGTAGTTTTTGAAAATAAAATTCAATGTTGGAAGAACTGTGGTTGCATCTCTGTGTGACACAGTTTGAAATCCACTGCCGTGGCTCAGACAGGAAAGTGAATGGATGAAGACCCAGGATAAAGGCTGGTTGTGGGGATGGAGAAAATGGGGTGGAAGGATGATCCAACGCCTTCACCCCAGCTGCCCCGGGCACCCTTGCTCAGCCACAGCTGCACCCTACTTTCCATCCTTCTCCTTTGCACTGTTTCTCCTGTTTTTCTTCTCATTCTGTCCATTGTGTCATGCTAGTCTAGGATCAGGGTCTGAGCCCAATCTGTGGCATTAATCTTGTTTCTTGTCTTTAATTATAATTCACATTTGACTCTCCCCTCCCAGAAATAACCCAGTCTTCTCATGGACCTAGGAAGTCACTGTGTTGTTAGGATTTTTTAGCTTTTGTGAAAATGAGAAAAAAAAAGAATGAAGAGCATCTAGCAACTGATTATATCTATATCAGTTTTAAATAAATATATATGTATATTTAAATAAGATTACTTGCTATCAGGTACTGAATATAATTATATATATATTTAAATCTATATATTTAAAACTGGTATATATATAATCATATATATGTTTGTTCACACACACACACACACTACTTGCCTGGGATTGCATAGACTAGGAAGTGGCAGAACCAGGGCTTAAACCCACATCTGTCCATCTCCAAAGCTCTCATGCCTGGTATTTATGGATTCTAAGCTTCGTTGCCTGTTTTCCAGACCATCCATATTAGAAGCCACTCTAACAATCCAACTCTATTTCACATTTCTAGTCAAAAGACATCTACCAACTTGAATACATTTAGAAAGGCTTTTGTACACGGCATTATTGTACATTCTTACCTCAATATCTTCGTTTGAGGATTATACTTCCATTAAATTCAACAAATATTTATTAGTTGATTATTTTCTATAAGGTATTGAATAATAGAAAAAAATACATATAGAGATTAACTGATTTCAAAGCACTTACATATTTTATCTCATTGAGTCGGCATAGAAACCTCATAAAGTAGTTACGGCAGGTAAAATTATCCCAATATTCCAGATAAGCGAACTAAGGTTCAGACAGTTTGACTGTTTGTCTAATGTCACACAAATCTTACCAGTTCACCAAGATCCAACTAAGAATCTCCTGCACTAAGTCTTCTTTTAAGAAGTTACAGCAGTGATGTGGCTCCGCAGTTAACAGCTTCCTGATTTGGTTTCTGGCAGTAGCATCAGCAGCTCTCCTAAGCAGAACGATCTTAGGGGCTGGGAGTTGTTCCTAGAAACTTAACTTGGAACCTGATCCTTGGACCTTCCCAACCATTAGTAATTCATCTAATACCTGGTAATAACTTCTTTGTTTTTAAAACCATCTGGAATGGTTTCTGAGGTCTATAATTGGACCCTAAATAGTAAAATTACTAGCTAAAAATATTGAAGAAAAAAAAAGAAAAGTAACCATTTTTGAGGTAATTCTTCCCTTATTCAAAAGCAAAAGAACTACAGGAAAGGAAAGATAGCTGTGTAGTTAAATACTATTTCTGCTCAGTGACTTGAGCAGAAAAGTAT
Source organism: Ateles fusciceps (assembly GCA_036589455.1). Lineage (NCBI taxonomy): Eukaryota > Metazoa > Chordata > Mammalia > Primates > Atelidae > Ateles > Ateles fusciceps. The sequence goes on from JAZHEH010001386.1 coordinate 5,819,220, forward strand.
TGACTTTGTATCCTGTTGTAATCTACCCTCCTCATCCAGTTTCTATCTGGAGTATCTGTGATAGAGACTCTTTTGCATAATTCCAAGAACAGCCACTTCTTTCACTTATAGGCAATTGTATATTAAGCCAAAATGTGTCCCTCTGTCACTTGTACCCATGGGTACTATCTACCTCCATCTTTGAGAGCTAGATAAAATTGCATTTCTTTTTGTAAAAGCCCTTTCAAAAATATTTTTGACCCGTATTAGACCAGTTAAAATTTTTCTTTCCAAGCAGGCATGGTGGCTCACACCTATAACCTGAGCATGTTAGGAGTGGAAGAAATATTGTTTTCTGTCTTTTTACTTTCAATTTATTTATGTCTTTGAATCTACAGTGTGCCTCTTGTAGATAACATGTAGTTGGATCCTGTGATTTTTAGTTTTTTCAAATTCATTCTGCCAATCTCTGCCTCTTGATTGGAGTGTTTAATCTACTTATATTTGATGTAATTACTGATAAAGTAGAATTTCTTTAGGCCATTTTGCTATTTGTTTTCTGTATGTCCTATCTTCTTTATTTTTCTGTTTCTCAATTGTTGCCTTGTTTTGTGTTACATAGATATTTTCTAGTGTACCATTTATATTTCCCATGTCATGTCTTATACTATATATATATAGTACAACTCTATATATATTAGTTATATATATAATAACTATATATATAATAACTATATATATAATAACTATACATATACTAGTTATTTTCTTAGTGAGTGCTCTGGAGATTACATTAACACCTTAATTTTTAACAATCTAATTTGTATTAATCCCAATTTAATTTCAATAGTATACAAAACTTTGTATCTATATAGCTTCATTTTCTCCCCCATCCTTTGTGCTATTACTGCCATAATAATACATTATAAGTCCATCAACACAGTTTTATAGTGATTGCTTTATGGAGATGTCTTGTAAATCACACAGAAAAAGAAAATAACTACAAACAAAAATACATTCATACTACATTTTGTATTTATCTACATAGTTACTTTTATTCATGAGCAAGTGTTCTTTCCTATCAGCCTGAAGGACTCCTTACAGGGCAGGTCTGCTAGTAATACATTCTTTTTATCTTTTTCTTTCTTTTTTGAAACATCTGTCAATGTGTAGTTTTCTCCTGTATTTGAAGGATCGTTTTTTGGTGAATACAAAATTCATTTTTTTTTTTTAAGAGACAGGATTTCACTTCATTGCCGGGGCTGGAGTGCAGCATCATGATCATATCTCCCTGTAAACTTGAATCACTTCCTGCGCTGAAGTGATTCCCCTGCCCCAGTTTCCCAAGCAGCTTAGAACTACAGGCATGCATCATCACTCCTGGTTAATTAAAAAACAGAAATAGAGATAGGGCCTGACTATGTTTTTCAGACAAGTCTCAAGCTCCTGACCTCAAGCAATCCTCTTGCCTCAACCTCCCAAAGCATTGGGGTTAGAGGCATGAGTCACGGTACCCGGCCTGGTTACAGAATTCCTTATTGACAGTCTTTTTCTTTCTGTACTCTAAATAAGGCCTCCGTGATTTCTGGTGAGAAATCTGATAATATTGTTGAAGATCACTTGTACATAATGAAATGCTTCTCTTTTGCTGCTTTCAAGATTCTCCCTGTCTTTGGCATTTGACAGTTTGATTACAATGTGTCTAGGTGTAGCTCTTACATTTATCCTACTTATGCTTTTCATCAAATTTGGGAAGTTTTTGGCCATTATTTCCTCAGATATTGTTTCTTCCCCCTTTTTCTCGTCTCTTCTGGAACTATTATGTGTATGTTGGTGTGCTTGATGATGTCTCACAGGTCTCTGAGGCTTTGTTTTTCTCAATTCTTTTTACTTTTTGTTCTAAGACTGGATAATTGCAAGTGGCCCATCTTCAAATTCATTGATTTGTTCTTTCTGCTCACTCAAGTCTACCATGGGATTTCTCACTTTAGTTATTGTACTTTTCAACTCAAGAGCCTCTATTTTAGTCTCTTTTTTATAAATTCTATACTTGATTGATATTCTATAACTCTGTTGATATTCTATAACTTGATTGATATTTGGTGAAGCGTGTTCTCATTTACAATAATACTTTGATTTTATTTATAGTTATTTATTTGAGACAGGATCTCACTCTGTTACCCAGGCTGGAATGCAGTGGTGAGATCATAACTCATTGCAGCCTTGACCTCCTAGGCTCAAGTGATCCTTCCACCTCAGCCTCACTAGTAGTTGGGACCACAGGTGCACACCACCAAGCCTGGCTAATTTTTGTATTTTTTTGTAGACACATTATCTTGCTATGTTGCCCAGGCTGATTTCAAACTGCTGAGCTCAAATGATCCTCCTGCCTTGGCCTCCCAAAGTGCTGGAATTACAGGCATGAGCCACCATCTCTGGTCTTTATTTTATTTTTTACACCTGGTTTTCTTTAGTTCTGTAAACATATTGATAGTAGTTGATTTAGATCCTTTGTCTAGTAAATCTAACATCTGGGTTTCCTCTGAGAAAGTTTCCATTAACTACTTTTTTCTCTGTATATGGGGTCATGCTATCCTTTTCTTCCATGTCTCATAATATTTCAGACTAAATATTTTAAATGATGTAATGTGGAAATCAGATTCCTCTCTTCTCCAGAGCTTGTTATTGTTCTGTTTGTTGTTGTTGTGTTGTTTGCTTATACAATGACTTATAAATTAACTCCGTGAAGTCTCTACTCAGTTAATTTAGTGATCAGTAATGATTGGAGAGAAATTTCCCTAAGCGCCTGGCATTAATAAGTTTCTTAGCTTTTGCTAAGGGGCTCTCTCTGTGTGTTGCAGTGTGTATTCAGTGCTCTAACAGGCAGGTTATAACTCTGCCTTAGCCTTCACTTCCTATTTGTGCAGAGCTTCAAGGTCAACCAAAGGCAAGAGATTAGGAGCCTTCTCATATTTTTCCTGGGCACAAACCTGAACATTTGCATGGCCTTCTAGATTCCCAGAAATATGCTGGAACTTTTAAAAGCCCTTTGTGGGCAATTTATGGCTCATGTTTTCCTTTAAAGACTTCTGTCAGCTTGTTTTTCCCAAACATTTTCTCTGCTTCAGACAGCTGTAATGTTTAACAATTACTGGTGATTGTTTACAACAAATGTTTCAGGCTGTTTACATTGAGCCAGCTCTGAGTCAGGTCAAATAAACACAAGCTCTGAGAGGGGGAGGTTGCCAGGGAGTTACCAGACAGGTCAAATAGTGACAATTCTCTAAAGATGAGGCTTTTGGGGGGGTGCTCCAAACATGTTCTGCTTTTCTCTAGTGGCTGTTAGGATGCTGATTTTCACCACTACCATGGTTGTGAGGCTTCTGGTTTTCAAGGCTATGTGATGTGGAGGAGAAGGGGATGGGAATAGGACAAGTTGAAATGCCACAAGGCTCTTTGCTTTTACTGAGATTCAATCATTTCCCTGAATAATTACTCCTTGTATTGTTGCAGATCTGTGGTTAATTTCCAGAGTTCTGAAACGTTGATTATAACAATTTTTGGCCAATGTCTCATTGCTTTTATGGAAGAACAGATTTTGCAGAGGTTCTTATTCTGCTATTGTAAATGTTAGAACCCTCAGCTGCAGTATTTTCTAAGCAACCACATCACATTGCTCATTCATATTTCACTTGTCGTCACCAAAATCTCTGAGTATTGTGTTATCAACCACTGGTTACTCCTTCTTGTAGTTGATTGTTTTTAAGTAGATTTAAAGACATTTCATTTTTGCTAATTAAATTTTATTTTCTTAATTTTTGTTATAGTTCCAAGACAAATTATTTTGAATCCTGATATCAATAAGATTTGTTTAAGTGTTTTTTTAAAGTCAAAGATAACATTACTCATCAAATCAGTGCATAGATTTGCATTTATTTATTTAAAGACAGAGTCTTGCTCTTTCACCCAGGCTGGAGTCCAGTGATGCAGTCTCAGCTAACTGCAACCTCTGCCTCCCAGGCTCAAGTGATTCTTGTGCCTCAGCCTCCCAAGTAGTTGGGACTGCAGGCGCACACCACCATTCCTGGCTAATCTTTGTATTTTTAGTAGAGACAGGGTTTCACCATGCTGCTAGGCTGATCTCAAATTTTTGCCTTACTGGATATCCCCTCCAGGGGAATATTTGCTTCATTAACTAGTTTTGAAATATGTATCTATTTTCAAATGGTATCTCTAGCATTGCAAAATTCTACCAGTAAGACAACTTTTTCTAAAAAGAAAAGTTGATTAGCTTCAAATGATTTATTCATAGCAAAATTTCCCAGTTCTTATTATTTACTATTTCTTTACTCTTCACACATCATTTGCTTCTACAGAATATTATACTAACTGAAGTATCAGGGGATCCATCATTGTTTTTGAAGTGGGTCAGGCATTTGTCTATCTTCAATTTTCTACCCCTCTTTCATTTCCCCCACACGTTTCTCAAAGGGCAATAGCAATTGTGTGAGAATTCAATCTGCAACCTTAGGAATCTTGTCACTGGTGAAGGAAGGGCCAAGAAGAACATAGTCTGGGGAAAAAGCCAGCTACACTGGTGGGTTCCAATATGGGCAGCTAACAGCTGTTGGTGAGATGTGGGAAATCAACCACTATTTTTGTAATCATGGCAGCACCCAGTTAGTTACTAGTGGATGGAGTAGGGAGGATCCAGCACTCTCCACCCCTCAGGAGAGGAGATTGGGTGAGAGTACTGTAGGATAATAAAGCCCAGCCAACGTGACTGAAATTCAGAGCTGGGGCTTCAGATCCAGTCCCTAAGACAGGAGTCCTGCCCAGTGAACTAGGCCAACTGTACTGGAACGGTGGGCACTAACCCTATTGATACCCACTGCTGACATCTTTCCTGTCTGTCTCAGGATAGCTCTAATGAAGTGTGGAGCACCTATGATTCCAGTCTTGAGGGGAAAAAGTAGGCAAGAGCTACCCAGAAATATGACTTTTGGGAGTTTGCACAGTATAATGGAAATAAAGGTTTAGGGAGGCTAACCAGACGGTATGACTACAATCTATCCCTTGGCAAGTTACTTAATATCTTTGAGTTTTAAGTTTCTCATTGATAAAATAAAGATAATAATATCTCTCTTGCAGTATTTGTACGAAGGAAAATGTTATACCTCAAGGACTCAACACACAAGAGATGCAGGAAGGGAATTTCATTTCACATGTCCATTTCTTTCTCAGAGCAATTTCCCATCTTTACTGCCAGATGGCGCCCGTGAGCAGTGCCGCCCTTCCCTAAGGCTTTTATTTCCACCCTTTGGGCGCTAGGTAATCTTCCTCTCTCTTAGTACTCAGGCTGGCATTTAAAATCCAGTGTTGCACACAGACTTTGTGTTTCTAATCCATCTGCTCCATGAAGAACTGTGAAACCCAGAAATACCTATTTCTAGCCAGACACCCATTTCTCCAATAGGATTTGTCAGATGATAAGGCTTTGTGATATAACCATGCAGCTGGGCATTCAAAAGAAGTCAAACAACCCTTAATTAGGAATCTGGTTTTTTTGTACATTTACCCCCATTACAAGTTAGAGAAGCTGCAAAGAGTGTAGAGATTTAAAGGTCAGGCCGTGTAGGTTTGAATCTCAATGTTAGCATTAGGTGAGTGACCTTGGACAAATTATTTGACCTCTCTATGTCTCACTTTCTTCATCTATGAAATGGTTGTGATAATAGTAACTGCTTCATAGGAGGTTGTTGTGAGGTTAAATGAGATAACATACGTGGGATACTCAACACAAAATATGGTACACAGTAAGTGCTTACCATATGTAAGCAATTATACTAACAAGAGCATGAGCTTTGAAGTCAGATGGAAATAGATTTGACTCCTAGCTCTTTGACTTAAAAATTGCATGACCTTAAATAAATTATGTAACCTCTCTGAGTCCACTTGCCTCGACAGTGCAAGATTATTATAAATGTTGCAGACATACATGCAGTACCGTTTACTTTTTATTTGTATTATGACCCATTTCAAACAGGATTTGTGCTTACCTACCCCAAACAAACAAACAAACAAACAGAAAAAGCCCATTGACTTTCATTAAAGCAAATAATAGAATCAGGGTGAAGAAAAGCAAGGGCAGGAAAAATAAGAAAAAGCCAGAGATAAGACGAGGCTCTTGGATAACATTATAAGATTAGGTCACAAATTTGGCTTTGAGCTTCTTAGCATCCAAGGCAATAAAGAAGGGAAATATGGCTCGTTAGATGATTCACAGTGCCAAGATAAATGCAGAGGAGTTCTGAAGAAGAAACCCAGCTATTCCTAGTTCTGAGACTTAAGAGACTATAGCACATGGTGGATATACAATAGATATATAAATGTTAGCTGTTCTCATCTACAGCACAGAGGAAAGAGTGAGTCTAAGAATAAGAGCAACATGGGAGAGAGAACTTTCGAGCTGAATAAGACTGAAGACAGATTTTCCAAGTGCCTGGGGGACTAGAGAAGGGTGGGAGCCTGTCCATAAGGGAAGCGGGTGACAGTATCTGGGCTGTCCCCACACATCAATAGCAAGATAGCTTTAAACATGATTTCACACTGGGGTAAAGATGTTCCTCTCAGGCTGAAAGGCACAGGAAATCTGCCACATGAGGAGGCCGGAGGGGAAAAGGGCGCCTTGTAAGCATTGTCCAAAAGCTGTTTTGGTTTAGAGGTTCTCTTTACTGGACATCTGGTGTTTAATGACAATCCTCAGATTTTTTTTTTTTTAGTGCATTTTCTTTGTTCTGTTTTCCTGAGGACCCAGACTTAGGGTTCTCAAGGAAAGAAAATGGTCAAGATAGTTGTAGGGAATGCTACCCTTTTCCTCCAATGCAATGGACACTAGAACCAGTGAAGAAATCATTGCATGGTGAAAGGGATGGAACTTGGAGGTACAAGTGAAGAAGGTACGATTCTGGTATCATTTAAACAGTAGGAAAAAAAAAACACAGGAATGTCGCTGTAACAGGACACCCCACATTCCTTTTCTCTGTGGCATCTCAGAGAGGAGACTCTCAGAGCCAGAATTTTAGCTTCTAGCTCCTCAGTTTGCAGATAAAGACTCTGAGGCCCAGAGGGCTCAAATAAATGTGTTTATGTCATTTAGATCACACAGATAGTCCATATCAGAGCTAGGTCTAGGACCTATGACTATGGATTTCTAGGCCACAGGGCATTTAGAAAAATGCAGTCTTCTAGAACATGTGTTAATGATCTAGAGAAGAGGTCTGAGGAGGAATTTGGGTGTCAGTCCGCAAGGCAGTAAAGCACATGTGAAATAGCTGTGGGGGATATGGTCAGGGGCCTTTCTGCATTGTGATGACTATGTGTTTGCCTCCTGGTGCTGCACTGGTCACAACCCAACAGCTGTAATCCCTGTGGAGCTCTCCCTGCTGGCCTGCTGTGAGAGATCCCACATTGCCCTCAACCCACCTGGTACCTACGATGCTTCTTTGCTCAATAAATAAGCATCTGTTCAATCATACATTGACTATCCAGCAGGGGCCAGGAACTGTCTAGGCACTTGAGTTAACATACAGAATACGTCTCTTAATGAGCTTCACAGTCTAGTTAAATAGACAAGGATAAGTGTGATAATCATTGTATTAAAAGGTTCTATGGGAGCACAGAAGAGAGAGCATTCAGCCCTGCCTGAGAGTGAGAAATGGTCAGGGAAGGTCTCTGAAAAAAAGACTACCTGTACTTCGCCTGAACTAGGAGTAGGCGTGAACAGGAGGGGGAGGGAAGAGGACATTGTAAGCAGAGGGAGTCACCAGGGAAGGACACCATGGCATGAGAAGGCATAAAATGTTCAGAAAACGGAAAGTGGTTTGATTTCCCAGAGTTGGATATGGAGAGGAGATTTTTGTTATGGCAAAACTGCAATTGCTTTTGCACCAACCTAATAGTACTCTACTCGTTTTCTAGAGCTGCTGTAACAACACACCATGAACTCGGTAGCTTAAAACAACAAAAATGTATTATCTCACAATTCTGGAGGCCAGAAATCTGAAATCAATATGTCAACAGGGTCACAATTCCTCTAACGGCTTTAGGGAGGAATCTTTCCTTGCCTCTTCCTAGATTCTGGTGACTTCCAGCATTCCTTGGCATTCTTTGGGTGGTAGCTGCCTTCCTCCAATCTGTCTCTATCTTCCCTCGGCCTTCTTCTCTCCCTGTGTATCTATCTCTTCTGTGTCCGTGTCTCCTCTTCTTATAGGGACATCAGTCACTGGATTTATGGCCCATCCTAATCCAGTATGACCTCATCTTAACAAATTACATCTGCAACGAGTTTATTTTCAAGTAAGGCCACATTCTGAGGTTCTGGATGGACATGGATTGTGGGAAGACATGATCGAACCCACTATAAATACTTTATTGAAGAGAGAGTAGCCACCACTATTTAGATTCTCAAAAAAAGACCCCTAATCCAAATACCTTGAATCACTACCTAGGAGAATTTTGAATTGGGAAAGTAGAAGAGAGACAAGAAGCAGGTTACTCAGTCTTATCATGACCCTGTCACCCAGTTCCTAATCCCACAACCCAGTCACCCAGAGAGTTGTTGACAGCCCTTCCTAATGACTTCTTTTGTGTACCTCCCAGAATTCTTCACCTAAGAGATGCCCAGCCAACCAATGGGAATGAGAAACAGGATGTTACTGGGAACAAGTGTCTCTTTGCTCATCTCAAGTTCCTTCAGCCATAAAATGAGGATAGAAATCATTGCCCAGCCCACCTTAGAGGGTTGCTGGGGGGATCCTAAAGATAACTGATTGAAGAAGTATATTGCAAGCTGTAAAGACCACAGATTAGTTAGACAATGATGTTCTTATTCCTTCTCTTCTCTTCTCATATCACACTCCCCTTGACACCCCCGTCCCCAACGCTCTGTCCGAAAATGAGCAGGGGGTAGTGGGGATAAACCAAGCAGAAATCAGTGTTTTTCTGCTTTAGACACACAAAGACGGCAGGCTCTAAGGAGCATCCAAGTCCCTGCTCTTCTTGGGACTTTGCCCTAAATAACCTTTGCACACATGCAAAGTCAGAGTGTTATTGCTTCAAGGTGTTCATGCCCAGGAAGTTAAAAATGAGCTAATTAGAGATTACAATTAGGTTTGAATTCCTGAACACAACACTTGGTATTACTGCGGCCCTCTCCAAGACAATTGAGTAGTCACTTTAGGACTTCAATACCTTTAGGGCTTCCTGGCCTGCCTAGGATAGGCATAGCATGATACATCATTCCAGGGTAGTAGCTTATTATCTCAGTAACCATCTGTTTTCTAAGAATTCTCCCCAGGGCCAGTTCTTGCTATAGTTCTGATTGTTATCTTTGTACCCTGTAGGTAACATTTTAGCTCACTCTGCCCGGGCATAGCAGAAGGGGACAGGATTAGAGATCAGGACATCTGGGTTCCAGGCATGACTGTCACAGACAAATTTGGTGGCTTTGGTTAAGTTATTCCTATCTTCTGGTCTTCAATTTTCCTGTCTATAATATATATATATATATATATATATATTATTTTTTTTTTTTTTTTTTTTTTTTCCTTTGAGATGGAGTTTCACTCTTGTTGCCCAGGCTGGAGTGCAGTGGCACAATCTCAGCTCACTGCAACCTCCACCTCCTGGGTTCAAGTGATTCTCTTTTCCTGTCTCAGCCTCTTGAGTAGCTAGGATTACAGACATGCACCACCATGCCCAGCTAATCTTGTATTTTTAGTAGAGACAGGGTATCTCCATGTTGGTCAGGCTGGTCTTGAACTCCGACCTCAGGTGATCTGCCCGCCTTGGCCTCCCGAAGTGCTGAGATTACAGGCGTGAGCCACCACGTCCGGCCAAAATATTTTCATATGTGGATTTTTCCTGTGGAAAGTGTCCCTGACTGTCATTATTTTCTCAAAAGGGTCTGTGACCAATACAGATTAAGAATCCCTGGACTGGTTGATTTATAATCCAATTTATCTTTTTTGTTTTTTCTTTTTGAGACAGTATCTCACTCTGTCACTCAGGGTGGAGTGCAGTGGGGTGATCTCGGCTCACCTCCCACTTTTCAGGCTCAAGAGGCCCAAGCGATTCTCTTGCCTCAGCCTCCTGAGTAGCTGGAATCACAAGTGTGCACCACCATGCCTGGCTAATTTTTGTATTTTTAGTAGAGGCCGGGTTTTGCCATGTTGGCCAGGCTGGTCTCAAACTCCTGCCCTCAAGTGATTCGCCCACCCTGGCCTCCCAAAGTGCTAGGATTACAGGCATGAGCTACTGTGCCCAGCCTTATAATCTGATGTAGGATGATTCTTTGGTTCTGTGCATTTAGTGATATCATACATCTAACTGTCGAGCAAGTTTTGCTGACTGCCAACTGTATGCTAGGTCCTTTGATGTAGCCCGAGGATGCAAAAGTAATGAAGACAACTTCCAAGGAAGCAACGCTTCCATGGAGGGAGACAGACCCACACAAAGAAAGTCTTAAAATAAGACATCCAAAATACAGTGATGCAGAAACCCAGGGAGTCTGAGGAACACAGAACACCTGGAAGTGTTTGTAACTTTTCCTCCTCTCATGAAGGTCACAAACTGCTGAAAAGAGAGGGGTTTGAAGGGTTTCCTTGCAAGTTTAAAGAGTAGAGGGCACATTTCCTCTCAGTCAGTTTGAAGGCCCAGCCTCCACCGACCTCCTTTCTCCAAGACCCTCCACCCATGGCCTCTTGCCTTGTGCTGCTAGCAAGCTTGTTGCACTTAAGTGGAAATGGGCCTCTTCCTTTCTGGATATAACCCCTAGCATCTATTCTTCAGATCTCCTCCTTCTGGGATGAGAAGCCCCACAACTTGTATTAGCCCTGGAGTCCTACCAACATTCCTTTTCCTGCCCCTGTTGGGGGGGGGAATCTCTTGGGCCCCTTTTTGTGTCCAGCACTCCCAGAATGGACTCAGGAATGCTGGTGAATGCTTGATCACATGGGCATGTTACTCTTGCTTGGGTGTCGACCTGAACAGTTTCCAGTGACCTTATGGCTCTGCAGAAAGCATTGTTAAATGGGAAGTTTATTTAAAAAAAGAAAAGCAAGAATATTTATATGGCACATGGCAGGCCAGAGAGGCAGATGCGATAAAGGTCTGGGTTCTAGTCCTTGTTTCTTTACATGTCCCCCGGGTCCAAGCCTTTCCATGTGTTTCTACCCCATTGCCCTGGCTACTGTCACCTCTGCCTTCATCTGTTCCACTTCACTTCCACATATACCTCATTATAATTTATTCTCCATATGGCAGCCAGAGGGGATCTTTTTAAAGTGTAAATCAGAACATGCCACTCCCCTGCTAAAATTTTGCAAATAGTTTTGCTGCATTTAGGATGAAATCCAAACTCCTCAACAAATCCCGCAATGCCTTCCATATTCTGGCATCTGCCTGCCTCTCTAGCCCTATCCTGAATCCCTCTCCTCACTGTCTAAGCTTTCTGACCTTTTGTCTGTTCCTGCATCACAAGAATGTCATTTCTGCCTCAGGACCTTTGCACTCGCAGTTTTTGTTGACTGAACTATATTTCCCCAAGCCCTAGGCCTGGCTTCTTCCTCTTACGAGTCAGGCCTTAGTTTCAAAGACACTTTTTTTCTTTTTAGAGAAGTCTTTTCTCATATTTCATCTAGAGCTTCCCTACTTACTCCATCACAGCTTCTTCATTCTGCTTTCTTTTTCTTTCTTTCTCCTTTCTTTTTCTTTCTTTCTCTTTCTTTATTCTTTCTTTCTTTTCCTTTCTTTCTTTCTTCTTTCTTTCTTTTCTCTCTCTTTCTTTCTCTCTCTCTCTTTCTTTTCTTTCTTTCTTTCCTTTCTTTTTTGAGATGGAGTCTCACTCTGTCCCCAGGCTGGAGTGCAGTGGTGTGATCTCAGCTCACTGCAACTTAGTCTCCTGGGTTCAAGCGATTCTCCTGCCTCAGCTTCCCAAGTAGCCAGGACAACATCCGTGGATCACCACACCCAGCTAATTTTTGTATTTTTAGTAGAGACAGGGTTTCACCATGTTGGCCAGATGGTCTCCATCTCTTAACCTCGTGATCCTCCCACTTCGGCCTCCCAAAGTGCTGGGATTACAGGCATGAGTCACTGTGTCTGGCTCTTTTACTCTTTTCATAGTATTTATTTATTGTAATTTGAAGTTATTTGTTTGTTGGTTGTATATCTTCCCTGTTCCACTCATTGACTGTCCCAGTTACTAGAACATCTAGAATAGGGTGGAACCATAATAGATAATCAATAAGTTATTGAATGACCGAGTGAGTAACTACACTAAAGATCATTCAGTATACCTGAGCCCCACGTTCTTTAGCAATAAAATGGGGAAGAATGTCTCCTTAGCTGTGTATTGGATCTTTAATCGTTAGAAAACTCTCTGTGGTAGATATTACTGTTACAGCCACAGAAGACATGGAAAGCCAGATGGGCTAAATGATTTGCCTAAAATCATGGAGATACCAATAGAGATTTGGAAGAGAGAAGCAGGGGAGAGAAATTTTCTATGTTTTTCCAAGTTTTAAATCTCACCAAAAAGCCACTCACTGGAGGATACAGTCATAGACTGTCTAGTACTCCCGACAGCAAGGTCTGTGGCTAGGACTCTGTTCCCACACAGAATTCTTCCGCACCTGATTCATTCCGAGCACACCCACCGCATTCACATTCAGTCATTCATTTGCTTGTATAGGTTGGTGTGAAAGTAATTGCGGTTTTCACTATTGAAATGGCAAAAATCACAATTACTTTCGCACCAACCTAATACATCAATTCATTGTATACATACTGTTAGCAGCCAGTCACTTTCATAGGCATATGACAGCTTCAGGGAGAAACCCCTGATTCATAATAAGAATATGTCCCTGGAATCCCCTAGAAATGGATAGTCCTCAATGGGGTCTATTGGTCAAACTTGAATTCTTGAGGCTAATTAAGGTAATGCATTTAAAATGCTTGTTAGGCTGGGTGCGGTGGCTCACGCTTGTAATCTCAGCACTTTGGGAAGCCAAGGTGGGCAGATCACTTGAGGCCAGGAGTTTGAGACCAGTCTGGCCAACATGGCAAAACGCTGTCTCTACTAAAAATACAAAAATTAGCTGGGCGAGGTGGCACAGGCCTGTAATCCCAGCTCCTCAGGAGGCTGAGGCAGGTGAATCGCCTGACTTGGGAGGTGGAGGTTGCAGTGAGCAGGATCGCGCCACTGTACTCTAGTGTGGGTCTCAAAAAAAAAAAAGACAGAAAGAAAATGCTTGTTAGCCAGGGCTCTGGCATGGAGTAGGCATTCAAGAGATCTTAGTAATAATATGTTGGAACCTGAACCTTTTTCCTCAGCCAGACTGTCTCAAAGAGGAGAAAGAGATTTAAAATGCCCTTGGCAATTTTTTCTCTCCTGGAGTCATCCTGTTAGAAAAATCCAGCTCACATGACTCCAGCTGCCTTTTCCAAAATCCACAGCCTGTACAAGCAACTGAAAGTAATAAGCATAATTTAAATGCTGTGTCTTTCCTAATTAAAATCCATCCAGTAAGGGATGCCAGGGTTATTTTTGTCTATGTGGCAGAGGAAGTTTTATTATATAAATCCAGCCTTCTCAACAGAGTCCAAGGGGGGTGTGTCCATGTGTGCATGTGTGTTCCTGTGTGTGCATGCATGCACACATATGCACGTAGTGTGAATTTGGGGGGTGCAACCAAGAATGCATAGTTGGCACTGAACAGGTTGAAGGGTCTGAATTTTCAAAGGAAGCTGTTGATGGAGGCACTGGCAATTGCTTCCCAAGGCACGTCAGGCTGGTGAAGAACCCTGGAGTCCGCGTTGGCCCTCTTAGCTAGTTCTGAAGAACCGCCCTGGAACGGCTTTTCCTTGAGGGGGATGTTGTCCTAGCCTTCTCAGCAGAGGCTCTGCTTGCTTGGTGGCTCTTCTTGGAAACACTGGTTGCCAGACCAGCTGTGTCAGCCTGGTTCTCCAGAAAAGACAGGAAAGTAGGCAGGGAGCCCTCTGCTAACCCATGGGCCTCTTTCCAGGGGACCACTCCCAAGAGCAATCTACACAGGAAACCCAGTCCAGATAGAAAGAGACAACAATTGGAAAAAAAGGAGGAAAAGAAAGAGAAGGAAGGAAAACAAAGAAGGGCAAGGAGATTTAAAGGGCTTAATTAAGAGACATTCTGAGAATGGGTTTTGCTTTTCAAGGGCAGGAGTTCATTTCTATGTGGGAGGCCAGTTGGCTAAAGTATGAAGATAGTTTGGGGCACACATTTCATTTTCAGGGGACTCTTCCTTCCTATCACCTGGACCTGAACTCTTGCTATAACTCTGCTAATACTTGTGAGATGCATCTCAATGTATTTTCTCTTGTTGGTAAATTTGTTTCCTCTCTGGCAGCCCTTCTGAGGCTACTGGGAAGGAGAATGTCCTAGAGTAGACAAGAAGGAAGATACGATGCTAATGGGGCTTCCTACCCAACAGGAAATGGGGGGAAATGCACCTGCAGGTCTGACGAGGGGACTCAGAAGAGAGAGATGACAGGGCAAGAGACAAGAGATGGGTGTTTCTGCTCCTCACTCAAATCCAGGGTCGTTGTGAATAGGAGGGGGAGGAAAGATATTGGGCAGGAGTCTCAAAACTTCCAGATAGAAAAATAGGATAACTTACACCTGGGGAAATAGAAATGTCTTGGAGACAGCCCGTGGTTAGCCGGCATAGCGTCCGGCACAGCACAACAGCAGCAGGCTACCAGGGCTGAGGAAGGTCCACGTGAGTAGGTCCAACTTGCCGAGATTTGCAGACTCCAGCTTGGTGCAGGGAACACATCTGAGGCCCCTAGGGAGACGCAGAGGCTGAAAGAAAGGAAGGACCAAAACAGCCCCCAGGCTGTAGATAAGGGGGCTGCAGGGGGCAGGCACCTCACCTCTGGAGGCCAGGTCAGGGATCACGCACAAGGCTCCAAAGGACAAGGTGGGATTTGTCTTCCCAGGCAAATATCCAGGAACCAGACCAGAATAGCCCACAGCTCAGCACAGACCTGGGGCCTGCATCAGAACCTGAGACTCCCCCACATCACCACCAAAGGATCTGTGAGTTCCACCTGCACCCAGCCACAATCCTGAGAAAGAGAAGAAGGTACACAGATCTTGAGACAAACTGTCCTGGATATTTGTACTTTGAGTGAATTGAATTCCTAACCCAAAGATATCAAATTGAGTGAAAGATCCTGCTTTAAATTGGAAAAGAAGAAAACTTAATTGTAATTGGCCAATTAAGTTTTTAATAAACTCAGATAAAGATGAAATCAAGTATAGATCATTTGAAGAGCTGCATTTATTTTTTTCACAACTCAGTTGTAATGTAAAGTGTTTGACCACTTGGTAACAATGACCTTGCACATTTGCAAATAAATTTAGAGTGTACAAGTCATTTTCACATACGTTATTTTTTTTTAACTTCACATTAAATCAAGATAGATGTTAGTCTAACTTTACAGATGCAGAAAATGGAGGCTCAGTAATAGTAGGAAACTTGCCCAAGCTCAGTATGGATGAATGTCTCCTCTAGGGCCATTTCAACTACAGACTGCAGAGCCTCGGTCTAATACAGTGATGATGCCCAACTGGGGCGATTTTAGTGGCAGTTTCAGTTGTCACAACAGAGGAGAGTGGGTGCTACTGGCATTTGGTAGGTATTTGGTTATGATATTTGGGGGATGCTGTTAAACACCCTACAATGCACAGGACAGCCCCACCACAAAGACTTATCTGGCCCAAAATATCAACAATGCTGAGGTGGAGAAACCCTCTGAGATACTACAGAGGATTCCCAGGGTGGAAAATGTCTGTCTCCTTTCATACTTGCAGAAATGGACAAGAACTCAGAGCCGAGACAAATGCAATTTAACAAGAAAGCCCGAGCTAACAAATCTACTTGCCAGGAACATATACTTATTGGAGCTTCCTTTCCAAAACGCTGTTGGTGATGGGTGAGTGAGAGGTCTTGCCAGAGGATTAAAAAGAGAATTGCGCTCACGGTGGACAGGGGAGTACCCGGGGGTATACTGACAGCAGATAGTCTTTCATCTCCCCCTCCTTTGCCAACACAATTGTCTCCAGTAACATTCATAAAATAAGACAAATAATAGTAACAGCCAGAAAACCATAATTTTTTATTTTTTTGAATGTCATATTAATATCATGTCATAATGATGGCAACAACAGACACGGGACTACTAGAGGTTTCGGGGGGCAAAGGTTGAAAATCTATTGGTGCTTGCTCACTATCTGAGTGACAAGACCATTTGTGTCTCAAACCTTAGCATCACACAATATATCTAGTATGGTTTGGCTGTGTCTCCACCCAAATCTCATCTTGAACTGTAGCTCCCGTAATTTCCATGTGTTGTGGGAGAGACCCGATGGGGGATAATTGAATCATGGGGGCATGTTTCCTTCATACTGTTCTCATGGTAGTGAATAAGTCTCAGGATATCTGATGGTTTTATAAGGGGAAACCCCTTTCATTCGGCCCTCATTCTCTCTTTATCTGCCACCATGTAAGACGTGACTTTTGCCTTCTGCCATGATTGTGAGGCCTCCCCAGCCATGTGGAACTGTGAGTCCATTAAACTTCTTTTTATTTTATAAATTACCCAGTCTTGGTATGTCTTTATCAGCAGTGTGAAAACGGACTAATACAGTATCCATGCACATATGCCCCCTGAATCTAAAAAAAAAATTGAAATCATTAAATAGTAATCATGTCAGTACAATAAATAAGTGAATATAGCAGAACAGGGGAAAGTGTAGTAGACAACTCAAACTTTTTAATTACATTAGTGTATCTTCTTTCAAAAGAAAAAACATGCTCACATACCAGGCTGTAGCAATAATGCATAATAATATTACAGATTTTGTGTTTGTGCCTGAACTTCTGTAAATTTGTTAATAATTTCATCAGAATTGGTCTTCTAGGCATATTTTGACTGGGCAACCAGATTTATCAAGATATTTTCACTCACAGTTGATCGGAGAACTTCTAATTAATTTTAATTTTGAAATGTTCTTTCACACCGAGGAACAGATTTGCATATAGTAATTTTAATACTGACTTGAGGGCAGGTTTAGAAGGGATTCATAAAAATCCTATTCCCCAATAAGTTTCAGAAACTGAAATACTGCCCATGTCTTTGTTTCCTTTCAGGACTTATCCTAGTAGCTTTCCAAAGTCTTCACAGTTGAAATTCCACTAAAATAACTTCAGCAGAAATTTCATAATTTATATTGCAGTTGATAAAAACTTGAAAAAACTTTTATTTTGCAAAAACAGAAAAATGCTAAATAATATATAACGCTGATATCATCCCTTTTAAAATCGCTCCAGACAAGGTACCCTGGACTGCCTATACCCTGGGCTGACCCACCCTGCTGCTCAGCCCTTGGATGCTTCCTGGAGGAGGTATTCTTCATGGTTTAGGGGAAGGATCTATGTGGGAAGGCAGGCTCCATTGCATCACGATATTCCAAGATTAGATTTTTTTCTTTTTTTATGTTTTTTTAAAACTTTGCAAAAAGAACATGAAAATACAGAAACACATTAAGGAATAAATATCACACATTGAATTAGTTAGGATTAGGTTTGTTTGCAATTCATAACGTCATCTCTGTCCTCAGAAATGCTGGCATCTTTGCAGAAGGGGCTCAGCTGTGGACAAATGTGTCAAAATTGCACTGCAGAAAGTTAGCCACAGCAAGAGAGGGACATGTGGAGAGCTTGGGTTGGAAAGTGGGGTAGGTTCAGAGGATGGAGTGACTGCTTCCAACTGGGAAACTAAGGAACATTTCATGGGAAAATGATGAAATTCATCACGAAGGCCTAGAAGACGGCAGACTGAAGCAGTGAGGCTGTTTGTGCTTCCATATTTCCACCTGCAAAACTAGAATCAGATCATTGTTGCCCTTAGGATCCCCTATAGAAAATAGCAAAAGAGGAGACAGGGTACTGTATTGAACAGCATGGCCTGGGGGATCAGGGGGTGGCTGGGATTGCATTTAGCTGTGTGTAACACTTGGCAGGTCACTTTCCTTCTCTAGACCCCCAAGGCTCTCCTCTAGAAAATAAACAGATTCACCAGATGGAACATATCAAAGGCATCGTCTGACCCAAACATCATCTTGTGATCTTTACAGTACCTTGGGGAAGGTTTCTGAGAATGGGTAATGGGCTTCCTGCCCACATAGACCCTGTAGTAAATGAGTATCACAACTGTGGCTTGGTTACAAGGTCACAGTCAAGGGTCCAGGAAGTCCGGGCTTTTTCTATTTTCATCTACCTGCCTGGGCCCTCGAATCTGCATCCCCACTTCACCTACAGTCCTTTCCACCTCCCATCCACATCCACCCACTCACACCTCCTCCTCCACCCCTACTGGACACTTGGGGAGAAAAGTAAGAAGGGAGGGAGGGAGCAGAGGGAAGAGGGAGAGACTGAGAGAGAGAAGCGGGAAGATAGAGAGGGATGAGGGGTGAGGGAGGAGGAGACGGAGAGAAAAGGAGGGAGGGACTGTAGGGGAAAGTAGAGAGAGAGTGAGAGACAGTGACAGATGGAGACAGAATGAGAGACGAGGGGGAAGGGGAGAGAGAAGGAGAACAAGAGAGAAACAGAGAGGGAGAGGGGAGAAAGAGAGAGAGAGAGGAAGAATGAAAGATTGAGAGAATGACCAACTCAGTTCACAAATAGCTCAAATCCAAAGTTCCCACTGAGAACCTTGAGGCTGGGGGGACGTCTCCCGTGTCTCCTCTTTTCAGTGATGTTTCCTCTATTTCTGAGATTCATCTTCATTCAAAAGAAAGAAAGGCACTTTGGTCTTTTAAAGGTTCCTTTTCATGAAGGCTTTCTTGTGCCAGCTTCCCTCTGTAGTTCTGGGGAGACAGCAGGGGGGATGGGGCCTGAGAGAAGGGTGAAGGAGTTTCTGTAATGCTGCCCAGGGAAGAGGCGGATGGGCTGGAGACTGGGAGGGGCATTGCAGGACCGGCACAGAAAGCTTGTCAAAGCACACTCGTTTTGTGGCTTCAAAGCTATGAACAGAAAAGTTAGGAAGAGGAGAATAAGGTTACAGGTGGGGGAGGTTCGTTTTAGGAATGACAGCCCCATCTCAGATGGAATCAACTGAGCACTGGCTTCTCCCCCTCAAATCATAAGGAGTGGGCAGAGGAGCACTGGGAGGCAGGCTGGGGAGTCAGCAAACTGTCAGAGGCATTTATTTGTTTCAGTTAATTATAGCTGAGGACACTGGGGTATGTTTGCAGGGGGTTGAGGTGGCACACGTGAGGTCTTCCCAGCCCGTAACTCCCTTGGGGATTTGGGATGCCAAAACACTCATCAGCACAGACCTCCCGGCTCCCCTCTGACCCTGGGCAAGGTTTGCCATCACCAAATCTGTTTCCTTGTTTGTTGCACCCTGAGTCCCTCACAGGGTTGCTGAAAGATCCAAAATGAAAAACAGATGAGAGACTGTTCAGCTATGCAATGGTGTTCAGAAGGGGCGGGGTCCTGATCCCCTGGGCAGGAATCATTTTCCTTCCCTGACTGCATCCTCTTCGCAGGCAAAGTTCATGAGGGGACCCTCCCCTTTCTTTCCGTCCTCTCACCCCCTTCCCCAGGTCACAGGATGCCGTGAAGAGGAGGGACAGAAATGATGACTGGGGAAGAAACCTGGATTAGAGCTGGGCCTTGTGACTCATGCTGGAGTCCATCGTATCTACTTCCAAGGAAAATCACACAGTTCTCAATTGGCTGTGGATGTGGGGTCAACTAACGGGCACTGCCTTCCAGTCTTTTATACCCTGGGACTCATTTTCAGCAGTGGCTTCAGAATTTCTACATAGAAGTGACACAGGAGCTGCAGTCTATTTAAGGGGTAGAAGGTGCCGCCAAAGAAATTGGAAGCCATGTTAGCAAAGCAAGGATCCTGGTTTTACCTGAGTATGTGCAAATTTGGGGTGGCTTTTGGAAGTGAGTGGTTATCATGTGCTACAAAAGTCCATGATGCTTGCACTACCAATTTACCTTGGGGATGGAAGATAAAGATGTGATGAGGATTGTTAGGGGCAAGATTGATGTCACAGCATGAGCATCAGATGGGAAGTTTGGAAACCTAGGATAGAATCCAGTCTCCAGCAGCAACTATTTGTCTTCTCATCTTGAAATAAGGATAGCAGATGAGAGATTCTCTAAGACTCCTTTCTTAATCCATCCTCTGTCCTCTAATAGGTTAGGATAGAAACCTTACAAGTAAATCTAGGCTAAGGGACAAAAGTCCCAAATGGTGTCATTAGGTTTTCTCATGTCCCTTGTGTTTTCATTGAATTTTCAAAGGTCAGAGAGAGAACACTAATCCTGAGCCACTTCCTTCAAGAGGCTTCTTACCTACCTCCTGCAAGCTGCAGGGAGAAGAGGAGGGATTGGGCAGTACAAAGGGAGAAACTCATCCTCATTCAATGTCTGCTATTCCGGGTTTCCAGATGCTTCATATTTGTTATCTCGCCAAGTGCAAATAATATTAAGATGGCACTAATGACTCTGGAGTTGGGAAAGATTATGTATATTGTTAACAGCTGAAAAGGACTTCTCGGCAGGGAGTGATGGCTCATGCCTGTAATCGCAGCACTTTGGGAGGCCGACGTGGGTGGATCACCTGAAATCAGGAGTTAAAGACCAGCATGGCCAACATGGTGAAACCCCATCTACTAAAAATACAAAAAATTAGCCAGGCATGGTGGTGGGTGCCTGTAATCCCAGCTACTCAGGAGGCTGAGGCAGGAGAATCACTTGAACCCGGGAGGCAGAGGTTGCAATGAGACAAGATTGTGCCATTGCACTCCAGCCTGGGCAACAGAGTGAGACTCTTGTCTCAAAAAGAAAGTGTGTGTGTGTGTCAGAGGGCTTCTCCTTAGTGGATGCTCCATAAATATCTATTTCTAAAATAAATGGATGCCAGAGACAGAGTTCAAACCCAGTTTTAATTCAATTCCAAAGCCTGTGCTATTCACACTGCATCCTCAAGCCCAAGTTGGAAAGGAAGATGGTGGCTGAACTTCTCCAAATGCTGTCCGTCTCTGGCAAGCTTTGTTAAAAATGTCATTCAGGAGACACTCTTTTGAGACCATGCACCGAATAATCAGTGATGACTTCACTTTCCCACTCCACTGATGAAGCATTCTGCAAGGCATTTTGGTTGATTCAAACAGAAGGAAATTTAAAAAGCAGGTATGTTGTGGGACCTGTGGTTGTGTTATAGCAGGTAATTTTTAAGACAGGAGCAGGGCAGAAGAGGACCCCCCACCCCCACCACCAGGAATGTCAGATGACCATCAGGTGTTGGTCAGGCAGTTGTTAAACTCTCTCGCTAAAATGATAATTGGCCTCAGCCAGCACAAGGGAAAGGCAGTCTCTTAATAGACAAAAACACCTGAAACTAGTGATCAGCAGCTTCCCTATAAGATCTCAGGAGCTGGGCGTGTGGGCTCAGGCAGGTGCCCAAGAGGCAAAATGGTGGCACTCAACTGGTATATAACCTTCTTCTAGGAGCACTTGACTGGTAAGGGGAAGAAGGCCTGAAGTGAGTGAGCTTGCGTACAACTTCAGAAAACACTGGTCATGTGGCTCCTCCCAAGTGCTGGCAGGCCACTGTGCGTGCGAACAGCTCATCCCAAGGTAAGAAATGAGGGGGAGAAGGGATGCATCCTGCCTTCCGGGAAGCATGCCAAAGTATAAACCAAGGCAAAGGTCAAACTACACGCTTGAATCTCTCAAGTGGCCTGCTTGGCCTCCAAGTGTATTTTACTTCCTTTTGTTCCTGCTCTAGACTTTTTAATAACCTTTCACTCCTACTGTAAAACTTGCTTCAGTCTCTCCCCTCTGCCTTAAGCCTCTTGGTCAAACTCTCTTCTGAGGAGGCAAGAATTGAGGTTGCTGCAGACCCAGAAGGATTCACTGCTGCTAGCATACTTTGGTGCTGCATGACTCAGTATGTTTCCTAGTGCTATCAGTTGCAAGAGCAAGAAGCCTACTCAAACTAGCCTTAAAAGCAGGTAGGGCAGGAGAGGGGTAATTATGTTGTTCAGAATTCAAGGGAAGCTCAAAAACTTAGACATCAGGCAGGGCAAGAATCAAGGAAATCCAAGGACTTTGAAGGATTGCAAGGACATGTACGTATCTGCCATTCATTCCTCCACGGACTCATTTTGCCCCTCTGTGTGGTTTTTTTGTTTTTTGGGTTTTTTTTTTTTTTTTGGTTTCTTGAGACAAAGTTTCCCTCTTGTTGCCCAGGCTGGAGTGCAATGGCATTATCTCAGCTCACTGCAACCTTTGCCTCCTGGGTTCAAGTGATTCTTCTGCCTCAGTCTCCTGAGTAGCTGGGATTACAGGCACCCACCACAACACCCAGCTAATTTTTTGTATTTTTAGTAGAGACGGGATTTCATCATGTTGGCCAGGCTGGTCTTGAACTCCTGACCTCAGGTGATCCACCCACCTCGGCCTCCCAAAGTGCTGGGATTACAGGTGTGAGCCGCTGTGCTCTGTGTTGTTTAGGGGAGAACTTTGCAATCTGCAATGTGCATAGAAATCATCTGGACATCTTGTTAAAATAGAGATTGTGATTCAGGAGATAAGAGAGGACCAAAGAGTCTACGCTCCTGAAAAGCTTCCAGCTGATGCTGATGCTGCTGATTTGTAGACCTCATTTGGAGAAGCAAGAACTTTGACTATAAGTGCGCAAGCTCCAATTGTAATCACCTGGGTAAAAAATTTAAACTATGCTTGGGCTCAACTCCTACCCCAATCCCACCCCTCCCATTTTGATTCAGTTGATTTGAAGTATAACCTGGGATCAGGATTTCATTTCCCAGGTGATTCTAATGAGTAGCAAAGTTTGAGAGCCACTACCTTAGATATCAGCTGATTCAATGGAGTGGCTCCTCTGGGGCCAGGCATCCCTCCTAGTCAGGCAGCTGTGGATGGAGGTAGGGCTCAAATTTTAAATACATCAGCCACACTCAGGAATATATAGGACAGGTGGTCAAACAGGAAGCAGGAGTGGGCAGGTAGGCAAAGATCAGCACATCTGGAACAGGAAGGGGCTTAGAGTCCAAATAACTTGGGTTCAAATCCTGGCATTACCATTTCCCTAGTTATATGCTCTGCTCTAGGAATTCTGATTTCAGAATTCTTTGAGCTTTAGGTTCTTTAACGGAAAGATGAAGGCTACAATTCCTGACCCATATTCCTCTCACCCAGAGAGTGCAGAGTAGAATAAACCCAGAGAGCTTTCTAAGGAAAATGGGCTGATGTTCCACACCAGAGGCTGCAAGTTCAACGAGTTGCAGGGTGGTACCAGGTATGGGTGTTTTTGCAAATTCCTGAGAGGATCCTTATGTGCATCCCTGACTGTGAACCATGAATTGACTAAGATCACGGACCTTAGAGCTGTCCTTGACTCCTTCTACTAAACCCTGCAGGCTCAGCCTCCCTAGATAGCTCTTCAGTCTATCCATCCACCTCATCCCTGGAGACTTATTCAGAGACTGATGTAGAAATCTCTCTCGCTTTTCCTAATTCTTTGCAATCCATCTTCCTCATAATTGCCAGTATAATCTTTCTAACATAGAAACCTGCTCATGTCATTCTTCTGGTCAGGCTAAAGTCCAAAGACCTTAGAGCAGCATGCAAGGATATTCATGGTCTGACCATACCTCATTTTTTACCACTCACCTTATATCCTTTGCACCAACCATGCTGTCACCTCTAGGAGTGTTCTGTTCTCTTCTCTTACCTTTGTGCTGCCACCTGGGATATCCCTCATCTCTTCCTGACAAGCTCCTGCTCATTTTCACTCACCTCAACCATTACCTTCCTTCTGGGGACTCCCCAGGCCCATCCTGTGCCCCATCAGAGCTTATGGAAGGCATGGGGCCAATTCTATTTTAGGGGCTATAAGGGACATTTCAAAAGATGTAGGAATGCCAGAAGAAAATTACAAAAAACGTTGTCATTCTATCTTTAGGAATATGTAAATTCACTTGGAAATGAATCAAACATTCTAATTTGAGCCCCTTCCAAAATGTTAGAACTGGCCAAATAACCCCTCTGCTCCTTTACCTCCATCAGCCCCACTCTAATGCCCTGCTTTAAACCAGCAGGACACACATCTAGTGGTGCATAAAGTATATCCAAGGGATACGTTTGCATAGGCAAGTCTTAAGGGAATTTATAGGTCCTCAAATTCTGTATGTATTTTTTCTTAAAATTGACCTGCCTGAAAAAGTGCTTGTTGATGAGGCCTCATGCTGGTTGGTTTTTTCCTTTCCTCTCCTTTTAAAATCACATTTCCCTCATTTTACAAAAGATAGGCATACTTCCTACCCGTCCTAAATCTTACTATAGCTTTGGGCTCCAGTTCCAGGCATAAAAATGTCCAGGGCACCAGACAAAGGGACAGCAAGGAAGTTTGTTGTCTGTGAAGTCTTTTTCTTTATCAGTTAACCACAACCACTCCCATCTTCCTGGATTTGTAGTTCTATTAAAGTTTTGTTTTTCATGGGCAATAATTATTTTAAAATTTACTATAGACATGTGGTCTTGATCATGCATATGCCAGTAATGAAGGTAACCATAAGTCATACCTAAAGAAAAAAATTTTATGAGCCTTGTTTTATTTTCTCTGAAAATAAAATAAGAATCTCAGTCTATAGCCGTTGTTTTATTACTGAGAAATATGATGGAGGGGCAATATAAGACTTGCAGGCATAAAAATATATTACATAAGGAACAAACTCAGTAAGGAAACAGAAGGTAAATAATGATTTTGATAAAAGAAAGTGGTATACAAATTCCAACTCCATTTTTCAAATGGATGTTGGTTGGTATTACATCACTAGGGTTTTAATAGTTCATCAGATGTATTAAAAAGAGTCATGTAGTAGCTTATTTTTAAGTGCCAATACTTACAGCAGCTATTATACCCTTTGCAACGATTTAAGCTTGTGATAAAAAAATTCCAGTTGTCAACTTTATAATGTGCAATGTGTATTCATGGTTTAAAAAGAATTTTAGGGAGCATATAAGCAAAAAAATCAAAAGACCAGTGCTCTGAGAAATGGTAGGCCTTATCTTGAGGTGAGTATCTGAATAACTGGGGGCCGAGGATGAAGTGGGGACCCAGTGGTCAGGAAGAGAATTTGAACTCAGGAGAGGATGAAGAGTAGGAAAGCTGATCTGGAAGTGGTGGCTGGTTCCCCTATGATATGGTTTGGCTATGTCCCCACCCAAATCTCTTGAATTGTAGCTCCCATAATCCCCTGTCATCGGAGGGACCCAGTGGGAGGTAATTAAATCATGAGGGCGAGTTTTTTCATGCTGTTCTCATGAAAGTGAGTAAGTATCACAAGATCTGATGGTTTTATTTTTTTATTATTTTTTTATTGCATTTTAGGTTTTGGGGTACATGTGAAGAACATGCAAGATTGTTACATAGGTACACACATGGCAGTGTGATTTGCTGCCTTCCTCCCTATCACCTATATCTGGCATTTCTCCCCATGCTATCTCTCCCCAACTCCCCACCCCCCTGCTCTTCCTCCCCTATTTCACCCCGACAGACCCCAGTGTGTGATGCTCCCCTCCCTATGTCCATGTGTTCTCATTGTTCAACACCCACCTATGAGTGAGAACATGCAGTGTTTCATTTTCTGTTCTTGTGTCAGTTTGCTGAGAATGATGGTTTCCAGGTTCATCCACGTCCCTATAAAGGACATGAACTCATCGTTTTTTATGGCTGCATAGTATTCCATGGTGTATATGTGACACATTTTCCCTGTCCAGTCTATCATCGATGGGCATTTGGGTTGGTTCCAGGTATTTGCTATTGTAAACAGTGCTGCAATGAACATTTGTGTGCATGTGTCCTTATAGTAGAACGATTTATAATCCTTTGGATATATACCCAGTAATGGGATTGCTGGGTCAAATGGAATTTCTATTTCTAGGTCCTTGAGGAATCGCCACACTGTCTTCCACAATGGTTGAACTAATTTACACTCCCATCAACAGTGTAAAAGCGTTCCTATTTCTCCACATCCTCTCCAGCATCTGTTGTCTCCAGATTTTTTAATGATCGCCATTCTAACTGGCGTGAGATGGTATCTCAATGTAGTTTTGATTTGCATTTCTCTGATGACCAGTGATGATGAGCATTTTTTCATGTTTGTTGGCCTGACATGTCTTCTTTTGTAAAGTGTCTGTTCATGTCCTTTGCCCACTTTTGAATGGGCTTGTTTGTTTTTTCTTGTAAATCTGTTTTAGTTCTTTGTAGATTCTGGATATCAGCCCTTTGTCAGATAGGTAGATTGCAAAAATTTTTTCCCATTCTGTTGGTTGCCGATCTCACTCTAATGACTGTTTCTTTTACTGTGCAGAAGCTGTGGAGTTTGATTAGGTCCCATTTGTCTATTTTGGCTTTTGTTGCCAATGCTTTTGGTGTTTTGGTCATGAAGTCCTTGCCTACGCCCATGTCCTGAATGGTTTTGCCTAGGTTTTCTTCTAGGGTTTTTATGGTGTTAGGTCTTATGTTTAAGTCTTCAATCCATCTGGAGTTAATTTTAGTGTAAGGTGTCAGGAAGGGGTACAGTTTCTGCTTTCTGCACATGGCTAGCCAGTTTTCCCACACCATTTATTAAACAGGGACTCCTTTCCCCATTGCTTGTTTTTGTCAGGTTTGTCAAAGATCAGATGGTTGTAGATGTGTGGTGTTGCCTCCGAGGCCTCTGTTCTGTTCCATTGGTCTATATCTCTGTTTTGGTACCAGTACCACGCTGTTTCGATTACTGTAGCCTTGTAGTATTGTTTGAAGTCCGGTAGTGTGATGCCTCCCGCTTTGTTCTTTTTGCTTAGAATTGACTTGGCTATGCGGGCTCTCTTTTGGTTCCATATGAAGTTTAAGGTGGTTTTTTCCAGTTCTGTGAAGAAGGTCATTGGTAGCTTGATGGGGATAGTGTTGAATCTGTAAATTACTCTGGGCAGTATGGCCATTTTCACGATATTGATTCTTCCTAACCATGAACATGGAATGTTTCTCCCTCTGTTTGTGTCCTCTCTTATTTCATTCAGCAGTGGTTTGTAGTTCTCCTTGAAGAGGTCCTTTACGTTGTTTGTAAGTTGTATTCCTAGGTATTTTATTCTCTTTGTAGCAATTATGAATGGAGTTCATTCTTGATTTGGTTCTCTTTAAGTCTGTTATTGGTGTATAGGAATGCTTGTGATTTTTGCACATTGATTTTGTATCCTGAGACTTTGCTGAAGTTGCTTATCAGTTTCAGGAGATTTTGGGCTGAGATGATGGGGTCTTCTAGATATACAATCATGTCGTCTGCAAATAGAGAAAATTTGACTTCCTCCTTTCCTATTTGAATAGCCTTTATTTCTTTTTCTTGCCTGATTGCTCTGGCTAGAACTTCCAATACTATATTGAATAGGAGTGGTGAGGGGAGGTCATCCTTGTCTAGTGCCAGATTTCAAAGGGATTGCTTCCAGTTTTTGCCCATTCAGTAGGATATTGGCTGTTGGTTTGTCATAAATAGCTTTTATTATTTTGAGATACGTTCCATCAATACCTAGTTTATTGAGGGTTTTTAGCATAAAGTGCTGTTGAATTTTGTCAAAGGCCTTCTCTGCATGAATTGAGATAATCATGTGGTTTTTGTCTTTGGTTCTGTTTATGTGGTGAACTACATTTATAGACTTGTGTATGTTGAACCAGCCTTGCATCCCCAGGATGAAGCCTACTTGATCATGGTGGATAAGCTTTTTAATGTGCTGTTGCAATCGGTTTGCCAGCATTTTATTGAAGATTTTTGCATCTATGTTCATCATGGATATTGGCCTGAGGTTTTCTTTTCTTGCTGTGTCTCTGCCGGGTTTAGGTATCAGGATGATGTTGGTCTCATAAAATGATTTGGGAAGGATTCCCTCCTTTTGGATTGTTTTGGAATAGTTTCATAAGGAATGGTACCAGCTCCTCTTTGTATGTCTGGTAGAATTCGGCTGTGAACCCATCTAGACCTGGGATTTCTTTGGGTAGTAGACTCTTAATTGCTGCCTCAACTTCTGCCCTTGTTATTGGTCTATTCAGGGTTTCAATTTCTTCCTGTTTTAGGCTTGGGAGGATGAAAGTGTCCAGGAATTTATCCATTTCTTCCAGGTTTACTAGTTTATGTGCATAGGGCTGTTTGTAATAATCTCTGATGATGGTTTGTATTTCTGTGGAATCTGTGGTAATATCCCCTTTATCGTTTTTTTATTGCATCTATTTGATCTTCTCTCTTTTCTTTTTTATTAATCTGGCTAGTTGTCTATTTTGTTGATCTTTTGAAAAACCAGCTCCTGGATTTATTGATTTTTTTTGAAGGGTTTTTTGTGTCTCTATCTCCTTCAGTTTTGCTCTGACCTTAGTTATTTCTTGTCTTCTGCTAGGTTTTGAGTTTTTTTGATCTTGCTCCTCTAGCTCTTTCAATTTTGAAGATAGGGTGTCGATTTTAGATCTTTCCTTGCTTCTCATGTGGGCATTTATTGCTATATATTTTCCTCTAGACACTGCTTTAAATGTGTCCCAGAGATTCTGGTATGTTGTGTCTTCGTTCTTGTTGGTTTCGAAAAACATCTTTATTTCTGCCTTCATTTCATGGTTTATCCAGTCAGCATTCAAGAGCCAGTTGTTCAGTTTCCACGAAGCTGTGCGGTTCTGAGTTAGTTTCTGAATTCTGAGTTCTAACTTGATTGCACTGTGGTCTGAGAGACTGTTTGTTATGATTTCCATTCTTGTGCATTTGCTGAGGAGTGATTTACTTCCAACTATGTGGTCAATTTTAGATTAGGTGTGATGTGGTGCTGAGAAGAATGTATATTCTGTGGATTTGGGGTGGAGAGTTCTGTAAATGTCTATTAGGTTTGCTTGGTCCAGGCTTGAGTTCAAGTCCTGGATATCTTTGTTAATTTTCTGTCTCATTGATCTGTGTAATATTGACAATGGGGTGTTAAAGTCTCCCAGTATTATTGTGTGGGAGTCTAAGTCTCTTTGTAAGTCATTAAGAACTTGCTTTATGTATCTGGGTGCTCCTGTATTGGGTACGTATATATTTAGGATCATTAGCTCTTCTTGTTGCATTGATCCTTTTACCATTATGTAATGTCTTTCTTTGTCTCTTTTGATCTTTGTTGGCTTAAAGTCTATTTTATCAGAGACGAGAATTGCAACTCCTGCTTTTTTTTGCTCTCCATTTGCTTGGTAAATCTTCCTACAACCCTGTATTTGGAGCCTTTGTGTATCCTTGCATGTGAGATGGGTTTCCTGGATACAGCACACTGATGGGTTTTGGCTTTTTATCCAATTTGCCAGCCTGTGTCTTTTGATTGGGGCATTTAGCCCATTTACATTTAGGGTTAATATTGTTGTGTGTGAATTTGATCCTGCCATTTTGATGCTAGCTGGCTGTTTTGCCCATTAGTTGATGCAGTTTTTTCATTGTGTTGATGATGTTTGCCATTTGGTATGTTTTTGGAGTGGCCGATACTGGTTGTTCCTTTCTATGTTTAGTGCTTCTTTCAGGAGCTCTTGTAAAGCAGGCCTGGTGGTGATGAAATCTCTAAGTACTTGCTTGTTCGTAAAGGATTTTATTTCTCCTTCACTTATGAAGCTTAGTTTGGCTGGATGTGAAATTCTGCGTTGAAAGTTCTTTTCTTTAAGGATGTTGAATATTGGCCCCCTGTCTCTTCTGGCTTGTAGGGTTTCTGCTGAGAGATCTGCTGTGAGTCTGATGGGCTTCCCTTTGTGGGTAACCTGACCTTTCTCTCTGGCTGCCCTTAGCATTTTCTCCTTCATTTCAACCCTGGTGAATCTGACGATTATGTGCCTTGGGGGTTGCTCTTCTTGAGGAATATCTTTGTGGTGTTCTCTATATTTCCTGGACTTGAATATTGGCCTGCCTTGCTAGGTTGGGGAAGTTTTCCTGGATAATATCCTGAAGAGTAATTTCCAGCTTGGATTCATTCTCTCTGTCACATTGAGATTCACCTATCAAATGTAGATTAGGTCTTTTCATATAGTCCCATATTTCTTGGAGACTTTGTTCATTCCTTTTTAACCTTTTTTCTCTAATCTTGCCTTCTCACTTTATTTCATTGAGTTGATCTTCCGCCTCTGATATCCTTTCTTCTGCTTGGTCAATTCAGCTGTTGAAACTTGTGTATGCTTCACAAAGTTCTCGTGTTGTGTTTTTCAGCTCCGTCAATTCACTTATATTCCTCTCTAAGTTGTTTATTCTTGTTAGCATTTCATCAAATCTTTTTTCAAGGTTCTTAGTTTCTTTGCATTGGGTTAGAAC
This sequence comes from Ateles fusciceps, assembly GCA_036589455.1. Classification (NCBI taxonomy): domain Eukaryota; kingdom Metazoa; phylum Chordata; class Mammalia; order Primates; family Atelidae; genus Ateles; species Ateles fusciceps. The sequence continues at coordinate 5,849,686 of JAZHEH010001386.1, forward strand.
ATGTTCTTTTAGCTCACAGAAGTTTCTTATTACCCACCTTCTGAAGCCTGATTCTGTCAATTCATCACACTCATTCTCCATCCAGCCTTGTTCCATTGCTGGTGAGGAGTTGTGATCTCTTGGAGGAGGAGAGGAATTCTGGTTTTGGGTGTTTTCATCATTTTTGTGCTGGTTTCTTCCCATCTTTGTGGATTTATACACCTGTTGTCTTTGTAGTTGTTGGCTTTCAGACTGGGTCTCTGAGTGGATGTCCTGTTTGTTGATGATGAAGTTATTTCTTTCTGTTTCTTAGTTTTCCTTCTAATATTCAGGCCCCTCTGTTGTAGGAGTGCTGAGGTCCACTCCAGGCCCTGCTTGCCTGGGGATCATCTGCAGTGGCTGCAGAACAGTAAGGGTTGCTGCCAGTTTCTTCTGCTATCTTTGTCCCAGAAGGATACCCGCCCGATATCAGTCTGAGCTGTCCTTTATGAGGTGACTCTTTGGATATACAGGGGTCAGGGAGCTGCTTGAGGAGACAGTCTGTCCTTTATTGGAGCTCAAGTGCTGAGCTGTAAGCTCCTTTGTTCATTCAGAGCTGCTGGGCAGGTATGTTTAAGTCTACAGCAGCAGAACTCATAAACCCCCGCTTTTTTTTTTTCCCAGGTGCTCTGTTCCAGGGAGTTAGGGCTTTATAAGTTTCTGTTGTGCTGCTGCTTTTTTTTCAGGGCTGCCCTGCCCAGTGAGGAGGCAGCCTAGTCACTGTCTGCCTGCATAGGCTTTGCTGAGCTGCTGTGGGCTCTGCCCAGCTGCCATGTGAACTTCCCTGCAGTCCTGTTTATATGGATATAGTTAGAACTGCCTCGGCAATGGCGGCCCACCTCTGTAATGGTGGACTCTCTCTGCAATGGCGGGCTGCCTTGGCAATGGTGGACGCCCCCTCCCCCCACAGAGCTGGACCATCCTGGGTTCAACTGTGCTTGCTGTGAAACTCTCAATCCAGAGTGTTTCAGATTGCTGTTTTTTTCTGGGTGTGGGACCAGCTGAGCCTGATCACCTGGCTCCCTGCCTCAGATCCCCCCCCCTTTTTTTTTCAGTTGAACGGGCTACTGTCTCCTAGGTGTTCCAGTTGCCTGTTGAAAAGTCTTCGGGATCTGTGTGATTTCCCGTGCAGCGACCCACTGCGCCGGCTGAAACAGCCATGCTGAAATTTGTGGCCTTTTGTTTTGTCCAGGAATCTCCTGGCCTGGCTCTCTGTTTCAGTCCCCTTTTTTATCATTTGGATGGGTGACTCTGTCTCCCAGAAGCTCCAATTGCCAGCTAAAATGGCTCCCGGACCCACGTATTTTCTGTAGAGACCTGCCACACCGGGGGCGCTGGCCAAAACAGCCGCGCTGGCGACCCGTGGGGCTCCTCCGCCTGGGAATCTCCTGGTCTGTGGGCAATAAAAATCCATCTGGAAATGCGGCATCCACTCACCCTCTGCGTTTTCGCTGGGAGCTGCAATCCTGAGCTGTTCCCAATTGGCCATCTTGGATCCATCCTTTGAGAAAGTGCTTGTTGATGAGGCCTCATGCTGGTTGGTTTTTTTCCTTTCCTCTCCTTTTAAAATCACATTTCCCTCATTTTACAAAAGATAGGCATACTTCCTACCCATCCTAAATCTTACTATAGCTCTGGGCTCCAGTTCCAGGCATAAAAATGTCCAGGGCACCAGACAAAGGGACAGCAAGGAAGTTTGTTGTCTGTGAAGTCTTTTTCTTTATCAGTTAACCACAACCACTCCCATCTTCCTGGATTTGTAGTTCTATTAAAGTTTTGTTTTTCATGGGCAATAATTATTTTAAAATTTACTATAGACATGTGGTCTTGATCATGCATATGCCAGTAATGAAGGTAACCATAAGTCATACCTAAAGAAAAAAATTTTATGAGCCTTGTTTTATTTTCTCTGAAAATAAGAAGTCTCAGTCTATAGCCGTTGTTTTATTACTGAGAAATATGATGGAGGGGCAATATAAGACTTGCAGGCATAAAAATATATTACATAAGAACAAACTCAGTAAGGAAACAGAAGGTAAATAATGATTTTGATAAAAGAAAGTGGTATACAAATTCCAACTCCATTTTTCAAATGGATGTTGGTTGGTATTACATCACTAGGGTTTTAATAGTTCATCAGATGTATTAAAAAGAGTCATGTAGTAGCTTATTTTTAAGTGCCAATACTTACAGCAGCTATTATACCCTTTGCAACGATTTAAGCTTGTGATAAAAAAATTTTAGTTGTCAACTTTATAATGTGCAATGTGTATTCATGGTTTAAAAAGAATTTTAGGGAGCATATAAGCAAAAAAATCAAAAGACCAGTGCTCTGAGAAATGGTAGGCCTCATCTTGAGGTGAGTATCTGAATAACTGGGGCCGAGGATGAAGTGGGGACCCAGTGGCCAGGAAGAGAATTTGAACTCAGGAGAGGATGAAGAGTAGGAAAGCCGATCTGGAAGTAGAGGGTATTTTCCCTATGATATGGTTTGGCTATGTCCCCACCCAAATCTCTTCTTGAATTGTAGCTCCCGTAATCCCCTGTCATGGGAGGGACTGGTGGGAGGTAATTGAATCATGAAGGCAGGTTTTTTTCATGCTGTTCTCATGAAAGTAAGTATCAGGAGATCTGATGGTTTTATAAAGGGCAGTTCGCCTGCACACACTCTCTCTTGCCTACCACCATGTTAAGACGTGCCTTTGCTCCTCCTTCACCTTCTGTCTTGACTGTGAGGCCTGCCCAGCCAGGTGGAACTGTGCATCCATCAAACTTCTTTTTCATTATATATTACCCACTCTCAGGTATTTCTTCAGAGCAGTATGAAAATGGACTAATACATCCTGAAAGTAACTAAACAACTCTGGACAGTGTTCAAACACAGGATAAATGGAGGCAAGAGGTAGGCAGTGATAATCTGAAGGTCCAACCCAGCAGGTTTAGCCTAACCAGGGTGGGGGCTCTGTCCAGAAGGTCAGTAAACCTCAAAGTCATGTATGTAATGGGTGATGAGCCTGGATTCCAGCTGGGAACCTGGCAAAAATGTCAAGACCTGAAATTAAAGACACTGGGCTTCAGAAGAAGGTTCTCATATTAGGATTAGGCTAATCAGTAGTTAGGCTATTGAAACAACCAACCCCAGTATCTCAGTGGTTTAATACAGAGAAGCTTTTCCCCTCCCTCATGTAACAGTTTGATGACTTAATGTCATGACAGACCCCTATTAATCTCAACAGAGAAGATACCATGTTTGAGAGGCTGAAGAAGAGACCCAGAGCTAGCAAATGAGTCATAGATTATTATTAGAGGAAATTTACACACAGGGATGGTCCGGTGACAATGGGCCAGACAGGAGAACCACAACCACTTGCAAATACCATGTGGTCTATACAGCATATAGCATTTCCACTTCCTACCCCTCCCTTAACAACCTCCACCTGACAACCCATTTAACCCAAAACAAAGGGCTTTGATTCCCTGTATGGCTCGTGTTCCATGGGACAGGCTGGGGGTTCAGATGTTAATCATGGATAAGAAATGAATCTCCAGGTTGGCCACTCCTGGATTCCTGAGCTTGGAACTCTGAAGATACATTCAGGTGTGTCTACCATACAGGGTCATTCTCAGGTATGCTTAAGTTATTGCTGTAGGTGTGTCTGCCATACGCTCAGGACTCTGAGTCCCTTCCTTCTTAGTCTCCATCTTCTCCAAGAGCCAGAAGAAGGAGAGAGGGGATCAGGGTGGCACTATTTATGGGCCTTCCATGGAAGTGACACCTGGGGTTACTTCTGCTTATATTCCTTCTAACAGAATTCAGTTGAATGATCATACTAGAGGCAAGGAAGCCTGAAAAAAATGGTCTAGGTGAATGTCCAGAAGGTAAAGAAATAGGTTTCCCACCCTGTCAAACTCTGGAGTCAGGCTTTGGTCTGGGTTCAAATGCTGATTACCTAATTTCCGTATGCCTGTTTCTTTATCTGCAAAACAGGGATAATAATAGTACCTGTTTTGTAGTGTGAGGATTAAATGAGATGTGGAAGGCACAGGTTTAGGATTCAAGTAACTGTTAACTCTCTGTACTGTTTCCAGGCATCCTGCCAGGCTTTGCAGGATGGAGAGAGAGTCGAGAGGCAGGGACTTTGGACTCATGTCCTCCCTGACTCAAAGCCCAGAGAGAGAAGATGCTTGCCACCTTTGACTGGTCCTGTCTCCTCCAAAGGGTCCTTTTGATTTATTACCAAGAAGCCATTTTCTAACCACAAAGGTAAGATTTCAGTAATTCTCACCCAGTTCCTAAAGATGTCCAAAGAGACTTCTAAGCCAATGATTTCCAAAGAGGAAATTGAATTTGTATTCTTTGAAGAGAGGGGCTTGATGATTGGGTAGTGTGTTATGTTTAAGTGTGGATGGAAGAGATATCCCACATGCAGCATGTGATGGGCCCCCAGGGACTGAGGGCTTGTGTATGACTGAGAGTCTACCCAACTTGGCTTCATATCAATTCTTGCCATCTCAGAGTCCAAATGCTCTCCAGGCATGAAGTCATTTCCTCCAAAAAATTTGAAGATGCCAAATATAAAATCAGTTGCCTCCGAAGAATCTTAAGCTAAGGTCACTATTCTTATTCTCTGAGAAAGGTGAAAGGTGTTTGATGGATAAAAATAGAAGTGAATCCTAACTTGTAACCGTTCAGTTTTAACAGGAAGTTGTCACCAAGTAAGAGATGCCCATCGGCCTTGCGCACAAAGCTGGCGCTAGTGTATGAACTGCTGGTGAAGTCATCTTATTAAACAATGTCTCCACTGGTATACCACCCATTCCCATGCCATCAGCCATCCTGCTCCAGCATGTGAGCAAGGGAGTATTTTTCTGTCCTCTTTGAAGGAACAAGTGGTCTGAAATATTGAATTGGAAAAATGCTCAAGGCATAGATTCTGCTCTCCTGGGCCCCATGCAGTTATCTACTGAAGGCCTTGGATGTGCCAGAGACAATTCATTTGTTGCCATCAGTTCTCCCCACAACCCTCAGAGGTGAGTATACTTTCATTTCACAGATGAGATTTATGTCAAAACTGTTTAGAGGCTGCTCAAGGTCACATACCCACTAGGTGACAGATGTGGAGTCCAGAATTGTGCTCCTCAGCACAGAGCCCCCTTCTCACTATGCCAGAGATGCTGAGTTTCTTGGCCTGGGCTGCAACCCCACACAGCCGGTTTTGAGCTCCTCAGGTGAATCGACTGGGCTTCCTGGGCTGAGAACCACTGCTCTACATCACCCTTCTTACATAAATCAGGGGTTTTATTCCATCTTGCATCACAGCTTCCTTTAGGGGAGTGAAAAAAAAAAGCTGCAAGTCTTCTCTACAGCAAAATAAATGTGTTTATACACAAAAAAGTTGCATACAATTTCAGATAATTATGGAATCTCTGAAGCTTCTACGTGGATCCCCAAAGGTCATGAACTTGAATTAAGAGTCAAGCCTATAAAGCCTTGACACCAGTTACTTGGCTGCACAGCGAGTTGGCTGGGAGCAGTTTAAAAATTCAGATTTCTAGGCCCCATCCAAGAACTACTGATTCAGAATTTCTGTATTTATACTCCTAGATGTTGCTGAATTATTTTTTATATATTACAGAACAAGACAGTCCGTGGACTGGCTTTTGGAACTCACCCCTCTAAATCATGCCCATTCCAGAGATTAGAATTCATCTCAGCCACTTTGACCTGTGTAACATTAGGTAAGCTACTTAACTCCCCTTTCAATTTAGCACAGTGTCTGGCACATAACTACCCAATGTTAATTTGTTACTTAATTACATAGTATTACCATTTTATTATCTAAGTAATAGTCTCTATAAATGGTCTCTTTGTTACTGAGGTGGAAACAATACCATTGCTAGCCAAATGTTAATAAAAATACATGAAAGAAAGGAAAAAATTCAAAGTTTATTCAACATTAAGAATAACAGACAAAGGTTTGGACTTAACAGCATAAATACCACCAATATCATGGTGTACAATGAAACTAACCTCATGTCAACTTGTACCTGTTTAATAGATGCGATCTTGGTGGTGTTGCCAAAAGGATAATGGGTTATTGTTATGTTTGGTAAGGTGCTCAAAAATTAAAGACTTTATGTTGACTTAAATATTCCTCAAAACCACACCATCACACACACACACACACACACACACACACACACACACAGCCTCCTGCAAAAATGTATTGACTTTAGTTGCTGTATCCGATTCGGATAAGGCTTTGCTCATTTTTTTAAATGACATTATTAATTGCAGAAAAAACCTGGAGGAGACCTTGGCCTTGCCAGTGGGGGTACCTAGAAGCCCTTGGGAGGACATGAGCGACTAGGGGCAGAAGGTGCCCGTCACCTGGAGAGCAGAACACTTAGTCTCAGACACCTGCAGGGTGCTGACCCCAGTGTTAAATCCAGATCTCCAACTGTCATCACACACAGGTAAGCAGGCCTGGTCCCCTGCCTTGGGATCGCTCTAATTAACTGTGATAAAAAGTTTTTCTTAAAGGGACACTAGGGTAAAATGAGATAAACTACTAGAAAAACCAAAGTATAGCTTTGCATTTTACAGAATGTCTGTTGTTTTACCCTGGGGCAGTGGGGGAGGGTGCCACTGAAAATTCTTGGTTCTTCTGAAAACAGACCCTAGACCTTTGAATGTCCATTTGGAAGTGCTGTGAGTTCCCCACCAAACCAGTGGGTGAGAAGGAACGTCTGGGTTATCTAGTACAGGTTCCCACTCACCCACTGTGGAATACCATCTACACTCTCCTCAAACAAAGGTCCTTCTGCTTCGACGGGTGAGTCCGTGGAGGCCTGTTGTATTAGAAGACAAAAGGCCTATCACAGTCTTGCCTAATGTGGTTTTTGAATGGTCCAAAGCGGCCACTTTCTGAAAGGAAACAAGTAATCATTTACAGCCCTCTCCTCCACTACCTACCTCCTTAAGGCAGCTCCAGCAAAAAAATAGGCTGGTCAGTTTTTGCCCTTCTTTGCCAAGTCTAGTCAAAGGAAACAACGTGACCTCATCAGGAGGTCCTAAGCTGCTCCTTCCAAATTATGTCTAGATGATGTCAGTGTGATATGATTTGGATTCACTGTTAATGGCCAAATAATTAATCTCGGAAAGATGCTTAGGATGAAAAGGTGAAAAATGACAAGGGGACTCTGATAATAGCTGCAGTCTGCAGGCATGCATCTGACCCTGGCTGACCCAGATCACTCCGAGTCAAGCCATAGCCTCCTGCTCCATGGAGCAGATCTGCCTTTTTGCTAGTTAACTGCCCTGGATGGACAGGCAGCCAGTCCAGGAGGGAGTGTTGTGTGTGTATCGTGACAATGACCTACATATAAGGCACCTGTACAGACTCCAAAGTGTTTACATTTTTAAGACGAGGTAGGTTTCTGAAACCTCTCCTGGCACACAGAAGAATACATTTTATTAGAATCTTTTCATTTTTTTTTGCAGAAAATATTTGAGATGCTCATTTGATATCAAAATCTAATTCCAAGAAAGACCAGTGTTTGAATATAGTTTTTTCAGCTACCATTTGATATGGCCATAAATTTGGATGGTCCATGTTGCAATCCTTTCACAGTTCTCCACTTAAAGACATAATTTTTCTTTGTTTTAATGACTGGTGCCATTTAACAATTCTACAATTCGTCTCTGCCTGTAAAAAGGCCAACTCTACGTCCACTTGTTTCTCATATTGATATCTTTTATTTAGCTCTGCTTAAGACTGCAAAAGTTTTTGATTTTATTATTCACCTGAACAATGTATTGCAATTCCAATATACCCCCATCTCCTACTGTCATCTATAGCTTGGGACAAAATGAATACCTAGTAGAAACAGCCTACTGGTTGGGTTTCCCAAGGTTATGACACTATGAGAGAAGCACTGCTTATGGCCTGACAAGGAGACCACCAGATCATTAAAGAATTAGATACTCTGAAGGCAGGAAACTAGAAAATCCCATTGACGAAAGGATAATTTAATCTAGCATAAAATGTTTCTTTGTCGTAACAGCAGAATTTCTTGACATTTTACACCTTAAGGAAACAAAAGAACAATCATCTTTAAAGTCAAACATCTATCAAATTATAAACCAAACACATAGCACCGATAACAACCTCATAAAACATGCGGGCCTGCAGGGTAGAACAGAACTGTCTAGGACATTGGCAGCAATGTGCCATTCCAGGGAACTCAGAATTTCGAAGTGAACATTTTTGTGGCAGATGCTTTTCCTAAAAAACACTGTATCATCCAATAAATATTTGACTAAAATCCATTTTGTGCTTTTGGGTGATGTTAACTGACTTCTTTCTGAGGCCTAATAAGAAACAAGAAAGCTCCTTGTGTATTTTAGAGCAGGATTCGTCATCACAAGCCTTGATACTGTCATACAATTTTAATTTAAAGCAGAAAACACGCTGATGTGTCAGTGATAGGGCTTAAAATATTAAAGACTTCAAAAACCCCCAAGCGCTTCTTCTCTGTACAACATTGGTGAATATATATCTTTGCTATATAATTTTAAAACATGGAATAGTTTTCCTCTCCTCTTATATTATATATAATATATGTCTTCCAAAATACATTGTCAGTATTTATATCTGAAAAATACTGTACAAAAAAGAACTTCCTATAATTACTCTGTATAAACATTAAACAATTTAATAATCTCTTCTTTTGGTCTGTAGTAAACATTTAAATTGATTGGATTAACCACAGTTTGTGACAACACCATCCCCTTCTGAGATACACCAGTGTCTTTTACATTCATTTTTCAGAAGTCCACTTTATAAGAGCACATACGTTCAAAAGCAAACAGAGAATAAGGAACATAAGCTTCAGAATCATTAATTTATGAGGCATTCAAAAATGACACCACTAGGAAAAGGGCCTTACAAAACATCAACTTATTAACTTAACTGATTTTCTTTTAAAAACAGCAAAGTATAATTCACAAAAATATATATATTACCAAAAAATGGGAAAACTGAATCTTAAGTAACTGTTTTGAATATCAAGAGGGATGTGGAAAAAGTTAACTAGAAAAGTAGGGGCAAGGCAGGGTGTCCAGGAAGGGAAACAACAAAACCAAACACATCAATATCAAAGGCTAATCCAAGACGCAGTTTTTGGCTCGTGTACTGATAAATTAACCCCTCATCCTTAGACCTCCCATTTCCCTCTGCTTCCTCGACCTAGGGAATAGTCTGGCCATGCTCAAATGCATTACTTTACTTTTTGTTTTTTAAAAGATAGTGAAATTCTTAGGTAGGGAGAATATCCTACGTCCACTAGTAATACTCAGGCAGCATGCTCTAGCGTACAATAGGATTATTGCTTTAGGTACAGACAGTGCAAAAACACACTCTGTGTTCTATAATAGTACTCTTACTTATCTGGGGTTGGTAGAATTAAAAGGAAACTTAGTAGATAGCAGGAAGTAAATATGGGATCTAATAAATCTAAACAGCACTTTAATTTGAAGACGATTATCACCAAAACTGAAAGAGGAAAGCAACCTATAATGGACTAGAGCTGCGGTGTAGTGCTAAGTTCTTGTATGCACCTCATTAGCATGGTAACTTACGGACTAAACAGAAACAAGAGCTTGTACTCTTAAAAACTGAGATCCGCTATCTTACCAGGGCCCTTTTTAGTGAATCCAAGCAGAGAGTCCTGGAAGAGTAGGGTAAGCTCGAACATGAAGCAACGCTGGAGGCAGGAGTGAAGGAGGGAGGGACGGGAGACCCACAGAGGGGCTCCTCAGTCTAGTAAAAACATGGCACCTTTCCTTGTGGAACTAAAAGACGATGAGAGGGCTATCTTAAAATGGCAAGAGCAAAGGAACACGCACACGCACATACCGCTGACCACACACATGAGCACAAGCACATATACACGCACGCAAACACACGGATGCACACCAAAATGGGAGTCAGTTGTGTTTATGCCTCTGGTAAAGTGCTGATGTCAGAAAGGTTGGTTTGGGTGTGGTGCTATCAGACAGGAAACGAACTGTCCATCTACTCCAAAGCCAGCCCACAAAAATGCCATCCTACAGGGGCCCGTGCCTGGCCTCATACTTGGCAAGTATGTTCTTGCATTTGCCCAGCTCCTTCCTCAAGTCAGCCACCTCCTGGCGGAGGGCCGAGTTCTCCTTCTCCAGGAACGAGGCCCGGATGGCGATCTGGTTCTCCTTCAGCCTCCGGGCGTCGCGGGAGCGCTTGGCTGCCATGTTGTTCTTTCTGCGCCTTGCCCAGTACTTGTCATCCTGCTCATTAGTTACAGAAGGAAAAAAGAAACAAGATATTAGATTTCAGCAAAGCCCAGTGCCAGCCAGGGCACGGCAGCCTCCAGGATTGTGCAGAGGCATCAGCCCAGGTTTCCTAGCTTGCGTCTCCTTCCTTTACAGTTTCTGGTCTGAGCGTGGCCCAGTGAGCCACACTTCCTTCCTGGAGCAAGGACCACCAACCCTCCTCCTGTCCATGTATATAGTTTTTCCTTATTTTTCCTATTGCACAGGCTCCTCCTCTTTGCCCAGCAGAGGCGTGGTCAATGAAGCAGATATCAGAGGCTGAATGAAGGCAGGTGGCTCACCTCACCCCTTAAATTACATTCCAACTTTCTTTAAACTCCTTGCTCAACATTTTATTTTAAGAACCCTTTTCCTCCATGGGCACTCATATGCTTTTTGGGTATAAGTTGGCGCAAAATTTTTAGAAGGCAATTTGGCAATATGTACAACTATTTATTTATTTTTGACACAGAGTCTCCCTCTGTCACCCAGGCTCGAGTGGAGTGGCCTGATCTTGGCTCACTGCAACCTCCGCTTCCTGGGTTTAAGCAATTCTCTGCCTCATCCTCCTGAGAAGCTGGGGTTACAGGCACAAGCCATCATGCCCGGCTAATGTTTTGTATTTTTAGTAGAGATGGGGTTTCACCATCTTGGCCAGACTGGTCTTAAACTCCTGACCTCATGATCCACCTGCCTCCGCCTCTCAAAGTGCTGGGATTACAGGTGGGAGCCACCGCGCCCGGCCATCTACAACTATTGAAATGCAGATACTATTGATCTAGCAAGTCCACTTCCAGGATTTCCTCCTGTAGCAATCTTCATACATGTACATGTACACACAAAGCATAAACTGTTCACTGGAGCACTGTGTGCAATAGAAAAAATAAGGAAAAACTAATTAGATGTAGGAGACTTAATAACTACATTATGATACAGTCATACAAAGGGATACTTGGCAACTGTTAAATATAGTGACCCACCTGAACCAGAAAGGTGCTTATGATATGCCACTAGGTGGCTGGAAACAATGGCAATTTACATACAACTATGTACCGTCTCATCCCAGTTTGATTAAAAAATCATGTAATATATTCATAGAAAGAGGCCCAAAAGAATTTATACTAACAAATAAAAGTGGGGCCTCGAGAAGGGGGATTGGCAGAGGCAAAGGAAAGAGATAAGACTTTCCACCTTTTATATTATTCTGAACTATTACAATACCGTATAATGGATACGTACACTTTGGTAATAAAAGCCCTTTCAACCTGCTGCTAATCAATGTACTCATATTGGTGGCTAGAATTTAAATAGTTTACTCTAATTTCCTGTTTAACTATTCTCTAGGTCTTAAGTAGCCTGAGTAATATTTTACTGTGGTCAGTGTAAAAACAATCCCTCCTTCCCTGTCCACCCCCACTGCTGCCTCCCTACCATAAAGGAAAAGCCTCTTCAGAAGACTTAGAAAGGGGGATCTTCTTTTAGATCTTCCCGATTCATTGATGGTGCCACCTGGTGAATTTTGCAACTCCCCTTTTTCAACAATTTGCAAGAGCAAATCCTCAGTCTTAGCAATGCCACTACCTACAGTTACATGCCACCCAGAATAAGTGGGTCAGGCCAGTGCCTGCCCCCCCTCAGAATTCCGAGGGACAGCTGGCACTGGAGGAGGTCACTTGGGTTGGGGGCAAGGCTGCAAGGAAAGTCTAAGGTCAGCCATCCACCCCTAAAACTGCCCATTACCCTCAACAGGCATTGGCCCTGCACAAATACAGAAAGTATGGGATATAAACTGTGCAGACACCTTCTATCTGCCATCCACAAGCTAGTACTATCATCTGAAATAAAGCACCCCCAGCTTTTTATACATTTCATAACAATATGTAACAGGGTGAAAAAACAATTTTCATAATGATACCAGAATTCTTCTGGGTAGGAGGGGAGGAGGCTGCTCTTTGAAGAATATCAGGGTAAGCAAGCTTGGGCAGGTGTGCAATGGTTGTTGGCCAATTAGTTGTCTGTGCTTCTGAAAGGAAGCAGGGGAGCTGAAGACAGGGGAGAGGCTGGGAGAAGCCAGGAGAGTCAATGACGTCATGGTGGTGAGGGGGCCCAAAGGCATATTAACCACAGTGGTGAAGCCTCCAGTACTGATGGAAGTTATTTTGTGTTTTGATGGAAGCCTGGGTTCCACTCCCTTCACAGTATCAGTAAATCTATACCCAACAATGTGCCTGCAAGTGTGGTTTCCAAGAGCATTCAAAAGAGGACTTGCTTTAGGATATATCCTGTGCACACAGGGTAACAGGAGCCCAGGAGGTGAAGGGGTACATGAGAACCAGCCCCTAGGACACTGTAGAAACTGCATGTGTGTGATGGGAGAGTGATGGGGGCGGGTCCCACTACAGGCCACAGGCTTGGTGTGGTCTAAGACAATTCTGACCAGGTCTTAAGGACCAGGAAGTAACCAGTTGATCTCAGCATAACAACCAATTTCTCTCTTACTTATTAGAGCTCTCTCACTTTTAAAGTGCTTTATTTCCCAGCCTCACCTGTCCACACATGCAGATGGACCAGCCAAGGTGTGGAGTGCAAAATAAATCTTTCAGGTGGGAGGGAGGGGGAGCTGGGAACCAGGTTGAGAAGAGGATGCAAAGGCAGGAATGAAGGAAGGAGTGTCCTCGACTAGAAAAACCAGTTCGCCTCCCTTTGTCATCACAGAATGGTTGTGGGCAGGGGAAAGCGAGATTTTGAGCGGGGCTGATAAACTTGGCACTCCATCCTCTGCACCCTTTCCCTCTATCTCCCAGGTGCTGACGCCATCTGGCTACCCAGTTACCTCCATGCAACAAGGGACTCACTCAGCCCTGCCCCACCCAACAGGTCAAAACTCCCTGTTTCTCACCAGACTAGAAGTTCCATGAGGGCAGGGACAGTATGGTTCACCTTGGTATTCCCAACCCCTGATGCAGGGTTAGAGGGTTGGCACACACTAGCATTTGAAAAATACTGATGAAGTGAATGCATGGACCCTTAAAAGTATTGAGAAATCAAGGTGATTAAACAGATTTTCAGCTAGGTATCCCAGCATGTCAACCTCAATTCTCCCTTCATTCTCCAGGGCATGCATGCTAACCCTAATGACTGACTCAAGAGAGGACGTTCAGGCAGCTGCAAGGAAAATCATTTGGTGGGGGCCATTTCATCAAATTGGTTTACTTGTCCAAAGCAGGGGCCAGAAACACCTTCTCCCCCACCTAACCTCAGCCCCGTCCTTTCTGCCAGAAGGAGAAACAGGTTTCAGCTGTTTCCTGCTTTATGTTAGCTTATGGTTTTTAACTTCAGACTTCATCCACAACTAAAAAATATCCAAGGACACACGGCCAGACAATGTTCCTGCCCATTCCCCACCTGCTATGTGAAAAGGTCAGGCCTGACCATGACAGTAGCAATATGTGTAATTCCAGCACAGATGGTTTTTGCCTGGCCTCTTTGTTGCCAAGGTTACCTGGGTTATTAACTAATCTTGCTCTCTGGTAAATCTGGAGACTTTGTGAAGGTCTGGCTGGAAGTTCTGTCTATTACTCATAGTAGCATCCTTTCAAACTACCCTTCAAGAGGAACAGGATCCGTGGCTTAGTTTAAGATACAAGGCTTTAAAATACACAAAAAATTGAATCACTAAGAAGACAAGACTAGGAAAAGCATCTCATGGAAATAAGGTACCTAATTGCCCAAGACCTAAGCCCAGGGTGCCCCTTTCTTACCCCATCTTGGTCTAATCATCAATGTCCTGACTAGTTTAAATTTTCTGGTGTTTTTACCATGTGATTTCCTTTTTTCCAGGGTGATAGCCATTGATTTGTCACACAAGGGCCCCTGTTATAGCTCTTGTCAGGGAAAACATGTTGCTGTGATCATTTGGGAAGCTAGACAAACTGGAGGCCAGGCTAAGCCTTCCTCTAACAGGTAGTGATCCGCTTACTTCACCTTTTCATTTTCTCCATTTCCTCAACTGCAAGGTGATAACTTCGGACAAATGAATCTCTAAGGTCCCCTTCAGCCCTGACATTTTCCTATTCTGCATCAATTAAGGCAATCTCAGGAAAGTAGATGACAGCAGTGATTTAAATTTGCCAGGTACTTCTACTTCCAGCATTCTTTTTAAATATGTAAAGCAGGAACAACTGGTCTAAGCCAGTTCAGACAATGTCTCAAATTCCTATTTCCCAGCCTAGGAGTATCTCTACACAGGAATCATAGTTAGGTTTGAGAGATGGGGGGCAGACATTAGAAAAGGGATAATTATGCCTGGTTCCAAGGCCTTGACTAGGTATGATCATATCTCTATTATCCATATGAGTGGAAGGAAACATGAAAGTTCTAAGCAATGGTTAATAAGAAATGGTTCTATTTTGGCATTAGCAGACATGCTATAATTTTGGAAAGAATTTTTATCCTAAGGTATCATTCAGTGTGTCTGTTTAACGTTAAGTTGTATTTGACTTCCAAGGTAAATCTATTTCCCTTTATAAATAATGTGTCCCTTCAACACTGCAGAATTAACCTAGTGGTGAGATAGTCAAGTGATCATTACTCAAGATACAATGGTGTCAGGGAACTACCAGTTTCCTTCACAAAATCCCACCCTGGTCATCCGAGGTTGGCAATATGAAGGAAGGTCTTATCTGGCTGTTATTCCCCTCAGCCTAAAGGGAAATGGCAGCAGCAAATTAGCAAAAATTTCCTAAAAGGAAGGTAACCCTTTGAGGGCTATGAGGTTCAGATGCCCTTCTCAAATAATTTTCTTTCTTTTCTAACCTTGAAAGACTTGGTGTTTGATTTTATTAGACTTTTGTGGGTTTCCATGCAGATAGGAGCAGGCCTCCTTCCTCTGTGGACTTAAAATCACTCCAACATTTGACTGCTTCTCCTTATTTCTGTTCAGCATCAAGACATAAAAGTGATTTCAAAAAATATCCAGAGAGAAAACAACTTGCCTAGAAGTCACCTGCCAAGAAACAGGATCAGAAATCATCGATCCTTCACACACTAGCTTCTGTGATCTTCCTGGGGTCACCCTTTTAAGTGGTCTGAGGATCCCACTCTCCATTTGTCCAAAGACTGATTACCAGTTCCAATTTACCTTCAGATCATCAGGGATGAAGACTTTGCGAGCTTTCTTAATCATGGGCTGTGGCTTCAGTTCTTCCTCGGAGAACTTGCGTTTGCGAGGGTCAAACATTTCCTGGCCAGGGATGCTGGAGAGGGCAAGATCTGCTGGGTCTGGTTCATAACCCACTGGGACCTGGATGGTGTCAGGATCAATGGGACTCGGTGTATTGCGGTTTGCTGGCAACAGCTGACCTGGAACAACACAGGAGTTTTAGTTCATGAACACCCCAGGGAGACCCGGTAGGTAGCTACTTAATGATGCCCTGAAATAAGTGGCGAGAGTCTTCAGCTCACTTATATATGATCCTAACATGATTGATCTTACTCATCCTCATTGCATCTCTGAGAACTTGACTCACGTCACATCAGGCAAAACAGAAACCCACATACACATGTTCAAAAACTAGAGAGGGAGAAGCCCAATTTAAAAATACACATTCATTCTTTCCTATCACACATTCACCAACCATGTGCCAGGCATTCTGCAAGATGCAATGAACAGAACTACATAATTTTCACGTTAAGGGTGTTTTCCAGGTGAGTCAGGGAGACAGACCAATAACCAGCCAGTTGGAGGAGAGTGTAGATGTTGGGATGGAAGTAAATCTCATGTGATTCCACAGTGTGAGGAAATGGTACATAACACAAAGGAGGTCAGGGAGCATTTCCTAGAGATGACACTTGGTACAGCTGCATCTTGAGACAAAGAATAATTAGAAAAAGAAAAAGATATTCTAGGCTCCAAGATAAGACAGAGGTTTGCATTTTTGAGGAACCACAATAGTCTTGGGTAGCTGTCACACTGAATCAGAAGAAAACATGGAACAAGCACAAGAGATGTGGCCAAGAAGGTGGGCAGTGGGGGATATGATTTTTAAAAATCCAAATGTCACTGAGGGATTCTGAGCAGTGAAGTGACAAACAGCTGATGTTTGGAAAGAAGACTCGGGCGGCGTGATGAACTGATTGCATGGGGCATGGCTGAGACTGATCAGATACAAGACTTGTGATAAACAGTGTACATGTTAATAGTAGCAATGGAGACAGTGAGAAGGGGATTCGTTCAAGAAATATTTAACAAATTAGAAAGAACATAATGGAGACTATCTAATTTCCACTTGAGGATTTTACAGGCAAAACCACTGAAATGCACAAACATCCACAGAACAATGGGTTTATTGTGTTTCTGAATGTGTCTTACTGGTGAAAGAGAACTTCATAACAGACCCAAATGTTTATGCTGGGAGCTCTGAATTTTAACTTCTAGTTTTCATCTGAATTTTATAATCTCTCCTTTCACGTCCCATGAATAAATGAGAGGATGTAGAGTTCAGCTGTGTTGGCCCATCTTGTCCTCTTCCTCACTGCCAATGGTAGGCTAATGTGTGAAGTATTCTTTAGGCTTCATTAAAGCCTACCCTAGGTCAAAGCATGAAGCCACTGGCTCGGATTCTAGCAAAACTGTGAAACCGTGCTCATCTGTCTTCAGGAAAGGCCTGGTGAGGAGCTTGCAAAATGAATGCTCTGGGTGACCTTCTAGGTCCCCACTCTGCTTTGCGCTCTCTTTGTATCCTGCTTGCCAAAGAGGAAGAGATGGGCCCCGAGGCGCTGGCAGAGGATGGAGATTTCTCATTAGCCAAGCTGTAGCTCAGCTCCAGCTTCTAGAGACTGCTGAGTTCTGTACTGGATGGTGTCAAGTCAGATTTGATCTCGTGCCTCTTGACATTGCCTCAGAAAATCAACCACATGTGATTCAAATGGGGATTTTATTTTCCCTTCACAAACTCTCTTTGAACTTACTAACAAAGCTACCCAATGCCCCATCACCACAACGTCCCCACCTCCTCATACTTACACAGGCATATGCACCCACCTCCTATCATGATGAAACACCTCTTAATACTTCCCAGATCTCATTGTGCCAAGCTCCTCCTTAGTACTCCAATATTCTGTTTATTATGCTCTATCAAAATGTTCTTTTTTATTGCTTTATGAGTGTTCTGAAGCTGTACACACACACACACACACACACACATACACACACACACACACACACACACACACACACCCTCCTCTATCATCTCTATCATACCCACATGGTCTTTTATGTTTTATTCATTTATCCCCACCTAACCATGATGCATACTTCAGAGTTCAGCTTCTACAAAGAGTATTCCTCATTTAATGGTGGCCTCTGAGATGCTGGACTCTGACATTCATTCATGGACATTCTAACAATAACACGTCCCTTTAGATGGAACCTTTCTTGGCATTCTTTCTCTCTAGGTTTTTCCTCCAATGGAAGTAGGTCAGCCCTACCTGCAGAGTGGAGGAAACCTAACTGGACCACAGACAAGGTACGTGGCTTCCCCAGTATCAAACAGCCAATGGCAAAGGACCTAAGAAACAAAACCAGGGCCTTTTTCTCCCCCAAAGATACCTTAGTGCTAACTTATTTATTTGTATTTTCTGCTGAATTAACTCTACTGAACTTATTTTTTTCATTTATTTCAAAATGTCAACAGTATCATGAGTAAGGGGTATTTTTTCCTATCTCCTGTGGATTTTCGAAATTTTAGTATAAGAATGGTCAATATAAGAATGCGTCATTAATTTTTGCAGATGATCAAAGATGTTCACTGCGAAATTTCAACAAATACAGAAATGTATCAAGAAAGTAAAAGTCCTGATTCCTGCTACCCTCTTCTTCCCCCATCCCTCTCACTGTCTTTCCAGAGGTGATCACCCTTAACATCTTGACATGAACCTCTTATATCTTGGTTTTTCACACATAAGTGGTTTAACCCAAGTGGGATTATACTACCTGTGTATCTTAAGTTAATTTTTTAATCTCAGTATACCATATGCAATTTCCAAGGTTAGTACAAATAAAACTACTTTTGCTTTTTAAAGGGTCTACAGTATCCCATAGTTTGGATATATAACAATGTATAATTCCCTAACTGATGAATTTTTAGGTATATATTTCTGTAGAAGTGATTTCTAGAAGTGAGACTACTCACACAAAAGGCATGTACATTTTATATTTTTAAACATATTGCCAGAATGCTATTAAAAAGTCAAAAAATAACAGATGTTGGTGAGGTTGCAGAGAAAAGGGAACATTCATTTACTGTTGGTGGGAATATATAAATTAGTTCAGCCCCCGTGGAAACCAGTTTGGAGAGTTCTCAAAGAACTAAAAATACACCTACCACTAGACCCAGCAATTCCATTACTGGGACATAAATATCCAAAGGAACACAAATCCTTCGACCAAAAAGACATCTGCATTTGCATGTTCATTGTGGTGCTATTCACAGCAGCAAAGACAGAATCAACTTAGATGCCCATCTATAGTGGGCTGGATAAAGAAAAAGTCATACATCTATGCCATGGAATACTATGTATCCATTAAAAAGAATGAAATCCGGCGTGGTGGCGCGTGCCTGTAGTCCCAGCTACTCGGGAGGCTGAGGCAGGAGAATTGCTTGAACCCAGGAGGTGGAGGTTGCAGTGAGTGGAGGTCACGCCACTGCACTCCAGCGTGCCTCCTGGTGACAGAGTGAGACTCTGTCTCAAAAATAAAAATAAAAAAAAAAATGAAATCCTGTCGTTGCAGCAACATAGATGCAGCTGGAGGCCATCATCCTAAGTGAATTAACACAGAAAACCAAATACTGCATGTTTTCACTTATAAGTAGGCGCTAAACATTGGGTACACACAGAAATAATGCTAGGAACCTCAGACACTGGGGGTTCTAAAAAGGTGGAGGATGTGCAGGAGGCAAGGCTGAAAAATGATCTGTTAGGTACTATGTTCACTATCTGCATGAAGGGTTCAATCAAAGTCCAAATCTCAGCATCATGTAGTACATTCATGTAACAAACCTGCACATGTGCCCACTGAATCTAAAATTTAAAAAAATAAAATTTAAAAACCTACTGCCAAACTGTGCTCCAAAAAATGTCATACCTACTCACACTTGTGCCACCATCTGTAAGAGTGCACATTTCCTACAATATTATATTTTAAATGTTGCCAATCTTATATGCACAACTATTACTATTGTTTTGTTATTTGAGTCTTGCTCTGTCACCCAAGCTGGAGTGCAGTGGCATGATCTCAGCTCACTGCAACCTCTGCCTCCCAGATTCTAGAAATTCTCCTGCCTCAGCCTCCTGAGTAGCTGGGACTACAGGCACCCAGCACCATGCCCAGCTAATTTTTTTGTATTTTAAGTAGAGACTACAATTGTTTTGTATTTTTTAGTAGAGACTGTTTTTAGTAAAGGGTTTCACCGTGTTGGCCAGGCTGGTCTTACTATTGTTTTAATTTGCATTTCCCTGGTTACTGGTGACACGATCATCTCACATGTTTACTGGTTATTTGTTCTTTTTAGAAAATATTCTAAGGTATTTTTATACATATACTCTTCTAGGTGAGTTTCAGAGTACACTGGTTAAGTTATATTTAAAGTTATCATTCTAACTATAATAATATTTGGGATTTTTGAAATATAATTTCATAGGTTAATTTGAGGACAACTATCTTTAAAACACTGAATACACCCACAGTATGCACTCCATTTTTATTTTTTGTGAGCCTTAAAAAAAAAATGTATCAGTTCAGTTTTATAGTTTTCTTCATTTGAGCTTTTCACATTTCAATTTATTCCTTAAATGTTTTATAAGAGTTGTTACTAGCATATATTACCCTATTATATTTCCTAAGTGGTTACCACTGCTGTATAGGAAGCTACTAGTTTTAAAAGCTATTGGTTTATATCCAGCCACTTTACTTTGTTCTAATAGTTCTAACTTCTCTTAGTTTTTAGGTGAATAATCTCATCTTCTGCCTCTATAGACAGAGGTGGCTTCCTTTCTATGTTTATAATTCCTACTTTTTAATAATTTTCAATCTCACTGCATTAGCCAGCCTCTACAAGACAATGAGAAGAGAAACTGAAACTCATGATCACTGCTTGTCTCAGATGTTAACGGAATATGCTTTTAATTCTTCAGATCCTTCAATATAAAGGCTTGTTCTAGCATCTTAGTACATACAACTTGACAAGGTAAGGCAGTTCCAACCCTTCTGACCTTGTTTTATTAATAATTTTTTAAAACCAGAAATAATGTATTAAGTTCTCTTAAATGCCATTTGATATTTACTTATTGAGATAATCACGCCATTTTTCATTTGTTAAGTCTGAGCTTGGTATTTCCAAAGCTTTACTTAAAAGATCCATAGTGGACAAGATCAACCCCATTGTACCTCTGCAGTTACTGGAACATCATTTTTTTTTTTTCTAAAAGCATCTTGCTGAGAGTCACTTCCAAAAGGACCAAGGAGGGTTTCTGAAGGAAAGGGGTAGGACAGAGGGCTTAAAGAAATCTGGAGAGACAACAGAAGTTACCTTCAAACCCAAAGCTGGCCTCTTCTGTTGTCACAGATTAGGCATGGCTAAACCTGCAAATAGTGTAACTGGAAATAGGATATTTCATGTTCTCACATATTTTAGCAAGAATTTAGCAGCTCGTTGTTTAATTAACTGATTAGCAGTCATCAATGAAGGGAGACAGCAGCACTTGGTATCCTTTTCTCTAGTCAATGGCTTATTTTTTAAATTTATAACTGCATCAAAGTCATAAATTATAGTGCTTACTTTTTAGTCCTCAGGGCTAACTGCAATACCCCCAACCTTTCTGATGTGCTCCTCATTCAGGCAGTTAAGTAAACAAAGCAGGAGATTTGCAGCAGTAATGTCAAAACACAATAGTCTAATGTTGATCACTGATGAGCATCAGCCAGCTGATAACATTATCCTATGTCAACTAAGGCTGAGGAAGGAGAAGACAATTTTTATTTTGGCCAAAGGGCTCCCTTTAGGACTGATGGGTGAAACTCCCAGTGATTCAAAGTTTGGTGCCAAATCTTTCCCCTCCTGCTCACCTCTGCCCTCCTCCTCATCACCAGTTTAGGGTCTGTTCACTTGTCATGACTTCCTGGATCTCATGTAGTCATAATCTGAAATAGCACCTTTTACCCTCTTGGCATCCCCTGCTTTGGGAAGAAAACCATCATCAGGGATTACACCTGACTTTGCTACAAAGCATGCCTGCCTCTGAAAATCCTTTTCCATACAGGGAGACAATTAACTTAGGAAACAATGGCAACGCTATAAGGTCAACAAAGAGTGCTCACAATATATAGAGAGATTAAATTAAAACCTCACAAATACATCCTAAGGATATGGGCTTTCTGGATTCTGAGGCCATATTAGCTAGTCTCCATTCCCACAGAAAGAATCTGTTATTTCTCCAACAAGCCCTCCCTGCAAAGACAGAGCACTAATGCCCTAATGGCCAAAGGCTCATTCCCAACCTGTTCATGTCCTATTCCATGTGACTTGTACTTCCAGGCAGAGCCTATTTCTCCACCCCTTGCATCTGGGCTGGTCTCTGACTTGCACTGGTCAACAGAATGTGGCAGAAATGATACAGTTAGTTCTGAGGCTGGGCCTAAGGAGGCTTTGCATGTTTCTACCTCTTTTCTGTAGCATTTCTGTCATCACCATAAACATGCCCAGTCTAGCCTGCTGGAAAATGAAAGACAAACACTACAGGCCAGCCTAGGTCAACCCAAATCACCTGAACTCTAGGTATGTGAGTCCAGCCAAGATCAGCAGAGCCACCTGACCAACCCATAGCAATTACAGTTGAGTGAACAATAAGCCTTTATTTGTGTATGCTGAGTTTTTGTGATTGTCTGGTAAACATTCTCATGGCAATGGAGACTGACCTACAAGCTGAGTTACTGCATATGGGGAGAGTGTTTACACTCGCATTAACATTATAGCAGGATTTAAATTTGTACAGGACAGTGGTTACACTGTAATGTGAGTCAGACCTGGGTTTGAAAGCTGATTCTGCCACCTCTATGTTATAAACTTAGGCCTTTGTAAATAAACGACCCCAAACAAATGCCCCTCTAAATCCCAACAAGGTCTGTATTGGGGAAAGGGGGCTATTGTTAGTTCCCCCCCTCCCCTTTTTTTTTGACCTACCTGAGATCCGATTTCCTCATGTGCAAAGGAGATTACTATGACTGATTCTCAGGGGTATGTGAAAATTAATTAGATAATATATACAAAGTGCTTAGCACAATCTGTAGTACCTGGAAAATATTCAATAAATGGTCTGTATATAAACACATACAAAAAATACAGATAATAGACCACAGATACTTGAAAGCAAATCAAATAACAGACTATTCCCCTCGTCTAAGTCAGCACAGTCTGTCCCCTGAACTACTGCAACTTTTAGCCATTCTCCGTTTTCTGTCTCCCATGTCCCCACAGTGGTTCACAGCACCAGAAGATACTCTAAACATGCAGACCCCTGCGGGTCACATCCCCATATCCAACACTCCCAAGGCTTCCCATTGCCACATATGATCAGATCCAAGGCTCTACCTCACTCAAACACTTGGCCATACTGGCCTTCCTTCTGCTCCTTACGTACCCTGAATGTGATCCCACCCAGGCCTTTGTATTTAGCTTCCCCCTCTACCTAAAACATTCTTCCTCTGCTCTCTGCCTGCCTGGTCCTGTTTTATCATTTAGGCATTAGCACAAATGCCCATTCCTCGAACCCTCTGACTTTCTTCTACCCCTGCTCAATACCCATCAAACCACCTTGTTTGATTTTGTTGTTTTTTTTTTTTACAGTATTTATCTCCATTCCAAACGATCCTTTTTATTTCTTTGAAATTGCTGATCTCTTTCCTCCACTCCCACATAAGCCCTACGGAATGGTGGCCTGGCCTTACCTGCTGCTGCCCCAGATTCTAGATGGAGCCTGCATAGACGGGACGGCACAAGCTACTGACTGGCTGGACACAATGCCCCCCAAATCCTAACAGGGACTGTTGGGGGGGGGGAACAGGGTCTAATTTAAATTCTTATTTTCAATATTTTGCAAATTGTCTACAATGAGCATCTTTACTTTCAAAATCAGAAATTAAAAACATTATTTCTAAAACATGGACTTTGCTTCACTTTGCAAATGTATGTTCCAGGAGTCTGTGTTAAATACCACTGAGAGAAGGTTGGGTATGGTGGCTCATGCTTGAAATGCCAGCACTTTGGGAGACCAAGGTGGGCAGATCGCTTGAGGCCAGGAGATTGAGACCACCCTGGGTAACATGATGAAACCTTGTCTCTATTAACAAAAAAAATACAAAAAATTAGCTGGGCATGGTAGCACATTCTTGAAATCCCAGCTACTTGGGAGGCTGAGGCAGGAGAATCACCTGAACCTGTGAGGCGGAAACTACAGTGCACCAAGATGGCACCACTGCACTCCAGCCTGGGCGACAGAGCGAGACTCCATCACACACACACACAAAAAAGCCACTGAGAGAAGGCCATTCAAGCCCCTAGAAAGGAAGAAGAAACCAAAGAGAGGGAGGAAATGGGATGGAGGGAAAAAAGGGGAGGTAAAGCACGTTGCTCTGCTGCAGGCTGTTTTACGAGATCAGGGAATACATTACAGTTGATAAAGCAACCTGGCCAAGACCTAGAGGGTTCCCATCCAAAAGGCCACAGCAGGAGAGGCCCTCCGATGCATGTATGCCCTGAGGGCACAAGTGTACTGGGCAGCAGGGAGGAAAGGGGGAGAAAGAAAGAGGAATTAAGAAACCAAGGAAGAAATACAAGAATGAATGAAAGAAGAAATAAAGGAAGCATAAAGAAAAGTGATACAGAAGGAAAGAAAGGATCAAAAGGGAGGAGGAGAAAGAAAGAAGAAGAAAAAAGAGAAAGTCTTAGCCAAAGATGAAATTGCAAGGTGTCCTGGATGCCAGTAACTGGGGACCTGTCATGGCTCTGATGGTTTTTAAATGTCCCACACATTACACGGCTAAGGTACTAATTTTAAGGCAAAAACAAATCATGCATACACATACACACACACACACACACACACACACACACACACACACACACACACAACTTCCTTTTTGCCTCATTCAGACAGCAAGCATTCAGTAAGTGTTCAGTCCATGACTGTAGAACAAATACACTGAAAGGCCCACTGTAAAGATCCCTTTGATCTTAGTGGCTCTTATCCAGCAAGTCTCTCCACACAGTAATAGGCTATCAACACAAACATGGGTAAAGCACGATGCTAAAAAGCCAGCTCAATCCATTATGGGTAAACATTAGGAAGAGAGTCTGTCTGTTACCATTTACTGAGAAGGCGAACTCAATGACATCCTGCAGGCTGGTAGACTGGCTTCCTTGGCCTACTGAATAATCAATATCCGTTTTTTGTTTTTTGGTTTTTTTTTTTTTTTAAGAAACAGGGTCTTGCTCTGTCTCTCAGGCTGGAGTATAGTGGTGTGATTATAGTTCACGACAAGCTTGAACTCCTGGGCTCAAACAATGCTCCCACCTCAGCCTCCCAAAGTGCTGGGATAACAAACATGAGCCACCTCTCTGGTAATATCAGTAATACTGATAGTAAGGTTCTTCAGAGGTATTACTTCATTTAATCCTCACTATAGTTATATGAAGGCAGAATGGTTCATATACCCATTTTCCAGATGTGGAAATAAAGGAATAGAAAACAGAAAGTTTAAGACAAGCTCAGAAATGCTAAATAATTTGCCCACGCAGATGGAAAAACAGAGTCACCTCCCCCATCCTTCTCACTCTAAAACTCACTTCTTTTTCATGCAAATGCCCCAGGAATGCAGCCAGAGAGCCTAAGCCTGCCCCAAGGACAGCCAGACACCTGGCCTTCCAGAATGAGAGTCCTGCATCAGGACCTGGGCCTGAGCCTCGGGCACAACACTCCACAGAACCCTCAGCCTCTGCAAGGGGGACACTGAGTCCCACATGTTATGGAGGAAAAAGTGGAGAGGCAGAGGGGGTGAAACCACGTGCTTAAAGTCGCACAGCTAGAAAGCCAGGGGGAGGTTGGGTGGAGTTCAGTCTCCGGTGGGCTTGAACCATAGCCCATACTCTTTCTGCTCCACTTCACTTCCTCCTCAAGGGGGCAGAAGAGAAAGAAAGGGGAGACTCTGCAGTTCCCCTCCTCTCTAGCCCAATAGGTTCCTGGACAAGAGATGGCAACCCCCCAAAGAAGTAAGTATGGTTTCCTCTCATGGACAAGAGCCCAAGGAAGCCCCAGGCAGCCAGGCATCCGGGCATCCTGCTTCCTTTCCCTCCCTTCTTCTTTTACCTCCCCCCTCCCTCATCTACTCCCTCCATCCTCCTGAACCGTGAGCTGTGCCAACAGCAAGATTGCATTTGACAAAGCAACTGGCGACCCACAGGCCAGGGCTCCTCTCAGTGCCACATCTCACTCACTGGTATTTTTAAGGAGCTTCTGGATAAGCCAGAGACCATGGCTCACTAGGAGGATTCCCCGGCAGATGGGGTGTCCCATGTATTCTGTCACATAAATAAAAAGCTGGCTTCAAAGACCACTTCTTGGGAGAGGTGTGTACTATATCTATGCACTTAAACTATCAGTATGCAAGTTAACATTTGGTTTGGGCAAAGACAGTGCAAACCCTGTTTCAAGGCTCCCACTCTGGCCTGAGCCCCTTCCTTGGGACCTGTCCTGCAGGAGATAGTGTAGACAAACAGGATTCATCATGACTTTGATCCTGCATACCTGTGGGTGGTCTGGGGCCAGTTACCCGGCCTCATGGGCTTGTTCCCTCATCTGTCAAGTGGGAGAAATGATGCCCCACTCAGGGCGCTGGATGGGATGGACAGCATGTGGGAAGGCCCCCTGGTAGGGGCCGAGTCCCTACTTCCCTCCTGTCACACTCCCCAGCTCCCATTTCCCTCTAGCCACATCCCAAGCAAAGCCTGTTAGATGTCACCCAGTGTGACCCTGTGCCCAGGACAGCACGTTTCTCTGGGATCATGCATCAGTGCTCAGCGTGGCCCTGACTAGACTCGTCAGCTTCTAAGTTGGCAGGAGCTTGGGCTAGATTAACAAGGCCTCTCATTCCAGTGGTGTTTATCATCACGCTTCCTTGCCAATGGTGTCAGCAAAACCTGCCTCCTTGAACCCACTGAGAAGTGAGACCAGCAGAACTCATAACCACAGCCTGTTAGAAGCCAGTTATGTTGAGGTGCAACAGACATTACAGCTAGCGGCCAAGGCAAGTGGTCCATGAGCCTTCTCGCCATTGCCACCATGATGGTATGACACAGCACCCTCCACCTCCTCTTCCCTGGGCTGGGAGCCTCTCCCCAGACATGTGGGGTCACTGTGTGGCAGAAGGTGAGGCAGGAATGGCTCTGTGCCTTCTACCTTGGCCTCCTTCTACCTGATTGCTGTGCCAGCATGTTGGGGCACAGAAATATCACAGGGTGACCAGAAATGAACCCACAGGGCCAGAGACAAACACCGGCATGAGGTATATTTCAGGTCTGGCAACACTGGGTCCACTGAAGTGGGCAGGGATGACCACGAATGGAAAACAAGAGGCACTGGCCTCCCCCTTCCCACACTCACATTGAAACTGTGCCCCAAAGACTTAAACCAGTGACTGACAGAAATTCTTGAGCTTACGGAATGGAAGATAAGAAACAAACAAACAAAAAAAGCTTACAGAAACACTAAAACTCCCTCTGCTTGAAAGATGATAAAGCTGGCTAAAATTGGTTGGGACCAATATGGCCAACTGGAGCCTACAAAACGAGCTTACTGACGTCACAGCCTGAATTTCCGCCACACGTTTCACATTCACCCCCCCTGGCTGAATTTGCACAAACCATCCACGAGGATGCACAGGGAGATAACTGTGCATACCCAAGGACTTTCCAGACCTCAACCTTCCTTCCACCAATCACCTGCTAATCCCCAAATCCACCCCTAAACCTTTTCTAATACAAATGCTGCCTGAAAGCCAGCAAGCACAGGGAGACAGATTTGAGCTGGATTCTATCTCCTTTTGGTTGACACAAAATAAAAGCTTTTCTTTTCTTAAAAACCCAGTGTCATAGTACTGGCTTCTAGTGCACTGGACAATGAGACCTATCACCTGGTAACAATGCCATGCTTCTCACTCCATCCTAAAGTTACAGAACTATGGTGGGAGAAGGGTAGTTTTCTCGTTTCCTCTGTACTTGCAGGGAATGGATGGATGGTGGGTTAAGCCCTGGAAAACGGGAGGTTAGGTCAGCTGGTCAACAGCTGGCTAGCTCAAAGTCTGCACAGTGTTTTGTGCAACAGCTATCCCTTCTTGAGACAGTAGCAGCCAGTCGCTCCTCCCAGGGCTGCCATGGTGATGGTGGGTGTGATGACCATTTCAAGCCACGCTGCAACTCCACCTGCTGGAGGAAAGGCAACAAGAGGCAGCTGGAGGGGATGCAGCGGAGCTCCAAGTCCAGTGCTCACCTCAGCCCCTTCTCATATCCCTGCTACTGTGTGCACAGCGGTGATGCTGGTCAAGGCTGCCAGCTTTCCCCTGAGGAGTCTGAGGGGAGGGGCTTCTGCTTCTGTCAACACTCTACATCTAATGGACCTAGTCCAGTGACATGCTGCCTGCCTACAGCCCATTCTGCCCTTCTCACAACTCTGTGAAGTAGGTATTCCACATAGTTAAAATGTGCTCATTTGGGCTAGATTAACAAGGCCTCTCATTCCAGTGGTGTTTATCATCACACTTCCTTGCAAAGGTATCAGCAAACCTGCCTCCTTGAACCCATTGAGCGGTGAGACCAGCAGAACTCATAACCACAGCCTGTTAGAAGCCAGTTATGTTGAGGTGCAACAGACATTACAGCTAGCGGCCAAGGCATGTGGTCCACGAGGCTTCTCGCCATTGCCCCCATGATGGTATGACACAGCACCCTCTACCTCCTCTTCCCTGGGCTGGGAGCCTCTCCCCAGACATGTGGGGTCACTGTGTGGCAGAAGGTGAGGCAGGAATGGCTCTGTGCCTTCTACCTTGGCCTCCTTCTACCTGATTGCTGTGCCAGCATGTTGGGGCACAGAAATATCACAGGGTGACCAGAAATGAACCCACAGGGCCAGAGACAAACACCGGCATGAGGTATATTTCAGGTCTGGCAACACTGGATCAGCTGAAGTGGGCAGGGATGATCATGAATGGAAAACAACAGGCTCTGGCCTCCCCCTTCCCACATTCACATTGAAACTGTGCCCCATTTGGGCACATTTTAACTATGTGGAAATTGAGACACTAAGCAATTTACCTCAGTCCCCCTAGGATGGGCTACCTTCTCCAGCAGAGAAAGAAGCTCTCCCATACCTGGAGTCTATTTTCAGAAATCGATTTTCCATTTTTAATGACAATATGCACCACTTGAATCAGCACCACCTAGATCCCTGGAGTCTCCTTAATCGTCTGAGTTGGTGAAAACGTGCAGGCCTAGTTATTTGAAACCTGCAGTTTGCAAAGTGCTGCCATGGCTAGTTATTAAACTGACTATTCTCCTTTGGGCTACATTAAAGTTTTTGTTTTGATTTAGAAGAGAGAGTGAGGCAGGAGAGGAAATAAGCAATAGTATTTGCTGATGTTCACTGGGAACCTGTGTGAACTGCAAACAAACAACCTGTATGCTCCCTGAGTGACACCCTTCCCTCCCCTCCAGCCCCCCCAAAACCAAACTAAACAAAACAAAGGAAGAAAAACAAGGTTGTTTTAAAGTCTGTGTTTCCGGATGAACATGAATAGGATTCAGGTGTGTCTGTGGTTCTGCAGCTTCTCAAAGAGATCCACAGATTCTTTCCTGCATGAGTCTCTAAGTTAAGCACTCAAAAGTAAACATGCCTTTCCAAAGCCTTCTTGCCTTGGCGCCTAGCCAGTGTTCTCTGTAATCTTTTCCACTAAAGTTCACAGAGTTCTAAAGTGAGCTGTGAACTGCTGGTCATTGCCTCCAATCCCTCTGCCATTCTTAAATCAACATGTTTAAGCCAAATTCATCCTCCAATCTCCTATAGACCATCAGCCTCTCCTACAGGTCACCTCATGCCTGTGAACTATTTCCCTCATTCTTCCAGGCTTTAAACTTTAACCACCCACTTCCCAGGCAGGTTGGGAAAATGAGCCAAGGATTGGAATCCAAAGACCCCATCAGTTATGGGAACCCTGAGATTAGCCCTCAGTTTGCCCACCCATTAAATAACAGGATGAGATGTCTGGGATGCTAGCAAAGGCTCCTTCCAGATCTAGCAATAAATTATTCTTGGAGTGCAGTGGAGGCTTTCCTTTGTGTTTCAGATCCCTGTCACAAGACAGGTGCAGTCACAAGGGACCTGGACATCTGCAAGATCTTCCTAACTGGTCTCTGCCACCTGCAATCCCATCTGCCAACACAGCCACCAGGTTACTCTTCCTAGAATATCTCCACCATGATCAAAGGAAGCCAATGGCTTCCCATTGCCTCCTGGTGCAAAAATCTTTGCCTGCTGGGGGAGAGACCTCCGCAGCCAGGCGTATTGCTCCTATCTCGTGCTCTCTGCTCCAGCCAAGCCGGTCTGCTTTGTTTGTAGACACTCTTGCTTCGTGTCTTCTCCACTTCCACTTGTCCTACCATCCATATCAAAGTCTAATTCAAGCCCTCCGACTCGACTATACCAGTGTTGGTGACAGTTCCTCTACCTTCTCTCACAGTGTCTATGCTGAGAATTTTTTTTATCAGATTAAGTGACTCTATATTTAATCAACAAGATTGAAAATCTTTCCAGGCAAAGGCCATGCCAATTCCTCGCACAGAAAATGATAAACTACGTCTAATTGATTAAGACACTCACTTGCTTAAAACACTTTTACTGAGCACCTACTAAGGGCTAAGCTCTGAGAATATATAAATAAAACCCAAACTTTAAAAGCATGCAGTCTGGAGGTACAGACAGGTAAATAAGCAGGTTATCAGACTACAGAATAGTATGTTCTATAAAAGGGCTTTGCCCAGGGAGCCCCAGGTTGGCGTTCAAAGGTTGACCTCAAATCCCTATCTTTGGAGGGGAGTGCAGGGACAATAGGAAATGTCCCTTAGAGGGAGTTGCCATCCTGGCCAAGTCTTGAAATTGGCCCAACAAGTAAATGGGATAAAGGGTAACCAAGGCAGAGGGAACAAAATATGTGAAGGCATGAAGATATGAGAGAATTCCTGGGCCAGTTGGGGAACTGAGAGTAGCTGGTGTAACTGGAGCTCAGCGGGGGTAAGACAGATGGTAAGGGGTGAGACAGATAGAGAAGGGTCTTAGATGATCAGGTTTTATCCTCAAGGGAATGGGAAGCTATTGATGCAATTAGAGCATTGGACTCACTTGATCAGATGACTCGTTTCAGAAAGATTGTTGTAGCAACCGAGCAGAGCTTGGATGACAGGGGAACTAGGAATGGTGAGAGCTCACCCACATCAATAGCAGAGGACTAGGTAGATTCAAGAGTTATTAATAAGATGGGAGCAACATGAGTTGTGGCCAACTGAACACTGGGGAAAGAGAATGAGACAGCAAGATGCTGTCTCATTCTCTTTCTGGCCTGGACACCTGGAAAGGAGGTGTTGATATTCACTAAAACAGGAAATACTGCGGAGTGAGCATATTTAAGAGAAAATACTGTGGAGTGAGCACATTTAAGGGAAAACTGTGGATCCATTGAGTTTCAGATGCCCAGCTGAAAAAGCCTAGAGCACGTGAATCTCAGCTTCATATACCAATGTAGGCTATAAAAGAGCAATGTAAACTGGAGATGCAGATGGCAGATGTTGTAATTTTGATGTCTCCCCCAGGAGAGAATACAGAACAAAAAAAGTCCTAGGGAACACTGACAGCTTAGGGACAGGTAGAAGAGGAGGAATCTATGAAGGGTACTTAGGGAAAGCCAGAAAGGTAGGAGGTAAACCAGTTCTTGAACAGGCTACTGAAATGGGACTGACCAAAGAGATGTTTCCCTAGTTACACTGTAGATCGCTCCAGAGCAGTCACTGTCCCTCCTAATCAAGTGGCTGCATTATTATGTCTGTTAAACAAATGAGAAGGCCAAGCACTCACACCTGTAGTCCTGGCACTTTGGGAGGCTGAGGGAGGATAACTTGAGGCTCAGACTTCAGGACCAGCCTGGGCAACGTAGCAAGATCTCTAAAACATATTTTTCAGAAATTAGCCAGGCCTAGTGGCATGTGCCTGGAGTCCTAGCTACTTGGGAGACTGAGGCGGGAGAATCGCTTGAGCCCAGGAGTTCAAGACTGCAATGAGTTAAATGGTGCCACTACACTCCAGCCCAGGAAACAGGGCAAGATCCTGTCTCTAAGAAAAAAAAAAAAAAAAAAGGCAAATGAGGAACAACATGACTAAGAGTTCAGGACCAGTCTGGCCAACATAGCACTATCTTGTCTCTAAAATTATTTCTAAAAAAATTAGCCAGGCCTGGTGGCACATGCCTGTAGTCCTAGCTACTTGGGAGGCTGAGGTGGGAAGATGGTTTGAGACCAAGAGTTCAAGGCTGCAGTGCGCTAGACGTGTCACAGGCGCGTTGAGGTGATGACGTGCTTCTTGGATGTTAGGTGTCTGCTTTCTATTCTCCATGGGAACGTTTTGTTAGAAGCGCTCGTAAGAGCATTTTGGTATGCTGAGAACCAAGGCTAACAGAGGTGCTTCCTTTTGCTGTCTATTGCATCTAGTGTCTGAAGTTCCCGCATCATCTTTCACTTTGTTTTAAATTTCATGTCTGGAGAGTGTATGTTTTGGGGGGCTTGGGTTATGGAAGTAGGCAAGATAGTAGGTGAAAATGCCTCAACAGCCTATGATCAGTACCACAGGCTGTCTCCCTATTAATGATAATTCTGAAAGGTTACTAATAAGTGCTGCTAAGCAATAGGAGTTGCCTGGAAGTGTATGCTAAACAATATGGATTACTGAGGGACAAATCAAGTTAATTCCACAGAGTCATCTGGTACCTAAACAGAATGGACCTTGTGCCTCTGACATCTCATCTGGGATACAGTAAGCAATCTCCTAATACTGCTAGCCTTTGCAGTTCTTGCGGGCACTTCAGTGTCTGCTTCATGTAAATATTCACTGCACAAGTCCTGTTATTGCTCAACTGATATATACCTTTGTGATGAGCTATCATGGGAAGAAGTAGATTATAAAAGGAAGTGACAGTTAGGTCTTCAGTCATGTAGACAGAGGGAAAAGAAAGACAGAGCAGCCTACATGGGTTACAGCTATCTATAATCTGAATTAACATTCACTGAGCACACATCTGATTTTTGCATTCAGATGCAAGCCAAGACTTAGGAAAAGGCATACACTCAGGTTTTCTCAAATAAATTCACGTCTCACATAGGAGAAAAATTGCCAAACAGCCTCTGATTTACACAAGTAATAAAAATGGGGTTTTTAAAACCTACTTCTTTCCACCACCATGTTGGTAGGGAGAAGTAGGTAAATTTTCACACATATTTATAGGCCTGCAGTAATTCAGCCTTGCTTTACAGTCATACAGTTCCCTAACACACACTAGAATAATATTCTAGACCAGACAATTTCTTAGAAATATGTTGTTTCGGAAAAACTGAAATTTTCCAGCTTGCACTAAGATTAGCCAAGCTAAACCCATCTGTCTCCTGCTTAATGTAGTCTATGGAGAAGCCTTGATGGGACAAAAATCTGCCTTTATATATCACAGGCATAAGGTGAGGTCTTTGTGCCTCTTGGGTAAACAGAACATAGATATGAAGTCATCATCAAAAGATCAGATTCTGTGTGTTTTCTATCAGCTTCTCAAGCCCATGCCCACCAGGAGCTATATAAGAAGGAAATCCCATGGTGGTCTGCAACCATAGACCAAAAATATTCCAGCATCTCTGAGGTCCTTTGTCATTTGAATATGTTGACAAACTCCCATCCCAATCAGTGTGTAGCTCCCCCACATAAACCCCCTCAACAGGGGATCTAATCTGACCTAATCATGGGAGTGGGTTGGTTGATAAGGAGACCAGCTGTGAAGATAAGCCAGGCAAATGCTAGGTGGGAGCAGACAGGAGTCAGTTTCTTCAAACAGGAAAAGAAAGAAATGCTGTTAGATGAAGATACATGGTCTTCAGGTTGGTGGGAGCGTAAAGGGTGAGAGTAGGTGACTTTGCAGTTGCCCAGGGTTCAGAGGAACACAGCAGAGGATGACAAGGCACAGCCTTGAAGGATCAAAGAAATGAGGGCTGGGGAATTTTTTTCAAGCAGGCAGTAAAGAAGGGCAATAACCAAAGTAATTTTCTAAGATGGATAATTCTTAGAACAGGTTTTCTGAAGAAGAGATGTCCATTTTCTCTCTTTTAATCTACTGAGGCAAGGGAAAAGAGATACTTCCAGTCCCCAAAGCTATGTGCCAATCTGGGGACTTTTCTTACTGAAATAAGAGAAAGACTTTCAATATCTACAAACTCTATCTCTTCTAATGAAATCTGAGGCTGCACCAAAAGGAATTAGGTAATTCTTCCTTGAAAACCTGTAAGAAGAAATGGTTTATGAATAAATAACTATAGAATAACAAGAAAAGTACCAAAAGGAACCTAGGTGGTGCTTCTCTAGTTTTTGCTGCTTTAATCATATATTATCTTAATAAATAAGGATCCATTTAATGTTTACATTTGTCTAAATAAAGACCTCCAGTTTAACAGAAATTTCAGATGAAATGGGTCATTCCATTTCTCCCAGTTGATCACGTTAAGAGAGATCTTGCAGTTTGGATCTGAAAAGACATGACCCAGGCATCATCACTAGGAGCCACGTCTCCTAATTTTACATCCTCTCTCTAAGGCCATAGATGAGAACATATGCACATTCTCAACCCTGGTTACAGATCAGCCTCACCTGTGGAGCTCTGTAAAAGTACAAATACTCAGCTCCCCCTCCCACCTCAGTCAGAAGATCTGGAAATGGGGCCTGGGTTCTGTAAAAAAAAATTTTTTTTGAATGAAAGAGGAAACAGCTTTCTCACACACTTTTAGTGGGAGTGTGAACTAGTTCAATTCTTTTGGAGCCTACACACTTTGATCCAGCAATTCCACATCTAGGAATAAAAACTTTAGATATACCACACAAGTGTACAAAGAATGGAATCCAATGATGAAAACAATCTAAATGCCTAGAGACATTGTTAAGAAACTATGGCATATCCAGACCACAGGCTCTATGCAGCCGGAAGATCTACATGTATTACTATGGAAAAATCTCCAAAAAATATTAAGTAAAAAAGGCAAAATGCATAACACTATGTATTCTATGCATATACATATATTTCCATATTCCCATACACACAATATATACACACACCCACATATATATGCATATAAATGCTTATAAACACAAAAGAAACGTCTGGAAGAGTATGCAAAAGCTGTGGACAATTAAATCTGGAAGTGGAATATGAGAACTCAAGTTACACTTTGTACAGTTCTATTTTACAACAATCATACATTACTTTTGCAATAAAATGTTTAAATTTCTTTTTAAAAAATCACTGGTGATTCTCATGTGAAGCCAAGATTGAGAACCACTGGTCCAGAGGAAAGAGCCCCTGTGGGTGTAAGGAGCTTGCAAACCCTACCTTGCAAGGAAACCAACCACCCACACAGCAGGAATAGTCATATCATGTCATACCCATGACTCGCCAGAAGGTGGTGCTCCAGAGGCAATCACTCAGGCCTCCAACCAAATCCTGCCCAACCAATTTTGCATTAACCCATCTTTTTGCTACTTTAAAGACTATTTACGCCCCAAAGCATTCTACACTACTGCTTCTATAAAGGGCATTTTAGACACACAGATGACAGATGCATTTTTTCCCCATAAAAATTCACGAGTCACTCAATACATTCTAATACAACCTGCGAGAAGTTGACCTGAAAGGAGTTGGCACTGCTTGCTCTGGCCTCCCCTTCCTCCTCCGCTCTATTTCCCTGTTGTCTTTTCTCTGGTTTACTCATCTTCTTATCTTATTTCAGGGTCAGTTCTACAAAGGCAGGCAGCCATTAGCCAGATGGGGCATTTGCCCTTTTGAATTTGTTCATACCTTTGGCCTAGAACAGGTGGTACGGGACATAGGGCAGCCCAGGGCAAGTGCCACGAGTTTGCCTGCCCTCCCACTAACACTCATGTTCTGGAAGTGGGTGTGTTGCCACAGCAACTGTCAAATCCCATCCATTACGCCGCCTCTAACCTCCCAACATCTTCTTTAAACACCACGTTTGAGACACGTGGTTACCCTGGCAGTGCAGAGCCACAGGTCCCTTGCCAGGCGGCAAGGTCTCCTTATCTGGGCAGGAGGGGAGTTAGCCCCTCTGAGTACTAACCATCATATATATATATATATATATATATATTATATAAAATTTCTCTTTTTTTTTCCTCTCATTATATTTCAGACTCATGTTCCATAACATCCTGACCTGATCATTTCCTGTGAATTACTGGTGCATATGTAATGAAAATTCATTCTTAGTATCAGTCAAGAAAACTCAATGAATCACTTATATTGTATCCTTTCTTTCCATGAATATACTTTTTGCTCATTCTTCAAGACACACTTCAAGGATCATCTCTGATCTTCCCTCCTCACTCTATTCAGAGCTGACCATTCTTGCCTTCCTGATTCTACCTCGTACATACCCTGACGCCATCTACCATACTCCATTCACAATTAATTATATCTCTTTGCCATTCATAGGCTTCTCAAGTTCAAAGGATGGCATCTTCCTTATCTCTGAATTATGAGCACCTTGCTAGGCCCTCTGTAAATGATTGAAAATGATGATGAATAAATGGACTCCAAAACAAACATCCATGGGCTTGTGGTTCTCCATAAATTTTTATGTTATTAAATCACATACGTAACGGATGACGGCTGTGTGTCTGACTTGACAGCAAGACCTAAAAAACATACGTGCAAATGCTTTTTAAAAGGGAGAATACAGAAAGGTCCATTTCCTGGGACTTTTGAACCAACCTCTTTCTCGTTCTTGTTTGTCAGATCCAAGAAGTGCATGGAAAGGGAGGCTTCTCCATATGGAGAGAAGCCGTGAAGTCCCAAAGAAGGAAGCCGTAACATTCCTTGAGTACTCACAAGGCGGCCTGACATCTGGTCCACACTCAGGGAAAAGAGGCCACATCCCCCACATGGAGATCTATTTTTGCATTCTGAGCTGCTGATGCTTTGCTCGTACAACTTGCCTTACACACAGAAAGGGGAAGGAAACTAATATTTACCAAGTGCCAGCTACATGCCCTGTGCTGCTTCATGTGCGTATCTCTCCCCCGACATTGTGTATCTGCAGAGAGCTCACCAGGGGTGTCTCTGAAAAGCATATGGAGGTGAACACTGAGTGCCTCCAACTTCTTCCACTCACCTGGCTGATGGCCACACGCACAGCTGATGCCCAACACATCCATATATTCATGCATGCTTCTTTATAAGGACTTCTCACCATGGTCAAAGGAGAAGATCTATTCTCTTGACCACATGCATCTCCCTGTTGCACTGGGGCAGATCAGCATAGTGTGGGCACAAGGAGAATGAAACTTTGACTTATATGGACTGTGCTGTGGGTTTAGTACCAGCACCCTCAGAGACAGCCACACTCAGTGTTTCCAATTCCCCCACTGGGCTGTCCCTAAATCTTCCCAGACTGCTGTGTTTATCACTCCATGGTGCTTCTAAGATCATATCAGAAGGAATTATAGCTTAGAAAGTCATACAAAAGCACACGATTCATTTTTAAATCCTTCATGACTTAAAAGTAAAGCCTGTGTTAAAAACTACTCTCTCTGTGTCCTTTAAAATTAAATTCCCTAGGAATTGGCTGAGGAGACCTAAGGGCCTCCCCAGAGGTGCATGAGATGTTGCTCCTTCTCCCCCTCACTCCCTCCACATCTAGGTCCCTGGAATGTATCTGCCACCGCGTTGTACCATCCACACAGGTGTTCTGATGGTGCTAAATGTTCTACTGCCTTCCACAAGGCAAAGCCTTCTACTGAGAAGCAGAACGCTGAGTTGGGGCTCAATGCATGGGTTCTGGTGCCAGACTACGGCTTCATGATCCAGCCCTGCCACCTATTAACTGCCCCCAGCACCAGTTTGCTCACTTTCTCTGGGCCTCAGTTTTCTCATCTGTAAAAGGACAGTAATAATAGCATACCTACCCAGTATTAACAATCATCCCTAGAGACTGAGTTTTAATGAGATAACACATAAAACTCACTCAGTCCAGTGCCCAGACTGTAAGAAGGACTACAAAGGGTTCGCTATTATTATACAGGTCCTTTTGTACCCATCTGTTTGATAGGAGCTCTGTAGTCAGAGAAAACGTGGTGCACAGTTGACTGCTTAGTTCTCAGGATTGCACCAGTCAGGAGATAAAAGGGGAAGCTCTGCCTTCTCTCCTCACAGCACAATGGCCATCAGCCATTGCCCAGGCCAGCTGCCACACGTAATGGTCATTCCACCGGCATCCCCCTATAACCCCTCAGGCAAACACAGCACCTCAAGTCTTAATACATAATAAATGTATGTATTAAGAGAGTATATGTGATATTTTGATACATGCATACAAGGTATAATGATCAAATCAGAGTTAACTGGGATCACTGATCATTTCCTTGTGATGGGACCATTTCAAATCTTCTATGTATTTTGAAATATACGATAAATGCTTGTTAACTATAGTCACCCTACTGTGCTATTGAACAGTTGAACTTATTTCTTCTGTGTTTTTGTACCTCTTAACTAACGTCTCTAAATCCCACCCCAGCCTCTGGTAACCATCATTCTACTCTCTACCTCCATGATACCAACTTTTTAGCTCACACATTTGAATAAGAACATGCAATATTTGTCTTTCTGTGCATGGCTTATTTCACTTATCAAAAATGACCTCCAATTCCATCTATGTTGCTACAAGTAGCAGAATTTCACTGTTTTTCTATGGTGGAATAGTATTCCATTGTGTATGTATGCCATATTTTCTTTATCCATTCACCCATTGATGGACACCTAGGTTAATTCCATTCCTTGGCTATTGTGAATAGTGCTGCTGTAAACATGGGAATGCTGGTATCTCTTTGATATACTGATTTCTATTCCTTTGGATATAAAGGCATATCTCAGAGACATTGCAGGACTGGTTCTAGACCACTGCGATAAAGCTAAGAATCCAATAAAGCAAATCACATGCATTTATTTGGTTTCCCGGTGCATATAAAAGTTATGTTTAGGCTATACTGTAATCTATTAAGTGTGCAATACCATTATGACTAAAAACAATGTACATGCCTTAAGAATACTTTATTGCTAAACAATGGTAATGATCACCTGAACCTTTAGTGAGTAATTTTTACTGATGATGGGTCTTGCCTTAATGTTGATGGCTACTAATTGATCAGGGTGGTGTTTGCTGAAGGTTGGGGTGACTGAGGCAATTTCTTAAAATAAGACAACAATGAGAAGTTAGCTGTATCAACTGACTCTTCCTTTCAGGAAACATTTTTCTGTAGCACATGGTGCTATTTGATAGTATTTTACTCACAGTAGAACCTCTTTCAAAATTGGAGTCAATCCTCTCAAACCCTGCCACTGCTATACCAACTAAATTTATGTAATATTTATATTCTTTGCTGGTATTTCAACAATGTTCACAGCATCATCATTAGGAGTAGATTCCATCTCAGGAAACCATTTCCTTTGTTCATCTGCAAGAAGCAATTCCTCATCCATTCAAGTTTTATCATGAGATTGCAGCAATTCAGTCACATCTTCAAGTTCTACTTCTAATTCTAGGACTCTTGCTATTTCCACCACAGCTACAGTTATTTCCTCTAATGAAGTCTTGAAGCCCTCAAAGTCATCCACCATGAGGGTTGGAATCAACTTCTACTAACTTCAATTAATGTTGGAGTTAATTTAATATCCCTTCCCATGAATCATGAATGTTTTCAATGGCATCTAGAGTGGTGAATCCTTTCAGAAGGCTTTTGATTTACTTTGCCTAGATCTATCAAAGGAATCACTATCAACTGCAGCTATAGTCTTATAAAATAAATTTCTTAAATAATGAGATTTGACAGTCAAAATTATTCCTTGATCCACAGGCTGAAGAATAAATGTGTTAGCAGGCATGAAAATAACATTAATCTTCTTGTACATCTCCATCAGAGTTTTTTGATAACCAGGTACACTGTCAATGAGCAATAATATTTTGAAAGGAATATTTTTTTTTCTGAACAGTAGGTCTTAACAGTAGGCTTAAAATATTCAGTAAACCACGCTGTAAACAGATGTGCTACTATCCAGGCTTTGCTGTTCCATTTATAGAGCACAGGAAGAGTAGATGTAGTATAATTCTCAAAGATCCTAGGATTTTTGGAATGGTGAATGAGCATTGGCTTCAACTTAAAGTCACCCACTACACTGCCCGCTAACAAAAGTCAGCCTGTCCTTTGAAGTCAGGCATTGATTTCTCTCTACCTGTAAAAGTGTTAGATGGCGCCTTGTTCCAATATAAGGCTGTTTGGTCTATACTGAAAATCTGTTGTTTAGTATAGCCACCATCATCAACGATCTTAGCTAGATCTTTTGGATGATTTGCTGCAGCTTCTACATCATCTCTTGCTGTTTCACCTTACACTTTTTTGTTCTGGAGATGGCTTATTTCCTTAAACCTCATGAATCAACCTCTGCTAGCTTCAAACTTTTCTTCTGCAGCTTCAGCCTTCATAAAATTGAAGAAAGTCAGGCCCTCACTCTGGATTAGCTTTGGCTTAAGGGAATGTTGTGGATGGCTTGATCTTCTATCCAGGACACTCAAACTTTCTTCACATCAGCAATATGGCTGTTTCACTTTCTAATCATTTGTGTATTCACTGGAGTAGTGCTTTGAATTTCCTTCAAGAACTTTTCTTTTGCATTCACAACGTGGCCGACTGGCTCAAGAATCCTAGCTTTGGGCCTATGTTGGCTTTCAACCTGCCTTCCTAATTAAGCTTACTCATTTCTAGCCTTTGATTTAAAGTGAGAAAACTGCGATTTTTCTGTTCACATTAGTGCCTAGAGGTCATAATATGGTTATTAATTGGCTACTTTCAATATTGCTGTGTCTCAGCAAACAGGAATCCCAAGGAGAGGGAGAGAATTGGCAGTTGGTGAAGGAGTCAGAAGAACCTACGTAACATTTAGTTACATAAGTTCACCATCTTATGTGGGTATGGTTCATGGTGTCCCCCAAATAATAACGATAGTAACATCAAAGATCACTGATCACAGATCACCATAACTAATAATAATGAAAACTTTGAATATTGCTAGAATTGCCAAAATATGACAGAGACACCAAGTGAACACATGCTGTTGGAAAAATGGTGCCAACAGGCTTGTGCAATGCAGGGTTACCACAAACCTTCAATTTTTAGTAAACACGCTATTGGCAAAGTATAATAAAGTGAAGTCCAATAAAACGACGTATGCCTGTATACCCAGCAATGGCACTGCTGGGTCACATGCTAGATCTATTTCTGGTTTTTTGAGGAACCTCCACACTGTTTTCCATAGAGTACAGCACTTTAATTCTTGATACTGCACCAAGGCCTTCTGTTAATGTTGGTTGTGCTTATTTGTCTGGTTTTCTTTTTCAGCACTGAGGAAGAAAGATCATTCTGAGGCAGGTTCTCCTTGGGTTGTCAAGAGATACTCCTTTCACATTCCAAAGTGAAATATCTAGAACTCTGTACCAGTGAGCCCCCCGCTCTCCAACAAAGAATAATCAAAGGGAATGCAGATGGAGGGAACGAGGCGGGCCCTTTTTTTTCAACGGGGGGGGGGGGGGGCCATCTACAATGAATGCAAAGTTTTAGGAAGAATTAAGAGCTGAGAAAACAGACTTGGAATAATCTCAATCAGGCCTTATGAACTAAATGCATTTCTTTTTACAAAAAGTTCCCTAAAACCTCCAACTGAATCTGCAATGTTTAGATTCATATATGAATGCATAGGTAAATTTATATATGAATATATGGCAACTATACTGAATTGTTAATTCTGGGTGATAGGAATAAGGATGTTTGCCACATTTTAAAAAAATTGTTCTATATTTTAAGTCATTCTCAAATTAATTTTTCAAATGCTTCATCATATGAATAATTTTATGCAGTATTTTATGCAGAAAACTTTTCTACCTCACCTTGGCAAGAGGGATGTTATTTCTGCCAGTATATTAGTAAACTGAGGCACATTAAGCTGAACAGAAGAAGCAACTGTGAGGAGGCTCAGGCAAATCTGGTATTGCCAGAGGCTCACACTATATTTCCTGTTGTGGGCACACAGGGTCTGGGGTGCACAGAATGAACTCTGTGCAGGGATATTGAGGGCATTGTAAATCCAAGGATCAATCTGTTCCACCTCTTGAGTCAGTGAACCAGGAGGGGCAGCTCCCCGCCAGCTGCACATACCTCTGTGATGGGGTGCAACTGCTCATGGCCTGGTTCTTGGAAGCCTTTAGCAAGGCCAAGTCTGTTTTAGTGCCCCTTATCACTGGTACGCATGGGGAGACGTGCCATTCTGTAAGCCAATCAAATCCTGTGCTCAAAGCTATACCCTGACATGCCACATGGAGAGGAGAGGCATTCTCCTGCATCTATTAACCAAAGAAACGTAAGTTGATGTTTTTTCGAAGAATTTTTATCCATCTGCATCCTCCCCTTCCCCCCACCCAACATGGAGCTTCTCTACTTACCCAGTTAAAAATCCCAATTAAGAACCTGTGGGATGAGTTTTAAGAACTCTTACAGGTGATCTGGGAACATGCAGGCTGGAGCTGCTGACTTCCAATCATGTCTCTGTGATTAAAGGGTGGAAAATTGGGGGTCAATATCCACTTTTATTTGTAAACATCTAAATCCTCTTCTCTGAAAACACTCTTCATTCTTGAATCTTTTTTTTTTTTAATTTAACTTTATTTTTTTTGAGACAGGGTCTGGTTCTGTTGCCTAGGCTTGAGTGCAGTGGTGTGATCTTGGCTCACTGCAACGTCTGCCTCCTGG
Source organism: Ateles fusciceps (assembly GCA_036589455.1). NCBI lineage: Eukaryota > Metazoa > Chordata > Mammalia > Primates > Atelidae > Ateles > Ateles fusciceps. The sequence goes on from JAZHEH010001386.1 coordinate 5,892,317, forward strand.
GCTCAAGCAATCCTCCCACCTCAGCCTCCACAGTAGTTGGGACTACAGGTGCACACCACCACACCCGGCTAATTTTTTTCTATTTTTGGTAAAAATGAGGTTTCCTTACATTGCTCAGGCTGGTCTCAAACTCCTGAGCTCAAGTGATCCACCCGTCTTGGCCTCCCAAAGAGCTGGAATTACAGGTGTGAGCCATGGCATCTGGCCTTGAATGAAATCAGAAAATAGTGAAACTGGCTGGGTGTGGTGGCTCACGCCTGTAATCCCAGCACTTTGGGAGATCAAGGAGGGCGGATCACTTGAGGTCAGGAGTTTGAGACAAGCCTGGCCACCATGGTGAAACCCCCTCTCTACTAAAAATACAAAAATTAGCTTGGCATGGTGGTGCATGCCTGTAGTCCCAGCTATTCGGGAGGCTGAGGCAGGAGAATCACTTGAGCCCAGGAGGCAGAGGTTGCAGTGAGCTGAAATTGTACCACTGCAGCCTGAGCAACAGAGTAAGTCTGTCTCAAAAAAAAAAAAAAAAAAGAAAAGAAAAGAAAAAAGAAAGAAAAAGAAAATAGTGAAACGTTCACATGAGAAAAAAGCTCACTGAAGTGTTATCATGAGCCTATTAGCAGGGGTATACCTGCACTTTGCTTCCTCCAAGACCATCCTGACTCACGTCTGTCCCAAAGGCGTCATCACACCATCGTGACCCTTTGCAAAGACCCACTATGTTGAACAAAATTCTGTCAACACAAGCACTCATTTTAAACCATATCTTTGTTACTTCACTCATTCAACAAATGTTTCCTGTATATCAACTCTGGTACAAAGCAGCTGCTTAGGTGTTAGAAATAAAAGCCAGTCTCCACCTCTGGGAAACTTGCAGGTCAACTACAGGGAGTCCACAGGGACCTACCAAGGTATCCAGAGTGCTCTGGGAGTTGGGAAGATGGACTTCAACAAACTTTCACCTGTTTTATGCAAAATGAGAAAGTCTTACAGGATTAAAGTATTTACACTGGTATGAGGATAGGCCAAACATAGGTCCAACAACTTAACTTACTGATTTTCAAAGTAGTCCAGACACAGTCCATTCTGAATAATAACTGTCCTGCTGTTAGAATGCACCAAGGAAATGCACTGTGCGTTGTTTCAGTTAAATATAAAATGAAATTACATTCGAACACTTCCCAAGAATAGCAGGGGGTAGAAGCCTTATGGTGTTGTTTTGCTGGGTGGCAAATGGCAGCTGGCCAGGCCTTACACATTGACCATAGCTAGTACACCAAACAGATAATCCACACATGAGTAATGGAGAACTGACTCTTGAGGCTGGCTCCAGATGCCTCTCAGTCATCAACTACCAGAGCTTCTGTCAATCAAAAAAGAAAATGTGGCTTTTAAGAAATACCAGTCTCATTTATAAGGGGAAGGGGGAGCAAAGCTCCAAATGAACTTCTGAACTTCAACTATTTCTCAACAGAAGATTTCAGAAGATCTCTTTCAACGCATAGGGCGACATCTTTTCAATAACCTTATCTCACCTTCCCTGCAATGACTAATGTGATTGCAATAGTATTGCTCTTTGAAGCAGCATGCTTCTCCCTGTTCCCCCACCCCACCCCACCCCCCACCGGCCAATTGAGCTAATGCATCTACCAGCCACGTGAGAACTTGGCATTATTTTAAAAAATTAATTATCAGCAGGTTTTTGAGACAGGTGGAATGGGTTTCTGTCACCTCCCTTCTGCGGGAGTAAGCAAAGACTGCACCTGCGGACTGGCAGGAGGCTGTATCCCAGTCCCTGAGATTTTGGGCATCCTCTATGACAAGGGAGGCCTTCCATCAGCAGGAAGCAGCAGCCTGGCACATGCATCTAGCTGGAAAAGTTTCTGTAAGTCTTGATTGGTTGTTGCTTGGCTGGATGATACTGATGGCAAAAGTAACATTCCAAAGCAATAAATATAAGACTCTGAATAAGGCTTGGCACTTAGGAAATCCTTATGGAATTTATGGCTTGGTGTGATGGGGAAAAAGAGTTTATTTTCAACCATTTATTATGAGAGGGATCTATTTCATTGAGAAAAGAAACGTCAGTATTATTCCAATAAATCTTTGTTTTCTAACCATTCAGATCTTTCCTAAGGAGGGTTTAAAATTCCAAAACCAACTTTATTTTCAAACACAAGTCAAATTTCAGGTGGCCACCTACAAGAACAGACCATAGAGGAGCGGGGGAAGAAAGGTTACCCAAGAAATGAATTACACCACCTCTTTATCCTAATTCCTCTTTTGGAAATTAGATACTTGTTTTACTGAAGGCAAAACAGCCAGCCTGGCCCAAGAAAAGTGAGATGAGAATGGGACTAGGGGGTGGAGAAAGGAGGGTACTATTGAGAGGTAAAGTGCAAGGGGGAAGAAGAGAAATAAAAATAGACAAGTCAGGGAAAACCAAATGGCAGAGGTCCATTTGTTTATTTTAACAGTGTTTGCCATTCCAGGCAGCTTGCTGAAGTTCCTTCCTTCCATGGCTGGCCATGGACCAACATTAGAAAAGTCTTAGATCTTTGGAAAGAAGATTTGGACAACAAAGTTGTTTTATCTGGGAGGGTAACTAGCTTACTCAAGAGTTCCAGGACTTTGGTTTTGATGTTATTACCTCGGCCTAAGTTTCTCTGTCCCAGGTGGTCCTGGCTCTGTTTACTCATTTTGCAAGGGAAAAGGGTGGCCCGAGGAAGGAAGGGGCTTTTCTCAGGCACTGCTGCCACATTTAGCTGGATCACCTTCGTACCTGGGCACCACGAAGAAGATGAAGACAGGGGGAAAAGTAAAACATTTTCTAAAGGTCCTATCTCTCGACACTCATAAGAGAGAAACAACACTTCTCTAACTTACTCCCCAAATAGACACCGCCGTGGATGTTCTGCCAAGGAGTGATGCGAAAGTGTGTTCCGAAGTGAAATGTAAGCTTGGCCCAGTGCCCAGCTCTCTGCTGTATTTTGCACAGAGAGCTGCAGGCTGAAGGACCAAAGGAACACATTTCTCTCCACGTGACTGCAAGAGCCAGGCAGCCCAAGCAGATTTCTTTGTGTTAATAAAATGTGATCTCTAGACTGTACACACCAACAGCCCTGGGAAAACGTGAGCCAGAGAGAAGGACCCAAGGAAACCCATGGCCCTGGCTGAAAAGGGACTACAGCTGGCGGGGCACACTGTGTTGTATCAAGGCAGGGGAATTGCAGGCCTGGCAAATGCAAGTGAGAACACAGCCAGAGATGGAAAGACATGTCAAAGGCTCAGGGGAACGCTGCTTAAGAAACGAAAATAATCCATGGAATCCCATCAAACATGATCCTGAGCAAATGTTTACTCTTTCTTGGTGGGCCACAGACCAAAGTCCTCAATGGACACTCAAGATTTTGCCTATACCTGGGATCCAAGGTACCATGTCTCAAAACATTCCAAATACGGCAGGAGCTTGACTCCTAGGTTAAACTACACATATTCTGGTCTGGTGTAAGGTGTGACAAATATACATATTTCCATACCCTCGGCCCACAGGGACCCAGTCAAATGCAGCCAACTCTCTGTGAACTGGGGCAACCATGGGAGGCAATCACAAGCAACCCAAACAATCACCTTGGGGCGGCCTGGACTCTGGGGAGCTTTGCTTTTTGGGAAGCCCCTGACTCCTTACTTCGGTGGTCTTGGTCTCCACTGACCTCAAAAGAGATCCACTGCTCAGGGTCTCAAGCCTATGAGTCTGTATGTTGAGAAGAGAGGAGGTTCCTAGGCTGAGGAAGAAGGGGATTAGTGGCCCCTGCTCACTGGGCCTACTTGCAATATATTACTTAATCTCCAGACTTTCAAATTCACTGTGCCCTGTGGTTAACTTGTTCCCAGTTTGAACAGGGTGTTGGGGGCAGGAGCTGAAAGGAGCAGAGCACCAGGACCCAGAGAACTTCTAACTGTCTCAGGTACTGAGCTGGAGAATGCAGAACTTTAAAGGGCTAGAGGGCTCCTCTGATTGGAGAGAGCTGAAGTTCCTGGAAGAAGTCACCCCCTCTGTCTGGTTCCCCCTGCAGTCCCAGTTCCCAGGCTTCCCAACCCTGGGGCAACAATCAGCCATCACCAGCTAATTATGGAGCAGCTGAGCTGATGAGCGACTCCCAGGCCCAGGTGAGCCTTCACCTTGGTTAATCTGCAAACCAGTTAATCAGCCTCAGGATAATTGAAAGTTAATCGTATGCAGAGCTCAAGTGCAGTCACTGGAAACAACAGGAAACATCAGTAGCAGAAGTCAGGCCTACTCTCAGTGAACTCTTTTGTAAATCCCCATAGCCAATGTTTAACCTGGAGCCCACTTCACCCTGTTGCCCCATGCACCCTTGAATCAAGTCCCTGTCACACAGTTACCTGGATCCCAGGGAGCACATAGTAAGTGCTCAACAAATTGCAACTGGTTGATTATTTCTCTGGTGCAGTTCATGGATTTAAAGTTAGGAGGCTGGGAGGGCTCAGAGACATTTGGCTGGCTATGTTAGAAACATACTGGGGGAGCTGCAAAAAGCACTACACTCCCCCTCAACCGTTCTTTATAGAAAGAAAAATCTGAAGAGTTCAAACCTTACCAGGAAAGCAGATCAACAGCATAAAAACAAAGCACGTTCCACAGCTGAGGAGAAGTAAACTTCAGCTTATCTATTCCATTAGCATGGATAACTGAAAATCGCCCTCAATCCTAAACAGACTGGCAAGTTCTCTAAAGCTTCCTTAAAAAAGGGGGCTACACTTTGATTGCAAACATCAAGGATCGCATGTATGGAGTGTATGGCTGACTGCCAAGGACACAGTTTCTCTGGAATCTGCAGCCATGACCTCTGGCCACAAGCAGCTTACCAGGGCCTGTGGTTTGTGGCTGCCTCTGCTGAATCAGTGGCACCTATGCCTGTGCTTCCTCGGAGTATCCACGGAATTACATGTTGGAATTACAGCTTCCCTCCACCTTGCAATTCCTGTCTCGTGACCAAGGAGCCGAATCAACAGACTTCTTTTCTTCCATTCTCTCTGTTAAGCTAATCAGAATAAGCCTCCTTCAGAGAGTAAAACACTATGTGCTAGAGGCTCAGAAAACACTTTTCCAGGACATCAGAAACAACACTGGCCTGAGTCCTTGATCTGCTGCCCAGTAGAAGGACAAGTACTAAAGAATCTTCCCAACCTGCTCTGGCAGGACAGCAAACACGGGGCACCAGTATTGCCCCACCCAAGCCCAGGGCAGACATCACTAATTAATCACAGAACTCTTTTCACTGAGCCCAAACCAAGCCTCAGAGGCTTTCAAGATGACATTCCAGGCACCTACTAATTTATCAGAGCCAGCTGCAAGATGAAACCTACTATTACACACAGGTCCTACAAACCTGACTCCAACCATCCAGAGAAGCGGCCAAAGGCCCCCCTCTGGCCACTGCCCTTCTAGAAAAGTTGCCATCAAAAGAGCTGGCAGTGGGCCCTGGGGTTTTTCCTTCTGCGGCTTTACTTCTTTTTTTTTTTTCTTTATAAAAAAATTATTTCTGTCTGGTTAATAAACTACTGCTAAGAAATCCAACCCTTGGAGCAATGATTCCAGCCAGATAATTTATTTTCAGGGTTGCTCTGGAATGCTGAACACCAGAGGGAATCTGGTGGTTCCCATTCGGCATGAAGACCATTTTTTTAGGAAGTAACTAGCTTGATTGTTGTTTTTTTTTTTTTTTCCCAAAAGGCGTTAAATGTCTTTTGCTTTTCAGCTTTAGTTTTTAAACTCCATCATCCTTTATGAGTGGCAGAATGTCAGAGTCTTAATCCATCTACTTGGCTTGGGAGCAGCTCCATTACCCCTGAAAGAGGCTTTACATTTTTTTCAGACATTCATCAAAATGTGAATGTTAATCATCTCCCGGCTCATAGTAGTCTTTGAACACGGGGTCACAGAGCTAGAAACAGCATCTACATTTTATAGACAAGAAAAATGAGGCTTTGAGAGATTTGGTGATCTGACAAGAGACACCTAATGCTGACAAACTGGCTTTAGAACCTAGATTGGCTGACTCCAAGTTCAGTGCTCTTTGGAACTGGCCTACCTTTGAAATTCTTGCTCTATGTTTTCCATCTTTTGCCACCTAAAAACCAATGGAAATAATAATGTTAACCCAATATGGACATTGATGTGAACTGTTTGGTCAGTTTTCTATTTATGACATACTTGGACGTTAGAAGGATGTAGATTATTCTCATTTTAAAGATGAAGAAGTAAAAGTCAGAGAAGCTGAACTAAGGTTATACTTCCAATTAATAGCATAGCTGGGGCTACACAGTAGATCTCTTACGTTCCCAAAGCAGCATCATGGAGCTTACGAAGACCTAGTCCAGCAACTCAAGAATCCTGGAAGCAAGACTCCAAAGATATTAACTACAAGTGCATTTTAGAACATGGTCTTTAAATACCAGAATCGGACTCCGAATTAAAACTGAGTGACAATCCAAGTAGGCACGATCCCACATCCTATTACTGATAGCTTGTTTAATATAATTTAAGTTGCACAACAACCCTACAAAATAGGGTTGTCATGTCATGTTCTGGATGAGGAAATGGGGGCTCAGAATTCAAGTTTCTTGCTCAAAGTTTCCTGGCTTTTCACTAGACCCCTGATTCCAAATTCAATTTAGCTTGGTGACTAAAGGGCCCCACAATCACGTGCTGATGCTATTAGGACTGTGTTTCTCTGAATATCTTTATCAATGCTTGTTATTTCTGCCTTGAAAATGATTTCATCCTGATCTCCATGGTTTTTGGCCACCGAGATATGCCCAAATTTATTTTTAAGCTGCCTTTAGTCAGAATGGAAGGGCTGATGGAGAAAAAAGAAAACATACTTTGGCAATGTATTCACGACATTCAGTCCTCTTGGGATAAGACTAAATTCCAGGGACCAATATTTCTAATATGAGTCGATTTCCTACAACTACTTACAGTAAGTGTTTAGGACAATCCTGGTTTTAATACATAACGACTATTGCTGTGATTTCACATTGAATTTGGCTGATTTAAACTTGAGAGCATTGTGTCCACTCTTTTATAAAAGCAGGGGAGGGACTCAGATATGTATTTTGTTTTGTTTTTGTGTTTTTTTTTTTGAGATGGAGTTTCACTTTTGTTGCCCAGGCTGGAGTGCAATGGTACAATCTTGGCTCACTGCAACCTCTGCCTCCTGGGTTCAAGTGGTTCTCCTGTCTCAGCCTCCTGAGTAGCTGGGATTACAGGCGCCCACCACCACACCCAGCTAATTTCGTATTTTTAGTAGAGACAGGGTTTCACCATGTTAGTCAGGCTGGTCTCAAACTCCTGACCTCAAGTGATCCACCCTCCTCAGCCTCCCAATGTGCTGGGATTACAGGCATGAGACACTCCGCTCAGCTGTGACTCAGAGATATTTGATGGGATACAAAAATATGCTGAGGGAGCTTTAGCTGAAATGGAACATCCCTTTCAAAGAGGGGAAAATCTTGCCTAGTTTCATGCTGATATATTTTGTAATGCTTTAAAACTGCTGTACCTTTAAAAGCCTTATCCTGCCACACCCATATGTACAGTGCACAACATATTGTATCAAGACACATGCCAAGGGCCAAGAACCTCATAGCTGTAACCTAGTTGGAAAGCAAAGTCATACCAACTTTGTCATGCAAGTTTAAGAATCTCAATTCTTTTTTTTTTAAGCCCTCCCCAGAGATGCTTTATTACATGGTTTCATCAGTCATCGGTGATGGGTTCCTCTGCCCATGCGAGGAGACGAGAACATCTGTGCGGTACGTTCCCTCTTAGCTACACAGTCAGATGGGGGCAGGGTGATGAATGGGTGCTTGGCTTCCCTGCTCTTGGGCAGGCTCTGAAGAATCTCATTCCTAAATCAACTTCTAGTTGTCCCCTTGGTGTAAAAAAGTGTTTTGAAACATTTTTTCCAAATATCTACTTTTGTTTTTACAATTTTCTTATATTTCCATTCCAGTTCAGCAGAAAAGTCCATTCTTTCCTATCTGGACCCCCTCCCTGCCACTTTTCCCTCTGGTACAGACAAAGGAGAGTTATGAAGAAAATATTTGAGAGACTCACACTAAGGAGAGCAGAAGGCCAGGGAGTTTTGTGACCATTGGAAACCCATTTTCCTGCCTCCACGTCACTCAAGAGCCCATCACCAGCAACTAGAGGACAGCCAGTTCACTTCTTCATGGCCCAGAAGTGTCACCAAGGGCAAAAAGAAGAAACCTAAAACACAAATCTGGCAGCATGCTAGAAAGGCTCTAGAGCACTAAAGGAAATGTATTCTAAATTCCATTTCACCCTTACCCACTCAAGATCTTCCAGGCATAGTACCAGAAGACATATGCAGGCACAGCAGGGCATATGGAGATGGAAGACACAGCCTGGGCCTGCAGAGCATACATCTATTAGAAGAGCTATCCAAAAAAGCAGGCAGTTACACTGTGACATGCTAGGGTAATAGGACACAAATGGTATTTGAGGTGGGACGTATCTTCTCACAGGTGTAAATACACAGGATGCTCACCTGCTTTATCTCTTCATGATCCCTTCTTTCCTGCAATAACTCAAAAGCAGTTTCCAGGTCATCACTGGTATAGCACTGCTGTAACACAAGATGTGTTTCTACTTCAGTGTCCATAAAATAGCCATGGAGGTGGAAGAAGGAATAGTAATTGTAGAATAAAAATAAAACTGCTGAAAGCTGCCATTTATATATTGAGCACTGTTCTAAGTGCTTTACATGTATCCTCTCATTTACTTCTCCAGGAATCCTCTGGAGCAGGTATTAGCATCCTCACTTACAATGGAGGGAACAAATGCAGAAGAGTCACATGCCTGGTAGATCCCACCATCTTTGGGGTTGGCTGATAACATCCTCTCTGGTGGCAGGTAAATGAATGAAAATGACATTTGGTTCCACATACTTATGTGAAAATTTAACTTTAAAGATGTGAAAATTGAGTGGTGAGGGGGGAATGCAGAAGGGGACAGATGGAGATAACTGGCAACAATTTGGTGGGAATGCTAATCTGAATTACTGAAGTGTCTGAATGACAAAAATTCTTTTGCTATTCACTAATATACACTTGTGGTTCAGAATATTAATTTACATATACACAGTTAAAATATTTAAAAACTGTTTTGCACTCAAGTTAACTCTGTGTCCCAAAATTATGTTTGCATAATTAATCTGTTTGTTAATATTTTGTTAATATTTTTCTTTTTAAATGTTTAAAAAATGTATAATGTAGAGATGGGGGTTTCACTCTGTTACCCAGGCTGGTCTTGAACTCTTGGCCTCAAGTGATCTTCCCAACTTGGCCACCCAAAGCACTGGGATTACAGGCATGAGCCACTGTGCTCAGTTAGAAATATCTTTCTTTATAAAGAAGACAAAGATATAAATTTTAGTTTAACAAATTCAACATAAAATGATCATAAAATCTTAATGCAATGTTACTGCCAGGCAAGTGAGAGGGTCAAAGGAAAAATAAAATATAAGTAGACGTAAACTGTTTCTTTATACCTAGTTTGTGTAACACTGAATCTTCCTGTCATTAGTCTTCTAGGAATCCAATAACTAAATATCATTATCTGGCCCACTAGGTTTGGGTAAATTTCAGTTATAATGTTAAAAATAACTTTTTGACATGAATATATTATTTTTTAAACCATTTAGTTATCACTGCCCATTTGAAATAAACATGCTTTAGATTATATGAGGAAAAAAAAATACTCCCCCAGGAAGTTATACTAATACCAAGAAATCAATCATAATAATGTGAATTCTATGAAATTCTTACGAGGTCAGTTCTGCAAATTTCTCTCTTCTTGTCTTCAGAAACTCAAGGCTCTACTTCTGTCTTTACATTTGATATTACCTACTCTTTCGTCTATAAATCTTTCAATGGCCTTTGGCCTTTTAAAGGCAATACTATTTTGATTGGATCTGAGACCTCTGTCCTGTTTTCATAGTTCTCTAGTAAAAGCCTGTATGGTCTCCTTCAGTGATACTGACTCAGCCCACATTATAATGAATCCATCCTAAGTCTTCTGTTCGATCCTTGGGGCAGGCTGAGTTTAACTGTTTGCCACTATCCTTAAAAGAACCCTTCATATCTTGGGGTATTGAGATTTCTGTTTTGGGTAATCTGATTACCACACATCTAAATGATCATGTTCATCTGGTTTACAGCATTGACACCCATTGGTCAGGGCCTGGTGGCATCCTTCCCCTAAACAAACCTTCACTTTTCCCATTCAATTCAATTCAAGAGGCATTTATCGTGGATGAATGGACAGGCTTAACTCTTTCCATTAAGTGTAGAAGCACTTAGGGAGCAGTGATGAAGCTTTCCTGCTCTACTGTCCATGCCTGGGTTCCACAGCAAAGACATCACAGCAGACTGTTACCCAGAGCTAATTAGAAAAGAAAGCATTGCTCTTCCCCCACTCAAGGAATTTCTGCCAAAGCATTTATTTCTGCTGATCCATTTATGCAATTCCACTTTCTAAGAGAACATTTTGTCACAGATGATTTAGTGCTGTAGCTCCCTGGAGCATCTCTCTGTAGCATGTACTCATTGTTTTTAGGAATCTAGGGTCTCCCAGGCAAAATTTGAGAGGCAACAGAGTTTAATAGCCACCAGACATGTCTCATTATAAGACCTCAAATTCCAAAGCATTCTTCCAAAGCATTAAGGAAACAAATCCCAGATTCAACTTCTAAAAACAAAACTTTTACAAACCCTGTGTGACAGGGGGAGCTGTGTAGTTTTTTAGGAAAGAAAATGAGATTGGATGGGTACTGAGTTAAGAGAGTAACATCCATTTGTTAAAGTTAGAAAAGAAGGAAAAGCAGCATTTTAGGAATTTTCACATTCGGTCATGGAGTCTGTACCCACCACAAGCCAAATTAACAGAAACAAATACTGTATAGTTTCTCCCCCAGCAGACTCTCGATTCTGCCAACACTCCTGTAATTGTCTACTGTATGTAGCTGGAGGTGAAATTGCCTACATTGACTGCTATTTTTTATTTAAGTGAACTAGACTGGGTTATGGCAACTCTTTCAGCCTTGGGAAATCTTGGCTTGACATCAGAGCACACTTCAGGAGGTACCTGAGCAAGTCATTTCATGTACGTGACATTCAGCAGTCCTATCCCCCAAATCCTATCCCCTCCCAGAATGTCCCTTTCCTCTACCAGTACTCCCAATATGAAACACACACACACACACACATATACACACACATCCTATATCTAAGCATGATGTAGAATTCTGGTTTCAGGGAAGAAGGGAGCCACAAATATAAGGTCAGGACTCAAGAATGCAAAACTGTAATAATGACTCCTTTGTCTCCCAGGAGTAAAATTAATAAGCTAACCAGAAACTTGTCTAAGTATTTTTAGCTTGATATTACTGCTGCAGGTAATCCTTATAATCAGGTACTATTTGTATCACTGAGACATTAACCTCCCCCACCCCCACCCACAAACCCAAAAGCATGCCCCCCCCCCACCGACCCATACACACAGACATACCCACAACATCTGGTTCAATATATTTGCAAACCTAGTAAGCTGTATAAAATGGAGGCATTTAAAAGTGATAAACGTTAATGAGTTGGGTTTATTAAAATCTATTTTTCTACTCCTATGAGACCAGGCCTGCTTTTGGACTTTTAAATTCTGAACCCGTCACATCCCTCAAACTATTTCCTTGCCAAAGAGTGTTTCCCCCAATCACCAAAATTATGGGTTTTATAAATGAAACCTAAACCCTGTGTTTTTGAATTACTTTCTCTACATCATTAGAACATCGTGTTTTGAAAAGCTGTTTGATGTTCAAGGGAGAGTATTTATTTTCAAAATAATAAAAATAAGGAAATCCTGGTTTGCCAGAGGAAATTACTGTCAAGTTTCTAAAAACGTTTCAAATCCAACCTTGAACTCAAGTAGAAATGTTCACACGCCACTGTCCTGCTCAAAAACCTTCAATGGCTCCCTATTGCCTCCTGGATAAAGTTCAAGCTCTGCAGCATGGTACTCATGAAGCTGTCAGCCTGACTGGCACCAACCTCTCTGACTCATCTCCCTGACTCCTTCAGATGAATTTTCTGCACCCGCCAAATTGGATCTACACCCTATTGCCTAAAACACCCTGTGGGCATTCCTGCCTCTATAACTTTGTGGGGCATTAAACTCTCCAATCTGGCTCTCTACCCCTCCTTCTGGGCCCAACACAAGCTACAACTCTTCCAAGAAGCCTCGCCCCAGGCGCCTTTGCCTTGAGCAAAGGCTGCTTCCTGTGAGGTCTGGCAGCTTTTATTGGCTATGTGCTCCCTTATTTATTTTTAAAATTTTTATTCATTTTCTTGATTAATCTTTCAGCCTCCTCTTTTCAACAGATATTAGAGGCCTCTATGTCCCCATCATATGACACTGAGAACATGCTAGTTTGTCCGGTCACTCATCACTTTGCCTAAAAGTCTTATCTTCCCTACTAAATCACTGGCTCTTGAGACCGGCAGCCAAATTGTACTCGTCTCTCTTCCTTAGGGTGCACAAATCAAAACACCAAAGCACAGAGCAAAACGGATGCTATTTCTGGGACCATGCACATTGCTCTTTGCCTCCTAAAACCTCCTCTGGTGCTTTCTCTTTTATTTTTTATTTTAGATACAGAGTCTCACTCTGTCACCCAGGCTGGAGTGCAGTGATGCAATCAAGGGCTCACTGTAGCTTTGAACTCCTGGGCTCAGGTGATCCTCCTGCCTCAGCCTCCTAAGTAGCCAAGACTACGGGCATGTGCCACCATATCCAGCTAATATTTTTTTTTAAATATTTTGTAGAGATGGGTCTTGCTATGTTGTCCAGGCTGCTCTCAAACTCCTGGTTTCAAGCAATCCTCCCGCCTCAGCCTCCCAAACCCCTGTTGTTTTCTAATCACTGTATCATTTATTAGAGAAAAATAACTGAACTGACTCATGGTAAACCTTGGCTACTATATTCAGGGCACCAAGCTGGATCTTTCTTGCACGGTAGCTCTGGAAAGCTCACATAAACCCAACAAAGATGTCGCTTTGCAGAAGAGACAATCAAGGTTCAGAAAGATTAAGGATTTACTCATTAAGGAATCGCTTGGGGAGAGGAGGAATTATTATTTTGGAGTGCATGTGTAAAGTCTTGCTTGCAAGCAGGAGGATAAACTGAACCCTTCTCCCTTTCCAATGCCATAACATATCTTTATGGTTTCCTTACTCCCAAGGTCAGTATATTGCCTTTAAATATGATTATTAGTGTCTATTGTTAAAAATTCAATGGTAGTAGTAATTGATTGATCTGTTAGCAAATCTGACATGGAAGAAATCTAATCAAAAACTTCTTTGGGCAGGGCATGGTGGTTTACACCTGTAATCCCAGCCAGGGTGGGTGGATTGCCTGAGCTCAGGAGTTCAAGACTAGCCTGGGCAATATGACAAAACCCTGTCTCTATAAAAAAATACAAAAATTAGATAGGTGTGGTAGTGCATGCCTGTAGTCCCAGCTACTTTGGAGGCTGTGGTGGAAGGATCTCTTGAGCCTGGGAGGTTGAGGCTGCAGTGTGCCATGATCGTGCCACTGCTCTCTAGCCTGGGCAACACAGTATGGCCCTTTCTCAAAAACAAACAAAAAACTTCTTCAAAATGCATTTTGTTTATTTAATCCCAGGAGCCAGGAAGAATGAGTAAAGGGTACAGTTAGCTACTGAAGGTCACCTAAAACTCAAAAGGCTAAGAGAATGGCAAGCAAGACTTGGCAGGGAAGCAGGGGAGAAATCCAAATTTCTGGACCAGAGTTCTTGATTAGCTAGGAAGGGAAAAGGATCAAGACTCTCTTTGAGCGCCATGCTTTGTCCTCCCATGGGAAATGGATTAGACGGTGGTGAAGGTGCCATTCGCAGCAGCTGTTACTGAGCACCTGCTGTGTGTGAGGCGCTGTGACAATTACTCTGCATGCATTGGCTCCTATGACCTTCAACAGTCCTATGAGGCAGGTCCAATGATTATTCCAAGGTTCTGGATGAGAAACCGAAAGCTCAGAGCATTTAAATGACTTGCCTGAGATCATGAGCAGCTAATGAGTGACAAAGTCAGGATTCACACTCAGGTTGGTTTGTATATTGGATTCTGTGCTCTAAAAAACATTACTGCTATATTGCCTCTATAGATTGGTGACTCAAACACAGGACATTCTGACAGACGTTGTGCATGGTGACACAGAGGCACTAAGTCTGAGGGACATTTTAATTTACAGAAAAACAGTGGTTTAGTAGCTTCAGGACAAGATATTTGCTGGGGGGAGGGCCAAATACTATAATCAATAGTAGCTGTGACCAATATTCTCACCCACTCCCATTACAGAATCAAACACAGGCTCTGTACCTCCCTGTGCTTCTCCAACGTATATTTTCTAATTTTTTTCATCTGATTACTTTCTCTACTACCTTCTCTATTCCCTGCATTTCACTGCTGAGACATAAAAAATGATTCCTGGGTAAAAGTGATTAGTGCTAGTTGGAAGAGAGGTTTCTGAGAAACCTAATAAATCACTTCTGTCTTCTCCTCCTCTAGCTTTCTACATTAGGATGTTATCGAGGCTTTTTCTTCCCACCTCCCCCACCCCCCTTTCCTTCTCCTCCACCTAATTCTGCCTTTATATTGCTATTTTTCTAGTCTGGTAGGCACAGTGCTGAACTGGAAAGACTCTGCCAAGACCCTTGGCAGGAGCTGGCCTCCAGGAATCCTGCCCACCACAGGAGTGCAGAGAAGACAGGGCCTCTGGGCAGAGAGGCAGGAGAGTGGGCCGGGTTCGGGGTCTGGCTAGAATGTTGGACAGAACAGGTTTCCCTGGCGTCTGAACTGCCCTCCAGAGCTCAGCTTTCTCATGCCAGGGTCAGGATTACAATTGCTTGCTGGCACTTGCTGTCATTCTCCTGGGAAGGGAAGCGAGAGGGAGGAGAAAAAAAAAAGCAAGCCAGCACACCACACAGCGTTGGGCAAGCTCCACAGGGCACAGCCACGTGCCTGGAACACACGGTCACGCAGGCAGGCAGCCAGGGTTGCCAAGGCTCACACGAGAGCTGGGGGGCTGGGCACCCAGACAGTGGCTGCTTCCACATTGGCAGAACAGGAGTTGCTAACCCAGAGGCCCTGCTGCTGGGTTAATATCCGGGAAGTGATTCGTCCCAACCCAGAAGGAAGAGAAAGGTCAGGCTGGCTGCACAGAATAAGTGTTGGACATGATGGGAAAGAAAAAAAAAGCAAGAAAGCATGTCCTATTTTTGTAGAGGGAAGGGGACTGGATGAATAAATCCCTAGATGGAAAACAGGGGTTGGGAATCCAGTCATTCCTTTCTGTACCCCCATGCCACTGACACCATAATGGCTGAACGCATCGAGTACTCACGCACTACACACCGGCCATACTTGTCATGCGTGATCTTATTTAACCCTGCCAAAACCCCAAGGGGGAGGAACCATTTATAATTTCCATTCTATTGATGAGTAAACTGAGGCTTAAACAGGTTAAGAAATTGACACACAAAGTAAACGCAAGCCCCTGAGCCCAGAGCCTACACATGTAGCCACCAAGTTGCCTTGCTTTCCAGACGTACCCCAAAATACCTCTTGCCACAGGCTAGGGAGGGACTATGATCCTGTGAATGTAAGCAAGCCTGTCCTCTACAGGGTTCCGTGAAGAAGACAAACTCTTACGAGACACAGAAAAATGTCTACCTGCTTCCAGAACCATGCAGACTCCCTCCCCTTCAGGATCTCCTAGACCCTGATGAATGAACAGCACTTCCAAGATACTTGAGACACCATGCACAGCTACAATCAGTCATGGCACTCCCAACCTGCAGATGTATCAGTCTGCTGGGTGGAAAGATGTTTGAACTGCATGCCCTTAAGGGGAGCTTCATCTCATTGTATTGGGAAAAGCAAGAGAATCCTCTGACCTTCCATAAACCCAGAATCACCTCCATCATTACTCAGATTCCAAGTCCAGCATTTTCCTTCCATACCCAAACCTTCTCACAATGAAGGTCAGCAGAAACAGAACACAAACTCCATACTGCAAAGGTACAATGGGTTCTCCCCCACTCCCGCTCCTTTTGTGCCACCCACTTATGCCATTCTCTTCCCACACATGATCACATGGAAGGGTTTTCACTTTACTCTGTAACCAGCCTTCATCATAACCCGGCCTCTGCGCTCAGAACTAGAAAGAAAGCCTTCTTAATTCTCAGCAGAATATGGGCCTAACAGTGGTAGGACACCCCCCCAGCTATTCAAAGAAAAACCACCAGAGGAAACAATTTCAAATCTGGCTTTACAAGCATGTGATATAAAAATAACTCTGCCTTTGTCTGCTATAGATGACTTTCCCTAAAGGGATGGCTGTCCTTAAAGCAATCGCTCAATGCTCAGGGCAAACAGTTTCTTCTTTTTCCAGTACCCAGCACATATTCATACCTCCAGGAGAGCACCCCGACATGCCACCTCTGATAGTATCTAAAATGCAAACATTGAAGTCATCAGAATGACTCCTGCCATCTCTGCTGGCCTAGGAACATGCAGGACACTGCACCTTGGATGACCGAGGAGCCCCTGCAGTTAGCTCTGACATCCCAGAACCACCACTCTTCCCTTCATTAAGATGTCAGCCCAGAAAGCTTGGTGATCATTCAATAGCCACAACAGGTTTTAATGAATCCCTGGATCATTTCTTGAAGGAAAACTGTATTTCTTCAGATATTTGATTCATTCTCTAGTCATATAGAGGAATAGGGATGGGGTGCCCAAGATAAGAAAGGGGGTGGGGCAGTCATGGTACATAGCATGAGAATTCACAAGAATAGGCTGGGCACGGTGGTCACGCCTGTAATCCCAGCACTTTGGGAGGCCGAGGTGGGCAGATCACTTGAGGTCAGGTGTTCAAGACCAGCCTGGCCGACATGGTGAAACTCCATCTGTACTCAAAATACAAAAATCAGCTTGGTGTGGTGGTGCATACCCATAATCCCAGCTACTAGGGAGGCTGAGGCAAGAGAATAGCTTGGATCTGGGAGGCAGAAGTTGCAGTGAGCCAAGATTGCACCACTGCACTCCAGCCTGGGCAACAGAGCAAGAGTCCATCTCAAAAAAAAAAAAAAAAAAAAAAATTCACAAGAACGCTCACCTTGTCATTCCAAGATATCCTTGGAGGAGATCTAAAAATACATACTTTGTCAGCTCATGGTTTCACTGCCTTTCAACCACAGGTAGCACTAACACAACGGAGCACGGCTCAAAAGACGCATGCTGAGTGAATAACCAAAAACAACTGTTTGGCAAACTACTCTGCAATTATCTCCTGATTAGCCTGATGCCTTAATTGTATCAACTAAAGTGTATAATTATGCTCTTATTAATATTCTGTTTCTTCTTGGCAACTCAGTGTCTCCTGACCTTCTTAAAAGTTTTGCCATAAAGCATTGCAGGTGGTTTATCCATTCGTGTGACAGGGTAAGTCCAGATTTTGCTGTCCAAGTAGAAGTTCTAGATGGGTGGTTCTCCACTGGGAGTGATTTTACTGTGCCCAGCAAACATTTGGCAGTGATTGAAGACATTTTTACTTGTCACACCTGGGGCAGTGGGGCTCCTACTTTGCATCTAGGAGGCAGGGGCAGGGATGCTGCTAAGCATCCCATAAAGCATAGAACAGTGTCCCACAAGACTTACCCAAAACATTAACAGTGCCAAGGTTGAGAAACACTGATCAAGACTGAAATTATACAATTCCCAGAACGCTCAAGGCTACATCTGTGCTCTTTCCTTCTGAGGACTTATTTTCCTCAAGATTAACTTGGTACTTCTATTCTGGTCACTCCTGTGAGCCACACAGAATACTCAAGAACTTTCTCCTTTTTCAGGTTTGCTTGCAATGTCCATCCATCAAGCCAGCATCCCTTAGAATTTTATTTTGCATTGTAAACTTTATAATCATCAACAATCTATGAACAGCCAAGTGTTATTTTACCTGAGCTTGGTATTTGAAGACGAGGTTTAACTTTCTTCCTTTTCTGTGAGGACTATCATCGAAGTTTCAATTCGAAGAAGGAAATTATTTTGAAGTGTGTTTTCATTATATAAAAAGATATTTAAATGGAGGGCTTATTTCTAGACCCTCAGTGTTCCCTTTGATCCCAGCGTCTTTCTACCATTACAAAATGATATCCAACCTTACAAAATGATAGCCCCTGAAACTCAGGAGTTCTTTGCTATAGACTGCAACTCTGATTGGGCATCCCAATCTTCTGAGAGTCATTGATCAATACTGACTCTAATAAGCTCTGACAAATGAGTTTTCAAGCCGCTTCAAATTCCAAAACCCCAATTTTTGACTCTCAGTAGGAACCAAGGTGTGGACACCCAATATGTGCACGTCTCCTGCGAAAAAATACAGTATTCCTAACATGGTACACATCCTAAATTTGGTAGGGGACTGAGAAATACTTGTTAATTGATTACAAGTGCTAGGGTCAAAATATTCCAATCCAGTAACTACTGGGCAAAAATCTCCTGACATTCTTCTCCGGAGGAAGGGTTATGTACAGTACCTAGTTACCTTAAGAAGGTATTTCAGAAGACAGGAATTGAAATAAGTAATAAAAGTTGACACATATGACAATGATCACAACTGCTTCCACAAACAGAACACCTATTGCTAGTCATTTGACCTTTTATATGTATTATCTCTAATTTTCACAATAAATCAATCAAATAGAAATTGTATCCTTCTATGAAAAGGGAAACTGAGGCTCCAAAAATGAGGTCGCTTTCTAAGGTCACACAGCTACACAGTGGTGATTCTCAGTCTACAGAGCATAATGACTGAGGCACAACTGTGTCTCCTGCTGGGGCTCTGTTCCCTTCTCTCCTGGCTGTTTTCTCACTATAAAGGGTTATTAATTTTGCTGGTTGTTCCTACAAAGAAATTGAAGATAGTGCCACTGCACATTCTAAGTAGCAGGGGCTCAGGATCACATGAAGGAGTGTTTTCCCAAGCCCCCACAGCCTCCAGGGGTGGCTGGAGGCTAAGATTTAATTCTATTCCAGCCAGTGGCCTTGAGTTAAAATTCAAAGTGAATTTTGGAGAAGGGGCCAGCATGCAGAGATTTGAAAGACAGAACTTTAACTCTAATATGAATATATCAAGGCAGGGGTATTCTCTTCCTCCCTTGCATCATTTCCTTCCATTTAAATCTTGCTCTGTGTGCCACAGAAATTTCTGTAAGAGTCAAGGACACGGAGTTCAGTAACAATCTCTAGCACAAGTCCATTGTCCTGCTTTCTGTCTTCCCCCACAGCTAAGGCCCTCAGCTTGATGACCTTCCGGACGATTTATCTGGCTGAATCTTTGTTCCCGGTTACCTGTGCACATGAAATTGTCTTTCTTCCTGTTCATTTTGTACTACAGGGTGCTAAAGGCATGAATTCAAAGCTGCTTCAATCTGTGTTTATATCTGAGCATTAGCAGTGGGTTTTGAAGTACTGGTCATTTCAGGTGATATTTTTGTGTACTATTTCAAGATCATTTACAGCTGACCTTGCAGCCTTGTGGGCTTTGATACAGGTGGATTGAGTATGATGGACAGATGAAAATGAAAAAAATATATTAAGAACAGTTAGGGTTATGGGAACAGCACCGAGAGAGATAGAGTCTGGTCCTGAAGAAGGCTAAGAAGCACAAATGAGAGCCTGCTTTTAGATTCTATTTCTCAGCTAATGATAAAACAAGATGAAAGGACAGAAAAAAGTACCTGCCTCATGCCCCTACTCATTTTTTTTTTCCTTCAGGACAGAGAAGAATGAATGTAGGTAAACCAAACCCTATTAAGAGTCTATCTATTATCTATGTGTTTAGAAAATGAGGAAGAGACAGGAGATGAGATGGAGGCTTAAATTATCCAGATAACTAACTGTAAGTTGTTATTTCTTAAACTGCAGTCCTTGGATCAGCTGCATCAGAATCCTATGGGGAGCTGGTTAAAATGCATATTCCTGGGCCTTCACTCCAGACTTGCAAAATCAGAATTTCTAGAGGTAGATACAAAGAGTCTGTATTTACCAGCCTCTCCCGATAAGTGATATGGATGCTCATTAAAGTGGGAGAGCCTCTGCCAGGAGTGGAGCAGAAGGTTCCTCTCAGGATCTTTGCTAAAGCCTGGGGTGTTAAAATGTTTATGCTAACTCTACCTTGCCTGTCCCATTCACCCTCCTCCTCCCTTTCCAAAGAGAGAATCTTCAGAGAGCTTACCTGGTCTGATGGGGCTCTGCATACAGTTCGGAGATGGGATGCCAGGGTGAAGGGGTGCAGAGGCCCGGCTGCTGAGGTCCATGACCGAGGGGGCAGCCGAGGAAGCTGGCTGCAGCCCGGGAGGGTGAGGGCTGTGGTCATGCTGAGATGGGCTGGGGGGAATGCCATTTTCCGACAAAAACTCCTCCAGGTCCATGTATTCCAATTGGAAAGTATCTCCGTCATAGGGAAGGGTTTTGTCCCATAAGGTAGGCCCCAGGAATGCTGACTGGGGGACCGTCGGGCTGTTACTCTCATCATCCAGCTTCTTTTCCTTGTCTTTATCTTTACTAAATGCTGCAGAAAAAAGGGAAAGTTGGACTTAAAAAAAAAGAAAGAAAAGAAAAACAATACCACTGTTTTATCACTCTTCCTGGCCTGTTACAAAACTACTTCTCACGAATGGCAGGGTCCTTCTCTGGCTGCTGTCTTTTGTGGATCTAAAGTCAAAAGTTCAGGCAGGACGTGGATCTCTGCCTGTTTTTCAACATCTTCCTATTTACTTTGGAAAGAAAGCACTAGTCCTTGGGACAGGGCTACAGGCTGATCTAGGATAAAAACCAGAGAACAGTCTCGGCACGTTATTTGAGAAGAGTCATAACTTAAATCTAAAACAGGAAAATAGCACCTGCGATTATATACAACTGCTGTCATTTTAAAGAAAACAACAGCCAATAACCAGGCTTGAATTATCTTCCAGGAATTCATCGCAGCAGGAATATGAGGTCATTTATATTAGACTTACAAATCCAGTGTGAGTTAGCGGTCTTAATTTTGGTAAAGCAGGGACCTTCCACCCTTTTTAAATATCATGTTTAGAGCACCTACTGGATGCCTGGTTCTTTCTGTATATCATCTCAAAAATCTCACAATAAACTTGCAAAATAGCAGTTGCCTCCATTTACAACAAAGACTTGGGGGCTCTGAGACATGAAGGAATTTAACCAATGCCTCATGTTGGCAGAGAAGAAAAATGAGAACTTTCTGAGCTCACATGTGTTTGCTTATAAAGCTACTGGGGCACACTGATTTTTACAAAAGGAGTTAAAAAAAAAATACAAAGTGTTTTCTTTCTTCTCCAAAGATTTGAGTATGACCCAATTTACAAAGAGTATGCATTTTTTAAAGAAACCTTTCAAAAGCACAGCTATTGGAAAAGGTGCGTTATTCTATACACCTCTGTTGGAAGTATGCAGCTATTTTCAACCTGGAAATACTGCTCGCCCATTAGGTCTTTAACAAGCGTTCTGGATCTTGCCAATTCTAGTATTCAGTCGTGGGTGGAATCTGGGATTAAGGAATTTGCTTCTGAGTTTCATCTTCAGAGAAACACAGCCTCCACTGCCATCCATTCTAACCCTCTACCGTCTCATCTGAAAATCTGACTTAAAACACCCACAGATGCAAAAGCCTGCAGGCAGCCCCTTCCTCCCCAATGCTATTCCTTAAAGGATAGTTAAGGAGGGGGCCGTGGCTATCATCTGCAGATTGCAAACTCCTGCAGTGCAACAGGTGGTCCCCTCCTAGGAAAAAAGATGTAAGTACTCCCAAGCTATTTGTAGCCAACTAACCTTTCAAGACTTTACACTCTGAGCCGCACGGTTCGCATTTGCTACTGTGATACCGAAGGCATGAAACTGCATCAACCCAAATCCGTGGCATCACTAGCTGGGTTTGGGGCCTCGTCGCACTTACCTTCCTCTACCGCTACCCCCAAGGTTGACTTGGGAAGGTTTGGAACTTACCAAGAAAGGGCTCAAGCCAGAGGAGGCTCCTGCGCGGTTTACACGTGAGCCTGCTCAGCTCTCCCCCCTCCCACCAGGAAAAGTGCACCGGGAAAGTGTCAGCGCCGTAGGCGTGCACGGCTTCCCGCCGAAAGACCACTCCCCCTCACCGGCCCCAGCCCCCACCCCCGCTTTCTCAGCTACCCTTCACCAGGAGAAAACGCGTCTTTGCTCACACCTCGTGAGTTCCAAATACTAACCAGTAACAGAAGATGTAACACAACCCCAAAACCCAGGCCACGCAGTAGGACCCCCTCCCTCAGGCCGACCCCCGCCCCCTGCCCCGCACAGAACCAGGCCCCGGGGTTTCCCCCGCCCAGCCCGGAAGGCTCTGCCCTCCGCAGGTGGGCTCACTCTGCGTGCAGGTGTACCTGGTTCTAGGAAATGATCCTGACCTGTCAAGTTACACCTCCCACCTGCGCCGCAGGAGCGGGACCCAGGGAGGCCGGGTGCCCGAGGCGCTTTTAAACACTGCTCACGAGGGGTCCCTCCCGTTTCTTGGAGGAGGAAGAGGAGGACGAAGGGTGCTGGGTGAGCTCCTCAATTTCATCAGATCGGGGCCGGGCGCCGCGGGACAGGGCGGGGGGACCCCGGGAGCATCGTCCCTTCCCGGAGCGGGGCCGCGGCAGCGCTCACCGTCTTCGTGGTGAAGGGGGAGCTTCAGCGGGTTCTCCAGCAGGGACCTGAGCACGCCGTAGGGAGGCGGGATAAAGGTGGGATTCAGGGGAGAGCGGCCGGGGCATTTTCTCCATCGCGATGCACTCAAATTTTTCCCCCCCTTAAAAAAAGAAAAAAGAAAGGAAGAAACAACCGCCCCCTAAAATGTTGCTGAGCTTTTCCTCCGTCCTTTGCCAAAAGTACTCGCTCTCAAGGCGGTGGAGACAAGGGAAGAAAAAAAATTACTTATATCTTTATAAATACATCTGCATAAAAATATATATTAAAAAAAAAAACTTTCGGGTTTCCAGTGCAGACGGTCTCAGGAGAGCGCGCCAAGTGCCCGCGGGCTCCCCCGGCGACGCGCAGGATGCTCTCACCTGCCTCGAACCCCTCGTCTTGCAAAATGTTCAAAATTGAAAAAAAAAGAAAGAAAAAAAACGTCGACGACTGCAGAAGGGCAGAAGGCACCGCGCCGACCCCAGCCCCTAGTGCCAGCACCGGAGGAGGCGCGCCGTCCCACCCCACCCCCCTCCCCGCGCCGGCCGCCGCTGGTCCCCAGCGCTCCGCGGCCCCGCAGCGCCGGGCTCAGCGCATCCGGCGGCCCATGTGCCGCGGCCCTGACAAGAGTGACGTCAGGGCCCGCACCTCGCGCCCATAGGCGTGCGGGGGCGGGGCCACGCGCGGCCCCGCCCGCCAGGCCCGTCCGCCGGGCCGCCGCGTGTTTAGCGTTGCCGCGCGCGCAGATTTTCCGGGACCTTGCAGCACTGGCTGCTTGCAGAGGAGCAGGTGCCAGATTCCCTGGGACATAGACTTAGGCTCAGATTTTTTTTTTTTTTTTTGGTCTGGGGTAGGAAGAGGAATGAGAAATTTATATCAATAGTTTTCAAGCTGGGAATAACCTGAGGAGTTTAAAAAAATCCCGATGCCCAGGCCGCATCCCAGATCAATTACATCAGAACCTCTGGGGTGATAGCCAGGGGTCCATAGTTTTTAAAGCTCCCCCAGGTGGTTCCAAAGAATACCCAAGTTTGATGACTGGTTTAGATCGGATTGAAGGTAACGACTCTTCTAAATATTTCTCCTGGCCCCAGCGAAGCCTAGCGTCTTCTTTCTTGCTCAGTTTTCACCACCATCAAAAAATACTTCCTATAAGTCCGAATGGGATGCAAAAAGCAGAGTGGAGCGGGGAGCAGAGGACTGAGCTACTGGGCACTGTTTCCCACGCTGCCAAGAGTTGTTAACGGTGGCGGGGGTGGGGTGGGGTGGGGGGGGAGGGGGGGAGTAGACATTTGCCTGAAACAGAAGGAGACCGGGAAAGAGACACACACACACACACTGAATGGGGTTTTAGGAATATTTACTCTGGGTGAGTACAGGTGACTGTGCTTAGGTCAAGTTATTAGGTCTGCATGGTGATTAAAATAATTTTGTAAAGTATCCCTAAGGGGGTTTCGACGTTCCTTGCTGTCACAGCAGCTGCGGCGTCTCCCTCTGCCAGTTTGACCTCGAGGCGACCATGGTCCCCAAGAGCTGCGTGCGACCTCCTGTGTGGGGTGGAGCTCCCTTCCCGCGTGGGGTGGTGGGGCGCTGGAACGCAGCCGCGGCGCCCCCTGGAGAGCTCCGCGCGGGCCCTGGGCAGATTCTTCCCCTCCCTCCCGACCTCTTCTTACTAACACTAGGGTAGTTCGATCTGGGGAAGGGGTTGCAAGAACGAATAGGCACAAATTAAAGAAAACCATATTTCAGTGAGGCTTAACGGCCTTTGTGACTCCAGGCTGAGTCCCTGGGGAGGGATGTGTTGGAGTCTTGATTGGGTTTACTTTCCCAGGAGGGGAATGTGAGAGAGGGGGCGTGGGGGGGGGGGTTCAAGGTACGCTGGCAGGGTGATTTCAGCCAGCGCCTTTCTGCCCTGAGCAGCAGGTTCTTCATAAAAGGACACATAGTAGTCAAGTGACCTCTACCTCCTCACTCTAAAATTATGGCAAAAGGGTAAGGTGACGTTCTAAGGGAGATGGTGTTGCAGTGTTTCAAGTTTCAGACAAATTCCAGAAACAGCAAACTTTTATTAATGCCACATGCATTTATTGAGTACCACTGTATGTATGCTAGCGACTATGTGGGGGCCAGGGAAAAAAGATGAATAAGACATAATTTTAACTTTCAAGAACTCATTGTTTAGGGTTTGACATATAAACAAAACAATATAAGATACTGTTAAAAGAACAAAAATGGATAGATGGAGGTGACATGGACACTTATATTAGGAGAGGGAGTCTAGAGAAGGTGTCTGAGCTGGGCGTGGAGCTAATAGTCTTTCATGAATGGTCAAAATCGATCAATTCCATTACATTGTTTTTCATAAAAAAGGGATCCCATCTCCCTATCTTTTTGGAGACAGAGGCTATTTCCCTGTCTTGAGTTCCTCACATCCCTGTAAGACCATAAACTGGGAGGACTGAGAGCCTCCTCTCAGCCTGGTTAGAAATCTGTTACATTGCAGATTCCAGGTACACAAAAGATACATTACTTAAGCTTTTTATAACAGTCCACTGACATTACTCAGCACACCCAAAGTGTTCCACCTGCTCATGGTTCTCTACATGTCCTCACTTCCCCATGTTTCTGGAATGAAACTCTATCACGTCAAGGAATCTAGTTTTCTAGAATAATCTTCTCCTTACCACCTGGCAGAGCCGAATATTGTGACTTGGAAATTGCATTTCTCATTGCAAGTGGGTAACTGGCATCCTGGTTGATCAAGCAGTTTATTGGGAATTTGGTTCATTTAATTTAATTCCCCCGAGCCTGATCAACATGTCACGGACCAGATTGAGGACCAGCCCCTTAGACCATGGTGACTCCCCCTCCTTTCTCTCCATCCTTCTGTAACTTCAAAGGTATTTCTTAGAGTCTTAAAAATTATAAGCATTGGCTAATTTTCAACCTAGCCCCATTCCTTAGCAAAATAAATGAAGTTGGTAAATCTTTTCTTTTATACTCTGGCCATTTGTAAGTGTAATTTTATTTTTTAACCATGAATATCTCTCTCTCTTTTCTCTCTCTTCCCCAGAAGCAGTTGTGGATGGCTGCTCAAGAGAGAGGAGAGGGATAGAAGAAACCAAAGATTATATTGGTTGGGTAATAAGACCCTCTGAATTCCACAGGTTAATTCTTAAATGGCTATATCCCTAATGACCACTAACCCCAACCTGCACATATACCCAGAGATAACTGCCACTCACAAACACTTAGCACTTGTGTCCTTACAGAGCACCTTCCATGAGTGTCATATCACTTTGTTCTGACAATTCCATGAGGAAAGCAATGATTCTGATTTTTGATTGCTGTGTAACAGATCACTCCAAAACCTAGTGACTTAACAACTTATTATTTCTCATCATTCTGCGATCTGGGTTAGGCTCAGCTGGGACACTGGGATGACTGGTCTTCTCTTTCTCTCCACGTAGTGTCAAGGCCTCTGTCTTCACATTGCCTCCTTACACCATAGATTCATTTTGCTCATTCTACAAATTCATACAAGTGAAATCATACTGTATGTACTCTCTTGTGTGCAGTTTCTTTCACTCTGCACAATATTTTTGACATTCACCAATGTTGCATGTAGTTCACTTCTTTGTATTAGTGAGTAGTATTCCACTCTACGAATACACAGAAGTTTATCTGTTGCATTGGTGGACATTTGGGTTGTTTCCAGTTTTTAGGCATGAATAAAATGTTTATGAGCATTCTTGTCTGAGTGCTTTTGTGAACGCATGCTTTCATTTCTCTTGGATAAACAAATAGGAGTAGGACAGCTGGATCATAGAACAGATGCGTGTTTTACTTTAGAAGAAGCTCTTCCACAGTCTTCTGAAGCAGGTACATTGTCCTGAATTTCCAGCAGCAGTATATGAGAGTTCTGGTTCTCTGGCTCCTCACCAATATTTGGTGGCATCAGCTTCTCTTAAAACTTGTAGCCATTCTAATGGATGGATAGTCAGTTCTCAATGGACCTTTCATCTGAATTTTCCTGATGACAAATGATGTCATGTACTTCTTCATATGTCTTAGTAACTTATACATCTTCCTGTTCAAGTCTCTTACCCATTTTTGAATTTGGTTATCTTCTGATTACTGAATTTTAGGAGTTCTTTTATATACTCTGGATATAGTCTCTGTCAGATGTTTGTGTGTTGTGAGTATTGCCTACCGATCTGTGGCTTGCTGATTAGTTTTTTAAATAATGTCTTTCCATGAGCAGTTTTTAATTTTGACAAAGTTCAATTTATCAATTTGTTTTTCATGATTATTGCTTGCTGTGAACCAGAACACCTTTGACTACTCCTGTGTCCTGGAGATATTCTCCTGTGCTTTCCTTTACAACTTTTATAGTTTAAGTTTTTTCATTTAGGCCTATGACCCATTTCAAATTGATTTTTGTGTATACTGTGAGTAAAGATTGAG
This sequence comes from Ateles fusciceps, assembly GCA_036589455.1. Lineage (NCBI taxonomy): Eukaryota > Metazoa > Chordata > Mammalia > Primates > Atelidae > Ateles > Ateles fusciceps. The sequence goes on from JAZHEH010001386.1 coordinate 5,919,683, forward strand.
GTTAGTTTTACTCATGGGGATATCCAATTGTTTTTGACTTTCGTTTCCCCCTTGAATTGTTTCGATGTGTTTGCTGAAAATTATTTGACTGTGTATTTGCAGATGACCCAAACTTTTGACCCCAAGGAAAAATGGGTGTTTTATTACTAAGGACAGAATAATGCTATATCTATGTTTGTTTGTTTGTTTGTTTGTTTCTTTTTGAGATGGACTCTTGCTCTGTCATCTAGGCTGGAGTGCAGTGGCACGATATTGGCTTATGGCAACCTCTGCCTCCCGGGTTCAAGCAATTCTCCTTCCTCAGCCTCCTGAATAGCAGGGACTACAGGCATGTGCCACCACACCCAGCTAATTTTTGTATTTTTAGTAGAGATGGTGTTTCACCATGTTGGTTGGACTGGTCTTGACCTCCTGACCTTGTGATCCATCCACCTCAGCCTCCCAAAGTGCTGGGATTATAGGCGTGAGCCACCGCGCCTGGCCCTATTTCTGTTATTTCTAAGTTTCCTGGGATCTGGTTCATATCTAGCAATAGAAAAATGTTCATCAAAGTTTGTGGCTAAAACGAATGCCTCACTTTCAGTGGCTCATTCAGTTTGTTGACAAGACTTCTACAAAGTTGTCCACATTAAGTTAGATAAGAGCCAAAGGCAGAGGCATTATCCAATTTGCTTGTTTGTGTATGAGCAAATCATTAAGCCTATTGGATGCTTTTGGTTACAACTAGCAATGCCTCAGTGCTCCTGTCTTAACCTGCATGTGCTTAAACAGTAAGTCAAAACCAAACCTCTTTGTTAGAGAAATTTGAACAAACAAATACTAGATAAAGAACATTTGACAAGCCACTGAAAACCCTTCAGTTGGCCCTTCAAGGAGAAAGGGATAGCAGAGGCTCTGGAGGTTTAAAAGTGTCCTAAAAATAGGAATGACCATAGAAGAAACGTTCCTCAGAATCAACTTCTTAAAAGATGCCAGCACAGCTCTACTCGGAAGTTCTGGAAATCAGTCTTTTGCCCAGCCAGCGGTTGCCACCTGTCCTGTCATTTCAGAAGTTTTGATAGTGAGTGTGGGTGGGGAGTCCTTTTTACAGCCCCGTGGGGGTAGATGTGAGGCAGCCATTTTGGCACCAGCCTTGCAGGTCTGCAGAGAGAATCTGGCAGTGTAAGCAGTGTTTATGTTTCAGATTCCCAATGGGTGTGAAACTTTGTGGGGCACACAATGGCTGCCACTGTACCCTACTCGGTGCTGGGAGCCTGGGGTGGATGGAGACGAGCACTGTGGTTACGAAGGGCTTTATACTCCACTGAGCCAAACCTCTAGATGAACCTGTTTATCTTGTTGTCAGAAAGAGCACTTTATCCAGGGAGTTAATTCAGAAATGAAAGGCATCACGTGGGAGTTAGGCTTGATATGCCTAACCCAGGCTTGTTCCTTCTCTCCTTCCTGAAACCTCTAACTCAGCTAAAGCACCAAAAAGGAAAATTATATCTAATTAGCTTAACTGCTGGGGACCCTCAAATCTCTTCACTTGGTGTAGGATCATGCAAACCAAAACAATAAAACATTTGTTGGGAATGCTAAGCTCTCCTCCGAGGGTGACTCACGCAGAGGAGCATGAGGGCTTCCCTATCCTTTTATTCCCTATTCTTTCCTTTCAGAGGATGGTAGGGTTTTTATACATGTGATAGGAAGGAGGATGAAGGGAAATGGTGTAAAGAGAAAAGAATATGTGTGGCCAAAGGAAAAGAAAAAAATCAATGCAGTGTGTTGCATAGAATGAACACAAGATTTGACACCTTGCCACTATTACTACTTCTACTACTACAAAAAATGCCAACGACAGCACGAAGAAGGCATATTTACTGTGTACTTAACTGTGTTCTAGAGCAACTCTAAACCTGTTAAATATGTTATCTCATGGGTATATTCCATTATTCCCATTTTTCAGATGAGGACAGAGGCCCAGAGAAATTAGCAACTTGTCATGATCCTATGGCTAGCTAATACATGGAGAAGCTGTGAGTTGAATGCAGGTCTGCTTGACTCCAATGCTTGCACTCTTAACCTTGCTCTAGTAAATGAATGACATTCATTCAATAAACTTACTCCGTTTCTGACTTGTTCAAATTCTGCCTCTGTCCTGTGACCTCGGATAACCTCTCCGATCTCAAGTTTCTTTGTGTGAAATATAAACTAATGCTTGTGCTTTCCAGCTTGCAGAGTTGCTAGGAGGATTGCATGAGATAACATATGTGGAGGTGCTTGATAGATTGTGAAGAGCTAAACAAATGTGAGGGCTTGCTATTTGGGGCTTTTTTGCATTTTCTGGTTTATCTGCTCCTTTGCAGAGATGCTCCCACTTATGAATCTGCAAAACTGTTGATGTAGTTCATGATATTAGAAGCTACTTTTCATCCAAACACACATCCTTTTTTCTTCTCACCCTTTTCTCCCTCTCACCAGGGGAAGCTACATTCTATTGCTCCCAGTCTCCAAAAGAAACACCAGTTTGAAGTTCAGTAAAAAAATCAAATACAGCAGATTCCAAATAGCCACTTAGCCAGAGTCAGGAAAGAATAGCTATTTTCTATATCTTCCTAAGGGGTGAAGGAGTAGAAGTCTGTGGATTAACTAACACTTTAAAATTATTTCATTTCTAGTAAATGCAGCTGAAGGTAGAGACAGTTGAGCTGTAGAGGCAGAAAATCAACAAGACTCAGAATCTAGTCTTTAATTTGCTCAGGATCCCATGTCAATTAGGCTGAGTAAAATGGACTGACATCAATCGCATTCTAAAATATAATTTGAAAATGAAAATTAAAAATTATATATAATTTCTAAGCTGCACTTCAGGATCTTTTATGTGCATGGAAAATATAAGACCAGGTATCCTCAGGTGATCAGAGTTTATTAAGCTAAACAGGTGGAGAGCAAGAGCACAAAACTCTGCTGAGGGTATGCATGCTCTTGTGGACCAAGTATTTTCATGACCAATGCATCCTGAAAACCTGGGGAGAACTGGAATAATGGCCTACTAGCATGTAGGGCATCAAGACCAACTCTGCTCCCTTTATTGTGTCTTAGTCCCAAAACAAAGGTTCTGATTCATAGATGTTGTCACCATCTTCTTTGAAGTTTCTGCACTGAGTCTCACTGAGCCATCTCATAAGTGATTGTCTTACCTTATACCTATATAATTGTATACAGTGTCTTTGTTGGACATTGGTAATTGGTCCAATTATAGAGCCCAAGGCAGCTGGTTTAACTCAGACACTGGCACGTACCATGTGCAACCAGATTATCCTGGCATCCCTTTCCTTTAAAAAGGAGCTCTTTCTAAGGAGCATGCCAGGTGTGTTGAACTTCAAGCAATACTTAAAAATCTGTGTCAGCTGGACAATGTGTTCCCTGCCCTGTAGGGATACTCTCCATGGGAGCTTTCTTGCTGAATGTGGAATCAGAGCTAGGGGGAGTGAGTTGGATGGCCTTAATGACATCAGGCAGGGCCAGCCAGGTGCACACAGCCTTGCCGAGTACTTCTTTCCAATTGAACATGTGGATGTGAATGTTTCCATCCCAGGGACTTGGAGCCAGGGCAAGAGAAGCAGGAGGAAGCATCCTGAAGGGTCTTGCTTGGCCTGCAGTGGTTTTAGATCTTACACATCAATACACACGTTCTAGGGTTACTTTCTTACTACTCATTATGCCTCAAAGGCATCGCATCTGCTGGTCTTTGTAAAGCGCTGGAGGCAGCATTCCTGACTCTGGACTCTGCTTTTACTGGGTTCCAAGCACACCATTCCCCATCTGTTAATGCATTTTTGGTGTCAGGCAGGGAACATTAAGATTGATGAGCTTTCAGCAGGTCTGCTTTCCTGAGATGACAACTTAGTCCTCTGCTCCTCGATGCACACCACACAGATGGAGGGCTCTCCTAGGCCAGGCACTGTGCTGGGCACTGCAGACTAAAGCAAGGAGGAGGAATTTGGTCACAAAGGCCTTACAGTCAGGTGGGAATATAGCAACTTAACCAAATACCTGTCTCAGTTTGATAGGTATCGTTGATATATAAGGAAAAAGGGAGTATGAATGGGGAAGTGATTAACTGTTTGAAGGGCTCAAAGAAGTCTTTATAGATGAGCTTCAAGTAAGGTTTTTCAGATAGAATAAGAGTACATCAGGGAGGCAGGGAGTGGGAGGGGAATACTAGAATGGTCTACACAGGCAGGAATAGCACAGTCTGAACTACAGGCTATTCAGTTTTCTGGAGTGCAAAGTTTACTAAAGGAAGAATGACACAGATTATTGTAATAGTAAGAACTATTATTTGCAGAGCACTGACTGGGCTAGGCACTGTGCTAAATTCTTTGCATGCATCATGGTAACACATCTTTAAAACAACCCTAGGAAATGGGTACTACTATTTCTTACTGATGAAAATTCTTGCCTGTGTCGTAAACCCATGCCAAACTGGCTTAGGCAAATGCAGGAGTTTTGAAAACCTTTTCAGTCTCTTCCTTCTCTTTTTGTGTTGTTTTTATTCTCTGCAAACAACCTCTACCACACACTGGAGCATGTGACTTCCAGCAGCTCAGGAGTTTTACATATTTGCTTTTCCTCCACCAGACTGGGACTAATTTTCTTTATCAGTTTTAGTTTTAAAAATCGCAGAGAGGCTGTGCATGGTGGCTCATGCCTGTAATCCCAGCACTTTGGGAGGCCGAGGTAGGCAGATGACTTCAGGCCAGGTTTGAGACCAGCCTGGCCAACATGGTGAACTCCCATCTCTACTGAAAATACAAAAAATATTCACGTATATTGGTGCGCACCTGTAATCCCAGCTACTCAGGAGGCTAAGGCACAAGAATCGCTTGAACCTGGGTGGCACAGGTTGCAGTGAGCCGAGATTACAGCAGTGCACTTTAGCCTGGGGGAAAAAAATTCTCAGAGAAGGGCTTAGATAGGCCCAGCTTAGGTCAGCTGTCCATTCTTGGATTAATTAGTAATGGGGCTGTTAAGAACATGACCATTCTAACTGGCACTGATGCTTAGAGGGAAAGGAGGAGCCATTTCCAAGGGGAAGGAACCCCAGGCAGACAGAAGTATATATGCCCAGTAAATTCTTCATTTTGTAGATGAGGATATTGAAGCTTTGGGAGGTTGAGTAACATGTTGAGGTCGAACAGCTAGTAAGGAGCAGAAACTAAAATTCAGTCTAAGTCTATGTCAGTGGTTCTTAAACAGGAGCTGTGGAACAAGACCACAGGAGCTCAATGCTGGTTCCACCGTGAATTAGCTGGGTGAGTGACTTTGGGCAAGTCACTGAGCTTCTAGGTGCTTCAGCTTCCCCAACTGTAACATGAGCAGAGTAATTGTACTAAGCTCACAGATGAGGATTAAATGCATTAATACCTAGGGAGAACTTAGACTAGTGCCTGGCACAAAGGATAAGCTCAATAAATATGAGTTGGTGTGCTCTCATGCTTCATGTTGGCTTTCCTGTCCTGGTCAGATGAATGCCTGTTTCAATCTTCAGGGCTCCGCTCAGCTGCCTCCCTTGGTGAAGCCTTTGTGATGCCCCCAGAAAAAGTTAGTCCTCCTTTGTGCTCCTGATACTTTTGCTCTCATGTCCATCTCCCTGACTGCTCTTAAAAGTTGTGGTTCTTTCCTCTTGACATGTGTCATTCCACCAAACAGTATATCCACTACATAGAAGACATTTTTAACTGTTTGAAGGCATAAATATACAGGTTTCACTGGGACAACACCAACATTGTGGGTCATCCAAAGGTGGGTCATCTGAACTGATCAGTTTGCTAAGCATTGTTTTTTCCAACTCTCACATTTCAACTGTTCTTGTTTGCCTACCCCCGAAGGAGTGAAAAATATCATTTACAGAGTCCAGTAACGTGGTCCTTCCTCCTTTGCTGTCAGCTTTTATCCAAATCTGAATGTTGCTCGTGTTTGTTATCAATGCTTCCCAGAGTCTCCATTACCTCCCCAGCTTGGGTTTCTGTTTACCTACTGTGAGTTAACCCTGACCATTCAGTTCTCCTTCCTTATTAGTTACTGCACAGCCTCAGTCAGAATGGCTTTCTGTCCAAGTAGGACCTACTGTCATGTTTGTCACTTGTGAGTCCAGTTGCTACTCAGTCAGTGCTTAAGTAATTACAAGCCACCCATAACTAGTAATCTGGGTGTCTCATACCATTGCTTAATCATTCTGGTTCTTTGTTAAGAAGATGGCAGGCAGCCTGTGAAATTTTCTTTTTTTATTAAAAAACAAACAAACATAAACCTTAACAATACAGGGTCATTTCAGCACTGAAAGACAAAAGCCACACTCAGTTGTTCTTTATCAGTAGCTGTACAACTTGATAATACCACAGTTTAGAGGAGCTGGTTAGAATGCAGATTCCTGGCCCTGCTGCTGAAGATTCTTGTTGAATAGTCTGGAATGGGGTTGAAGTATCTGCCTTTTTAACAAGGTGGGTAGTTTTCCATGGCTGCCCTAACAAATTACCATAAACTCAGTGTCTGAAAACAACAGAAACTTTTCTGTCACAGTTCTGGAGGCCAGAAGTCTGAAGCTGAAGTGTTAGCAAGGCCACGTTCCCTCTAAAGGCACCAGGACAGAGTCCTCCCTTGCCTTTTCCAGCTTCTGTTGGCTCCAGGCATTCTTTGGCTTGTGGCTGCATCACTCCAATCTCTGCGCGTGGCCCTTTTCTCTGTGTCTCAAATATCCCTCTTCTTTCTCTTACGTAAGAACACCAGTCACTGGATTTATGGTACACGCTAAATACAAGACAATTTCATCTTGACACCCTTAACTCAATTACCCCTGCAAAGATCCTATTTCCAAATGAGGTCACATTCACAGGTACAAGAGGTTAGGATTTTGACATATCTTTTTGAAGGGGCACAACCCACTACAAAAGGTTATTCTGATATATGGGGTTCTGGCATCTTACTGCAAAAACACTGTCCTAGTTTCTAGATGAGTATTAGAGCTTATCCTGAAAGTAGTTCTCATGCAATCTAGACAGTTCTACAGTAGGATACTAGTAAGTTGAAAACATTAGAAATAGGCCAGACCCAGTGGCTCACGCTTGTAATCTTAGCACTTTGGGAGGCCAAGGCAGGTGGATCAGTTGAGCTCAGGAGTTCGAGACCAGCGTTGGCAATATGATGAAACCCCACCTCTACAAAAAAATTAGCCGAGCGTGGTGGCTTGCACCTGTACTTCCAGCTACTTGGGGGGCTGAGGTGGGAGGATCGCTTGAGCCCAGGAGGTGGAGGTTGCAGGGAGCCAAGATCATACCACTGCACTACAGCCTGGGTGACAGTGAAACCCTGTCTCAAAAAAAAAAAAAAAAATTAGAAATAAAAGAATGCTTTCCCCTGGATCATCTTCCTGTCACTGCTTGCTGAGGTGGTTGGTAGGGAGGGCAGGGGAGGAAAACCAGAGGGGCTAGCTTCTTTACCCTGCTCCATGTTTCTCTTCCCCCTCACCCCGGGCTCTATCTATCTCTCAACTCCCCCACCTGCCTCCACTCTGAAATGCCTGGTCTTTTCCTCTCCAACCACGAGTTTTAGAGACTTTGGCTCTAAAAGCAAAATTCTAGACTCAGACATTGCCTCTTAGTCAATTGCACTGAGTTTGAAACATAAATATTAAATATATGAACGAATAAACCATACACACACACACAGGAAGAAGTATTTTCTCTTCTTTTAATTCATTCTGGATTGTGTATATTGAACCTTGGAAAAAAAAAACAACTCCTTTATCCCCTATAATCCACATCCTGGTTTTCCCCTCCCAGTATTTTATTAGTATAATTTTACCATAGAGATAAGATTCCTCCTCTTTCTCTTCCTGTGTGTTAGTCATCTTTCCATCCTGTTTCAAACCAAAGAAGGCTTTGAAACCAAGGACGTACAATAATACCTGCTCTTTCTGAAAAAGTATAGGCATCTTAACATTGTGGCTGCAATCTGCCTTGTCTACAAGAGCCTCATTTCCTTTACCATATGTTCATTTCCTGAACACTGAATCCTCCAACGATCGGTTACAAATCCTGTAGCCAGTGCCCCCTCCTAAGAGGAGGCAGAGTTCACCTTCTATACAGCCCTCAGTCTTTTCTCCTGCAAAGCAAAACCAGGTCCTAGAACCCTTCCCAGAAGCTGTGACTCCTCTTTGACATCAGAAATCTGGTCCATTTGCCCTGGGTTCCAGCCCAAAGTTGTCCCTCCCCCTGCTAACTGCATTATCAGGTAATTTTCCTGGTAGCAGAATCCGGCTAAATGTACCTCTTAACTGGGGTCCACCTCTCTCATTTTTGTAGCCCTGCTATTCATTTTACCCTCAGTGAATCCACTTCACACAACAACATGGCTGATGCATCCCACAAATGTAATGTGGAGAGGGCCAAAGAAATCAGATGTAAAAGGGAGGGTATGTGCTATATATAAATTTCCTATGAGATTAGAAACCATCATACTCTTGAGGGTGGGTAGAGGCCTGAAAAATGTTTAATGACTGCCTCCCCCTCCGAACATGATTAAGTGTGGGCTAATGTCCATGGTGTAAATACTCCTAACCATTGCCAGTTTCAATCTACTAACATGATGTCACTTAACATGGAGTAGAAGTGTGTACTGTAGCATAGCATTATGTGATATTTCTACCAGACAGATACAATAGATAAGTAACCTCAAGAGCATAAATAAGTGTATAACATAGTGAAATAATTAGGAAGTAATGAATTCTGAATGTTTATTACCTATTACTGTGTGCCAAATTATCTTTCTAGCATCTCACTCTCCTACAAATGTAAAGCTCCAACAGCTAATGTCACCTGAGAACACAGGACTAAAATGACTGCAAATATCCAGTGACACTCTTGATTTCCACCATCTTTGAACACTCCCAATCTAGTCTATATTTATTTATCTTTTCAACAAATGCTTACTGAGCTATGTTTCAGACACTTTTTTCTCTTTGATAGTTTTATTGAGGTATAATTGATATATAATAAACTATACATGATTAAGTAAACAATTTGATAAATTTTGACATCTGTGTACACCCATGAAGCCATTACCATAATCAACATAATGACCATATCTACCACCCCCAAATTTCCCTCATGCCCCTTTCTGAGCCCTCCTTTACCCCAGGCCACACTGACCTGCCTTCTGCCACTAAGTATTAGTTTGCATTTTCTAGAATTTCTTACTTTTGTTTTTAATATAATTTCTTTAACTGGAAGTTTATATAAATTTCTTTTTAAGAATGGCTGTGTTTAAGTTCATAAACTCCTAAAATTTGATAACTGGCACTCAAAAGCCATAGGAACCAGCTTCCGCACAGGACTGGGTTGGGTAAGTGAATGAAATGGACCATGATGGGAAAATCCGGGGTTGGGATAATGTTCTATTTCTTGATCTTGGTGATGGTTAAATAGGAATTTCCGCGTGGTTAAAATGTATTGAGCTAAACACATACAATGTGTGGACTTTCCCCCAATGTGGGTTAAACATCAATAAAATTTGCCCCCAAAAGGAGGTAGGATTAAAGAGGGAAAGGGGTCAAATCACTTCTTCAGAACTTAAAATTCTCTGGCTTTCTGTTGCATTTCAGTTAAAATGTCAGCTCCTTCCCACAGCTTTCAAGCCTTGCCCTGCAGCTTCTAAACCCTGACTATATGTCCAGCTTCACTAACTCAGGCCTCAGTTTCTCAAACCTATCAATTTCCTTCCAGCCTCAGTGTCTTTACATATGCTGTCCCCCTCTACCTCAAGCTCTTCCTGCCACTGTGTTAGTCCACTTTTGCACTGCTATTAAGGAGTATCTGAGACTGTGTAATTCCAAAAAGAAAAAAAAAAAAAGAGGTTTGTTTTAGCTTACAGTTCTGCAGGCTGTGCAGCAAGTGTGGTGCCAGAATCTACTTCTAGTAAGGACCTCAGGGAGCTTACAATCATGGTAAAAGGCGAAGAGGGAGCCAGCACATCTCATGGCAAGGGAGGAAGCAAGATAGAGAGACAGAGAGAGAGAGGTTGTCAGGCTCTTTTAAACGACCAGATCTCCTGTGAACTCATTACTGATTACAGCAAGAAAAGCCCCAAATTCATGGGGGGATCCGCACCCATGACTCAAACACCTCCCAGGCCCCACCTCCAGCATTGGGAATCACATTACGACATGAGATTTGGAGGGGACAAATAAATATCCAAACCATATCAGCCACTTTTCCTAAAGCAGCTACTTCCTTCTCATCCTTTAGAGCTCAGCCTCATCATCACGTTCCCAAGTGGCTGCCTTCTCTAGAGTTGTGTTACTCTTTTTCTCAAACCCCTATTCATTTTTTCTGCATGCTTTTTAAAGCGTGTAACTGTTTCTTCATCTGTTTGACTTTGACCTTTGCCTCCTACTTAACTATAAACTCCATGAGGCCAGGAATCACAGGTTATGTCTTGTTCATCTGTGTAACCCAGACACAATGTAAGGGACCTAGGAGGTCTTTAATAAAAATGTAATGAACGGAGCAGTTAATTCTTGGTTTTCTTGGGGAATGCAAGGAAACTGTGCTCCAGAGGATGTGTGTAAATGTAAGGAGTGGGAGCAGAGGAGTCAGCCTAATATGCTGATTATAAAGCCTTTTAGGTCACTCTTTACCAGCTGCAGAGTCCGTGTCTTACTTCCTGCAATAGTCGGAAGGTTCACATCAGACGAGGAGACTGAAGACTTGAGTGCCTAATGTCATGAGCAGAGGTGAAATTGGAATTGCTATCTCCTGATTCCCAAACTAGAGCTCACCTCTCTTTGTCATATTTTCAGAGGCTGGAATTGGGGAGTGGGGAAGGAATGAGGAAACTGGGGAGAAGGAGCATGAGCTTTCAACACATGCAGACATGGAAGAACATCTGGCTTTATAACTGCCTGGTTCAGTTCTTAAGCAAATAGCCAAGTCTCCCAGGCCTCAGTTTTCTCATCACTAAAATGGGGATTGTAATGACTATTGTATAGGAATCTTGCAAGGAATGGAGGAAACCATAAACCTAAAGTGCCTATCTCATCCTTGGTGTTTAGTGAAAACCCAGTTGGTTCCTTTTGTTCTCTGTAGTGGCAGCAGCCACTAGGGGCTGGGCAAGACAAGGCTTCCCCCTCATTATTTCATGAATGTCCTAATCGTGGCTCTGATTGTTGCCCAATTTAATTAATGCCCTAGCAGTGGGTTGACATTCTCGGGCTTTAACTGCCTAAGAAAAGCACTGGTACCACAATGCTGTGCTAACACATCAAGCTTCTCCTCTTGAATCTCTAATGAATTCATTCCTCTAGGCACTCTGAGAAGAGTAAGAAAATTAAGGCATAGATTGGATGAAAAACGATGACAGTTATAAGGCATAAAATCAATAATGCCCCACTTTCCCAAAAACTGGAACCTTTTTCATGTTGAAAATAGAGTGAGACATCTTCTGACATGCTTATGTAGTGATGCTATTCTCCTAAGAACAATCTTTTCTAATTACAGGTATTTAGCTTCTCATTAAAACTTGGTTACACTGATTTTAGGATTCCAGGCATTAAAATATTGTACTGAGTGAAGTGCAGGGAGAGGAAGGAAAGTGATATATTTTTAATATTTACTTTCTTGCAGACACTGTGCTGGCTATTCACCTCCCTATGAGATAGGCATATCCTTCTTCATGTTAAGAACTTCAGATTTCACTTAATTTGAGTGTAAAAGATGCCATTTGGGTAGAATCTAAGATGCTGTAACAAGACTTGGAAAGTAGAGGGGTTCCAATAGCTTAGGAGTTTGTTTCTTTCTCATATAACTCTCCAGAGGTAGGCAGCCTGGGATTGTAGGGTTGCTCTGCTCTCCTCAAGCTGGTGCTTCCATTTCTAAAACTAAGATGGCTGCCCCCTGCTGCCATTGCATTTGCATCCTACACAGCAGAGACAGGGAAAGACAAGGCAATCTTTTCTTAAGAGCATGATTCAGAAGTGCCGGACATCATCTTTGATCATATCCCTAAAGAGCTTAGATGATTTAAATAATACAGAAGTTCATTCCTCTCGCATGTGACAGTCTAAGGGTAAGCAGCCTGAGGGCTTCCACAGTATCAGGGGGCTACAATTCTTGTTTTTCCACCATCCCCCAGGGTTTGCGATCTTCTACACAGCAGAAGGCAGCTTGCCAACACATGGGTCCATGTTCCAGCCAAAAGAACTGAGAAAGGAAGAGAGGACAATCCTTTTCCTCTTGAGGCACAACCTGGAAATTGTCCACCTCACTTCTGCTCATATCCCATTAGCAAGAATATGGTCACATGGCCAAAACTAGCTGCAAGGGAAGCCAGTAAATGTGCCTAGCTAAAACCGGGTAATTTTGTTACTAAAGGAAGAAGGAATAAATGGTTTCTGCTAGAAAATAATTCTTCTGTCAGAGGAAACCATTGTAGGGATTTGTGCATGTGATACAATTTAACTTATTTGTCAGAAATTTTGTGACTGTTGGATAGAAAGTGCACTGCAGAGGGTAGACACAAGCATGGAACCAGGAACAGTAGTTGAGGAATAAAGTGGCCTGATTTAGGGTGTAGCAGCTGAGAGGATAAGTGGTCTGATTCAAGATATATTTGGAAATGTACTATATTTTGAAACGCCCTCAGCACACACACACAATATTAACACAAATTTTAAAAATAAAAAAAAATAAAGCTCAGCAGGATTTTCTGTAGGGTGGATATGGAGTGTGACAAAGAAAGAGGGGTGAGGATCTTTGGAAAAAGGCTTCTTCAAGTGACTCAGGGTTCAGCTCAATGAAGTTTCCTTAATCCACAGGTCCATGGCAGTCATGCTATCATATCATCCTGATTTTTCTTCCTAAAACATGTTTCTATCTGAAATTATCTTGCTTAATTTTTCTCTTGGCTTATTTTCTCTTGCCACTAAAAGATATGCTCCACGGAGTAGAAATGCTTTCTATCCTGTTCATTATTCTAGTGTTGGTACCTAGAACAATACCTGACACACAGTAATATTAAGAACCAGCACTTGAAAGCCAACATTTACTTAACACTTGTTGAAGGGATTAATCAGTTAGATAACAGTTGATGTTTCTGAAGATGATAACTGAATGAAAAGAAAAATTAAATGATATAATAAGGAAATAGAATGACAGCAGCCAGAAATCTACACACTGAAGAGGCTACCATGCTCTTTAAAAATGATTAAATATTGACCAATGCTGTCACATTTATGATGTTGTTTATCTAGAGTTTACAATCCACAGCTACCCTAGTAGAAAAGCTGGTCATTTTAAAAGAAGAAATGATCAAGCTGCTCTCCAATATCTCAACTCTCCCTTTAGCCCAGTAGATGTTTTTTAAGCAATCCCTAGAGACTTAAAGGGAAAAGAGTATGACTCAAGAATTCTAAAACCAGTTAAATTGTCATTCAAGCATGTAAGAACTGTGGAAACATGTCATCTGTATATTTTCTCTGGAATGGAAAGATATCATTAGGGGCCCTGAGCATGATTATGATGTTGAGGCATATAAGCATTATTGGTGAGCATTAAAATATATTCAACCTAAAATAAAGTCCAAATATTTTTAATAATTATCATTGTAAAACATAATGTGAATGTTACGTTTCTTGAAAGAAAAGCAACACAATGTAAAATAATAATATAAGATTAATTATGCTGCCTTAACAGATGCCAAATTAACACAGTTTAAACAAGATGAAGTTTATTTCTCCCCTGCACAACAGTGTGATTATAAACGGTCCACAGCTGCTCTGGGGTTCCATGGTACTAGGCACACAGGTTTCCTCTCTCTTGTTAGTCTCCATCTCCTAAAGGGTGGCTGTCTTCAGCTTTGTTGACTAGGGTTCATGACCATGTTCACTGGGTTCATGTTCTAGCAGCAAGAAAGGTTAAAAGGTGGAGAGAGAGCAGAAATTGAACACATCTCTTTTACTCACATCCAGTTAATCATCCTATGACCACACTTAGCAGCAAGGGAAGCTGGGAAATGTAGTCTTCAGCTGGGTGGCACATGTCTACCTACATCCTCTGTGATTATAGAAGTAGAGAAAAGACATGTGTGGGGGAGAGAAACTATCAATCTTTGCAATTCTACTTCAGGGGCTGTTGTGACACTGAAATGAAATATATCAGGACACATGCTTAATATTTGCACCTAAACATATTAAGTGTTCAGGAATAGTAGGTATTTTTTTTAAATGAACCTATTTTTCCTTATAGAAATGATATATGTTGGTTATAAAATATTCAAACAATATAAAAGAACACAAAAAAGTCAAGATCACTTGGAACCTCATCTTCAGAGTCAACCGTTGATAACACTATGCCCGTATCTGATAATTTATAAAATGTTTATTTGTGTCCCAGTATGTGATATTAGGGACATAGTAAGACAAAAGGGCAAATATGAGCCTTCCAAATTTAGTCCATTTCCTTTTGAATTTATCTCACTGACACAAAATTATGAAAAAAGTAATTCTTATAAATGTTTCGGCACTTAAACAAAATGTATTCTCTATAGAAGAAATGGCTGGTATATATGTATTATTTCAACTATATTAGTTGTGTTATATTTTATGTTATGTTAGTTGGTACAAAAAATTATGATAGTTATATCTTCTTTGGGGGACTGGACCATTCATAACTATAAAATCTCCCCTTGATTTTGAATGTCTGATCTTAGTATCACAACCCTTCCTTCCTTTCTTCTTCCACTTGTCTGGACACTTAGGTTGATATATGAGTTTGTCCCCAGGCAGATTCAGAACCTGAATAGGTTAATCTTTTTAAGGGCTCAATTTTCTTCTCCTGTTCCCTTACAACAACTAGATACAGTTCATGCTTTGTACTTACTAATCTTAGGTTCTATAAGAACCTGAGATATTTCAAACACTACATATCCTATTTGGATACATTCCCCCCACATTCAAAAAGATTGTGCCAAATTGTAGCAGCAACTCAAATCTAGAGAGTTTGAGTTTTCATTAGATTTCAAGCAAAGCCATCAATTCACAGCTAATGTGTAGTTCAAAGGCATTGTAAGGGTTTCCTTTGATGCCTTTGAAAATGTCACATATACCTTAACATTTTGTGCTTCATCCATAGAGAAACAGCCACTTCAGAGTCGGCATCTCTATTTACAAAGAAGCAAATATGAGCCTTCCAAATTTAGTCAAATTCTTTTTGAATTTATCTCATTAATATAAAACTATGAAAAAAAAAGTAAATCCTGGCTTGTTTGCACCTATTTTTTTCCTAAGAAAATAATAAAAATGATGCCTGCAACTATTTGAGGGTGCCCATTATGTGCCAAGCATTTCACATGCATCATATTTACTCTGATCCTCACAGCCACCTGCCATGTGAGTGTGATTACCACCGTTGCTCAGATAAGAGTCCTGAAGGGAAAGTCACAAGGAGAGCTGCACATGTAGACTGACAGTGGCCAGAGGGAGCTGGGGCCAAGGCTGTTCTGTTTAACTGCAAAACCTTGGTTTGTTCCACTGCTCTAAGAACTGGACTTCTGAAGGAAATGGGCAATTCTCTGTTTTTCTATGTTTTGAGTAATGTTTCCTCTTTTTCTCTTCCTGAATGCTCTTAACTGGAGTCTAATACGAACAAATTCCACATGCAGCTAAAGAAATGCAAGTCTGAAGGAATGGAAGGCTAAAAATCTGTTTAATTCACAGTTCAGCAAACAAATACAATTTGCTTAAATAAACCCACCAGGAGGGTTGGTGGAATCAAGTCTCTTATTATTTTAGGGCTGTAATTTCAGAATGTACCTCGGTGATTTAACAAAGAACACTGATATCAAATATTACTTTCTATTTATTGCAAATACCATAGAAAGTTTTTGTTGCTGTTTACAATACATAATCCCTGTAGCAAAACATTATATCTAGTTTCAGAAATGCTAACTGCATTTGGATGGAAAACAAGTAAAATTTTCTGGAGTACTTAATTGTGTTTCTTACAACCAACTAAAACACTTAATATGTAACTTTGGGAAAGAAGGAGTTGTTCCTTTTAAATGTAGGTATATTTCCAATAATGTGCAATACAAGATGTTTTGGTATAACTGACTAAAAGGACCTGGGAATGAATTAATGGAAATGAGGAAATGGTTAGACCAAACTTATACCATTATATCTGTAGGAATTTCCTACAGATTCAGGCCCTTCTTCAGACTTACTGATTCAAAATTTTGAGAAGTAGAGTTACAGACATGTGCTTTTAGAAATTGCATGGGTAATTCTGATGTGCTTCCCTGGTTACAAACCTCTGGGCTGGAGCCAGGTGTGTATCTTTAGTACACTCAGTAGCAACAATGAAATATTTTCTTTCCAATGCTGGCTGCCACTACAAACAGTTATTCTTCCCTGTCTCTTTCTTCACTAGAAGAAAAAGAAGTTTATGCAGCGAGATAAAGATGGACAGATGTTCTCAACAATGGATGAGATATGGATCATCTCATTCTCAGAGAAATGTACCTTACTTGTCTGCCATGAATACCTGATGGAGATGGAGTTTAATAGACACTTGAATGCTAGGAAAGGGTTTTGGGAATGATAAATGCAGCAACCTTTTTTTTGTGAGTGTACAGAGTCTTGCTCTGTCACTCAGTCTGGAGGGCAGTGGCGTGGTCTTGGATCACTGCAACCTTCGCCTCCCAGGTTCCAAGCAATTCTTGTGGCTCAGCCTCCCAAGTAGCTGGGATTACAGGCATGTGCCATCACGCCTGGCTAATTTTTGTATTTTTAGTAGAGATGGGGTTTCACCATGTTGGCCAGGCTGGTCTTGAACTCCTGACCTCAGGTGATCCACCCACTTCAGCCTCCCAAACTGCTGAGATTACAGACCTGTGAGCCACTGCACCCGGCCTCAGTTTTTACTAACAAAGACCAACAAATAAACCAAAATACATTTTTTTCCATTCAATCATATGGTGAATAGATGGACACAACATTGGAAATCATGGAGTCCAACTGCTTTATTTTACATTAAGAGAAACTGAGCCCAACGTGGGGAAGTGACTTCTGTGTCAGACAGCTTTTTCCTACAGTACAAACCACTCAATTCAATGGTCAACTTCAGAATGCAAACCAAGCTTTCTATTCCTTTTTGGAACCTTGCCTCACTGAAATTAGAAAGAACACAGAAACAGCTGTTCAACCATGTCCAGAAATGAGATTACATTCTTCAATAAAGCACCAAAACTTTAAGAAGTGTTAACAGAGAAAAAAGATCAGCCTGTAACAGATTCTTCAGCAAAGTTGCCCGTCCTCACAGAGGCTCACAAAAAGTGAAATAACCAAAGTTATTTTTATATTAGCTTTCCTGTTATCAATGTGAATTGTCCTTCCAGAACAGATACTTGTGAGTAGGCTTAGCCAAATCTTCATTACATGCTGTTTTTCTGGATCTATTCTCAGAGAAGGGCTTTCCTATTCTCAATCTCTCTTCCTTCTCTAGCCCCTAACAAAAACCTGGAGAAGAGCATTTGTATCAGGGTAAGTTCTGATATCAAATAATCCACATCATATCATTAATGCCTTGTTGGATGTTATGGACTGAATTATGTCCCCTCCCCCTGTCCCATTCATATGTTGAAGTCCTGGCTCCCAGTACTTAGAATGTGGCTATATTTGGAAATAAGGTCATTGAAGAGATAATTTAGTTAAAATGAGGTCATTGGGGCAGGCCCTAATCCAATATGACTTGTATCCGCACAAGAAGAGGAAATTACGACAAAGACACATGAAGAGGGAAGACCATGTGAAGAAACAGGAAGAAGAGGGCCATCTACAAGGCCAGGAGAGACTCTGAAGAAACCTACCATGCTGACATGTTGATCTTGGACTTCTAGCCTCCAGAACTGTAAGACTATAAAGTCTCTTTTTAAGCCTCCCAGTCAGTGGTACTTTGTTATGTCAGCTCTAGCAAATTAATACATTGGATGTTTCATTCATTTGGTATGGATGTGAAATTTAATTCCATTCTTTAACAATTGCATGCTCAAAATGGAGTGTCTGTGTCATCATTTTGACCCTTTAGTTAAAATCAAAATGAAAACCTGGGCTAGGCATGGTGGTGCGTGCCTGTAACCCCAGTACTTTGGGAAGCCAAGGTGGGCAAATTGCTTGAGCCCAGGAGTTCAAGGCCAAGGTGGGCAAATTTCTTGAGCTTGAGCAACATGGCAAAACTTTGTCTCTACAAACTTAGCCAGGCATGGTAGTACATGCCTATAGTTCCAGCTATTTGGGAGGCTGAGGTGGGAGGATTGCTTTAGCCTGGGAGGTCAAGGCTGCAGTGAGCTGAGATCATGTCATTTCACTCTATTCTGGTTGACAGAGTGACACCCTGCCTAAAAAAATAAAATGAAGGCTGGGAATCAGGATGTCTGTATTGTCAAATACCCGAAAACCCAATTCTAAAATAACAAATGGGATGCATTTAGCTCAAACAGCTCAAAGGTCAAGAGGTAGTACAGGCTTCAAGTGCAGTTTGATCAGAGTGTGGCTCCCTCTGCTTCTCCCTGTTTATCAGGTGTGTGGTTGGGTTGGTTCCTCTCAATGTGGAAAGATGGCATCAGTAGTTACACATGCTTCTCTATTCCTATCCAAGATGGCATCAAGTAACTATAACAAGTCCAGGCTTTTCTCTGATTGAGCAAGTCATTGTAACCCTAATAATAACAACTAATATTTAATGTACTCTTAATATGTGCCAGGCACTTTTCCAAGTGCATCTTCTGCATGATTCTGCAATATGAAATGAGATAGATGAACCTTGCATATATTATGCTAAGTGAAATAAGCTAGTCACAGAAAGACAAACACCACATGATTCCATTTAGCTGAGGAATTTAAAATAGTCAAATTCAAAGACTCGAAGAGCGGAATGGTGGTTTCCAGGGGCTGGAGCGAGGAGGAAAAGGGGAGTTACCAATCATTGGGCATAAAGTTTCAGTCAAACAAGATGAATAAGTTCTGGAGATTTTCTGTACAACATTGCACCTATGATTGACAATAATTTGTTTTACACTTAAAAAAATTTTAGGAGGGTGGATCTCATGTTAAATGTTATTACAATAAAAATTTAAAAGCAAATAAATAAACATAAAACTCAAAGCAAAACAAACAGCAATCCCTTATTTGTTAATTTGGTCAAGCCCAACCCCTGAACTGAGAGAGGAGGTAAGACCCCCCCATCAGCTGAAATAATAAGATTGATATGCAAGGTGAAGGATAGATATTAGGAAAATGGCCAGAGTATGAGCTACAGCCATGTGTTTGAAAAGTTATAACTCTGTTCCATGCTTCAGATTTCCTTAATGATCTAGCTTAATACAGGTAAAAAACAAGATACGTTCTTCACAGTACTGTTTTCTCCTTGCAGGTACAGATGCCAACAGAAATTGACTGAGGAAGCATGCAGCCTTCCAGAATTCACCAACACCTGACCAGCTTTTCTCCTGCAAGTTAAAGTGACCTCTTGGGTCAAACCCTACTTCCCTTTGATTCTGATATTTGCAGAGGGGTGTGAAAACCTCTTTGCTTGTTCTGGGTTGTGTGAGCTGCTTTCTCTTTACCCTCGATGTACAGTAAGAAAGGAGCAATCAGAGACAGGCATTTGGTGAGGCTTTAGTTTGTTCCACTTTCACTCTTGTCCCCCAACTCCCACCTTGTCCATGCTGGGTGTTCCCTGTACAAATTAAATGTACAGCTCTGATATTTTCCAATTTGTAAATTTGAATTCAACTAGACTTTTATCATGGGACATACAAAGCAGAAATGCATGTATATCATGATTTCTGGAGTTCTAGTGAATCAAGTGTTAATTTCATAAGCCTTCATTGATTTGAAATAATGGGCAATTTTCCTTCTGAAGGCTAAATATTGGTACAAATTAGTTCAACTTTTTTTTGAAAATAATTTGACAATACTTTATCGAAAGTTACAAAATGTTTGTATCTTTTATATAGCAATCCCAACTCCTAGGGGTTATTAAAGGTGGAGGGAGGAAACCTCATGCACAACAATATTCATTCAAGACTGTCTTAGAATAACATAAATGTAAGCCAAACAACACATATTCCAACCATATGCATGGCTAAGACATGTATAGTAAAAACCTCTTGGGGGAAATATTATGTAACTATTAGTAGTTCCCTTTGTTTGGAAGAATTTCCACCCCTTCTGCCTTATTCCTCTGTCAGCTAACTCCCACTTAGTCTTCAAGACTCAGGGTACCCACCACTGAGCTTATATAACACCTGGGCACACCTCTATTAAAACATGTAAAGCCCACTGCATTGTAACCCATTAATATTGCCTATTAGTGTCCCGACTGGATTGCAATTCACTGAGGCGGAGTCTGTCATTTGTGCAACAAGTTAAAAATCAGAAAGCAATGGTGCAAGAAATAAAATTATTTCTGATATATAGAATTTAGCTTCAGCTAATTCAGACCTGCCTTCATTCCCTGCTCCCCAACCCTCTCCAGTCACCAGCAGCAACAGCAGCGGCAGCATCACCCCTGAAGTCTCTTGTGAAAGGTAAGAAATCTGCCGATAAGCTTTCTAGTAGGAGTGTCTTTGGGGAGGGAGTGAGTGGGAGACTAGAACTGGGGCCGGGGAATATTCCTGCAAAACTCCAGGAACCATCAGCGTTCCACTTCTTGCAAAGTTTGTTTCCATGTCTGAGTTGTTCTACATAGTGCACAAACTGGGACTGCAAACGTGCAAACGATAAGTGTGAATTCATGTACACTGAAAGGCGATGCGCGTTCCCTTCTTACAGGCAGATCTGCCTTAGAAAGCTTGAAAGTGGACGCAGCCCTGCGCCAGGTGTCAGCGATTTGAGCTCGCTTTCCGACCCCATTCTTTTTCCAGCCTGGCTCCCAGATACTTCGCGCGGCGCTCCCTTTTGCCCGCCCGACTTCTGAGCGGAGCGCTTGGGTGGGAGGAGAACCGGCAAATCCTCGCGGGCGCTGGGCGCTCGCGGAGCCGCCCGCGCCCGGCCCTGTCACGTTGGCTGCCGAGAGCATCCCGGCTGCTCCCTGGCGGGGAGGCGCCGAGGGTAGCTAAGGGGAGCAGGTCACGTGAGAGGAGGAGTCTGACCTACTTTCCCGGCGGCAGGCGCATGCGCACTTCGCATCTGCGTGCTGCCCGGGAGGCTCACGTGGAATCGCACGTGCCTGGTCCTCCAGCGAGGGGCTCCGGGCCGGGCGCTCGCAGCTGCGGGTCCGCGGTGGGACGGGAGGCGGGGCGCGGCGGGGCGGAGCACAGGGAGACTCAGTCTGCGGGTCCCGCAATCATCCGTGACAACCGCAGCGTCTGGAGAGCTGTTTAGGCGCCCCGCGGGGCTTCCCACGAATTCCTCAAATTTAACATTCGTGAACTCAAAAATTAAGAGAAAGCGACTGTATCTCTGCCCTGTAAATCACCAACTGCACAACTCAGAATTTATCCTGCAGATAGGCTTCCGGTTTTGTGAAATGAAGTCCCTGCAAGGATAATCATTACATCATTGCTGGACATCCCAAGCAACCAGAAACTGTCTAAATGTCCAACAATAAAATCGGTTAAATTCGTAGAAACATAAATTGTGATTGGGCCATACTTGACGTTCTCTGCAGCTCTTAAATAGACTGCTCTCTAGACACTGATATGGAAAGACCTTCAAGATACATTATGTGATTTGTTAAAAAATAAAAATGCAGAACAGTGTATACGATGCTGACATTTGTGAGAAAAAAATTATATATATATGTTATGAACAGACTAATTCTGGAAAAATATATTGGATAACTGGGGGTGGGGGTCAGGGAAGACACAAGACTCCACAGTTATGTAACTTTTAAATTTTGTACCATGGATGATTAATCTTTTTTTTCTTCTTTTTTCAAATAACATTTAAAAACAGAGTTATTTAGCACTTACTCTGTGCTGGGCACCAGCTTTTATGTAAATCATTTCCTTCTAGAAAGTTTGTCATGTACAGTATCTGCCACATTTCCTGTTCTGTTCAGCTTGAATCTTAATGTCTTAAGCTTTCTGATAAACTGTTGAGACATTTTTTTAAATCCCCATATGAACAACCCAAGTCCTCCACATTAAAATTCTTTTCAAGTTTTGTCTCTTGAGGGAAGGTATCTTAACCAAGAGGCTCTCAGCAACAAATATTTGCATAATAAAGCGGGCACAGCAGTTTTACATCTGTGATTAGCTTTTACTTTCCCAATTACTCTGTGAGTTTGTAGTGCACATATTATTATCGTTGTGGTTATTACATATGTGTTGGTTATATTTGGTTGCAAATAACTAAATTGTTTGCAAGTAACTAAAAGTCCAACTCTTAAGTGGCTTGGACGGTAAAGTTCATTTAACTTTAGGTTGGATGTTGGAATTTAGGGATACATTGATTTGCCTGCTAAACAATGCCACCAGGACCTTGTTTCTAATCTTCTGCCAAGGTTTCCATAGTGTCAGCTTCATCTAAAGCTTTGGGAGGCTGGGCGTGGTTGCTCATGCCTGTAACCCTAGCACTTAGGGAGGCCGAGGTGGGCGGATTGCCTGAGATAGCAGTTCAAGGCCTGTTTTGGCAACATGGCGAAACCCCATCTCTACTAAAAAAATACAAAAATTAGCCGGTGTGGAGGTTCAATGCCTGTAGTCCCACCTATTTGGGAGGCTGAGGCACCAGAATCTCTTGAACCTGGGAGGTGGAGGTTGCAGTGAGCTGAGATCCTGACACTGCACTCCCGCCTGGGCGACAGAGTGAGACGCTGTCTCCAAAAAAAAAGATTAAAAAAAAAAAAAAAAAGATAAAAAAAAGCAAAGTTTTGGGAAAGTCTCACTTGGTAAAAATGCTTCTTCCCAGAAGCAGCAAGCAAACATCCTCCCTATACTCCTTGGCCTCAAGTTGGGGCAAGCGCCACCTTGAACTAGTAACAGTAGCAGGAGAAGGAATTATGCCGATTCATTTGCATTAATGTGTTAGTCCATGTGCTTTGAGGGGGAGCTAAAGAAAACAGATAGACGGCCTATGGATGGTGCGAAGCGATCACCACAATGCCTCTTAATCGTTAGCATCACTCCTACTGCTATTATTTCCCTCGTTCTGGTGGCAAACTGGATGAAGTGATAGCTCTTGACTTCCTGAAGCTTATGTAGGCAGCATACTTGCATTTTCCCTCTACTGTATACCTTCCCAGTGATGGAGTAAGAGCATGAACACATCAGAAAAGTCTGTCTCCAGTCTAGCAAAACAACTTTAGTTATGAGAAATCAGTGATGCCATTATGGCAGAATTATATATAAGGAAGTGTGCAAACATCACATTTATGTTCTATCTCTTTATCCACCCATTCAATAGGTATCAACCTTCTACTATCTGTGGAAGCATAAAGGCTCATACAGAAAATACAGCAGATGTTCATGACCAAGTTCCTGAACTCAGAGGGAAACAGTCAAGTTAAGCAAGCAAGATGAATACTTGGGAAACATTGAAATAATGGTATGAGACAACATGCAATTAAGTGCCTAAGTGGATGATAATGCAGTGTGGCAGATGTTGAGAGCAGAGGCAGGGATTGGTTGAAACAAAGATAGCAAATAGGAGTGGGCCTTGAAGGATTGCTCAGGTGAGATACAATAAGCACGGGAGAAGGGATGTGTAGATAGTTGGACAATATGAGCAAAAGAGTACATGTGGCGGCTGGGCACAGTGGCTCACGCCTGTAATCCCAGCACTCTGGGAGACTGAGGCAGGCGGATCATGAGGTCAGGAGTTCAAGACCAGCCTGGTTAACGTGGTGAAACCCCGTCTCTACTAAAAATATAAAAATTAGCTGGGTGCAGTGGCGTGTGCCTGTAATCCCCGCTCCTCAGAAGGCTGAGGCAAAAGAATTGCTTCAACCCAGTAGGTGGAGGTTGCAGTGAGCCAAGATTTCACCACTGCACTCCAACTTGGGCAACAAAGCAAAACTCCATCTCAGGGGGGTAAAAAAGAATACAGGTGGAAATGAATCTGGTGTTCTCAAGATTAGAGGAAAGACCTATTGGCATGGGTGGTTTGTGTTGGAGGAATCAGAAGTGATGCTGAAAATGTAAGAAACCAGGTTCCTCAGGCCCCACCACCCTGTAGATATAGATGCGTTGTAGTTAAATTGCCCTGGCTTCTATTCCCACCTGCTCATTGTTTCCAAGTCTCAACCAGTTATACCAGAGAATACCCGACGGTCTTTCACAAGTGTTCACAGATCAGTCAGCCAATCACTGTCACCCCACAGCATCTGCCTGCCATGCTCTTTCTCTCCTGTTCTGCTCCCCCTAACTTCACCCTTTCGTAGAAAAACAAGATGGAAGATGTCTCACCACCACTCTGCTAGTTATATGAGAGGAGGGGGAAAGAGTCAAGAATGATTCCAAGCATATCCACATTTGCTGCCTGGTATGTCAAAACGGGACATATTACACACAGAGCATGCTATAATTAGCATGGTCATGCCAGAAGGGGAAGGGACCTCATCGAACACATTGGGTTTTAAAATATTTAAGTATTTAACAACTGTCAATTCAAGACTGAGGCCTTCTCTCAAGGGAGGCATGAGGCCAGTGCAGCTACCAGGGTACAAAATTTAAGGAGGCGCTCACTCTTAGGGTGGTGCTAGGGTGAACTTACAGGAATAATGTGCACTTGCATTTTCTCTCTACTGTATACCTTCCCAGTGATGGAGTAAGAGCATGAACACATCAGAAAAGTCTGTCTCCAGTCTAGCAAAACAACTTTAGTTATGAGAAATCAGTGATGCCATTATGGCAGAATTATATATAAGGAAGTGTGCAAAGTATTTGTCTTGTGGTCTGGACAGGCCAAAACTAGAAACTTTAAAGTGTTCACCTGAAACTGTAAGGCCCACAGCTTATCAGTCTTAACAGTAGGCAGAGATATTCATACCCATATATTTATTTGTCTGTGCTGCTCTTTTTATTCTTGTGAAAGTCCTTCTTCTTTATCCTTCTTACTACAGCTCAAATCATACTTTAAACTTTGAGTTTTTAACTAGTTGTGTGAATTGATGTGGACATATATGCTGTATATTCATTTGACAGTGAAACAAACGTACATTAAGGATCTGAAAAGATAGACCAGGAGATTCATTAGTTGTTGGGTCTATGAAGAAAATAAACAAAAATCAACAAAAGTCTTACTTTCCAGGAGATGCCAGCCTAGTAGGGGAGATAGTCTTTAAGGAGAAGACAGGCAGGTGTGAATGTTTGTCAGAGTGAGTGGGGGTCGGGGACCTGAAAGAGTGAATGACTGTCTCTACCATAGTTGGTGGTAGATGGGAGGCTGTATCCTACCTTCATTAGCATGTGATACCTGAGCTGGGTCTTAAAGGTGAGACCCCCATAAGCCAGGCATTGTACAGGCATTTTGGGTAGAGAAAGGAGGAGTATTTACATCCTAGATTAAAAACAAACAAACAAAAAAAAACCTCTCAGTTGGAGACAGACCTGAAGAGAGAAAACTGTGAAGTTCCTGAGAAATGGTCAACAGAAGATTCTACTCACTATTATGAAAGGACAGGAGAAAGGGCAAGGTGCCTGATGTGTGGAAACTGGGAGATAGTTTTGGAGTTTTGGGTGTGCCAAAGCCATTCATTTCATCGCCCTTGTTAATAGGAAGCGTAATCATTACCGGGCAAGGTGGAGCGTATTTGCATAGGGAGACAAGTTGTTACAGGCCTGGAAACTCCCTTTCTCTTTCCCTTTTGATGCTTAACATTATTTGAACATCTCTGATGATGGAGATGGTATGCCCTGAGACCAGTAGATAGAAACAGTTACCAAACTGTCCTGGTGTTAGAGGAAAGGCGTGACTGGTGTCAGGCTTTCAATTCCCAATTGAGGACAAAGCATGTGTTTGATGGTGGGCCATCTTATTATCAGGGAAGTATTGGCCAGAAATGTCCATAACATTGGGAGCTCACAGATGAGCAGAAGGACCCCTGTTTTCCCTTCCCCTACATATTCTGGAAAACAATACTTTGTGAAATGCTATAGCAGGAACATCCACTGAAAAATCTTTTGGAATATTAGCCCTGGCCTCCTGCTTTGGCAGTGTACTTGTAATGCAATAACTTGTTCTCAGATAACCAAGTTACTGGTATGTTTCAGTCAGCATAGGCTGGGGTGGGTCATAGTAACAAAAAAATTCAAATACCAGTGACTTGAAAGGGTAAAGATTTATTTCTTTTTAAAATTGAATTAGTTTATTTATTTTGAAGCAGAATTTTGCTCTGTGACCCAGGCTGGAATGCTGCGGCATGATCATGGCTCACTGCCGCCTCAAACTCCTAGGCTCCTATCTCAGCCTCCCAAATAGCTGGGACTACAGGCATGCACCACCACACCTAGCTAATTAGGATGTGGAGAAATAGGAACACTTTTACACTGTTGGTGGGAGTGTAAATTAGTTCAACCATTGTGGAAGACAGTGTGGCGATTCCTCAAGGACCTAGAAATAGAAATTCCATTTGACTTAGCAATCCCATTACTGGGTATATATCCAAAGGATTATAAATCGTTCTATTGTAAAGACACGTGCACACATATGTTCATTGTGGCACTGTTGACAATAGCAAAGACCTGGAACCAACCCAAATGCCCATCAATGATAGACTGGACAAGGAAAATGTGGCACACATACACCATGGAATACTATGCAGCCATAAAAAACGATGAGTTCGTGTCCTTTGTAGGGACATGGATGAATCTGGAAACCATCATTCTCAGCAAACTGACACAAGAATAGAAAATTAAACAACACATGTTCTCACTCATAGGCAGGTGTTGAACAATGAGAACACATGGACACAGGGAGGGGAGCATCACACACTGAGGTCTGTTGGGGGAGACTAGGGGAGGGACAGCAGACGGCAGGGAGGTTGGGAAGGGATAACATGGGGAGAAATGCCAGATACAGACGATGGGGGGATGGAGGCAGCAAACCACATTGCCATGTATGTACCTATGCAACAATCCTGCGTGATCTGCACATGTGCCCCAGAACCTAAAGTACAATTTAAAAAAAATGTGTAGAGATGGGGGTTGTGTTAGTCTGTTTCACACTGCTATAAAGAATACCTGAGACTGGGTAATTTATAAAGGAAAGAAGTTTAATTGACTCACAGTTCCACATGACTGGGGGAGGCTTCAGGAAACTTACAATCATGGTGGAAGCCAAAGCGGAAACAAGGCACATCTTACATGGCAGCAGGCAAGAGAGAGAGCGTGTGAAGTGGTTCTCAGCAAAGGGCAATGTTGCCCCCTGGAGACATTTGCTAATGTCTGGAGAGGTTTGGTTTGCCACAACTCCGGGGCTGGTAGGAAAGGGGTGCTGCTGGCATCAAGTGGATAGAGGCCAGGGATGCTGCTAAACATTCTCCAGTGCATAGAGCTGCCTCCTTCAACATAGACTTATCCAGCCCTAATGTCATTAGAACCGAGGGGAGAGAAACTGGTTTAGAGTGGTAGCGAGTGGTGATGGTGAGAAATGATCAGCTTCTGGATATATTTTGAAGACAGTGCCAGTGGGATTCGCTGATGAACTGCAGATGGAGTGTAAGAGGAAGAAAGGAGCCAAGGGTGACTTAAAGTTTGTTGCTAGAGCAACAGAGAAAGTGGAGTTTCCATTATCCCAGAAGGGGAAGACGCTGGGAGGAGCCGATCTTGGAAGCAAAGCCAGGAATTTGGTTTTGGACATGTCAAATTCCATCAGGGCGTTGCTCTCATCCCCCCATGTTAAACAGGGATCTCATTTTATATGTTGCCAGTGAAAAGTGCACAGATAATCCAAAGCAGATAGCTCTTCAATTATTTATATTTTGCTGGACTGCATCATACGATATTCTCCCAGCAAGTTCATTATCCTATTTATATTTTGCTTATGTGGGTATTCACCTGGGTTTATGATTCTGGAATGTGGTCTGCTTGAGAAGAGAAGATGAGAAAGCTTAGGAAGCAGGAAACCAGGAGAGAGCTAATAACCACTTAGCATTAGAGTCTAGGCTGATACCAAAGATTATCTTGTCTTTACCAGGGGGTGGTGATCAATCTCTCTATTCATGGTCATGGGTGGAGAGGCTGGAATGTGATCACCTATGCTTTCTTTCAGTGTGACACCTGTTACAGATGCCATAATATCTACAGTGAAGTATCAAGTGAGGAGTGTTCATATCCTGAAGTGGGTAGGTGCTCACTGGAGCTGGGTGGGGCCACATTCCAGCTTTGCCATGGACTGCATCCTTTTTATGTATGAGTTATATGAATTCTCTGAGCTTCAGTCTTATCATCTGTAGAATTAGCACTACAGTAGTTCACTCAAAAGGTGATGCAAGGATTAAACGAGCTAATACATGTAAAGTGCTTAGACTACTGTTAGACACATAGTAAGTGCTCAGTAAACATTTGTTTACTATTATTGAGAAGATTGCAGGTTAGGGATGGGAAAGATCCCAGTTCAAGTTCCAGTTTTGTGGCCATGAACTTTCTCTGACCCTCAGTTGCCTCATCTTCAAAATGGCTGTGATAAAAAATATCTATAGCCAAAAGATATGAAGACTGCATGAAATAGTCTACATAAAGCAGGCAGCAGATGGCCTGCCTGACTTTAGAAAGCACTCAGAGAACAGACCTAGATCATAAGCAAATGAAACCAAAATCTCATAGGGTTACTTGAACAGATCCATATCTTGGAACACCGTGAAGACCATTTACATACTTCCAGAGGTGGCTGAGGAGCCAGCACCCCAAAGAACCTGATGCCACCAGCTAGAGTTCTTATTTCTAGGCAGGCAGTCCTAGTATGGAAGGGACAAGCCTGAGACTGGATGCAACATGTATGTTATGTTGTGTTGTTATGTTATGTTACGTTATGTTATGATTTCAAAGGAAGAGGACAAAGGAAGAAATGATAGTAGTTTGAAATACATGAAGAAAAAATAAACCCAAAATTAAACCCTCAGCATTCCACTGTGCCTGAGAAAGGACAGAGCAGGCTCTATAGAAAGTAGATACTTAGATGGGCTTGCCTTGGGAGTAGAACTCTTGACACCCTTCCAACTAAGTCCAGAATGTGGTATGAGGCAGAGCAGGGGATTGACATATAAGTCATGGGAAAAGATGCCTCTTTTCTATATTTCAGGCACAGCAGCATTCTGAATCTGTATGTTGCCAGTCATTCAGTTCACCCACATTTACTGAGTGCTCGCCATGGGGCAATGAGCTGTGGCAGCCACTGGGATACAGAGGTGGATAAGATACCATCTGTGCCTTCAGCTGTCTTACAGGACAGTAACAAGATAGGCATATACACAACTAGCGCAGATGCAAAGCCAGGTAGAATTTAATGCTTTATCAGAGGAGGTGTGGGAAGCAGCTCAGACAAGAGTCATCAAAGATGATAGAGAAAGGACAGCTTTGATCTAGCCACAGTGCCAAGAGGTGGGAATGCAGAAATTAATAGAATTCAGTCCCTGTCCTAAAGCAGCCTCAGTGCCAGTAAGGCCCAAGACTGTTGGTGTGTGGCTCATCTGCCACGTGTAGGCAGGTGATCTTATCCCTGGGTAGAGCTCAGCTTCTCCTCGGTAACCACCTTTTGCTTCCCTCGATCTCCTTCAACATTGAGCTATCACCAGTCTTGACATTATGGGATCAGAAACTCACACTAGGACTCCTTGGGGATTATCTGTTCAATGTTTTTCAAATGTCCTGTAGCGATGAAGTTTTTTGGACTTTGTCCCAAAAGTTCCAAGGGGCTCTGGAGGTGAGGAAATAAAGGAAAGAGAAATGAAGCTACATCCTCTTTAATTTCAACCAGAGCAGTTCTGTTTTTATTTATTTTAATGGTCTTCATTTTCATATGAGCTTTCACTTAAATGCAGGGTTATGCAGCTGGAAAAGGTTTGGAAGGCACTAGTTTTATTTTTATAGAGACGAGATCTGGAAGAGAAATGGCTTTTCAAGATATTAGCTGAGAGCCTGGGTTTCCAACTTGTGGGCCACTGAGCTTTCCACTGTGCCCACTGCCTCCATGAAGTGGGAGCACATCTGCAGGGGAGCCTCAAGCTTCTCCCTGCAGTGAGTGGAGTAAGGTCGTGTGATGGGTTTACACTGGGGGAGGGAATGGAGGAGCGTGGAAGAGCTGTTGTTTGTGGGCACTGCTTGGCACCTCTCCCGGTCTGCAGGTCAAGGTGGTGTTACGTGAGCGCGTAGAACATGGGCCTGTGCTGGGAAAGAACACAGGGACCGCTCCCTGATTCTGGGAAATAGAGCTCCGTTGGGAGCTCCTGGGAGTGAGAATTGGAAGGTGGCTGGACGTAAGTGTGTTTTGAAGAGGGATAGCTTAGGAAGTGCCCCAGAAGAAACAGAAATAAGCGGCTTTTCCCTGGACACCAGAAATTTGGGCAGCTTTTAGGCTAAGGATTCATTTGCCGAATGCCTATGGGGGAAACAAAGGTGAATGGTTACAAATGTGGTCTGTAACCTACAACCCAGTGGGGAAGTTAGGGCAAGTACATTTATAACACAAGGGTGAAAGAAAGGAGGTCAGAAGAAATAAGAAGACACAAGCCATGGGAGATAGATCGTTGTGAAGGGGAGATCATTGGCACTTCCTGGTGCAGGGATGCTTTGAGGTGGCACTTGAAGCCAGATAAGCCAGCAGGAGATGGGTAAGGACACTGCACACAGAGGGCACAGGAGGAGCAGGAGACAAGTCCTCACTGGCTCTGAATGGGAAGAGGGATACTTTGATCTGGTTTGAGCATATAGGCTCTGAAAGGCTATTTTGGACTGAATCACTTTCTTCCCAGAACCTGAGGTGAAGTCCTCAGGGGTCCCTCTTCTCTGAAATACCAAGAGGCCATCGCTGATATAGGTAGATTTGGGAATTTGTTTTTGCTGCCTAGGGAGAGGGAGCCAGGTTCAGATAGAGATGGGAGGAGGCTTCCACATGAAGTAATGTTTCACCTCTTCTTCCGTTCCTTCCCAGGGGGGGAGAAGGTAAGACCTGATAACCTATAGGGCCCTGTAAGCTATGCGTCTGGGAAGGGGGTATGTGGATGGCATTCTCTTGGAACTCTGTCTTCCTCTCCTAACTTGGAAACTCTGTCTTCCTCTCCTAAAACAGCTTGGAAACCAGCAAGGTCAAGGGAAATTAGCAGCCTCCCCCAGCCAGGATGGAAACGTAATTATTGCTCCTTTGGCACTTCCCCAGGTTAGCCACCTGACACAAGTCAGGGAGAGGAGCGGGCATGGATCACAATGAACTAAGGCCAGCTCTTCTCCCCTAGCGAGAGAGTAGAAAAGTGCCAGAGGTAGGGAGTGGGAAGGAAACAGTAGAGCCAGCCTTGAATGACATGCTGGATCTGATGGATTTCAGTTCTTACAAAATTAAGTCATTATCAAAGACAACTTGGGGATATTGAAATGCCTTCCAAGCTATTTGGTTGCTCTTGATAAAAGAAATATGCAAATAAAATAATGACGTGTCCCACTGTGGGTCTATGACCAGGTGAACCCAAGGGTTACCATTCAAGAGTCTCAGGCCAGGGAGCCAACAAGTGAACATCCTTTTGAGTTAATTTGAATATTTATGTTTTCCTTTAAAAAAAAATCAACATTAGCATAGATGTATGCATGCTGTGTTCTCAAAGTTTAAAGACAAAAATCCCATCTCTATACTTTTATAAACTTTTAACATGCATTCTGTAATAAGTCTGCAGTAGAATAATATTTATTTTCATGGTCGAAACACCTTAATATAGTAAAGTACAATAAGGTAACAGAAAAAATGAAACAAGTTTTGTAAACATACATACGTGTAGAATGAAAGAAAAATAATGAAGATACATATATTTCTTTTCTTTTCATCTTTTATCTTTTTTTGTTTGTTTTTTTGAGACAGCCTGGTCTGTTGCTCAGGTTGGAGTGCAGTGGCACGATCTTGGCTCACTGCAACCTCCACCTCCCAGGTTCAAGCAATTCTCCTGCCTCAACCTCCCAGCTGGGACTACAGGTATGTGCCACCATGTCTGGATAACTTTTGTATTTTTAGTAGATACCGGGTTTTCCCATGTTGGTCAGGCTGGTCTTGAACTCCTGACCTCAGGTAATCCACCCGCCTCAGCCTCCCAAAGTGCTGGGATTACAGGCGTGAACCACTGCACCCAGTCTTATATACATATACTTCTGTGCTTATTTGTCCTCTCCAAAGTTCTTCATTGAGCATACCTTTGTAATTCGCTAAATTTTTTAAAAGAAGCAAGGGTATTTCTTGTTTCCTTCTTCTCTAAGGATAAAGGGGAAACATGCAATTGTAGAATCCGGTTTCAAATCCCCTCGCCTTTAATTCTTGAGATACACAGCATATGTGATATGCAGAAGCAGGTGTGGTCTGACTCTCATAGAGAGGACAGGGAGAGGCAGCAGCCTCCCTAAGCTTAGTGACCTG
Source organism: Ateles fusciceps (assembly GCA_036589455.1). Lineage (NCBI taxonomy): Eukaryota > Metazoa > Chordata > Mammalia > Primates > Atelidae > Ateles > Ateles fusciceps. Next base: position 5,952,273 of record JAZHEH010001386.1, read on the forward strand.
AATACAGCAGCGTGGCTCAAGCTTACGCTGGTGTTTTTATTAGGCTGTCTCATGGTGAGATTGTTTGCATTGCACTTCCAGAAGGCTAAGGACCTGTGTTTTCTTTTTGTGTGCCAAAATTGGTCAATGCTTCAAGCATTCTGTCCTTGAGCTATCTGTGGCCAGAAGGTGCCAGTATGGGTCCCAGAGAATGGGCTCACAGGGCAGGGAGTATAAGCCAGGAGAAGTCAAGGCAAACAAGAGGATCACAGTGGCAGAGGAGACCCCATGGTCAGAGCCAAAGGGTAAGTGTTTAGTCAAAGAATGGAACAAAAAATCAGGAACCGAGGTACCCAGTGGGCCAATAAATGGGTTAGGCTGGGCACGGTGGCTCATGTCTGTAATCTCAGTGTTTTGAGAGGCCAATGCAAGAGGATCACATGAGACCAGGAGTTCGAGATCAGCCTGGGCAACATAGTGAGACCCCATTTCAAAAAATTAGCTGGTGCATGCACCTGTAGTCCTAGCTACTCAGGAGGCTGAAGTGGAAGGGTAGCTTGAGCCCAGGAAGTTGAGGCTGCAGTGAGCTATGATCATACCACTGTGCTCCAGCCTGGGCAACAGAGTGAAATCCTATCTCTAAAAAAAGGAAAGATATTAGCTGATTACCCTGGTGACCTTGGGTAGTAGGGCTCAAATGCTCTAGCCTTGGGCTGTGTAAGTTGCCTAAGACTGAGTTTTTCAGGGTATTGGCTGTGTAGCTTGGGAATGGCATGGTCGATTTTCAAGAATTTAGCTAGCCAGATGCGTGATTGATTTATTGAACCCAAGTGCATGCTTTGATATGTATCTCTATTAAATTCAGTCTTGCTATATTCAGCCCATTGTTACAGCTCAATAACATATTTATGGGGACATAATTCTGTCACCTGTGTGTTTGTTCTCATTTTTAGCTCAATGATCCAGGTTTGATCAGAATATATTCCAGGTATTCATACCAATCGATTGAAGTTCATAACCAAAGACCCCTGCTGCATCCTCCAGAGATAGTGATTCAATCATACATCAATTCACTCACCTTTTACCTTCTTGTTTATGAAAATAACCTGAGAGACTCCACAGAATCCTTTGTTGTAGACTGTTCCTCACATATATCAGCTTAATGACCTTAACCAAAAGACTTGAGGTGAATTTAACAAGACTTGTTATACCTGGCAGATTATATCTCTTCTCGGCATTTTCTCCTCTAAGCTAAGTATCTCAAGGGCTGTAATTTTTTTCTGACACCAGAAATGGGAATAATGAATTGCAATGTAATAGAGTGACAATAAGCTAGATGCATTTACATAGAGATAATGTACAAATTTGCATTCATTCTTAAAACATTTTTATGGCTGTGCAATCACATTGACTGAAGATTTCAGCTGTCTGAATACCTGAACAGATACTCACAAGGTAACCTGATCTTGGTATTAGATTTGGCCTGGGCCTGAGCAATTAACTTTGTTTGTCTAGAAACATTTTGATCAGTTCACCAGAACTGAACGAATTCAGGAAAATCCACCCACAACAAACATCTATACATTCAATAAATTCATTTGGAGAAAAATGTTTCTTGAGTGTCTACTTTGTGACTGGCACTGTTCTGGATACTGGGATACAGCAGCAAATAAGATAAAGTTTCTTCCCTCATAGATCTTACATCAGAGCAAAAAGGCACATGATAAACAAGTAAGCAACCAAATAAATAATAGGATTTTAGATAGTCGTAAATGTCATGAAAAAATAATGCAGGGTAGGGGCTAGAGAGTGACTGGTGTATGGCTACCTGGAAAACTGATTATATAATCAAAATACAATTTGTAATACGAATTTCTCTCTCATGGCAAATGCTTGTGTCCTTACTGCAGGGCATAATTGTTTCCGTTACAGAGGGCAGGAAAGCTAAACTGAAATACATATCAGTTTGGAAAGTGAACAGTTTGTATGAAGGGAGAAGGATGGTAGGCTGTGGTACATTATGGACTGTCCTATTGCACTGAAACCTAGAGTGGACACAGTGAAATGGTGAGAAATGAAACATGACAAAGTAAGAACATTACATAACTGTGGTTCAACAAAAAAATACAAACCCAAACCTAGATGACATCTTAGAGACTAGATCGGATATAGCCCCTTTCTCCCCTTATCCCTCAAGCCAAGGTTAAAAGGCATAGAAACAATGAATGTGCAGTTCTGGGCTCTTCTGACTTGACAACCTCCTCACCCTGTTTGGGTTGCTGAGCCAACTCCATCTTGGGTGCATCACTTGAGAGAGGCATTGGATACCTGCTCACTCACTCGTGCCACTATGTATTTTACTGGTTTATATTCTGTATGGTGTCTAGTAGACAATAGGGCCATTTTAAAAAGTCAGTGAAACCATAGCTGAGTCTGACTTATCAATTTTGCCATCCTCAAATTCCTGCATCAGCCTCAAAGAAGTCTGGTCTAGTTCAGAATAAGAATAATCACTATACATTTTAAGCACTTTCTATGTGCCAGGCACTGTCTCATGTGTTATATATACATGGACTCATCTCTTTCACTTCTTACAGCAAAACAGGTAGTGTATCTCATGTTTATAGCAGTATAATTTGCAGTTGCAAAAAAAATGGAGCCATCCCAAATGCCCATAATCAATGGATAAAGAAAATGTATACACACACACACACACACACACACACACACACACTATATATATATATATATATACCATAAAATACTCAGTCATAAAAAGGAATGAAATAATGGGATTTGCAGCAGTCTGAGTGGAACTGGAGACTATTATTCTAAGGGAAGTAACTCAGGAATGGAAAACCAAACACTGCATGTTCTCACTCGTAAGTGGGAACTAAGCTTCAAGGATGCAACAGCATAAGAATGATACAATGGACTTTGGGGACTCGGGGGGAAAGGATGGGACAGGGGTGAGGAATAAAAGACGACACACTGGGTACAGTGTACACTGCTCCAGTGATGAGTGCACCAAAATTTCAGAAATCACCACTAAAGGACTAATTCATGTGACCAAACAAACACCACCTGTTCCCCAAAAACCATTGAAATTAATTAATTAATTAATTAAAAAAATTAGGTGGTGTATGAACTAAGATGGCTAACTGCTACATCAAATAAGTCCCCAAATGAAAGGTGATTCCAGGTTGGCAAAGGGGCTCTGCTCCACACAGTCATTCAGGTACTAGGGATGTTGGAGGCTCTGCAACATCTAGTCAGTGGAAAAGTAAAGAGAAAGGAAGGTTGCACATAGGGAGTTTTTATGGGTCAGGCCTAGAAGGGTTGAACAACACTTTTGCTCATATTCCACTGGCTAGAAATAAGTCACATAGCCACGCTTAAAACTGCAGGAGAAGCTGGGAAACATGCTCTCACTGTGTGCCCAGGAAGCAGCAGCAACAAGGGACTATTACTATTATCTTGAATTTTTAAATGAAGAAATCAACGCTCAGTAATTTTAATATCTTGTCTAAGATAGTAATTAATTCAGTCAGTCAGTCAGGGTGCTGGTGTTCAAACCTGGTTAATCTGACTATCCTAGAGATATTCTTAACCAATTCATTATATGGCCTCTTGAAGGGAAATGCACACAGGCTTTGGCGAATCTTCCAGATTTCCCCTGGAAAGAACTGAGCACGCAATGCCAAATTTTGCCTCTGCGATCCCCATTTTTCTACATATTTTTGGCTAAACAACCCTCTTCTATTGCCATAGACTTTCTGCAGTTAGGTTAATTTTTATTAAGCTGGGGAAAGTTGCCTTTTCCTTTGTCCAGGAAAATTTTTCATATCATATTTATGCATTAATTTTGCTGTCAAACACTCAGAATTCTTGGGTGCATTTCATCATTTCTCCCACTTAGATGATTCTGCTATTAGTCAATAAAATCACTATACTTTCTAGGCATCACTTTTACACCTGTGCATTTAAAAGAGAAGCCAGCACTCTCTTTTGTTGTTACTAGGACGCCCTCTTCTCCTCACTGGTTACCACTCTGAACTCCCCGGATAACACAGTTCTGCTACCTGCAGTCAATTTTACTGACCTCATGAATCCACTGTCACTGTGGGAGTAGGCAAATCAATGACAGCACAGAGGATTAAACTTTCATGAAGGCTTATAATTGTTCAGGTCCTGCCATGTCCATCTTGCAACATCAACATCTTTCTCAGTTCCCTCTCAGTTCTGCAAACATGCTTCCCTCACCATAAAATCCACACCTCAAAATATGCAAAAGGGAGGAATATTTTCAAGATCAACAGGAGACATGACACCACTCCATCACCAAATGAAACCCCTGATGATGTGATTGTCATCAGGGGGTTTCATTTGGTGATGGAGTGGTCCATGATATGCACTGATAGATAGCAATCAAAAACCTGCCCCTCTTCCCAACTTGAGATCAGACATTCCAGCCTCCTTATCCCGGAGAATGATGCTCAGAACCACAAATGTCCTTTTCAGCATGAATATAATATGTAACTATGGACAAGGCAGAATTACGATTTTCACTATCTAACTATATTATGAGCAGGAAAACCACATCTTTCCCTAAGAAGAAAGGGAATGCTGGTTGTCCTTGCAGTATAGGATTTGGGGGGAAGAATAAAAGAATTATCCTGACTTAAAAGGATAAAAATTTCATTGTGTATTATAATGTTTTAGTAATTGTTTATCATTAATTATTTTCATAATGACCCTATGGGCCCCTTGGGAAAAATAATGAGAAATGTAATGAAGAGCTGGATGTTTGTCTTATCCAAATATCATGTTGAAATATAATCCCAAATGTTGGAGGTGGGGCCTGTTGGGAGGTGTCTGCGTCAAGAAGATGGATCTCTCATGAATGGCTTGGTGCTCTCCCTATGGTAATAGTGAGATCTCATTCTATTAGTTCACATGACAGCTGGTTGTTTAAAGGAGCCTGCCTTCTCCTTCTCTTAATCTTCCTCCCTCTCTCTTTGTCCCAGCCTTGCCATGTGACCCAAGGACTTTCCCTTCAGCTTCTGCCACGATTGCAAACTTCCCGAAACCCTCACCAGAAGCAGATGCCAGCACTCTATAGCCTGCAGAACCGTGAGCCAATTAAACCTCTTGTCTTTATAAATTTGCCAGCCTCAGGTACTCCTTTATAGTAATGCAAAAACAGACTAGCCGCTAGTTTCCGTGACATGGTGATAAAAATCTTTAGAAAGGTAGTATAAAGAGGCATTTGAGGGAAAGTGCCTTAGTGAGCCGGAAATTCATTCCAAGGTGGAGAGAGGAGAAAGTCATAAGATGCTGTCTGTGAATGAACACTTTTGAACATTGGCCCAGGAAGTGCCACCACTTGTTTTTCTGCACCTGAGGAGCTTATCTGAGGTGTAGTGAAAAAGGGCAGAAATAACAATGCTAGATTGTGTGCTCCATGAGGTCCGTGACTATCATTGCCTTGTTCTCCACTGTGCCCCCAGTTCCAAGCCCAGTGCCTGGCATTTCACAGCTGCTAATTTAGTATTTGCTGAATACATGCTGCAGGAATGAATGAAGATGACAATAGCCAGGCTGCTCTTTGGGATTGCCTGTAAAGAAGTTATTATATTGGGGCTGGGCATGGCAGCTCACACCTGTAATCCCAGCACTTTGGGAGGCCGAAGCGGGAGGATCACAAGGTCAGGAGATTGAGACCATCTTGGCTAACGCGGTGAAACCCCATCTCTACTAAAAAAAAAAAAAAATACAAAAAAATTAGTCAGGCATGGTGGTGTGCACCTGTAATCCCAGCTACTCAGGAGGCTGAGGCAGTGAGCCGAGATTGCGCCACTGCACACAAGCCTTCCAGCCTGAGCAACAGAGAGAGACTCCATCCCAGAAATAAAAAAGTTATCATATTAGCAGGGGAAAAATCTTTCTCCCTTCAGGCTAGGGTAATGAGAGCCCAACGGCCAGGAATGAAGCAGAGGGGTAACAAAAAAACCCTGATGGTAGAAGCCACCAAGTGGCAACTGAGATCACGACATGACCCAATGGCAAGAAATGAATCCATGAACTCCCACCTGACAGGGTCTGCCAAGGGAAGAGTGTGGACAGGAGAATGTTGGGGTTAGTCTGTTTACTGAGGATGTGATGTCAAGCCACAGTCATTGTTCTCTGTGCCTTAGCAGTGCCTAGATCTTTCTCTTTTCTCTTATTTTTTCTTGCTTCTCACCCTGCTTGAAAGATGCTAATTGTGATTTGGGAGCAATGAGGCTTTTTCTTTTTTTAATTTTCCTCCCTGAAACTTAAACCTAGTCTGCTTTGTGGAAGAAGATGCCCAAATGAGTCTAATTTCTTTTCCACATGTTAGTCCTTCAAACAGAGAAAGTTAGGCTAGAAAAGAATGACATTTTCCTTTTATCTGAGAAAGATCCAGAGATTGTTTCCTTCTGCTTACATTACAATTGTGGTTGTTGGAGAATTTTGCTCAAGTCCTACCTTATAGGCCTTCCTCACCTTCTTGAGGCTCAGGGGATTTTTTTTTTTTTTTTTTTTTTTTTTTGAATGGAGTCTTGCTCTGTCACCCAGGCTGGAATGGCTCACTGCAACCTCTACCTCCCAGGTTCAAGCGATTCCCCCACCTCAGCCTCCCGAGTAGCTGGGACTACAGGCATGCGCCACCACACCCAGCTAATTTTTGTCTTTTTAGTAGAGATGGGTTTTCACCATGTTGGCCAGGATGGTCTCGATCTCTTGACTTCATGATCCTCCCACCTCGGCCTCCCAAAGTGCTGGGATTACAGGCATGTGCCACCGCACCTGGCTGGAGAATTTAATTAATACATCTTCTCAGTTCACTTTTTGGACAATTCCAAAGTCATTTCAGGTTGGAGGTATATTAATCTGTCTTTGTTACAAAGTTAAAAATATGTTCACTGTCCAATATATAAGACCCATTGAGAGAGAATTTCTTTATCATGTATCTCACATTGTCAAATTTATAAAATTAAAATTGCATGTAAACAGATCATTTTCTGGGTATTCAAAGCTGGTACTGATCAATAATTCCCTTCAGGTAAGAATGTGTTTATTTCTGCCTTTTGTTTCTAGGGATACTTCTGGTGTGGGAGAGCAAAGATTTGGAAGCAATCTCTCATGGCTGATTTCCATCACTTCAGTTTGCTTTGAAGTGTACTTTTTGGCAATTAATGAACATGTACATGTCTGCCGTAGATGGTCTCTCTCCCTACCCTTAGGCTCACGAATCTAGAATAGAGAGGAAGTGGGTGTACCTGTGGTGAGTTTTGTTAGATGGTTGGAGATTTGAAACATAAGTATTACAGATTAAATTTTAGAAATATTACATAAAATTTGGTTCCTTCTCTCATACTGTGACCTGTTTCCTTTGACTCAGCGGCATTAATTGCTTCAGAGAGCATTCATGAAAGGGAGGCATAAGGAAATTAGAATAAAGGAAAATTCTTCTTCCTTCTTTTATTTGAATTCCAAATGGACTCTTGACACTCAGAGCAGGGGCATTAGTTTTGAAATCTAAAGCTTTTATTTTTGTGGAGAAGGCAAAAGATGAGTTGGTTTCTTTTTCTTTTTTTTCTTTTTCAAAGGCTAACACTTGGAAGAAGTCAGCTATACAGTTAATTCCCTCTGTATATTGGAGGTGGAAAGTGACAGCCTGGGAAAGAGAAGCTTCAGAGAAGGATAAGGAAGCTTAGCTGCCAGTCAGATGCAGAGACAGGCCTGGCCCCTTCTGCCTGCCTGTGAATAAGCCTTGAAAGGATAGATCATAGCAGACCAGAGCCCAGACAGGGAGGGCAACCCAAGAATAGAGGAGCTGTGTAGCTTGCTCCCCAGATAAAGCCCGAGGGGGTGGTAACCCCCTACCCCCTGCTTTGGCGAGTAGCTGTACAGCATAAATGGGAATAAGGCAGGTATAGGCACAGAGGGCTTGAGATAGCATTCCCCCACCCAATAGGCTCTTATAACATCTGAGAGGCAAGGAGCAACATCCAGAAGTTCTACATGCCCCTTAGAGGGACCTAGAGTGGCTGACAGTATGCCAGCAGTGGCAAATCTGATGGGTCTGCAGCAAACTTGATTCTTGCCTCCTCAGAGGAGGGAATTTGGCTGAGAGGGATAAATCAGAGTAAGAGAATGAGGAAAGTTTAAAAGCAGGAGTGAAAGTTATATTTAAAAGTTTTAGAGCAGGAATGAAAGGAGGCAAAGTATTAATGGAAGAGGGCCAAGTGGTTGACTTGAGAGATCCAAGTGTGCCGTTTGGCCCTTAACTTGGGGTTTTATACATTGGCATGGTGCTGGAGTTTCTGTTTCTCCTCTCTTCATTTTTCCCCTGAATCAGGCTGTCCACATGCACAGAAGCCTGCCAGCACTTAGGAGAGGCTGCAGTGTGTTTACTGAAGTTGTGGGTATATGCACTTGAGGTGTTTTTCCCGTACCAGTTGAGTGTTCCTAGAGGAAAGTTATATACTGGTTAAATTCTGCCATTTTGCCTCTAGTGCACATGCTTGAACCCACTCGTCAAACTCCTGAGATCTTACGGGAAGCTGCTGATCACCAGCTTCAGATGTTTTCTGTCTATTTCACCCTGGTGCCAGCTGCAACCAATTATTGTTTCAGAGAGACAGGTTTTTGTTTTGTTTTGTTTTGTTTTTTTTAAGACAGGGCCTCACTCTGTCACCCAGGCTGGTGTGCAGTGACGCAGTCTTGGCTTACTGCAACCTTCGCCTCCCAGGCTCAGGTGATCCTCCTGCCTCAGCCTCCCAAGTAGCTGGGACTAGGCACATCCCACCATACCTGGCTAATTTTTGTATTTTTAGTAGAGACAGGGTTTTATCATGTTGGCCAGGCTGGTCTCAAACTCCTGACTTCAAGTAATCTGCCTGCCTTGGCCTCCTAAATTGCTGGGATTATAGGCATGAGCCACCATGCCTGGCCTCACAATCACCTGACGGTTCCCTAAAGTTCTTGGGAGTGGGTGGCAGCAGCAGTGGAGAGTGGACAGGGGGCTCTCCTGCCCTGCTCACGTCTGCCTAATTACCTACTCTAATAAGAAGATTTGCTAACCCAAGAAGAACTTGGCCATCAGAACAAGAAGGATGGTCCCTAGGGGCCTGCCAATGGAAGATAAGGCAGGACAGAGAATAATGCTAGCATAGGGGTCCCTATCCTTCAGGCTATGGACCAGTACTGGTCCTTGGTCTGTTAGGAACTGGGGTGTACAGCAGGAGGTGAGCAGTAGGTGAGCAAGCAAGCATTACTGCCTGAGCTCCGCCTCCTGTTAGATCAGTGGTGGCATTAGATTCTCATAGGAACATGAACTCTATTGTAAACTGTGCATGTGAGAGATCTAGGTTGCATGCTCCTTATAAGAATCTAATGCCTGATGATCTAAGGTGGAACAGTTTCACCCCAAGAGCATCTTCTTCCCCCTGCCTCCTGCCCCCATCCATGGAAAAATTGTCTTCCACAAAACCAGTCCCTGGTGCCAAAAATGTAGAGGCTCACTGTGTTAGCAGATACAGAGAGGACCTAAGGCAATGACTAGAGTTTATGTGAAGGGAATATCTCAGCAGATTCCATCAGATATAGGTGGAAAGCTGCAGACCAGATACCCCATCCCAACAAAACTTTCCCCCAGAGTTAGATGCTACTTTGGGGTGGGTGGGTAGAACACTAAGTCTTAGCTTATACTTCCTGGAAAGAAAATCAGCTAACTGACTGAATTTATCTGCATTGAATAGATGGTTTTCTATAATCTATTCAGATAGAATGAAGGCCATGGCTAGATAATAAGTTGAGCTAGAGAACAATTTTGCAAAGTTGTGTTCATGAGTTTTATGACCTGATAATTAATGTCCACTCTTTCAGTTAGGGCTTCTCCCTGGCAAAGGTTCTGCTTAGAAACCACCTGATTTTACTCGATTGAAGTCCCTTTACAGGTTTATCCCCCCCGCCCCTTTTTTTTATCCCCCCACCCCTTTTTTTTTTGAGACGGAGTCTCGCTCTGTCGCCCAGGCTGGAGTGCAGTGGTGCGATCTCGGCTCACTGCAACCTCGACCTCCTGAGTTCCAGCAATTCTCCGACCTCAGCTTCCTAAATAGCTGGGACTACAGCCATGCACCACCATGCCCAGCTAATTTCTGTATTTTTAGTAGAGACGGGGTTTCACCATATTGGCCAGGATGGTCTCCATCTCTTGACCTTGTGGATCCATCTGCCTTGGCCTCCCAAAGTGCTGGGATTAGAGGCATGAGCCACCGCACCCAGCTACACGTTTCTTAAACTGGGGGAGTTTCATCTGACATGGATGCTTTAGTTGTAACTCAGTCCATAGATGGAACAATGGAGCAGGTAACTTAAGGGTCTATTCCTTGGTTTACTGGTTTAATCTTTGGGCACTTTTCCAAATATCTACTGCTATGTAAACTTTCTATGATTAATTAATTGAATTTCACTTTCCTAAACTGCTTGACCCTCTTCATGATTTCTTTTCTTATTTATTATTATAAAAATATTAAAATGTAAACAAATGCAACTGTCATGTTGAACATCAGAACTTAAAGGATATAGCAGAAAACAACCTGATGCCATTCTTCCCACTGCACTGCATTTGGGAGGGGCACATTCTTTCCTACGCTTTTGGATACATTCCAGGGAGGGCCCTATGATATTTCAGGCCTCTTTGGGATAATTAAAAAGTCTTTGGGTCACTTTAATCCTGTAAATATTCTCAGTACAGTTCAAAATCCAAACTGCAAATTTAAATGAAAAGTTCTCATTTTCTAGCTTTGGATGAGCATTTCTATTCCTTCACCCACTTGCTAATACCACTGCTAATTCTTCCAGAGTTAAAATGGGAAGGGATGAGGTTGGGGGAGAAAGGAGGAGGCAAGTGGGCAGGCAATGTCTTCTTTGACTGATACTGTGCATTGCCACTCTCTGGGATCTGAGATGTTTTAAGGGGACTTTCTGTTGAAATGCTTTGAGGGTACTTTGCAGAGCCCCTAACACTAAGGAGGTTCTCTGGCTTTCTCACTCCTAGTTTCCTTACTGAGGGGGATGTACTCCTAGACTTTTCACTCTTTTTTTTTTGAGGCAGAGTCTCACTCTGTCACCCAGGCTGGAGTGCAGTGGCCTGATCACAGCTCACTGCAGGCTCCAACTCCCTGGGCTCAATCATTCTCCTGCCTCAGCCTCCCAAGTAGCTGGAACTAAAGACACATGACACCACACCCAGCTAATTTTAAAATTATTAGTTTGTAGAGATGGGGTTTTGCTATGTTCCTGGGCTTCCCAAAGTGCTGGGATTACAGGCATGAGCTACCACACCTGGCCTGATCAAGTCTTCTTGTGCTGCCAGATAGCCCTACTGGTTCTTACCTGGACCCAGGAAAAACAGATTTCTTAGAACTTCTGTCAATAGGGGGCAGTTTCTTCCCAACCACAGCATCTACTCTCTGCTGGAGGCTGCCGTGGCCTCTGTCCTGTAGATGCCTCAAGCATGAGATTCTACACCACTGTGTCCCCCAGCTCAGGACACACACAACCAGTTTTCTGAGTGGCCACAGTGGAGCTACTTTCACTTGACTTGAGAAGCCAGCATCCTACATTCTTCTCTAGGGTTCATGCGTGTCCTACGTGTGTCGGTGGGGTGGTGGTAGAAGGGGATGGATAAGTGCAGCACACACACTACTCTCTCTTCTAAAAAGTCTCTAATTTGCAAACTCTCCCCACCTCTCCACTTTTAATCCTTGTAGATGCTCAAGAGGGTAATAGGATAAGCATCATAAAAATGATTTTCAGTTGTCTCCTTTAATAGTCCTAGAAGGTAAAGTACATCTCACTTTGGAATAAAGAATTAATTGACACCTATGGATTTAGGGTTTCAGCCACTTTAACAAACAGTAAGAAGATGTAATGAAATATATTTTTAACAACATAGTAAATACCTAGGATTAAGTAAACTTGTATAGTATTAATGATAGAAGCATACTGAGATACACAAAAGAGAATGTGAATAAATTGAGAGACATTCCATATTTCTGGATAAGATGACTAAATATTATAAATAAAATAATTGCAATAATAACCATGTATTGAACACTAAACATGTATCTGCCACTATGCTAGGCATTTTTAATTTTTAGCTTTTGTAATCTATAACCTAAGAATTATTAACCTCATGTTTCTAGATGGAATGTAGATGGATTCATTCAATAATTTATTCATTCTTAACAGATATGTATTTATTGAGTGCCTATTTTGTGCCACACTGGCAAGATACTATGAATGACAATACCATGACCCAGCCCTGATAGGGTTTAAAATCCAGGGGAAGAAAACTGAAGCTAAGGAGGATCAAGAAATTTGCCCAGGGTCACATAACTCAAAAATAGCAAACCGTAGATCTGAACTCTTGCTTTAGCAACTTATGTTCCCAAATACTAAGTATAGAAACAGCATTTCCCAAACTAATTTGTAGGTTCAGCATGATTTCAGTAAAACATTAAATCAGTCAGGAAGCTTGTCAAATGAATTCTGAATTTCATCTGAAAGAATAAACATGAGGGTATAGTTAAGAAAATTTAGAAAAAATTAAAATGAATGTGAAGCATCAGTTATCAAAATAAATTACTCAACTCCCTTAACTTTTAGGTAAGCTGCAAAAAATAAGGGAAATAAGTGGAACAGAATGGAAAGCTGTAGAATCATAAATGAATGTATGATGAAAGAAAATTTACAAATAACAGGAAAGAGAATATTAAGCAACTAGTAATGAAGTAATTGCATATTTGAAAAATTCAAGTGAAAGTCTTATGTTACAACTCCCAGGAGATAAATTTCATGCAGTTAAATGTAATATATATATTTTAAAAACTAGAAGAAAACATTGGCAGGTAGTGAACTAATTAGGGATGGATGAGGACCTTTAAGCCCCAAAGCCATTCGAGAGGTCATAAAGAAAAAGATTGTTATATCTGATTACCTAAAACTAAGTATTTTGTTACCAATAAAAGAAACAAAATTAAAAGGTGTATGACAAATTAGAAAACATGTTTACAAATTAACAAAATGAAGGGCCAATTGCCTTACTTTAAAAAAAAATTCTAATTATACTAACATTACTAACACTGGCATAAAAATGTGCAAAGGGGCCGGGCGCGGTGGCTCAGACCTGTAATCCCAGGAGGCCGAGGCAGGTGGAACACCTGAGGTCAGGAGTTTGAGACCAACCTGGCCCACATGATGAAACCCCATCTCTACTAAAAAAAAGTACAAAAATTAGCTGGGCATGGTGGCAGCACTTCTAATCCCAGCTCCTTGGGAGGCTGAGGCAGGAGAATTGTTTGAACCAAGGAGGTGAAGGTTGCAGTGAGCTGAGATCTCACCACTGCACCCCAGCCTGGGTGACAGAGCGAGACTCTGTCTCAAATTTTCTTAAAAAAATGTACAAAGGACAAACATGAATTGGCATAATTGAAATGAACGATGCTTAAGGTTGGTGCTGGCAGAGTGAGACCTCATCCTACCTCCCCTCTAGTGGGAGCCACACAGTGACAAATTTCATGGGGGAGGCATTTCACAATGAAAGTCCTAAAAGCTTTAAAATGAGCACCTTTTGGAATGTGAACACTCTATTTATAAGAGTTTAAAGAGATAGCTGGTCTCAAGTTTATATTTAAACAATGGCTACTTCTCACACATACTTAAAATGGTGATTAATTAGACATAATCTTTACAGACAATGATAGGGAACTCTTAAACTAATGATGATTTATGCCTAACTATGGTGGGTTATTATATAGCCATTTAAAGAAATCTTGTTTTCAAATAATAGTCAGTGGCAGAAGCAATGATAGCAATATAAGATCAAATGAAAAACAGCAGGATATATATTTATGCATAATGTAAGATACCAGTTTTACAATACATGTGTGTTCTTGGGTTTGTGTGTATATATATTTAAACATATTAGAGGGAAACACACAGAGTATACACAATATCTGTGTATATTTTAAGTGAGAAAAGATCTACCTGTCCAGAATCAATTTCTTCTTCTTTCTAATTTTTTGATTTTATAATCTAATGAAAACATTTTAAATTGGCACACCGAGTAAAACCATCCTCTTATTTTTGGCATTTGTTATTTCTCTTTTGAACTTTATCAAGAGAAGTAATACAGGCCCTTCAGATGGCAACCTGCCAACATCACAGATCGGGATTTTAATGAATTCCCTCCTTCTGAGGCATAATTTAAGCCCAATTTAAAGTAAACAAAACAAAACAAACATATTATGCCATAAAGGGGAATGAGCACTTCTTTGTTGTGCAGACTTTGAATCTGAAACTCTTTAGAAAAAGAAAAATAGAGCAAAAAATGAGCTTAATAAGCTAGACTCCTCTTCTGCTCGGGCTTTTCTCATTAAGGTTTAATAACATAAAATGCCATTTAAACATTTAGATTTATAATACGGTGTGTCTTTGAATTAGTTTTCTTTTCCCTGCATGTTGGGAAGGAGTGAATATTCCAGATGCAGGGGTTCCGCATGCTTTGGAGATAACCCGTGGTGCATCAGTGAACTGGTCCTTTCCATCCTCCTTTCTCTCCCACTAAAGATATACGCGCATACAGTCATGAACATGCCTGCACTCACACATGCACACAGGCGTGCACACACGCAAACATGCTCACGTAGACACATACTCTAACTTGTGTTGTAAACACAAATTACAATGTTAGTATAACCAGGGATGCTCAACATTATACACTTAGCCTGCCTCTTGATGAAGCTCTGAATGCCACAGAATGAAGAATCTATGATTCCAAGAGGAAAATCCTCTCAGAAGAGAGGAGTAAATGGTGGGATGGAGAGCCAGGTTCTCAGCAAGCCAAAGCTGTCTTTCAGCCCGTGATGTGACCTAGGAGACAACAGTGACATGAAGTCCTCTGTCGTCCACTGCATCAGCATCAGATGTGAAACAGCATTGACTGGTTGAGCATAATCTTCAGCTGCTCGCCCTTACCCAGAACAGGTGGACTGTACTTTAAAGACAATGGCCGTGGTAGGGGAGGTACATATCTGCTACATTTTGTTTCTTTGGATTTCTACCTTTTTCTGTAAGGTGGCTATTTTCATCTCAGATGGACAGATGAGGAAAGCGAGGCACAACTTGCCCAAGTAGTGTGTCTAGGGCTTGACACTGACTCCCCAGCTCTGGCCTTTCCTCCATGCCCAGCTCCTCCCAGCTGAGGCCTGCGTATGAACTGGCATCTCTGCTTCCTCTGACCTGCCTCCAGTACAATCCTCAACTGAGAAGACCTACTCTTCTCTCAGCCCGTTTCCTTGCCCAGATGAATTGTTAGAAAGAACTTTGTTCATAGGGCATTTGCTCTTGGATGCCTCATTGGGTCTCCTAACACTGTCATTATCTGTCCAAGAGTGGAAAATAAACAGTTATTTTTTTGAAATCTTCAGACTCCCCTTTCAGCCTTCTCTTCCAGATTACTCTCCATCCCTCCTCTTCTATAATATAAGACTTAAATTTTCTTTAAAAAAAATTTTTTTTTGAGATGGAATCTATTTCTGTTGCATAGGCTGGAGAGCAGCAGCATGATCTTGGCTCACTGCAGCCTCCACCTCCCGGGTTCAGGTGATTCTCCTGCCTCAGCATCCCAAGTAGCTGTAGCCAGGATTACAGGTGCCTGCCACCATGCCCTGCTAAGTTTTTGGATTTTTTGGTAGAGACAGAGTTTTACCATATTGGCCAGGCTGGTCTTGAACTCCTGACTTCAAGTGACTCACCCGCCTTGGCATCCCAAAGTGCTGGGATTACAGGCATGAGTCACCGTGCCCAGACTTACAATGTCTAACTTATAATAACTGAAACTTGTTTACACAAATATACCATCTCTCCCAGGTCTGTTTTATTTTTAAGATTCTTGCCTTTAATTGTGGAAGAATAAGCTTTATTCACTACTCAAAGATTTGTAGGTTCATAAAACAACATGGATGCATTCTTTCTTCTTCTCTCCCTCCTTCCCTCCCTCCCTCTCCCCCTTCCCTCCCTCCCTCCCTCCCTTCCTTCCTTCCTTCATTTCTTTCCTTCCTTCCTTCCTTCTTTCTTTCCTTCAACAGGGTAACCTCTGTGCAACTCATTTGTGCAGAACGGTACTGATTTTTCAAGTCATACCTATGTAACTATGAGTCGCACTCACTTTCACTATCAGCAGTGTCCTAATGATAAATTATATGATCTCCAACCCATCCAACAAGTATTTATTGAACATCTTATAAATACCTACACAGCACACCATACTAGGTGCAACAGCTGCACAAAAGCAGTTCACAGCCTGTAGTCAAGTCAACAACACTGTTTCTCTGCCTGTCATTTGGGCAGTGCTACAAAGTGCTATGAAAGATTAGAACATACTGGAAGAATTGCCATGGATTTCTGGAGGCAGACTTCCTTGGTTTCTAAGCCAAGCCCAGATTAGAACTTGGACTAAATTGATCAAAGAATTTCAGTTTCCTCATCTGTCAGAAGGCTGTAATTATGAAGCTGTGGGGAGGATTAAAACAGATTATGTTAATAAAGCATCTAGTATGGCCTGATACTTTGAGACTTAAAAATGCTGGCATTTATCAATATTTTATTATTATTACTACCATTACTGTTTTATTGTTTTCTTAATTACAAAAGAATTGCATGGTTATTATAAACAAATTCAATAATACAGAAATAGAATAAAAAGTAAAAGTCACCCTTCACACGGCTCTGCAATTCTACTGCAGAGATCATCGGTGTTAACACTTTGTGGGTATCCTAGATCTTGTTCCACTCAACAAACTATATGTGTGTGCACACGTGCACACGTGCGTGCATGAGAGTCAGTGTGGCATAAACGAGACAGAGTGCTAAATGAGATATTTCTTATTGTTTCAGATCTGCAGCCAATGCACTAAATCGGAAAACAATAGGTGATAAGGGTCCCCGTATTCTAAAGAGAGACACAAAACACACCCCACAGGATTTGCTAAAACAAAGCAAATGGAGATCAGTGACATAAATACTAACAGCCTAGTAAAATCAATTTGAAAATTGATTTCAAATTGACTAGAAATCAATTTGAAATAAGAGTATTTGAAGGGAATTTGTAGGAGTAGAGAGGTCATTAGCTTTTCTCTCATCCTCTGTCCTCTGTTTCAAGCCCAGTTCGGGGGCTCCCTATGTGAATGGCTCATGCCTGTATGGGAGGAAATAGGAGATCTATTCCCTGGCTGAATGCCTGCTGAGCTGGGGTATTGGAAGCCCATTCTGATCAGGGCACTGAGGTGGAATGAGGCTGGAGGGTTCTAAGGGGAAGCCTCGAGTATGTTTGTGGGAGTTTGGGGTGTACATGCATGTAGTGACAGGTGACTATTTTCCTGCACGTGAAGACTGAGGGCAGGAGTCTGACTAGGGCTGCCCGGTATGGCACATCCTGGGGAGAGTCAGCAGTTTGACAAGCTGTATATGGTGGAGAAAGAATGTGTGAGCTTCATGCATGGAGAATCACTGGACTTTAACCATCTTGACAGCAGCCTGCCTTAAAGAGTGGCCTGTTAGGGGACATGGACCCCAGAAGTATGAGTGTGTATGGTGAACCACTGTGAGAAGTTTCAGGAGGGTGACTCCTTTAGTAATGTTGAAGGTTCCCATAAAAGTTTCCAAAGAATTCATAAATATACATCCATGAAAGAGCCAGAATTTAGATGCCTGTCATGACAGAGGGCATGAACAGAACACTGGGATTATCATAGCTAGCACTAGCTGAATAAGACATTTCACTATTTTCCTTTGACACCTCTGAGAACGAAGTCTCCTCTGTCACCCAGGCTGGAGTGCAGTGGCACAATCTCGGCTCACTGCAACCTCCCCTTGCCGAGGTTCAAGCAATTCTCCTGCCTCAGCCTCCTGAGTAGCTGGGACTACAGGCCCCTGCTACCATGCCCGGCTAATTTTTGTATTTTTAGTAGAGACGGGGTTTAGCCATGTTTGCCAGACTGGTCTGGAACTCCTGACCTCGGGTGATCCACCTGCCTCAGCCTCCCAAAAGTTCTGGTATTATAGGTGTGAGCCACCACACTCAGCTGACACCTCCTTTATCAGGACTTGACCTTGTTGGAGTCATCATCAGCAGTGGGAGGAAAGACAGGAAGAGTGCAGGAAAAGGCGTTCTCTCTTCTCCACTCCTGGTCTGCAAACTAGGATTAGGCCTGGGTTGGCAAGAGAGGAGAAGTTTTCAATTGGATGTGAAGTTGAAGTTTTTATTTTACTGGCTAGATTTCTTAATAGCTACAAGTGATCAGAAAAGAAGCTTTGGGATTTGCCTAATATAGTGTATGAATGGGCCTAGTATAGCATATGAATGGGGCTGGGGGGGTGCATGAAAACAATCATCCCACAGCCATTTTCTGTTGGTTACTGGGTTCAGCTCTCTCAACAAGCCCCTTGCACACACATGCACAGACATACACACATACATTATATGTATGTAATAATTCACAACAGTACACAAACACACACATACATAATATATATGGAATAATTCATAGAGGTTTTTCAAAGACATCATGCTCTACAATTTTTATAACTTGCTTTTCTCACGGAGTCTATGATAATAAGTATAGACCTGCCTCATACATTTTAATAGGTATATAACATACTATTTAACACATTCACAAATATTTAATTAACTATTCTTTTACTTAGGGACATTTAGGTAATTTCCAATTTCATACTGCTAGAAATAATGCTTCAGCATATTTCTTTTATCCAAGTGCCAATATTTTTGTGGAAGAAACTCCTAGAAGTGAAATGACACGAATGTTTTAAAGTTTGATAAATATTATAAAGTTGCTTTCCATAATATTTGTACCAATTTGTCTTCCCAACAAGAGTATATGAGTTCCTCTCTTTTCACAGCGTTGCCAAAGGTATATAGAAATTTTTGTCAATCTAAAAGATTTAAAAACTCTTATTTTGTTTTTCAGATTTTTTAATGCAATGAGTTTCAACATTTTTGAATAGGTTTGTTGGTTGTTTCTAGTTCCTTTTATGTAAATTGTCTCTTTACCTGTCCCACTTTTTGTATATGTGTGGGTGTGTTTGTGTGTGTGTGTGTATGTGCATTTGTCCTCTGTTTATTTCTTTCCCAGTTTGTTGTTTATATCTTTACCTTTTAATACTGCTTATGGTGTCTTTTGCCCTATACAAGTTTTATATAATGTAGACAAATCTGTCATTTGTGTTTACTTTGTGCGCTAACCTAGGAAAGACTTTTCTACTTCAAAGTTATGATTGTTTGAATCTTTAGACCTTTAATTCATCTGACACTCATTTTATATGATGGGAAATGCTTCCTTTTTATATAATATTTAATAAGTACTATAATAGATATATAATATAACCAACATTTCATGATACCT
The DNA here is from genome assembly GCA_036589455.1 of Ateles fusciceps. Taxonomy (NCBI): domain Eukaryota; kingdom Metazoa; phylum Chordata; class Mammalia; order Primates; family Atelidae; genus Ateles; species Ateles fusciceps. The sequence continues at coordinate 5,971,769 of JAZHEH010001386.1, forward strand.
TTTTCTGTTATATGGATCTATTTTTCTATTCTTGTCTCACCATCATGTGGTTTTATTACTAAAACTTTACAGTATAAAGACAAATTCTCCTGAATTAAACAGAAATTTCCTTGGCTATTTTCTTGCATTTACTCTTCCAAATAAAGTTTAAGATTTATCCAGTCAAACTCCAACCTCCCATGTAAACAGTATAGTGAAATTTCATTCTGGCCAAAATTTGTTTAGACAAACCTACCTGCCAAGAACTACTAAAAAGGCTGGACAACATATATATAATATAAAATAGTATGCTTGGTAGTTATTCAATACTGCCTGAAAGTACTGGAGAACTACTGAGACAGCAAGAAATATAGATGTATATGTAGAGGTAGCTATAGTTGGATACCTTTTTGAAGGGGTATTTGTGCTTGTGTGTCTGTGTGTGTATGTGTTTAATCTTGAAGGCATTGAAGAGATACCAAAGCAGCCAGTACTTAAGCAAGCAGAAACCCAGAGAAAAGTAAGTTCAGATAGTTGAGCCCAACTGGTGTGATTTGGTGCCCGAAAAACTAATTAGAGGGTTTTTTTATTCATATGGGAGAGACATTGCTACAATTTGAGATCAGGACCCACCAAGGAGGACTGAGAAGGAATTAGGGTGATTAAGTGATCCACAAGCAAAACAAATTCTTCCTGAGAAAGATAATATCTTTTATAGCTCTGATTATCTGTATATTTTTTTGCACACAATATTTAGAGTTTAATTTTTAAAACCTGGCAGGCAAATAAGGTAAGAATCAACCAAAAAGCACATAAAAAAGCAGATCACAGAAATAGACTTACAAGTAATCTATATGATAGAGTTTATCAGGAATAAACTTTAAACTGAGTATAATTAATACATTCAAGAAATTGGATGACAAAATGGAGAATTTAAGCAGAGAACTGGAGACCATGAAAAAGAATCAAATAGAAACTATGGAATTAAACAATACAATAACTGACATTAGGAACTAAATAGTTTAACACCAAATAAACCACAGCTAAAGAGATAATTGGTGAACTGGAAGACAGGTCAGAAAAAAATACCCAGAATAATACAGGAAGAGAATAGCATTAAAAATAACAGGACAGAGGAACATGATGAAAAGCTCATACATACAGCTGATATCCAAAAAAAGAAAGGAAAAATAAAATAAGGCAGAAGAATATCTAAAGAGATATTGGCTGAGATTTTCCAAAAATGACCCAAAAAATCAAGTCACATTTTCAAGAGAAGTGCTATAAACTCTAATAATGAGTAACAAAGAAAAGTATCTCTATAGAGAACACACTAAAACTAATAATTACTGAAGACAAAGAGAAAAATCTTAAAACCAGTGAAATGAAGTTAAAAAAAAAAGATCACCTTCAAAGGCACAAGAAAGACTGATAGCCAACTTCTTAACAGAAATAATGGAAGCCAGAAGATAATGGAATAATGTCATCAAAATCTTAAAACATATAGCATTCTTTTCTTGAACATCTTTAGTCAGTTTGTGAAATAATCAGTTCTATTAGAGGATGTGTATGATTGGTAGATATTTTCCTCTTATATTGTGCCAAAATGTATCTGCTGATAATTTTCACTGGCTTTAGTTTTACTCATGTTAATTTCAGAGAATTTAGAATTTCAGGACTTTTGGAGCTAAATTTTCCTCCATTTGTTTGTGTAGGATAATTCTCAATAACTTCTGAAGTTTGAGAAACATTTTTTAAACTCACCTTAGCTCCCCTACCATCCATTCTACAAACATTGAGCATCTATTATGCACCTGCTATTTTTTTAAAAATGACATCAATGCAATGATAACTATCACATGTCCATTCTCCATGAGGAGCTCTTCATATAGAGGGTGGGAAAGACAATAGGCAGTAATTGCAATTTGCTGTGATAATTTCAATTATAGGTGTAAACATAAGATGCTAGGAGAGTATAGGGCAGGAACATCTAACTCAGTATGGGGGGAAGGGACCGAGTTCCTAAAGGAACTAAAACCTGATGGGATTAGGAGTTAGCTATATTTTCCTTTTTGGAGGGAAAAGCAAAACAGGTGTTCTAGGAATAGAGACCCATATGTGCAAAAGCATAAAGAAGTGAAAGAGCATGCCATCTGGTCTTTCTGCCTTCTCAACTACAGCAGATGAGCTCCTTCCTGCAGCCAGGAAATACAACTTCCAGCAGCTCTAGAAAAATATTGCTCCAGTTTAGCAAATTCAGTGGAAAAATGAAGGTTTTTCCTATAGTCCAATGATCGTTTTCTGGAGACATGAATGCTGAATGACCTTTCTTGGCTCTTATGCCCATCCGCCAGACTATTTAAAGTGGTAGAGGAATGTAGTACCAAGGTTGAACAACCTTGAAGCATGTACCCAGCTTTTTGGGGGAGAAGAAGAAATGATTAGAGAAAGATCAATAATTTCCATCACCAATGGAATCACACAGAGTAAAGGAAGGTAGGACCCCAAGGGATAAGATGTTTGTCAGAAATAAACCACGCCTAGTAAACAATGCCTATTAACCCCTTTCAAGACTGTCTGCAAATGCTTCCTCAAGAGCTTTTCAGTGTTAGCATAGAATTGGCAGTCTGAATTCCTGACCAGTTTTATTCCACTTACTATGTGTGTTTCCCTGAGCAAGACACCCTTTAAACCCAAACTTCTGTGTTTATAAAAATATGTGCAATATCATACTGGTTAGGTTTTCACAAAATTAAATGACATCAGTTACGTATAGGCACCTACCATAGGTCCTACCTGTTTAGTCCTACCCAATACCTGTTTATATTTCCTTTGCTTTTATCTTGGACTCTTAAGCATGTAAGAGTTCAGGCCTGGGGGGTGAGAACTGTATTTATTCAAATCAGATATTCAAGACTGAGAGACCATAAGAGCAGACTGTGTAAAGGCTGAGTTGGTAGAGGAGGAGTAGAAATTTGAGTAATGGTGAAGAAGAGGATACGATTATGGGGCATAAGATGCCCTAGCTTGTGAATTGAGTCTGGCACTGTGTGTGTGTGTGTGTGTGTGTGTGTGTGTGTGTGTGTGTCCATCCCATATCTGTGCCTTGACTATATTGAACAAATTAAAGGTAAATTATTGATGCTAATATCAATGATACTAAAGAATAAAGGACAAGAGAAAAGGACATACATTCAGTTCCACCATGTAAATGTAATTCCATCCTTGTGAACTGTTTACTGTTTATGCTAATCACCCTGCAACATAATAAGAACTCTTAACATTATGAAATATGTTTCAGATTAAATTTGCTACAAGTTGCATTTGATGACAAAAGTCAACTGTGTTCGTGCATGCTCAGCCTTGCTGGGTTCTTGCTCTTTGAGCTTGGCTCTCTGCTCTAACATTTAAATGACAAAGAAAAACTGCTGAGGAAGCAAATACAGTTACAGCAGATCTCCTAGTGAGATTAACTGTGGTAAGTCTTTGCTGTGAACATTTCCTTTGCTACGACCTTAGCAGTAACATCTTGACTGGACTTCATTCCTGGAATGTATTCAAATTTCCTAGGGATGCTGAGAAGAGAATTGGAAGCTGATGGGGATGAGAAATGCTGTAATTACTAAGTATCTTAATATTGAAAAAGAAATTTGATCTTTAAATTTATTTTTATTAACACAAGACACTGGCATCCTGGAACATGGTTCTTCTTTTTTGTTTTCCATCCCTCCTTTTCCCTCCCTTCCTCTCCTCCCCTCCCCTCCTCTCCCCTGCTTTCCTCTCCTCTCCTTCCTTCCTTTTCCTTTCTTAATTTTAATCCTTTTTGTTTCAATAAAACATGATAATAAAACCACAACAAAATAATTTTGAAATGGACATTTATTATTTAAATAAAAATAGTGCAATCATTATATAAAAATACCAAAGCTTAGCTGACTTTAAACATTGCACTTGCAATTATCGTTTTAAATACCAGTGTGACTGTGGAGGGGAAGGCTGTTTCTGCAGCCACAGCTTACATGCTACCATGGAAACATCTGGGCTGCAGAGTTAACAGTGAAGCTTGTCAAAAAAATCAACTTCAGCATGGGGAAATGACAGTGAGTGGAACATAATTTTTACCATGGGGAAATGTCCATTAAGCAAAGCATGTGTAAAACTGTCTCCAGAGAGAGAGAGAAAAAAAAATACGGCTGAGTCTCCTCTATGTAACCATCCTTAATCAGACAGATAGCAATGGACTCCCACTTGGGTTAGAGAGAAAGAAGGGCCTGTTTACTTCACCTCTTCCAATTGTCTTTGTTTATGGTTTAGTCTTTGTTTCTAACATATGCACTGTGTTTGTTAATCGTTAGAAATAGACATTGAAAATAGATTTTCTCGGGCAAGTTAATTTAGCTGTACATTCAATCAAATTTGAAATTAAAGTATATTTCTCCTTCAGGGTAGATTCCTCTGAAAATCATCTCCAGACTTTGGCAAGAGTAGCGTGACTGCAAGACAGGGAGAATAATGAGGCAGGGAGGAAGGTAGAGCGAGGAAAGACCAGTGAATTAGGTACCTGTGGACCTGGGTTTGAGTTCTACTTCTGTCCCTTATTAATTTGTGATCTTGAGCAACAAAGAAGGTACAGAGACTCTGAATTTACTTTTTTCTCCTATAACATAGGAAACAAAAAAGAGTAAAAGTACTATGAAGTACTTGCTTTATGAGTTAGAATGTGCTATAGATTATGGCAGTTATTATTCTGGGATTTAATTCCCCTTGAAAGTTTCCACTTCCTTTTTATAGACAAAAAGTCTTATCTAGGGAAGACCTCCTAACTTAGTTTCATTAGCTGTGACTGAGAAGAGAATGATGTCTGTTCCATTAGAAAGTATGGTGTGGCCACAATGCGAATTAATATCGCTTTCATTCAGTCACTCTTAGAGATATCTGATATTTATTGAGATGCAATTAAGTAAAAAGCACTGTGCTAAGCAGTGGAGATACTCTGATAAACAAACGTAACTTAAGCTCTACCTTTCCTCAGCTTTCCTCTTACTGGAAGATAATGGCAAAACATATATATCCATGCAAATAAATACATAACTTACAAACTGTGGTAAGTGCAACAAAGGAAATTTAAAGTAGGGAATTTAAAAAGGCTTTATAACAGGAGAGAAGGTGGAACTAGATAGATATGACCAAGGAATGACTGTCAAAAGAATTAAAGCTCTAAGGAATGGGGGATGGGGGAAGTATTCAGGGAATGTGCCAAGGCCCTGGGGTGGAGAAGAAGTTGACTGGGAGAACTGAAATGAGGCAGGCCAGTGTGTATGAGCTAAAGGGAGAGAAACACAAGGTAAGAGTGGGGGACACAGCTAGAGGTTAGATCATGCTGGGCCTTGGTAATTTATTCTATGTGACATGCAAAACCATTGAATAGGCTTTAAACACTGGAGGAACACAAATTGCATCTTGGACTATTCTACTGTGAGTCTTTTGCATTAGAATTCTAGTTACTTTGCTGAGTACCTTAACATACTTGAACATATAAGTATAAAATAAATTCTGGTTATCACCACTCAAGGAAATCTGAAGATGAGGATGAATTCATTTTCCTGTCATGTAAGAAGTTTAAATTGAAAACAGAAGATGGTTTTATTAGCAGAAGGTCACTCCATCTTCCATTTGTAGTGGATGGCAAATACGATGGTGATGGTCTTTCAGAACTGAGAAACAGGAAAGAACAGACCAAGCCTTCTCATCAGGAAAGCATGCATATAATGAACTGAAATTCTTTGAACTTAACTGCATCTAGGGGAAAAACACATTGTTGGAGGACTTTGATCGCTTCCTACAATTTTTTTTTTTCTAAAACATTTCAAGAATTTACAGAGTACTGTTTTCAGCAAGAATATGAATAAAACTCTGTTCTGTTGTGCTTTCTGTTTTAAAATTTTTGTTCTGGGCAGAATCCTGTCACTGAGCAAAAAATGCTAATTGGACATTTGATTCATCTGGACAGCTGTAAATGGAATTTTTGCTAACCAGCAGCAGATGTAGACCTAAAACAGCATGGCAAATGGCCATTGGCATGGATGTGATGTTAGCTGCATGTGCCATGCTCTGATCCATCAGCATCTTAAAGTCTTTTGCTTTCCTTGAAAGATTGTTTATTAAATATTTCTGTAAATTAATCTTAGTAATTATAAAGGGTCAATTCAATCTATTGGCACAGGAAGACCGTATCATAGCCTTTATAGTACTCCAAAGAGTGAATTGGTGGAGTTGGATGGGAAATATTTGCTTTCCAGTTGAAAACACAGAACAGATGCTGGCATTATTAACAGAACATTGCCTACTTGCAGTTCATGTCCTGGATGGAATCGTATGCCACACTGATCTCTGAATAATACTCTTTAGTTTATGTAGGAATAAATGTCTTTGGAAGTGAACCATTTCAAAGCAAGAATTCTGTACATTGAGAAAATGGTGCTTATTTTTCTCATGTAAGTTTGGCGAATTGGTAAATCGATTTTATATCAGATGCTGCTTCATTTAAAGTAGTTATATTTAATGAGAAGTGAATCCCAAAAATTACTCATGGGGAATTTACGATAAACAAAAAATCATGGGTTCTATCTCCAGAGAAATTTCGATTTCAGACTTCTCTCTTGATGATTTTAATGTGTACCCCTAGTTGAGAATCTCTCATCAAAATAATTTTTTTTAAGTTGAAGATCTCACATGAGTTTAATGTGGCATACAGTAGCACCCATAGCCCACTCATGTATCCTGTATTTCCCATTGAGCAGGAGAATAGGGTCTGGAGTCAGGGTCTACGGCCAATTTATGCGACTTCCTAGAACTAAATCAAAAGGAAGACTCCAACTTTCCATACTGAAGTAACAAAAGGACCAGAGGCTACTCCCTTTGCAAATCTGACCCCCATTTCTGTGTGGCAGATGGAAAATTAAGAGTTTCTCTGTCTGGTTGCATAAAGCAACAAATCAGACATTTGTGTAGGAGTGTAACTTTGTAACTTCATTTCAGCCTCTGATTGCAGGCTACTACTTTATTTGCATGTGGTGTACTACTTTATTTGCAAGTGGCCAATGGGAAACCTCTAGAGGGTATTTGGACCCCAGAAGATTCTGTAAACGGGGCCCTTGAGCTGCTACTTGGGCTGCTCCCACCCTGTGGAATGTACTTTCATTTTCAATAAATCTCTGCTTTCTTTCTTGCTTTGCTGTGCATTTTGTCCAATTCTTTGTTGAAAACCCCAAGAACCCAGACATCTTGCAGTCAAGACCCTCCACTGGTAACACGCTGAGGAAAGAGTTGGGAGGAAATCCAGCCTTTGGTGTTTCCAAATTTAGCTGGCCTGTCCTCTTCCCTACAATGCTCTGTAGTGTCTCAGCCTGAATTTCTAAAAGAAATCAGGATATTTTCACTGTACGTTGTCTAGTGAAAGCCATAGGCTTGGTGGCTTGGTTCCCATTGTGGGGAATTGTCCTGCTTTCCCTCGCATTCTACGTAAAGTAGTACATTTCCCATTGGTCACTTTCATGTTGAGAGGAATTGCATTTTCCTATGTCCTCTTGAGTCTTTGGAGTGTTCCCTCTAAGCAGAGCTAGAAGATCCACAGAACAGTTCTCCATCTTGTCTGCACATTAGAATCACCTGGGGAGTTTGTTTGTTTTAAAATCATGCCTGCCTTCCCATCCCCCAGAGATTTTAATGTAATTGTTTAGCATTGAGGTGCCTAATTGTTTTAATGTGTTAGTAGTTTTCCAGGTGGTTTTAATGTGCAGCCAGATGTGAGAATGAGTGGCAGCATCCCAGTTTGCCTTCCATAGATCTAAGGATCTGGCTTATTATATTAAGGACCATCAATAAAGAGAATGTGACTTTCATTCAAATGTTGGCTGGATGTATCAGAAACATGTTGGAATGAAAGCATCCTCTTCATCATGACATTGTTATGACTTGGCTATTTATATATTGTTCTGCACATCCAACTGTTTGTCCAACACCTGTGGGTTTAGACCTCAAACCTTAGAGAACTGTCAAGTCTATTCTAGGGAATGGTGGGCTATTCTTAGAACATTCATCCATTCATTCATTATTTAAATATTCATTCATAAAACAGTTACTGAGTACTTCCTATGTGCTAAGAATGATGATAGATACTGGGGACATGTATATCTTAAGGGAGCCCACAGCCTAGTTGTGGGGAACAGATGTGCAAATAGTTGCAATATAATGCCATACCAATTATTTACCAGAGTGGTGGACAAAGAGAAGATCACAAAAGAACACGTGATCAATTCTCTATGGTGAGTAAGGGAATACATAAAACAGACAAGTTCAACTGGGTGAATGGAAGCTCAACAAGTTGATACAGTATAGGGTTGAATAGAAAACTTTACACAAAGGGAAGCTGTTTTGCAAAGCTATGAGGATTCTGAATAATGCTATACTTGTAAGTGTAATATACTTTGGTGGAGTTGGCTGGAGTATGGGGTGTGTGGCAGAAAATGGTACAAGCTAGGCAGATAGTGATCACAGAGGCACTTGCCTGCTATCGTTCGGAGTATGAATTTTGATTTCTAGGCAATGGAGAGCCATTGCAGGGGGAGAAAGAAGCAGATTAATATAACATCTGAAAAACAAGCAGGTCATCCTGACTGACCAGGTCTCCAGAGACCACCAATCAAGCCACGCTGAGCCAACCCATACTGAGGAGGTTCAGAAAACAGATAAACTACTTAAGAAAATATAAACCATCTATTCATCCACTTAGTCACTGAACAAACATTTATCGAACACCTACTATGTGCCAAGCACTAGGGATAGAGCAGGATTTCTGAAGTTTGACACTGTTGGCATTTTGGACATACAGGATATTGGGGAGAGTGGGTTGTCCTGTGAGCTACAGAATGCTTAGCAGCATCCCTGGCCTTTAATACCCTTTCTTCTCTCCCTGACAGCGTGACATCCAAAAATCTCCGCTGGTTGAGAACCACTGGGATACAGGGATGAATAAGCCATACCCCATGCCCTTAAGAAGTTTATAGTCTAATCCAGAAAAGAAGAGATATGCATTTAAAAAGCCCACTGGCTGACACCTGTAATCCCAACACTTTGGGAGGCTGAGATGGGAGGATTGCTGGAGCTCAGCAGTTTAAGGCCAGCCTGGGCAAAATAGTGAGACCCCTCATCTCTACAAATAAAAACAAAAGATTAGGTGGAAAATAAAAATAAAAATAATAAGCTGGTCATGGCGGTGCACATCTGTAGTTCCTGCTACTCAGTAAGCTGAGTTGGAAGAATCACTTGAGCCCAGGTGGTCGAGGCTGCAGTGAGCTCTGATCACACCACTACACTCCGGTCTAGGTAACAGAGCGAGACCCTGTCTCAAAATAAATAAATAAAAATTTAAAAATGTTAAAAGGCACAGTTCAGGACTAAAGGGGGGAAGTACTACAAAAGAAATACCAACTGTTATGAAGGCTTATCTAAAAGGGAAACAATGTTCCCATTTAGGGTAAGCAGGGACATCTTCACGGAGGTAGAGGCTTTTGAACTGGTCTTTAAAGTAGCTCTGGATGCATGAAGGTGAGCTGGAAGGATTGAACTTCTTAACATCTCTGGACTAGGCACTCCTTCTGCATAAGTTGCCCTGTGGATAGTAGCTACCTGCCGTCTGGACCCTGCTGACTGGCCTAGGGGTGCATACCTAACCAATGTACAGGCTGACTGGTGACCCAAAAAGTGACCTAGATTTTAACATTTCTCACTCATTGCTATAATAGGACTGTTTGTTTCAACCTGATCACCACTCCTCCCTTGCTTGTTCCTGATTGATATTTAGATGGTATGCACAGGTATGAGTACTTAATCTCTAGATTTCATTTTGATTACTTATTACTTGGGCTGTGTCAGCTCATTACCCTGGCTCTTCCACTCAACAAGCACTGTTAAAATGATCTTCTATGTAAATGGTGCCCCTAGAACTGTGCAAATCACACTCTCTACCTCTCTCCACCAGTGATAGATAAAGGGAACTAGAATATGAAGGCCTGACATTTCTCCACTGGACAGGGTTCAGGTATGGCCATGCCTCTTAGCTGTTCTCTTGACCTCTGACCTTCTGGAACCTATGATTGATGCTTGTGCCTTCTGTCTCTGTCTGCATCAGTAAAGTGAATTTAGCTAAGGAAGAAGGTGAGAGATCTCACAACATTTTCTTAATCTAGTCATTAACAGACAGTAGGAGGGGCAAGTATTAGCTGCTTTGCATGTAATTGTGTTTAGACTGGTTCCATTGCTTTAGAGGTAGCAGTGTGGGACTGGGGACAGGCCAAATATGAGGAGCTCTAGATTCCTTGCTGTCACTTTGTTCCCTTATTCCAGAATAGTGTATGTGTTGTGTATATGTATATTCATGTTAATGTATATCCACAACACATACACACACAAATAAGAATGTCTACTATTTCAAAAATGTTTTAAAGTACTGATGCAATATTTTTTATGTTACCCCAACTTCTCAGTCTGAGATCAGGACTAATCTAGGAGCCAGCCTGCCTGGGTTCACTCTATCATTTCTTGACATGTGATTCAGGGCAAGTTGTACGACCTTTTCCTGCTCATTCTGCACCTCTAGAATGAGGATTATCATTTCTACCTCATGAGGTTGTTGTTAGGATTGAATGTAGGTATATGCATACAGTGCTCTGAGATGCCTGGAGCGTCAGAAGCACCATGCAATAGCAGCCTTCACATGGCATCACTTCCCAAGTGCAGAAAGCCTTCTTTTCCCTGAAATTCTTTCTCTGTTGGCTGCTCATGGCTAGATTTCTCTAACTGAGATGATTACAAAATGCCTTCTTTTAAATGTTAATGCCTCTTCCCCCTGAGATTGGTGATACCTTAGTCCTTGCCTGTCATGGACACTTTGCTGTAGGAATTAATTAGTTTCTTTCTCTGAGATCAGGTCTCGGTTAAGGTGAAGATGACTGGAGGAGGAGACCCAGAAAGTAAATGATGGAGGGTTCCGAAAGCAAATTTCTATTTCTCCAAGTTTTTGAAGTGACATTTCCAAGTCCCTTAGTTTAGAAACTGGTGGGGGTTGTTTGTTTACTTTTTCTCTCCTCTTCCTTCCTGAAGTCATTCATCTTATCAAATTGCAGATGGCTTCTCAGATTCACCACTTCCTTTCTGCTTGCATTTTACTGCCTAGCTCAAGCCATCATCACCTTCCTCTTGAATGGTGGTCTCCTCCAAGCTTCTCCTTTGGTTTCATACATCCTGGTGAGATCCTCTCCAAACCATGATGAGATGTCTATGTCCCCAAAAATGTCAGGAAATAAATATTGCTTAGGTTGAAGTTGTTGAGGGACCACTATTTGGTATTTTGAAAAAATAATAAGGATCATCCATTGTCATAACCATTTGAAGGAATTTCATCTGGGAAACACAGAGAATGATTATCTTTCATCATGAAGAATGCTTTTCTTCCCGCTGGTATCACAGAGCTGGAAATGCAGAATCTCAGGTCCCACTTTGGACTTATAAATCTGTGGTAGGTTGTTCCCTCTCAAACTGTGCTCAGGATGCTACAACCCAAACTTTTTTGCCTGCTTTAAAATCCCCATAATCAGGTTCTTTCATCTATTCACCTTTAATTTAATTCCCTTGCATGTAGTCCTTTCATATAACGTGGTTGTCTCAGCTCTCCTCCTCTACTCACTCCCAGGTCTCTGTTTCCTCATCTTCCTTATGAACTCAATGTTTTCTAAGCTCGTTTCCCACTCAACAATCTAGAATTTATCCTAGTCTCTCAGATTGGAAAGTCTTCCTCAAAATATATCCCACCTATCTGCAAATATCAGCTCAAAACACCAGTCCTTTATGCAGCTTTCATAATTGCTCCAAGCTAAATCCTTGTTTTTCTTTTCTGAGTTTCTGTTGGCACTCAGATTTTTATTAAATCTTTTGTGCACTTGTGTAGTGGTTAAGTGCATGGTATCTGCAGTCAGAGAGACATCATTGCAGGTTTGACATCTGACTCTACTAACTATTAGCTGTGTGAATTAACTTCTCTGTCAGTTTTCTCATCAGGGAGGCTCCTCTGGTTCAGTAATATAAGACAAAGATTTGGGGACCTGTGTCTGTTCAGGTTTCAATCCAGCCTTCACTGCATACTAGCTGGATCCCCTGAAAGTTAGTTAACCTCTTAAGCCTGAGAATTTTCATCAGTAAAATGGGCATTCTAAGCATAGATACTTTAGAGGGTGACTGTGAGCACTAAATAATGTAATCCATATACAAAGTGTTTAGCAAATTCCTGGCACATAGTTATGATTCCAAATGTGGGGGCTAATCATACCTCTTAGAAAGAATGATTTCTCCTCTTTTCAGGTATTTCCTTTCATGCAGAAGGAACTCAATTGGTGTAGGAGTCCTAGTCTCTTTCCTCTATTTTACTCATTACATTTTGAAGGTGACATGTGTGTGTTTAGGTTGAAGTAACTAACTTGATGGGTTAATTTAGGAAGAACAACTTTCGAGTTGAGCACACTCAATTTTTCCTACCTTTCTTCCTTTTGAGATCACGTTGCTCACATGAAATAAGTCTACTTCTCTGTCATGCCACACAGTTTACAGTAGATTGCCTCTCCATTGAGAGGTATGCTGTAGTTTGGGGATAACTGTGTGAGTTTATTTACTTCTGAGGTATAGTATTGGAAAAGCCATTCATCTGAAAATATATACTCTCTCCTCCAAACTGTATTTTATCAATAATAGGGATGATACATTTGGTCTCTTTGTCTTTTTAACAATTCAGTCAGAACTCAAACAGAGAGATTTTTTTAATTGGATTCAATAGCACTTATTTCTCTTGGTTTCGGTTATGATTAAATTACATAATTCATAAACTCATATAGCATAATCCCTAGCCCTATTCGTCACTCCCATTTAGCTATTCCTGAGTTATATCCTTTACAATAAACTGGTAATAGTAAGTAAAGCACTTTCCTGAGTTCTGTGAACTGTTCTAGCAAATTATCAAGCATGAGAAAGATGTGGAAACATACAATTTGTAACAATCAGTCAGAAATACAGGGGTCCTGGGATTTTTGACTGGTGCCTGAAGTTGGGGGCAGCCTTGTTTGACAGAGCTCTTAAGGTGTGGGATCTGCACTATCTCTGAGCAGTGTCATAATTGAATTGAATTGAATTGTTGGGATATCTTGAGTTAGTGTCTGGAAAAGCAGAGAATTGATTGTTGGTATCAGAGAACACCTCAGCTTGTCACCGTACATTCAAGGACAGTTTGGTGGTCACGCATGAGAGAGAGTAATAGAAAAAGAGAGTTAGAGACTGAGGTAGATGCAGAAAGAGACTGAGAGAGACTGGGATGAGAGAACAGAGACAGATGAACTATAACAGAAGACGTCTATGTCCCCAGGAAATAAATATTGCTTAGGTTGAAGTTGTTGAGGGACCACTATTTGGTATTTTGAAAAAACAATAAGGATCATCCATTGTTGTAACCATTTGAAGGAATTTCACCTGGGAAACACAGAGTATGATTATCTTTCATCATGAAGAACGCTTTTTCTCCAGCTAGCATCATAGAGCTGGAAATACAGAATCTCAGGTCCCACCTTGGACTTCTAAATCAGATTCTGCATGTTGGCTTGCAGGTTGTGTATATGCACATTGTAGTTTCAGAAGCCCTGTCCTGGGGTATTAGAGCAGCAATGTGAAAATCAGACTTGGGTTCTAATAGTCCCTTTACCACTCTCCAGTCATGTGACTCTAGAAAGAATCCTATCTACCCTGAGTTTCGGCTTCCTCGTCTGTGTAATGGGAATGAAAGATCTGCACTCCTTACTTTTAGGATTTGTTGGGAAGAACCAATAAAATTGGAACATGAAGATACTTTGAAGACTGGAAAGGGCCCTGAAAATGGAAGATCTCCAGTTGCTCAGTACATGAGGCTAGGGTGGAGATTGACTTTTCCCCTGACTATCACTTGTGAGTTTCACTTTATTGCTATAGTCATTCTTTCGGGCTCTGAGTAAACCCCACCGTGTGTGAAGGAGATGTGAGCAAGTCAGCAGATGATGCATTTATTTTTGAACACGTTAATTTCTTTATCAGCTCTATTTTTTTTCTGAGGGCATCACTGTTTTACATTAATGCCTTGAGTTGTTAACCATACCAGCTGGCACTGCAGGTCTCACTAATATACACAGTGTAAAAGCCCAGGGAGTAGCATGGAAATTGCCACCCAAACCACAATGCTGGATCTCCTCCTTGGCATGCTTATTATCTCCCTCGGGAGCAGATCCACCATTCCTTCTTCTGTTTTCAAAACCCTTTATGATATTATTTGGCATCTATGCAATTACTTTTGTTCTTCTGTGGGTTTTGAAGCCTTGGAAGAGCACAGACTTTGTATTTTTCTCTTTATCTCTGTCTGTTCAGGGCTTGGCACATAGTAGGAATGTCAGACATTTTTGGAATAATAGTGAGGAGAAATGTGAAATTGACCATTATCCCTATTTATTTGTTCCTTATTAGCACCAATGAAACTTTCTCAGATAAGGCCATCCTTGACAGTATACATGAGGTCTTGTGCACCCCTAAGCTTCCCTGGCACCCCTTCAAAATGCTCATCACACATTCAGACATTTAATGAATATCTTTCCTGAGAGCTTATGAGCTCTCTGAGGGATATTCTGTTCCTTGCCATATCCTTGGGCTCAAGACAATACCTGTCACATTATGGTGTTCAATAAATATTTGTAGAATTAAAGTGATTCATTGGAGATTCCAATTTTATAGATTCCTACCTTCACTATTCCTTTCTAAAGCCAAATTATCCCAACAGCAAAACTTCCCCCAGTTGGAAATCTAGCCAATATCTTGCTCATTTAGGAAGTTTCCCTATCAATTCTTTTCTCCAGTGGCCTATTGCTGGAGGGAAGGAGAGTAACACTTACTGAATGCCTACTTTCAACAATATATGATAAGTGTTATTTTCTCCACTCTTCTAGAGAGGAAAATGATGTTCAGAAGGTAAATGGCATGACCAGGGACAAATAGCTACTATGGGGCAAGGCTAGGAGTCTAACACAGGTTTAATCCAATTTACAGTCACTCTTCCCTCTGAATCACACCACCTGTGTAGCACATAGAAGAGTCTTATATTTTCTCAAATTTTTTCTCTAGCATCTGTTTTTCAGAGTGCAATCTTGTCTGAATAGGGCCACAGAACTGGTCAATGTCAGAGAGGACTGATATTCCAAATTTAATTCCTTGTATAGATTTATTTTCAAAAAGAACTACTTCATAACTCAGTCTTCACTCTTTAGACTAAACTGTCTCCTTCTGACTGGGGCACATAACTTGACCGTGGCTTCGCTTCATCTCTCGGATCTAGGGCAGTGATGGGCAGCCTGTTCTTGTAGATGCTTGTTGATGGAAGGGTTGATCCTTTCATCCATTTGTTGGAACTGGGTTAAGGCTCAAAGTAAGCTCTGATGCAAATGCATTTGGATTTTCAGAAAATCCATCTTTCTCTCTCTCAGATAAACTATGTGTCCTTGGCTTCAACTTACACAGGGCTTGTTCAAGTCACATATTTTGTAAAGTCTAAAGAGGAAAAGTGGTCATCAGTATAATTATTGTCTGGCTGTAGACTCTTTGATAACCATTAACTGAAAAATATAGATTCTCATAATTTGCTTTTCATTTCATCTATTAATGTTTTACTTTTTTTTTTTTTTTTTGAAACATCCTTTCAGCATTTGTTTGCCAAATTATATTTGATGCTCCCTTGCATCCGGTCTTCTGCTAGGTAGTGAGCACACAAAAGGGAGAAATCATGGATTCTGGCCTCAAGTATAATTCATTCCTACAAAAAGTGACCATATTGGCAGGGTGCTGTGGCTCACGCTTGTAATCCCAGCACTCTGGGAGGCTGAGGCAGGCAGATCATAAGGTCAGGAGTTTGAGGACAGCCTGGTCAATATGGTGAAACCCTGTCTCTACTAAAAATACAAAAATTAGCCGGGTGTGGTGGCGGGTGCCTGTAGACCCACCTACTCAGGAGGCTGAGGCAGGAGAACTGCTTGAACCCGGGATGCAGAAGTTGCAGTAAGCTGACATCGTGCCACTGCACCCCAGCCTGGGAGCAAGCCTCCGTCTCAAAAAAAAAAAAAAAAAAAAAAAAACAAGTGTCCATATCTGCCTGAGGGATTTAGGGAAGTCTTCCCAGAGGTGGCTGGCTTTGATGGAGACTGGATAGATGAGGAGAATGAACAGATATGGAAGCAGACAGTGATTAAAAAAGAACAAAATATGGGTAATGTCAGGGTACAGTAAGATGGATACAAAAGCAACCAATTCTGCAATTCAGCAAGTTCTGCCAAAGCTCTTACTTAATGCCTTTTAAAGAAATAAAGAAAGGTTAAAGGAAAGAAGAAGAAACTCTGAAAACATTCAAGATCATAGTTTTGCTCTGAGCCCATTCTAATAGATGTTTGCTGTCATTTTGGGATCATTTTGGTAGAAAAGATCTCTGCACTTCAATTGCCAGGAACCAGACTGAGAAAATCCTTTGTGGGGTCCTTTAAAATGGGAGTGGCCACAGTGCTTTTTGACTGAGACAAATGGGATAGTGCGGTCACTGAGAATGGAATGGCAGCTCTAATAAAGGGCCCTTCTGTTAGTGGCAGTGCCCTCTCCCCCCATTCCATAAGGTGCTCTGGAGAGAAAGAGGTGCGTGTCTGTCCAGCTCCCAGGTATCATTGTTCTAGGGAGAGAGAAGCAATTTCAGATAGCTGGAACATGGGCCAGAATTACAATGGGGACTCTGGTTTAGACTTGACGCATGGCTTCTTTTAAATGCTAGCTCTCCATATGACTTATTCATCATGACCTATTTCCCAGGGAGCATCTAGTCTAAACTCTTCTTTTCAGATGATGACAATGTGACCCAGACACATCCAGCAACTTACTGAAAGTTACACAGCCAACTAGTGCAGGTCTTCATTAATCCAGTGCTGATCTTATTCTGCCATATTCAACATTAGTTGATTATTTATTTCATTAATAATTATTTACTGAATTCTTACAGTGTGCTAAACACCTTGTTAGGCAACAGATCATCTTCCAAGGAGAGGCAGCATCTAGTGATGGTTTCAAAACTCACTGCTGTTCATCTTAGTTGCATAACCCCTCTAAGGTTCAGTTTCCTCATCTGTAAAATGGATATGATAACAGTGCCAATCACAGGGACGTCATGAAGATTAAATGAGATAATGCATGTAGAGGTCAGCATAGCATCTGTCACACTTATTACCAAGGTTGCTATGGTTTAATCCTTCTGGGCTCTTTCGTCAGAGGAAAGATCTTTACTCTTTAATTCTTATGTCTGCCTGCCCTAAAGATGGTTATGAAAGGTTTATTTCCTCTGAGTGCTTTCATTCTCTCTAAGTCCCTCTAAATCCTGGATCGACAACTCCAGAGGGCTGGAGCTTATCTACCTCACAGCCATCCCCTGGTCCAGACACTCCTCCCCACTCCTCTGGGTTCTTGGCAGCCTCCCCCAGGAGGGAATTTGGATGTGTTCTCATTACAGCCTCACAACCTTGGGAGGAAGCTTTGTCAATGCTTAGTGCATTTCCTGAATCCATTTGGAGAGGAACATTGGGGTAGCTCCAGGATGGCATAGCATCCATCTCCGAGACCGGCCAGGTTTGGGTTGGCTCAGAAGATCTGGGACTTGTCATGATCTCTGGCATTCTAAGAATGGGTCCCATAGAGCCCTGTTTTTTTTTTTTTTTTTTTTTTTTAAATCATAAGTAGCACAGCATATCAGCCCATTTGGCAAGAAACAAGGGAGGGGTGCAGTTTAGCACATACTTGGCTGTGCGTAGTCCTAACAGCATAATAGAGTTTTCATGGTTCTTTCCCAAGCTTGATCACCTTTAATGTAATAAGTCATCTTCTGGGCAAGGTTTCTGCATATAAATGGGCATCCTGCTTCTCTGCCCTCCTTTTGCATGTCATCTTCCCTATGAGGGGAGCATCCTGCCTACTTCTCTCCAAAACCAGTTGGAGAAAAGCACACCGGTCAGTGTGCATTAATGATGGCAATGCATTCCCCAAAGGAGGCAGAAACCTCAGCAGATGTCTGGAACTGATTTGCAAAATACTCTGTCTGCATAAGGCAGCTCTGGACACCCACGTATTTCTTAGCCCCACAGCCTCTAATGTTCACTTGAATGAATACCTTTCATGGTTTCTTTGTCCCTTTTGATTTAAGGAATGAGCTCTTTTTTATTTTGGGTCTTTTAAGGTAATTTTGGGGATCTTTGTTTTGCTGGCTGTTTCTTTTGTTGGTCATGTGTGAAAATAAGGATATAGCTGTGAAATGGAGGAAAGAGAAATGAATGGAGAAAAGAGAAAGGGAGTGATATTTATTGGGCACTAATGATAGTGTATATCTGTCATTTAACCTTCATGAAAACTGGATTATTGAATGGCAAAAGATCACAGAGACCTTGTGTATTCCTCTCCACATTTGTCTGTCTCCAAAGAGCATGTACCACATCACAGATTGAATGATTTTGTCATTTTATTACCTCTTCTCTAAGCCAAGAATTCATTTTTTTATCCTCAACTCAGCTTCCTTGTAACTTCCATGTTCCTTTGATTGAACCATCATGCATCCTTTAGAAATTTGGTGCACTGCATATTTTCCCCATTTGGCTTTTATTAAGGATATATTTTCTTTAAATGTCTATTCTTTTACAACACCACATACTTTGATTTACTAAACAAAGCCACCCAAGTTTTTTTCTTTTCATATTTGATTAGTTTTAGAAGTATTAATATATAATGAAGCTATTAATTCTTAAGATCGCTTTTCCTGTATTTGTTAACTTGAAATATAGCTAGAGCTTTTCTTTCCACGCATTGTTTTCCTCCTGAAAATTTCTTTTTATGGTATTCACTATTTAAAGGCATTTATCCATTCCAGGCTTGACGAGAGAGCAAGATCCTGTCTCAAAAAAAAAAAAAAATGCATTTATCCCAAAGTACTTGTTTATATTTGTGGTCATAAATTAATGTATGGCCCACCTCGGCCTTCCAAAATGCTGGGATTACAAGCGTGAGCCACAGCGCCCTGCCAATATGGTCACTTTTTGTAGGAATGAATTATACTTGAGGCCAGAATCCATGATTTCTCAGTTTTGGTAAAAATTCAGTCAATGCATATTCAAATATTTTTTCTAATCCATTGTCTTCCTCTGTATATCCTGAGACTCAAATTATACATTACCCCTTTTCACTGTACTTCATATGCCCTTTAGTCTCTTCTATATTTTTATTCTTTTGTTTCTTCTTGCATAATTCTGGATGTTTTCTTCCCCTTCCCTGTTTTAAGTTGCGCCTAACTGCTGTTAAACACATTCATGGAGTTCTTAATTTTGGTTATATCTTTTAGCTCTAAAATATCCCCTTTTTTGTGGTTTCCAATTATCTGCCAAAATCTTGAATCTCGCCTTTTATCTCCTTTATAAGAATTGCTAAAGTTTATGACTAATAATTCCATTATCTAGAATTCTCTTTTGCTGTTTTCTCTTGATTCTTGCCTTGTCTTTTCATGTGCTTGGTTTCTTTTGACCATGTGCTGGATGTGGTACTATGAAAGAAAAAGAGAATTTGTATTTGATTATGGAAGACAAGTAGGAGCACGAGAAACTTTGAGTTATATTGATCCAGTTTCAGGGACTGAAATGATTTCAATCTTGTCTTCAGTTTCTGCAAGGGTTAATTTTCTTCCGCTTTACCCTTACTCATAGGATGTTGAGCCTTTAGATTCCAAAGATTTATCAGTACCCCTTTGGTGGGCTCTGGGCGTCTCCTACTTTTGTTTCTTAAACACTAATCAATCTGTTAAAATTTCTGTTCAGTAACTCATACTGTCTTATTCACCCCTTCTAGAATCAGCAGAGGGGTAAATAGGCCCAAATGTTTAACTTACTTCTGTTGGCTTCCATCTTCTTTCAGATTTCAGTCTTATAATTTCTCATTGCCTTTTTGGCTTTCCAATGACTTTAGGCCTATTTTTTTAAAGTCTAGATTTTCTAGTTGTCTCCAGTGGGAGTGTTGGTTTGAATTACTTAGTCCACCATTTCAGATGCTATCTAATTATCTTAAAAATTAAATTTCCCTTTCTTTGTGCTTCTTATGGGAACCAAGGAGAGGGATGCAGTCCAAGCTTGGGCTGTGGATTTTAAGGTGAAAATAACATTTTCCAGGTCCTGATTGAGACATCAGCAAAAAAATCGTGATAGCACTCCAAAGGGAAGGTGAAATTTGAGGAGGAAAAATTCAAGACCACTGCTTTATACTCTCATTATATCATTGGCAACTCTGTTTTTCCTATAACAGAATACAATTTTATTTAAGATTCATTTAAGGGACTCCATGTTTGGATTCCCTTCCAGGAATATTCTTGTGCTCGTTTTTCTCTATCCTGGATTTCCCTCTGGAGTCCCTCCACGAACACTCCCTTTGTCGAAGCCTGTCTTCCCCTCGCAAACTCCATCTCTCTATTCCCTTCCACTCAGTGTGGAAGCTGCTTTCCTCTCCTGGATTCCACCTTTCTGGATTCTCTCACTCAGTGTGAGAGTTAGCTGTTTATTTCTCTCTCCTTCTCCTGTTTCTCTCTCTCTCTCTCTAAATAAATCACTTTCTACAAAAAAAAAAAAAAGATTCATTTTAAAAATTTTGTACCTATAACCATAACTACATTCTAAGAAGGTTGATGATTGATAGCATGAAGACTTTTTCAAATCTGCTAAGCAACTTGGTAGTTTTGAGTATTCAAGAAGGGGGTGAAAAACTAGATAATTCTGCAAAATAGCAGAAGAATTTAGAGTTTTATGTGACAATCATAGATGAAAGAGCTGAGAAGAAACAAAGGTGAAAGGTTAAGAAACATAGGTGCTAGTGTGAGAGAGTAAGATTATGAGTTTAGCAATGTGAATCTGCATCTCTGCCCTCACCTCCATTCCCCCAAATGTTAGTGAATTGAAGTATACTCTGTTTTTCTAGGAGAAAGTAAAAAATTGATTGTTCTGTGTCAGTGGACATGATGTAGAATGAAGGCTTGGAATAGGAATCTAAAAGGGATTTTGACTTCTATAGGCTATATGGAGCAGGTGGTATCCACTGTGACTTCTAAGATTCCCCTAAAATGGACTTTCCTCTTGTCTCGAGTCTCTTTCTGGGAAACTCCCCTCAGTGTAAACCTGAGCCAAACCTTAGTTTCTCTGTGACAAGTGAGGCTCTCTCTCATATCACATTACTATTCCTACACTAGTAATAGTGAGGTGTTACAGCTTAAAATGACAGACAGCATGGTGGTCTCAGAATTTAGAAACCAGCCTTTCAATAATGATTGTGTCTCAAATGACTGTAGAGTTGGTCACCTTACCTGTAAAGTCTCCATTTCCTCATCTCTAAATTGAAATTCTTTTAGGCTGGTGGTTTGCAATTATTTTCTGGGGGATTCCTTTGTTCAAACAAGGTCTCAAATACATACATAAAGCAAGTAAAAAGAACTCAGGTTGAAGTGGAGGGGGTGAACAGGGGGCAGAAATCTCACCCAACTTCAAACTCCCTCAGAAGGTTTCATAGGGTGTGGTTTGACAACCAGTGGACTTAAAAGTTCCTACAGTTCTTTTAGTTCTAGATTTTTCCTTATGTCATCTTTCAGTCATCCCCAAAGAGTAGCTATTTAAGAAAATATTACTACTCTTTCCTTATGGAGGTGGGGGAAAAGAGAGTGGAAGAAAGATCTCATTTACAAAGGCCTTATCAAGTGCCAGACATAGAGGCAGGCACCTCCTTAATTTTCATAATGGCTCTGTTGAGTTGGTTTTGTGCCCAATGGAGGAGGCTCCTGCAGCTCAGAGATGAGTATGTAGTTCAAGGTAACATAGCTAGCATGTGCCAGGGCTTCATTTGAAGCTCAGCTCTGACTCCACCACTAGACATGGAGGTGGTGAGTAGAAAGGGGGCACCTTAGTAAATGAGACACAGGTCTGAGTCAAGGAAAATGCCATGGAATATTTTGTGGTATAGATATATACAGT
This sequence comes from Ateles fusciceps, assembly GCA_036589455.1. NCBI lineage: Eukaryota > Metazoa > Chordata > Mammalia > Primates > Atelidae > Ateles > Ateles fusciceps. Next base: position 5,993,929 of record JAZHEH010001386.1, read on the forward strand.
TGACCCTTGAATGACACTAGGGTTAGTAGTGCCAATATCTCCCCCACTGCTGCAGTCAAAAATCCACATATAACTTTTGACTCTCCTGAAGCTGAATTACTAATAGCCTACGGTTGACTGGATGCCTTACTGATAACATAAAGTTGATTAACACATATTTTGTGTGTGATATATATTATATACTAGATTCTTAAAATAAGCTAGAGAAAGAAAATGTTATTAAGAAAATTGTAAGAAAAATAAAATATATTTACTATTCATTAAGTGGAAGTAGATCATAATAAAGATCTTCATCTTTGTCATCTCCACATTGAGTAGGGAGAGGAGGAGAAGGGGGAGAGGAGGGGCTGGTCTTGCTATCTCCTGGGTAGCAGAAGTGGGAGAAAATCCATGTATATGTGGACCCAAGCAGTTCAAATTAGTATTGTTCAAGGATCAACTGTATGTAATTTTTTGCCTTCAGATTTGAACTCATTTGTGTTTAGTTTGATACAGGAGAGTCTAATGAGATGCTTGCAGCCTAAGGATGTGTTCTTTTAGTTCATGATCTAAGCTCTTCTTTGCTTGATTACCTATACTCACAAGTCTAGTGGGAAAGGTTGGCAAGAAGCTATTAATTAGGCTTCTTCCTTTTTTCTTTTCAGTGCTCTATGGATCAATATGAGACATTTCTTTATTTCTGAATTACTGTCATGCATTTCCACTTTCTCCCAAGGATATTAGAGAAAATAGTGCCAGTGGTAGTAACTCTTGGCATGAGTTAAATGTGCAAGATGTTGAAAAATTTCCTAGAGATGAGCAAAATTGTATGTAGTTTTGATTTCATTTTCATTATACTGATGATTGGTTTTGGTTTTGGGGAATGTGGAAAGGGCTAGACAGATGTAGAATACCAGGTCTACAATAATAATCACAATCATATTGCTAATGAAGCGCCATTTAGTGTGATTTTATATATCAACTTGACTTGGTGCCCAGATATCCCATTAAACATTTCTGGGTGTGTCTGGGTGAGATTGACATTTGAATGGATAGAATGAGTAAAACAGATTTTCCTCCTCGTCTTCATGGGGTTAGGCCTCATGCTCCATTGAAGGCCTGGATAGAATAAAAAGGCTGAATAAGAAAGATTCCTTCCTCTCTGTTTTTGAGCTGGGACATTGATCTTCTTCTCCACTTGAACTGAACCTCAGCTGTCTTGATTCTTAGGCCTTCAGACTCGTACTGAAACTATACCACCAGCTCTTTGGAGTCTACTGTGGCTTGCAGATGGCAGATCATGGGAATTCACAGCCTCTATAATCACGTGAGCCAATTCCTTACAATAAACCTCCTTATATGTATAATACTAATATCTATATATCTCCTATTGGTTCTCTGAAGAATTGTGACTAATACAGTAAGTGATTACGGTATTGCAGACACTGCACTTAAGTGCTATACATAACTTATTAAATGGAATCCTTCACAATCTTACAAATCAGATGTCTTGATATTTGCATTCTGCATATGAGGCTTAGAGCAGTTGAGTAACTTTGTTAAGGCCACATAGCTTGAGAGGGGGACATTCACATAACCACATGCCATGTGGCTTTAAGTAGTTCAATGAATTTATCTGAATTTATGTGTTAAATGGGGACAATAATGCCCACCCTGAAGAACTGTCAGGAGTAAATGAGATGACAGGTGTAAAGTACTTGGAACAGGGTTGGGTACATGGTAGGGACTTGGAAATAGTAGCTTTTGCTACTTTATTTCTTATGTGTGTTAACAAAATTTAGAGGCTTTGCTGCTTGTGGAATAGATCGCATTCCTCTAACATGATATATCACTAACATCTGAATTTGATCATTTGTTCATCTCCATTAAGCTGCAATGATATTTCATGTTATCCTTGGGAAAAATGTGATTACTGTGACATTTAAAATTCTGCACAACCCAGGGAGAGGGAGGAGGCACACATTTGAAAATAAGAGGAAATCCTGGTTAGACTGTCATTAGACAACTCCAGGTTGCCATAATTTAGGGAGTGGAACAGCTGCAAAGGTCACCAGGAGGTGCTTTGTTTCCCAAAAGGTGTTTGGTATTTACTTTCACTCAAGCATGTTCCTTCTGCTCTGATAACCATTGTCATCTTCCATTACAATAAAAGATGTCAGAGGGATTTTTACAGGCATATGGCATTAATTTAGTTTTCCCCTCTGCGGTCATAAGAGAGTTTGAAAAATGAAAACAAAACAAAGCCCCACTCAGCCATTCATCAATTCCTCTTTATTGGACAGCAATCATGTGCCACCCAGCCAGGAAGACAGAATCTCCATTTAGAAAGTGATGGAATGAACAACCTCCTTTCAAAGTGCTGGCTCTGGTGTGCTTCCTTCTCCATTTCCTCTCCAGTCTTTGTGAAATGAGTCAGAGGACTACACAGATTTCCTTTGGGAATTAACAAGATCAGCCACATTTTCTTTTCATCATGTTATTTGGAATTATGACTGTGCTTTTTGGTTGCCAGAGCCTGTTCATGTCCATCCACCACTTGCAATAATCCAGTGAGGTAGGCAAGACAGGCCTGATTATTATTGTTGAGCAGGTGAGGGAACTAGGCTCAGGGAGGTTGAGACACCTGGCCAGGGTGTCACAGCCAGAGGAGGGGCCAGTCTGAAAATTCCCTCCAGTCTTTTCCTTGCCCAGCTGTCCTCTACACCTGGGAGTTTTAAAAACAAAAATTATTATGCCATCGCTCTGTGTTTTATGCCATTGCACTGTGTTCTACAGAGAAACAGAGCAAGTATCTCCGTATGTATAGATATAGGTACAGAGATAAAGAGGGGATTTATTATGGGCATTGGCTTGTGTGATGATGGAGGCTGAGAGGTTCCATGATATGTCTCTGTAAGTTGGAGAACCAGGAAAGCAGAGGGTGTAATTTGGTCCCAGTCTGATGTCCTGAAAACTGAGGGAGCCAATGATGACTCTCTTCTAAGGCCTGAGAACTAAGGATAGAGGTGGGGATAAGATGAGGGTGGGGCTTGTGGAAGACCCAAGCTGAGTCTCAAGGCCTGAAAACCAGGACCTTTGATGTCTGAGTGCAGAAGAATGATGTCCCATCTTAAGAAGAGGGAGAGAGGATTCGCCCTTCCTCTGCCTTTGCTCTGTTCAGGCCTTCAGTGGATTGGATGATACCCATCCACATTGCTGAGGGCAGATCTTCATTCAGTCTACTGATTCAAATGCTAATCTTTTTCAGAAACACCCTCACAGACACACCTAGAAATAATGTTTTACCAGCTATCTGGGTATCCCTCAACACAGTAAAACTGACACATACAATTAATGATCACACCCTACTTAGGATCTTTGTGCCTCACCCTTACTCTTAGGTGAATATCCAGATTTCTTAACATAGCTTATGAGGCCTTTTGCCATCTGAGCCCTGCTTACTTCTCTAGACTTATTTCAGGCTACTCCTACTGTCCACACCTGGTTGCCCACCTGAAGATGTGCTCTGGTTACATGGTTACACTGAACGCCATGGCATCACTCTATCTATCACCCTGCCATTACTCAGGAGGCTCTCTCACCTTTCCTCTTCTCCACAAGCCTTGTCAATACCTACTAATCATTTCCATTTCTGTCGAGGCATAACTTCCTCCAAAAAGCCCTCCCAGATCTCTTTCCTGAGTTACATGCCTACATTATGTGCGTCTGTCACACCTACTTCCTCCCCTGTGCTGAGTCTGCCTACTTCTCTGCTTCTCTTGATGGGCTGTAAGCTCTGTGAGAATAAGAACTGTGTGTATCTTATCCATGGGCAGCATCTGTGCCCCTAGAAGGTGGGTGATAAGTACCCATCAGAGAATGAATGGTTTGTTTATTCACCCATTCTCATCTTTCTCAGATAGCAGACCTCTGGCACATGCATCAGGAATCACTGAATTAATCCTGTGCCAGTTATTCTCCACCTGTCCCTCAGTTCTATCTGTGATCTTGTCTGTGCCTCAGGAAGAAGCAGAACCCTATAGATTCCCTCCCCTGGGCTCTCCGTTGAATGCTTTTGGGCTGGCTTCCTTCTAGCAATGGGAAGCTCTCAAAGGAGAAGGAAGGACGGGGAAGACAAAGGAGGGAGTGAGAATGGGATGGCCCCATCTCTTTCTGTCCTTCTTGCTTTGACACTATGTTTTGATACTAGCTGCATCCCTCTGCAACTACAGCTCTGGCAGGGTGCCTAGTCCTCTGCAGTCTCATTCTCAGTGGTTTCCCCTTTATCCCTCAACCCTAAAGCAGACAGATGGCTTCCAGCTACTGCTAGTTTCTGGGTGCTTCACCATCACTTGCCTGTTCTTTGACCCCTCACCACATATCTGTGAGCAGTGCCTTCATTTGGACCATCTGTGGCAGATCCTATTTCCTGCAGGGTTTCTGACTGATAAACTCCTCTACTTGGTGCAGTAAGAAAATGATTTTCAAATAGCCTGGGCTGGTTTCTGTCAACTTTAGATTCTTGAAGTTAATTCTCAAGACAGCTCCAGATTGCTGCCTTATTATACAGACATAGACAAAAATTTCCAGAAGGCTTGCAATAAAATTTCCACTCTCTGCTTAATTTTCAGCATCTCTGCTATGAGCATCAGCAGGTGTCTTTAGACTTCAAAAATCACACTGTTCCAAGCAGATTTGGTATCTATACATCTATATAATTCAGTGATATAGAAGTCTCTCCCCTTGCTTGGGAACTACTCTGCAATGTTCTCAAAATTCCTCCCAGTTCATTCTTTCTGTCATTTGACTCCACTAATGGTTCTCTTATGAAGGCCACATCTACACTCAAAAAATGTTGGAATGTAGGGACATTAGTGTAAGAGGAGTTGCAGATGCCATGTGTTTAGGTGTCAGTGTTTCCTTTTAAAATTCTGTGATCTTATAAATGATATTTTTTAATAGAGTAAAAGTTGTATTCTCTAAGAGGAATGTAGGAATGGAGTGAATTGTGATAGATAGATATCTGGGATCTACTACAACTTGGAGATGACAGAGCCAATCTCAGATCTGAAAACTCTGGCCTAGAAACCCAAATCAGATCACTCTGTGGTTTAGGCCAACATAAACAGAACCTGAGGTGCAGGAAAATTATAGGTGTGCAACTGGTATATAGGTGAAATATGGGAAAGTTGGAGTTAGACAAGAAAATATTTGAGAATCACATATTTGACAAAGGACTTGTATCCAAAATAAAGAACTTAAAACCTAGCACAGCAAGAAAACAACCCAATTTAAAAAATGGGCAAAATATTTGAACAGAAATTCCACCAAAGAGGATACACAGATGACAAATAAGCAGATGAAATGTTGTTCAACATCTTTAGTCATGAAAAGATGCAAATTTAAACCATGATGAAGTACTGCTACCTACCCATGAGAATGGTTAAAATAAAAAATACTGACAGTACCAAGTATTGACAAGGGCATGGAGCAACTGGAACACTCATATACAGCTGATGAGAATGTTAAATGCTATAGCCCTTCTAGAAAACAGCTTGGAAGTTTCTTGAAAAGTCAAGCAGGCAGAATAACATTCTCCCCTACAAATGCTCATACCCTAATTTCCAGATCACATGAAAATGTTACTTTCAAAAGAAAAGGGATTTTGCAGATGCGATTAAGAGTATAAACTTTGAACTGGTGAAATTATCCTAAATTTCATCAGGGTGGACCCAATCTAAGCAAGAATCTTTAGAAGCAGATAACCTTTCAATGTTGGGTCAAGAGAGAGAGATATGACAATGGAAGAAAGGTCAGAGATGTTACATGAAAGGGACTGGACTTGACTGGCCATTGCTTGCTTTGGAGGTGGAGGAAGGGGGTCAAAAGGCAAATTCTATGACCTCAGGAAACTGAACCTACGTGGATTCTCTCTGAGGGCCTCCAGAAAGGATTACAGCCCTACTGATAACTTGAATTTAGCCCAGTAAGAACTTCCTGACCTACAAAACTATAGGATGATAAATTTGTAATGCTTAAGTCACTAAATTTGTGTAATTTTTAAGGGCAGCAACAGAAAACCAATACACCACAAAGTCAGGCAATCCTACTTGTGGGTATTTCATCCAGAGAAATGAATACTTATGTTCACACAAAAACCAATATGTTTACACAAAAACCAAAACCAATATGTCATAATCACCTAAGCCTAGAAATGACCCAAATGACTTTCAGTGGGTGAATGACTAAACAAACTGTGTTATATCCATACAATGAAATATAACCCGGTAATAAAAACAAAACTACTGATACACACAACAATCTGGATGAATCTCAAAGGCATTATGCTGGGTGAAAGAAGCCCATCTCAGAAGGTTACATAATACATGATTATTTATGTGATATTCTCAAAAAGGTCAAACTATAGTTATGGAGAATAAAGCAGTAATTGCCGTGAGCTGGGGTGGGAAGAGTGTGTTATAAAAGCATAGTAGGAGAGAGCACTTGAGATGATAAAACCATCTGGATCTTGATTATGGTGGTGGCCAAATATCTAAATATGTGTTAAAAATTCATAGAACTCTGCACTCCCCCAAGTCACTTTTTTCTGCATAACTTAAAAAATAAGAAACTATAACAATTCAATGACAAAACAAGACAAAACAATGAAACAAATCTCCTGGCTGACACAGCTTTCCGGGAATTTCCAATCCTAGAGAATGAATGTTATCACATACATGGTTGGGGGAAGGAGACACAGTTACTTCTCTTTCTTTTGTGCCCTGGAAGCCCCTCAACATCTTTCTAGGAGTAGCAGTTGCTCCAGCAGGGTTTCTGGAGACTTACCCCAAGTCTTTTCCTTTTCCAGTAAAAGGAGGAGCTGGCTTAGATAACCTCTACAGATATTCAGAGCAGGTAACTAGGACTCAGCTCAGTTTTTGTGTAGGAGCAGGGTGACCACCTGTCCTGGCTTGCCCAGAGCTGAGGGAGTTCGCAGGATTTGGGACCTCCAGTTTAAAAATCAGGGGTCCGTTACTCTAACATGACTCAGGAAAGTCACATAACTTATCTGAGCCTTAGTTTTTCCTTGCATGCAAAATGGAAATAATGCTTGCCCTATCTCACCAACTTATTATGAGATGTAAACTTTAAACTGTAACTTCTAAGTAAATGTGAGTTGGTGAGATTATTACTAACTTTTAAAAGAAACTGGACTTAGGGACAATCTTAAAATTTGGAAAAATAAAAGTACTATTAAAGGAAGTTATGCAGTTGGAGTATGTGTGTTTATCTGATTGCAGCATTGTTCAGGTTGAAGCTTCAATTTTGAGGTTATAAGAATATATGCACCCAAGAAAGCAACTTTTGTTTTTCGTAATATGCTGAAGTTTTAGTTACCTGGATCCCAGGCAGTGAACCTTGGCTACACACTGAAATCATTTAGAATTCTTAAAACACAGGTGCCAGGGTCCTATTCTCAGAGTCAGATTTAATGGGTCTGGTGTCTGGCTGGGCTTTGTAAATTTTAAATTCTCTCCAAGTGTTTCTAATGTGCTAACAAGGGCCTTTTAATATACCAGGCCTGGTCATCACCCAAACGGGCTTGCACCTTGAAGATGGTGCAACTTGGAAGTTTGTCCTTACTACTAACCCAGATCAGTCAAAACTTATCTACAGTTGAGTGAGCTCACTCCACAAGAAAAAAGTCCTAGATATGCCTCTAAGTGAGAGGACTTCTGATCTCAATAGGGCAATAACTCACATCTACAAAGAATGACCAACAGTGAGACCAGTCACTCAGGGTAATAATACTATAGTTATTGCTGTTTTTATTAGTCAAAGGAGGACAGTTCTGGATTGGGGGATGCATAAGTTTGCTAGAACTGCCAAAACAAAGCACAGAAACTGAGCAGCGTAAGCAACAGAAACTTATTGTCTCACAGTTTGGAGGCTAGAAGTCCAAGGTCAAGGTGTCAGCTGAGCACTGCTCCCTTTGAATGCCCGGGGGGTAGGTAGGGGGAGGCGGTTTCCATTCCAGGCCTCTCTCCTAGCTTCTGATAGTTCCTTGGCTTGCAACATAATGCCAATTTTAAGACTTCAACATACAAATTTTCGGGGGACACAGTTCAAACCTGTAACATGAGAGCAGTCGGTTTCCACGTACATGGCACCATGTCTCTTATTCAGGTGTACTCTAAAATACCATGATGGGGTATGGTCAAAATGGACTGGCATCTGGCCTAGTTACAATGGGGAGGTAGGTATTCCCTGGTCAGCAGGGGAAATCTGCAGGAGGTTAATTCACAGATTATTCCTTATAGATAAATCAATAATCTTGGCTGAATATTAAGAGGTTTTAAAAACTTAGCCTTAGGCAAAATAAGAAATATTTAAAGGAGTTGGTAAGTTCCCCCTCAATAAGAATATCTAAGCAAAATCTTGATGAGCTATTGGCCAGGGGTGCTTTAGAAGGATTCTTTCATTTGAAAGCTGGTTGGACTAGAGGAACTTACAAATTCACCTCAACTCTAGAATTTTGTGCTTCCTACAAAGACTATTCAGAGGCACACCTGATATTTTGTTGTAGAGTTCTGCACCAGGCACTATCTCTAAAGGAAAGATACTCTAGACATGGCTCTAAGTCCAAAGAGTTGATGTGAAAATCCTAATGATGCATCAACTCTGCTAATATCCATTGCTGGTTTTACTGCAAAACTTTTCAAGGCAGAAAAAAATAGGTCCAGGATCTTTGACAATGGCAAGATAAAGATGGTAAACTCAGATGCCCTGCAGGACTGCTCAACCAATGATACTGCTCTGAGATATTTAAGTTGACATCCATAATCACAGCATTGGCCCCAGTATTTCTCTGTCATGAAACTTGGCCCTCCCCCAGGGAATGAAAAAATAAGTATTACATCTGTGACAACTCTAGCATTTCTAGCAGGAAAAACAAATCCTGAATAAGCATCTAGTGCAGTGAATCTGACCACACAATGGTAAAATAATTATTTCAATACAGATTTTCATTTCAAAAAATGAATTTTTCTGTTGTTTTCACAATAATCAATTTAATTACTGACAATACAGTTCAGGCCTCACTCATGGCCATAGTGGAATCACTCACCTTTCTAGTCCCTATACCACTATAAATTTTCTCAGGATTATACATAGAATTCTAAAGCAAAATAATCCTAGAAAATTTAAGTGGAAATAAAAATATATAATCAAATTAGACATACTTTTTATACATAATAAGTCACTAGCATTTTTTTCTTATGAAAGACATGCTTACTGTAGAGTAGCATGCAGAAAAATATAACAAATAAAATAGATATCGCAAATAATATCATCTAGTATTTTCTTCAGATCTTCTATGGTGTTTATATACACAATACTATTGGTTTTATATCATATACAGATGTTTCCTTTTATTACCACTTGATGTTATATTGTGATACTTTCCTAGTATCATTAAACATTATTAAACATTTTATATCATGTTAGACACGATATTTTATTTAGACATTCCCCTGGTTTCAGGCATTTAGGCAATCATTTCTATTTTAAATCATGCTTTAACAAGTCTTTAAGCATTTTTTGTTTTGGTCTAAACTTGGGGTCATTTGTGAGGATAAATTCACAGAAGAAGACATTTTTAAGGCTCTTGGTAGATATTCCAAGACTGCTTTCCAAAAAGTTTGTGGTGATTTATAGATGACCTAAGAATACTTGAGGATATCTATGTCATGTACACTCACTAACATAATTACTGTGTTTTAAAAATATTTTGGTTTGATTATATCTTAAGTAATTAATCAATAATTCTAAGGAAGCCTCATATCATAGGTGGGAAGGTTTGTCTGAAATTGGCAAGGAATAAGGTACTGGAGTAGATTACTGAGGTAGTTTGCATTGTCCACAGTCTTAAAGATTCACTTTGCAGAGTAAATAATACAAAATTATCTGTCTTGGATTGTTTAGTCATTCAATTGCTTGAATGTCCAGGGACAAATCACTTGATCTTGTCTAAGTATTTCATGTTAGAGTTTTTAGAAATAGCTTTTAACACAGTTTTGATTGAAATAATTTTTCAGAAAGCCCGTTTCACTTGTTAAGGCATTTCATATTTAGCTGAATTTTAAGTATGCTATGGGTTAAGCCAGGAACAAGGAGACTTGATTCTCCATACCATATTTCATCGATTCTAAGACACACATTTTTCACATCTAAGCATCTTTAGCATTTGGATGTATAATAAGCACGGCGAGTACTCTCGGATTCCTCTTCCATGCTCATGCACCATAGCTCCCTGTGCTTTCACTCTCAACACTCAGCACCTGCACCTCTTTGTTGGAGGGCTGTCCTCAGGCTACAAGAACAGGCTTTGACTGCATTACAGGCTGTAAGCACCTGGAAATTTATACCTAGCCCCACCCCCCATTCAATGACTGATTGTTCAGAGGTATAAATATTCCTGGTTCTCTGGCCTCTCACTTGAACCTACTGTAGAATCTTTTTGTTTCTAGGGCTCCCCCTGTGGGAGTGAACCAAAGTCATCTCCAGAATGGGCTTTGCTTGACATCACACTGTTAGTGGGGTTTTTCCCCCTTTCCCTTTGGGTCGATCTTATTTCTCTATTTCCCTACTTCTTTTCATCCTTGGGCCACTTCCTAATTCACATAAATCCTCATGTCAGAGGAATTAAACATATTACAGGAAGCGTCTTACAATAAATGACGTCTTGCAGTTGCTGTCGGCCAGGCAGTCATAGTGATATGGTTGCCTTTGCCTGTGCATGCATGAATTTGGTTGTTCTTTCCATGGTATGACTAGACTGTTACTCCTTTACTTTTTGGTCAATAAACCATTTAACGACTATTAAGGAAGGAATATAAATCCTGATAGTTATCTAAAATTTTTCTATTAAGTCCTTTTGACAAGATAAAAAAAAAAGTCCCAGCATCAGCATTGTAGAATCAATGTCTAAGACAGGAAAAAATATCTGAGACCGCAGTAGAATATTCCTTTAAGAAATGCTGTTCATCTTGATGGCAGAGAGGGTGTTATTGTGAAAAACTGTGGTTTATGACAACTCTGATTCAAAAAGAGATGCAGAAGAGTTCAATTCTGAATGTACAGAAGCTTTGTTAATATCATAATTTATTTATATTTCATTTTCTTTTACACACATGATTTAAAAAAATCTGTGCTGAAATAGTTCCTTTGGATTTACTTGAAGGGCTCTAAGATAAAAATTCTAAGTACTAAACCATATTTTAAATCTTTTTTTCATTTTTAGTTATACACAAAATAATGATGAATCTTATAACTGATGAAATACTAATAGGTAATATGGTACTTATAGAGACAGAAGAAATATAATCAATGAACAGTAAAACTGAGGTAACATCATAGACTTCCCACTTCCAATTGTAGTGGGACTTCTACTGGTAAGTGAGGAACCACCAGTGTTTGGCCATACTCTTAAAATTGTGTAGGCTTTATTAAATATTTCTTATTCCTCCAATATGTGTGTGTGTGTGTGTGTGTGTGTGTGTGTGTGTGTCGTGTGTATATACATACAAATATATATATGTACGCACACACACACACATATATACTAAATGTATGTTTGTATATGTATGCATTGTTTCCTTCAGATTTTCCTTATATTGAGTACTTTTATTATTCAGAGAAGTAATCCATGCATTTAATTTGGTGCCAGCTTTTCATTTTTCTGTGGTAATCAACAAACAAAAATAAAAGCTGGCATTAGATTGAATGCATGGATTACTTCTCTGAATGATAAAACTGCCTAAAGAAACAGGATCTTCTCATAAACATCTTTTCATATTCCGTTCCATAGAAATCTCTGATTTTACTGGTCTCTATTACCTATTCCTATAAGGTCACTTTATTATCTACTCAATTTGTTTTGTTTTCCTGTTTTCTCTTCTCAGATGTGCTGATGAAAGATGAATTTCTTCATTGTGAAACAGAACAGTCAAGCAATTCCAGTGGGGTTAGTTTTAGATGAGATAATTTCTGCAATTTCAGAGTACTGTGGCAACACATAGCTCCCTTGTGCCAAATCAATTCTTCAGTAACATGATTAATTAACCCATAAGAACAGAAGTTTCCTGCTGCTCTGCAATGCACTAACCTTGTATTTTGGTTTCAGGCTTTATCTATCTACCCTTCTATACCAAAATCATTCTGTGGTATTGCTTTAAAACCTTGGGCAAATCAACAATGTGTGAGTATGTGCTTTACAATCCTTTTACTGCAATCATACTGTGAGTTTTATGGCCAAACTTAAGTAGCATACACTTCCTTCTTCAGCAAAATCCATTATATTGTTCCCACATTAGTGGAACTAGTTAGTACAGACATGCTTACTTAAACCCACCTCATTTTCTTTTTAATTCAATTTTTGTTTCCCTGCCAGAAACAGGAAACAGCTAATATAGTTTTTTTTCTTGAAAACAATGTGACATTTTAAATTTATTCTGTAAACATTTATTAAATTTTACTGTGCTATGTCTTGTGTGAGGAATGAAAAATAATATATGGACTCTGAGTCAATAATAAAGGACTTCACAGTCTACTAGGAGAGATGACACATGCCCTACTTTCCTATCCAAATTAATTACAAATACAATGTGATAGATACTTTATTAAAAGGTATTCAGCAATAGGGGAACTGGGATAGAATTTCAGAGTCCAGGATTTTAAAATAAAATACCCCACAGCAACAACAGATAAGAAACAACAGACCATCCTGGCCAGTTTTCTGTTTTCCCATTTCCTTCCCACTTCCACCTGATTTACTCACTTAGCTACTGATGTTGAGTGAAACAGCCACAGTGAGAGAGACTAGTTGGCTTTAACCAGAGTTCCAGATTTCATTACCACATGGAGAAAGAGAAGGTAGGACCAGAATTCAAGCCTCTAAGACTCAGTAACCCAGCTCAGTAGATAAAAGTAAATTAGTAAATACAGTAACGAAATGAGTGTCTGGACAAACAGGCCAGCAGCTCTCTTGGGGTGGAAGTTGTTGCTCCACCACTCCTGAAATGGAAGAGGGGCTGGGTAGGTGTATAAAAATGCAGGGATGGCATCCATAGAGTGCCAGCCCTGGGCATGGGGAAGGCAGCATGTATCAAGGAGGTCTTCAAAGAAGAGGTAAAATGAGAGCAGAGTCTTTATGTATGAGAAGAAGTCTGATGCAGGAATGGGGCAGGAGAAGCTTCCTAGACAGAGAACAGTATATCTGACCAACTGTTGGGGATAAGAAATGATGCTAGAGAGAAAGCCAGGGGCTCAGACAGTAGAAGGTGCTAGGGAACTACTGAAGACTAACAAAGGAGCAACAGAAGGAATTTTTGTGGTAAGAAAATTCTGACAGAAATGTGATGGGTAGATTGATGGGGACAGGTGTGGTGGAGAAGGAAGAAGCTATATTACCTATGTTGAAATCATCCAGGTAAGAAATAAGAAAGACTTGAAAAATAAATAGGCCTTGTTTGCACGAAACAGAGAAAGAGAATATATTTAAGAAATGTTCTAGAATGTATCTTTTTTTTTAATTCTAAACTCACCAATTAGGTAAATCACTGCCTAGGGAAGAAGCAGAGACAGGCCAAAAGTGTTACTTTAAAGGAGCACTCTCTACACAGAAACACCAGGAATAGGGAATAAATGATCCTGAGCAACATTAATCTTGCAGTTCTTTCCTTTCCTTAGGGTAACTGCTAAACTCTGTGGGCTGTCTTAGTCCATTTAGGAGCTGCTATAACAAAATACTTAGACTGGGTAATTTATAAACAATATAAATGTATTGTTCACAGTTCTGGAGGCTGGAAAGTGCAAGATCAATGTACCAGCAGATTTAGATTCTGGTAAGGGCTTTCTCTCTGCTTCAATGTTTGGTGCTTTCTTGCTGCATCCTCACAAAGCAGAAGGGGCAAACAGGTTCCCTTAAGTCTCTTTCATAAGGGTACTAATCCCATTCACCAGGATGGAGCCTCATGACCTAATCACCTCCCTAGAGCCTTACCTCTTAATACTGGTACCTTGGGGGTTAGGTTTCAATATATGAATTTAGGGGCTGGGCATAAACAATCAGACCACAGCAGAGGCTTACCTAGGCTAAGGCACCCTGAGTTGGGATGGTCTATAATGTTATTGTCCGAACTGATTTCCATTGAGAGAACATGTGGATTGAATGGAAAAGATCCTCATTCAGGTCCAGCAGGTCTTCCTGCTACTCCTGTGATCCTTTTGGGTTCACAGAAATCAATCTAATCCTCCCATGTGGACCACATTGGGCTGAAGGAAGCTCACTGGAGTTGTTCAAGGTCCCACTGCCTAAACACACCACATAATCACTTCCATTCTACGGGACAAATCTAATTGAGGTTTTGCTGCTCCCTAGAACTTGGTCCAGAAGGTTAAGCACACGTCCCTTTCTCTGAGCCCTACCTACATTTTTGTTCTTTTTTCTCCTCCCCACAGCCAGGGGAATTATTACCTAGACAGTGTGTAAGAAAGCCTCATCTTCCTCATTATATGTGCTCTCAAATCTTTGATCTAAATCATAAATCCTTTCCAGTTCCCCAAAGAGCTAGATTTTTGAAATTCAAAAGAAAATGCTTTCCTCTGCTTTCTGATATCACACCCTTTCTTAACTTAATGAACATTAAATGGCCCAGTAGTTCAAATATCTGATAAAGAATGGGTAGAGGAAAATAAATGAAAAAAGCTTTGGTTAATTTCATTTATATATCCTTTGCATAGAATACGAATTACATAAGGGCTAGAAACACATATATCTCACATTGTATCCCTACTACTTAGTGAAGTATATCTAGTAGCATGTAGTAGCTCTTGGTAAGTGTTTGAGTAAATGAATACAAGAAGACAAAATCCCTGTCCTCACGAAGCATGATTACTTCCAATACTGAGGAAGACAACAAACAAAACAAGATTAGGGCAAACTGATAAATAATGTGAAAGAAATAAACAGGGTAGAGTGATACAGAGAATAACTGGATGATGGGGGGAATGGAATGAGGGACAGAACTACTGATCTGATTGCCCTTTCCCTCCGACCAATCCAACCTCCAAAAGTAAAAATTGAACTTCTGAAAAAAGTAGACAGAAATAGTATAAGTTTAAATGTAAGAAGTCATAGGAAGAAAGCAAATACAGAATTGCAGTTAATATTTACAAAATCATTATGCAGGAACAATATTACATGCAGATAGTTGTAGTTAAAACACTTTGGGTATTTCATTTCTAAAGTAAAGCTCCACAGGCATTCTGTTTAAAGTTCTTTTCATCTTCTCAAAAGTTACATGCAATAGAATGGGTAAGTTGTTTTAATGATAGTTCAGTTCTTTACGTACATTGTAAAAATGTCAAGTGTGTTGATTCTTCAAAAAGTTGCATTTCACTTAGCAGAGAAAATAAAAATGTTCCATTTCTCCCTAGAAAAAGGATAACATTTTCTAATTGTGCAAACACTTTATGAAAGTATCATTTGACTCTATATTTTGACAGCTGCTTTGCCTTTATTATTGGAGAGGCTCTTCTTGCGGCATGTT